>JAECWS010000097.1:0-1251924 GCA_018150905.1 Drosophila ambigua
GGATTGATCAGGTACTTGTTGTCGAGTTACATGTGCAAGACATGTATATTTCATGTATATTTCTTCTATTTTTTTTTCCTTTTTAACCGAAAATTTGCTTCTGTCCAGAACGTCCAGTCTTGTCTCTTTTTTTTTTTTTGTAAATTTGATTTTATAATTCTCTTATATCGAGAATTTAATTGATATTATTTTTTTTTTTTTTTGTCTTTTAAAAAAAAGAAGAAAATTCCCTGTGAGCGAGCTTGACAGGTTGTGTATTGTCTGATCATAAAATGCTATTTGATCTTTAATTTACTCTACGTTTACTTTAAAAAGTGATACAAGTTTTTAATTAGAAGTCGAAGTTAGCCTTATTCATGAAGATAGCCAGTTCTCTTAGATGTAAAGGCTTTTTTTTTTTTAAGTATTTGAAAATACGAAACTTACCCCTGAGGTTGGCGAAACGTTTCCACTCGAATATTAAATGTTCAGCATGTTCTACTACTTTACATTCCTCACACATATCGGAGTCTGTCGCTTTGATTTTTAACAAAAGGGTTTGTCATAAGTGTGTCCAGTCATTAGTCTGTTAATCATCTTAATACTTTTCGCCTTCCACTTACACTTGTGCTGCCATGGTTTTTTGGGTATTTCCGGGAAAAAAATCAGCTAAGATAGTACCCTTACTTCTACAGTTTTGCTTGTAATCTTCGTTCCACATATATACTATTTCATTTTTTGTTTCTCTTAGTGCTTGTTTTATACTAAGCCCGTTGTGTCCTGGTACCCAAATAATGTCTAGTTTTTGAACGTCTGATATGTCTATTATGTTATGTATTTCACTTACTATGTAACCCATCACAAAATATCACAGCTTTTCGGTATTTGTTTCTCAAACATATCTAGCCTTCTTGATTCCAATTAGCTCAGACCCCACTGATGAGAGCCTAGTTTCCGTTCTGTACTTATACATATTGTTGCTTGGATACCTATGCCAACCGTATCGTGCACTACGGATGCATCCGTTGACAGAATTTTCCAACCTTCTTTGATATATTTGTCCTGTATTTCTGTATTTCTCTTATCTCCTCTTCCGAGTATTCCTCTTTTTTTTAACTAGGACCTTTTCTACTATATTTATTTTAGGACAAAGCTTGAAGTTGTCACAAATGCTAATACACGCATCAAAGAAACTTCTGAATTCTTTTAAAGTTTTGGTATAACTAGTTACTGCTTTTGACAATTTTAGTTCTTCACAACATCCTTGAATTTATATTTTTAATTTTAAAAGTGTTCTTTAACAGTCAGCCATTTTGCCCTGAAACTAGGGGGCATCACTCCCGCTAATGCAAAAATTTCATGCTTGCTGTTATCAGGTGGTACTCCGACACATATTCTTAGAACTCTGGCTTGAGAAATCACCATGTTTTTCCTTGCTCCCACTCCCATATCTGCTAAGCTTGTGATCGCATATTCCTGCTTAGATCTTACAAATGATTTAAAAATGCTAACACTAATTTTAGGTTTTAGTCCTGCCTTGATCGTTGTAGCCATCTGCACAATCCTACAGCTCTTCTTGGTTTCATCCTTAACCATTTTCACATGGCTAGTGCATGACATATTGACATTTATCAATCTGCCTAGAAACTTTATACTTTTTTTATTTGGTATTTGTACGTTGGCTATTGCAATGTTTATTGTATTGTTCCTATCTCTTCCCATGTACAAGACCGCAGACTTGCTTGGGTTAAAACTGAAACCAAGATCACCGCAAAGGAGATTAAAGTCTGTTAGCTTGTTCAGCCAGTTGGTAACAGCTGCCTTAAAATTTTGGCAATGGGAAATAATGACAAAGTCGTCTGCAAATTGTATTATTTGTGTTTTGGAATCATTTATTTGATGCAGTCTTTTTGTGTAAATATTAAATAACAGTGGTGATAGGCAGGACCCCTGTGCCACCACCTCCACCGCATCCCCCATTTTGAATAACCTTATTGCTAAGAAACTTATGATCCAGTCTATATAAGTTCTGGGAAGTCCTTCACTTTCCATCAACATTTTTAGGAAGTTAAGGTTAACACAGTTGTACGCGCTATTCAGATCCACCGACGCTAATATTACATGTTCCTTGTTTTTTTTCCTGGAGGCAATAATATTTATTACATCATTGATGCATATTGAGGCCGATTTGTTTTTCTGGTATGCGTAAGATCTATACGGTATTATACCATTTTCACTTATGTAACCTTCTATTTTGTGTTTTATAATACCGTTTACAGTTTTTGCCATGACTGATATCAATGATATGGGCCTGAAATTTCTTATATTTGTATGGTCTTTGTCTCTTTTTGGTATTGGTGTTATTTTTATAGATCTCCACTCCACTGGAAAATCACAGTTGGCTATTTTTTTATTGTAACAATGTACTAACTCTATCTTTTCCTCACTGTTCAAAGCGTTTTACATCTCGAACGTAATTTGTCTAAGCCTCCAGCTGTTTTCCTGTTTTTACCTAGCACCGTTTCAAGGTCTTCTATGGTAAACCCTGGACTCTCGTTGTTCTTGAGCGCATACATATTATCGTCTAAAATTCTGGCCTCAACAGGTATTTGCTCTTGCACCATGAAGTCACATCGGCACCTTCCGAATCTGGTTGAAATTTGGGCAGCGTCACTGTAGTTTTTTTGTGAGAAGCCGTATCTGACGCTCGCATTGACATCAGCAAGTCCATTAAGTTTTTGTTCTGCTCTAGGGGAATTTAAATTGTTTCTCCTGGCGAGGCCAAACCCCATTTCTGATGTCGGAGACTCGGCTCCCTCATTGGTTTTGTTAACCACCTTCACTTTATTTCTTCGTAGCGCAGTAAGTCCAAGCGTGTGTGTCCAACTCTGACTGACTGTCAGACTCAGTAGGGTTGCCACTCTTCCCCTTTTCTACACTTTGACATACTCGGCTGAAAGCATTCACTTCGCTGTCACGCCACGCTCTATGCAGCGACTCTACAACATCTATTAAGGGTATACACCAAATCTTCCCTTGCTCCGTTCTTATTTTTATTCAATAAACAATATAATTACTTATTCAATCTACGACATATATTTATACATACATATATGCAAATAATTGGTATATGTATATACATTGTAGATTATTTACCTTAAATCAATTATTTATCATATACATTGATTGTTACTAATGTACCAGAGAACGGCAATGAAACTATCGAGCCTGCTCCCCCTTCATAAAATTCTTTTCAACTCAACTCAAACGCTCCTTTATATTTTCACAAGTGCAGGTCCACACAAATTAGATATTGTCGCATCTACCTAATCATATTTCACTAAAACCAAAGTAGAAATACCTGAGATATAGGATTTCACTCCCTAACCCATACAAAAATCAGTAATTGTTGCCGACGAAATTTAAATTTAAACCATAACAGCCACGTATGCGCATACGGCAACGCCACCATTCATAAGCACCACCATTCGGCAACTCTAAAACAGAGAGACAATTTAGGATAAACCAGCGAAGCAAGAACTACCCTACCCTTTCTTGCTTCGAAATATTCAACACCAGTGCCTCAACAGTTATGCTGAGTCCTTTTAGTACATTTTAACCATACAAAACTTTTTTATTCGGTTTTATGTTACCACAAGCTCTTAAACATTAAGGATACATTTCTTTTGCCATTGCTTGTTATTATTTAAAAAATATTTTTAAGTTTTCTGGCTGCCTACCCTTGTAATTCGAAACAGGTTCTCTTATGAGAGTAGACCTTGCCAGACCTTTACCGGATTCGTTTGTACATTCATGCATTTGTTTTCTTAATTTTGAAATAAGAACAAATCGTGTTGCTTTTTTGCCACCATTATGGCGACGCCCCTATTGTTTTTCTGTCTTTGTAAATTCAACAAAGAAATCGTTTTCGATGGCCTTGGACACTGACATAAAATAGCCTTGCAATTCTTTCACATACAGAACGTCAACAAGTTTTATGTGGCTATTTTCCAAAATCAAATCTACTGTGCCGCATCCTACAGTCTCTGTTCGCTCTGTGCTCTCTTAGGCCTAGTACTCAGATCGAAAAAAACACCTCGCGAACAGAATCAGGGTTGATATTCGGATGAAACCGATAAGAAATGTTTTACGGAAAAAACTGTTTTCTAGGATCTGTACGGAAGGCAGTACTCAAATCAAAAAACAAAAAGGTCGGTATATACTGGAAAAGTATCAGAAGTATTTGCTTGTTTTTTGGTATGTTTCGACCCCAGTGCACACCTCTGGTCACAGACTGGCCGCTCGAAGAATATCTGACATTCGTTTGCTGGCAAACAGTTTTTCGATCTGAGTACTAAGCTTATGTCAATAAAAGCAACCGAAGCTCGGAAAATTTAATAAGCTCTGCACACTGAGCCCATCCCAGGGGAACGGTGGTAATTTTGAAAGATGTGAAACTGCGATTTACACTGGCACTATCCAACATTCTGGAAAAACAGTTGGATGAGCATAAAATAACTAAGATTTATGCGGAAAATGCGTTTGTTTATTAAGAAAGAATGGATAATAATTTGGCAATTGTGTTGGCTGTCGTTCAACAGAAACATAAAATTAGTTTGCTAAACTCAATAATGTTGTTACAAATGAATTAATGAGTAAAAAATTAATGAATTCGACGATATGTTCGATTCCATCTGCTATCATGGACGTGGCCAACTACATATAAACATGGGATCCTCCGAGGTCCCTGCAAACCCTCAATACTCTCCTACCAAAAGACAATCAAAATATTCAAAATTTCAGTAGACCGCTTTGACCTGCCGCTATTTTTTTTGTAATGTCTGTAAAACTTTTTTTTTTTTGATTAGATCATCGCATGGATGGCTTGATTTTGATCGCAGCTACGCTGCCGGATTGATCAGGTACTTGTTGTCGAGTTACATGTGCAAGACATGTATATTTCATGTATATTTCTTCTATTTTTTTTTTCCTTTTTAACCGAAAATTTGCTTCTGTCCAGAACGTCCAGTCTTGTCTCTTTTGTTTTTTTTGTAAATTTGATTTTATAATTCTCTTATATCGAGAATTTAATTGATATAGTTTTTTTTCTTTTTTGTCTTAAAAAAAAAAGAAAAATTCCCTGTGAGCGAGCTTGACAGGTTGTGTATTGTCTGATCATAAAATGCTATTTGATCTTTAATTTACTCTACGTTTACTTTAAAAAGTGATACAAGTTTTTAATTAGAAGTCGAAGTTAGCCTTATTCATGAAGATAGCCAGTTCTCTTAGATGTAAAGGCTTTTTTTTTTAAGTATTTGAAAATACGAAACTTACCCCTGAGGTTGGCGAAACGTTTCCACTCGAATATTAAATGTTCAGCATGTTCTACTACTTTACATTCCTCACACATATCGGAGTCTGTCGCTTTGATTTTTAACAAAAAGGGTTTGTCATAAGTGTGTCCAGTCATTAGTCTGTTAATCATCTTAATACTTTTCGCCTTCCACTTACACTTGTGCTGCCATGGTTTTTTGGGTATTTCCGGGAAAAAATCAGCTAAGATAGTACCCTTACTTCTACAGTTTTGCTTGTAATCTTCGTTCCACATATATACTATTTCATTTTTTGTTTCTCTTAGTGCTTGTTTTATACTAAACCCGTTGTGTCCTGGTACCCAAATAATGTCTAGTTTTTGAACGTCTGATATGTCTATTATGTTATGTATTTCACTTACTATGTAACCCATCACAAAATATCACAGCTTTTCGGTATTTGTTTCTCAAACATATCTAGCCTTCTTGATTCCAATTAGCTCAGACCCCACTGATGAGAGCCTAGTTTCCGTTCTGTACTTATACATATTGTTGCTTGGATACCTATGCCAACCGTATCGTGCACTACGGATGCATCCGTTGACAGAATTTTCCAACCTTCTTTGATATATTTGTCCTGTATTTCTGTATTTCTCTTATCTCCTCTTCCGAGTATTCCTCTTTTTTTTAACTAGGACCTTTTCTACTATATTTATTTTAGGACAAAGCTTGAAGTTGTCACAAATGCTAATACACGCATCAAAGAAACTTCTGAATTCTTTTAAAGTTTTGGTATAACTAGTTACTGCTTTTGACAATTTTAGTTCTTCACAACATCCTTGAATTTATATTTTTAATTTTAAAGTGTTCTTTAACAGTCAGCCATTTTGCCCTGAAACTAGGGGGCATCACTCCCGCTAATGCAAAAATTTCATGCTTGCTGTTATCAGGTGGTACTCCGACACATATTCTTAGAACTCTGGCTTGAGAAATCACCATGTTTTTCCTTGCTCCCACTCCCATATCTGCTAAGCTTGTGATCGCATATTCCTGCTTAGATCTTACAAATGATTTAAAAATGCTAACACTAATTTTAGGTTTTAGTCCTGCCTTGATCGTTGTAGCCATCTGCACAATCCTACAGCTCTTCTTGGTTTCATCCTTAACCATTTTCACATGGCTAGTGCATGACATATTGACATTTATCAATCTGCCTAGAAACTTTATACTTTTTTATTTGGTATTTGTACGTTGGCTATTGCAATGTTTATTGTATTGTTCCTATCTCTTCCCATGTACAAGACCGCAGACTTGCTTGGGTTAAAACTGAAACCAAGATCACCGCAAAGGAGATTAAAGTCTGTTAGCTTGTTCAGCCAGTTGGTAACAGCTGCCTTAAAATTTTGGCAATGGGAAATAATGACAAAGTCGTCTGCAAATTGTATTATTTGTGTTTTGGAATCATTTATTTGATGCAGTCTTTTTGTGTAAATATTAAATAACAGTGGTGATAGGCAGGACCCCTGTGCCACCACCTCCACCGCATCCCCCCATTTTGAATAACCTTATTGCTAAGAAACTTATGATCCAGTCTATATAAGTTCTGGGAAGTCCTTCACTTTCCATCAACATTTTTAGGAAGTTAAGGTTAACACAGATGTACGCGTTATTCAGATCCACTGACGCTAATATTACACGTTCCTTGTTTTTTTTTTGGAGGCAATGATATTTATTACATCATTGATGCACATTGAGGCCGATTTGTTTTTCTGGTATGCGTAAGATCTATACGGTATTATACCATTTTCACTTATGTAACCTTCTATTTTGTGTTTTTATAATACCGTTTACAGTTTTTGCCATGACTGATATCAATGATATGGGCCTGAAATTTCTTATATTTGTATGGTCTTTGTCTCTTTTTGGTATTGGTGTTATTTTTATAGATCTCCACTCCACTGGAAAATCACAGTTGGCTATTTTTTTATTGTAACAATGTACTAACTCTATCTTTTCCTCACTGTTCAAAGCGTTTTACATCTCGAACGTAATTTGTCTAAGCCTCCAGCTGTTTTCCTGTTTTTACCTAGCACCGTTTCAAGGTCTTCTATGGTAAACCCTGGACTCTCGTTGTTCTTGAGCGCATACATATTATCGTCTATAATTCTGGCCTCAACAGGTATTTGCTCTTTTAGGAATTGCAAAAACTCCCCCGCTTTCTCTGGATCTAATTTTTCTAGTGTATCTGTATTGCAGTTTTTTGAATGAGCCCCAGCAAAGCCACCAAAGAGTTTGGCTAGACTTTCGTCCCACCATAACTTTGGCCTTTTTTCCCCTATTACATACGTTGCTGCTTTTATTTCGCTACTTATGTTTTTAGCTAAACTCTCAATTTTACCGTTTGTAAAAATCTGCCCTATTCTTTTAAAAAATTTATTTTGGTCTTTACTTGTCTGCCTGTAATTTCAGAACATAGGATGGTGATGGCTACCCCCTAGAACAAATTTCTCGCACTTCCAACTTTCAATTTGTATTCCCTTCACAAAAGTTAAGTCCAACACCGATCCTGTATTGCTGTCAATATTTCTCTTAAACGTAATTCTGCTGTCATTGCCTGTCTTAAATAGGTCCCTTTTCTGCTGCTTACCAAGTCACCAAAGCCAGTGTGTCTTGCATTAAAATCACCTGCAATGATGCAACTAGCAAAAGGGTCAAGCCTGTCCAACAGATTGTCTATAGTTTGCTTATAACTTATAAGCGATGTCATAGGTTCAAAATACACGGAAGAGATGACCATGTTTTGACCATCTCCACTAGTTCTTGGTATTTCATTCTTATAAGTTTATAAGTATACACTGTTTGCGTACATGTTGGTGTTCTCGCTTGTCCGCTTGTTTTTTGCGTCGTTTGTCAAATGGTCAAAGACATCCTCCTTTATGCTATTACTCAAAGACTTTATTTTTTTTGTCTCTATCACTTTTTTTTTTTTGGTTAAAGGCATACCATAACCCGTTCAACATTTTTAAACCCCGAAATCTATTAAAAAATGACATTTTGGGCCACAGCCCAAATGTCGTGTTGACTAGTGTTATCATGCTTCGGAATATTAATAAGCCAAAAATCTGAAACGGTACGCAACTCCCGGTCAACAAACTTATAAACAGCGTGGTGAAAGCAACGATCTTAACATATCTAATACCCACTGTAAATAATTTACACTAACGCTTTGTTGCAGTGTATACACAAGCATAAATATTGTATACCCTTATAAAAAATTAAAAATAATTACAAAGTATGCTTAGTTGTGTTATTTCTTAGGCGTGCAACCACTGTAACGAACCATGGGAACCGCTACATTTATTAGTTCATACTAAACACCACTTTAGAAACCCCCGGAACACAAGCTGGGAAAAGTTTAAAAAGACAGTTACCTCGAAGCTCGCGACTCGTCCGGGCACAGTGAAATCCCCGGAAGACATAGAAACGTCCCTAGAGACCCTGTCCAAGGGGCTACTGGGTGCGTACCACGCAGCATGCCCACCCTCGAGAACGAAAAAGAGAACCAGACCAACTCTGGTGGAACCGGGACGTATCGCTTCGAAGAAATAACCTCAAAGAAGTCTTCAAAATCGCCAAACTGGCGAACGACGAGATAATCAATGAGGAATACAAAACCCTACTCAGGGAGTACAAGAAGGAAATACGCAAGGCACAAAGAAACTCGTGGAGAAACTTCTGCTCCAATATCGAGAAAATCCCAGAAACGGCCAGACTTCGTAAGTTGCTATCAAAGCAATCCTCCATACAGAGTCAGCTGAAACGAAATGATGGATAATGGACTGAGGGCAGCAAAGAAGCCCTAACAGCACAAATGGAAGCCCACTTCCCAGGATGCACCGAGGTCGCTGACGCTACAGAGCATCAGGACCTAGCAACTGAGGAACAGCACCCTCCAACAGATCTCATATCGTCTAAGAGAATCCACTGGGCTATAGACTCCTTTGCGGGTACAAAAGCACCTGGACGGGACGGTACACAGAGGCACACCTCAGGGTGGGGTCCTGTCGCCCCTCCTGTGGAATCTGGTGGTCGACGACCAGTGGTCGAGCCTCAGCTCAATAATGGAATCAACACTCAGCGAGATATGTGAGTGGGCGGGAAAAGTAGGACTCAGTATCAACGCAGACAAGACGGACCTCATCCTCTTCACCAAGATGTACAAGCTACCGGCATGGATCCCCCCGAAAAATGACAGAGCCAGGCTTACCCCTGGCATGGAGACCCAATGTATTGGAACGGGTGAAGAAGGCCACCAATGCGCTATATGCATCCAAGAAGATGCTTAGCAGCACATAGGGCCTATCAACTGCACTTATGCACTGGATATACATCTCGGCAGTGCGACCGACTCTGCTGTATGGAGTCTTAGTGTGGTGGCAGGCTACAGAAAAGAAAACCTACAACAAGCTAATGGATAGAACTCAGCGTCAGGCACTAATCACTGGGGCGCTGAGGTCAACCCCAACAAAAGCAGTCGAAAAAATACTCGGAATTGACCCCCTGGACATCCACGCTAAACTGACTGCAGGAAAGGCAGCACAACGCTTATACACGGATGGCTCCAAGATGGAGGGAGGAGTAGGTGCGGGCATATACTGTACAGACCCTGAAATAAGGCTGTCCTATAAGCTACCGGACCAATGCAGCATATTCCAGGCAGAAGTCTTTGCCATACGAAAAGCGGCGGAGGTTGCTCGATGTACGGAACGCCCACATAATGGGGTCAACCTGTTCGTGGACAGCCAGGCGGCGATAAGATCCCTGTCAAGCAGGGAGGCATTAGATTTCTTAAGAACGACAAAGTCAGTGCGGATATATTGGGTTCCCAGCCACCAGGGCATCGAAGGCAACGAGACAGCAGACGTACTGGCTAAGGAAGGCGTCGGGCTGTCAAACGACAGGACTGAGAACGTGCCTGTCTCCCTCAGAGCGCTTCAAAGCGATCTAGAGAGGAGGGCACACATACAGGCCAGCAGCAGGTGGAGGATAACCACCAACTGAAAGAAAAAAACCATAATTATTTTAAAAATTTTAAAGCCGCATATCTATCAGAAAAAGTCGGTTTGGATCCTTGAAAAAAAATAGTTCGATTTTGTCGGGTAGTGCTATCAACAAAGCACAAGCTCTGATTTCAACGACAACAATTCTCGACGACACCAATGACTAATCCACTGACTGTCCGATTGCCGGCAAAGCACAAAATTCCCGACCGACTAACCCTACACAAATAACACTAGTCTACACGATATTCCGGCTGTGGCCCAAAATGCTTTTTCTGATATATTTCGGGATTTTAATCTTTTTTAAGAATTACGGTTTTTTTTAGGTTTAGTTTTTTCAAACAATTTTTGAAAATTTGGTATTGCTTTAATGTTTTTTTTCAGAGGAAGTGCTTTTATTTTTCAAATAGCTTAAGTATATTATATCTGGTTGTATGAGACTTTGCATTTCTGAAAAATGAAGCTATAAATCCAGCCCAGAAACTTTGTTTCTGCAACTTAACGCCTGGAATATATGAACCTTTCAAATTCAAATTTGATAATTTTTGTTTGGTATTTTTTTGAAATTTTATCTTAAAAACTCAGGAAAAGTAGATACAAAATCTTGGCATGCATTTTTAGTTTTAGATAGACGCATTAATTAGGCGTCGTTTAAGGAAGTTCATTTAAATCTATGGAGAGACGTTAGAGCCATTAAATGTTGATGACAGCTACTTTATTTCGTTGTTTTTCGTTTTTATTATACTGTGACGCCCAGCGCCACCACACAAAGCGCCGGCGCCACATATATTCCATATTGATCCATTATATAGTCATACATTAGATACTCGTACATTCATACATATAAATAAGATTAGAGTAAGCGAAAAAACCCTGAAGTTCCTTAATAAATACCTTAATACTTAATAAATAAATACGTTCAAATTTAAAAAAAAGCAGCGCGCACGCCAGAGATTAGTGTGGCTAACATTCACCTAACCACGGTCACACTAACAGCTGGGCCGGGACGCGTTATGACAAAACCAAAACGCGTTAGACCCATATCAGGGCACCAACAGCTGATCCCCGGCAATAAAAGGAGGATCGCCAGATCGAATCGGGGCAGTCCAACTCGGAAAGCCCTGGCCTAACAAACCAGAATTTTTACAGCGGATCTGGTGATAAAGGTAATATCTACTTTTCCACTCGTTCTGCTCAATACTTTACCTCTACTTCCCAGAGTGTGTCCAAACCTCTGAATCCTCTCCAGAGTGTGTCCAAACCTCTGAATCCTCTCCAGAGTGTGTCCAAACCTCTGAATTCTCTCCAGAGTGTGTCCAAACCTCTGAATCCTCTCCAGAGTGTGTCCAAACCTCTGAATCCTCTCCAGAGTGTGTCCAAACCCCTGAATCCTCTCCAGAGTGTGTCCAAACCTCTGAATCCTCTCCAGAGTGTGTCCAAACCTCTGAAGCCTCTCCAGAGTGTGTCCAAACCTCTGAATCTTCTCCTCGGAGCGTGTCCAAACCTCCGCATCAATCTTCTCCTCGGAGCGTGTCCAAACCTCCGCATCAATCTTCTCCTCGGAGCGTGTCCAAACCTCCGTATCAATCTTCTCCTCGGAGAGTGTCCAAACCTCCGCATCAAGCTTCTCCTCGGAGTGTGTCCAAACCTCCGCATCAATCTTCTCCTCGGAGAGTGTCCAAACCTCCGCATCAAGCTTCTCCTCGGAGTGTGTTCAAACCTCCGCATCAATCTTCTCCTCGGAGCGTGTCCAAACCTCCGTATCAATCTTCTCCTCGGAGAGTGTCCAAACCTCCACATCAAGCTTCTCCTCGGAGTGTGTTCAAACCTCCGCATCAATCTTCTCCTCGGAGAGTGTCCAAACCTCCGCATCAAGCTTCTCCTCGGAGTGTTTTCAAACCTCCGCATCAATCTTCTCCTCGGAGCGTGTCGAAACCTCCGCAGCAATCATCTCCTCGGAGCGTGTTTAAACCTCCACACCGCTCTTCTCCTCGGAGTGTGTTCAAACCTCCGCCTCCATACTCTCGTCGGAGTACCCTCGAGCCATTCGACCTCCAAACCTACGCAGCACGCCGCAAACAGCCACGTGCGGCCGAGTAGCCAAAACCGAAGGAAGATCCCGAAGGAAGACACGTCCCCACGATCCAACCTATCTCCAACTCTGTACCATTAAGACCAATAAAGAAACTTTTTTAACTTACTACTTGCTTGCTTTATTCTTGAACCGAGATATCCCTTTCAGTTACCACAGCCAGAAACCTAACAAATTTCTGTGAACCCGGCGCGGCGATCATACCCCGGCCGAAGCAACGTCACAGTGGCGCCCGAACAGGTTGTGGTAGTGTAAAGTAAAAATATCTTATGGTCAAGATGGCAAGAGTATGGATCAATCAAGCGACAAAAGCAGAGCTGATCAGCTACTGCGAGGAATTTGGATTGGAAAAAACCGAAGGAGTGCAAATATTGCGGAAACAACTAATACAATTCACGGAAAGGAAGGACCTCAGCAGGGAAATAATGGAGAGACTGGACCAGCTCGGAACAGAGACAGACAAGAGGCAGACAAGAGGCAGGAGCCCAAAACAGTCACCGCGGATAGTAACACAAGCCAAAACAGCTATGGAAGACCCTCAAGGGGAACCGAAAACTGCACAAAAGAGAACACTGTTTCCAAAACAGATACGAAAAGGTTCACCAAAAGCGGTGGCCATAATAGAAAAGATAAGGAAGTGGGACCTCACATTCACGGGGAATGGAGAACTACTCGAATTCCTTAGCCGAATGGAGGAATTAGCAGAGACATATGGGATCGAGGTAGACCACATAGTATTTGCAATGCCAGTAATACTGGAGAAGAGTGCATTGGACTGGTGGCACACAAAACCCGGCGCCATAGCGACATGGGAGGACGTGAAAAGCCAGTTAAAGGAAACCTTCATGTCACCACAATACCATGAGGAACTGATACAACTCGTATCAGAACGGAAACAAGCAAAAACAGAGACCATACGAGAATTCATACAAGACTTACGGAAATTGATGAGGTTCGGGACATATACCGAGAACGAGAAACTAGACATGGCATACCGGAATTGTAGGCTACCGATCAAACTCTATGTAAAAAGAAAAGAATTCCAGACTCTATCGGAATTCATTATAACAGCGGAGGAGTTTGAGAAACTGGAGAGAGATGCAGGCCTGTCCAAAACCACGACCAATACTCAGCAGAATAACCAGACACTGGGGCAAAGACCACAGTGGAGACTACCAAAATGCCACCGATGTGGACAAAACGGACACGAAAGCCGAACATGCAACAGAGAACCAGTACTGTACTGTTGGACATGCAACAAACAAGGGGTACGAACCATAGACTGCTGCAGGAAGCCACAGGGAAACGGCCAGGGTCCAGAACAAACCCGCGAAACATCCGGGATCCTGAACGAAACCAGCGGGACACAACCCAACTAAAGTACGAGGACAATCAGCTCTTAGGGTGGGCCAGAGTCGGAAAACAAATGATGGAAGTAATCATCGACACAGGCGCCACGAGATGTATGGTCTACTTCGGGAAGGAATAGAAGGAACAGAAAGGAGACTAATACGACTAGCGGATGGCAGCACACGGAGAACAACAAAAAATTTCGAAATAAAAGTAGAACTTGGAGGACGGGAAACCAGTCAATCATTCCTAATCATGACTGGAGTTCCGGACACCCCGATATTAGGGATGGATTTCCTAAGAAACGCGGGAGCAATAATCACATGTGGCGCAGCCACAGTAACGATCAGCGGGGAAGCATACCCGAGCCCATCGGGGGAAAGTGCAGGTTCAACACACCCGGAGCCAAGCGACGACGAAATAAAGGATTGTATCTCAAGGTCAAAAATTTGTCTGGGATGAGACACGACAACTCGCTTTCAACGACCTAAAACTATGCCTGACTGAAGCACCAGTCCTAGCATGCCCGGATTTTAGCAAACAGTTCATCCTACAGACCGACGCAAGCGTTTGCGGAATCGGAGCAGTATTAACCCAGGAAGATGCAGATGGGGAACACGTGATTGCGTATGCAAGCCGGAAACTAAAGAGCGAGGAAACAAGATACTCAGCTACCGAAAAGGAGTGTCTCGCGATCTACTGGAGCATCCACAAAATGAAAATGTATTTAGAGGGATACAAATTTATAGTGGTCACTGACCACCTAGCACTTAATTCCATCGAAAGTCCATCCGGAAGAGTAGCACGGTGGGCGTTGGGTCTACAGCCATTTACCATCGAAATCAGATACCGAAAAGGAAAATTGAACGCAATGGCGGACGGACTATCCCGCTTACCACGCGAAGAACTGAGAGTATCTAGAGTAGTAGATTGCGCATGGTATCAAGCTAAATGGAAACAAGTAACAACAACACCGAAAGAAACGCCCGACTACGTGATCAAGCACGAACGGTTATACAGACATATACCGAGCCAAACAGACGAGGACTATCAACCATGGAAGTTGTGTGTGGCAAAACACAAACACATTAGAATGCAACGGCCGGACATCTAGGTATCAGACGAACAAAACATCGAATACGACAACGATATTTCTGGCCAGGCTTAAGTAAAGATGTGACAAGATTCGTACGAGCGTGCGAGAGTTTCCAGATGTATAAAGTATCACAGCAAGCAGCAGCCGGAAAAATGCTAACAAGGATAGCAGACGCACCGTGGGAGACGATATACGTAGATTTTGTAGGCCCGTTACCGAGAACATCGCATGGCAACACGGTTATGATAGTATTCATCGATAAATTCTCAAAATGGGTAGAGGTCACACCGGCCAGACAGGCAACAGCTGACACGCTCATAAAAGCGTTTAGAGAAAAAATCCTGGCAAGGGGAGGAGCACCGAAACAGCTAATCTCAGACAACGGAGTACAATTCACCAGCAGAAAGACGCAGCAAGTAATAAAAACATGGGGAATAACACATATATTCACGGCACCTTACACACCATAAGAAAATCCGACTGAGAGAGCAAACAGAACACTGAAAACAATGATCGCACAATTTGCGGCAGGAAAAAACCAACAAATGGGATGAACAATTACCGGAACTCACGTTAGCAATCAACAGCAGCAGATCAGAATTAACAGGGTACAGCCCGGCATACTTGCTATTCGGCAGGGAACTGAGGTTACCGGGTAATTTGTTCGACGAGGTGACGCGATGATCAGGAATCATTAAAACAGATCAGGAAAACACAGATTGGAGACAGCAAGTAGCAGCAATAGCAAAACAAAACATGGAGGTCGCAGCAGCAAATCAAACACGACACTACAACATGAGAAGAAGAGAATGGACGCCGAAAGTGGGAGACGTAGTATTGGTTAGAACACACCCGCTATCAAAAAAAATAGACAAGACAACAGCAAAACTTGAACCAAAATACTGCGGACCATGTACAGTACTCGAACTAATATCGCCAGTCATCGTAACCGTAAAAATAACCACTACTAACAAACAAATGCGGGCACACTTCTCACAACTAAAAATTGCACTCCCAGCAGAACAACCAACAGAAGCGATAACGGTACCATCTCTCTTTCTTTGCAGAAACATGAATAAATTCGACGCATCAGCCAAAAAATTTAAAGAAAGGATGGCCGCCAAACAAGCCGAAGGAAGACGGATGAAGAGACTGGAGGCAACAGAGGTCACGAACAGGATGAGGGTCTCCAAGACAAAGGTGATGGCGCCACCGAAAAAACCCAAAACCGATGAGGAGAAACCGACGAAATCTCGCAACGCAGCACAGAAAGCAGAGCCAAGGAAGGACACACCGGAGACCGTAGCAGGCAAGAAGCGGATCAGCTGGGCGAGACAACCACAACCAACGCCATCACTGCCGCCACCAGTCCCCACTGTACCGATGCCGACACCACAACCTCAACTACCAAAGCCGAGACCAACAATAGCCGTCGGCTGGGCGAAAATGGTCGAAGAGGAAGAACGGGACGCCGACATCCTGGAACTGGAGCACGAGAGGCAATGTCCGAAGGAAGGCCAACACCAGAACCCGAATGGCGACACGGACCAAAGAGCAGCACCATCCCGGCCCAATGGGAAATAGCGACAGGAACAAGACTGGAGGCAAACCACATCGAGCTGGTCAAAAAAAGGAGTGCCGAGCGCCCGGCCCACGAACAACGGCGGTTTAAAATAAGGAAAGGGCAAGAAGAAGCATGCTGGGTCAAAATAGGAAGAGCAGGGGACGTCAGCATCGGCAAATGGTTTAACGCCAAACCCAAGCAAAGCCAACCCGACGACGCACCCAAAGGAAAGGAGGGGGGAGTGTGACGCCCAGCGCCACCACACAAAGCGCCGGCGCCACATATATTAAATATTGATCCATTATATAGTCATACATTAGATACTCGTACATTCATACATATAAATAAGATTAGAGTAAGCGAAAAAACCCTGAAGTTCCTTAATAAAGATCATAAAAAGACACCACGTTCAAATTCAAAAAAAAGCAGCGCGCGCGCCAAAGACTAGTGTGGCTAACATTCACCGAACCACGGTCACACTAACAGCTGGGCCGGGACGCGTTATGGCAAAACCAAAACGCGTTAGACCCATATCAGGGCACCAACAGCTGATCCCCGGCAATAAAAGGAGGATCGCCAGATTGGGGCAGTCCAACTCGGATTTGGTGATAAAGGTAATATCTACCTTTCCACTGATTCTGTTCAATACTTTACCTCTCCTTCCCAGAGTGTGTCCAAACCTCTGAATCCTCTCCAGAGTGTGTCCAAACCTTTGAATCCTCTCCAGAGTGTGTCCAAACCTCTGAATCTTCTCCTCGGAGTGTGCAAACCTCCGCATCAATCTTCTCCTCGGAGCGTGGCCAAACCTCCGCAGCAATCATCTCCTCGGAGCGTGTTTAAACCTCCACACCGCTCTTCTCCTCGGAGTGTGTTCAAACCTCCGCCTCCATACTCTCGTCGGAGTACCCTCGAGCCATTCGACCTCCAAACCTACGCAGCACGCCGCAAACAGCCACGTGCGGCCGAGTAGCCAAAACCGAAGGAAGATCCCGAAGGAAGACACGTTCCCACGATCCAACCTATTTCCAACTCTGTACCATTAAGACCAATAAAGAAACTTTTTTAACTTACTACTTGCTTGCTTTATTCTTGAACCGATATATCCCTTTCAGTTACCACAGCCAGAAACCTAACAAATTTATGTGAATCCGGCGCGGCGAGCATACCCCGGCCGAAGCAACGTCACAATACCCGTACTCAAAAAAGAGTTAAGGGGTATATTAGATTTGTGGTAAAGGATCCTCAAGGATCCAAACCGAAATTTTCTGATAGATATGGGGCATTAACATTTTTTAAAGAATTATGGTTTTTTTCTATGGCAGAACTTTTTTTAAAAGAATTTTTGAAGTCTGGTATTTTTTTTTAAAGCTTTTTTCAGAGGTAGCGCTTGTTTTTTTCACATAACTCTAGTATCTTACGTCTGGTTGTAAAGAACTTTGCTATTTTTAAAAGATAGTTAAAACAGATAGAATTTAAGCCCAAGCACTTTGTGATTTCAGCTTACCGTCTGGGAAATATAAAGCATTGAAATAAACAAATTATGATTTTTGTGCGGTATTTTTTACGAAATTTTGACTTTAAAAACTCAGGAAAACTTGGGAACAAAGCAAACGAAAAAGGGTTGTACATTTGGTACCTGGTTTGGTTAACGAATTTTAGCTCCAAAACTTCTCCATAGATTTGAATGGGCACCTTAAAGGACGCCTAATTAATGCACCTATACACAAAAAAACAGACGAACAAAATATATGTACCATAAAATGTTTTACAGAATGACAAAATGTAATGAAATAGGCGTTCAAACACACATTTTTAGAGAAAATTTGAGATTAGTTTGATAAAATTTTAATTTTTGAGGAACCTTATTTTAGAACACTAAAAAATTTTGTACAGAAACAATGACACATACCCTGGCTATCATTTAAAAACCCACATGCAATTTGCTGCATGCGTTACTGAGATATGAAACGAAATAGGCGTTCAAACACAAACTTTTGGAATAATGTAAGATTTTTTTGATTAATTTTTATTTATAGAAAAGAACAAATTTTTTTGTGCAAACACATTCCCTGGCTTTAATATAAAAAAAACAGCATGCAATTTGGCTCACGCCTTGCGGGGATAGGCGCTTACACACAGTTTTTTTTTTTAATTTATAGTATAGAATAATAAACAAAATTTTTCCTTATAATGCCTGTATTTATATTTTTAATGCTAAAGTTAAAATTGTGTGAGTTATTGCATTTTGCAAACAATTAGTTGACATGCTGTATGTCAGTACATATTCGACTCCTGCCAAACTATGTCTACATATTCCTAATGTTATCCAGGCATTTCAGTTAATTAACTTTGTTGCATTTCAGGGTAATCGATTGAAATAATTTGCGTGGTAGAGAGGAAGATTTCCAGACAAGGTGGCAAGGCCGAGGTTGAAGGGGTAGTGGCGCCCCTAGTCGGGCGATCTTAAAACTATGAGATCCGCGCGCTCTTGAATTCCCTTGTGGAGAGAGGAGAGCCGGTGTCCCGGAGCCAATTCACCCACACACGCTTAAGGGGAGAGAGCGGTTACAGGAAGAGTAGGCCAGGCCATTGAACCTGGTTCAGGGGCAATAGAAGAGATCGACGGGGCTTGGCGACCAACGATTTAGTATAGGTATGGAAAGCTTAGGCTTAGGACAGATCAAAAAAATCGTTGGCGGAAGACAGTACAAACAAAAATCGTTCACGGATCAGGTCTCAAAAAAAAAAATAATAATAAAAAGAATAATTATTAAGTGAGTGAAATGAGGATGTGTAGTGGTCATCACTCAAAGTGAATTTTTTTGTTTTACGTTTCCTCGAATAGCAAGGAGGAAGTAGAGCTGCCTAGCGGGACGGATGCGGATAGACTAGCAAAGCTGAAAAAAGGAACAAAGTGAGTCCGCTTCCAATGGGGGAGAAAAATCCCAATTTACACTCCACTTTTTTTTTGTAAATTTGCTAAGAACTGTGCCCAGTTCCGCCGTCCGGTCCACAGCAGCATGGTCCAAAGATTTTATTAAATCCTATTTAAATACATACATATAATTTAGAACCCACTAGGCCGTCACATATCTGTTTAAATATTTATTTATTTATCTATCTTTAATTATATTTATTTATTTATTTCTTTATTTGTTATTATATATGTAATTGTCCCTATTTCTAATTATTTATTCATTTAATCATATGTAATATAATACGCCCCTGCCCATAATTTAGGTCACAGCAAGGAAGAGATTAGGATGGGGATTAGGAGGTCGACCTAGCTGGTTTAGGTTTAGATTAGGAGCTATTAGAATATAAAAAAAAAATAATGTGTGTAAAATTTGATTTAATGTAAAAATATACGAAAAGATGAAGTGCTAAAGTTTTAAAATGGAGGGAAAGCGAACCGAGACTACGGGAGGATGAAGATGATGCTGCACATGGTAGGGAGACCCGCGATAGTCGGATCCGGATCTCTGGTAGGGTGGGTACGTCGGGGGTACAAGACCAACACCTCAACCTGGTCCACATAGCGGTAGGAGATTGTTTGTCGAGTAGCGTATGTATGGTCTATTTTTTTGATGTGTCGTTGCGTTAGTTTCCGTTTTTGTTGTATCCGTTTCAAATATTGTCCGAGATGCTCGATTTGTTTGGTTTGTTGTGCGAACTGAGGGCTTGGGAAGTATCCAGCCCTGGGATGACTGGCTAGCCGGCCTTGCCCCACCACCAAGATGTTCGTAACAAAAATGGCGCCCAATCTTAGAAGAAAATATAAATGTCCAGCGGAGAGAAGCAATCTCGGGTGGTAATTTACAATCTAGGTCCGTCGGTGTTCCGGTGGCCTGTGAGGGACTGAATTGTTGGCTCACAGATGCACGGCGCTGGGGGACCTGGAAATGTAAAGAATCCACAAAGTAAATTTGTTTTTTTTTGTTTTGTTCAGGTTGCACTTATCTGACAACGGGAAGCAGGAGCTCTAGATGGGGACATGAGGCGGCCACGCGTAGCACTCGTAGCAGCTACAATATCCCGCGCAGAACGTCCAGTAGGGTAGTGGGCATGAAGCAGCGCTCGCGAAACGTATAGAAAGTGGACGAGGAAACTCGTAGAAAGTCCGGTGCAGAGTATTTCTTGTAGTTATGTGGTTCCTTTCCCCCTTTAGTGTTTTTTCGTATTTTGAATTGTGTAGAAGAACAGCGCGTAAAAGGTTGCTTGTAAAAATTTGCTAGAAATAAAAATATTGATTAATAATTACATAGGATAGGTCGTTAGAGTGTGGTGGTGTGGTACATTGGGTTAGGAATGTTGGTCGCCAGGTACCGTCCGCAGCAAACGCTGGGGTGGGGGCGGTGGGGACGCGACTGCCCTCCCATTTGCGTAAAGGTTGCTGTAAATTTCTGAAATAAAATATTGTTATATTCATAGGGGCGGTAAGCTCAGGGATAGGTTGATGAGTAGTTACAACTTGCGGTCTAAGCGGAAAATGACTCGTAGGACTCCGCCGCCAGGTACCGTCCGCGAACAAATGCAAAACGACTATAGCCGAGGTGCCGAGGGCGGTGAGGACAGCTGGAACTTGACAGGAAATCCGATCGCACTGCCCTCAGAAATAGTGTCCGGCATAAATGTCGCCATCGCGCAAGCTCAGGAGACACAAAGAGGAGCCATGGCAGAAAACATCAGTAGGACGCTGCAAGAGGAGATACGGCGCGGCTTTATGGAACTGATGGGTGCCATAACGGAGGCGATGACACCCCTACGGCAAAACGTGGTGATGATCCAGGATATGGGAACAGGTAGAGGCCAGACCGGAGGTGTTGGCAACATACAAGATGCCGACTATCATAAAGGTCCAGAGGAGTACACTCAGAGGGCTAGCACCGGGACCAGGCCCAAAGTGTCCAGGGATGAGGGGGTACGAAATCCTCCGCAGCCTCCAAGGAAGCCGGAGCGGTTAGGCCAAGACTGGTTCCGGAGAATGGACATCGAGGATCCTGTTCCAAGCGCTGGAAGGCAGAACCGCGACCAAGCAAATCAGAGGTTTGCATCGCCAGAGGAAAGGAGAGAAGACTGGAGAGGCTCCAGATGGGGACGTGTGGACAAGTGGGACATCCACTTCGACGGTGATCCAGATCCCAACAAGATGACGGTAGAAGATTTTGTGTTCCGGGTCGAGTTCCTACGCAGGCAGAACCGACGCTCGTGGGATGAAGTCCTGGATAATTTCCATCACCTTGTCAAAGGCCAGGTAGCCGAATGGTATTGGCAATTCATCCGAGAGCGCCCTCCGGAGATCTGGGAAGATTTGAAGGACGAGTTAGTGTCCCGGTTCCGAGCCGTAGGTGGCGAATTTGAGCGCGCCTTGCACGAGCGGCGACAGCAATCTGGAGAATCCGTGGAGGACTATTTTAGAGCGATGCGCAGACTGGCAGCAAGACTCACCACGCCCATGGCCGAGTCCGATATGGTGCAAGTCGTGAAGAAGGGACTTGATGATGAGATCGCCAGATATGTCTACGCAATCCGGGTCCGTAATCTGGAGCAGCTGGGAGAAGAGTGCGTGGAGGTGGAGCACCACTTTCGCAGGCGGGTGCAGAGGCCAGTTTATCGCTCGGCGCCGAAGTTCCAGTCATCCGGAAAGCGAGTGGAGGAGATAGAGCCAGAGTTGGAACTGTTGGAGGAGGAGGAAGAGGTTATGGTTGAGGAAACTCATCTGACGAGCAAGCCCAAGCTGTGCTGCTGGAAATGTGGCCAAGGTGACCACGGATTCCGGGATTGTGTGGCGAAAGAGCGGAAAAAATGTTGCTACCGTTGTGGGGAGCCAGATATGTTCACGCCAACATGTCCCAAGTGTTCGGGAAACGCTCGAGTGGGCGTGATGAAGGCGGGAGATCATCGCCCAGGAACGAAGCCCGCGAGGAGATGAACAATCCTTTTCCTAATAAAATTTCACAAAATATTAATAATAATAACCAAAATAATATAGTAAATAAAAATAGTTTAAAATTCTTACCGGCCGAAGAGAAGATGAGGAGGTACATGGAAGTCCGAAACCGGATCTTTGACGATCGGCAGCTGGAAGGGATGCGCAGAGTCAGTCGTAGACTCCAAAAGGCTCGATCACGGTTCCGGAAAAGGCGACACAGTCGCAAGGAGGTAGCTGAAGCAGTCAGGCGTGGAACAGGACCAGAGTTTTTGCCGAGGTACAAATCCAAGGAAAGCGGATTGCTGGACTCCTGGACACGGGGGCATCCGTAATCGTACTAGGTAAGGGCAGTCGAGAGCTCCTGATCGACCTCGGAGTGGATATGGAGAAGTATGTCTCAATTGTAAAAACAGCTTCCGGGGAAGACAAGTCTATTATCGGGAGGATAAAGATTTCTGTGGAGTATAATGGAGCAAAGAGATCTTTTTTTATGTCTGCCCGTACCTTGAACGGGCTTTGTATTTGGGAGTTGACTTCTGGAGGTCCTTTGCTTTAGCTCCAACAATCTTGGGAGAAAAGCCAAGCACATCCAGCGAGGCACAAATATCCGAATTGCAGATGTCGCAAACCAGCCAATATGCCGAAGATCGCCAGGAAGACGTGGATGTGGATGCCTGGGATCTTGAAAAAGGGGAATCGGAAGAGCTGGAAAAGGTTAAGAAGGAGTTCCTGACGTACGAAGAAGCCGGATTGGGAATAACGACGGTGGAGGAGCATCGTATCCAGTTTGTGGAGGGCGCTGAACCCTTTAAGGATCGGCACTACCCTCAATCTCCAGCGATGCAGGAAGTAGTCTGGGCAGAGGTGGACAAAATGCTGGAATTAGCAGTATAGAGGTCAGCGATAGTCCATGGAGCAATCGGACGACGGTGGTGCGGAAACCAAACAAAAACCGATTCTGTTTGGACGCCCGAAAGCTAAATCAGCTTACCGTTAAAGATGCTTACCCTCTTCCGAGCATTGAAGGCACTGTCCAGGATTGACCAGACGTATTACATCTCAAGTGTCGACCTCAAATTCGCGTTCTGGCAAATCAAGCTGGATGAAGAAAGCCGGAAGTGCACTGCATTTACCGTGGCGGGGCGTCCGCTGTATCAGTTTGGGATGATGCCTTTCGCTACCCAGTGGTTGTGTCGGGTCATGGACAAGGTGATCCCGACTCAGCTCAGATCCAACGTATTTGTATATCTGGATGACCTCCTAGTGATAGCCCCGGATTTCCAAACGCATCTCCATTATTTGAGATTGGAAGCACAATGCCTGAAAAGAGACAGTCTAACAATAGGATTAAAAAAGTCGAAATTCTGCTTCAGGTCCTGGGGTTTATCATTGGAGGCGGCACGCTGCAGATGGATCCAGAGAGGATTTTGGCCATCCAGAGAATTCCCAATCCAAATTCCGTGAAGGAGCTACGAAGTTTCCTAGGAACCGCAGGATGGTATAGGCGCTTCATCAAGGATTTGAAGAAGCATTCGCGTGGGAAGTTTTCATTGTCAAAGGAGGCAGAGACGGCGATAGAATCCCTTAAGAAGGCACTAACCACGGCCCCGGTACTGGTGCATGCTGATTTCAGACGTCCCTTTTTCATCCAATGCGATGCCTCGAATTATGGAGTGGGAGCAGTACTGTTTCAGCTGGATGACGATAAAGCGGAGCGTCCAGTAGCATTCTTCTCGTCCAAGCTGAACAAGCACCAGCTGAACTATTCCGTTACGGAGAAGGAGTGCCTAGCTGCGGTGTTAGCGATCGAGAAATTCAGGCCGTATGTGGAATTAATGGCGTTTACCGTGATCACTGATCACGCAAGCTTGAAATGGCTAATGTCGCTAAAGGACTTGAACGGTCGTTTGGCGAGATGGTCCTTGCGGCTTCAGAGGTTCGACTTTGAGATCCAACACAGAAAAGGAGTCGACAATATCGTGGCGGACACACTATCACGCTGCATTGAAGAGGTTGCTCTAGATCCCACGGAGATCCTCGGATTCGAGACCACGGAATTCGAAGCGGACGAGTATAAGGAGATGCGAGAAGAAATCTGCAAAAACAAAGAATTATTACCAGATCTTCGAGTAGAGGGAAACCTTATATTCAAGCGAACGGCCTTTGAGCAAATGGACGACCAAGTGGAAGGTTCCATTTGGAAGTTATGGATTCCCGCGTCGGTGACAGCAACTCTCGTCGCCAAGGCCCATGAAGACCACAAAGCTGGACACGGTGGCATGAAGAAGACCCTGCATCGGTTGAAAAGGCACTATTACTGGCCAGCGATGACGACACAAGTGCGGGAATATGTCCGAAACTGCGACACCTGTAAGGAGTCCAAAACACCGAATTTTCGCAGCCAAGTAGAAATCGGTCAGGAAGTGGTTAGGGAGAGGCCATTCCAGAAAATCTACATAGACTTCCTGGGGAAGTATCCCAGGTCGAAAAGGGGACAGGCCTGGATTTTCGTCGTCGTGGACCATTTCTCAAAGTTCACCTTTCTGAAAGCGATGAGAGAGGCCACCGCGGCAAATGTGGTAGAATTCCTTGTGCAGGAGGTATTCTACAAGTTCGGAGTGCCAGAGGTGATCCACTCCGACAACGGAAAGCAGTTCGTCTCAAAGGTGTTCCAGGACACGATGGGCACCTTCGGAATACGACACATGCGCACAGCCGTATACTCGCCGCAAAGTAATGCAGCCGAGAGGGTGAACCGGACGATATTGGCTGCAATAAGGACGTACTTGGAAAAGGATCACCGAGAGTGGGATATGTATTTACCGGAGATTGAAGTGTCGATCCGGGACTCAGTGCACGAAGCCACAGGCGTAACGCCGTTCTTCGCAGTGTTCGGACAGCAAATGTTCCTGAATGGCAGCTGCTACAAGCTGGCGAGGAAGTTGAAATCGTTGACGGAGCATGAGGTGCACGCCCTGGATCCCACGGATAAGCGTTAGATCATCCGCGAACACATAAAGAAAAATTTACACCAAGCATACGAGCGAAGCAGCCAACGCTACAACAAACGGGCCCGAGTATTTCACGCCAGACCTGGTCAAGAAGTCTTCCGTCGTAACTTCACACTCAGCGACTTTGGCAAGAGCTACAACGCCAAGTTCGCAAGGAAATTCCTAAAGTGCCGAGTCGTACGCCCAGTAGGCAACAACGCCTATGAGTTGGAGGATCTATCGGGGAGGCCTGTGGGGATTTTTCACGCGAAAGACCTAAAAGTGTAGGAGCAAAAATAACACCAAGATAGCAAAAGGGAAATGTACTCACGTATTAACTGGTAGAAGCGTGGGTGTAAGCCTACGTTGGGGCGCTGTAGGCAAGGCCGACGCAAACTTATAGGTCCTTCAATGTTTGTGAATAATTCTTCGCGTCCATGGTCCCCCGAATTTTCACTATGTGTTGCATTTCAGGGTAATCGATGGAAATAATTTGCATGGTAGAGAGGAAGATTTCCAGACAAGGTGGCAAGGCCGAGGTTGAAGGGGTAGTGGTGAGCGGATAGTGGCGCCCCTAGTAGGGCGATCTTAAAACTATGAGATCCGCGCGCTCTTGAATTCCCTTGTGGAGAGAGGAGAGCCGGTGTCCCGGAGCCAATTCACCCACACACGCTTAAGGGGAGAGAGCGGTTACAGGAAGAGTAGGCCATGCCCTTGAACCTGGTTTAAGGGCAATAGAAGAGATCGACGGGGCTTGGCAACCAACGAGATAGGTATGGGAAGCTTAGGCTTAGGCTTGGACAGATCGAAAAAATCGTTGGCGGAAGAGAGTACAAAAAAAATCGTTAAACGGATCGGGTCTCAAAAAAAAAAAAAAAAAAATTTAAAGTGAGTGGAATGAGGATGGGTAGGGTTCATCACTCAAAGTGAATTTTTTTGTCTTACGTTTCCTCAAATAGCAAGGAGGAAGTAGAGCTGCATAGCGGGACCGATGCGGATAGACTAGCAAAGCTGGGAAAAAAAGGAACAAAGTGAGTCCGCTCCAATGGGGGAGAAAAATCCCAATTTACACTCCACTCTTTTTTTTAAAATTTCCTAAGAACTGTGCCCAGTTCCGCCGTCCTGTCCACAGCGGCATGGTCCTTCGCCCGGAATATCGTCCCGTCCTCCAGCAAAGATTTTATTAAATCCCATTTAAATACATACATATAATTTAGAACCCACTAGTCCGTCGCATATCTGTTTATACATTTATTTATTTATTTACCTTTAATTATATTTATTTATTTATTTATTTGTTATTATATATGTAATTGTCACTATTTATAATTATTTATTTATTTAATCATATTTAATATAATACGCCCATGCCCATAATTTAAGTCGCAGAAAGGAAGAGATTGGGATGGGGATTAGGAGGTCGACCTAAACCAGATAGGAGCTATTAAAAGATAAAGAGAATGTATGTAGAATCTGATTTAAGGTGAAAATATAGAAAAAAAAGATGAAGTGCTAAAGTTTAAAAATGGGGGGGAAAGCGAACTGAGACTACGGGAGGATGAAGAAGATGCTGCACATGGCAGGGAGACCCGCGATAGTCGGATCCGGATCTCTGGTAGGGTGGGTACGTCGAGGGTACAAGACCAACACCTCAACCTTGTATTCTCCAGCACTGTTAACTGGATTAGACAGTTGGAAAGAATTTATGCGTAATTGCTGAGTGTGAAAGGGACGTTTTTCAGACAAAATATTTTAAAAAGTATTCGCTGTGGTATTTATTTGTGACTAAATATGAAGAGTAAAAAGATGTCCGTCAAAGGCAGACGGAATACAAATCAAAAAGTTAGACGAGAGAACGCCGCTTCATTGCGACTCATGTTTACTTATGCTGGATAATGCATAACAGAAAGAAAAAACAGAGAAGACACTGTAATATTTTCCATTTTTATAATATGGAATAAATAATAATAAATAAATTGTTCATTTATCTAGATCAGTGCTCGGCACGCATACTGTGACACGTTTCAAAAGTGCGCTTGTGTGTGTAGAAAAAAACCCGAAGCTACCTGCGACCGAAAACGTTTTATGTTTTACACTGCGACAAACGATTTGTAGTAAAAGTTGCAATTATTTATATTAATTATTATTATGTATATAAAAATTGAAATAAAATAATAACAGGCAACATAATAACATATGACGCATTGCTCATTGCTATCCATATATTGGATGATGCGCATTAGATAGGACCGTGCCGAGCCCTGATCTAGATGAACATTTGACACTTGCATTTGTTGGCAATTCTAAAAAAAAAGTAAAATGTCAATTCATATATATAATTTTTAAACAAATTTGTGGATAATTAACGTCAACGAATTGTTGCCAAAGTGATAGTACTTAAAATGAGATTTAAAATTATTTTTGGAATTTTTTTTTTAACCTTGAATTGTTTTAAAAATTCAAAGTAGTTGTTTTCTTATTACAATAATTTAGATCGATGCACAATGCTTAATACTTTTTTACTACTATCTTTACTGAGACTCTGTAATTCAATCTCGTGATCGAGAAGAAGATTTTTAACAAATGTAAATGTTAAATGTTCATCTATATGGCAGCAATAACACCATCAAAAGAAAATGATAATAAATGTGATAAACCCAAGCAAGTCTCGAGTTATACCCTTGGCCAGTGCAACTACTTCTTAGCATATTTTTAATCGAGACTTAATTTATTCTAAATATTTAATAGTAAATTAATAATGATGCTTATATGGTATATATAAATATACTTTCTTATATTTTGCCATTTCAGATGAGAAAACCATCACTTTTATTATGACAGAACAACTGTCAAGCAATAATTATAATTATAATTGAAGAACTGGAAAAAAGTGTCCAGACAATGTTCATTTCAAAATGCGTGCAAACGGTAATATCAGCGTCAATCAAAGAAAATCTATTAATTCTCAGAATCGATTTTCGTTGACCTTTGAATCTAATGAATGTGATGTGATGTACTGCAGTTTGCAATCTGCTCGTGTACATGCACAGTCCAGTGATGTTTTGATCCAACTCACAATGATCAACCAATTGATACAGAAATAAGCAATAGCATGACGGATGCTTTAGAAATGATAATTGTGAATGAACTCTTTTTTGATATTCCTTGCAAAGTATCTACTACAACTGCAAATTTTGACATATCTGATATTGGCAGACAAGCAATCAAGTGAGTAAGTGTTTACATGAATGAAAGACACCAAAACGGATGCCGCACAGCCGCTCTTATTAGCAATGCATGTACAAGTGGTGATATTAATTTAACTGCTGATCAAAATTTACTGCAGTGAACCCATGCATGTACATATGTAACATTCTGTTATATATATACATATATAAGCGCGTACATATACGCAGTGACATAAACAACTTATGTTTATGTTACACATTCCTTTTGCACAGCAACGATTTGCGACTTGAACGCAGATCGGTCAGCTACCAAAACTGCTGATCAGGCATTTACCCAAACTTATGCAGAACCCAAACGCCCTAACACTTGGCGATGGGTCTCCCTCTACCTTAATGCTGATCATGCATTTCCACTAGACTCAAGCAGAGACCACGCGCACTAATACTAATGCGGTGGTACTCTATTCATACAATGCATGGGAGAACTCTCGCTCTCCGTTATACATAAGAACAACTGTATCCTGGGTCGCCATAGACCGTGAAAAGAGTCTAAAGGACTCTGGACAACTCTACGTTACTAGTTTCATGAATAACAAAAATGTTTGTGATAAACCAAAAAAAAGTGACATAAAAAACAACGATGCAACTAGGACAGCAACAGAAAATAAAAATCTGACCTACGGCCATGGCAGAGGAACAGTTAGATTGTGTGATTGCATTATTGCGTGCCGTGCTATGGTGTTACTGCTGCATAAATACAATGATGAATAACTGGCCCCAACATAATGGGCCCACCAAAAAAACACCAACACTGGCAGCACTGGCACAAGCAAGGAAATATCGGAGTGAGTACAGTGATGAGCAACCAAATAAAACTTAAACCCAGAAGAAGTGGTTTAAAGGAACGGATCAGAAACGACAAGTGGAAGTCGCAGTGAAGTTACAGAGCGAACTCAAACACCTCGAATCGCTATTAAAAGTAAAAGCTCACCCTGTGCCACAAGAGACAAACCACAAAAATGTATTAATCAACGTCCCGCCCCGCCAACGCCATTCAAAAAAAAAGAAAAAATTCGCAACAACCACTTTGTAAAAAAAAACCTATCTATGGACAATGGTTGGATACCGATAACAAAAGCAATTACAAGAATTAGAACAGAATTTGACAAATCGTTTAAATGTTTAAATAAAAATATGCATATCACAATAAAAACCTATACCTTTTTTGTATTAATATAAAGTGTTTAAAGAAACATTTTAAAATATTTTTAAATACAAAATTTAAAATTTATTTAAATACTCCGCTGATTTATATTTCAGAATACAAAAATATTTTTAAAAATATTACTCTTTTATTTTTTGAGTTATTATTTATTGCCTGCCAGATTGGCAGAATCGACCATTGTGCAGCGGTTTGAGCAGTGTAACCGTTCGGAATGCAGTGCACACATCTGGTCACACACTGGCCGCTTGAAGAATGTATGACATTCGTTTCGTAAACAGTTTTCGGATCTGAGTACTAGGCTTTACATGAAACTCAAATTATAGAAGCTTTAGAAACCCTACAACAAAAACTCATTAAAATCAGAACAATACATAGATAGCTTGCAACTTTTATTACCAAATAACACTAGTCAACACGATTTTTCCTCAAGGATCAAAACGAACATTTTCTTAAAGATTTGGGGTTTTAGAATTGGTTTGATGATATTGCAGACAATTTTTTTAAAGAATTTTTGAAAACTGGTATTTTTTTTAAAGCTATTTTCAGAGGTAGCGCTTGGTCACATAACTCTAGTGTCTTACGTCTGGTTGTAAAGAACTTTGCTATTTTGAAAAGATAATTAACACAGCTAGAAGTTAAGCCCAACGACTTTGTGATTTCAGCTTACCGTCTGGGAAATATAAAGCATTGAAATGCAAAAATTATGATTTTTGTGCGGTATTTTTTACGAAATTTTGACTTTAAAAACTCAGGAAAAGTAGAAAAAAAATTATATCCTGTGTTCTCTATTTTTTTGTGTAGATCTTATAGAAGCTTTAGAAACCCTACAACAAAAGCTCATTAAAATCAGAACAATACATAGATAGCTTTCAACTTTTATTACCAAATAACACTAGTCAACACGATTTTTCCTCAAGGATCAAAACGAACATTTTCTTAAAGATTTGGGGTTTTAGAATTGGTTTGATGATATTGCAGACAGAATGATCAGAATGATCCGCTGGGTGCCCTCAACAAGGAGGACTCCTCCACGAGCACGCCCACACAGCAGAAATAGGAAGGGCTGGCACAGGAGCAGGAGAAGGAGCAGTAGATGCAATCACAGACAGATGGCAACATTTACAGCGACAAGCCGATCCTGTTAAGGGGACAGCGCAGTGCCACCTTGGATGAGCCGACGCAGATCGGCAAGAGCATGCACCGGTCGGAGACGATGCTGGTGGCTAGCAGTGGGGTGACCCACAGCCTGGCCAATATCGGATCACCGCTGAAGTTTACGTTCGGACGTTATTCACCCGCACGATTGTCCCTTAAAAAAGACTTGGGCCCGCAGCCTTCAAAAATGTATTTTTTGTTCTTTTTTTAGGTTTGGTTAACGAATTTTAGCTCCAAACCATTTCTAAGCCCAAAATCTTTAAGAAAAAGTTGGTTTTGTTCCTTGAGGAAAAATCGTGTTGACCAGTGTTAGGTTAGGTTAACCCGGACGGCCCTCACGGGGCCACGCATTGGCCAATATGGCCCTTAGTTGTCCGGATGGGGGTGTATGAACCTTTCGAGTGTATTTACGAGCTTTTTAAGTCCTTGAGGATCGAAGTGTTTTTAGCAAAGGCTAGCAGTTCCCCTGGCGTCCTCTTCGAGGCATCTTCCAGTGATGCCAGTACCGGGGCGCCCAGGTATATTCTCCTAGCCCTTGAGAGAGCAGGGCAGTTGCAGATGAGATGTTCCAGGGTTTCAGTTGCCCCGGATTCCTCGCATTTCCTGCAGTAGCCACTGTTGGTGATGCCTAGTTTGACAGCATGTGCCGCGGCCAGACAGTGACCTGTGAGTATACCCACCAACATTCTGCAGTCCTTCCGTGGGAGGTGCAGTATGTAGTGGCTGAGTTTCCTATTGCGCTCCTTGCACATGGTTTTTGAGGTTCTGCTGGTGGTACTGCTCCACCTGCTTCTTGCCTGTGTGTCGGCCCGTTTCTCTAAATCGCTTTGGAGCGTTCTAAGGGAGACAGGCACGTTCTCAGTTCTGTCGTTTGCCAGCCCGACGCCGTCCTTAGCCAGACTGTCCGCCATCTCGTTGCCATCGATGCCTTGGTGGCTGGGAACCCAGTAGATCCGCACTGACTTTGTCGTGCTTAGGATATCTAGTGCCTCCCTGCTTGCCAAGACATTTCTGGAACTGACCGCCGACGACTGCATGGATCTTATCGCCACACGTCGTGTGGACGATCCGTAGACTGAGCAGCCTCTGCCGCTTTCCGTATGGCGAAGACTTCCGCCTGGAATATGCTGCATTGGTCCGGTAGCTTATAGGACAGCCTTATCTCAGGGTCTGTACAGTATATGCCTGCTCCTACTCCTCCTTCCATCTTGGAGCCATCGGTATAGATGTTGAGGTGTTGAGTCCCCTTTTCCAGTCATCGGGTCCCATGTATGCGGTTGTTTTTACATCCAGGCCAGTTTGGGGGATCATGTAGTCAGATATACTGGTCATGTCTCGGCGAATTGAACTGTGCCCGAATCCTTGTAGAGACATATTGCCTGATGCTATTAAGCGTTGTGCCGCCTTTCCTGCAGTCAGTTGAGCGTGGATGTCGGGGTTGATGTTGGGGTTGACCTCAGCGCCCCCGTAATGCAGAGCAGTGCCTGCCGCTGGGTCCTTTCCATAAGCTTATTGTACGTCTTCTTTTCTGTCGCTTGCCACCACACTAAGACTCCGTACAGCAGAGTCGGTCGCACCACCGAGATGTAGATCCAGTGCATTAGAGCAGGTGTTAGGCCCCATGTGCTGCTAAGCATCTTCTTGGATGCGTATAGCGCAATGGCCTTCTTCACCCTTTCCACTACATTGGGCCTCCATGCCAGCTTGCTATCCAGTACTATGCCGAGGTATTTGACTTGTGCTTTCGGGGTCAGCCTGGTTTTATCAATTTTCGGGGGGATCCATGCCGGTACCTTGTATCTCTTGGTAAAGAGGATGAGGTCCGTCTTGTCCGCGTTGATACTGAGTCCTACTTTTCCTGCCCACTCACATATCTCCCTGAGTGTTGATTCCATTATGGAGCTGAGGGTCGATGGACATACTCCCGTAATAATTATGCTTATGTCATCTGCATAGGCTGTTATTTTTGGGGCTCTCCTCTCGAATCTCTTTATTAAGTCGTCGACCACCAGGTTCCACAGGAGGGGCGACAGGACCCCACCTTGTGGTGTGCCTCTATGCGCCCCCCTCACCATGGAAGCGGTGCCCCACTCTGATTGCACCCGTCTGCAACTTAGAAGGTTCTTTATCCAGAGGTTGATTGCGGGATGTGTATTGGTCGCTTCTACGCGGTCCATAATAGCGTTCGTAGTGACGTTGTTGAATGCTCCGGATATGTCTACGAACACTCCTAGAGCATACTTCTTATTTTGGAGGGCATTTTCGATGGTGGCTACTATCGAGTGCAGTGCCGTCTCTACCGATTTTCCTCTGGTGTAGGCATGCTGATTGGTTGACATCCGCCCCCCTACATCGTTTCTGATGTGTAGATCCAGCAGCTTTTCTAGTGTTTTGAGTAGAAAAGAGGTGAGATTTATCGGTCTGTGGTCATTGGGGCTCATATGGCTGCACTTTCCTGCCTTTGGAAGGAAGACAATCCTCGAGGTCCTCCATTGAATAGCCCGTGCTCAGGCAAGCTGAGTATATTGCTGAGAGCCATGGGGTGATCACGTCTTTGGTAACCTGTAGCATTGCCGGAAATATACCGTCTAGTCCAGGTGCTTTCGACCCACAAACGAGTCTATAGCTCAGTGGATATGAGATCTGTTAGGGGGTGCTGTTCCTCAGTTGCTAGGTCCTGATGCTCTGTAGCGTCAGCGACCCCGGTGCATCCTGGGAAGTGGGCTTCCATTAGTGCGTTAGGGCATCTTCGCTGCCCTCAGTCCATTGTCCATCATTTCGTTTCAGCTGACTTTGTATGGCAGGTTGCTTTGATAGCAACTTCCGGAGTCTAGCCGTTTCTGGGACTTTCTCGATATTGGAGCAGAAGTTCCTCCACTAGTTTCTTTGTGCCTTGCGTATTTCCTTCTTGTACTCCCTGAGTAGGGTTTTGTATTCCTCATTGATTGTCTCGTCGTTCGCCACTTTGGCGATTTTGAAGAATTCTTTGAGGTTATTTCTTTAAAGCGATAAGTCCCGGTTCCACCAGAGTGGCCTGGTTCTCTTTTTCGTTCTCGAGGGTGGGCATGCTGCGTGGTACGCATCCAGTAGCTCCTTGGAGAGGGTCTCGAAAGGACGATTCTATTTCTTCCGGGGATGTCACTGTGCTTCGAGGTAACTGTCTTTTTAAACTTTTCCCAGTTTGTGTTCCGGGGGTTTCAATAGACAATTATCTTCGGAGAGTGTTTAAATTCGCACTTAAACTGAATGTACTTGTGGTCTGAGAAGGATGGTCTTTCAAGGACTCTCCAGCCAGATACCAAAGTACTGTTCCCCGTTACGAGTGTTAGATCTAGTACGTTAGAAGAGGTGGGGCCTACGAAGGTGTGCTCCTCCCCCACGTTTGCTACAACTAGGTTAGTGGATAGTATAAAGTCTAGAAGTGACTCACCTCTTTCGTTGATATCGGGGCTTCCCCACACGCTATGGTGGACATTGGCGTCCGTACCAACTGGCTTCGGACTGGCTTCCGCCATCAGACTCCTTAGCTTCTCCGGTGGAGCTGGCCTGTCGTGTGCCATGTAGCAGGATGCTACCATAAGGCGCTTGTCCTCGCTTTCAAGTATCACCGCTGCCAGGTCTTCAGTGCTGTAATGAGACATAAGATAAGCATGGATGCCCTTTCGTACAAGTACGGCGGTTCTGGTCCTGCTTACCGATGGTGGGTAGACGAGATTGTAATTGGAGGACTTTAGTCCGGCCACAGCATTGCCGGAGGCAAGCCATGGCTCCTGGACCAAAGCTATGTCGACGGGCCCTTGCTCCAAGGCAATGAGGAGCTCCGCCAACGCGAGCTTGCTTTTATGCAAGTTGAGCTGCAGCACTCTCAATGTGGGAGGCTGGCTCAACTGCACTCGACGAGTTGACTATTATAGTCAGGTCACCGTCCTCGTCCTCTGCGGCATCAGAGTCGTCCAGCGCAAGTCGTCCTGGGCGGACTCTACGATGGACTCCAGACCTAGGTCCTTCTCCACCCCGGAAAAAAGTAAGGGAAACATTGAAAACAAAATATTTTTAAATGTAGTATTATATTTATTATATGTGGATGGGGCGGGGGAAGCAACTGAAAATGTATTTCTTCATTCTGGCTATAATTATGATCTGATCTGATTCAGATAAGGGCAGATAAGGATAAGGGCTGTTCGTATGTTTACTATACGAAGTATTAATTAATTTTTGTATTCATCATATACATTTATGCTTTGATTGCTCCTTGCCATTCTTAGTACGGCAATTATTTTCTAAATGATTATGCAAATATCAGATACTGAAACCATTTACCAATTATTCAATATATAATAAAATATCCTATGAGAATTTATTTCAACATGATCATGGCAATTATCTGATGTTTAAACCATTTATTTCCTAATTCAATGTTAATAAAATATCCTATGTGTATTTACTTTAACATGATCATATTAGAAATCGATATCCATTCGGAAACAACATATTGCACATATAGAAATAGATGGCGCTTATTTGGAAAGCAACAGCACATATAGAGGCAACATGTTGCAAATTTGTAATTTTCAGCTAATTCTGCGGCCTGCCCTTATCCATTACTGGCGCCACTATCGGTAAAAATGTAAACTAACTTTGCTTTTCTCCTCTGTAAATTTTCTCAAATCGATATCGATCCTCTCTCTAAAAAAAAATTTAACCTTCGATCCTCCTTTAAAATGTACTTGTTTATTCTATTGGTTCCATGCTGCGTTTCAAAACTACCCTCAAACAGGTATTTCATCTCCTTAAAATGATTCTGATGTGATAGTTTAGTAGTAATTTTTTTCCAAGTATTTGCTTGTAAAAGGGTCTCGATGACCTTAAACCTTTTTTTACTATTCTGTTTAAATTCCTTCTCTCTCTGTGATAGTTTAGGAGTAATTTTTTTTCCAAGCATTTGCTTGTAAAAGGACCTCGATGACCTTAAACCTTTTTTTACTATTCTGTTTAAATTCCTTCTCTCTTTTGTATTCCTAACACTGTGATACAGTTGAGTGCCTATATGCTTAATTACATACAGAAGCAACATGTTGCGAATTTGTAATTTTCAGCTAATTTTGCGGCTAATCCTTCTATGCTTAATTAAAGAAAAACATAATGCTTTCGATATAATCAATATTAAATATCTGGTGGCATAACTGTATTAACTTAGAAAGTAAGAATTGTGCTAAGTGGCCACCTCAGACTCCAGCGGATTGAGGGCGAAATTGTAATGTAAAAATTCAGTCAGCGGATAGGATAGTGATTTACTAAAATGATTATTTTATAATTTATTTATTAAATAATATATATTTATTAAATATATAAATATAATACCAGTCGAAATGTTGTGAGTGGGTGGATTGTTGTAGGGCAGGAAATGAGACTGCGCATGACTCTCACTTAGATTAACCTCCTTCCACCTTATGATCTATTTGATTATACTTTTGGAATATTTTCTAGCACATTTCGCTATATCACCCTTTTTATCACAAATAACCAACCGATTAATCGCGGTCACTCCATTGTTTTCTGCTACACCTTGAGTCTGTTTGAGTCTGTTGAGTCTGCATCAACTTCACTAGCTATCCCACCAGTAAATAGATATCACGGGCCACCGGATATTGCCTTAATCAAAAACAGCGCCATGTTCCATCTTCCAGTTATATTTCCATCCATCCAAAAAACTAGCTCATTTCATTTTTGTTGTTTATTAGAATGCTTGAAACCTTCCTAAAAACGTAAACAAGTGAGCTGGTGTATCACAATTGGAAAATTACCGAGCCGTGAAGCGTAGATCCTACAGCGCTCTTTGCCAGGTCTACGGCGTGTTCTAGCCAGTGGCGAGGGGCAGAGGGGGCACCCAGTGCCGATATTTTTCCCGCGCATTTTGAAGCGTTTTTTCCATTTCCATTTCTCGTTCGACTCGAGCAGCTGATCGACAGAATAGTGTTGGGCAACGCTCAAAATATGCACTAGCGCATATCGGCTACATAAAGAGCGTAGCAACCAGTCTCTAGTACAACCAAAAATTAAAATAAAGAAGAAGAAGACAAAAAGGGGTGCATACTTTCAGGCGAATTTTTATACTGGTACTTCTAGGCCAAGCCAAACTAAAAAGTCTAGATAAGGTAAATCAGGTCTGAAGGTCGCGGATCCACTTAGAATCATGGCCACTGCGCCAAAAGCGGCAAAAAAGAATGGCATAGTGTTCGACGCCTCTGAGAGTATTCAAGCGACACAAAAAAGGTCAAGGGAACAATCGGGCCAGAGACAAAATCCGCCAACAAAGCGGTGACACACCAAACGGAAACCCAGCTGCTATCAACAGATAGTTCCGCAAGAACTGGAAAAAGGCAGGCTTCGCGAAAGGAGAGATCCGTTGCCAGGGTGGTAGCGAACGAGGTTACAACCACTTGTAATCTTTAAGGCAGTAAAATTATCAAAATGCTAAGAGTTTTCCAACTAAACCTAAACCACTGCGGGATGGTACAGGACCTCCGCTCAACATTGACATGGCACTGCTGAGCGAACCCCATAAGACTGTGAGATCCAACACGTTGATCACGGATCAATCAGGAAAGTGAACATTTGGTGTGTGGCCAACCGGCCCAGCATCCAGACGGAGTAAAAGGCGCGAAAGGATTCGTAAGAGCGGATTTCACAATTTAGGTTTAAGAAAACCTCGAATTCCTCTGTTTAAGACTGCATCTTCTCGGCCGCACTATTTTTATTACTTTCTCGTATATTCCACCTTCATCAAATATATCAATATAGGAGCAGCACCTGTCCGCTATAAATACCGTTTCTTCATCGCTTACCGAAAAAGACATTAAAGCAGGATTCGGTGGTGGTGGCGTATCCACTGAAAATTAATTTCTTCATTCTGTCTATAATAACAATCTGATCTGATCAGTAATCTGGTAGATATGGTCATTCTCTACGATACTGCGTTTTTTGTTATCTCTTATCTTCAAATTTGTGGATGCCACAGATTTTGGTCCTTTGATTTGGAGGAAGGGAGCGGGAAAAATTTTAAGAATACACTTGTAAATGTGTGATATGAGTCTAGAAACAAAATTTGGTTTCTGACAAAATAGGTTCCAGACGGCCAGACAGACATAACTATATCGACTCGGCTATTGATGCTGGTGAAGAATATAAATACTTGATGGGGTCGGAAACGTTTCCTTCTGTTCATCATTCTGAATACAGCAGGCTGTTTCCCTTTCGTGACGTCTTCTCTGTAGTACAAATCGTTGACTGAAAAATATTTGATGCACCGTAAAGGGGGTCGCCTTGAGTTTTCCAAGATGTCATCCAAGAGCTAAGCTGATATACGTGTACCACGTTGGCATGCAGATGTTGTAGGTTGTGATGCTTGTATTTGGTTAGGGATTGAATTGCACAATTGTATATGACCCGCACTCAATTGATGAACTATAATGTTAGAAATCCATTGTTATATTAGAAGTACACAGAGAAAACACGACTTCTTCATTTGGTTGATTGATTAAGAATGTTTATTGAATTTCTTCTGGTTTTTATCCTAGGGTACAGTTGTTCTTATGTATAACGGAGAGCGAGAGTTCTCCCATGCATTGTATGAATAGAGTACCACCGCATTAGTATTAGTGCGCATGGTCTCTGCTTGAGTCTAATGGAAATGCAAGATCAGCGTTAAGGAGCTTTTGAGAGAGAGACCCATCGCCTCAGTGTTAGGGCGTTTGGGTTCTGTCTGAGTTCGGGTAAATGCCTGCTCAGCAGTTTTGGTAGCTGACCGATCTGCGTTCAAGTCTTAGATCGTTGCTGTGCAAAAGGAATGTGTAACATATACATTAGTTTTTTATGTCACTTCGAATATATACGCGCTAATATATGTATTTATGTATAACAGAGTGTTACATATGTACATGCATGGGTTCACTACACCTCCCTTTTTAAAAAAATAACGTAATATATGAAGTTATTTAAAACAATATTTGAATTTTGTGAACTAACATGTATGTTTATGTTATAAAAAATTATTATTATTTATTTTTTTTTTTTTTTTTTTTATGAATTTATTGTTTTTATTTATTTATTTCTTTGTATCTTTTGTATGTCTACCTAGGTCATGGCCATGACAGGATAAAATGAAATCATTATGAAATGAAAAGTTTTAATCTATCCTTATGTACTTTTTGTTTTTTGTCTTTTATATTTGAAATGGTTATATTATCATTTTCTCCTATACTATCTACCTTATATGGTCCAGTATATTTAAAATCTAACTTATGACCTGTTTCATTTTTCAATAAAACCGGATCTCCTGTTTTTAATTTGAAATCTAAATAGTTTTTATCATAATTAATTTTTTGTTTTTGTTTATTAGATTCTATCATTAATCTTGTTCTTTTAAAGCTTGTTCTAGTCTAAATTTTGATTCTTTAGCGTAATCATCTATATTATAAAGAGGATCTATTCTATCTATGCTATTAAAATGTATTGGTAAGTTCGAAGTCTTACCGAAAACTAATTCATATGGACAATAATCATGTGCCATAGAGGGGGTTGTGTTGAAGCAATATACGAAGTATTGTAGCCATACATCCCAATCTATTTTGTCAGTTGAGATGTATGAGCGTATGAACTCATTAAAAGTTCTGTGGCTTCGCTCCACGGTTCCTACAGTCATGTGATGATGTGCAGTGGATGTTATGTTTTGAATATTTAAGTTTTTACATAAATCTTCAATTATTGAATTTTTGTATTCCGTTCCCATGTCCGTAATGAACGTCTTCATTGGACCGTACTTTAGAATAAAATCTTCAAATATAGTTTTAGCTACTGTTTTTGCACTTTTGTTCTTGATTGGTACGGCTACAAGGTATTTTGTCAAGTCACAGATTAAAGTGACTGCATATTCGTTTCCTTGTTCTGATTTAGGAAGTGGACCGATCGTATCCACAATTACCCTATCAAACGCCATTTGTGGTGTTTCAGTTATAGTCAATGGGGCCTTGGTATGTTCAGTCCATGTTTTTCCAATAATAATGCCTTCTTATTTTCGCTAATGTTTTAACTATACCTGTGTGACCTCCTTGGATTGGATCATCATGGAATGTAGACAGTATCTCTTCTTTTTCTTTATTTTCTTTTATTGTGGTCACCGGCTTGAGTAGCGCTACTCTTAAATTCTTTAATATTTTATTGCCCTTGTTCTTAAAAGAATCTATTGAAATGTTCTCAAAGATTTCTTCGCTCGGTGCCATTTTAAGTTGGCTGATGTTATTTATACCGGCTTCTTTTTCAAGCCTTTGGAAAAATTGACCTAAGTCGAAGGTTCCATTAGTATAAAGGTCGCTAACTTTAATTCTTACAAATATCTTTTTCCCATGTTTAAAGAAACACTTAGTCGAAGATAAATGTAAGGTCACTACTTTTTTAACATCATCATTTTGTATGACGTTTTATATATTGGGCTTTGAAGAGATCGATTGCTTTTGCAATTCTGTGTTTGAACCTGCGCAGGTTTTTTGTCTACTTTGATTTCTTGTAGTGACTTTTAATACTGCATTGGTTGTTTGTATATTCTTTAAGTCTGTAATGGTTATTCTTGATAACGCATCTGCTATATGGTTGTCCTTTCCCTTAAGATATTCCACAGTAAAATCATATTCCTCCAAATCTAGTCTCATACGTGTTAATTTTGAGCTGGAGTTAATCATAGAAAATAAATAGGTAAGTGGCCTATGGTCAGTTTTGACGGTGAAATATTTGCCATAAATGTATGGTCGAAAATGATTTATTGCCCAAGTATTGCAGCTAATTCTTGTTCTGTTGTGTTTTTATTACTTTCTCCCTTTGTAAATGATCTTGATGCATACGCTACTGGTAGCTGAGTTCCATCATAATTTTGTGTTAGAACAGCACCACATGCTTGTTTACTTGCATCCGTTGTTATACAAAATTCTTTGCTAAAATCTGGATATTGCAGTAAGGTTGGTTTCATCAATTGTACTTTTAAATATTCGAATGCTTTCTGACATTTATCTGTCCATTCGAAGTTAACTTTCTTTTTACATAATCTTGTTATGTGATATGAATAATCGGAAAAATGTTTAATGAAACGTCTATAATAATTGCAAAATGCAACGAATCTTCTAGCGCTATCTGCGTCCGTTGGGACTGGGTATTTCTCTATAACGTCTATAACGTTTCTCTATAACGTATTTGTCGTCTGGTAAAATACGTTTATCAGTACACTTATGACCTAGAAAGGTTACTTCGTATCTGAAGAATGAGCACTTTTCAGGGTGCAATTTAAGGTTGTGTTTTCTACACATCTCAAAAACGCTGGTGAGGTTTTTAATCATGTGTGTTTTCGGAACAACCGATGACAATTATGTCATCCATATACAAGAATGCCTGAGAAGGTTCGATACCTGAAAATGCAATTATCATCATTCTTTGAAAAGTTTTTTTAAACCATATGGTAATCCCGTGAAGCGATAGGAGTCATTGCTCGTTGAAAATGAAGTTATATTTCTTGAGTTCTACTTGATGAAAACCTGACATCAGATCTAGGCATGAAAAGTATTTAGCTCTACCTAATTGATCCAGAATATCATCTATTCTGGGAAGTGTCTGATAACACTTTTTTGTTTATTTGGCGGTAGTCAATCACTAGGCGCCATCTTTTACTATCTGAATTCGGTAATGATTTTTTCGGGACAATTAATAATGGACTGTTGTATTCAGAGACTGAGGGTTCTACTATTTTGTCTTTTATTAGCTTTTGTTTATAAAAATTATTAGTTGATATCGATTCGGTTTCCGTTCCGAATATATAATAGTATTTGGTGCATAATTCTGTAAGAATGGTTTTGAATTGAATAGGGAAGTTTTTATTTAACTTGTCTAAAATTTCGGTCTGATTACACCGGTCAACACGATTTTTCCTCAAGGAACAAAACCAACTTTTTATTAAAGATATGGGGCTAAGAAATGGTTTGATGATATTTTTTTTTTCTATGGCAGAACTTCAAAAACGTCTTTTTTCATTTTTTTCATTTTTTAGGTTTGGTTAACGAATTTTAGCTCCAAAATCTCTCCATACATTTTAATGAGCGATACCTTAAACGACGCCAAATTAATGCACCTATACAAAAAAAAAATAGAGAACACAGGATATAATTTTTTTCGACATTTCCTGAGTTTTTAAAGTCAAAATTTCGTAAAAAATATCGCACAAAAATCATAATTTTTTCATTTCAATGCTTTATATTTCCCAGACGGTAAGCTGAAATCACAAAGTGCTTGGGCTTAAATTCTATCTGTTTTAACTATCTTTTAAAAATAGCAAAGTTCTTTACAACCAGACGTAAGATTCTAGAGTTATGTGAGAGTAGTTTTGTCGAGTAGTGTTATTATTAGGATTGGTATTTACTATGTCATAATCATCTAATGGTTAGAATTTTATTGTATTTATTTCAATGATTGCATTTGTATTTGTGGTATTTAATATTCAGACGAGTGTTTTGAGAGTCTGAAATAGAGTTTCCAATTTATACTCCATTTTGAATCTCTTGATTTGGTATGAATATATATTCAGTTGCTGTATTTATAGCAATCTTTCGGACAACTTCGGATCGTGCTGGTAAAATTGTTAAATTGTTTTCTAGTGTATGATATATTGGAATATTGATGGGATAATTTAAATTATTTGGTCTCAGGATGAGCCAATAATTTTCTGGTTTTAAATCTATTTGAATTTTGAATTTTTTCATGAAATCTATACCAATTATTCCATCGCAAGGAATGGGAAAGTTTGAATCTACTATATGAAAATTATGTGGAATAGCATATTTTCCTGAGAGTAGTTCTATGAATGCTAATCCTTTGGAATTGGTTGAACCTTCACCAATACCTGATATTTGTGTGATATTTTTGTAATCTATGTTACGAAATGTGTCTGTATTTTCTTTTATTAAAGATATGTCTGCACCTGTATCTACCAATAATGTATATATGTTGTGTGTTTTTTCATTTTGTAATGAAACAAAAAGGTTGACATTAAGATTGATAGTGTGAACCGTTACTGCTTTTGTTTTCTTAAGGGGGATTATTGGTTTTCCGGTGTGGTTGGCACCTGTCGGACATTATTATTTTGCCTGTTAGAGTTGGCATTATTACCACTATAGAATCCACCGTTCTGACGGTTGTTTCCTCTATAGTTTGTACTGTTGTTATTACTATTGTTGTAACGTCGAAAATTTCCTCTGAAATTTCAGCGTCCTCGGCTTTGGCTACTTTGGTAACTACCTCGGTAATTAGCTTGGTATCCACCTCGGCTTCCGCCTCGGTATGAGTTTCCTCTATATGAGTTATTACTCTGTCGATTATAGTACAGTACGGTATCAGTTTTACCGGTTGCATCTGTGCAACTGTTTACGAACTTTGAGACAGCTTCTTTCATGTTATTGAACTGTCCCGCTTCCATGATAAGTTTAACTTTTTCGATGGAGCAATTCTTTGTCATAGCTTTTACAGCTTGTTGGGTTGAATATTTAGTGGCAAGGGAAAGAGAAATTCCGTCTGCAATATAGGCGCTTTCTAGAGCCTTTGTCAATTGTTGAATTTCTTGAGTATAGACGTTTGGAGTTTTATTTTTCTGTTGGACATTTTAGCGTTTAGTACTTCAACTGACTCGCCTTTTACGTCATTTTTAAGCTTACGAATGACGTCTGCTATTGTTGTTTCTGGTTCTATTAAGTTCCTGGCATGTCTTTTAAGTTTTGATTTAAGGACGGATACAGCTAAAACTTCATGAGTTCCTTTAATGGAATCTACTATTTCTAGTGCGTCTAGGAAACTTCTCAGATTTTCGTGTTTACCATCGAAATCTGGTATAAGCCTGGAGGCTGAGCTGAGAAATTCTATATTTGTTTGTGCCATTGTTGTTTCTATTTCTTGGTCAGTTTCTAGTATTACTTGTTCTGCTATATGTATTGTATCGGGCAGAAATGATTTATTAAAGCTGGCTAGACTGGTGTAATTGTTAGGTAAGGAAAGTTGCAAGCTATGTATTGTACTGATTTTAAGAAGTTTTTCTTGTAGGTTTTCTAATACTTCTATAATTTGGGTTTCATGTAAATCTGAAAGTCTTTCTTGGCAATTTTGATAGATAAGTACTATTTTATTATATTGTGCAATAAGTATTTCTGTATGCTTTGCTATAGTTTGTATTGTGATATGCACATTTTTATTTAAACATTTAAAAGATCTATCAAATTCTGCTCTAATTCTTACAATTGCTTTTGTTATCGGTATCCAACCATTGTCCATAGATAACACTAATCGACAAAATCAAACTTTTTTTCCCTTAAATTCAAAACAACCATTTTTTATATATATAAAGAAAAAAAAAATTTTAAAAAAAAAATTATTTTTTATATAAAAAAAAAAAAAAAATAATTAAAAAAAAATAATTTTTTAAATTTAAAAAAATATGTAATTTTTATTACAAAAAAAAAAAATAAAAATAATAAAAAAAAAATAATAATTAAAAAAAAAAAAAAAAAAAAAAAAAAAAAAAAAAAAAAAAAAAAAAAAAAAAAAACATTAAATTAAAATTAAAAAAAAAAAAAAAAAAAAAAAAAAAAAAAAAAAAAAATAAAAAAAAATAAAAAAAAAAAAAAAAAAAAAAAAAAAAAAAAAAAAAAAAAAAAAAAAAAAAAAAAAAAAAATTTAAAAAAAAAAAAAAAAAAAAAAAAAAAAATAAAAAAAAAAAAAAAAAAAAAAAAAAAAAAAAAAAAAAAAAAAAAAAAAAAAAAAAAAAAAAAAAAAAAAAAAAAAAAAAAAAAAAAAAAAAAAAAAAAAAAAAAAAAAAAAAAAAAACAAATCCAACAAAAAACCAAAAAAAAAAAAAAAAAAAAAAAAACCAAACTAAAAAAAATTTATTAAACTCAAATTAAAAAAAATAAAATTAAAAAAAAAAAAAAATAAAAAAAAAAAAAAAAAAAAAAAAAAAAAAAAAAAAAAAAAAAAAAAAAAAAAAAAAAAAAAAAAAAAAAAAAAAAAAAAAAAAAAAAAAAAAAAAAAAAAAAAATATAAAAAAAAAAAAAAAAAAAAAAAAAAAAAAAAAAAAAAAAAAAAAAAAAAAAAAAAAAAAAAAAAAAAAAAAAAAAAAAAAAAAAAAAAAAAAAAAAAAAAAAAAATTTAAAAAAAAAAAAAAAAAAAAAAAAAAAAAAAAAAAAAAAAAAAAAAAAAAAAAAAATAATCGGATATTTTGAAATAATTTTATTTAATTAATTTTTTTTTTTATTTTATTTTTATATATTTGTGTTTATGTAGTGGTTGTTGCGTACATTTTCTTTAATATCTTGTTGTGCATTGCATACAGTTTTAGCAAAAGCATTGTGGATAGCAAAATAATTATTATTAGTAATAGTGTCCACAGTGAACCTATGTCTTCTGTGTGATCTAATATTTCAAGTTTATTGACGACATTTGCCGTCGGGTTTTCGATCTTTGATTCTGTTTTACCCATGATTAAATTATTGGGTTTTTCTTTTATCTAAAAAATTATTTTTAAAATTTTATATATTATTATATCAATTATCATTACATTTGTGTCCTACCTAATAGGCGAATGGCTTTACAGGCCAATCTTCTTGCCGGTCGACTCAATTGTCGTCGGGCATTACAATTATTTAATATTATATTATGCTGTCGGTCGGGCCTTCTGGGATCATTCCAACGCTGGCATAAGCGGCGGTCTGCCCCTCATGCATTTGTATTTAAATTTCTTTGTAGTCCAACGTAGGCATAAGCTGCGGTCTGCCTCTCATGCATTTGGTTCTGTGGATGTTGCCGGTTGCACGTGTCTGCAAGTGTCCAGATAATGGGGACTGTACATCGGGCCTTCGCAATCCTGTGGGCATCGGCGTGGACTTGTAGGGATTGTCTTCGGTTCGCAGTGTCCCACGGTAGGGGATTCTCGCATTTGTAGAGGAGTCTTACAATCTCAGACTTTCTACGTCTGATTCGCTCTTTTAATCCACTGCGCCTGGGCAGTTTCGCCCTCGAGCCCTTAAACATGCATTCGTTTCACATAACTGTTGTTTTTCCAAGAGTATTCTCAATTTTTTTGGTGCATTCTGCAGACACACACCCTTCTGAAGACTGAAGACCATTAATTGTTATCTACTTCCAACACTCAATTTGTTTTTCCACAATTGGTCAGGAATATGGCAAAAAACTTTATTTTATATTTTCACTTCGATCACTTGTCGCCATGTTAAGTTATAAATACTTAGCGAAACAATACCGCTCAGCTTGGTGGCTAATTTCAGAATGTTTATTGAATATCTTTTTGTTCTTATCCTAGGGTATAATCGTTCTTATGTATAACGGAGAGCGAGAGTTCTCCCATGCATTGTATGAATAGAGTACCACCGCATTAGTATTAGTGCGCGTGGTCTCTGCTTGAGTCTAGTGGAAATGCATGATCAGCATTAAGGGAGAGGGAGACCCATCGCCTCAGTGTTAGGGCGTTTGGGTTCTGCATAAGTTTGGGTAAATGCCTGATCAGCAGTTTTGGTAGCTGACCGATCTGCGTTCAAGTCTTAGATCGTTGCTGTGCAAAAGGAATGTGTAACATATACATTAGTTGTTTATGTCACTGCTCATATGTACTCGCTTATATATGTATTTATATATATAACAGAGTGTTACATATGTTCATGCATGGGTTCACTACAGTTGATTCCATTATAGAGCTGATGCTCGATGGGCATACTCCCGTAATAATTATGCTTATGTCGTCCGCATAAGCTGTTATTTTTGGGGCTCTCCTCTCGAATCTCTTTATAAGGTCGTCGACCACCAGATTCCATAGGAGGGGCGACAGGACCCCACCCTGAGGTGTGCCCTTTTCACCATGGAAACGGTGCCCCACTCTGAGTACACCCGTCTACAACTTAGAATGTTCTTTATCCAGAGGTTGATTGCGGGATGTGTGTTGATCGCTTCTAGGCGGTCCATTATCGCGCTCATATTCACGTTGTTGAATGCTCCGGATATGTCTACGAACACTCCTAGAGCATACTTTTTATTATGGAGGGCTCTCTCGATGGTGGCTACTAGCGAGTGCAGTGCCGTCTCTACTGATTTCCCTTTGGTGTAGGCATGCTGGTTGGTTGACATCAGTCTCCCTACATCGTTCCTGATGTGTAGATCCAGCAGCTTTTCTAGTGTTTTAAGTAGAAAGGAGGTGAGGCTTATCAGTCTATAATCCTTGCGGCTCATATGGCTGCACTTTCCTGCCTTTGGAAGGAAGACAATCCTCGAGGTCCTCCATTGGATAGGGATATAGCCTGTGCTCAGGCAAGCTGAGTATATTGCAGAGAGCCATGGGGTGATCACGTCTTTGGTCACCTGTAGCATGGCTGGGAATATACCGTCTAGTCCAGGTGCTTTTGTACCCGCAAAGGAGTCTATAGCCCAGTGGATTTTCTTAGACGATATGAGACCTGTTGGGGGATGCTCTTCCTCAGTTGCTAGGTCCTGATGCGTTGTAGCGTCAGCAACCTCGGTGCATCCTGGGAAGTGGGCTTCCATTAGTGCTGTTAGGGCTTCTTCACTGCCCTCAGTCCACTGTCTATCTTCTCGCTTCAGCTGACTCTGTATGGTAGGTTGCTTTGATAGCAGCTTCCGAAGTCTTGCCGTTTCTGGGACTTTCTCGATATTGGAGCAGAAGTTCCTCCACGAGTTTCTTTGTGCCCTGCGTATTTCTTTCTTGTACTCCCTGAGTAGGGTTTTGTATTCCTCATTGATTATCTCCTCGTTCGCTTGTTTGGCGATTTTGAAGAATTCTTTGAGGTTGTTTCTTTGAAGCGATAAGTCCCGGTTCCACCAGAGTGGTTTGGGCCTCTTTTTCGTTCTCGATGGTGGGCATGATGCGTGGTACGCATCCAGTAGTTCCTTGGACAGGGTCTCTAGGGACGTTTCTATGTCTTCCGGGGATTTCACTGTGCCCGGGCGTGTCGCGAGCTTCGAAGTAACTGTTTTTTGAAACTTTTCCCAGTTTGTGTTCCAGGGGTTTCTATAAACAGTTATCTTCGGAGAGTATTTAAATTCGCACTTGAATTGAATGTACTTGTGGTCTGAGAAGGATGGTATTTCAAGGACTCTCCAGCCAGACACCACGGTACTCTTTCCCGTTACGAGTGTTAGATCTAGTACGTTAGAAGAGGTGGGACCTACGAAGGTGTGTTCCTCCCCTACGTTTGCTACATCTAGGTTAGTTGATAGTATGAAGTCTAGAAGTGACTCACCTCTGTCGTTGATTTCGGGGCTTCCCCACACGCTATGGTGGGCATTGGCGTCCGTACCAACCAGAAGTTGCTGGTCTTTCGGGCTGGCATCCGCCACCAGACTCCTTAGCTCTTCCGGTGGAGCTGGCCTGTCGTGTGCCATATAGCAGGAAGCTACCACAAGGTGCTTTGCCTCGCTTTCCAGCATCACAGCAGTCAGGTCATCAGTGCTGTAGAGACAAAAGGTAAGCATGGATGCCCTTTCGTCCGAGTACGGCGGTTCTAGTCCTGCTTACCGATGGTGAGTGGAAAAGGTTGTAGTTAGAGGACTTTAGTCCGGCCACGGCGTTGCCAGAGGCAATCCATGGCTCCTGGACCAAAGCTATGTCGACGGGCCCTTGCTCCATGGCGATGAGGAGCTCCGTCGACGCGAGCTTGCTTTTATGTAGATTGAGCTGCAGCACCCTCAATGACATGAGAGGCTGGCTCAACTACACTCGACGGGTTGACTATTATTGTCAGGTCACCGTCCTCCTCCTCTTCGGAGTCATCCAGCGTAATACCCTGAGCGGCCTCCACGATGGACTCCAGACCGAGGTCCTTCTCCACCTCGCCTGCCTGCAGGGTGTGCGTGTCTTTGACTTCGGGGTGGCGCTTTTTGAGGCGGAGGTATACGCTACCCATGCCCCACGCCATCTTCCCGAATGTGGGGTACAGAAGGTCCTCTGCCTCCTTGCTGATCTGGAGGATCGCACTCTGGGCCCCGTTGGGTAGTGGTCTCCCAATGTGCAGGATTCTCCAGCTCGCCGTTGGCACGTCTGGGTTCTGCCGCTGTAGCAGCCTCAGCGCACGGTCTCCTTGGATTGCGATGGGGAAGAGTACCTTCGCCTTTGGTATGGACGGGACTAGCTCCCTGTCCACAACCTCCAGTCTGGCCCCCTCCCACAACGCCTCCATTTGGCAGACCGTTTGCGTCAGCCACTTGAGTGTGGGGTCGTCCATACATTTCAGTATTTTGACCCCGTTAAGCCACCCAGCACCATCGAACGTGGGCATGGGGGCTGTTGGGTCCTCCTCCATTCTTCCGAATGGCGACTCTACGAGCTGCGCGTGCACCATCTTCCACCGCGCCTCCGTCATCTTGCCATTCTGATCGCTCCGGTCAATGAGTGCCACGATCAGGTGTCGTTTGGTCACCTCATTGACCTTCGCCTTGTGTTTGGGTTTCTTTGCCGTTTTGGGTGGAGGTCCCACCCCCTTGGGCCCGCGTTGCCGCTTGCTCGCCGGAGTGTCCTTACTGGCGCTCTCGGTCGAGCGTTGCCTTTTGGTGGCGAGAATCTCCTCCACCTTGTTGGCAAATTCCCCCTTCGTCGCTTTCATTTGCGGCATCTGTGCAAAGTGTAGGCGGCCCTCCTCTACCTTCTGCTCGGCCCAGGCTAGCTTGGACTTATCCTCTTGGGAGATGTCTTCTCTGCCTTGGAGTCGGCTTCGGATTTTAAGCGCCGCCTTATATTGGGCCTTAGCCTTCATCCCCTCCCTAGAACGCTTCGGCCCTTCCCTACGCAGGGAGCTGGAACCTGGTTCAGGCAAGCGGAGAAGGCTTTCTTCCTCCGTCTTGCTGACCGAGAGCACGCTCTCCAGGTCCGAGTCTGTCTCGACTAAGGCACCTGTGCGGCTCAGCTTGGAGTGAGTCCGTTTTGTGGCAGTAGCATTGCAACTGACATGGCCTGCTCCCGCCATATCCGAGGTGTGACCGCTGGCGACACGCAGGGAGGATTGCTCCTCCCCGTGCCCGCCGGTGGTAGCAGTCACGCTTTCCACCGACGTTTGGGTTGACATCCCAACCCGTGCTTGACCTTCTGTCCGCTCCATAGTAGGCCCGAAGGTCCATACGTGGTTAATGTTTATCGGGGGAACCACCCCCTAGCGTTTTATGCCTACCCGCCAGGCACCTCCAGCCATGGCCATGGTTCAGTTCCCCCAATTTTTGGTCAGGAGGATCTGGACCTGGCCTTGGCTAGACACTGCATTACCCCGGACAGAGCAAGCGACAGTGCATTACCCGATCCGGGATAATGCAGTGCCCATTGCCCAGCCGGCACCCTCTGGGAGGGTTCAGCTGGAGGATTTTCGCCGGCCGTTGACCAGTGTTATCTTAGTTTCTTTATTTTCCATGCAAGGCGAGTGGGAAGAGTATGGGCAAGAGTTAGCAACAGGCGGACCCGTGGTGGACCGTGTTGTCGCGAGAACAAAAAAGGGCTTTGTATAAAAAGGTAGTAACGATATGGCAGGCCACTGTGGCAACCGATGATATGTTGTTTATTTGATGATGCGAGATTTCAAAGTGCCTCTGCTGCCTGACGAGCCTCCCTCACAGCCTTCGTCGGCTGACGATTTTCGGGAAAGGGGCAAATGACTCAAGAGCGCAGAGTCAGGCGGGCAATGTTGTGCGTAAGAACTTAGCTCTGCTCTCTTTCCGATGCCATAGGCCGGCCCTTAGCCGAACAATTTTTTTTAAATCTGGTGTTTTCTTAATGTTTTTTTTTAGAGGTAATTCTTCTATTTTTTACATAATTCAAGTATCTTATATCTGGTTGCATTGAACTTTGCAGTTCTAAAAAGCTGACAAATGCAGCTATAAGTCCGACCCAGACACTTTGTATCTGCAGCCTAATGCCTGAAAGATATTAGATATATTAGATATTCAAATTCCAATTTCATTATTTTTTGCGGTATATTTTTTCGAAATTTTGACTTAACAAATTCGGGAAAAGTCGAAAAAAATTAGTCTCAGCCAATGTGAAAAATATAAGCACTACCTCTGAAAAAAAACATTAAAACAAATTACAGATTTAAAAAAATTCTTTAAAAAAAAATTACTCTATAAAAAAAAAAATATTTGTTAAAAAATTGTAAACCTCGAAATCTATAAGAAAAAGTTATTTTGGGCCACAGCCTAATTCTAGTGTTGACTAGTGTTACAGGAATATGAAAAGTATAAACAGATTCAACAGGTCTCGAATTGAGAACCGGTAACTTCATTTTAACACATCATTTTCATACAGTAAATGTCGATTTTCCAGTCCCAGGAGACGGAATAATTGGAATAGACTTCATACAAAAAATTCAACTGCCAATCAGATTTCACCACAGAAAAAAATCTTTTCATATTAAGACAAAACAATATTGATTGTTCAATACAAATTCAAATTTTTCATAATATCAACAATAATGAAATAGTTATACCATTACGTTGTGAAGTAATACGAAAAATTAAAGTAAATACCACAGACGACCAGATTCTAATAACTAACCAGGAAATAGAAGATGGTGTAATCGTCGGAAATTCCATTTCAAATTTTTAAAAACGCTCTTTCAACGCTATGCACTCGGACTTGAGCGAGCGTGCATTCCATCTAAGAGCACCAGATAGCGCAAAGATCTTGTTGCCAGCGACTGCTCCGCACATTCTCCCCCTGCGGAATATCCGGAATACCCATCGTCCATGGGAAGGACGCAGAGCTTGGTAACAGCTCGTCGAGTAGTACCAGTTGACGTAAGAAGAACGGCAGCTCTGATTACGCCATCAGCTCCAGGGATGACGTCGACGATTCGAGCTAGCGGCCACTTCGATGGGGGCAGCCCTTCGTCCTTGATGCAAACGATGTCGTTGACCTTGACGGACGGCTCCACGGACCGCCATTTCGAGCGCCTTTGAAGCAGAGTTAAGCACTCCTCGCTCCACATTCTCCAGAACATCTGCTGAATGCGGGTGACGTATTGCCAACAATCCAGCCGACTGTAGCTTAACGACGATAAGATCGGCTCCGGAAACGATGCAAGGGGTCGACCAATGAGGAAGTGGCCCGGAGTGAGGACGCCAGGATCATCTGGAATCTCTGAAAGGGGAACAAGAGAGCGAGAATTGATTATTTCCTGTATTTGGCATACCAAGGTCCAAAGCTCTTCGAAACCAAGGATGCCCGTTCCGACTGAAGTGTACAGGTGCGGCTTAGTCATTTTGACAGCAGCCTCCCAAAGTCCGCAACAGTGCGGGGATCGAGGTGGGATGAGACGCCAATCGAAGGCACTGTTCAGGCAGTGCGGATGAACGTCGCGGATGTGCTTCTGGCTCAAGAACAAGCGTTTTAGTTCCTCCAGCGCATTCATTGCGGCAACGAAGTTGGTCGCATTGTCCGAACAAATGCATCTTGGAATGCCTCTTGTGGCCGTAAAACGTTTGAGAGCGGCCAGGAACGAAGCTGTAGTCAGACCCTTTACTAGCTCCAGCTACTGCCTGGGTGGCGAAGCAAATGAACACCGACATGTAACACTTATGTGGGGCCTTTTTGCGTACATCGGTCTTGTAGTAGAAGGGTCCACAGTAGTCAATCCCGGTCACATTGAATGCCGGTGACTTCTCCACTCGATCCTTTGGCAAATCTGCCATTATGTGCTTCACGAGACATGGCCGATGGTGCATTTCCGCGATGCGCGAGAAACCGTCTTTATTCCACCTATCGGCCAATACTGCAACCGAATCAAGCCGAGCAGCGACTGCGGGCCTCCGGTGATGCTTCCGACAAACGTCAACGGATGATCCTTTGGTGAACTAATTGGATTGCTCGCCATCAAGCGATGAGTGTTTCAATCGTCCACCTATGCGAATTAATCCAAACGAGTCCAAAACAGGAAACAGCAATGCAATGCAATTCCCTGTGTCAGCTGCTGTATGGCAGTTGGCAACGAACACGTTGAATTTCGAAAACTCTTCCTTCAGCCAGGAAAGCACCACATAGAGTTCTGACCAAAAATAGAATTTGCAGTTGAGCGCTTCTATCCTCAAGACCTCGCTAAACAAGTGCACTAGAAGCGTGGCACCACAGAGCTCTAATTTGTGAATGCCGATCGTGTTCAAAGGTGCCAGCCGAGATTTCGAACAAAGTAGATGTGTCTGAACTCTAAGTGAAGTAGCCGACTCCAACTTGCAGAGCGTAGCGAGGAAACTCAGCATGGTCAACTTCGGCAGCATCCTGACAGAATTGAGTCCATTCACTCTCCAAAGCCTGCGGCAAGCTCTCGTCCCAGTCCAACTTGATTCTCCACATCTTCTGAAGAATTATCTTCGCCCTTCTCAACGTTAATCCGAATAAACCGAGGGGATCGTAATACCGTGCGATTACTGATAGCACAGTCCGCTTTGTGTGTCGGCCAAGACTGATGTTAGGTGCAAAATATGAATAAGAACTTTTCCCTTCGTAAATCCCATACGAGCCCAAGAGTCTTTATAATGTGGCTCCTATCGTCAAACTTTAGAAGGGTTTCCTTGCCGGCCTCTGGGAGCACTTCTACAGAGCTCGAGCACTACTTTCTCAATCGAAAATTACCACGACCAAGGAGTTGTGTGGTTTGATGCATGAACTTCCGCACTTCTTCAACGGCATCGAGCCCAATGGATACGACGAAGACTCAATGCATGAATGGCGAAAAATGCCATACGTGACCGTGTCCAGCTTAAAAACTTGGATGTCATCTTTGGGTGAATCATTCCACAAGATTCAATGTAACAGAGAATCTGGCTCTGCCACGCGCACACATCGGTACATCTTACAAATGTCTCCGGTAATTCCAATAGGAAATGTACGAAAACGCACCAGAGTGGTGAAGAGCTTCGCCTGAATTGTGGGCCCTGACACTAGGAGCTCATTTAACGAGAATCCAGACGACGACACTGCTGAGCCATCGAACACGATCCTTAAATTTGTGGACGAACTCTCCTCTTTCAATGAATGCTGCGTATTGCTCCTTAACCTTTTCAAGATTCTCAAATCGGCTTTTGGCTTGCAAATACGAATCGCCTAACAGAACTAGGCAACCTACTGTAGTGCTGCTGGAAGTGCACTTCATAATGGAGCTCTTCTGCGGACATCCTTGAGATGCTTCGTAAATAGTAAGCGTAGAACGTCCGCACATCCATCCTCGTTATCTTTTCTCAATATGTCAGCAAACAATGATCAGGCAATTGCCGATCTTTTTGCCAAATTTTTCCAAACAACCTATTCTCATGAAAGCTACTCTGGTCAGCCGTATCCATACAGTTTACCAAGGTCGAATGGCATCTTCAGCCCCTTGTTAAATGAAAGCTCACTGCTTCATGATCTTCGACTAGTTAAGCCGGTGTTTTCACCAGGTCCCGACGGAGTTCCCGGCTGTGTACTTAGGTACTGTGCCGACGCTCTGTGTTGACCCTTGCTTAAACTATTCACCCTATCCATTAACTCTTCATGCTTCCCCCCCATCTGGAAGGAATCTTTTATTATTCCGCTCCATAAGAAAGGCAGCAAGTCTGATGCAAATAATTATAGAGGTATATCTAAGTTATCCGCTATTCCTAAAATGTTTGAAAAAATTTTAACTCCGCACTTGCAACATCTCTGCAAATCACTTATATCTCCGTCCCAGCACGGATTTATAAGGCGACGATCAACAACCACAAATTTATTAGAGTTTACCTCTTTTATCATCAAAGGCTTTCTAGGTAACTTGCAGACGGATGTCATTTACACTGATTTTAGTAAAGCATTCGATTCTGTAAACCATTCCCTTTTAGCACAAAAACTTGACCTTTTAGGGTTTCCACCTAATCTTTTGAGATGGATTTCTAGCTACCTTCGTTCTAGGTCTCAAAGAGTCCTCTTTAAAAACTCCTTCTCTTCACCTGTTAAGGTTACTTTTGGAGTACCACAGGGCAGCCATCTTGGCCCCCTACTATTCACACTCTTTTTTAATGATCTGCCTTCAGTATTAACAAACTCTCGAGTACTCATGTATGCGGATGATGTTAAACTTTGTGTCCAGTATAAGGACATTTCATTTCACTCTCGCTTGCAATCCGATCTCAATAACTTTCAATCATGGTGTTGTGCAAATATGTTACACCTAAATGCCTCGAAATGCAAAGTAATGACATTTCATCGCTCCAGCCCCCTTTTGGCTCCTTATAGCCTCTGCGGTGGTTCTCTTGAGAGAATTACCTTGGTTGATGATCTTGGTGTTAAATTAGACCCAAAGTTAAAGTTTTCTGAACACATTTCTACCATGGTAAATAAGGCCATGGGTGTGCTTGGGTTTATAAAGAGTTGGTCAAAGGAATTTGACGACCCCTATATAACGAAGACTCTCTACATCTCGTTTGTTCGTCCGATTTTAGAGTACGGCTCTTGTGTATGGTGCCCCCAGTACAAAGTACACCAGGACCGTATAGAATCAGTCCAGAAAAACTTTTTACTTTTTGCTCTGCGTGGCCTTAACTGGGATGCAAGTGTGAGACTGCCATCTTATTCTCGTAGATTGCTTTTAATAAACCTTCCAACCTTAGTTAGTCTAGAAAAATGCTTGGTGTGATTTTTATGCACAACCTGATCAAGGGTGACGTACAGAGCCCTGACTTGTTGAGCCGCATAAATTTTACGATTCCTATTAGATCTACTAGAAACTTCATTCCTTTGTTCCTTCCGCTTTGTAGATCGAATTATTCCTTGCACGAACCATTTAGGGAACTTTGCTCGGACTTCAATTCCCTCTACCACATAATATCAACTACTAATTCCCTTCCTCTTCTTAAATCACTAATACTAACATACCTTCCCCGTAATTAGTTATATTTCTTAGCTATCTTTGCATGTTTAGCTCTTTGAGTTGTGTTTAGTTCTAATTTTCCTCTATCTTTCCTGCATGCGCGCGATCGGTTCGGTAACACGCGTCGCGCGTCATGCGGCAGCGCCCCTCGGTCGGTTGGGCGGGAGGGTTCCTGGGTTCCGCGCGTAACAGGCTTCGGCTTGGTGTCGCATGGGCCACTTGATGGTGCAGTCATTGCATATCAACGTCCAGACATTGGCTCGTAGACATGTTCTACTTCCCAGAACTGACGAACCAACTCATCTAACTGGACAAGTGGGGTAGGCGCAGGCGTTGATCTTTACGGTGCAACGAATGATGACGACTGGGGCGGTCGATTGCAGCCTCCCGAGAACACCCATCCAAGGAGTGTTTTCTGCAGCAATGGCAATCCCCAAGCTAAATGGATTTGGCCAACGCACAGCAATTAAAAAAATAGATCTGCTCCGATGAGCAAATCCATTCGCTGTGGTACGAAAAACGATGGATCAGCAAGCTGTATTTTCGACGGTACGCTCTAAGATTTAATGTTGAACGAATGGTTATGCTGCTGGTCTGTTATCCGCGGAGCTACAACGGCCCTCATGGTTCTTGCGTATTGAACGTATTGAACCCAGAATCCAAGAGAGCTCGACATGGTGCAATCGTGCCAGCCAGATCCTTGATAAGCTCAACACCTATAGCTAGAAGCACCACATCAGACGAGATACGAGGGGACTGGGGGGCTGGGCTGGGCGAAACTGCGACCATCCAGCTAGGTTGGGCAATGCTGGGATTAACAACGGCAGATTGGTCCATAGTCTATACTGCGTGGATACGTATGGTGCGTATGGTGCTTTGATTGGCAGGCACGGTAGGGACCTGATAGGCAATCTCGCATCTGATGGCCCTTATGCAAGCAGTTAATGCAAAGTGATAGTCGATTCTCAAAGCACTTGCATTGCGAAATGGTCTTGGGCACGGCATAGCTCACAAAAACCTAAGCCACCCGATACAACCAATGATTTTTTAGAGTAAGTACTCACGGTGTTTACCTGTCGAGAATACCCATGCAGGGCGTGGTCAACGTTTTCCAGGGTACGACATTCGACGAGCCATCTTCCCATTTGGATTGAGTCGCCCTGTCCAACTTCTCCACGACTGCGTGAACGATTACGTAATCGGAGATCTCCTCCTTTGTTGCCAGCGCTTCCAGCGTGCGAAGATGTGCGGTAACGGAGTCCGCAAACGCCCGCTGCCTGCCAAACGATGAATCCGCTCGCTCCAGTCCTAATACCTCTCTAATGTGTGCCTGAGACGTTTCCTACTAAACCGTTTTTTAAGTATATCTAATGCAGTCGTATATTTGGCCTGATTTATCTCCAACGAACTAATGGTGTCCAACGCCGCGCAGCTCAAACATGATAGCAAATGTTGAAATTTCTCGATACAAATCAGCTGCACTATCCATCACAGCAGTGAACATTGAATATAAGCTTGACCACTCGGTATTGGCTCCGCTGAACTTGGGTAGCTGAAGCTGCGGCAAACGCGATCGATTGGCCATATACATGATGGATTGCGATTCACTGGGATCCATCCGAAAGGTAGAACAATGCGTGGGCTTTGACTCAAGACTCAAGACTCAAGAGCGCAGAGTCAGGCGGGCAATGTTGTGCGTAAGAGCTTAGCTCTGCTCTCTTTCCGATGCCATAGGCCGGCCCTTAGCCGAACAATTTTTTTTAAATCTGGTGTTTTCTTAATGTTTTTTTTTAGAGGTAATTCTTCTATTTTTTACATAATTCAAGTATCTTATATCTGGTTGCATAGAAATTTACAGTTCTAAAAAGCTGACAAATGCAGCTATAAGTCCGACCCAGACACTTTGTATCTGCAGCCTAATGCCTGAAAGATATTAGATATATTAGATATTCAAATTCCAATTTCATTATTTTTTGCGGTATATTTTTTCGAAATTTTGACTTAACAAATTCGGGAAAAGTCGAAAAAAAATTAGTCTCAGCCAATGTGAAAAATATAAGCACTACCTCTGAAAAAAAACATTAAAACAAATTACAGATTTAAAAAAATTCTTTAAAAAAAATTACTCTATAAAAAAAAAAATATTTGTTAAAAAATTGTAAACCTCGAAATCTATAAGAAAAAGTTATTTTGGGCCACAGCCTAATTCTAGTGTTGACTAGTGTTACAGGAATATGAAAAGTATAAACAGATTCAACAGGTCTCGAATTGAGAACCGGTAACTTCATTTTAACACATCATTTTCATACAGTAAATGTCGATTTTCCAGTCCCAGGAGACGGAATAATTGGAATAGACTTCATACAAAAATTCAACTGCCAATCAGATTTCACCACAGAAAAAAATCTTTTCATATTAAGACAAAACAATATTGATTGTTCAATACAAATTCAAATTTTTCATAATATCAACAATAATGAAATAGTTATACCATTACGTTGTGAAGTAATACGAAAAATTAAAGTAAATACCACAGACGACCAGATTCTAATAACTAACCAGGAAATAGAAGATGGTGTAATCGTCGGAAATTCCATTTCAAATTTTTAAAAACGCTCTTTCAACGCTATGCACTCGGACTTGAGCGAGCGTGCATTCCATCTAAGAGCACCAGATAGCGCAAAGATCTTGTTGCCAGCGACTGCTCCGCACATTCTCCCCCCTGCGGAATATCCGGAATACCCATCGTCCATGGGAAGGACGCAGAGCTTGGTAACAGCTCGTCGAGTAGTACCAGTTGACGTAAGAAGAACGGCAGCTCTGATTACGCCATCAGCTCCAGGGATGACGTCGACGATTCGAGCTAGCGGCCACTTCGATGGGGGCAGCCCTTCGTCCTTGATGCAAACGATGTCGTTGACCTTGACGGACGGCTCCACGGACCGCCATTTCGAGCGCCTTTGAAGCAGAGTTAAGCACTCCTCGCTTCACATTCTCCAGAACATCTGCTGAATGCGGGTGACGTATTGCCAACAATCCAGCCGACTGTAGCTTAACGACGACTCCGGAAACGATGCAAGGGGTCGACCAATGAGGAAGTGGCCCGGAGTGAGGACGCCAAGATCATCTGGAATCTCTGAAAGGGGAACAAGAAAGCGAGAATTGATTATTTCCTGTATTTGGCATACCAAGGTCCAAAGCTCTTCGAAACCAAGGATGCCCGTTCCGACTGAAGTGTAAAGGTGCGGCTTAGTCATTTTGACAGCAGCCTCCCAAAGTCCGCAACAGTGCGGGGATCGAGGTGGGATGAGACGCCAATCGAAGGCACTGTTCAGGCAGTGCGGATGAACGTCGCGGATGTGCTTCTGGCTCAAGAACAAGCGTTTTAGTTCCTCCAGCGCATTCATTGCGCCAACGAAGTTGGTCGCATTGTCCGAACAAATGCATCTTGGAATGCCTCTTGTGGCCGTAAAACGTTTGAGAGCGGCCAGGAACGAAGCTGTAGTCAGACCCTTTACTAGCTCCAGCTACTGCCTGGGTGGCGAAGCAAATGAACACCGACATGTAACACTTATGTGGGGCCTTTTTGCGTACATCGGTCTTGTAGTAGAAGGGTCCACAGTAGTCAATCCCGGTCACATTGAATGCCGGTGACTTCTCCACTCGATCCTTTGGCAAATCTGCCATTATGTGCTTCACGAGACATGGCCGATGGTGCATTTCCGCGATGCGCGAGAAACCGTCTTTATTCCACCTATCGGCCAATACTGCAACCGAATCAAGCCGAGCAGCGACTGCGGGCCTCCGGTGATGCTTCCGACAAACGTCAACGGATGATCCTTTGGTGAACTAATTGGATTGCTCGCCATCAAGCGATGAGTGTTTCAATCGTCCACCTATGCGAATTAATCCAAACGAGTCCAAAACAGGAAACAGCAATGCAATGCAATTCCCTGTGTCAGCTGCTGTATGGCAGTTGGCAACGAACACGTTGAATTTCGAAAACTCTTCCTTCAGCCAGGAAAGCACCACATAGAGTTCTGACCAAAAATAGAATTTGCAGTTGAGCGCTTCTATCCTCAAGACCTCGCTAAACAAGTGCACTAGAAGCGTGGCACCACAGAGCTCTAATTTGTGAATGCCGATCGTGTTCAAAGGTGCCAGCCGAGATTTCGAACAAAGTAGATGTGTCTGAACTCTAAGTGAAGTAGCCGACTCCAACTTGCAGAGCGTAGCGAGGAAACTCAGCATGGTCAACTTCGGCAGCATCCTGACAGAATTGAGTCCATTCACTCTCCAAAGCCTGCGGCAAGCTCTCGTCCCAGTCCAACTTGATTCTCCACATCTTCTGAAGAATTATCTTCGCCCTTCTCAACGTTAATCCGAATAAACCGAGGGGATCGTAATACCGTGCGATTACTGATAGCACAGTCCGCTTTGTGTGTCGGCCAAGACTGATGTTAGGTGCAAAATATGAATAAGAACTTTTCCCTTCGTAAATCCCATACGAGCCCAAGAGTCTTTATAATGTGGCTCCTATCGTCAAACTTTAGAAGGGTTTCCTTGCCGGCCTCTGGGACATCCTGAAGCACTTCTACAGAGCTCGAGCACTACTTTCTCAATCGAAAATTACCACGACCAAGGAGTTGTGTGGTTTGATGCATGAACTTCCGCACTTCTTCAACGGCATCGAGCCCAATGGATACGACGAAGACTCAATGCATGAATGGCGAAAAATGCCATACGTGACCGTGTCCAGCTAAAAAACTTGGATGTCATCTTTGGGTGAATCATGCCACAAGATTCAATGTAACAGAGAATCTGGCTCTGCCACGCGCACACATCGGTACATCTTACAAATGTCTCCGGTAATTCCAATAGGAAATGTACGAAAACGCACTAGAGTGGTGAATTGTGGGCCCTGACATTAGGAGCTCATTTAACGAGAATCCAGACGACGTCACTGCTGAGCCATCGAACACGAACCTTAAATTTGTGGACGAACTCTCCTCTTTCAATGAATGCTGCGTTTTGCTCCTTAACCTTTGGATTTCGACTAAACTTGCGCTCAAGATTCTCAAATCGCCTTTTGGCTTGCAAATACGAATCGCCTAACAGAATCGCCTATTCCCCAGTGGGCAACCTACTGTAGTGCTGCTGGAAGTGCACTTCATAATGGAGCTCTTCTGCGGACATCCTTGAGATGCTTCGTAAATAGTAAGCGTAGAACGTCCGCACATCCATCCTCGTTATCTTTTCTCAATATGTCAGCAAACAATGATCAGGCAATTGCCGATCTTTTTGCCAAATTTTTCCAAACAACCTATTCTCATGAAAGCTACTCTGGTCAGCCGTATCCATACAGTTTACCAAGGTCGAATGGCATCTTCAGCCCCTTGTTAAATGAAAGCTCACTGCTTCATGATCTTCGACTAGTTAAGCCGGTGTTTTCACCAGGTCCCGACGGAGTTCCCGGCTGTGTACTTAGGTACTGTGCCGACGCTCTGTGTTGACCCTTGCTTAAACTATTCACCCTATCCATTAACTCTTCATGCTTCCCCCCCATCTGGAAGGAATCTTTTATTATTCCGCTCCATAAGAAAGGCAGCAAGTCTGATGCAAATAATTATAGAGGTATATCTAAGTTATCCGCTATTCCTAAAATGTTTGAAAAAATTTTAACTCCGCACTTGCAACATCTCTGCAAATCACTTATATCTCCGTCCCAGCACGGATTTATAAGGCGACGATCAACAACCACAAATTTATTAGAGTTTACCTCTTTTATCATCAAAGGCTTTCTAGGTAACTTGCAGACGGATGTCATTTACACTGATTTTAGTAAAGCATTCGATTCTGTAAACCATTCCCTTTTAGCACAAAAACTTGACCTTTTAGGGTTTCCACCTAATCTTTTGAGATGGATTTCTAGCTACCTTCGTTCTAGGTCTCAAAGAGTCCTCTTTAAAAACTCCTTCTCTTCACCTGTTAAGGTTACTTTTGGAGTACCACAGGGCAGCCATCTTGGCCCCCTACTATTCACACTCTTTTTTAATGATCTGCCTTCAGTATTAACAAACTCTCGAGTACTCATGTATGCGGATGATGTTAAACTTTGTGTCCAGTATAAGGACATTTCATTTCACTCTCGCTTGCAATCCGATCTCAATAACTTTCAATCATGGTGTTGTGCAAATATGTTACACCTAAATGCCTCGAAATGCAAAGTAATGACATTTCATCGCTCCAGCCCCCTTTTGGCTCCTTATAGCCTCTGCGGTGGTTCTCTTGAGAGAATTACCTTGGTTGATGATCTTGGTGTTAAATTAGACCCAAAGTTAAAGTTTTCTGAACACATTTCTACCATGGTAAATAAGGCCATGGGTGTGCTTGGGTTTATAAAGAGTTGGTCAAAGGAATTTGACGACCCCTATATAACGAAGACTCTCTACATCTCGTTTGTTCGTCCGATTTTAGAGTACGGCTCTTGTGTATGGTGCCCCCAGTACAAAGTACACCAGGACCGTATAGAATCAGTCCAGAAAAACTTTTTACTTTTTGCTCTGCGTGGCCTTAACTGGGATGCAAGTGTGAGACTGCCATCTTATTCTCGTAGATTGCTTTTAATAAACCTTCCAACCTTAGTTAGTCTAGAAAAATGCTTGGTGTGATTTTTATGCACAACCTGATCAAGGGTGACGTACAGAGCCCTGACTTGTTGAGCCGCATAAACTTTACGATTCCTATTAGATCTACTAGAAACTTCATTCCTTTGTTCCTTCCGCTTTGTAGATCGAATTATTCCTTGCACGAACCATTTAGGGAACTTTGCTCGGACTTCAATTCCCTCTACCACATAATATCAACTACTAATTCCCTTCCTCTTCTTAAATCACTAATACTAACATACCTTTCCCGTAATTAGTTATATTTCTTAGCTATCTTTGCATGTTTAGCTCTTTGAGTTGTGTTTAGTTCTAATTTTCTTCTATCTTTCCTGCATGCGCGCGATCGGTTCGGTAACACGCGTCGCGCGTCATGCGGCAGCGCCCCTCGGTCGGTTGGGCGGGAGGAGGGCTGCGTTTCTGCCTGGGTTCCGCGCGTAACAGGCTTCGGCTTGGTGTCGCATGGGCCACTTGATGGTGCAGTCATTGCATATCAACGTCCAGACATTGGCTCGTAGACATGTTCTACTTCCCAGAACTGACGAACCAACTCATCTAACTGGACAAGTGGGGTAGGCGCAGGCGTTGATCTTTACGGTGCAACGAATGATGACGACTGGGGCGGTCGATTGCAGCCTCCCGAGAACACCCATCCAAGGAGTGTTTTCTGCAGCAATGGCAATCCCCAAGCTAAATGGATTTGGCCAACGCACAGCAATTAAAAAAATAGATCTGCTCCGATGAGCAAATCCATTCGCTGTGGTACGAAAAACGATGGATCAGCAAGCTGTATTTTCGACGGTACGCTCTAAGATTTAATGTTGAACGAATGGTTATGCTGCTGGTCTGTTATCCGCGGAGCTACAACGGCCCTCATGGTTATTGCGTATTGAACGTATTGAACCCAGAATCCAAGAGAGCTCGACATGGTGCAATCGTGCCAGCCAGATCCTTGATAAGCTCAACACCTATAGCTAGAAGCACCACATCAGACGAGATACGAGGGGACTGGGGGGCTGGGCTGGGCGAAACTGCGACCATCCAGCTAGGTTGGGCAATGCTGGGATTAACAACGGCAGATTGGTCCATAGTCTATACTGCGTGGATACGTATGGTGCGTATGGTGCTTTGATTGGCAGGCACGGTAGGGACCTGATAGGCAATCTCGCATCTGATGGCCCTTATGCAAGCAGTTAATGCAAAGTGATAGTCGATTCTCAAAGCACTTGCATTGCGAAATGGTCTTGGGCACGGCATAGCTCACAAAAACCTAAGCCACGCGATACAACCAATGATTTTTTAGAGTAAGTACTCACGGTGTTTACCTGTCGAGAATACCCATGCAGGGCGTGGTCAACGTTTTCCAGGGTACGACATTCGACGAGCCATCTTCCCATTTGGATTGAGTCGCCCTGTCCAACTTCTCCACGACTGCGTGAACGATTACGTAATCGGAGATCTCCTCCTTTGTTGCCAGCGCTTCCAGCGTGCGAAGATGTGCGGTAACGGAGTCCGCAAACGCCCGCTGCCTGCCAAACGATGAATCCGCTCGCTCCAGTCCTAATACCTCTCTAATGTGTGCCTGAGACGTTTCCTACTAAACCGTTTTTTAAGTATATCTAATGCAGTCGTATATTTGGCCTGATTTATCTCCAACGAACTAATGGTGTCCAACGCCGCGCAGCTCAAACATGATAGCAAATGTTGAAATTTCTCGATACAAATCAGCTGCACTATCCATCACAGCAGTGAACATTGAATATAAGCTTGACCACTCGGTATTGGCTCCACTGAACTTGGGTAGCTGAAGCTGCGGCAAACGCGATCGATTGGCCATATACATGATGGATTGCGATTCACTGGGATCCATCCGAAAGGTAGAACAATGCGTGGGCTTTGAGTACTTGCCTAACTCACGCAGTAGAAGGGTTTTCACTTTTATTAAGGCAGTACCGAACTGCCTAGGCAAGTCGCTAGCAATAGCTTGAAAATCCCCTCCAATCGGTCGTGAGCAACATAAAAATTCGACTCCAATTTGTCCAACAGATCTAGAAAGCCTTTCAGATCATACTCATCCAAGCCTCGCAACTTTTCGACGTCCAATTGGGAGCCCAGGGCCTGAAGATGGTCGAAGATGGCCCTTGTCTTGAGGGTCAAGAATACAATTCAGCTAGTAGCTGGATCAGCACTAGCCGCCACTTCACCAACTGGAGCGCCACTCGACGGCGTGACATTTCAGGCGGACGCGATGTTTATATTGTCGTCACTAATTTTTGTTTATTTTTAGTTTGTTTATGTGATTGTCTAGTTTACGGTAAACTCTCCACGAAACAGAGTTTTTCGAGCCGTCTGCGCAGATCTAACGATACGAGCGAAAGTGCAGCGAATGCAGGTAGAAAGTTGCAACTACGAAAGAACGGCGAACGCCCGTATGTATGTTTGTATCTGAACTGCACCAGCACCAAGGGCGAAAGCGAAGACCGAAAATGCAACGGAATCAAGCAGCGCACATACGATTTGCTGTATATATGTACTCAAGCGGTTCCGATTCCGTTATTGCTGCTACTAGCACACAATAATGTTTGTGCAATATATTAAACTGCTGACTTCCTGAGTATAATTCTGACCGCTTGAATTCCTAAAAAAGAAAGTCAGAGCGCGAAATCGTTAAACTTAACAACCTTGGCTTTATTCTCGACAAGCGAAAAATTCAATCCGTGTGTTTTATTGCGAAGGGTTACTGAACATATATCTACTTTCCAAGGGTCGTTGGACTATATTATTCCGTTCCGTTTTCTCTCACGGCTGAGACCCAGCTGGCAAGAGCAAAGCAACTCACTCAGAGCGATCGTGCATTCGATGTAAGAGCGCCAGCTAGAGCAAAGAACTTGTTGCCAGCGACTGCTCCGAACATTAGTTTTAAATCATTAAATAACTATCAAGTAGCCGACTTAAAGGATCCTCAAAGAGCAGACACAATACTTTCTTAAATTAAAGAAGAATTTTTCACCTGCACATAATAAACTAATGACAGAATTGTGTTCAAACTATTCAGCCATTTTCGGATTGGAAACAGAACCAATCACATCAAATAACACTACTCGACACGAGTTTTCCTCAAGGAACAAAACAAACTTTTTCTTAATATTTTTGGGCTTAGAAGATGGTTTGATGATATTTTTTTTTTATTGCAGAACTTTTCTTTGAAGAATATTGAAATCTGGTATTTTTTAAAGCTTTTTTCAGAGGTTGCGCTTCTTTTTTCACTAATCTCTAGTATCTTACGTCAGGTTGTAAAGAACTTTGCTATTTTAAAAAGGAAATTGAAGCAGCAAGAAGTCAAGCCAACACTTTTTGTGATTTTAGCTTACCGTCAGGGTATTGAAATGCAAAAATGCTGATTTTTATGAGGTATTTTTTACGAAATTTTGACTTTAAAAACACTTGAAAAGTCGGAAAAAATTATATCCTGTTGTTTTTTATTTGTGTTTGTATAAGTGCGTTAATTAAGCGTCGTTTAAGGTATTGCTCGTTAAAATCCATGAAGAAAATTTGGAGCTAAAATTCCTTAACCAAACATAAAAAATTAACAAAATACCTTTTTGAAGGTTGCGGGCCCAATTGCCAATTTTTAACAAGGCAAACGAAAAAGAGTTGTACATGATCGCGGTCTTTTGGTATGAAATGTTGTTGATGTAAGTCAAGCAGTCCGTCAACCAAGAACCACCATACGCCTCGAAAAACAAATAAAAATAACCCAATACATAACAAGCACCGGGCTAGGTGCATTATAATACGTAAAAAAAAGATACCCATTCAAAATCAAGGAACCAAAAGTGTTGTGATCTCGATAACCATTTTATTTCAGTTGCTGGCAAAGTCTTCGTGTTCCCAATAAAGTCCTTAGGACGCGACTCTACTTATACCCCTACTCAGTCAGTATATAACTACTTGAGCTTATGATTTTTTAGAATTTTTGAATTAAAAAACAAAATTTTACTTGTACATTTTTTTGCTACATCTGTTTTCTAATTCTACATCTACTATGTATATTGTACTAGCTGACCCGGCAAATTTCGTACCGCCTAACAGTCAATGTATGTCGTGTTTCTTTTTAGCTGAACTAATTTAGGCTTTGATGAACGTAAAACAATGATACAAAATAATATATTTATATAGGAGTACCTACGATTTGATTTTGAATTATAATATTGAGGTCATCTACATCTTAATTTTTAGCGGCCAAAATTGCTCGCTCACTTAACCATTTAGTATTTTTTTGTTTAGTAATGATATCCGGGAATACTTTGTTGATAAGCTCGTCTTTTGATGATACGAAATTGCAAAAATTTGGAGGAAATGAAATCAAACCGCTCGATTTGTCAACAGGAACCCGGCCATTACCGATAGTCAGCAATTGCTTCGAGAAATCATCAGCAGATAGATCGTTCAACAATGCAACTCTCATATTTACAGACAGTTGAAGTTTCTTTACATATCGCCACAGATTTGATGCTTTGAGGCAAGCTTTTATTTCGTAGGCAGCAGTAGATCTTGGAATGACTGGTAGTGTTTGTCGGAAATTGCCAAATAATAAAATCATTGCACCACCAAAACATCTCGAGTCATTGCGCTGTTCTCGTGCACAGAGTTTGATGCTTGCACAGGATATTTAGAGATTATTCAATCTTGCCAATTGTTTGATATTTCCACGAAATAGCTGACCCGGCAAACTTCGTACCGCCTAATAGTCAATGAATGTCGTGTTACTTTTTAGCTGAACTAATTTAGGCTTTATTTTCATTCAAGCACTTTGCGGTAAACGACATTCTTTGTTTTTTGGTCAGGCGCAAGAACAAATAAAGCGGATGGTTTGCCGACACGTGAGCATGCCACGTACAATTGACCATGACAAAAACATGCATTTTCTAGATTGAGGCCACAAATAGTCAAGGATTGGCCCGGTGATTTGTTGAAGGCATGGCGAAGGCAAGACGAATCGGGAATTGAATTCGTTTAAACTCAAAAGGCATATCCTTTGGGATCATCGGAATCCTTGGAATAAGAACTTCCTCATCTTTAAATTTTCCTTTAAGTATCGACGCATCAGTTTTCTTATCACCAAACGCGGTCCATTACACAGTTTTGGTTGGTTTAAATTTCTAAGCATGATGACTACCGAGCCTGGTGGTAAACCAGGCACATCCAAGGAGTTTAAAAATTCAGTTGGATAATTAGTGGCTTCTTCTTCGTTTGTCACATAGTCGATAGATTTGAATGAATACAGAGTAAATACGATTTGATTTTGAATTATAATATTGAGGTCATCTACATCTTTATTTTTAGCGGCCATAACTTTACCACTAAGGCAGCACAAGCCAGTCGTTTCACCAGAAAACTTCAATGCTCCACAATGCTGGCAAACAACGTCCATTGGACCAATGCAAACTAAACGATGCAAGCTGTAGTCGATGGTGCGGTCATACAGATACGCTGCTCGATTCAAATCAATACTTGAACCATTTCTTCTTGCACTTCGAAGATTATTCCTCTGTTCATATGTAACATAAGCTCGACGATTTCTCTTTTCTAACCTAGCCGTTTCAAGGGCTGCCTCTCTTTGCTCTTGTGTTTGAGAAGCACGAATTAAGGCCCTTCTTTGCTCCATACTAACACGTCGCTGTTCTCGTGCAATTTCTCGTTCTCCATCATATAATTGACTCGCGATATTCCGTTGCCTAATTGCATTACGGCTTCGCTGGGAAAGATTAGATCTTCTAGGACGCGGCATTGTTATTAAAATGTGCACTCGAATAAAACCACCAAACTGATTTTTTTTTCCCTAAATTCCGTTGCTTTCCGATGATTTTATGTAGAATACTGTAGAATAAATCTTAGGTATTATTTTCGGGAATTTGACTATTTGACAGGATTGGACAACAAATGTTTGACATGAAGAAAGAAAATCAATGAAAACTCGATATGTGTAATAAACAAATCAGCATCTATTGAAATGCATCTATTCATTACGCATATCGAGTTTTCATTGTTTTTAAGATGTATTCTGCTATTCGGGACGGAAACAAATCCAACAAATCAAAAACCATGGCAATCGGTCCAGCCGTTCTCGAGTTATAAGTGTTGTAACAGACACGACTTTCTTTTATATATATAGATGTATATCTAACATGTAGATTATACATGTACCATTTCGACCCTACATCTCCTCCGATAGAGGGCGCTCGCGTACATAACGTTTGGCAGCTAGGCCAATGTACGCTCTATCTGTCGTTTATTATATCTCTTTATTTCTAAATATCTTATTACAATGTTTTGTTGCGTGTCGTCGTAGTTGCTGAAGCTGCTAACTTGTCGTAGTCTGTTGCTGGAGCTGCCAGAGGGCCGCGATCCGGGTTGCCACAGTACTCCCCCTAGAAAAGTGCCAAATCTTTAGGTTTGATTTTTCTTTGCATATGTCCGCGGCACATTTGACTGCTGATCTTCCGCAGGGCTGGTCTCGTCGTTTGCTATAAATGCTGGCTTAAGCCGGTCGATTGAAATGGCTGTCTCCTTTCCATTGATCCGAATCAGGAAAACCCGGTCTGATGACTTGGATATAATCGGGTATGGTCCCGTGTACGGCGGCTCCAAGGGTTGTTTCACCGCATCAGTTCGGACGAAGACATGTGAGCAATTTTGAATGTTTTTAAGCAGGAAGAGTTTATGTGTGCTGTGATGCGAAGTTGGAGTTGGCTTCACCACCTGCATTCTTTTCCGGAACTGACTGGCAAAGTCGAGTGGGTTCGAAGGCGCGTACAGGTCGTAAAGGAATTCGTTTGGAAGTCGTAGAGCACAACCATATAACACTTCTGCTGCTGATGTCTTAATGTCCTCCTTGAAGCATGTGCGGAGGCCCAGCATGACGGTCGGAAGCAGCTTGGTCCATGGTGTATCCGGTTGGCACATCAATGAGGCTTTCATGGACCTGTGCCAACGGTCGATCATGCCATTTAACTGGGGGTGGTATGGCGTCGTGTGAATGTGCTCGCTTCCCAGCATATTGGCCAGTGATTTGAAGAGTGCCGACTCGAATTGAGCTCCTTGATCGGTTGTAATAGTCAATGGGCAGCCGAAACGTGAAATCCAGCACGAACATAGTACCTCAGAAATGGTCTCTGCAGTCATATCCTTTAATGGCACATATGGCACATGGCATATCCTTTATCCGGTCGATCATTGTCAGGCAATATCTGTATCCGTCAACCAAGGGCATCACGACAATGTATAGATGTATGAGATCAAACCTTCCATCGGGAACGGTGATCTTCTTCCGGGATCACAGCGTTGTGCTTTTGAATTTTGGCTCGTTGGCATGGGAGGCAGTTCCTTGACCACTCCAGAACATTTTTGCGCATTGACGGCCACACGTACTTTCGAGAGATTTGTCTTAGAGTTGACCTCCACTTGGGTGCGACAGTCCGTGTACGTTTGAAAAGACATGGAATCGCAAGGATTGGGGAATATATGGTTGAGCTGTTCCTGTTCCCATATCGCAATATAGGATATCATCGTCGACTGGAATCGCTTGTAGATTTAAAGATGTGTCGCCATTTAAAATCTCAGACAGCTCGGTGTCCGTTGCCTGGGCAGTTTCAATAGCTTTTGTGTCCAGAGTCGTCGGCATCGTGATGGCGTTAATCCTGGAGAGGGCATCGGCAACCACGTTGTCAGTGCCACTCACGTGGAAGATTGTAGTTGAGTGTTGGGATATGAACCCCAGCTGTCGCAGCTGTCTCTCTGAAGCTTTTTCTGGTTTTTGATTAAAGGCATATATCAGCGGCTTTTGATCAGTCTTAATCACAAACATCCTGGCCTCCAACATGTGTTTGAAATACTTTATAGCCTCGTAAATCGCTAAAAGCTCTCTATCATAAGTGCTGTACACTCTTTCAGTAGCGCTGAGTTTTTTGGAGAAGAAACCGAGAGGCTGCCATTTCCCTTTCGTATTTTGTTCAAGTACCGCTCCAATGGCTGTGTCGGAGGCGTCACAAGTGAGACTTAGTTCTGCATTAAGACTGGGATGAGTGAGGGCTTCGGCGTTAGCTATGCTATTTTTGCAATTGTCGAATGCTTTAATCGAGCTTGGCGTCCACTGCACTGGTCGTTTGTCATTTTTCTTCATGTTGAGTGTCAAATCGTTCAGTGGCGCCTGGATCTCTGACGCATGAGGTATGCAGCGACGGTAATAGTTAACTATACCAAGAAAGCGACCTAATTCGCAAATAGTTTGTGGCCGAGTGTACTCAGTGATCGCCTTGACTCGATCCTCTGGGAGCTTAATTCCGTTACCGTTAACTGTGTAGCTTAAGAACGTCACTTCAGGTTGTGCGAAATAACACTTCTTCTCGTTGATGCATGCGCTTTTAAGATTTGTAGAATCCTATCAGCGTGTTGTCTGTGCTCTTCCACTGAGTTGGACATTATGAGAATGTCGTCAATGTAGCAAAAGACGTAGCAATGTAGCAAAAGACGCATTTTAACGAATTCAATTAGCCCGAACGGTGTGCATACTGCTGTTTTTTCGATGTCCTCTGAGGCAATCGGTATTTGATAGTATGCTTGTTCGAGGTCTAGTGTAGTGAAAACGCTTTTGCCATATAGTCGGTCGGCAAAATCGTGAATGTGGGGAACGGGGTAACCATCTGGAACGGTGATGGCATTAAGCTTGCGATAGTCGCCGCAAGCCCGCTATCCACCACTGCTTTTTGCTACCATGTGCAACGGGCTGGACCATGGACTTTTGGAGTATGTGCAGATTTTGTTGTCGATTAGTTGATGTATCTGTGCTTTAGCCACAGATAGTTTCTCTCCCATAAGTCGCCTCGGCCGATCTGCTACGGGTGCTCCAGTTGTTGTTATGTAGTGGCGAACTGAAAGTGAAAGTAGTGATGTGTAGGTGCTGGCATTGCTCCGTTTTATCGTTATTTGGCGAAGCAAAATCCTGCGAGATTACGGAAATGCTTGTGCCGCTGGTAAGACGTTGTTTCTTGATTTCAACGAGCAAATGGAACTGTGCTAGGAAGCCATGGCGCATAACTGACACCATCGATCCGAAATCGATAAGAAAGGTCCGACTAGTGTTTTGATCTTGGATGTGCAGTCGGTGATCGTGATTTTCGGATGACATGTCGCTGGTCGTTGAGATGCTACCGCCTACCAGCTCAGTTAGCGGTAGCAGCTTTAGTTTAACTGTTGATAATATCGGCAGTCTGGGCGGCACTTGCGTGCGAACACCGAACGTGATGTGGTAGTAGCAAAGAGTTGCATTGTTGACATCATTGTTTGCGCTCGTGCCATTTACTGGCTGAGGAACCTTGGGCTTCTTGGCGGCGTGCATATCGTGTTGTAGCTTATCCATCTTCTGCGTTAGAATATGCTGAGCAGCAGCAACGTCTTTCATATTTGGATTGTTCCTACTTACCGCCTCCACGCTGTGCTGCCGTTGCTCAGCGGGCTTGGGTTGAGTCGACATAGCACCTATGGAGCACGTGCTCCCAAACCGAAATGAGTTGGCGAATCGACGAAGGCAACTCAGTGAAGAAAACCCACTAGCTGGTGCTAAGCGAGCCAAGATCTCCGACGGCTTCTTCCCAATCATGTCGTCACCCCGGAGGAGTCATCTCATTTTCGAATCCTCTGATTCGAAGAAAGTTTCGAGCAGCCGACGCTTCATTGCGTCGTACTTGTTGTCAGTAGGTGGCCGAGTAATGATTGCACGATTGCACGGGCTGCATCTTCCTCCAGTTGTATTGACACCAGGTCAAACTTGATGTCGTCGCGCACCACATTGTGTAAACTAAGGAGGCGCTCTAGTTGCGCGAACCAAAGTGTCGGATTCGATTTGTTGAATTTTGGGATGACGATTTGAGCTACGTTTTTAGAATTTGCAGCTGTTGGCTGTGCGTTTACTAGTTGAAGTTGCTGCAGTTGCTCTCTTAACTCGTTTAGTGTGGCCTCCGTGTTTGCCATGTTTATTGCGTCGTAGAACTTGTCGTCTTCTGCCGGTTTGCTTTTGGTCGAACACGCAAAAAATAGTGCTGATTTTGCATTTGCAGTTGTTTTTTAACGTAGGGGTCACCACTTTGGCGGCTAGGCCAATGTACGCTCTATCTGTCGTTTATTATAACTCTTTATTTCTTAATATCTTATTACAATGTCTTGTCGCGTGTCGTCGTAGTTGCTGAAGCTGCTAACTTGTCGTAGTCCGTTGCTGGAGCTGCCAGAGGGCCGCGATCCGGGTTGCCACAAACGAGGCAGAGTGTGCGAGCGAGAAAGAGAATAAGTAGCGGGTCTCTTGCTCAAGGAGGCGGGGGAAGCAACTGAAAATTAATTTCTTCATTCTAGCTATAATTATGAACCGACCTGATTCAGACTCGATAATCTGTTAGGTATTTCCTCATCAAGATGCGGCTACTCACCACTGGCTACGACGCGGTTAAGGAACTAAACAGGATCTACGACAACGCACAACCAGAATACCAGATGTACGTTCGCCGCCACGAACTGCAAGACTTTTCACAGCTAACACTGCTAGCCACTGAGTTCGAGAGTATACAAGAGCGTACGATCCCGACCATTTTCGCATCCCCGCGACACATGCCCAGATACGCAAGGCTGGCTACAGAGCAGAGAAACGGCGACTCCAATCGGACACACAAGTCACAAGCAGTCCAGGTGAAGATATCAACAACAAAAAATTCGAAGGCGCAGGTCGAAAGACGGAAAGACGTCCAACGAAGAAAGAAAGAAAATCCGAGAACTCAGCACACGTGTGGCCAATCGACGGAAAGGAGCTAGCGAAAATTACAATCGTCGACACGAGTTTTCCTAAAGGAACAAAACCAACTTCTTCTTAAAAGCGTAAGATACTAGATTTATGTGAAAAAAAGAAGCGCTGAAAAAAGGTTAAAACAAATACCAGAATTACAAAATTCTTCTGTCATAGAAAAAAAACCATAATTCTTTAAACAAGTTTAAAGTCCCATATTTACCAGAAAAATATGAGGAAAATAAAGTTGGATTTTGTCGAGTAGTGTAATTTGTACAAGCAAAAATTAAGATTTAGAGATTATGAGCCAAGTTCCATAAAGAATTATAGAACACCTCATTCCCAACAAGCCGAAATAGCTAAACAAGTAATTAAACTTGTACAAAATAACATAGTGGAACCATCTGTGTCTGAACATAATAGCCCGTTACTATTAGTTCCAAATAAATCCTTACCAGATACAAAAAAAGGGATGAGTTTAGTGCTAGACTATCGGCAAATTAACAAAAACTTGCTATCTAACAAATTTTCCCTTCCAAGAATAGATGATATTCTTGATCAATTAGGTCGAGCAAAATATTTGTCGTGCCTGGATTTAAAATCTGGATTCCATCAAATAGAACTTGAAGAAAATTCAAGAAATATAACGTCTTTTTAAACAAGCTACTAAAAATCTTATAAATGTTTTTGATCTATGCAGAAAGAACAATCCTAAGGTGCACCCTGACAAATGCTCATTTTTCAAGAGTGAAGTCACTTTTCTCGGACATAAATGAACCGATAAAGGTATACTGCCTGATGACACAAAATACGATGCTATTAGGAAATACCCTATAGACGCAGATAGTGCTAGAAGATTTGTTGCATTTTGTAACTATTATAGACGTTTTACTCCAAAATTTTCCAGCTAGTCTCGTCACATAACAAGATTTTGTAAAAAGGATATAAAATTTGAATGGACATCTGATTTCCAGCATTCCTTCGAATATCTCAAAACGGCATTAATGATTCCAACTTTACTACAATACCCCGATTTTATCAAAGAATTTTGCATAATTACCGATGGTAGTAAAGCAGCAGTTTTAACACAAAACTATAACAACCATCAATTGCCCGTAGCTTACGCATTCCGTAGTTTTACAAGAGGAGAAAGTAATAAAACAACCACAAAACAAGAGTTGGCACAATACATTGGGCAATAAAGCACTTTAGACCATATATACATATATGGTAGACATTTCACAGTCAAAACAGACCACAGACCATTAACTTGTAATTTTCAATGGTTAATCCGAGTTCAAAACTAACCAGAATTAGGCTTGACTTAGAGGAATATGAATTCACAGTCAAGTATCTTAAGGGATAGGACAACTATGTAGCAGATGCGTTATCAAGAAAAACCAGGAATTTAGCGACACAAAAAAGTCACTACAAGAAATCAAAGTAGACAAAAAACCTGCGCAGGTTCAAACACAGAATTGCAAAAGCAATCCATCTCTTCAAAGCCCAATATATACAACTTCATACAAAATGATGATGTTAAAAGAGTAGTGAACTTACATTTATCTTTAACTAAATGTTTCTTTAAACATGGAAAAAATATATAAAATATAAAATATTACAGAATTCAAGAGTAGCGCTACTCAAGCCGGTGACCACAATAAAAGAATATAAAGAAAAATATAGATACTGTCCACATTCCATGACGATCAAATTCAAGGAGGTCATACAGGTATAGCTAAAACATTAGCGAAAATAAGAAGGCATTATTTTTGGAAAAACATGACATTACAGCTTATGTAAGAAAGTGTCCAAAATTTGGACTCCAAATTGCCAAAAATCCGAAACCACTAAGCATACCAAGACTATTACCGAAACACCACAAATGGCGTTTGATAGGGTTGTTGTGGATACGATCGGTCCACTTTCTAAATCAGACCAAGGAAACGAATATGCAGTTCCTTTAATCTGTGACTTGACAAAATACCTTGTTGCCGTCCCAATCACGAACAGAAGTGCAAGAACAGTAGCTAAGGTTTTATTCGAAGATTTTATTCTAAAGTACGGTCCAATGAAGACGTTCATTACGGACATGGGAACAAAATATAAAAATTCAATTATTGAAGGTTGTTGAGCTATTGAGATTTTTCAATAGCGTAGAGCTAAATCGACAATTCGTACTTTGATTAATTCACACCACAGTTTGTTTGATTATGTTAGTTTCTTTATTTGCCATGCAAGGCGAGTGGGAATAGTATGGGCAAGAGTTAGCAACAGGCGGACCCGTGGTGGACCGTGTTGAAGCGAGAACAATAAAGGGTTTTTATATAAAAGGTAATAACGATGTAGCAGGTCACTGTGCCAACCGACGATATGTTGTACGTTTGATGATGCTAGATTTCGAAGTGTCTCTGCTGCGCAGAGGAGCCTCCCTCACAGCCTTCGTCGGCTGACGATTTTCGGGAAGGGGAAAAATGACTCAAGAGCGCAGAGTCAGGTAGGCAATGTTGTGGATAAGAGCTTAGCTCTACTCTCTTAGCGCTGCCATGGGCCGGCGCTTAGCTGAACATTCTCCCCCCGTTGAAGAGCACGGGTCTTCGACATCCTTCTTTGGCAGCATACACAGCTTTGCGATAGCCCTCGTGGTGATCCCAGTAGCCGTTTTGAGTTCAGCTACCCTGGAAACGCCATTTCTGCCGGCGATCAGTTTCGTCACCCTTCCCAGCGGCCACTTAAGTGGAGGCAAGTTCTCGTTCTCTCCTGCAGAAGCGTGAGGTACTCCTCTCGTCAGCGGGACCAGAAAGTCTGCTGCATCGTCAGGATGCTCTGAAATGGGAAGTAATGGCCTTGAGTTTATTATGGCAGTGATATGGCACACAAGCGTTTTCAGGTCATCAAAGCACAGCAAGGAGCTGGAAGCGGAACGGTAGAAATCATGTTTGGCTGTTTTAACCGCAGCCTCCCAGAGTCCGCCAAAGTGGGGAGAGCGAGGGGGAATAAACCGCCAGTCAATATGATCCGCAACGCAAAACTCCTGAACTTCCTTCATATGCCTTTCTGCCAGGAACAGCTTCTTCAACTCTGCCAACTCGTTCTTTGCTCCCACAAAGTTGGTTGCGTTATCGGACCAAATTTCCCTGGGCCGACCGCGAGTTAAAATGAATCGCTTCAGAGCGCTTATGAACGCTGGCGTCGATAGATCCTGCACAAGCTCCAAGTGAACGGCCTTGGTGGCAAAGCATATGAAGAGGCATATGTAGCATTTGATGGGTGGTCTGGTCCGCACCTCACTCTTATAAAAGAACGGACCACAAAAATCCACACCGGTGACTGCAAAAACGTACGACGCATTCACACGATCCTTCGGCAAGTCGGCCATAATATGCTGCAGCAGGCAGGCGCGGCTTGGCCTTAAAACATCTGGTGCAGCGATTTACGACGCTGGACACTGTCTTGCGCCCTCCAATCGGCCAATACTCATGCCGAATAAGTGCGAGCAATGACCGAGGCCCAGCGTGCAAATTCTGCTCATGGACATGGACAATTACAGCAGATGTGACGGGATGACGCCTTGGAAGAATGACTGGGTGCCGTGCGTTGAAATCAAGTGATGAATTTTCCAACCGCCCACGGACGCGTATCAAGCCATGGTCATCCAGGAACGGCGCGAGTGACGAGATAGAGCTAGACGACTGCACCTGCTGTTCGTCACGCAGAGTCTTGTAGTCAGGCCACAAATGCACTCGCTGAATCGAACGAAGAAGTATCCGCGTACCACCAACGATGTCAGCTACTGTTAATCCGGACGACCTTTTGCGCTGCAGAAACTTGAATACGTATCCAAATGTGCGCTGGATCTTTCCGAAGGAATTGGAGAAATTTCGGCCGTCAGATAAGTCTACGAATGGACAAACTGCAATCAGGACCCTCTTGCGCAACTCCAGTGTTGGCGCGGATTGAATAGACGCTGCTGGCCACAGAGGTTGCTCATCTTGAAGAAAGGGTGGCCCGTGGGCCCAAAGTTGCGATTCCAGAAGCTCTGACGGCGAAGCGCCTCTGGACAATATGTCAGCAGGGTTCTGGGCGGTGGGCACGTAGCGCCACTCCATCTGAGCAGTCCGCTCCTGAATGGCTGAGACCCGATTTGCAACGAATACGTTAAAGCTTGATGAGTCATGGCGCACCCAAGACAAGGCAGTTGTGGAGTCCGACCAGCAATAGAAGCTTCCAGTGAACAATTTAAGTTACTGTATCTCACTGATCAATTGAGAAAGCAAGTCAGCGCCACATAACTCCAACTTGGGCACCGTGAATACCTTAAGAAGGGCGACTTCGCACACAGAAGTTGCACGTGCGCTCGATTATTTGTCCTTGACACAACGTAAATACATGCTCCATAGGCGTCTAGGCTGGCGTCACAAAACCCGTGAACTTCCACTGTTGAATTGGGGAGAACTGACAGACGAGGAAATCTAAACAGCTGAGGGGTGGACAAACTCTCGCAGAAAATGGTCCACGCTGATGAAAGAGACTCTGGCAAACTCTCATCCCATTGGAGCTGCTCCTTCCATACCAACTGAAGGAAAATCTTTGCCTTTGCGATGACAGGCCCAATCAGTCCTAAAGGATCATAAAAACGAGCAATCGTTGACAACATTGAACGTTTCGTCGGCTTTGATGGCAGCTGCGTGGGTACTACCGAAAAGAGAAAATTATCAGATGAAGGCTCCCAAACCAATCTGTTGAGCTAGTGAGCTTCTTCACTAGCGTTGTTTTACGATATGTTCATTAACGAGACGATGGTTGTTCAGATTAAATATGGTTTATTGTTGTAAACAGTATAGAAGGTGATACAGAGCCAAAGGGATAGCGAAAGGTTCGAGTTAGGTTGATGACGAGTCGGCTGGAGAGTTAGCTGGGTTCAAGACGGGGTCAGATTGTAGACGCGGGGGTCGGTACAAGACGGTGTCGGATTGAATGGCTCGATTCCAAGACTATGTGCAGTGGTTGCTAGATCCAGACTAAAACAAAGAGCAGGCGGGGCGAATTGCCCGTGCCCTAATGCGAGCGAGAGAGGGACAGATTGAGAGAGTGATAGCAAAGCAAAGGAAAGAAAGAAAGGCGCGAGATGAAGAGGCGAAAGAGAACGGCTGCACAGGCTGCTGCCGGGCGGGAGTATGAATATGTACGTAGATGACAATTTAGTAGAGTGGGCAGTGCAAACAACGAACAATAATAGGGATTTACTCTACTGCTGCACCACTGACTATGATCTATGCATTTGTCCACTATTTGGCTGCGTAACCAAACATACTCCCCCCGTTGAAGATCTGGATCTTTAACAAACTTCCTTCAAAAGCATACAGGGTTCAGCAGACAAAGCTTGTTGTTGATGGGGCCGTTCTTCCTTCCGTCGATATCTGTAGATTCGCTGTAAGGAATCAACGCGTTGTCCGACATCAATCGTGGACCGCTTAGTGATCTCTCCGAGAATGATCCCATTGAGCGTCACAAACAGCGCCTCAAAGTCATCGGCGAGTTCACTCCCAATCTCGTCGATGTCCAGCTCCTCGAGTTCACTGTGCACGGTTTTAAAAGTGCCGTGCAGCTCCTCGATTTGCTTCAGCCTGCCAACGAGCATGAAGTAGTCAAATAGGGAAGCGTTCTCCAAGACAACTTCTAGCTGCTTCATCCGTTGGAATAACGCTGGTGCCTTCCGCTTTAGGAAAGCCACACTGTTTCCAGCAGCGGTCACTGTACCGTCGTTCCTCGCACCCATTTCGGCAGCAGGCGCTAGAAAACGTTCCTAGCGGGAAGATAACCGCAAAGAAGAACGAACGCTTGCAATAAATGCAGCAAGAACCCCAAGCAGCTCGCAAAGCAGACGACGCGAGCACCGTTTTAGTTGCTTGTGCACAGCCGAATACCGAAAAAACCGTGGTCCAATGCGAATTAAAGAACGACAAATATTATTGTTTTTTGTGATAAAATTTAACGAGTTAATGTTTATATCACGTCGGGGTCACCAAATGTTGAGCTAGTGAGCTTCTTCACTAGCGTTGTTTTGCGATATGTTCATTAACGAGACGATGGTTGTTCAGATTAAATATGGTTTATTGTTGTAAACAGTATAGAAGGTGATACAGAGCCAAAGGGATAGCGAAAGGTTCGAGTTAGGTTGATGACGAGTCGGCTGGAGAGTTAGCTGGGTTCAAGACGGGGTCAGATTGTAGACGCGGGGGTCGGTACAAGACGGTGTCAGATTGAATGGCTCGATTCCAAGACTATGTGCAGTGGTTGCTAGATCCAGACTAAAACAAATAGCAGGCGGGGCGAATTGCCCGTGCCCTAATGCGAGCGAGAGAGGGACAGATTGAGAGAGTGATAGCAAAGCAAAGGAAAGAAAGAAAGGCGCGAGATGAAGAGGCGAAAGAGAACGGCTGCACAGGCTGCTGCCGGGCGGGAGCATGAATATGTACGTAGATGACAATTTAGTAGAGTGGGCAGTGCAAACAACGAACAATAATAGGGATTTACTCTACTGCTGCACCACTGACTATGATCTATGCATTTGTCCACTATTTGGCTGCGTAACCAAACACAATCCAAGAGCCTTTGTGAAGTCGGTGCCATCGTCGAACCTTAGCAGCGTTTCCTTATCCTTGTCAGGAATTCCCTCAAGTACGCCAGGGACGTTGGAGCACCATTTCCGAATTGGGAACCTTCCCCGAGCCAATAACTGGGATGTCTGCCTCATCTTTTCGCGCACTTCCTCTACAGATCCTCCTCCAGTCATCAAATCGTCGACATAGAAATTGGAGGTCAACACTTCCGAGCCAATGGGAAATGCAGTCCTTTCTTCTTCTGCCAATTGGAGCATGGAGCGAATTGCAAGATAGGAAGCCGGTTTGGTTCCATATGTTACTGTGTCGAGCTTGAACGCCTTCACATCCTCGTGAGGGGAATCCCTCCATAGGATGCACTGCAGGTAATTGTCCGGCTCAGATACTCGGACACACCTGTACATCTTGCAAATGTCTCCAGTCAGCGCAACGAGGAACGTACGAAAACGAAGCAGCGTATGTAGAAGCTTTGGCTGGATAGTAGGCCCAGCCATTAGGACCTCATTTAACGAAAAACCTGTTGATGTTGTGGCAGATCCATCGAACACGACCCGCAATTTGGTGGTCGTGCTGTCCTCCTTAAACACGCAATGATGCGGTAGAAAATAGCGACAACGACTGAACAGTTCTGATTCCACCAACGACATATGATTAAGCTCTTGATACTCCCCAATGAAAGATGCGTACTGAGCCTTCAGCTGCGGACGACGCTCAAGTTTCCGCTCCAAGTTGAGGAACCGCCGATATGCTTGCGTGTATGAGTCGCCCAAGATCTCCAAACTTTTCTTGATGGGCAGCTTCACGGCAAACTCTCCAGATGACAGGCGCGAGAAATTTGCTTTGAAGTGATCTTCACAATCGGCATCCTCCTGCTTGACCATCACCGAATCTTCAGTGGAACTTTCAACCTCCCAGAAACGCCTCAGTAACAGTTCCACTTGATCAAGAGACTCCTGCCTGGCGTCAGATGAGGCCTGAGCCCCAAGTAAGGCTGTCCTACGCGTTTGCTGACCACCTCCTGAAACCACCCATCCAAGGCGAGTCTTCTGAAGCGATGGCAAGCCAACATCCAATTTGATTTGGCCAATGCACAGCAGCTCGAAGAATAGGCTAGCCCCAATGAGCAGGTTAATACGCTGTGGCCTGAAGAACTGCGGATCTGCCAATGGTAAATTCGGCGGAATTTTCCAACCAGAAACGTGAACTGAAAAGCTGGGCTGCTGCTCGGTGATTGTGGGAGCTACCAACGCGACGAAACTGGTACTGTAGTCAGAGGCTTGGGACTGCAAGTTGAGTCCCACAGTATAGCCCTCCGATACAAAACTGGAGTCCCCAAGACCCGATACTGCGGCCGACGACATGGTCCTTTTCAGTCTAAGATGTTGGGCGAGGCTGGAGGTTATAAGGTGCATTTGTGATCCGGAGTCCAAGAGTGCCCGACATGGTACGAGCGATCCAGCACGATCCCTCAGCAGAACAACTGCAGTGGCTAAGAGCACAACATCCCTGCAAGAGTTCTGTGCAACCAGAGAGGCAGCTGAGGACTGCGGCTGCGCTTCAGGGTGCGGGAATGAAGAGACAACGGGTTCCGTGGGCGAGGGTCTGGCGTTTAAATGCAATAAAGTGTGATGTTTGCTACCACAGTGACGACAAGTTGATGACCTGCAAGTGCGCAATTGATGGCCAGCCTTCAGGCAATTCAGGCAAAGACCAAGCTTTTTCACCTCAATTAGGCGAAGGGACGGCGAAAGATTCCCAAACAGCGCGCATGTATATATGCCATGGCCCGCAGTATTGCAAAATAGACACTCAAGAGAAACAGACTCAGTGGCTACAAATGAACTTCTACCGTTGCTCTGTACTTTTTTAATCTTCCCCACCTGAATGCCAGGCGTATACATTGCCATAGCGTGCTCGCGATTCTCCAACTTCTGACATCTTTGCTCCAAAGGCGGTGAATTGTTGGCTTCTGGGTATGCTGTCCAGCGATGACGTTTCCTCCCACTTGGCTTGCGTAGCGCTGTCCACCTTCTGCAGCAGGCTGTGTATCAAGATACAGTCTGCAATCTGCTCCGTTGTTCCCATACTCTGCAAAGCCCGAAGATTAGCATTCACAGTGTCCGAGAAAGACCGAAGTTGCGACACAGACGAAGCAATTCAGCCTCAGTTTCAGCTCCTCCTCACTGAGCTCGCCGATTCTCTCCTTGCGAACGGCCGTTTCGATTCTCCGTGCTACCCCTACCATGGATTGCACCTTGCGCTTGTAGAATGCAGCTTCCGAATCGAGGAACAATGGTGAGGGGGGCAAGAGTGAGGGGGTGCTATTAGAAGCCATTGGGTATGTTTACGATGCACTGGGCTACAGTTTCTGAAGCACGGAGAGGTTAATAACCGGTGAATAACCTCGAACAGTTTGATAGGAACAAACACACGGGCTCACAGTTCTACAGGCCAGCAGCGAAAGTTCACAGTTTTAGAAGAACGGAGTAGGTGCAGCTGACAACAACAATGGCATGCACACTTAGAGCACCGAAAACCGAAACGAAACAACCGCAAGACAAACCGCAAAGCAGATGACGCGAGAACCGTTTATGTTGCTTGTGCACAAACGCCGAATCGAAAAACCGTGGTACAAAGCGAATTAAACAACCGAAAAGTGTTATTTGCGAGGCATATATATGTGTATATATATAAATATATATAGATTATATCACGTCGGGGTCACCAAAATGTTGAGCTATTGAGATTTTTCAATAGCGTAGAGCTAAATCGACAATTCGTACTTTCACACCACAGTTTGTTTGATTATGTTAGTTTCTTCATTTGCCATGCAAGGCGAGTGTGAATAGTATGGGCAAGAGCTAGCAACAGGCGGACCCGTGGTGGACCGTGTTGAAGCGAGAACAATAAAGGGTTTTTGTATAAAAGGTAGTAACGATGTAGCAGGTCACTGTGCCAACCGACGATATGTTGTACGTTTGATGATGCTAGATTTCGAAGTGTCTCTGCTGCGCAGAGGAGCCTCCCTCACAGCCTTCGTCGGCTGACGATTTTCGGGAAGGGGAAAAATGACTCAAGAGCGCAGAGTCAGGTAGGCAATGTTGTGGATAAGAGCTTAGCTCTACTCTCTTTGCGCTGCCATGGGCCGGCGCTTAGCTGAACAAAGGTTTTATTCGAAGATTTTATTCTAAAGTACGGTCCAATGAAGACGTTCATTACGGACATGGGAACAAAATATAAAAATTCAATAATTGAAGATTTATGCAAAATTTTGACTAGAGCAAGCTTTTAAAAGAGCAAGAATCTAACACAGCAAAAATAAAAAATCAATTAAAAAATCAAAATCAAATAAAAATCAAAAAGTGCTTAGATTTCAAATTAAAATGAGAAGGAACGTGTGAGTCGCTTCTGAGGGGTCGGAAACGTTTCCTTCTCTGCGTTAAACATATCCTATTTTACCACAAATCTAATATAAAGAGGAGATCAGGTTTTATTGAAAAATTAAACAGGTCATAAGTTAGATTTTAAATATGCTGGACCATATAAGGTAGGTAGTAAAGGAGAAAACGATAATATAAAATCAAAACGATAAAAAACAAAAAGTACATAAGGATAGATTACAACTTTTATTTCATAATCATTTAATTTTATCCTGACATAGACATACGTATAAAAATATCCATGATATATAGTTCATCAAAAATAAAAATGACATGGACATAGAAATAGAAATACGTATAAAAATAACCATGATACATTCATCAAAAATAAAAATCAATAAATGAAAAAAAAAATTGCTCCAGAAAGGCGGTGAATTGTTGGCTTCTGGGTATGCTGTCCAGCGATGACGTTTCCTCCCACTTGGCTTGCGTAGCGCTGTCCACCTTCTGCAGCAGGCTGTGTATCAAGATACAGTCTGCAATCTGCTCCGTTGTTCCCATACTCTGCAAAGCCCGAAGATTAGCATTCACAGTGTCCGAGAAAGACCGAAGTTGCGACACAGACGAAGCAATTCAGCCTCAGTTTCAGCTCCTCCTCACTGAGCTCGCCGATTCTCTCCTTGCGAACGGCCGTTTCGATTCTCCGTGCTACCCCTACCATGGATTGCACCTTGCGCTTGTAGAATGCAGCTTCCGAATCGAGGAACAATGGTGAGGGGGGCAAGAGTGAGGGGGTGCTATTAGAAGCCATTGGGTATGTTTACGATGCACTGGGCTACAGTTTCTGAAGCACGGAGAGGTTAATAACCGGTGAATAACCTCGAACAGTTTGATAGGAACAAACACACGGGCTCACAGTTCTACAGGCCAGCAGCGAAAGTTCACAGTTTTAGAAGAACGGAGTAGGTGCAGCTGACAACAACAATGGCATGCACACTTAGAGCACCGAAAACCGAAACGAAACAACCGCAAGACAAACCGCAAAGCAGATGACGCGAGAACCGTTTATGTTGCTTGTGCACAAACGCCGAATCGAAAAACCGTGGTACAAAGCGAATTAAACAACCGACAAGTGTTATTTGCGAGGCATATATATGTGTATATATATAAATATATATAGATTATATCACGTCGGGGTCACCAAAATGTTGAGCTATTGAGATTTTTCAATAGCGTAGAGCTAAATCGACAATTCGTACTTTCACACCATAACGATAATATAAAATCAAAACGATAAAAAACAAAAAGTACATAAGGATAGATTACAACTTTTATTTCATAATCATTTAATTTTATCCTGACATAGACATACGTATAAAAATATCCATGATATATAGTTCATCAAAAATAAAAATGACATGGACATAGAAATAGAAATACGTATAAAAATAACCATGATACATTCATCAAAAATAAAAATCAATAAATGAAAAAAAAAATTCAATAACTAAACAAAAGAAAACGAAATAAAATACATATATTTGTATATAAACATACAGTTCACAAATTTCAAATATTGTTTTAAATAACTTCATATATTACGTTATTTTTTAGAAAGGAGTTGTAGTGAACCCATGCATGTACATATGTAACACTCTGTTATACATAAATACATATATTAGCGCGTATATATTCGAAGTGACATAAAAAACTAATGTATATGTTACACATTCCTTTTGCACAGCAACGATCTAAGACTTGAACGCAGATCGGTCAGCTACCAAAACTGCTGAGCAGGCATTTACCCGAACTCAGACAGAACCCAAACGCCCTAACACTGAGGCGATGGGTCTCTCTCTCAAAAGCTCCTTAACGCTGATCTTGCATTTCCATTAGACTCAAGCAGAGACCATGCGCACTAATACTAATGCGGTGGTACTCTATTCATACAATGCATGGGAGAACTCTCGCTCTCCGTTATACATAAGAACAACTGTACCCTAGGATAAAAACCAGAAGAAATTCAATAAACATTCTTAATCAATCAACCAAATGAAGAAGTCGTGTTTTCTCTGTGTACTTCTAATATAACAATGGATTTCTAACATTATAGTTCATCAATTGAGTGCGGGTCATATACAATTGTGCAATTCAATCCCTAACCAAATACAAGCATCACAACCTACAACATCTGCATGCCAACGTGGTACACGTATATCAGCTTAGCTCTTGGATGACATCTTGGAAAACTCAAGGCGACCCCCTTTACGGTGCATCAAATATTTTTCAGTCAACGATTTGTACTACAGAGAAGACGTCACGAAAGGGAAACAGCCTGCTGTATTCAGAATGATGAACAGAAGGAAACGTTTCCGACCCCATCAAGTATTTATATTCTTCACCAGCATCAATAGCCGAGTCGATATAGTTATGTCTGTCTGGCCGTCTGGAACCTATTTTGTCAGAAACCAAATTTTGTTTCTAGACTCATATCACACATTTACAAGTGTATTCTTAAAATTTTTCCCGCTCCCTTCCTCCAAATCAAAGGACCAAAATCTGTGGCATCCACAAATTTGAAGATAAGAGATAACAAAAAACGCAGTATCGTAGAGAATGACCATATCTACCAGATTACTGATCAGATCAGATTGTTATTATAGACAGAATGAAGAAATTAATTTTCAGTGGATACGCCACCACCACCGAATCCTGCTTTAATGTCTTTTTCGGTAAGCGATGAAGAAACGGTATTTATAGCGGACAGGTGCTGCTCCTATATTGATATATTTGATGAAGGTGGAATATACGAGAAAGTAATAAAAATAGTGCGGCCGAGAAGATGCAGTCTTAAACAGAGGAATTCGAGGTTTTCTTAAACCTAAATTGTGAAATCCGCTCTTACGAATCCTTTCGCGCCTTTTACTCCGTCTGGATGCTGGGCCGGTTGGCCACACACCAAATGTTCACTTTCCTGATTGATCCGTGATCAACGTGTTGGATCTCACAGTCTTATGGGGTTCGCTCAGCAGTGCCATGTCAATGTTGAGCGGAGGTCCTGTACCATCCCGCAGTGGTTTAGGTTTAGTTGGAAAACTCTTAGCATTTTGATAATTTTACTGCCTTAAAGATTACAAGTGGTTGTAGCCTCGTTCGCTACCACCCTGGCAACGGATCTCTCCTTTCGCGAAGCCTGCCTTTTCCAGTTCTTGCGGAACTATCTGTTGATAGCAGCTGGGTTTCCGTTTGGTGTGTCACCGCTTTGTTGGCGGATTTTGTCTCTGGCCCGATTGTTCCCTTGACCTTTTTTGTGTCGCTTGAATACTCTCAGAGGCGTCGAACACTATGCCATTCTTTTTTGCCGCTTTTGGCGCAGTGGCCATGATTCTAAGTGGATCCGCGACCTTCAGACCTGATTTACCTTATCTAGACTTTTTAGTTTGGCTTGGCCTAGAAGTACCAGTATAAAAATTCGCCTGAAAGTATGCACCCCTTTTTGTCTTCTTCTTCTTTATTTTAATTTTTGGTTGTACTAGAGACTGGTTGCTACGCTCTTTATGTAGCCGATATGCGCTAGTGCATATTTTGAGCGTTGCCCAACACTATTCTGTCGATCAGCTGCTCGAGTCGAACGAGAAATGGAAATGGAAAAAACGCTTCAAAATGCGCGGGAAAAATATCGGCACTGGGTGCCCCCTCTGCCCCTCGCCACTGGCTAGAACACGCCGTAGACCTGGCAAAGAGCGCTGTAGGATCTACGCTTCACGGCTCGGTAATTTTCCAATTGTGATACACCAGCTCCCTTGTTTACGTTTTTAGGAAGGTTTCAAGCATTCTAATAAACAACAAAAATGAAATGAGCTAGTTTTTTGGATGGATGGAAATATAACTGGAAGATGGAACATGGCGCTGTTTTTGATTAAGGCAATATCCGGTGGCCCGTGATATCTATTTACTGGTGGGATAGCTAGTGAAGTTGATGCAGACTCAACAGACTCAAACAGACTCAAGGTGTAGCAGAAAACAATGGAGTGACCGCGATTAATCGGTTGGTTATTTGTGATAAAAAGGGTGATATAGCGAAATGTGCTAGAAAATATTCCAAAAGTATAATCAAATAGATCATAAGGTGGAAGGAGGTTAATCTAAGTGAGAGTCATGCGCAGTCTCATTTCCTGCCCTACAACAATCCACCCACTCACAACATTTCGACTGGTATTATATTTATATATTTAATAAATATATATTATTTAATAAATAAATTATAAAATAATCATTTTAGTAAATCACTATCCTATCCGCTGACTGAATTTTTACATTACAATTTCGCCCTCAATCCGCTGGAGTCTGAGGTGGCCACTTAGCACAATTCTTACTTTCTAAGTTAATACAGTTATGCCACCAGATATTTAATATTGATTATATCGAAAGCATTATGTTTTTCTTTAATTAAGCATAGAAGGATTAGCCGCAAAATTAGCTGAAAATTACAAATTCGCAACATGTTGCTTCTGTATGTAATTAAGCATATAGGCACTCAACTGTATCACAGTGTTAGGAATACAAAAGAGAGAAGGAATTTAAACAGAATAGTAAAAAAAGGTTTAAGGTCATCGAGGTCCTTTTACAAGCAAATGCTTGGAAAAAAAATTACTCCTAAACTATCACAGAGAGAGAAGGAATTTAAACAGAATAGTAAAAAAAGGTTTAAGGTCATCGAGACCCTTTTACAAGCAAATACTTGGAAAAAAAATTACTACTAAACTATCACATCAGAATCATTTTAAGGAGATGAAATACCTGTTTGAGGGTAGTTTTGAAACGCAGCATGGAACCAATAGAATAAACAAGTACATTTTAAAGGAGGATCGAAGGTTAAATTTTTTTTTAGAGAGAGGATCGATATCGATTTGAGAAAATTTACAGAGGAGAAAAGCAAAGTTAGTTTACATTTTTACCGATAGTGGCGCCAGTAATGGATAAGGGCAGGCCGCAGAATTAGCTGAAAATTACAAATTTGCAACATGTTGCCTCTATATGTGCTGTTGCTTTCCAAATAAGCGCCATCTATTTCTATATGTGCAATATGTTGTTTCCGAATGGATATCGATTTCTAATATGATCATGTTAAAGTAAATACACATAGGATATTTTATTAACATTGAATTAGGAAATAAATGGTTTAAACATCAGATAATTGCCATGATCATGTTGAAATAAATTCTCATAGGATATTTTATTATATATTGAATAATTGGTAAATGGTTTCAGTATCTGATATTTGCATAATCATTTAGAAAATAATTGCCGTACTAAGAATGGCAAGGAGCAATCAAAGCATAAATGTATATGATGAATACAAAAATTAATTAATACTTCGTATAGTAAACATACGAACAGCCCTTATCCTTATCTGCCCTTATCTGAATCAGATCAGATCATAATTATAGCCAGAATGAAGAAATACATTTTCAGTTGCTTCCCCCGCCCCATCCACATATAATAAATATAATACTACATTTAAAAATATTTTGTTTTCAATGTTTCCCTTACTTTTTTCCGGGGTGGAGAAGGACCTAGGTCTGGAGTCCATCGTAGAGTCCGCCCAGGATCTTGCGCTGGACGACTCTGATGCCGCAGAGGACGAGGACGGTGACCTGACTATAATAGTCAACTCGTCGAGTGCAGTTGAGCCAGCCTCCCACATTGAGAGTGCTGCAGCTTAACTTGCATAAAAGCAAGCTCGCGTTGGCGGAGCTCCTCATTGCCTTGGAGCAAGGGCCCGTCGACATAGCTTTGGTCCAGGAGCCATGGCTTGCCTCCGGCAATGCTGTGGCCGGACTAAAGTCCTCCAATTACAATCTCGTCTACCCACCATCGGTAAGCAGGACCAGAACCGCCGTACTTGTACGAAAGGGCATCCATGCTTATCTTATGTCTCATTACAGCACTGAAGACCTGGCAGCGGTGATACTTGAAAGCGAGGACAAGCGCCTTATGGTAGCATCCTGCTACATGGCACACGACAGGCCAGCTCCACCGGAGAAGCTAAGGAGTCTGATGGCGGAAGCCAGTCCGAAGCCAGTTGGTACGGACGCCAATGTCCACCATAGCGTGTGGGGAAGCCCCGATATCAACGAAAGAGGTGAGTCACTTCTAGACTTTATACTATCCACTAACCTAGTTGTAGCAAACGTGGGGGAGGAGCACACCTTCGTAGGCCCCACCTCTTCTAACGTACTAGATCTAACACTCGTAACGGGGAACAGTACTTTGGTATCTGGCTGGAGAGTCCTTGAAAGACCATCCTTCTCAGACCACAAGTACATTCAGTTTAAGTGCGAATTTAAACACTCTCCGAAGATAATTGTCTATTGAAACCCCCGGAACACAAACTGGGAAAAGTTTAAAAAGACAGTTACCTCGAAGCACAGTGACATCCCCGGAAGAAATAGAATCGTCCTTTCGAGACCCTCTCCAAGGAGCTACTGGATGCGTACCACGCAGCATGCCCACCCTCGAGAACGAAAAAGAGAACCAGGCCACTCTGGTGGAACCGGGACTTATCGCTTTAAAGAAATAACCTCAAAGAATTCTTCAAAATCGCCAAAGTGGCGAACGACGAGACAATCAATGAGGAATACAAAACCCTACTCAGGGAGTACAAGAAGGAAATACGCAAGGCACAAAGAAACTAGTGGAGGAACTTCTGCTCCAATATCGAGAAAGTCCCAGAAACGGCTAGACTCCGGAAGTTGCTATCAAAGCAACCTGCCATACAAAGTCAGCTGAAACGAAATGATGGACAATGGACTGAGGGCAGCGAAGATGCCCTAACGCACTAATGGAAGCCCACTTCCCAGGATGCACCGGGGTCGCTGACGCTACAGAGCATCAGGACCTAGCAACTGAGGAACAGCACCCCCTAACAGATCTCATATCCACTGAGCTATAGACTCGTTTGTGGGTCGAAAGCACCTGGACTAGACGGTATATTTCCGGCAATGCTACAGGTTACCAAAGACGTGATCACCCCATGGCTCTCAGCAATATACTCAGCTTGCCTGAGCACGGGCTATTCAATGGAGGACCTCGAGGATTGTCTTCCTTCCAAAGGCAGGAAAGTGCAGCCATATGAGCCCCAATGACCACAGACCGATAAATCTCACCTCTTTTCTACTCAAAACACTAGAAAAGCTGCTGGATCTACACATCAGAAACGATGTAGGGGGGCGGATGTCAACCAATCAGCATGCCTACACCAAAGGAAAATCGGTAGAGACGGCACTGCACTCGATAGTAGCCACCATCGAAAATGCCCTCCAAAATAAGAAGTATGCTCTAGGAGTGTTCGTAGACATATCCGGAGCATTCAACAACGTGAATATGAGCGCGATAATGGACCGCCTAGAAGCGATCAACACACATCCCGCAATCAACCTCTGGATAAAGAACATTCTAAGTTGTAGACGGGTGTACTCAGAGTGGGGCACCGCTTCCATGGTGAAAAGGGCACACCTCAGGGTGGGGTCCTGTCGCCCCTCCTATGGAATCTGGTGGTCGACGACCTTATAAAGAGATTCGAGAGGAGAGCCCCAAAAATAACAGCTTATGCGGACGACATAAGCATAATTATTACGGGAGTATGCCCATCGAGCATCAGCTCTATAATGGAATCAACTGTAGTGAACCCATGCATGAACATATGTAACACTCTGTTATATATATAAATACATATATAAGCGAGTACATATGAGCAGTGACATAAACAACTAATGTATATGTTACACATTCCTTTTGCACAGCAACGATCTAAGACTTGAACGCAGATCGGTCAGCTACCAAAACTGCTGATCAGGCATTTACCCAAACTTATGCAGAACCCAAACGCCCTAACACTGAGGCGATGGGTCTCCCTCTCCCTTAATGCTGATCATGCATTTCCACTAGACTCAAGCAGAGACCACGCGCACTAATACTAATGCGGTGGTACTCTATTCATACAATGCATGGGAGAACTCTCGCTCTCCGTTATACATAAGAACGATTATACCCTAGGATAAGAACAAAAAGATATTCAATAAACATTCTGAAATTAGCCACCAAGCTGAGCGGTATTGTTTCGCTAAGTATTTATAACTTAACATGGCGACAAGTGATCGAAGTGAAAATATAAAATAAAGTTTTTTGCCATATTCCTGACCAATTGTGGAAAAACAAATTGAGTGTTGGAAGTAGATAACAATTAATGGTCTTCAGTCTTCAGAAGGGTGTGTGTCCGCAGAATGCACCAAAAAAATTGAGAATACTCTTGGAAAAACAACAGTTATGTGAAACGAATGCATGTTTAAGGGCTCGAGGGCGAAACTGCCCAGGCGCAGTGGATTAAAAGAGCGAATCAGACGTAGAAAGTCTGAGATTGTAAGACTCCTCTACAAATGCGAGAATCCCCTACCGTGGGACACTGCGAACCGAAGACAATCCCTACAAGTCCACGCCGATGCCCACAGGATTGCGAAGGCCCGATGTACAGTCCCCATTATCTGGACACTTGCAGACACGTGCAACCGGCAACATCCACAGAACCAAATGCATGAGAGGCAGACCGCAGCTTATGCCTACGTTGGACTACAAAGAAATTTAAATACAAATGCATGAGGGGCAGACCGCCGCTTATGCCAGCGTTGGAATGATCCCAGAAGGCCCGACCGACAGCATAATATAATATTAAATAATTGTAATGCCCGACGACAATTGAGTCGACCGGCAAGAAGATTGGCCTGTAAAGCCATTCGCCTATTAGGTAGGACACAAATGTAATGATAATTGATATAATAATATATAAAATTTTAAAAATAATTTTTTAGATAAAAGAAAAACCCAATAATTTAATCATGGGTAAAACAGAATCAAAGATCGAAAACCCGACGGCAAATGTCGTCAATAAACTTGAAATATTAGATCACACAGAAGACAGGTTCACTGTGGACACTATTACTAATAATAATTATTTTGCTATCCACAATGCTTTTGCTAAAACTGTATGCAATGCACAACAAGATATTAAAGAAAATGTACGCAACAACCACTACATAAACACAAATATATAAAAATAAAATAAAAAAAAAAAAATTAATTAAATAAAATTATTTCAAAATATCCGATTATCTATGGACAATGGTTGGATACCGATAACAAAAGCAATTGTAAGAATTAGAGCAGAATTTGATAGATCTTTTAAATGTTTAAATAAAAATGTGCATATCACAATACAAACTATAGCAAAGCATACAGAAATACTTATTGCACAATATAATAAAATAGTACTTATCTATCAAAATTGCCAAGAAAGACTTTCAGATTTACATGAAACCCAAATTATAGAAGTATTAGAAAACCTACAAGAAAAACTTCTTAAAATCAGTACAATACATAGCTTGCAACTTTCCTTACCTAACAATTACACCAGTCTAGCCAGCTTTAATAAATCATTTCTGCCCGATACAATACATATAGCAGAACAAGTAATACTAGAAACTGACCAAGAAATAGAAACAACAATGGCACAAACAAATATAGAATTTCTCAGCTCAGCCTCCAGGCTTATACCAGATTTCGATGGTAAACACGAAAATCTGAGAAGTTTCCTAGACGCACTAGAAATAGTAGATTCCATTAAAGGAACTCATGAAGTTTTAGCTGTATCCGTCCTTAAATCAAAACTTAAAAGACATGCCAGGAACTTAATAGAACCAGAAACAACAATAGCAGACGTCATTCGTAAGCTTAAAAATGACGTAAAAGGCGAGTCAGTTGAAGTACTAAACGCTAAAATGTCCAACAGAAAAATAAAACTCCAAACGTCTATACTCAAGAAATTCAACAATTGACAAAGGCTCTAGAAAGCGCCTATATTGCAGACGGAATTTCTCTTTCCCTTGCCACTAAATATTCAACCCAACAAGCTGTAAAAGCTATGACAAAGAATTGCTCCATCGAAAAAGTTAAACTTATCATGGAAGCGGGACAGTTCAATAACATGAAAGAAGCTGTCTCAAAGTTCGTAAACAGTTGCACAGATGCAACCGGTAAAACTGATACCGTACTGTACTATAACTCATACTACAACTCATATATCCTCTATAACTCATATAGAGGAAACTCATACCGAGGCGGAAGCCGAGGTGGATACCAAGCTAATTACCGAGGTAGTTACCAAAGTAGCCAAAGCCGAGGACGCTGAAATTTCAGAGGAAATTTTCGACGTTACAACAATAGTAATAACAACAGTACAAACTATAGAGGAAACAACCGTCAGAACGGTGGATTCTATAGTGGTAATAATGCCAACTCTAACAGGCAAAATAATAATGTCCGACAGGTGCCAACCACACCGGAAAACCAATAATCCCCCTTAAGAAAACAAAAGCAGTAACGGTTCACACTATCAATCTTAATGTCAACCTTTTTGTTTCATTACAAAATGAAAAAACACACAACATATATACATTATTGGTAGATACAGGTGCAGACATATCTTTAATAAAAGAAAATACAGACACATTTCGTAACATAGATTACAAAAATATCACACAAATATCAGGTATTGGTGAAGGTTCAACCAATTCCAAAGGATTAGCATTCATAGAACTACTCTCAGGAAAATATGCTATTCCACATAATTTTCATATAGTTGATTCAAACTTTCCCATTCCTTGCGATGGAATAATTGGTATAGATTTCATGAAAAAATTCAAAATTCAAATAGATTTAAAACCAGAAAATTATTGGCTCATCCTGAGACCAAATAATTTAAATTATCCCATCAATATTCCAATATATCATACACTAGAAAACAATTTAACAATTTTACCAGCACGATCCGAAGTTGTCCGAAAGATTGCTATAAATACAGCAACTGAATATATATTCATACCAAATCAAGAGATTCAAAATGGAGTATAAATTGGAAACTCTATTTCAGACTCTCAAAACACTCGTCTGAATATTAAATACCACAAATACAAATGCAATCATTGAAATAAATACAATAAAATTCTAACCATTAGATGATTATGACATAGTAAATACCAATCCTAATAATAACACTACTCGACAAAACCGAACTTTTTTTTCCTCAAGGATCCATACCGACTTTTTCTGATAGATATGGGGCTTTAACATTTTTTAAAGAATTATGGTTTGTTTTCTATGGAAGAACTTTTTTTTTAAGAACTTTTGAAGTCTGGTATTTTTTTTTAAAGCTTTTTTCAGAGGTAGCGCTTTTTTTTCTCACATAACTCTAGTATCTTACGTCTGGTTGTAAAGAACTTTGCTATTTTTAAAAGATAGTTAAAACAGATAGAATTTAAGCCCAAGCACTTTGTGATTTCAGCTTACCGTCTGGGAAATATAAAGCATTGAAATGAAAAAATTATGATTTTTGTGCGGTATTTTTTACGAAATTTTGACTTTAAAAACTCAGGAAATGTCGAAAAAAAATTATATCCTGTGTTCTCTATTTTTTTTTTTGTATAGGTGCATTAATTTGGCGTCGTTTAAGGTATCGCTCATTAAAATGTATGGAGAGATTTTGGAGCTAAAATTCGTTAACCAAACCTAAAAAATGGAAAAAATGAAAAAAGACGTTTTTGAAGTTCTGCCATAGAAAAAAAAAATATCATCAAACCATTTCTTAGCCCCATATCTTTAATAAAAAGTTGGTTTTGTTCCTTGAGGAAAAATCGTGTTGACCGGTGTAATCAGACCGAAATTTTAGACAAGTTAAATAAAAACTTCCCTATTCAATTCAAAACCATTCTTACAGAATTATGCACCAAATACTATTATATATTCGGAACGGAAACCGAATCGATATCAACTAATAATTTTTATAAACAAAAGCTAATAAAAGACAAAATAGTAGAACCCTCAGTCTCTGAATACAACAGTCCATTATTAATTGTCCCGAAAAAATCATTACCGAATTCAGATAGTAAAAGATGGCGCCTAGTGATTGACTACCGCCAAATAAACAAAAAAGTGTTATCAGACACTTCCCAGAATAGATGATATTCTGGATCAATTAGGTAGAGCTAAATACTTTTCATGCCTAGATCTGATGTCAGGTTTTCATCAAGTAGAACTCAAGAAATATAACTTCATTTTCAACGAGCAATGACTCCTATCGCTTCACGGGATTACCATATGGTTTAAAAAAACTTTTCAAAGAATGATGATAATTGCATTTTCAGGTATCGAACCTTCTCAGGCATTCTTGTATATGGATGACATAATTGTCATCGGTTGTTCCGAAAAACACATGATTAAAAACCTCACCAGCGTTTTTGAGATGTGTAGAAAACACAACCTTAAATTGCACCCTGAAAAGTGCTCATTCTTCAGATACGAAGTAACCTTTCTAGGTCATAAGTGTACTGATAAACGTATTTTACCAGACGACAAATACGTTATAGAGAAACGTTATAGACGTTATAGAGAAATACCCAGTCCCAACGGACGCAGATAGCGCTAGAAGATTCGTTGCATTTTGCAATTATTATAGACGTTTCATTAAACATTTTTCCGATTATTCATATCACATAACAAGATTATGTAAAAAGAAAGTTAACTTCGAATGGACAGATAAATGTCAGAAAGCATTCAAATATTTAAAAGTACAATTGATGAAACCAACCTTACTGCAATATCCAAATTTTAGCAAAGAATTTTGTATAACAACGGATGCAAGTAAACAAGAATGTGGTGCTGTTCTAACACAAAATTAAAATGGAACTCAGCTACCAGTAGCGTATGCATCAAGATCATTTACAAAGGGAGAAAGTAATAAAAACACAACAGAACAAGAATTAGCTGCAATACATAGGGCAATAAATCATTTTCGACCATACATTTATGGCAAACATTTCACTGTCAAAACTGACCATAGGCAACTTACCTATTTATTTTCTATGATTAACCCCAGCTCAAAATTAACACGTATGAGACTAGATTTGGAGGAATATTATTTTACTGTGGAGTATCTTAAGGGAAAGGACAACCATATAGCAGATGCGTTATCAAGAATAACCATTACAGACTTAAAGAATATACAAACAACAACTGTATACAAATACAGTATTAAAAGTCACTACAAGAAATCAAAGTAGACAAAAAACCTGCGCAGGTTCAAACACAGAATTGTAAAAGCAATCGATCTCTTCAAGGCCCAATATAGACAACGTCATACAAAATGATGATGTTAAAAAAGTAGTGACCTTACATTTATCTTCGACTAAATGTTTCTTTAAACGTGGGAAACAGATATTTGTAAGAATTAAAGTTAGCGACCTTTATACTAGTGGAACCTTCGACTTTGCTCAATTTTTCCAAAGGCTTGAAAAAGAAGCTGGTATAAATAACATCAGCCAACTTAAAATGGCACCGAGCGAAGAAATCTTTGAAAACATTTCAATAGATTCTTTTAAAAACAAGGGCAATAAAATATTAAAGAATTTAAGAGTAGCGCTACTCAAGCCGGTGACCACAATAAAAAAAAATAAAGAAAAAGAAGAGATACTGTCTACATTCCATGATGATCCAATCCAAGCAGGTCACACAGGTATAGCTAAAACATTAGCGAAAATAAGAAGGCATTATTATTGGAAAAACATGACACGTCAAATTACAAATTATGTGAGAAAGTGTCCCAAATGCCAAAAGTCCAAAACGACTATACATACCAAGACTCCATTGACTATAACTGAAACACCACAAATGGCGTTTGATAGGTTAATTGTGGATACGATCGGTTCACTTCCTAAATCAGAACAAGGAAACGAATATGATGTCACTTTAATCTGTGACTTGACAAAATACCTTGTAGCCATACCAATCAAGAACAAAAGTGCAAAAACAGTAGCTAAAGCTATATTTGAAGATTTTATTCTAAAGTACGGTCCAATGAAGACGTTCATTACGGACATGGGAACGGAATACAAAAATTCAATAATTGAAAATTTATGTAAAAACTTAAATATTCAAAACATAACATCCACTGCACATCATCACCAGACTGTAGGAACCGTGGAGCGAAGCCACAGAATTTTTAATGAGTTCATACGCTCATACATCTCAACTGACAAAACAGATTGGGATGTATGGCTACAATACTTCGTATATTGCTTCAACACAACCCCCTCTATGGCACATGATTATTGTCCATATGAATTAGTTTTTGGTAAGTCTTCGAACTTACCATCACATTTTAATAGCACTCTGTTATATATATTAATACATATATAAACGCTTACATATGAGCAGTGACATAAACATCTTATGTTAATATTACACATTCCTTTTGCACAGCAACGATCTAAGACTTGAACGCAGATCGGTCATCTACCAAAACTGCTGAGCAGGCATTTACCCGAACTCAGACAGAACCCAAACGCCCTAACACTGAGGCGATGGGTCTCTCTCTCAAAAGCTCCTTAACGCTGATCTTGCATTTCCATTAGACTCAGGCAGAGACCACGCGCACTAATAGTTATGCGGTGGTACTCTTTCATATAATGCATGGGAGAACTCTCGCTCTCCGTTATACATAAGAACGATTGTACCCTAGGATAAGAACAAAAAGATATTCAATAAACATTCTAAAATTAGCCACCAAGCTGAGCGGTATTGTTTCGCTAAGTATTTATAACTTGACACAACACTCAGCGAGATATGTGAGTGGGCGGGAAAGGTAGGACTCAGTATCAACGCAGACAAGACGGACCTCATCCTCTTCACCAAGAGGTACAAGGTACCGGCATGGATCCCCCCGAAAAATGACAGAACCAGGCTTACCCCAAAAACAGAAGTCAGACACCTCGGCATAGTACTGGACAGCAAGCTGACATGGAGACCCAGTGTATTGGAAAGGGTGAAGAAGGCCACCAATGCGCTATATGCATCCAAGAAGATGCTTAGCAGCACATGGGGCCTATCAACTGCACTTATGCACTGGATATACATCTCGGCAGTGCGACCGACTCTGCTGTACGGAGTCTTAGTGTGGTGGCAGGCTACAGAAAAGAAAACCTACAACAAGCTAATGGATAGAACTCAGCGTCAGGCACTAATCTGCATCACTGGGGCGCTGAGGTCAACCCCAACAAAAGCAGTCGAAAAAATACTCCGAATTGACATCCACGCTAAACTGACTGCAGGAAAGGCAGCACAACGCTTAGTCGCATCAGGCAATATGTCGCTGCAAGGATTCGGGCACAGTTCAATAGGCCGAGACATGATCAGTATATCTGACTACATGATCCCCCGCACGTGCCTGGACGTCAAAACAGCGGTACACATGGAACCCGACGACTGGAAAGAAAGTTGGGATCAGAATGAACACATAAACATATACACGGATGGCTCCAAGATGGAGGGAGGAGTAGGTGCGGTCATATACTGTACAGACCCTGAAATAAGGCTGTCCTTTAAGCTACCGGACCAATGCAGCATATTCCAGGCAGAAGTCTTTGCCATACGGAAAGCGGCGGAGGTTGCTCGATGTACGGAACGCCCACATAATGTGGTCAACCAGTTCGTGGACAGCCAGGCGGCGATAAGATCCATGCAGTCGTCAGCGGTCAGTTTCAAAAATGTCCTGTCAAGCAGGGAGGCATTAGATTTCTTAAGAACGACAAAGTCAGTGCGGATATATTGGGTTCCCAGCCACCAGGGCATCGAAGGCAACGAGACAGCAGACGTACTGGCTAAGGAAGGCGTCGGGCTGTCAAACGACAGGACTGAGAACGTGCCTGTCTCCCTCAGAGCGCTTCAAAGCGATCTAGAGAGGAGGGCACACATACAGGCCAGCAGCAGGTGGAGGAGAACCACCAACTGCAAGATCGCGTAAACCATGTGCAAGGAGCGCAATGGTAAACTTAGTCACTACTTACTGCACCTTCCACGGAAGGAATGCAGAATGCTAGTCGGAATACTCACAGGACACTGTCTAACTGCAGCACACGCAGTTAAACTAGGCATCACCAACAGTGGCAACTGCAGAAAATGCGATGAAGAAGGGGCTATCGAAATCCTAGAACACCTCATATGCAGCTGCCCGGCGCTTTCAAGCACCCCCCCATCCGGACAACTAAGGTCCATATCGGCCTATGCGTGGCCCCATGAGAGCCGTCCGGATTAACCTTACCTAACCTAGTTTAACAAAAGCATTCAACCCCAATGGACACGCTTCAATCAAAAATATTTATGTCGACTAGAAAGAAGCAGGATCACGAAGTCATTTTCATATATGATTCATAATTTAAAGTTAAAGTGTGGGTTTTCAACTTCAAGAAAATTCACTCCAATGATCTGGATGCAGCAAAGCAAAAACAATTTCGTTCGCTGAGATAAAGATGAATGGATGCGATTGATTACATATAAGGAGTATATTCAATTAAAACTTGATCAGTATGATTTCTTGATGCCTGATACAATTATAGACCAATTATTATTGGCTACTACTAAATGTAATTTTAGATTTCGAAAATCCGATAAGCAGTATGTTTGGCTATTAAGAGTTTTTAATAGCCGTTGAAACTCGTTTGACTTAAAGAAAAAGGTTTAGCGTTTCAATGAGAAATGTACAATTAATTTTTATTGGGAATTAAAGTAGGCGTTAGTATGAGCGATATAATAAAGCGATGCGATTGATACGAAGATTATCTCTCAACTGGCTACAAGGGCACCTGGGCCGACTTGCCAGCGCCCTATGCAGCAAGTGTTAAAAGAGAGCGAAAACGAGCGATGAAAGGAGAGCAGATCGGGGCAGATGCTAAGCCGAGCACGAACGTCATATGGAACGCGAGAGACCAGCTTAGATGCTGCAACTGCAACAACAAAGCGAAGAAGGCGAGATAAAATGAAAGAGCGGCCGCTGCCGTGTATAACATAGGCTGATTAACAGTGATTGGTACAGTGCAAATAATGAACATAATTATTTAGGCTGCTTGACCCGACATACTCCCCCCGTTGGAAGCCTGACTTTCAACAGCATCTTTAAGGGGAAGCAGACACAGCTTGTTAACGGCTCGCTTGGTGATTCCAATTGCAGTCCTCAGCACAGCGACTCGCGCGACGCCATCTCTTCCAGGTAGTAGTTCGACCACCCTCGCTAGTGGCCACTTCATGGGAGGTAGATTTTCATCCTTGACGAGGACCAGGTCTTTGACTGCTAAACTCGGCTTCTGAGTTCGCCACTTTGAGCGCTGCTGCAGTGACGTGATGTATTCCTTCTTCCACCGGGACCAAAAGAGCTGTTGAAGGTAAGAAACGCGCTGCCAGGCGTCAAGGCGATCGAAGTTTAGCTTCGTGACATCAGGTTCAGTGAATGAAGCAGGAGGGCCACCATTCAAGAAATGTGCTGGAGTTAAGACGTCAAGATCGGCAGGACTCTCTGAAATGGGAACTAAAGGTCTTGAATTAATGACTGCCGTGATGTGGCATAACAGCGTCCGCAGCTCGTCAAATCCAAGAACCGAATTGGCTATCGCTCGATAGAAGTGGTACTTGGCCGTCTTCACTGCGGCTTCCCATAGGCCACCAAAGTGAGGCGAGCGCGGCGGGATGAAGTGCCAATCAATGGACTCAACCAAACAGAAATCCAGAACCGCCTTCTGATGATCGTCGCTGAGAAACAGGCGTCTTAGCTCCACGAGCTCGTTCCTTGCACCGACAAAATTGGTTGCGTTGTCTGACCAAATTTGCCGTGGCTTTCGTCTGGTGCATATAAAGCGCTTAAGGCCGTGGAGAAACGAGACTGTCGATAGATCCTTGATCAGCTCCAGATGAACGGCCTTGGTCGCGAAACAAATGAGGACGCAGACGTAGCACTTGATTGGAGCTTTGTTGCGTGCCTCCGGCTTGTAGAAAAACGGGCCACAAAAGTCTACGCCTGTGATCTCAAAGGCGTGAGAACCGTCTAGGCGCTCTTTTGGAAGATCCGCCATGATGTGCTCCAATATTCTAGGTTTCGTTCGAAAACGTCTCACGCACTTGTTTACGGCCTTGTTAACTGTCTTTCTCCCTCCAATAGGCCAATATTGGGATCGAATTAATCCCAGTAGAGCTCGAGGACCGGCGTGTAGATTCCGCTCATGAAAGTGAGAGATTATTGCAAGAGTAAGCGGATGGCTGCTGGGCAAGATGATGGGATGACGGCCATCAAAATCCAACGAAGAATTCTTCAGCCGACCATCAACTCTGAGGAGTCCAAAATTATCCATGAAAGGGCACAATGATTAAAGTGAGCTGGATGAGGCGACCACTCCCCTAGAGCGCAGTGACTTCATGTCTTCCCAGAGCTGCGTACGCTGCACCAGCCGCACCAATAGCTGGGTTCCACGTTCAATGTCAGAGACGGTGAGTCCAGGGCGCCGAATCCGGTTGCAAAATTTGTGAATGTAGCCAAAAACGCGTTGCAAAGAAGCGAATGAGTTCGCATACTTGGATTTGGCTACAATATCCAAGTAGGGTGATTTGGCCAAGAAAACCTTACGACGCAGCTCCAGGGTTGGCTTATCAGGCAACACCGTAGCTGGCCAGTCATCTGAAGAGCCGCAAAGAAAGGGAGGTCCATGAGCCCAAAGTCCATGAGCTCCTCGTGAAAGAATGTCGGCCGGGTTCAAAGCTGTGGGAACATGATGCCATTCCATTTTTTCAGTCAGTTCCTGTATCGTTGCCACTCTATTTGCGACGAATATATTGCACCTTCCTTTGAAGACACTCATTCCTGCTACCTCAGATATGAGCCTAGCTAGCAATTCCGCTCCACAAAGCTCCAGCTTTGGTATGGTTAGTGTTTTCAATGGAGCAACACGAGATTTTGCGCAAAGTAAGTGACTGCTGGATCGCTGACCCTTCGACACAACATAAATACAGGCACCATAAGCCTCTATGCTCGCGTCGCAAAATCCATGAATTTCTAACTCAGAGTTCGGAATGAGCACAAGCCGAGGAAATTCATAACGCCGAATCTGGCCAAAACTACTGCATATTTCCTGCCACGAGGTGTTGAGTGCGGATGGCAAGCTTTCATCCCAGGATAACTTCTTTTTACACAACTGCTGGAGAAAGAATTTTGATTTTGTAATGATAGGCCCAGCTAATCCGAGGGGATCGTAGAACCGAGCTATTGTTGACAAAACGGAACACCTGCAGGGACGCGAAGATGGCCGAAAACGAGAATAAAAGCTGATCAGAAACCGGATCCCAGGCAAGTCCTAAAGTTTTGGTGAAATTGCTGCCATCGTCGAACTTTAAAAAGGTTTCCTTGTCCTGTTCCGAAACTCCATCGAGCACAGCAGGCACGTTCGAACACCATTTCCTCAACCGGAACTGACCTCTCGACAAAATTCCAGTGGTTTGCTCACGAATATGGATAGCCTCATCCTGAGAGCTGGCTCCAGATATCAAGTCATCGACGTAAAAGTCCCGGCAAAGAATCTCAGCCCCAACAGGAAACGCTACCTGCTCATCCATTGCCAGCTGATGCATCGCCCGCACTGATAAATATGAGGCAGGCTTCGTCCCATAAGTAACGGTGTCCAGCTTAAACACACGCAAATCCTCTTGCATGGAATTCCTCCACAGAATACACTGTAAGTTACTATCCTCGGGTGAGACCCTTACACACCGGTACATCTTGCAAATATCTCCCGTTATCGCAACTGCATATGACCGAAATCGAGTGAGAATATGGAAAAGCTTGGGTTGGATTACAGGACCGGCCATTAAGACGTCGTTCAGGGTATAACCGGATGAAGTTGCTGCGGATCCATCGAAAACGACCCTCAGCTTGGTTGTCGAGCTATCTTCCTTTCTGACGCAATGATGAGGCAAAAAGTAGCGGCAGCAGCTGATTGACTCGGAAGGAACCAAAGACATATGACCTAGATCAAGGTACTCTTTTATGAAAGCAGCATACTGAGATTTCACATCAGGGCGACGATCTAACCTCCGCTCAAGAGATAAGAATCTACGTTGAGCTTGTTGATAAGATTCCCCCAAGAGATCCAAGTTATATTTAGCTGGCAGCCGAACACTCACAATCGCCAGATTGTAATCGATGGAAATGTTGAACAAAGTGAGCCTCACAATCCAGCTCTTCTTTCGTAGACTTTACAATGGGCTCCATGCAATTCTCTACCTCCCAAACCCGTCGAAGCAGTACCTCAAGTCGCTCTTCTAGGTTACTATTGTCAGCAACTACGGCCGGAGCACGCGACACAATCAAAGAAGATCCCTTTACTGGAGAATAACCTCCAGACACGACCCATCCCAAACGAGTTTTCTGAATTGATGGCAATCCTGGCAGTAATTTGACCTGACCAACACAAAGAAGCTCGTAGAACAGACTGGCGCCAATTAAAAGATCGACACGCTGAGGTCTATGAAACTCTGGATCAGCAAGAGGTAGGTTTGCTGGAATGTTCCAGTCGTGAGTGTCTATTCCGTAACTTGGTTGACGATCGGTTAGAGGCTACAACAGCAGGGATGAGAGTTGAGTAGTCCGTCGAGCGAGAGTGCAGGCTAATGTTGACCGAAAATCCATCCGTGACGAAGTTTGAATCACCTATTCCAGATACTGCAGTCGATGATTTTATTTTTCGAAGCTGAAGCTGATTTGCAAAACGAGAGGTTATTAGGTGCAGCTGAGAACCGGAATCAAGTAAAGCTCGGCAGGGAACGAGGATTCCTGAACGATTTTTAACCAAGACTGTTGCCGTGGCTAACAGAACAACATCATTACTGAAACCTTGGGCAATAAGAGCAGCAGAGGTAGACGACGAAGTAGACGGTGCAGTGGCATTATGAGACAATGTGGGTGCTGAAGTAGATGTTTGAGTGCTGACATTAGACGGCACAGACGGAGATAGAGTTTCAAGTGCCACTGATTGAGTTTGGACTGCAGTAGCTTCAGGATTACCGAAGTGCAAAAGAGTGTGGTGCCTGCGCCCGCAGATACGACAGCAGCTCGAGCTGCATGTAGTCACCCGATGACCTGCTTTGAGGCAGTTTAAGCATAGAGAGAGTCTCCTGACTTCCTTAAGGCGATTCGCAGGGGACAGGGCCTTGAACTTCGAGCAATAATGGATTTCGTGAGCAGTTTCGCTGCAAAGAGCGTATACCGATGAGCTGTGACTTGTGGCAACAAGTGCGGATCTAGAAGGGTTAGTTTTTGTACTTCTTCCCACCTGACTGCTCGGCGCATAAGTTGCCATAGCGAAATCCACGGTTTCCAATGTCCTGCATCGTTGTTCCAAGAACGAGGCCATGGATTCCCACGAAGGAATGAGATTGACAGAAGCTGTATCTTCTAAAGTTTCCTCCCACTTTGCTTGACTTGCTGGATCCAGTTTCCGTAGAAGCACCTGCACGATTATGCATCCAGCGATCTGCTCAGGAGTACCCAAAGCCTGCAACGCCCGCATATGAGCGTTGAACTTGTCCGAAATCTCCCGAAGCATAGCCACTGACCCATTCTCCACAGCCTGGAGCCCCAGGATCTCAGTAATGTGTGCCTGAAAGACCAACCGTCGATTATTAAATCTCTTTTCCAATAATTCCAATGCCATGTTATAGTTGCCATCCGAGAGTTTTAACGATCGAATTGTCTCCAACGCCGAATCACGCAAGCAAGATCGCAGATGCTGGAACTTTTCAATATTGGATAGGTCCGGATGATTGTCAATAATGGTAACAAACATAGAATAAAAATCTGACCAGTTTGCATACCCTCCGCCAAACGTTGGCAATTGCAAAGGCGGCAGGGACTGTACACGGCGAGGTGGAGGCTGCGAACAGGCAAATCCAGCAGTTGCATTTGTTCCAGCCAACGTGGAATGAGAAGGCATCTGATCGCTAGTCCGGGCAATTTCACGACAAATTGACGGCTTCAACTCTCGGAAAAGTGTTTGAAACTTGTCGCGCAATCCACTGCTAAATTCTCGACAATCCAATTCTTCGAGCTCGTTCTGCACGGTTTTGAACGTGCCCTGCAGCTCCTCGATCTCCTCCAACCTTGCTCGTGGTATAGTAGTCGCAAGCCGACAATTCATTCTCCCAAGTGGCACTCAATCTTTTGAGGCCTTCGCACAATTCCGATGCCTTCCGCTTCAGAAAAATCACCCTGTTTTCCGCAGCGGTAGTTATACTGCCGTTTGAACCATCCAACTCCATAGCAGCGACGGCGTTAGAAAAACGTTTCTAGCGGGAAGATGAACAATAAAGAGTACCGCGCAAGTGACGGGAACGAGCACCGCCAACAAAACGTATATGCAAGAGCGGCTGGTGTATATATATGTGGTCGATGACACTTGAAGCCGCGGGCAAACGACAATAACGAACAACCGGCAATATATGGCAATGTTTGAATGTTTAATTGTAGTTTGTGATTGCACGAATATATTAACTAATGCACAATCACGTCGGGGTCACCAAATGTTTGGCTATTAAGAGTTTTTAATAGCCGTTGAAACTCGTTTGACTTAAAGAAAAAGGTTTAGCGTTTCAATGAGAAATGTACAATTAATTTTTATTGGGAATTAAAGTAGGCGTTAGTATGAGCGATATAATAAAGCGATGCGATTGATACGAAGATTATCTCTCAACTGGCTACAAGGGCACCTGGGCCGACTTGCCAGCGCCCTATGCAGCAAGTGTTAAAAGAGAGCGAAAACGAGCGATGAAAGGAGAGCAGATCGGGGCAGATGCTAAGCCGAGCACGAACGTCATAACTTCTTTTTACACAACTGCTGGAGAAAGATTTTTGATTTTGTAATGATAGGCCCAGCTAATCCGAGGGGATCGTAGAACCGAGCTATTGTTGACAAAACGGAACGCCTGCAGGGACGCGAAGATGGCCGAAAACGAGAATAAAAGCTGATCAGAAACCGGATCCCAGGCAAGTCCTAAAGTTTTGGTGAAATTGCTGCCATCGTCGAACTTTAAAAAGGTTTCCTTGTCCTGTTCCGAAACTCCATCGAGCACAGCAGGCACGTTCGAACACCATTTCCTCAACCGGAACTGACCTCTCGACAAAATTCCAGTGGTTTGCTCACGAATATGGATAGCCTCATCCTGAGAGCTGGCTCCAGATATCAAGTCATCGACGTAAAAGTCCCGGCAAAGAATCTCAGCCCCAACAGGAAACGCTACCTGCTCATCCATTGCCAGCTGATGCATCGCCCGCACTGATAAATATGAGGCAGGCTTCGTCCCATAAGTAACGGTGTCCAGCTTAAACACACGCAAATCCTCTTGCATGGAATTCCTCCACAGAATACACTGTAAGTTACTATCCTCGGGTGAGACCCTTACACACCGGTACATCTTGCAAATATCTCCCGTTATCGCAACTGCATATGACCGAAATCGAGTGAGAATATGGAAAAGCTTGGGTTGGATTACAGGACCGGCCATTAAGACGTCGTTCAGGGTATAACCGGATGAAGTTGCTGCGGATCCATCGAAAACGACCCTCAGCTTGGTTGTCGAGCTATCTTCCTTTCTGACGCAATGATGAGGCAAAAAGTAGCGGCAGCAGCTGATTGACTCGGAAGGAACCAAAGACATATGACCTAGATCAAGGTACTCTTTTATGAAAGCAGCATACTGAGATTTCACATCAGGGCGACGATCTAACCTCCGCTCAAGAGATAAGAATCTACGTTGAGCTTGTTGATAAGATTCCCCCAAGAGATCCAAGTTATATTTAGCTGGCAGCCGAACACTCACAATCGCCAGATTGTAATCGATGGAAATGTTGAACAAAGTGAGCCTCACAATCCAGCTCTTCTTTCGTAGACTTTACAATGGGCTCCATGCAATTCTCTACCTCCCAAACCCGTCGAAGCAGTACCTCAAGTCGCTCTTCTAGGTTACTATTGTCAGCAACTACGGCCGGAGCACGCGACACAATCAAAGAAGATCCCTTTACTGGAGAATAACCTCCAGACACGACCCATCCCAAACGAGTTTTCTGAATTGATGGCAATCCTGGCAGTAATTTGACCTGACCAACACAAAGAAGCTCGTAGAACAGACTGGCGCCAATTAAAAGATCGACACGCTGAGGTCTATGAAACTCTGGATCAGCAAGAGGTAGGTTTGCTGGAATGTTCCAGTCGTGAGTGTCTATTCCGTAACTTGGTTGACGATCGGTTAGAGGCTACAACAGCAGGGATGAGAGTTGAGTAGTCCGTCGAGCGAGAGTGCAGGCTAATGTTGACCGAAAATCCATCCGTGACGAAGTTTGAATCACCTATTCCAGATACTGCAGTCGATGATTTTATTTTTCGAAGCTGAAGCTGATTTGCAAAACGAGAGGTTATTAGGTGCAGCTGAGAACCGGAATCAAGTAAAGCTCGGCAGGGAACGAGGATTCCTGAACGATTTTTAACCAAGACTGTTGCCGTGGCTAACAGAACAACATCATTACTGAAACCTTGGGCAATAAGAGCAGCAGAGGTAGACGACGAAGTAGACGGTGCAGTGGCATTATGAGACAACGTGGGTGCTGAAGTAGATGTTTGAGTGCTGACATTAGACGGCACAGACGGAGATAGAGTTTCAAGTGCCACTGATTGAGTTTGGACTGCAGTAGCTTCAGGATTACCGAAGTGCAAAAGAGTGTGGTGCCTGCGCCCGCAGATACGACAGCAGCTCGAGCTGCATGTAGTCACCCGATGACCTGCTTTGAGGCAGTTTAAGCATAGAGAGAGTCTCCTGACTTCCTTAAGGCGATTCGCAGGGGACAGGGCCTTGAACTTCGAGCAATAATGGATTTCGTGAGCAGTTTCGCTGCAAAGAGCGTATACCGATGAGCTGTGACTTGTGGCAACAAGTGCGGATCTAGAAGGGTTAGTTTTTGTACTTCTTCCCACCTGACTGCTCGGCGCATAAGTTGCCATAGCGAAATCCACGGTTTCCAATGTCCTGCATCGTTGTTCCAAGAACGAGGCCATGGATTCCCACGAAGGAATGAGATTGACAGAAGCTGTATCTTCTAAAGTTTCCTCCCACTTTGCTTGACTTGCTGGATCCAGTTTCCGTAGAAGCACCTGCACGATTATGCATCCAGCGATCTGCTCAGGAGTACCCAAAGCCTGCAACGCCCGCATATGAGCGTTGAACTTGTCCGAAATCTCCCGAAGCATAGCCACTGACCCATTCTCCACAGCCTGGAGCCCCAGGATCTCAGTAATGTGTGCCTGAAAGACCAACCGTCGATTATTAAATCTCTTTTCCAATAATTCCAATGCCATGTTATAGTTGCCATCCGAGAGTTTTAACGATCGAATTGTCTCCAACGCCGAATCACGCAAGCAAGATCGCAGATGCTGGAACTTTTCAATATTGGATAGGTCCGGATGATTGTCAATAATGGTAACAAACATAGAATAAAAATCTGACCAGTTTGCATACCCTCCGCCAAACGTTGGCAATTGCAAAGGCGGCAGGGACTGTACACGGCGAGGTGGAGGCTGCGAACAGGCAAATCCAGCAGTTGCATTTGTTCCAGCCAACGTGGAATGAGAAGGCATCTGATCGCTAGTCCGGGCAATTTCACGACAAATTGACGGCTTCAACTCTCGGAAAAGTGTTTGAAACTTGTCGCGCAATCCACTGCTAAATTCTCGACAATCCAATTCTTCGAGCTCGTTCTGCACGGTTTTGAACGTGCCCTGCAGCTCCTCGATCTCCTCCAACCTTGCTCGTGGTATAGTAGTCGCAAGCCGACAATTCATTCTCCCAAGTGGCACTCAATCTTTTGAGGCCTTCGCACAATTCCGATGCCTTCCGCTTCAGAAAAATCACCCTGTTTTCCGCAGCGGTAGTTATACTGCCGTTTGAACCATCCAACTCCATAGCAGCGACGGCGTTAGAAAAACGTTTCTAGCGGGAAGATGAACAATAAAGAGTACCGCGCAAGTGACGGGAACGAGCACCGCCAACAAAACGTATATGCAAGAGCGGCTGGTGTATATATATGTGGTCGATGACACTTGAAGCCGCGGGCAAACGACAATAACGAACAACCGGCAATATATGGCAATGTTTGAATGTTTAATTGTAGTTTGTGATTGCACGAATATATTAACTAATGCACAATCACGTCGGGGTCACCAAATGTTTGGCTATTAAGAGTTTTTAATAGCCGTTGAAACTCGTTTGACTTAAAGAAAAAGGTTTAGCGTTTCAATGAGAAATGTACAATTAATTTTTATTGGGAATTAAAGTAGGCGTTAGTATGAGCGATATAATAAAGCGATGCGATTGATACGAAGATTATCTCTCAACTGGCTACAAGGGCACCTGGGCCGACTTGCCAGCGCCCTATGCAGCAAGTGTTAAAAGAGAGCGAAAACGAGCGATGAAAGGAGAGCAGATCGGGGCAGATGCTAAGCCGAGCACGAACGTCATATGGAACGCGAGAGACCAGCTTAGATGCTGCAACTGCAACAACAAAGCGAAGAAGGCGAGATAAAATGAAAGAGCGGCCGCTGCCGTGTATAACATAGGCTGATTAACAGTGATTGGTACAGTGCAAATAATGAACATAATTATTTAGGCTGCTTGACCCGACACAGTATGTGTTTAAAATAAATCAGTTTGGAAATAAAATTTAATTTGGTAGTGAGTCCTTGAGATCATTTTTAAGATTAGACTTTTTTTTACTACATTTTTATGTTGGGATACGATACAACACATTATATATCTGTACTACAATAAAATTATTCCTAGGTGTGCAGCCTTACAAAAATTTGATGTTCAACTATCTGATTTAGACGGTACTTATGATCGTGTTTGATCGTAGAGGCGTTTCAGGATGTCCCTCAGGTAGTCCCAAGATAAAAGGCGTAGAGTCCAAGTTCTTCAGTTTCTTCTTTATTCGAAAAAGGTTACAGGGAGATCGCGTGAAAAAAGCCGTTTGGCATCTAGTGTATGAGCGCAAGTGAAACGCGGGTTGCGCTCAGCAACTGCCGGTGGATGACGGCAGTGAGAGCGGGATCGTAAGCGGTAGCGAGGTGAAAATGCTCATAAGTGCGAGAGCGAGGGAAAGAGCTTGCGTAGCTGGAACATTCAAATAGATTCAACCCGGTTATGTTTCGTAAACGCGATGTTCTTGACTATAAGCCAACACTTTTAAATAAGCACTCAACCAACAATAATATTAACGAGAAGGAACGTGTGGGTCGCTTCTGGGGACGCGACTCTACTTATACCCGTACTCAGACAGTATATACATTTTTGGGCATATGATATTTTAGAATTTTAGAATTAAAAAAAAATTTTACATTTTACATTTTTTTGCTACATTTTCTATCTACATCTGCTCCGCTAGGGGTTGCTCGTGCACTGAACGCGTCAGAGTGTGCGAGCGAGAAGGAGATAGGTATTGGTGCTCATGCAGGAGGGGGCGGGGGAAGCAGCAGAAAATTCATTTCTTCATTCTGGCTATAATTATTATCCGATTTGATTCAGATTCGGCAATCTAGTAGATATGAGCATTCTCTACGATACTGCGTTTTTAGTTTTATCGTATCTTTAAAAATGATTTTCGTCGTTTCTGGCGGCGGAAGGGGGCGGGGCGAAATTTTGAAATACACTTGTAGCAGTGTGATATCACATGAGTCTGGAAACCCAATTAGGTTGCCCTAGCTGCCAATTAGCTGCCCTAGTCTCTGAGATCCAGGCGATAAACAAGACGGACAGACAGACATGGCTCTATCGACTCGGCTATTGATGCTGATCAAGAATATATATACTTTATGGGGTCGGAAACGTTTCCTGCTCTACGTTACACACATCCACTTTTACCACAAATCTAATATACCCCTTAACTCTTTTTTGAGTACGGGTATAAAAAGTAAAAATCAATATAATGAGCATGCGATAATCTCTTTACTACTGACTTTTTTACTCCTTTTATCTTTTTTACGTTTTAGTCAGTGCTATCATCTTTAGCAACTAAATAGGAGTATTCTTTCGCTTTTAATCCTGCAAACGAGGTCGTTATTCGGCCTGTATTTTCGTCTTTCATTAAACCTAGTTCTTTGTTATTAGCGAGATTTATACCGAATATGTTGGTTTCTTGATAATTTGAAGTGTCAACACGACTAGGATTGTCTTTAATTAAATCATAAAAATATTCTGATGATATAATTAATGAATTTGTTAAGGCAATCTCACGCCGGTTTTCAACATTTTTACCGTAGACGGAATTTACCAATAGTTTAAAAAAGTTTATGTCTAACTTTCTAAGATATGTGTTTAAGTCAATATAACGTTTTAACCAAAAGGACTGCTTAAACGATAACACTAATCGACAAAATTGAACTTTTGACTTAGGCTGTGTTCTGATAAATTTCGGGACTTATAAACTTTTGTAGTACTTTATTTTTTATACCCGTACTCAAAAAAGAGTTAAGTGGTATTGTAGATTTGTGGTAAAAGTGGATGTGTGTAACGCAGAGAAGGACAATTTTCCGACCCCATAAAGTATATATATTCTTGATCAGCATCAATAGCCGAGTCGATAGAGCCATGTCTGTCTGTCCGTCCGTCCGTCTTGTTGAGCGCCTGGATCTCAGAGACTATAAGAGTTAGGGTTACCAAATTTGGTTTCCAGACTCATGTGATATCACACTGCTACAAGTGTATTTCAAAATTTCGCCCAGCTCCCTTCCGCCCTCACAAAGGACGAAAATCTGCGGCAGGCACATTTTTTAAGATACGATAAAACTAAAACAGCAGTATCGTAGAGAATGCCCATATCTACAAGATTGCCGAATCTGAATCAGATCGGATCATAATTATAGCCAAAATAAAGAAATTAATATTCAGTTGCTTCCCCCGCCCCCACCCGCAAGAGAAACGCTACTCTATCTCCTTCTCGCTCGCACACTTTGCAGCGTTCAGTGAGAGAGCAACACTTAGCGGAGGAGATGTAGAATATGAATGGTATATCTTGAATCTACATGTTAGATGTAAAATATACATTGTAGATGAAGATCTAGATAACAGATGTAGCAAAAAAATGTAAAATGTGAAATTTTTTTTTAATTCTAAAATTCTAAAAAATCATGCTCAAAAATGTATACATATACTGACTAAGTACGGGTATAAGTAGAGTCGCGTCACCAGAATCGGCTCACACGTTCCTTCTCGTTTTTTATAGTCTAATTTTTTTTGAAAGAATTTTTAAAAACTGGTGTTTTTTTGTTTTGTTTTTTTTAGAGGTAGTGCTCCTATTTTTCACATTACTTTAGTATTTTATATCTGGTTGCATAGAACTTTGCAGTTCTGCAAAGCTGCCCAATGCAGCTATAAATCGTACCGAGACACTTTGTATCTGCAGCTTGACGCCTGGAAGATATTAAGCTTTCAAATTCAAACTTTTTTGCCATATGTTTCCCAAAATGTTGACTTTAAAAACTCGGGTAAAATAAAAAGAAAAACATTTCTTGCCATGCATTTTAAATTTTCGATATACGCATTAATTAGGCATTGTTTAAGGGAACGAGCCCACGTCCACTACCAACTACAACGCATACGGCACCCAATAACGCAACGTAGTACTTGACACCCAAACCAATCGCAACGAATACGAAGCAACGGCACATTACGGAGAACACGAATCCAAGGTCAACACCAGCAAACAGCAACCAAGCAATAGGGAAAACGAGTCCCACCGTCACTACGGAGCAACCGCGTCCTAGGCCAACCACAGGGAACACGCATACCAACCAAATCACGAGGATCTCACACACGAGACAAACACACTTGAATCCGGCCCAGGTCCAAGACAAGCAACAGAGCAAGCACGCAAAGAATCCGCAACGGAAGAATTGAACACACGGACACCCTCAACGGCAGCCACCATCCGACAGCCCAGCAACACGGGAAACAGCCACGCTAACCCCACGCTGGTCGGAGCCCATAATTGAACTGATATCCACAGAGCCCCTCAACGCAGGCTCAAGCCAGGACGATGACCCCACGATATACCGACCGCCGCCCTGTCGTACCCACGGCCGACGCGACACAGATCTTCGCCAACACATTTGAGTACCTTCCGCGTACCGACATGATTCTTAGCGCCATACACCGAGCCATGCGTAGAGCCATGTACGCGATCTTCGTCGCCCAAACAAGCCATTGGCCTAACAACAGAGACATCGTCGAGACCAGCCAGTTCATGCACAAGTCTGGAGACAATACCATCCAAGCATTCCACGAGAGCTACGAAACTACTCTATATACGTCCACCGCAAATCACTTGCGTTATTTTATTCTAAGTCAAGTCAGCACCGGCCCAAATTCAGACCTATCAGCTTCCGCGATGGCGAGTTAGCAAAATCAATCCTAAACCCAATTACCAGCTGCAGCCCGCACCTACTGCGATGCAGTCTCAACAAAACCTTTTCCTGAACACTACCGACCCACTAGCTAATTTCTAACGAAGCACCAAGCTTCCACCCACTTACCAGCCCCACAATTATTGTCACAAAATAATCATAAGTTAGCAATAATTAATTATTTCCGCGTCGAAAGCAGACCACGGAAAATCACTGTCTCAGCTGCGACCACCAGATGCATAAAAGGGCCAAGACCGGTCGAAGAACTAGGGAGTCCATCAGCCCGAACACAAGACACTGCACTGGGCAGTCCATCAGCCCGAACGCAAGGCCCTGCACTAGGCAGTCTATCATCCCAAACACAAGACACTGCACTAGGCAGTCAAAGACTCAAGACACTACACTACGCAGTCCACCAGCGCACTATACAATCAATCATAAACCAACAACTTTATTGTTTAAATTTCATACATTTATTTATAATATCAAAAAAAGATAACTTTACAAATTTAAGTTAACGCAAAATATAACTCTTTACTGCATAGAATGGGTTTTAGGTCATCTTTTTTTTATGTTATAAATAAATGTATATCATAACGAGACAAATTATGACAAACTACAGGGAAAAAGGAATCGCTTTATACAAATGTTTGTTTACACACCTTATGGATAGGTCCTACATACCGACCCGTGAATTGATTTAAGAATTTCTCACGATCATCAACCGAAATTTGTTTCTCGCAGGCATAGCATGCTTCGTGTTCCTGATATTTTTCAATACAATCAGGTCCTGAAATAATGAAATCGTAATGTTTAAGAGTTTACTATAATTTTGTTAAAATTTACCTTCATATGTCCACATCTCATTTAGATGAGGATTGTATTTATGTACAACATAAAATGATACTGCACATGCTGTATACCTCTGCGCCATAGTAGTTAATGATTTCGAGGGATCATTTAGATTTCTATGGAAATTTTCCAAAACAGCCTTGATGTCAGCATAAATTACCACTGATGGTGATAGTTTTTTTGACAAACTTTTGAATGTCGTTTTGGTATTAGTTTCTGGATATAACGCCTTTATAATAAATGATATCTTGTCTTATGTCCACCAGAGCTCGCAAGAAGTGGTCCCTTTTTGCAAGCAGTCATGAAAAAACCGGTTGTTCGCGGACACGCTTAAAACCGGAATCGAAAAGATTCCGCTTCGTTTTTTCGCTCTTTGCTCAACCAACGAGAGTCTCTTGTCGCTCTCCTTATGCATTCGTTCACTTGAGACACTTCGTTGAGCCGAAAGTGTATTTTGCGAATGTATGCGCGTGTGTGTGTTCTGCGCGCGTGCCTCATTTGTTTGTTTTCGTTGAAGCGTGTGGATCAATTACGATGAGCCGTCAGGGAAATAATAAAGTGCACTTTTTTTTTTAATTTGATAAAACTGACAATAAATTGTTGTGCAACGTGTGTGGTGCAAAATTATCTGGCAACCATGTTTTAAATTTGCGGCGACATTTAAACACCAAACATAAAGAAACATTCGACTCGTACAATGAAGATATCTCAAACACCGCTGATCAACAAAAAGGAAAAAAAAATAGACTACGAGGCAAATGAAGCGGGTATAATTGAATCGCTGGTAAAAATTGTTACCTCTGATGGCAGGCCATTTTTACTTTTAGACAGCGAAGGGTTTCGTGAAATTCTAAGCCGCATATATTATGCACTAAAAATGCCTACAATAACATCAAGAAATATAATGGACCATGTGCGAATGAGGGAGATATCCATAAGAGAAGATATAAAGGCTTCTGTTAAACGGAAGCTCGTATCACTTAAAATAGATGTGGCAACCAGGATGGAAAAATCCATCTTGGGTACAAATTTACAGATGTTTAAATCATTAAATTCATTATTCATTTATTCATTAAAATAAGCATAAAAGACAATAAATGTATTTTGTGCTCAGCATTACATCCGACAATGGCAAAAACATGGTTAAGGCCATAGAGCTGATAATTGATGATGCCACAGAGAAAAGTATAGCCGATGATGACAAGGACGAAGATTTTATGGAATTGCTGGATTCCATGGCATTCCCAAACGTGCAACATGTGAGATGCGCAGCGCATACACTATTGTGCGTGTACGACGTAAATAAACAAAGCGAGATCAGCCAAAAAATGTATACTTGCCGTCAAATGTGCAAAGTTTTGCGGACCGGAAAATATAGGTACTGTGGGTTTTTGTGTTATCATACATACATATATGACAATAAATTTGACTTATGTAGACGTACCTTGATGGAGAACCAGAGGCACATTCCAACTCTTGATGTCACCACAAGATGGAACTCAACATAGCATGCTCAATGATAGCAAAAAAAATTTAAAAAAACTTGCGTTACGCATTTTCAATTTGAATCAAGTAAGATACTATAAATGTGGTAAGAACGTAGAGGTATCATCTTCTAGATAGATATGTGTGTAGTTATTTGTTTTTAACTAATAAAATCGTCTTTGTTTAATACTAATTAATGCACTAAGTGCTAATAATGTATTCATAATAACGTTTTTATTTATATTTTTATTAAGTCCAGTGTTACGTCAGATGTTTCTCCCGCAACAAGCAGTATCGATGCTTCCGAGGAACGGTCACTTCTATCATCATATTTAGATGAAATGCAGCCAGTGCCTCAAGTCAAAGGAGAAGAAGTACCGGACAAATTGTCTAAAATTTACATGGAAATCGAAAATTTCAATGTTGTGTTTGGCCGTTTACCACTAAATAGTGATATCAAACAATATTATCACGACAAAAAGTTTAAGCCGCCACAAATAAGTGAGCTGGCACAGGTGGTGTTAGCCACACCGGCAACTCAGGTGTCGGTAGAAAGGTCGTTCTCAGCCCTTAATTTTATTTTAAATGAGAAGCGAACTCCCGAAAATATCAATTCAATATTAGTTGTTAAGCTTAATTCTTAATTTAAGCGAACAAAAAATATTTGAAATATGTATGCAGCTTTAATTTTTTGTTTTTTTGTGAAGAATATGTGGAAGTATGGATATTAAATCTTTTAAGTTTATAAATTTGCCTATGATTTCGTATTAACATTCTCGTTCTTCGTTATCCCTTCCTCTTCCACGCTTTGCCTGCGAGGGAATATATAGTAGCAACAACAAATACCTAACGCAACTACAACAAATAGACACTTCGTGCATGCAGCTGGCTCGATTTGCTCAGTGACTGATGCTCAGTTGTTGAGCGCCGAACGAAAGTCTCTCGCTCGGACTGTTTTCGTAGGAAAACACTTATGCTTCGTTCGCCGCTCAGCACGCTCTGTCTTTTCCGCGAGCAGACAGCATAAAAAAAAATTGGTTGAGCATATTTTTCGAGCTCTGATGTCCACCATTCGATAGCTTGAAGGATTGCTAATTTTTCTCGTTTAGTTTTTATTTATTTATTTATTTATTTCAATTAACAATTATCTGCTAATTATGGAATAGGAATAAAAAAGGAAAAAACAAACTAATTATATATGTACAAGACAGAAAGGAAAGATACAATTTACACATTTTCTAAACTAAGGTAATGATAAATGTTAAATATAATTTTTTCAAGGGATAATTCGGGGGATATTAAATGGTACAAGTAATTATAATTATTGCATAAAACCCGGAAAGGTTCATGCTGGGAGTAATTAGATCTACATATGGATAATCGGATGGGGCGGAAGGTACGGGTTGGTCTGGAGGGAACCGAAAAATCGATTCGTCCCAAAAGCGTTTGGGAGTTCACAATCCCGAGAATGAGCTTATGCATGAATACCACGCCATTGCAAATTCTGCGATGGTGTAGAGAGGGTAGATTCAATAGTTTTAGCCTAGATAGGTATGGTGGAAGGAGTCTGTCAGAGTCCCAGTTTAGATGTCTAAGGGCGAATATTAAAAATTGTTTTTGAACGGATTCAATAATAATTTGTTGCTCCTTGTATTGTGGACTCCACACACAAGAACAATACTCCAATATCGGGCGAACCAACGAGACGTACAGTGCTTTAGTTATATACGGATCGTCAAACTCTTTTGACCAACGCTTAATAAACGCTAGAACTCCCTTAGCTTTGTTAACAGTTGAAGCAATATGGCTATTAAAACATAGCTTGTGATCGAAAAGGACTCCTAAGTCATTTGATGTGGAGATTCGATCCAGGACATGGTGTCCTAGAGAATAGGAGACCAAATGTGGTGCACGGCGGTGAAAAGTCATAAGTTTGCACTTAGAATGGTTCAAGAAAAGTAGGTTATTTGAACACCAAATGCTTAATTCATCAAGGTCAAGTTGTAGGCGAGTATGCAAGTACCAGTTGGAGAAGGAAAAACAAATTTTAACGTCATCAGCATACATTAAAGTAACTGAGTGCAAAATAACTTGGGGCAGGTCGTTCACAAACAAATTGAAAAGAAGCGGACCTAAATGACTTCCTTGAGGAACTCCAGAGGTTACTTTGACAACATTCGACAAGACATTGTTAAACAACACACGCTGTGTGCGATTCGACAAGTACGATGATATCCAATTTACAAGATTTGTGGGAAAACCTAATAAAGAGAGTTTATGGATCAGTAAAGTATGATTAACAGAATCAAAAGCTTTACTGAAATCTGTAAAAACGACGTCAGTCTGCAAGCCACTTTGAAATCCTCGGTTGATTAGAGACGAGAATTCTAAAAGGTTAGTAGATGTTGATCGATGTCTAAAAAAAACCATGTTGCGTCGGGGATATAATGCTAGAACATGCGTGTTGTAATTGACGAGTAACAAGGTGCTCGAGCAACTTCGGAATGGCAGACAGTTTAGCAATACCACGATAATTTTCGATATTAGATCTGGACCCTTTCTTGTGAAGAGGAATAAGGTAGGATTCATTCCAGATCCTGGGGAGGCGAGAATGCTCCAGGGATAAATTAAATAAGAAGGTCAAAGGATGAGTTAGGGCTTGAGCGCAGTATTTTAAAATACAGCTCGGAACTTTATCTGGACCCGCAGAGAAACAGATGTCAATTGATGACAACCCTTCGAAGACTGTAGTTTCATCAAGGAAGGGAAGAAACACGTTATTTACATGAGGTAGATGATATGGATAAGGGGTGGAGGAGTCATAAGTATCCGAGGAGTACGTCGATTGAAAGAAGGTGGCAAATAAATTTGCAATTCCTTGATCTGAAGTTTCAGTTTTAGACTGTAACTGAAGGGAAGAAGGGAACGCGTTAGACTTGCGTTTTGAGTTGACGAACGAAAAGAATTTTTTGGGATTACTACGGAAATTTTTGCCACATTGGGAAAGATATACATTATAACATTTCTTATTGACTGTAAGAAATTGAGAGCGAACCGAAGAATATTGAGCAAAGACAGACAAAGAACCAGTTATCTGGTACCTTTTGTAGAGCCGAGATTTTTTTATTTTTTTAGGTAAGACAGATACTTGGAAAACCACGGAGGCTTAGAGGATACAAATACGGTGACTTCAGGGACGTAGGTATCGAGGGCAGAGTATAATGTTTCGTAAAACAGATTGACAGTAGGCTCTATATGAGATGAGGACGGAAGAAAGGACCAATCAACTTGCGAGAGATGTAGACAAAGATCGATAAAATTAGTTTTGCGAAAACATTTTATACGACTTTTTGAAGGTAAAATGGTGTTAGTAATAGAGACCTCGAAAAATATAGATAAAGTAGGATGATGCGGATCTTCAGGAAAAGATATCGGATTGCCTCTTAAAACCGTTGTACGAGAGGCATCGCTGACAAAGATGAGATCTAACAGTCTATCTCTATTATTTTTGACAGAGTTAATTTGGGCAAGCGAGACGTCAGTTACCCCCTCGACGAAATCATGTTGACTTCCAGGTAGCAACATGTTTGAATCATCCTGTTGCCAAGATAGAGATGGGATGTTGAAGTCACCCATAACTAGTATCTGATCAGCACAGCTTAAAGCAGAAACTACAGATTGAATTGCAGAAAGGTGGTTCAAATAAACAACGGCATCAGATCTGGGTGGGATATAAGAACAGGTCAAAAGATATATGCTGTTCCAATACGGATTTTGACTGCAACGAATTCGATACCATGGATGTTATTGAATGGAAACAGCTCGGATGCAAATGCCGTTTTCACTGCAATAAGAACCCCACCAGCGAATGATGGACGATCCATTCTATAAGTGGTGAACTTGTGGACGAGAATTTCATTATCGGAGACAGAGGAGTTAAGCCAGGTTTCAGTCATGGCGATAGCGTCGAATTCAAAGAGGCACTGTCCGTATGTATTTTAGACAATTTACCTAAAAGACTACGTACGTTCTGATATTGGATGGAGAAATGGTTCCTTAGTTTTTTGAAATCTTAGGGAGAGTAACTCGAGGATTCTGGGTAGAGTCTCTAGGCAGAAATTCATGCATAATAGTGTGCTCGGGCCATGCAGCCGGTTCCAAAGCTTTGGATACAAGAGAATCAGGAAGAAGAATTTTGAAAGATGAGATATTACGCTTATGTGTAAAATTAAATTTAGTTATAATAAAGTTATCCGGCGGCGATTGAAGATAAGAGCTTAGATGTAGTTTGACATCATCCGGTGTGGCTTCGGGAATAAGACGAGAGACAAAGATTGCTTTGCGGGGGACCACCGCGCTGAGTGGAACACCGGAAAAGCGAGCTGGTGGAGCTACTCCTAAAAGTCTCCGGGCGGGAGCTGAGGAGCTAGAAGAGGCTGCCGATCCATCACCATTCAATGTAACAGAGACCGGCAAATCATTTGCAACTGGAAGCTGGTTACTGTTAGGAATTCCATCACTGGCAACTGAGTCCAAAGTTAAGTTGACAGGGGTATGGATTTTTGAGGCAACTACTATGTTGTTAGGCGTGAGAAAGGCTGGATCCTCCGATGGCGGATGGACATCCATCGGTGAAGGTTGACCACTAGGAGTAGAAAATGAGTCCATCGGTGGTAGGTGAGAGGCAGGCGTTCCACTAGGTAAGACCAGCAGTAGGTTGTTGTTCGGTATTTTCCTTCTTGGTGACTCGCTCAAGAGTTTGAGGCCCAGAAATTGCGATTCCAACGTAAGGAACTTCTCGTTGAGAGCATTGAATTGCTTCCGAACATCTTGGAAACCATTCCTCGTTTGTCTCATAAAGGTGCGCATTTCCGCCTCAATCTCCCTGCAGGCCAAACATGACCAAGTGAGACCCATGCGTTTCGATATTAAGTCATTAAGACGTCCAAAGTGACCACCTCCAGCGCATTTTATATGAGCGTAATTTTCACAAAGCCAGCAGCTGAGGTAGGAATCACCATTAATGGTGCCACCAAATTCGCATTTCTTTGCACTGCAGATAAGAGCCATGTTCAACAGCTGTTGGGTCACTGTGCACAGCGAGAAAAAGACGCACTGAGAGGACAAGCTAGATGAGAGACCAGGCAGCAGCAGCAGAAAGAGCACGATGATCAGCAGTTATGTATGTACGTATGTATGTACATATATACAGGGCAGACGGCGCAGCGAAGTGACGAAAGCTAACGACGAACTCCAATAAAGCAAAGCAGAGGCGCCGAGATATTAGACCATAAACGAAGAATGCAGGCGTCGTATGGTGAGAGCCAGAGTGCAGCTCGCGTGAAATCCAGAGAGTGAGTAGGCAGTGCAACGGATTATGCGCGAGAACGGTGAGTGCCAAAAAGCAATGAGTTGATGAGTCAAAGCAAAGCAAAGCAACCGATCGAATAGCAATAACAATTGTCTAAACAAAAACAATGCAATGCAACGATCCACTGTTAGATGTATGTATGTATGTATGTTTGTTCAGCAGCCACAGAAAAATTAAAAGAAATAAATCAATTTAAAACACTGAGTATACACAAGCTTTATAAAATATGAATATGTGTGTAACTCCGATACTTAAGACCAAATTGAATTAATTACAGTTTATAAGTTTCTTTTTTGATTAGACGAAAAATGCGAGAGCGATGCAGAAACACGACCGGCTTGCTTGAGGCGTATGTTACACGTTTCTAAGTGTCTTTTATATGCTAGCGATGCTATAATACACCACTTGAAACAAAAATCATCAGCATTTTTGACATTGATTATAGCATTTCTTGGTTTTTTTTTTAACTTTTTATTACCCTACCGGAGTTCTTCTCTTGCAACTCACTACTCTGAGTTATCAAATTAATTATCATCAATTAACTCATGTTCATAAATACTCTTGTATGGAGGTATGAAATGCTTCATGGTTTCCGTTAAAGTTTCATCATCATTTTGATTTATATAGGTTAGGTTAGGTTAGGTTGAGGCGGCTGTCGGGGTTGCCAGAGACCCGACACACCTAGGCCGGTTTCGGCCCGTTGTGATACCGCATGTTACGTTCCCTTCTCCCTCGTGAGACCCTATTTTATCCATTATCCCATCCGGATGCCCTAATAAAGCTTGCGATCCTTCTGGGACTGATTGCAGACATGTCCGAAATGTCACCTAGAAAAGGAGCGCCCAAGTATTGGAGTCTCCTTCTACTGAGAGCCGGGCAGGAGCAGAACAGGTGTTCCACAGTCTCCTCCTCGTCCTCATCTCTGCAGCTACGACAGAAGTCGTTATATGGGGCGCCCAGCCTGTTTGCATGTGTGCCTATTAGCCAGTGTCCCGTAAGGGAGCGTATGACTGAGCTGCACCTACTCCTGCAGAGCTTGCAGAGCTCATCGGTGCGCTTCCTATTAATGTTAGGCCATGTTTGCCGAGTTATGCGACATAGTGGCACAGTTTGCCATCTGTCATTTATTAGTCGCTTAAAATGTTCTTTTATTTTGAGCTTGCAGGTGGCCATTGGCATACGAATATCCTCCTTATCATTGAGAAGGGGGATTGTTGTTCCAGCTCTGGCCAGCTCGTCTGCTATGCAGTTGCCCTCAATGTCCTGGTGGCCCGGGACCCATATTAGGCTGATGACGAACTGATAAGCCATCTCATGAAGAGATTTGCGACAGTTTGCCACGGTAGCCGAGCTTGTCGTTATCGCATTCAGCGATTTGATTGCAGCTTGGCTGTCACTATAGATATTTATGTGAGTTGCCGCAGGGGTTAGTTCCTGAAGACAGCTCAAAGCTTCCTTGATCGCTATGACCTCCGCTTGGAAGACACTGCAGTGATCCGGGAGCCTGAAGGAGTAACTTATGTTCAGCTGTTCGGAGTAGATTCCTCCTCCGACCTTGTTGTCCAACTTTGAGCCATCGGTAAAGATTCGAATGGCTCCCTTTGGACCAGGTGGTCCCTCAAGCCAGTTGTTTCTGTGAGGGATGATTGTTTCAAAGGGGGTATCTGTATACTCCCTCGGAACGCAGTAGTCCGTTTTTGTGGGGACGATTTTGTTTCCATTTAGGTAGATCCATTGGACTATTTTTGGGTTCATGCCCCATTTTAGCCCAATGGCCTTCTTGCAAGTGTAGAGGGCTATCGTAGCCTTCTTCACTCTGTCTTTGATGCTCAGGTTCCAGCTAAGCTTTTTATCAATTACCAACCCTAAGTAACTGGCACTGTCGCTGAAGGAGAGCCTGCATCCGTTTAGTATTGGGGGGTTGAGGGACGGGATTTTGTATTTGGTTGTAAACAACACAAGTTCCGTTTTTGAGGGATTAACTCCCAGTCCACGCGACTTTGTCCATTCTGACAGTCGCGCGAGCTTCGCGGTCATTAGATCGCAGAGTGTTTGGGGGAATTTTCCCGAGAAGATAATGGCAACGTCATCCGCGTATGCTACCACCTTGCAGCCCTCCCCTTCCAGGTCACACAGAATCTTATTGACTGCTATGTTCCATAGAAGGGGAGACAGGACACCACCTTGCGGGGTGCCTCTGTTGACATACCTTGACTGAGTGGACGATCCCATTGATGATGTCACTGTCCTGCATGTGAGCAATTGATCTATGAGCATCACCAAGTGACGATCCACTCCCAGGTCAGTCAGGGCCTCTGTGATGGCTCCCGGTATGACGTTGTTAAAAGCTCCCTCAATGTCTAGGAAGGCAATTAAGGAGTATTCTTTGACGTGTAGAGATTTCTCCACCGCCGAGATTACTTCATGGAGTGCCGTTTCCGTGGATTTCCCTTTTCGGTAGGCATGTTGAGCGCCTGACAGCCACTGAGGATTTATGGTTGTCCTCAGCTGCAGCCCGACTAGTCTCTCAAAGGTTTTGAGAAGGAAGGACGATAGACTTATTGGTCTGAAGTCTTTTGGGGTTGCAGGTTTCCCTGCTTTGGGGATAAAGACTATTTTAGCCTTTAGCCAAGCGCGGGGGATTTTTCCCACTGTCAGTATCTTCCTGAAGATACTTTGCAGCCAGTTGATGGTCATGTCCCCGGCTTTTTGTAGCTGAGCCGGAATGACGTGGTCCGGGCCAGGCGATTTGTAGGATTTAAAGCTGTTTACTGCCCAGCTAATATTCCGTTTTGTGAGGATGTGTCTCATCGAGGTTTCCGGGCCTTCACTTGGGGTGTCTGCCGGCTCGATGGTCGTACACCCAGGAAAATGAGTATCGAGTAGAATGTGTAGGGAGTCCTCACTAGAGTTTGTCCACGTACCATCCGTTCTCTTGAGATATCCCACCGAGGGGGATGTTTTTGACAGGATCTTGCGTAGCCTTGCGGCTTCTGACGTGTCCTCAATTTCGGAGCAAAATTTTTGCCAAGAGGCCCTTTTTGCTCTCCTTGTTTCTTTTTGTATAGGGTTAGCTTACTTTTGTAATTTTCCCAGTGCGCTACCTCGCTGCTTCTTTTGGCTCTGTTAAAGAGAGTCCTGCAGTCTTTCCGGAGGGTATCTATCTGTTTAGACCACCAGGGGGGTTTCTTTTCCCCTCTTGGTTTGGTTGAGGGGCAAGCTGCCATGAAGGCCTTGTTGCAAGCTTCCGTGAAATTGTCCACAAGACGATTAAGATCGTCTTGTGTGTCCGGGCATTTTGGGCTAGGGGGGGGAGTAATTCCTCCATTTTTGCACTAAACGTATCCCAGTTGGCTTTTCTTGGATTTATATAGCTGGCGGGTATGGTGCTTTCGAGCGATAGGATTGTCTCGATGTACCTGTGGTCGGAGAAGGAGTGGTCCTCTAGGACTCTCCAACTTTTCATTATGTCTGACAGTTTGTGAGACAATAGAGTGAGGTCAATAACCTCTTGACGGTTTTTTATGATAAAAGTGGGGTCATTACCCCTATTACCAATAATTAGGTTGGAGTTTAGGATGAAGCTGAAAAGTGACTCACCCCTTACATTTGTATCCGAGCTCCCCCATTGGGTGTGATGAGCGTTGGCATCGCAGCCTATTAGTAGGCTTGTATCCGACCTCTCGCTGTCGCTGGCTATCTTGCGAACGAGGTCACTGGGAGGATCGCTTTCCTCGTGAGCCATGTAGTACGACACCAGGTTCAGGCGTGTCCCTTGTAGCTCTAGGCTAGCCGCCGTGTTGTCGCCATTGCTAAAATTGTGGAGCAGAAAGATATTTAGGTGCTTTCTTGCTAATATGCAGGTTCTAATTTTACCTTCCGTTTGGGCTACAAGCAGCTTGTAGTCCTTCGTCGCTAATCCACAGACCCTGCCTCCTACCACCCAGGGCTCTTGGATTAGGACTATGTCCCCTCCGCTCGCGACTAAGCGGAGTATCAGGGCAGCGGATGCTGCTTTACAGTGGTGGAGATTTATCTGCAGAAGTCTCAGAGACTTCATTAGAGTTATTCTCCACCACTGTTATATCGGCGTCCGAGTCGTCGAGGATCTCGTCCCGACACAGCGCCTCAAAATCGAGCATCAGCTCCGTCTCCGAGGAGTAGCTCTCTAGGGCCAGCTCCGGCTCCGGGTCTACCTCGGGTGCCTCGATCTCCGAGGCAACGTCCTGCTCAACTGGGTTGTTGACAGAACGCGCCTCGGCCGCTGCATCCGACTTGTAGACCTTCATGGTCACCGAGCTGAACCCGAAGTTGAGCTCTCCCTTGGCTGCCTCGATCGGGGCTAGTGACTCCTTATTCAGGATTATCACTGCCTGGTTGGTGGGGCTTTTTGATGCCTCCACTTTGACCACCTTCCAGTCTGTGGTTGGCAGTGTGGGGTTGCATCTCTGCAACATAGTGAGGATCCGCTCGGGCTCCTTAAAAGTGGCCGGTACCCATATCCGGGCCCTTGGTCTACTGCTGCCGTCTGCTGTTGGACTGACTTCCTGGCTGGCGTTCTGCCGACGGAGTATGTGCCCAGCACTCCTCTTTTCGGCATAGCTATATTTTTTGGCTTGGACGCTGGTTGATGGTAAGTCATCACCCGCCGCTTCACCGGAAGGTTGAGCAGCCGCAATATTGCTTAGCTGCCCTACCATGGTATCAGTTTTGAGTGTTGGCTTCCCACACATCCCAGGTTTGGGATGGGACCCACCCGGATTCATTCCCGCGTCCTTCACCGTGCAGGTCTTTCCTGCGTCTGAGCGGATTTGGCCAGGCCTTTGGGCCGCTGCCTTCTCTCGCTTGGGATTTCTCCCAGCCGGCATTTGGGGAGTGCCTTCCTCGTTTTTGTTTTCTTTTTTGTATTTTGTGTATTTATCCATATGATTCCCACGAGCTGCAGAGAAAGGGAACGGTCCACCCCGGCAGAGCTCTGCGTTACCCGGGTAAGGCATAATTAGAACAGGGGGCTGCCAAGTCCCTGAGCTCTCCGTTCACGACTGGGCTAGTTTTTGTACCGGGCCCCCAGCCAGGCTGACTCTTGGCACGGGTCGAGTGACACCTTAGTCCGGCCCGGTGTGAGGTGAGTGTTGGGGTTGGGATGTGGGTAGGTGTTGTGTAGGGATGGGATTGTGTGAGCTACTTAATGAGAGGCGGCACCACAAGCGCATCGTCAGTGTTGCTGCGTCGCGAACACCCGCTGGCTGTCCGGGACTGCTTATTTCGGTACTCTCCCTCAGAGCCAACTTAGTTGATGCTCTTTGAGATGCCCGCTTATTCGCAGCTGACCTACCCACTAGGGTAGGCCGTTCGCTATCCGCAACCTGCGACCCGTCCGGTGGCCTCAGCTAGGCCCTCTCTGAGCCACCTCAAAGCCCAATAGGATCATCGGATGATTTATATATAGTCCATATGATTTATATATAGTCCATATACTTTTAAATTTAACTTTACTGTTCTGTACTCACTCATACAGTAACCCATTAATTTGGTTATATCATTCTTGCAATCATTATAAAATTCTTTTAAATCAATCTGACCACTTTTATTAGATTGAACACGATATGATTTTAATTAGAATTTCGAGCTTGATATAATTAGGATAATATTTGTATTGTTCTCTAGTTGCACTGCTGTTACATTCTTATGCTCTTCAGACATAATGTGGCGCATTTCTCTAGAGGGAGGGTAGCTCTCTCCACATATTGAACAGGTAATATTTACCATTGGAGTATCCATTCTAGGACGTTCTGCGGTTTGAGGCTTTACTCATTATGACCGCTTTCAGAAGAGGACTAAGAGTGTTTTCTAAATGACGTTCTATTTATCTTCTTAACTCCTACTTATTCGTTTGTAACCAAAATATTCAATACCTGCTTTCAAACCTGTTTCAAACGATTTCTACTGATGGTCAATCAATAAACAAAATGCATTCAATAGTACCTGTATTCTACTTGAAATCCACTTGCTCTTTTTGTGTAATCCCTGCTTGGAAAAACCTGTTTCAAACGAATCCTATGATTCTCTTGGGGATGAAAAATGTAATACGAGAAAGTGAAATTCACCCGATCAAAAGTAAGGGAAACATTGAAAACAAAATATTTTTAAATGTAGTATTGTATTTATTATATGTATATATTATAATTTGAAAAATACATTGAATTATTATTATAAATAAGATTCAGCCTCAATTCATTCTACAGCTGCTATTATCTCAGCGTCATCTTCGTCCCGAAGTAGATCCTGGAGTAGTTCCCTTCTACCACAGTATGAATCATCAATCAAATTGAAAATATGGTCATCATCCGGGTAAACCAATGGCGTTTCAACCATGGAGTCCTCGCCAACATATTCCTTAAAAACGAATTGAGGTGCAATCCTGAGGTCATCATCCTCAATATCATCATCCCATTGAATCCCATTGATAGGATCCCAATTCCTCTCTAGATATTTTTGGGCCTTAATTCAAAAAATCCGGGAAAGGTCTACGGAGCCTGGTTCCACCGGTTGCGAATCAATAAAAATGATCTGTAGGTCATCCATCTTTGTATAGAGTTTACTAGTTTCTGTAATAGCTTATAGCTGTGAGTAGCTATTATATGGGCACTCAACTATAGGACAGTGTTAAGAATACAAAAGTGTAAGGTTCCTATTTCAGGCTGGTATATGCATCAGTCTGTTCAAGGTCCACTCCAAGAAAATTTGTAGATTGTAGGAGAATTTTAGGTTTCGGGCTGGCTTGAAATGCCGTAGGCAAGAGAGAAATGATGACGCGGTAGGTTTTTTTTGTGCTTGTTGGTTTATTCTATATTTATTCACTTAATTGTTTACGTTTTAAAACTTGCTAGTTTATGATTGATTGTATAGTGCGCTGGTGGACTGCGTAGTGTAGTGTCTTGAGTCTGTGACTGCCTAGTGCTGTGTCTTGTGCTTGGGATGATAGACTGCCTAGTTCTTCAACCGATCTTGGCCCTTTTATGCATCTGGTGGTCGCACCGGTGACAGTGATTTTCCGTGGTCTGCTTTCGACGCGGAAATAATTAATTATTGCTAACTTATGATTAAGGTGCTGGCACACCGTTAGTTGTAGAGAACCGTGGCTAGAGCCTTGGTTCGTTAGCTCTGTTTATATCAGTTTGATTATTGTTGCCGACTAGCTTGGATGCGCTGACACTCCGCCGTTTGTGACGAGCCATGGCTAGAATCATGGTTCGTTACAAAAGAGAGAAGGAATTTAAACAGAATAGTAAAAGAAGGTAATCGAGGTCCTTTTACAAGCAAATGCTTGGAAAAAAACTACTTCTAAACTATCACAGAATCATTTTAAGGAGATGAAATACCTACTTGAGGGTAGTTTTGAAACGCAGCATGGAACCAATAGAATAAACAGGTACATTTTAAATAAGAGAGAGGAAAATGAGCATGAGTGAGAGGGAGGATCGAAGGTTTAATTTTTTTTTAGAGAGAGAGGATCGATGTCAATTTGAGAAAATTTAAAGAGGAGAAAAGCAAAGTTAGTTTACATTTTCACCGATAGGTAGCGCCACCAAGTCGTAAAGGATAACACATACGTATCGTCTCAAAGCGAAACGAGTCCGATGCGCATTTGAGAAGCCTGCGCTGCAAGGTTTGTATTCTAATATGTTGCCTCAGTAGTTCTTCGATGGCCAACAGTCTCGGTTAAAGCATTTTCATTAAGTTTACAGTAAAATTCACATGTCTGTTTTTTTTTAACATCTGATTGCTGCCATGCACGGAGAGTTGCCAGACAAATGCTAGAGTTGCCGAGTACATTGCTTTGTTTGACTCAGTTTAAAATTATAAAAAAACAGCTTTGAAAAATGAAATATTTTATATCAACCAATTGTTTTTATATGATAAAATCAATAAAACTGCAAAATTACCCCTATTCGAATTGAGTCTTGAAAGGTGTCAACCCTATCCTCAGTTGGAATTTGGTTTGAGACAATGCTAAGAAAAATGAAATCGTTAGGAATTCTGTGGCATGGCGGAAATTTTTAAGCGGAAATCCTCTGTGCGGTTTACAATTTCTCTAGTGATTTCTGTGGCACCCCTGATACAGAGTATTCGTTATTCAATGGTCACGAAATTCCTTTGACCACCTTTCTATAAACCCAGCACGCCCATGGCTTTATTTACCATGGTAAAAATGTGTTCAAAAAACTTCATCGTGGGGTCTAGTTTAACACCAAGATTATCAACCAAGGTAATTCTTTCTCACCGCAGAGGATGTGAGGAGGGCACAAGGGGCTGGAGCGACGAAATGTCATTACTTTGAAGTTCGTGGCATTTAAGTGTAACACATTTGCAGAATACCATGACTGAAAGTTATTGAGATCGGATTGCAAGCGAGAGTAAAATGAAATGTCTGTTCGGCTAAGCGCCGGCCCATGGCAGCACAAAGAGTAGTTGATCATCTCTTAATCTAATGTCTCTCTTTATAACCGTGTGTTTGCTTGTACTTATGCTTTTGCTGGTGCTTTGCTCTTTCTCGGCGTTAGTCAGCCGCTCATCAGAAAAAGCAGAACACACTTCAAATTCGATCATCACCGCAGTAAAACGTTTGGCTGTCTGGCACAGTGACCTGCCTGCCACAGAGTTCTAAACTGAACCTAACATAAACATATCAACTTCAACAGTCTTGAACCGGCCCCCGCGTCTTCAATCGACCCATCGTTAACTCTCGTTATTAAATTCGCACACCTTTCGCTAGTTTTGGATAATATATATATATTAACTTAAGTAAAATAAATTGTGAATATATTAACTGAACGATCATCGTCTCTTAAATAATCGTGCAAAACAACGCTACTGAAGAAGCTCAGTAGCTCAACAATGTCCTTATACTGGACACAGACATACATGAGTACTCGAGAGTTAATACTGTTAGTACTGAAGGTAGGTCATTAATAAAGAGTGTGAAAAGTAGGGGGCCTAGATGGCTGTGGTACTCCAGAAGTAACCTTAATAGGTGAAGAGAACGAGTTTTTGAAGAGGAATCTTTGAGACCTAGAACAAAAATTTTAGCGGATATATCTCTATAATTATTTGCATCAGACTTGCTACCTTTCTTATGGAGCGGAATAATAAAAGATTCCTTCCAGAGTAGGGGGAAGCATGAAGAATTAATGAATAGGGTGAATAGTTTATGCAGGGGACCACACAAAGCGTCGGCAAAGTACCTACGTACACAGCCGAAAACTCCGTCGGGACCTGGTGAAAACATCGGCTTAACTAGTCGAAGATCATGAAGCAGTGAGCTTTCATTTAACAAGGGGCTGAAAATGCCGTTCCATCTTCGAAAACTGTATGGATACGGCAGACCAGAGTAGTTTTTAGGAGAATAGAATGCTTGGAAATGTTTGGGCAACGAGATCGGCAATTACCTGATTACTGTTTGCCGTCGTGTGGACGTTCTATGCTTACTGTTTACGAAGCTGTAAATCTGTTCATGGTCCTGTGAAAATCGTATCTTGCACCGAAGGAGAACAAACTTCGTGAAATTGAATGATGGTACGAGGACTAATTCCAATGAGGAACACATCCTTCTTGACACACATTTTCCCGGCTGTACAACCATTGACTTATCCGACTATTGTAGGCTCGTTAACCTAAATGGCACACATCCTTTCAAAACGGAATATTAGCTGGGTAATAAACAGCTTTGAACCGTACAGATCGCCAGGTCTCGATATGGTCATTCCGGCCCAACTACAAAAATTTTACTTTTTGCTCTGCGTGGCCTTAACTGGGATGCAGGTGTGAGACTGCCATCTTACCCTCGTAGATTGCTTTTAATAAACCTTCCAACCTTAGTTAGTCGTAGAAAAATGCTTGGTGTGATTTTTGCGCACAACCTGATCAAGGGTGACGTAGATAGCCCTGACTTGTTGAGCCGAATTAGCTTTACGATTCCTGTTAGATTCCTGTTCCGCTTTGTAGATCAAATTATTCAAATTATTTAGGGTCCTATGCTCGGACTTCAATTCTCTCTACCATATAATATCCACTACTAATTCCCTTCCTCTTTTTAAATCACTAATACTAACATACCTTTCCCGTAATTAGTACTATTTTTTAGCTATCTTTGCATGTTTAGCTCTTTGAGTTGTGTTTAGTTCTAATCTTCCTCGAATTTTAGTCTAACACCTATCTTTCCTGCATGCTCGCGATCGGTTCGGTAACACGCTTAACGCGTCATGCGGCAGCGCTCCTCGGTCGGTTGGGCGGGAGCAGGGCTGCGTTTCTGCCTGGGTTTCGCGCGTAACAGGCTTCGGCATTGTGTCGCATGGGCCACTCGATGGTGCAGTCATTGCGTATCAACGTCCAGACAACGTTAAAAAATCATGCCTACCGGAATGGAAAATCCACGGAAACGGCTCTTTATGAAGTAATTTCTTTGGTAGAAAAATCACTGCATCTAAAAGAATATGCCTTAATTGCTTTTATCGATAACAATGGAGCTTTAAACAATGTCGTACCGGGAGTACACAAGCTCTGACCAACCTGGGGGTGGACTACCACTTGACACTCATCGATCAATTGCTCATGTGCAGGAAGGTGACGTCATCGATGAAATCGTCCACTCAGTCAAGGTATGTCAACAAAGGCACCCAGCAAGGAAGGATTACTACTCTACGGAGTCGCAGTGTGGTGGCCTGCACTATTAAAAAGGACCATCCCCAAAAAGCTGGAAAAGGTACAGCGAACTGCCGGGGATTGGTACAAGGTGTCGGATGAAATAGCTCGATTCCAAGGCGATGTGCAAGAAGTGGTTGGTAGTTTCAGACTGAATCAAAGGGAAGGCGGGACGAATTGAGCGACAGATCGAGAGAGTGATAGCAAAGCAAAAGAAAGACAAGAATGAAAGGCTCGAGATGAAGAGGTGAAAGAGAACGGCTGCATAGGCTGCTGCCGTGCGGGAGCATGAAAGCGTGCATAGGTTTGTAGTTAAATGACAATTTAGTACAGTGCGCAGTGCAAAAAAACGAACAATAATAAGGATTTACTCTACTGCAGCACCACTGGCTCTAATCTATGAATTTGTCCATTATTTGGCTGCGTAACCAAACATACTCCCCCCGTTGAAGATCACGGGTCTTTAACAAACTTCCTTCAACAACATACAGGGTTCAGCAGCTTGTTGTTAATGGGGCCGTTCTTCCTTCCGTCGATACCTGAGGATTCGCTGCAAGGAAGCAACGCGTTGTCCGACACCTAATCGGTTAAAGTTGAGCCATATCATGTGATGCTCGGCGACAGAAGAAGAACAGGCGAAAAACTATAGCGCATTCAAACCAAGCACTGGAAGTGATCAGCATGATTTTCTGAAATGACTGAGGTTGAAATTTTCCCCCCAAAGGATGGGGTTGGGGCAGAGAGCGGGAGCGAGGTCGTAGGCTGAGCAGGAACCAGATCCGACTCAAGTCCACCTGTTCCACCATGAACAGCCGGCATAAGAAACGGATGCTTCGATTGGCATTGACTTCCGTCGGTCAGTCCAATAGGCTCCAAAATCGCGCACGAACCCACTTATGATGGGGCGGTGTGATTCCCTGACCAAACGCAGGATGCGGAGTTACGGAAGTGGACCGCTTAGTGATGTCTGCGAGAATGATCCCATTGAGCGTCACTAACAGCTCCTCAAAGTCATCGGCGAGTTCACTCCCAATATCGTCGAAGTTCAGCTTCTCGAGTTCACTGTGCACGGTTTTAAAAGTGCCATGCAGCTCCTCGATTTGCATCAGCCTGCCAACGAGCATGAAGTGGTCGAAAAGGTCGAAGCGTTCTCCAAGACAACTTTTAGCTGCTTCATCCGTTCAAATAACACTGGTGCTTTCCGCTTTAGGAAAGCAACTCTGTTTCCAGCAGCGGTCACTTCACCGTCATTCCTCGCACCCGTTTCGGCGCAGGCGCTAGAAAACGTTCCTAGCGGGAAGATGACCGCCAAGAAAAACGAGCGCTTTCAGAACGCAAAGTAGACGTCGCGAGCACCGTTTTTGTTGCTTGTACACAGCCGAATACCGAAAAAACGTCGTTCAATGCGAATTACCCGAACGACAGATGTTATTGTTTTTGTGATTTAATTGTTTATATCACGTCGGGGTCACCAAATGTTGAGCTAGTGAGCTTTTTCAATAACGTAGTTTTGCGATATGTTTATTAACGAGACGACGGTTGTTCCGATTAAATATGGTTTATTGTTGTAAACAGTATAGAAGGCGATACAGAGTCAAAGGGATAGCGAAAGGTTCGAGTTAGGTTGATGACGAGTCGGTTGGAGACATAGCTGGGTTCAAGACGGGGTCAGATTGTAGACGCGGGGGTCGGTACAAGACGATGTCGGATTTAATGGCTCGATTCCAAGACTATGTGCAGTGGTTCCTAGATCCAGACTAAATCAAAGGGCAGGCGGGCCGAATTGACCGTGCCCTATGCGAGCGAGAGAGCGACAGATCGAGAGAGTGATAGCGAAAGGCGATGGAAAGAAAGGCACGGGATGAAGAGGCGAAAGAGAACGGCTGCATAGGCTGCTGCCGGGCGGGAGCATGAATATGTACGTAGATGACAATTTAGTACAGTGGGCAGTGCAAACAACGAACAATAATAGGGATTTACTCTACTGCTGCACTACTGACTATGATCTATGCATTTGTCCACTATTTGGCTGCGTAACCAATTTGTCAAGGTGCACCTTAAGATTGTTCTTTCTGCATAGATCAAAAACATTTATAAGATTTTTAAACATATATTTTTCGTAAATGCAATTGTCATCATTTTTTTTAAATAATTAGGAGCTATTTTTAAGCCATAAGGTAATTGCGTGAAGCGATAGGAGCCGCTGCTCGTTTAAAAAGACGTTATATTTCTTGAATTTTCTGTAAGTTCTAGATGATGGAATCCAGATTTTAAATCCAGACACGACAAATATTTTGCTCGACCTAATTGATCAAGAATATCATCTATTCTTGGAAGGGGAAATTTATTAGCTAGCAAGTTTTTGTTAATTTGCCGATAGTCCCAAGGACCTTATTGGGAACACGAAGACGTGTGGACGTTCTATGCTTACTGTTTACGAAGCTGTAAATCTGTTCATGGTCCTGTGAAAATCGTATCTTGCACCGAAGGAGAACAAACTTCGTGAAATTGAATGATGGTACGAGGACTAATTCCAGTGAGGAACACATCCTTCTTGACACACATTTTCCCGGCTGTACAACCATTGACTTATCCGACTATTGTAGGCTCGTTAACCTAAATGGCACACATCCTTTCAAAACGGAATATTAGCTGGGTAATAAACAGCTTTAAACCGTACAGATCGCCAGGTCTCGATATGGTCATTCCGGCCCAACTACAAAAATTTTACTTTTTGCTCTGCGTGGCCTTAACTGGGATGCAGGTGTGAGACTGCCATCTTACCCTCGTAGATTGCTTTTAATAAACCTTCCAACCTTAGTTAGTCGTAGAAAAATGCTTGGTGTGATTTTTGCGCACAACCTGATCAAGGGTGACGTAGATAGCCCTGACTTGTTGAGCCGAATTAGCTTTACGATTCCTGTTAGATTCCTGTTCCGCTTTGTAGATCAAATTATTCAAATTATTTAGGGTCCTATGCTCGGACTTCAATTCTCTCTACCATATAATATCCACTACTAATTCCCTTCCTCTTTTTAAATCACTAATACTAACATACCTTTCCCGTAATTAGTACTATTTTTTAGCTATCTTTGCATGTTTAGCTCTTTGAGTTGTGTTTAGTTCTAATCTTCCTCGAATTTTAGTCTAATACCTATCTTTCCTGCATGCTCGCGATCGGTTCGGTAACACGCTTCGCGCGTCATGCGGCAGCGCTCTTCGGTCGGTTGGGCGGGAGCAGGGCTGCGTTTCTGCCTGGGTTTCGCGCGTAACAGGCTTCGGCATTGTGTCGCATGGGCCACTCGATGGTGCAGTCATTGCGTATCAACGTCCAGACAACGTTAAAAAATCATGCCTACCGGAATGGAAAATCCACGGAAACGGCTCTTTATGAAGTAATTTCTTTGGTAGAAAAATCACTGCATCTAAAAGAATATGCCTTAATTGCTTTTATCGATAACAATGGAGCTTTAAACAATGTCGTACCGGGAGTACACAAGCTCTGACCAACCTGGGGGTGGACGACCACTTGACACTCATCGATCAATTGCTCATGTGCAGGAAGGTGACGTCATCGATGAAATCGTCCACTCAGTCAAGGTATGTCAACAAAGGCACCCAGCAAGGAAGGATTACTACTCTACGGAGTCGCAGTGTGGTGGCCTGCACTATTACAAAGGACCATCCCCAAAAAGCTGGAAAAGGTACAGCGAACTGCCGGGGATTGGTACAAGGTGTCGGATGAAATAGCTCGATTCCAAGGCGATGTGCAAGAAGGGGTTGGTAGTTTCAGACTGAATCAAAGGGAAGGCGGGATGAATTGCCCATGACCTAATGCGAGCGAGAGAGCGACAGATCGAGAGAGTGATAGCAATGCAAAAGAAAGACAAGAATGAAAGGCTCGAGATGAAGAGGTGAAAGAGAACGGCTGCATAGGCTGCTGCCGTGCGGGAGCATGAAAGCGTGCATAGGTTTGTAGTTAAATGACAATTTAGTACAGTGCGCAGTGCAAAAAAACGAACAATAATAAGGATTTACTCTACTGCAGCACCACTGGCTCTAATCTATGAATTTGTCCATTATTTGGCTGCGTAACCAAACATACTCCCCCCGTTGAAGATCACGGGTCTTTAACAAACTTCCTTCAACAACATACAGGGTTCAGCAGCTTGTTGTTAATGGGGCCGTTCTTCCTTCCGTCGATACCTGAGGATTCGCTGCAAGGAAGCAACGCGTTGTCCGACACCTAATCGGTTAAAGTTGAGCCATATCATGTGATGCTCGGCGACAGAAGAAGAACAGGCGAAAAACTATAGCGCATTCAAACCAAGCACTGGAAGTGATCAGCATGATTTTCTGAAATGACTGAGGGCAGAGAGCGGGAGCGAGGTCGTAGGCTGAGCAGGAACCAGATCCGACTCAAGTCCACCTGTTCCACCATGAACAGCCGGCATAAGAAACGGATGCTTCGATTGGCATTGACTTCCGTCGGTCAGTCCAATAGGCTCCAAAATCGCGCACGAACCCACTTATGATGGGGCGGTGTGATTCCCTGACCAAACGCAGGATGCGGAGTTACGGAAGTGGACCGCTTAGTGATGTCTGCGAGAATGATCCCATTGAGCGTCACTAACAGCTCCTCAAAGTCATCGGCGAGTTCACTCCCAATATCGTCGAAGTTCAGCTTCTCGAGTTCACTGTGCACGGTTTTAAAAGTGCCATGCAGCTCCTCGATTTGCATCAGCCTGCCAACGAGCATGAAGTGGTCGAAAAGGTCGAAGCGTTCTCCAAGACAACTTTTAGCTGCTTCATCCGTTCAAATAACACTGGTGCTTTCCGCTTTAGGAAAGCAACTCTGTTTCCAGCAGCGGTCACTTCACCGTCATTCCTCGCACCCGTTTCGGCGCAGGCGCTAGAAAACGTTCCTAGCGGGAAGATGACCGCCAAGAAAAACGAGCGCTTTCAGAACGCAAAGTAGACGTCGCGAGCACCGTTTTTGTTGCTTGTACACAGCCGAATACCGAAAAAACGTCGTTCAATGCGAATTACCCGAACGACAGATGTTATTGTTTTTGTGATTTAATTGTTTATATCACGTCGGGGTCACCAAATGTTGAGCTAGTGAGCTTTTTCAATAACGTAGTTTTGCGATATGTTTATTAACGAGACGACGGTTGTTCCGATTAAATATGGTTTATTGTTGTAAACAGTATAGAAGGCGATACAGAGTCAAAGGGATAGCGAAAGGTTCGAGTTAGGTTGATGACGAGTCGGTTGGAGACATAGCTGGGTTCAAGACGGGGTCAGATTGTAGACGCGGGGGTCGGTACAAGACGATGTCGGATTTAATGGCTCGATTTCAAGACTATGTGCAGTGGTTCCTAGATCCAGACTAAATCAAAGGGCAGGCGGGCCGAATTGACCGTGCCCTATGCGAGCGAGAGAGCGACAGATCGAGAGAGTGATAGCGAAAGGCGATGGAAAGAAAGGCACGGGATGAAGAGGCGAAAGAGAACGGCTGCATAGGCTGCTGCCGGGCGGGAGCATGAATATGTACGTAGATGACAATTTAGTACAGTGGGCAGTGCAAACAACGAACAATAATAGGGATTTACTCTACTGCTGCACTACTGACTATGATCTATGCATTTGTCCACTATTTGGCTGCGTAACCAATTTGTCAAGGTGCACCTTAAGATTGTTCTTTCTGCATAGATCAAAAACATTTATAAGATTTTTAAACATATATTTTTCGTAAATGCAATTGTCATCATTTTTTTTAAATAATTAGGAGCTATTTTTAAGCCATAAGGTAATTGCGTGAAGCGATAGGAGCCGCTGCTCGTTTAAAAAGACGTTATATTTCTTGAATTTTCTGTAAGTTCTAGATGATGGAATCCAGATTTTAAATCCAGACACGACAAATATTTTGCTCGACCTAATTGATCAAGAATATCATCTATTCTTGGAAGGGGAAATTTATTAGCTAGCAAGTTTTTGTTAATTTGCCGATAGTCCCAAGGACCTTATTGGGAACACGAAGACGTGTGGACGTTCTATGCTTACTGTTTACGAAGCTGTAAATCTGTTCATGGTCCTGTGAAAATCGTATCTTGCACCGAAGGAGAACAAACTTCGTGAAATTGAATGATGGTACGAGGACTAATTCCAGTGAGGAACACATCCTTCTTGACACACATTTTCCCGGCTGTACAACCATTGACTTATCCGACTATTGTAGGCTCGTTAACCTAAATGGCACACATCCTTTCAAAACGGAATATTAGCTGGGTAATAAACAGCTTTAAACCGTACAGATCGCCAGGTCTCGATATGGTCATTCCGGCCCAACTACAAAAATTTTACTTTTTGCTCTGCGTGGCCTTAAACTGGGATGCAGGTGTGAGACTGCCATCTTACCCTCGTAGATTGCTTTTAATAAACCTTCCAACCTTAGTTAGTCGTAGAAAAATGCTTGGTGTGATTTTTGCGCACAACCTGATCAAGGGTGACGTAGATAGCCCTGACTTGTTGAGCCGCATTAGCTTTACGATTCCTGTTAGATTCCTGTTCCGCTTTGTAGATCAAATTATTCAAATTATTTAGGGTCCTATGCTCGGACTTCAATTCTCTCTACCATATAATATCCACTACTAATTCCCTTCCTCTTTTTAAATCACTAATACTAACATACCTTTCCCGTAATTAGTACTATTTTTTAGCTATCTTTGCATGTTTAGCTCTTTGAGTTGTGTTTAGTTCTAATCTTCCTCGAATTTTAGTCTAACACCTATCTTTCCTGCATGCTCGCGATCGGTTCGGTAACACGCTTCGCGCGTCATGCGGCAGCGCTCTTCGGTCGGTTGGGCGGGAGCAGGGCTGCGTTTCTGCCTGGGTTTCGCGCGTAACAGGCTTCGGCATTGTGTCGCATGGGCCACTCGATGGTGCAGTCATTGCGTATCAACGTCCAGACAACGTTAAAAAATCATGCCTACCGGAATGAAAAATCCACGGAAACGGCTCTTTATGAAGTAATTTCTTTGGTAGAAAAATCACTGCATCTAAAAGAATATGCCTTAATTGCTTTTATCGATAACAATGGAGCTTTAAACAATGTCGTACCGGGAGTACACAAGCTCTGACCAACCTGGGGGTGGACGACCACTTGACACTCATCGATCAATTGCTCATGTGCAGGAAGGTGACGTCATCGATGAAATCGTCCACTCAGTCAAGGTATGTCAACAAAGGCACCCAGCAAGGAAGGATTACTACTCTACGGAGTCGCAGTGTGGTGGCCTGCACTATTAAAAAGGACCATCCCCAAAAAGCTGGAAAAGGTACAGCGAACTGCCGGGGATTGGTACAAGGTGTCGGATGAAATAGCTCGATTCCAAGGCGATGTGCAAGAAGTGGTTGGTAGTTTCAGACTGAATCAAAGGGAAGGCGGGACGAATTGCCCATGACCTAATGCGAGCGAGAGAGCGACAGATCGAGAGAGTGATAGCAAAGCAAAAGAAAGACAAGAATGAAAGGCTCGAGATGAAGAGGTGAAAGAGAACGGCTGCATAGGCTGCTGCCGTGCGGGAGCATGAAAGCGTGCATAGGTTTGTAATTAAATGACAATTTAGTACAGTGCGCAGTGCAAAAAAACGAACAATAATAAGGATTTACTCTACTGCAGCACCACTGGCTCTAATCTATGAATTTGTCCATTATTTGGCTGCGTAACCAAACATACTCCCCCCGTTGAAGATCACGGGTCTTTAACAAACTTCCTTCAACAACATACAGGGTTCAGCAGCTTGTTGTTAATGGGGCCGTTCTTCCTTCCGTCGATACCTGAGGATTCGCTGCAAGGAAGCAACGCGTTGTCCGACACCTAATCGGTTAAAGTTGAGCCATATCATGTGATGCTCGGCGACAGAAGAAGAACAGGCGAAAAACTATAGCGCATTCAAACCAAGCACTGGAAGTGATCAGCATGATTTTCTGAAATGACTGAGGGATTAGAAATTTCTGCCCTCCCCCCAATAGGCCAATGTCGGGATGGTCTTGGGCCCAGCACAGGTTGAAGTCCAGCGCGATGCTCAGAGTTACGTCCGCCAGCAGAGAGCGGGAGCGAGGTCGTAGGCTGAGCAGGAACCAGATCCGACTCAAGTCCACCTGTTCCACCATGAACAGCCGGCATAAGAAACGGATGCTTCGATTGGCATTGACTTCTGTCGGTCAGTCCAATAGGCTCCAAAATCGCGCACGAACCCACTTATGATGGGGCGGTGTGATTCCCTGACCAAACGCAGGATGCGGAGTTACGGAAGTGGACCGCTTAGTGATGTCTGCGAGAATGATCCCATTGAGCGTCACTAACAGCTCCTCAAAGTCATCGGCGAGTTCACTCCCAATATCGTCGAAGTTCAGCTTCTCGAGTTCACTGTGCACAGTTTTAAAAGTGCCATGCAGCTCCTCGATTTGCATCAGCCTGCCAACGAGCATGAAGTGGTCGAAAAGGTCGAAGCGTTCTCCAATACAACTTTTAGCTGCTTCATCCGTTCAAATAACACTGGTGCTTTCCGCTTTAGGAAAGCAACTCTGTTTCCAGCAGCGGTTACTTCACCGTCATTCCTCGCACCCATTTCGGCGCAGGCGCTAGAAAACGTTCCTAGCGGGAAGATGACCGCCAAGAAAAACGAGCGCTTTCAGAACGCAAAGTAGACGACGCGAGCACCGTTTTTGTTGCTTGTACACAGCCGAATACCGAAAAAACGTCGTTCAATGCGAATTACCCGAACGACAGATGTTATTGTTTTTGTGATTTAATTGTTTATATCACGTCGGGGTCACCAAATGTTGAGCTAGTGAGCTTTTTCAATAACGTAGTTTTGCGATATGTTTATTAACGAGACGACGGTTGTTCCGATTAAATATGGTTTATTGTTGTAAACAGTATAGAAGGCGATACAGAGTCAAAGGGATAGCGAAAGGTTCGAGTTAGGTTGATGACGAGTCGGTTGGAGACATAGCTGGGTTCAAGACGGGGTCAGATTGTAGACGCGGGGGTCGGTACAAGACGATGTCGGATTTAATGGCTCGATTCCAAGACTATGTGCAGTGGTTCCTAGATCCAGACTAAATCAAAGGGCAGGCGGGCCGAATTGACCGTGCCCTATGCGAGCGAGAGAGCGACAGATCGAGAGAGTGATAGCGAAAGGCGATGGAAAGAAAGGCGCGGGATGAAAAGGCGAAAGAGAACGGCTGCATAGGCTGCTGCCGGGCGGGAGCATGAATATATACGTAGATGACAATTTAGTACAGTGGGCAGTGCAAACAACGAACAATAATAGGGATTTACTCTACTGCTGCACTACTGACTATGATCTATGCATTTGTCCACTATTTGGCTGCGTAACCAATTTGTCAAGGTGCACCTTAAGATTGTTCTTTCTGCATAGATCAAAAACATTTATAAGATTTTTAGTCATATATTTTTCGTAAATGCAATTGTCATCATTTTTTTTAAATAATTAGGAGCTATTTTTAAGCCATAAGGTAATTGCGTGAAGCGATAGGAGCCGCTGCTCGTTGAAAAAGACGTTATATTTCTTGAATTTTCTGTAAGTTCTAGATGATGGAATCCAGATTTTAAATCCAGACACGACAAATATTTTGCTCGACCTAATTGATCAAGAATATCATCTATTCTTGGAAGGGGAAATTTGTTAGCTAGCAAGTTTTTGTTAATTTGCCGATAGACCCAAGGACTTTATTGGGAACACGAAGACTTTGCCAGCAACTGAAATAAAATGGTTATCGAGATCACAACACTTTTGGTTCCTTGATTTTGAATGGGTATCATGTTATGTATTAGGTTATTTTTATTTGTTTTTCGACGCGTATGGTGGTTCTTGGTTGACGGACTGCATGACTTACCTCAACAACATTTCATACCAAAAGACCGCGATCATGTACAACCCTTTTTCGTTTGCCGTGTTCCCAATTGGCAATTGGGCAGGCAACCTTCAAAAAGGTATTTTGTTCATTTCTTTTTCCATTTTTTAGGTTTGGTTAACGAATTTTGGCTCCAAATTTACTTCATAGATTTTAATGAGCAATACTTTAAACGATGCCTAATTAATGCACTTATACAAACACAAATAAAAACCATAGGATATGCTTTTTTTCCGGCTTTTCAAGAGTTTTTAAAGTCAAAATTTCTTAAAAATACCGCACAAAAATCAGCATTTTTGCATTTCAATACCCTGACGGTAAGCTAAAATCACAAAAAGTGTTGGCTTGACTTCTTGCTGCTTCAATTTCCTTTTAAAATAGCAAAGTTCTTTACAACCTGACGTAAGATACTAGAGATTAGTGAAAAAAGAAGCGCAACCTCTGAAAAAAGCTTTAAAAAATACCAGATTTCAATATTCTTCAAAGAAAAGTTCTGCAATAAAAAAAAAATATCATCAAACCATCATCTAAGCCCAAAAATATTAAGAAAAAGTTTGTTTTGTTCCTTGAGGAAAACTCGTGTCGAGTAGTGTTATTTGATGTGATTGGTTCTGTTTCCAATCCGAAAATGGCTGCATACTTTGAACACAATTCTGTCATTAGTTTATTATGTGCAGGTGAAAAATTCTTCTTTAATTTAGAAAGTATTGTTTCTGCTCTTTGCTCCCTTTAAGTCGGCTACTTGATGATTTAAAACTAATGTTCGGAGCAGTCGCTGGCAATAAGCTCTTTGCGCTAGCTGGCGCTCTTACATCGAATGCACGATCGGTCTTACCATCAAACGCTCGCTCGCTGATCGTAGATCAAGCCCTAGTCCATAGCGTTGAGACGGCTGAGTGAGTTGCATTGTTCTTGCGAGCGGGGGAGTCTCAGCCGAGAGAGCAAACGGAACGGAATAATATAGTCCAACGACCCTTGGAAAGTAGTTATATGTTCAGTAACCCTTCGCAATAAAACACACGGATTGAATCCAAGGTTGTTAATTTTAACGATTTGAGATATTCCAAGGAATGCTGGCAATCAGATGTCCATTCGAATTTTACATCCTTTTTACATAATCTTGTTATGTGACGAGAATAGTCGGAAAATTTTTGAATAAGACGTCTATAATAGTTACAAAATCAAAAAATCTTCTAGCACTATCTGAGTCCATAGGGTATTTCCTAATAGCATCGTATTTTGTGTCATCAGGCAGTATGCCTTTATCGGTTCATTTATGTCTGAGAAAAGTGACTTTGTTGAGCTAACGAGCTTTTTCACTAGCGTAGTTTTGCGATATGTTTATTAACGAGACGATGGTTATTCCGATTAAATATGGTTTATTGTTGTAAACAGTATAGAAGGCGATACAGAGTCAAAGGGATAGTTGATGACGAATGGCTCGATTCCAAGACTATGTGCAGTTGTTGCTAGATACAGACTAAATCAAAGGGCAGGCGGGCCGAATTGCCCGTGCCCTATGCGAGCGAGAGAGCGATAGATCGAGAGAGTGATAGCGAAAGGCTAAAGAGAACGGCTGCATAGGCTGCTGACATGCGGGAGCATGATTATGTAAATATGTATGTTGATGACAAAGTTGAGCAGTGGGCAGTATACAATACGAACAAGAATAGATATTTACTCTACTGCTGCACCTCTGACTATGATCTATGTATTTAAGTCTACTATTTGGCTGCATAACCAAACAGCTATATTATCCCTTCAGAGACTTGTAATAGTAATACAAAATACTTTCACTCCGGCTTAAGGTATGGGTCTAACAAGCCGTTACGTCGTGACATGGGCAAAAGGTTATTATACTCGTTTACCGAAGACCAAAGACCGAAGAGCGGACAGGTGATGCTCGTATATTAAAATATCCGAGGAAGGTGGAATATACTAGCAAGTAATGTGAATGAAAAAGCCTGGGAGATTCAGTTTTACGCACAGGTCTTGTTGAACCTGTACTATGAAATGTTCCGACGTGAAATTTGAGTCCACTGCAATGAGGACCCTCCTCCACGTCGAGACAAACGTTAATTTGTAAAGATTGTGCACCGACCTGCACAAATCGTCGAATCTAAAGATGCCCGTCTTCAACTAGGTGTCGGTAAACACAATAACGTGAGACAAGAATCCGAGACTCTCCAGAAGAAGCGTGCTGAGCTAATTACGCAAGCCACTAGCATTCTGGTAGGTAACTAAAAGGGAGGAAGTTAGTTTTTTGATGGGTGGAAGTAGAGCGGAAAACTGAGGGTGGAGATGAAGTACATTGACAATGTATATTTTACAAACGCAATGTAGACTCTACATCTTCTCTGCGAGAGATCGCTCACTACACAGAGCCACAGAAATCACTAGTGAAATTGGCAAACGCGCACAGGATTTCCGCTTAAAAATTTCCGCCGAGTCAAACAAAGCAATGTACTCGGCAACTCTAGCATTTGTCTGGCAACTCTACGTGCATGGCAGCAATCAGATGTTAAAAAAAAACAGACATGTGAATTTTACTATAAACTTAATGAAAATGCTTTAACCGAGACTGTTGGCCATCGAAGAACTACTAAGGCAACATATTAGAATACAAACCTTTCAGCGCAGGCTTCTCAGATGCGCATCGGACTCGTTTTCGCCTTTAGACGATACGTATGTGATTTTTGTGATTGTCTTCTCAAACTACTGCTAGTTTAGTTCATCACAATTACCAGTTTTTGGTATAATGATCGCTATGCTTCTATTTGTACTGCCATGGGTCTGCACTTAGCCGAACGGAGTTTTTTACATAATTTAATGGCAATTAACTTAGAAAGTCCGAATCGAATCAGTGGCCACCTCAACACTGCAGCGGATTGAGAGCGGAATCGTTAAGTGAAAATGCAGTCAGGGGATTGGATAGTTATTTACTGAAATGCTTATTTTATTAACTTAACATGTTAAATTATTTGGATGAGGGTTAATCACCAATTGAACAACCTTTATGGGAAAGTAAGATTCGAATTGTTTTGGGTGTGTTTTAAGGGTGTATTTAATCAAATCGCTGGATAAATTGGGAACGATTTTGATTCCGCTGAAAAATCGGTGTGTGGCACGGCGTAATGGAATTGAGGTGATTTTCCAGCGGAAGTGATTTCTGTAGCACCCCTGTATATGTACTGTTTTTCTTTCTGTCCTTTTAAAAATGTTTCAATCTTTTTTTCCGTTTTTTCAGTCTGTCCTGTTTTTGAGAAAAATAGTTGGCTCACTGCTTAATTTGAAGAAAATGAAAATGTTCTATGGTATATGTTTAATGGATATATGCATTTATGTATGATGGAATAACTGGGAAATTTTTGGAACTGCAAAACCTTAAGGACCATTATAGATGGGCTGATGGTGGCTTTAATCAAAACTAACATATTATTCATATATATCCGTTGAATTCATACATATTTACTTACTACTTCATTTGTACCAACATTATTAACTTGTGCAAAATATATGCTCTTGTTGAACAACAGCCAAAAATATTAGAAAAATGAAATACAAATTTTCCAAACAATTTTTTTTAATACATATATTTTTATCGTTTTTTTTTCATGTGTGTGTGTGGTCTCAGTGTGTATCGGAGTTTCAAGTTTGTTTCCCACCGTTCCCTCGGGACATTTTTACACTCGTATTCTGTTGTTTCGAATTGGCGCTAGTTTTCAACGCTATTTTAACTAGCGTTATAATATAGTTCGATATTTCATTGCACGTGTGTCGTTTTAGAACGCCGTACGGTATATCTAATAGTTTGGCGCTCTTTTTTTGATACCTTTCCAAGCAAAAATTGTGAAAAATCTTGGAAATATGTTAAAAAATAAAACTTTAAAAACGTCCAAATTGTTTGTTGTTAAACGAGGTATACCAAAAATCAAAATGTTGGAAACTGTTTTTACAAAGTTTGTTTTTAGATGGAAGACAGGAAGAAGTACATTTTGATAAAATTACCTCACGAATTCAGAAGCTGTGTTACAATTTAAATATGGATTTTGTTGACCCTGTAAGTTCAATTAAATTTATTACTTGTTCTGAATTTAAGCGTTTACATTTATACTCTTGGTATGCGATTTTTGAATATATTTGAACATATGTGTGCATAGTGTTTGATCATATATGAAATTACAGTGAATTATTAAAGTATTTGTTCCAATCCACTCAGGGTAAAAACCTTGATTGGTAGTTTCGCCTAATTAATACGTCTGTCTAAAACTGAAAATGCATGCCAAGAAATTTTTTTTTCGACTTTTCCTTTGCTTTTAAATTAAAAATTTTGGAAAAAGTTCCGCTAAAAATGATTGAATTTGAAAGCTTAATATCCTCCAGGCGTTAAGCTGCAGCTACAAAGGGTCTGGGTCGGATTTATTGCTGCCTGTGTAAGCTTTTCAGAACTGCAACTTTGCAACCAGATATAAGATACTTAAGCTATGTGAAAAATAAAAGCTCTACCTCTGAAAAAAAAACATTAAAAAAATAACAGATTTTTAAAAATTCTTAAAAAAAAAAATCTAAACTATAAAAACAAAATCCATAATTCGTTAAAAATTTTTAAATATCGAAACCTATCAGAAAAAGTCTTTTTGGGCCACAGCGTAAATGTCACGTTTACTAGTGTAATAAAGCCGACTGATCTCCTTTTTGTGCAGATAATTACTGAAGTTTTTCTTTCATCTTTTCCCTATTTAAAGGGCGAAGCAACTGAAAAATAATTTGTTCATTCCGGCCATAAAATTGATACAATCTTCATCAGATTAGACATTCTGCTAGATATGGTCACAGCGTTTTTAGTTTTCTGTCATCTTCAAAATTTTGGCTGTGCCACAGAATTCCGAGCGATTGAATTTTTCTTAGCATTGTCACAAACCAAATTCGAGCTAAGGCTAGGGTTGACACTTTTCAAGATTAAATTCGAATAGGGGTAATTTTGCAGTTTTATTGATTTTATCATATAAATCATTTGATGATACAAAATATTTGATTTTTCAAAGCTGTACTTTTGTAATTTCAAAGCAAAAAAAAAAACATCCTATGCCGTGAAAGTCAAACAAAACAAAGTACTCGGCAACTCTAGCAGTTGTCTGGCAACTCTCCGTGCATGGCAGCTATCAGCTGTTAAAAAAAAACAGACATCTGAATTTTACGGTAAACTTAATTAAAATGCTTTTACCGAGACTGTTCGCCATCGAAGAACTACGGAGGCAACATATTAGAATACAAACCTTTCAGCGTAGGCTTCTCAGATGCCCATCGGACTCGTTTTCGCGTTCAGACGATATGTGATTGACGGTATGTGATAGTCTTCTCAAACTACTGCTAGTTTAGTTCATTACAATTACCAGTTTTTGGTAATCGTAAAGTGAAAATTCAGTCAGCGGATTGGATAGTGATTTACTAAAATGCTTATTTTATTAACTTAACATGTATAATGTTAAATTATTTGGATGAGGTTTAATCACCAATTGAACAACATTTATGGGAAAGTTAGATTTGAATCGTTTTAGGAGTGTGTTTATGGGTGTATTTAATCAAATCGCTGCTTAAATTGTGAACGATTTTGATTCCGCTGAAAAATCTGTTTGGCACGGCGGAATGGAATTGAGGTGATTTTCCAGCGGAAGTAATTTCTGTGGCACCCCTGATAGTCTCTGAGATCCAGGCGACAAACCAGACGGACGGACGGACAGACGGACAGACTGACATGGCATTATCGACTCGGCTATTGATGCTGATCAAGAATATATATACTTTATGGGGTCGGAAACGTTTCCTTCTCTGCGTTCCACACATCCACGTTTACCACAAATCTAATATACCCCTTAACTCTTTGAGTACGGCTGTAAAAATTGAATCCATCAGAAAAAATCGGTTTGGTTCGAAGCGTAAATAAAAAGTTAAATTTTGCGAAAGGTAACACTAGTCAGCACTAGAATTAAGCTGTTGCCCAAAATAACTTTTTCTTATAAATTTCGGGGTTTACAAATTTTTAACAATTTATGGTTTTGTTTTTATGGTGTAGTTTTTTTTTAAGAATTTTTTAAAATCTGTCTTTTTTTGTTTGTTTTTTTCAGAGGTAGTGCTTCTATTTTTTACATAACTTCACTATCTTATATCTGGTTGCATAGAAATTTACAGTTCTGAAAAGCTGGCATACGCAGCTATAAATCCGACCCAGACCCTTTGTATCTGCAACTTAACGCCTAAAAGATATTAAGCTTTCAAATTCAAATTTCACAGCCAAAGGCAAATAATTCGACGTCCAGTACAAAAAAAAAATTTTTAACCACCGCCTCGGTTGCCTTATGGTCTGGGGCTGTTTTTTTTGTGCATGGCGTTGAACCGACGTTGAAACGACTCAAAACACACCGCAAGGCTGGTCAAGGCTTGGTTTACGCAGGGCAAGGTAAACGTTTTGAATTGGCCAAGTCAATCGTCTGACTAAAAATCAATATAAAACCTATGGGGAGACTTTAATCGTCGCGTTGTCACAAATACAGTTCGAAACTCCGAAGAATTGTGGGAATTTGTCCAACAAAGTTGGTATGAGATTCCAGTAGAGACTTGTCGCAAAATTATTGCTGGGATGCAAAAAATAATCGCCAAAGCTGAAGAAAATAAGGCTGGCTATATCGGATAATATCGTAGGATTGCTAATAAGAAAAAAGTGAAAAAATGTTGATATGCTTTGAGTTTTTGGCTTTGTAGAATTGCTGCACTTATTATTTTGACCACCCTGTTCAGGCACTGGCGTTGAATATTTCGAAGCAATAAAGGGTAAATAAATTTATATAGCATTCCAATTTATTATGTGAGTTTAATAATAATAATAAGAGAGAGCTTTAAAAAACTTTGTGTTCTTGCTTCGCTGGTTTATCCTCAATTGTCTCTGTTTTAGAGTTGCCGAATGGTGGTGCTTATGAATGGTAGCGTTGCCGTATGCGCCTACGTGGCTGTTATGGTTTAATTTTAAATTTCGTCGGCAACACACCCCTTGTTTATGTTTCTTAGATAAAATTGATCAGAAAACCTTAATTTGAAGCGATAATTGCATATGTTAAATTTTGTTATATTCTACTGTAGGTTAGTAATCTAAAAGTTAAGTGAATTTTTTCATAATGTTTTTTAAAAAAGTTTTACGAGACGTGAAAGAAAGCTCATGAGCGTGTACTTATTATTTTGACCAGTAGTTTAAATTTTCAAAGAAAGAATTGGATTAACCTTTTGACCTAAAATCAATATTATTAATCCATAAAGCTCACACAAAGCCCTCTTAATGAATGATAAAGTATCTGACTTCAGTTGGGGCCCCAATTCTTTTTTTGCGCCGGGCCCTTTATTATCTATTTACGCCACTGCAGAAATTTGCTGGTTTTTTGCCTTGACCTCTTCCTAAAAATCTTTAGTTGTGTGTGTGTGCGTTTTCTTGCTTTACACCAGCGGTCGGCACACACACATTTTCTTAGACTATGTGCAGACGCACTGTCAGCATTGTTAACGACGGGGTGGGGCGATGATGATCCGAAATGAGCGGTTCTTGAGAACTTTACCTCTCGGCACCTGTTCGGGCAGGAAATGGAATTTTTGATATTTTTCTTGCGCAATGTTATTGCAAGTGGCAGGACAACAAACTATTGTGCAAGATTTCTTTTGATTTATGGTTTGTGTGTCGTTGAAGACTTTTGGAGTTAACTCTTCCCCTCATATTTAATTTGTCCTCAAATGAATTTGAATTCATAGTTTTGTTTAGGGTTTATTGTTGTTGTTTTGGTGTCAGTGTCAATTTTAATATCTGGTGTTTCTGGATTAATGTTAAGTATAACATTTTATGGTTTTCGACAGATATGTGATATTATGATCAGCACGATTGCGATCGTAAACAGTGTTATGATGGTCATACTGTTTATTGAGGAATGAGTTTGCAGGAAGTTGAGATGTTTTGTATTATTAATGTGTAGTTCTTCCAGTGATTGTAGTGATAATATTTTAATTTTTTTCTCTTGCGATGGACTTAATTGTACCATCGGATTTCCCGGTTGGATAAGAGTTTTTTGTAGGTTTGGAAATGTGTTTTCAATAATGTTTATTGTTTCATTCCAGCATTACTATAGTTACATGTGGAGTCTTTCCCTATCATGAATACCATTTCCCTATTTCGATATACCATAAAGTTTGATCCAGTGTTTTTGTTTTATTGTTTCTAGATCTATGATATGGATTAATTTTGTGTGTTCTTGTGTTAGTTTCCCAATACCCGTGTGAATTGTTAAAATATGGCTATTAGTGTAATTTGTTAATTCTATTGCTCCAACTACTAATTTTTTTTTTTTATATCATTTATTATTGGGTAACAGTAGGGTAACAGTAGATTATAACTAAGGGTGGAAAAAGGGATGGTGGTGCCAGAAACCTGCGGGACTGCCTTTGCTTCGCAGGGCACTGGCGGGTCGGTTAAGACCCCTCCTTCGTTGCCGTTGCTCAGCCGCCCAGCTCTCTCAGCTTCCGCATGACCTCTGATGCGTACTCAGATACTCGGGACCAGTAGTCTTCGCTGCAAAGCATCTCGCACGTGAGGGCACCCGCGCTAAGCGAGTCTCCACCTATGTTCAACCGCTGCTCTGCGAACCTTGGGCAGGTGGGCGGTCTCCTCGACGCCGCACATCGGGCAGTTTGCGTCGTCGTCGTGCCCGAATCTATGGAGGTAGCTTCTAAAGCAGCCGTGCCCGCTTAGGAGTTGGGTTGGCCAAAAGTTGACTTCTCCATGCCTCCTGTTGACCCAACTACTGATGTCCGGAATTAGGGTATGAGTCCATCTTCCCTTTTGTGATGTGGCCCAGCGGTTCTGCCACCTAGCTAGGCTTCTTTCCCTCGCTGCCGTCTTTATACGTCTCCTATCTGCCGGGGAACGATGTTGAGCGGGAACGTCGAGCTCCAACGAGATTTCCCTAGCTTCCTCGGCTAGGTCCACCACTGGGAGCATTCCGGCGATGACTAGGGCCGCATCTTTCGAGATGGTTCGAAAGCCGCAGCAAGCTCGCAGGGCTCCCAACCGGTGCGTCGCATCTAGCCCCTTCCTGTAGGACTTGATCCTCGCCGCCTCAGCCCAGATTGGGGCTGCGTACATCATGACCGCCTTTCGGACTGACTGAAGCAGGAGTCTGCGGCCTTGTTTGGGTCCCCTCGTGTTCAGCATCATGCGTCACAGGGCCCTGCCTAGGACTGCTGCCTTTCTTGCTGGCTGCTTCGAGGTGCTCGCGGAAGGAGAGGCGAGTGTCCAGCAGTACCCCAAGGTAGCGGATTGCTCGCGAGGATGTGATCTCGACGGAGCCGACTCGCACCGTCGCAACCTCCACTTTCTTGCGGCTGGAAATCAACACCGCTTCCGTCTTGTGATCAGCCAGCCTTAGGCCTACTGATGTCAGCCACTCTTGGATCACTGCCACCGCTTGGTTGCACCTGGCCTCCACTTCTCCGAGGTGCTTGGCAACCACTACCAACGCGACGTCGTCTGCAAAGCCTATTGTCCGAGTATCGCAGGGCAGGGAGCAGGGAGCTGTAGCTTGAAGATAGCATCGTACATTACGTTCCAGAGGGTCGGGCCGAGGACAGAGCCTTGGGGAACGCCGCATGTGACTTGTTACTCCACGGTGCCGTAGTCGGTGTCGTACAGCAGCCTCCGGCTTCGAAAGTAGTCCTCGATAATGGCCACCAGGTAGTCTGGGATTCTCAGCCGCTTGAGGGACCTGAGGATGACGTCCCACCTCGCCGAATTGAATGCGTTTTTGACATCCAATGTGACAACGAGGCAGTACTGCTTCCACCCTCCAAGCCACCTGGTGCCCTCTATGGCTTTTGCCGCGATGTCCGTCACTATGCGGATCGCGTCAGTTGTCGATCTTGCCTTCCTGAAACCGAACTGCATGGGGGACAGGTCACCTGTCTGCGCAATTTCGGCTTGGAGCTTTCTGCAAATGCAGCGCTCCAGTGCTTTGCCCACGTTGTCGATTAGGCAGATGGGCCTGTACGACGAGGGGTCCTCGGGAGGCTTTTGAGGCTTCGGCAGCAGGACTAGCTTCTGGAGCTTCCAAGGCGTTGGGAAGACTCCTTCACGGAGGCACATGTTGAAAGCCTGCGCGAAATCCGACGGGTGTAGGAAGAATAGTGATGGGATGAATCTGTAACAGAATGAGGAATGAGGGAAAAAATAAAAAGATGTTTATTTATTTATTTTTTTTGTTGTTGAGTATTTTCCGATTCGTGGTGCTATAATCGGATGGAATCCCGCATTCGGAAAACTCTGTTGGGAAAGGTATAATTATTTTATATAAATGATATGACGGACAAGGACTTTGACTTATGAATATCGGGATATTAGCAATATTTTTACCCGTACTCAAAAAAGAGTTAAGGGGTATATTAGATTTGTGGTAAAAGTGGATGTGTGTAACACAGAGAAGGAAAATTTTCCGATCCCATAAAGTATATATATTCTTGATCAGCATCAATAGCCGAGTCGATAGAGCCATTTCTGTCTGTCCGTCTTGTTTGACGCTAGGGCAACCAAATTTGGTTTCCAGACTCATGTGATATCACACTGCTACAAGTGTATTTCAAAATTTCGCCCCGCCCCCTTCCGCCCTCACAAAGGACGAAAATCTGTGGCAGGCACAATTTTAAAGATACGATAAAACTAAAAACGCAGTATCGTAGAGAATGCTCATATCTACCAGATTGCCGAGTCTGAATCAGATCGGATAAAAATTATAGCCACAATGAAGAAATTAATTTTCAGTTGCTTCCCCCGCCCCCTCCCGCAAGAGAAACGCTACTCTATCTCCTTCTCGCTCGCACACTCTGCCGCGTTCAGTGGCGCGTGCAACCCCTAGCGGAGGAGATGTAGAATCGAAATGGTACATCTATAATCTACATGTTATATGTAAAATATACATTGCAGATGTATATGTAGATAACAGATGTAGCAAAAAAATGTAAAATGTGACTTTTTTTTTTTTATTCTAAAATTCTAAAAAATTATGCTTCAAAATGTAAATACTGACTGAGTACGGGTATAAGTAGAGTCGCGTCCCCAGAAGCGACTCACACGTTCCTTCTCGTTTAAATCTTGGTGACAACTTAGAGCCTAACCTTGTATTTATTTTAACCCAAATTCCTTGACCTGGTGAATATATTTTTATTGTTTATTTTGTTTTTGCTGTGGTTCTTTAAATCAGAGATTTGTTTTGTCTTAAGTTTATCAATATTACCCTGTCTTCTTATATCGTATTGTTCAGGGTTGGTTGTTACGTTTCTGCCAATGGTCTTTTATTGGTTACTGAGTGTATAGAAAAGTTATATTCGTAAATAGCTCTATCTAGTAGTTCTCGGAATGTATTATAGATTCCCTTGGTTTTCAAACAACACATTATTTCTGAGAGAGTTGAATGGAATCTTTCTACTTGTCCATTCACTGAACTTTTGTAAGGAGGTGCTGTGAAAATCTGAATTCCTAACTGCTCTTTCATCATAAACGTTATGGAAGATGAGTTTAATTATTTTTCATTATCAATGACAACACTCTTTGGTACACCAAAGTAAAACAAAATATAGTGTAAAACGGGTTTTATATCTTCAATGAATTTGAATTTGATAATTCTTCCCTGTGCTAATTTGGAAAATTTGTCTATTGCTGTCAAAACTAAGTTTTTCTATGTGGAAAAAATATCAATATTTATGACCTGGATATTCCGGTATTGGTGTTTCTATGATTTTTTGATTTGTGACATCCTACAATCGTATCGTATTTCACTTCTTTACAAACTTGACATTGTTTTACTATACTGATGATTTTCTGTTTCATTTTTGGAAAATAAAATTTTTCTAGTAGTTGTTTTTGGTTCCCTAATGCATTTCTATGGGCTCTATTGTGAACATTTAATATTTCTTCTTCTTGTTGATTTTCGATGCTCAGTAAGGTAGAACCAAATACTATAACACAACAAGATGCGTAACGAGGAAGAAAAAAATGTATGAGAGCAGCACAATATTTTAAAGAAATCTAACTCCACACTTGCGTATGTGTGAGTGCGCTACACAAAATGTATTCTATTTTTAGAATTTCGTTGTTGCTCTCGGGCACACACACATATGTACATATGTATGTGTGTGCTCCAATTTTTGCCGTCTAAAATTCTGACTGAATCCAAATTTCGTATTTCGTCAAAGCTTCACAGTTCTTAATGATGAAAACGAAATTAACCTACTTTAACTGCTTAGGAAAACAAATACGGACGGTGGTGCATCGGCGAAGTTGCTTGCCTGCAGAAATTGTGAGCCAAGTTCAATTCGCAGCAGCGAATGGTGATGATATTTTTATACCCGTACTCAAAAAAGAGTTAAGGGGTATATTAGATTTGTGGTAAAAGTGGATGTGTGTAACACAGAGAAGGAAAATTTTCCGACCCCATAAAGTTTATATATTCTTGATCAGCATCAATAGCCGAGTCGATATAGCCATGTCTGTCTGTCCGTCCGTCCGTCTTGTTGAGCGCCTGGATCTCAGAGACTATAAGAGTTAGGGTAACCAAATTTGGTTTCAAGACTCATGTGATATCACACTGCTACAAGTGTATTTCAAAATTTCGCCCCGCCCCCTTCCGCCCCCACAAAGGACGAAAATCTGTGGCAGGCACACTTTTAAAGATACGACAAAACTAAAAACGCAGTATCGTAGAAAATGACCCTATCTACCAGACTGCCGAATCTGAATCAGATCGGATCATAATTATAGCCAGAATGAAGAAATTGATTTTCAGTTGGTTCCCCCGCCCACTTCAGTCAGAAATACGCTACTCTATCTCCTTCTCGCTCGCACACTCTGCTGCGTTCAGTGCGCGAGCAACCCCTAGCGGAGGAGTTGTAGAATTTAAATGGTACATCTATAATGTACATGTTAGATGTAGAATATACATAATATATGTAGATGTAGATAGCAGATGTAGCAAAAAAATGTAAAATGTAAAATTTTTTTTTAATCTAAAATTCTTAAAAATTATGCTCAAAAATGCATCTACTGACTGAGTACGGGTATAAGTAGAGTCGCGGCCCCAGAAGCGACTCACACGTTCCTTCTCGTTTTTTTTGACGTTATCTTTATTTTAAAATTAAATAAAATTAAATACCATGAATAAAACAAAATTCCAAATAAAAAATACAAATATAATAGCCAGAGAAAATTAACAAAAAAAAATACAGAATAATCAAACGAGGAAAAAATTATAAGTTATTTCAAATAAAAAAAAGCAGGGGCGGGAAAAAAAGGATTGGCCCCCAAATTGATGGTTGCCTAGGGCCCCGTTGAGGCTTGATCCAGCCCTGAATGTTTTGTACATAAAATGTACATGTTGGACAAATTAATAAGAGGTTTTGCTTTATGAACATTGCAAGCGGCTAATTACTCCAGACAAAGTGTTTAAAAAAAAAAAAAAAAAAAAACATAAAAATGAATCAACTTTCACTGAATGAGGCTTGAACTCGCTTAATTTCGCTTTGCAGTCAGCCACTTAGTACGATGCGCCACGGGCTTAGGATATATACAGTCGTCAATATGTCAGCTTGACTCCTTTGTTGCGACAGAACATACGAAAAACGCACTCATAAAACCAAGCGCTCAAACACGGACAACACAACGCACACATAGAAAAATCGAAAATCCACGCTAAAAATTTCGTGTGCTATTCAGCAGTATGCTCGTTACGCATCTTGTTGTGTTATAGAGTCTTTGGTAGAACTCTGTGTAAATCTAACTTTGTACTGAGAGAAATTTTAAGGGTATATTCCTTGAATTTTACCCATAATGGATTCTGTTGTTTGAATTCCATTAATAACGGACAAATTAAGATGTTTTCTCAATATTGTTATTAGGTCATTTCCTGTGAACGATTTTTGTGTAATTTCGTGTCGATGAAATGTTGGAAATGGTAGGCTAAATTTATAATTACTATTATTTCCTGGAAAGATAAAAATTTGGTTTTTAAAAGCATTTATTGGGATTTCAATACTGGGTATTAATTTTTCAGCAGAACTCTCACTACTATGTTGTGTAGTGACGGAATTTATTTCCTTAATCCTAGATGGGGAATCGGCAACAACGTTGGCTTTTCCTGGTTTATAAATTAACTGATAATCATATTCTTCCAAGAATGTCTTCCATCGTTTTATTCTTGCATTACCGTTCCAGTCGCTCAAAAAATGGGTCAAAGGTTGATGATCAGTATAAATTTTCACTTTCGCTCCTCCATAGAGATAATTCCTTAATGATTTTAATGCCCATATTATTGCTAACATTTCTTTTTCGTTTGCTGCATAATTTTCTTCGGCTTTAGAAAGTGTTCGGGAAATGAATGATATTGGTTTATCATTCTGAGCAAGGAGCATTCCTAAGGCAAAGTTTGAGGCATCTGTCGTAAGTTGAAATTCTTTATTGAAATCGGGATATTGTAAGATAACTTCGGTTGAAATTAATGTATTTTTAAGTTTTTGGAATGACGCCATTGCTTCTTCGTTTAGGTGAACGATCTTTCTGTTTGAATTGGTTTTAGATACGCGACCATCTTCCCCTCTTAGTAGTGAGGTAAGTTGTTTTGCTAACAAGGCATAATCTTTGATGAATCTTCTATAATAGCCCGACAAACCTAGGAAGGATCTAAGGTCCCTTAGTGATTTCGGACAAGGATACTTAGCAATTGATTCTACTTTTAAAGGGTTTGTCTCTATTCCTTTATCGGAAATTATGAAACCTAAGAACTCTACTTTATTCTTGAAAAATTCGCATTTATCGAGTTGGCATTTAATATTGGCTTGTTCAAGGGTATCAAATAAATTTCTAAGATTGTTAGTATGTTTTTCTTCATCTTTTCCAAAAATAATTATGTCGTCAATATAAATTTAACATATTTCCCCGATGTGTGGTCGTAGGATACCATCAAGTGCTCTTTGGAATATTGCTGGGGAATTCTTTAAGCCAAAAGGGAGACGGGTGAATTCATATTTGCCATTGTTAATGGAAAATATGCGGTTTTTTCTATGTCGCTTTCTTTTAAAAGAATCTGATGGAATCCACTTTTAAGATCTAATACCGAAAACAACTTATTGTTTCCTAGTTGGGCTAATACCTAATTTATGTTAGGAATTGGATATTTATCTGCTACTGTTACTAAATTAAGTTTCCTGTAGTCAATGACCACTCTAAATTTCTTCTTTTTGGATGCGTCTAGTTTTTTTGGCACTAGCCAAAGGGGTGAATTATATGGTGATCTAGAACTACAAGGTCTGATTATCCCATCCTCTAACAATTCTTTCATTTGTGTCTCTACTTCGACTTTAGGTCCTATCGTTAATGGATAATATCGCGAATACACGGGAGTATCGGTGGTGGTGCGAATCTCGGCCTTTATATTAGTAGTGTACGTGAGTTTTTCGCTTTTCTAATTTTAATTTTTGCGTAACACTGGTCAACACGATTTTTCCTCAAGGAACAAAACCAACTTTTTATTAAAGATTTGGAGCTTAGAAATGGTTTAATGATATTTTTTTTTTTCTGTCAATTTTTTTTTGAAGAATTTTTGAAAACTGGTATTTTTTTTAAGCTTTTTTCAGAGGTAGCGCTTGTTTTTTTCACATAACTCTAGTATCTTTCATCTGGTTGTTAAGAACTTTAATATTTTGAAAACATAGAAGTATGTGAGCAGGACATTTTGGAGATGGTCTCAGATTTTTTAAGTTTTTCGTTGAATATATATTTTTATAACTTGGTTATTCTTCCATTATAACACTGATATATAGAACTAATGTGACACAAAAAATTGGAGCTGTGAAATAAAATCTTTTCTTAATTTTCGTTTAAATTCTTGGTTGAAGTCTTGTGGCTTAAGTCTATGAGCACCACTGTACCACTGAGCTTACTTGATTGGGGTTCCCAACTGATTGGAACCGAATAGTTCTACAAAAATTTGGAAAAATTAGTTTTTGCGGTCTGGTTAATATTTTAGTTACAATACTAACATCCGAAGAAAAAACCAAAATCTCTGCAGGAGCCAAACCTTTCTTATATGGAAATTATAAGAACAATCGGAAGGAGCTCTACTTTTGAGCTTAATTACCGAAGAGTTATACCCCGAAAAACCATTATCACCAGGCGGCATTCAAAATAAATTCAGATTTGGCCAAAGCCATAAAAGATAAATATCTAAATAAACTCATAGTGATAATAATATAAATAAGAATTGTGTATAATGTGCAAGCTAATAAACCTATTTATTTTTAGGTGTCCATTACACTTCAAGTAATTAACGGTTTGTACTGTGGTGTTACTACGCAAGAACTAGACAATTTGGCTGCCGAAATTTCAGCTGGCTTAACCTGCAATCATGCCGACTATGCCATTTTGGCTGCTCGGATTGCAGTTTCTAACCTACATAAGGAGACCAAAAAAGTGTTTTCTGGTATGTAAACAATTAAAAAACTATTCCTGACGAGTGTCGCGGCATTCGTGCTGTAACACTATCGAACACCTAGTAATCAGACTGTATATTTATACTCGTACTCGAACAGTTAAGGGGTATATTAGATTTGTGGTAAACGTGGATGTGTGGAACGCAGAGAAGGAAACGTTTCCGACCCCATAAAGTATATATATTCTTGATCAGCATCAATAGCCGAGTCGATAATGCCATGTCAGTCTGTCCGTCTGTCCGTCCGTCCGTCTGGTTTGTCGCCTGGATCTCAGAGACTATCAGGGGTGCCACAGAAATCACTTCCGCTGGAAAATCACCTCAATTCCATTCCGCCGTGCCAGACAGATTTTTCAGCGGAATCAAAATCGTTCACAATTTAAGCAGCGATTTGATTAAATACACCCATAAACACACTCCTAAAACGATTCAAATCTAACTTTCCCATAAATGTTGTTCAATTGGTGATTAAACCTCATCCAAATAATTTAACATTATACATGTTAAGTTAATAAAATAAGCATTTTAGTAAATCACTATCCAATCCGCTGACTGAATTTTCACTTTACGATTACCAAAAACTGGTAATTGTAATGAACTAAACTAGCAGTAGTTTGAGAAGACTATCACATACCGTCAATCACATATCGTCTGAACGCGAAAACGAGTCCGATGGGCATCTGAGAAGCCTACGCTGCAAGGTTTGTATTCTAATATGTTGCCTCCGTAGTTCTTCGATGGCGAACAGTCTCGGTAAAAGCATTTTAATTAAGTTTACCGTAAAATTCAGATGTCTGTTTTTTTTTAACAGCTGATAGCTGCCATGCACGGAGAGTTGCCAGACAACTGCTAGAGTTGCCGAGTACTTTGTTTTGTTTGACTTTCACGGCATAGGATTTTTTGCTTTGAAATTACAAAAGTACAGCTTTGAAAAATCAAATATTTTATATCGTAAAAAATAAAACAAAAACCAATTGGTTTTATATGATAAAATCAATAAAACTGCAAAATTACCCCTATTCGAATTTAATCTTGAAAAGTGTCAACCCTAGCCTTAGTTCGGTTTGTGACAATGCTAAGAAAAATGAAATCGCTCGGAATTCTGTGGCACGGCGGAAATTTTTAAGCGGAAATCCTCTGCACGGTTTTCAATTTCACTAGTGATTTCTGTGGCACATGTCGACAATAAATTGTTGGCACAGCTCACGATATCGTACAATAATGTTATCCAGACCGCTTCGATACGCATAAAAATCCATTGAACTGACTTTCTTGTTTGTTTCGACTTCTGTTGCGGGATCTCCTTCTTTAATGTTAATACAGATCCATCTTGCCCCTTCTAGTAAATTATTAGATATTGGAGAGCGTCGTATAATCGGTGTGTGTCGGCGATGAACTCGAGATTATTGTTTCTTCTTTGAATCACAATTTCTCGAGTTTCTGTGCGATCGCAACGTTGTCAACGACAGGGGCATTGAATCTACGTACGTGCTCACCATCTGGTGTTTTAGCAGGATTTATGACAATAGCGTGATTGTCACTGTCTAATTTGTGCATGTGTGATTTTAATAATATCCTCATGAAATATTTTTGTAAAAACTGATTTGCTTCGTTTTGCATTGGGAGCAATGAGCCTAATTTGTTGTATATTTGTTCCTTAATTTTAAATGTGAAATTGTATTGTTGACCATTTTCCGAGGTATTTATATTTCCGTTGCTCCGAACGATGTAATTTGCAAGCATGAATTGAATTTTCGAATGGACTTCAGGAAGATGTTTGAATCTAGATCTGTGCCGATGAGCAAGCTGTTCCATGGTTCCTGTGGTGACTCAATTTTAGCTAGTTTCACTTTTCCTGATGTGCAGCACATACCACTTGACTCATGTTTATACTTGAGCGCGTGACAATGGGGACATTCCTTGTCCATAGCACCAATTTTCACATTATGATGTGAGGAATATTCAATATATGGCTCGTAAGCGAATGCAATACGAAGGAACGAAGCGGATGTTAATGCTCTATATACTTGTTGGCGTTGTCGGTCATTTTCTCTGATATGGTCAATTATGTAGCGACGCCAACGTATTTTTCCAATTGCCTTTGTTCCTTTCGTACCTCTTGTTATTGAGATTCACGCAAGTGCAATATGCCCTCACGCACATTTTCTTTATCTTCTTCGAATTTTCTTTCTGGTCTACAATGTCGCATGAATGTTGCTCTATTTGTTCGACGATGCAACTGAGCCCCCATGCGTCTTCCTGGTATTTTTTTTGATCAGCATTAATAGCCGAGTCGATAGAGCCATGTCTGTCTGTCCGTCCGTCCGTCTGTCCGTCTTGTTTGACGCCTGGATCTCAAAAACTATAAAAGCTAGGGCAACCAAATTTGGTTTCCAGATTCATGTGATATCACATTGTTACAAGTGTATTTAAAAATTCAAAACTTTAAAATTTAAATTAAATCCGATCATAATAATAGCCGGAATGAAAAATTAATTTTTAGTGTCTTTCCCCACCTCTTTCTCTCTCGCACACACTCTGCCCAGTTCAATACGCTGAGAAGATGTAGAATCTACATTTTAGATGTGGAATAAATCCCACATATATAGTATAACTGACAAAATTTTGGGCTATAACTTTAGTTATTTACTTAAGTCGAAAAGAACATTTTAAGACCCTGAATCCGTTAAAAACGTAATGATTATGTAATAAATATTATATCAACCTTGGAGCGCACATTTTGCTTTGAATCCTGTCCTGTTTAATAATATCTTATTATTAACAATCTGTTGCAATACATTTTTCAGATGTCTTCGAGGATCTCTTCAAAAATGTCAATCACGAAACAAACTCTTCTTCACCAATGGTATCAGAGTTTCATTATAATGTTGTGAAAAACAATGCTGATCGCTTAAACTCTGCTATTATTTATGACCGTGATTTCGGTTATAACTATTTTGGATTTAAGACGCTCGAGCGTTCTTATTTACTTAAAATAAATGGAAAAATTGCAGAGCGTCCACAACACATGCTAATGCGCGTCGCTCTTGGTATTCATGGAGACGATATTGGTGCAGCTGTGGAAACTTACAACCTACTTTCGGAACGATATTTTACGCATGCCTCTCCAACTCTTTTTGCTGCTGCTACAAATCGCCCACAACTATCCTCATGTTTTCTTTTGACAATGAATTCGGATTCAATTGAAGGTATTTTTAAATCAGTTGAACAATGTGCAATGATTTCCAAATCAGCGGGTGGAATTGGAATTAATGTTCATTGTATTCGTGCAAAAGGCACTTCCATATGTGGAACGAACGGTACTTCAAATGGATTAGTTCCAATGCTAAGAGTATTTAATAATGTGGCACGCTACGTTGATCAGGGAGGTGGAAAAAGACCTGGTGCCTTTGCTATTTATTTAGAGCCCTGGCATTCAGACGTTTTTGAATTTTTAGACCTCAAAAGAAACACTGGAAAAGAAGAAAACCGAGCACGGGATCTTTTTTATGCTTTATGGATTCCTGATCTTTTCATGAAACGGGTCGAAGCAAATGAAAACTGGTCGTTGATGTGTCCACATAAATGTCCTGGACTTCAAGATGTTTGGGGCGAAAAATTTGAGGAACTTTATGTCAAATATGAGCAAGAGGGACGTGCTAATCGAACAGTAAAAGCTCAGTCGTTATGGTTTGCCATTATAGAATCGCAAGTTGAAACTGGTAACCCATACATGCTTTTTAAGGATTCCTGTAATAGAAAAAGCAATCAACAAAATGTTGGCACTATTAAATGCAGTAATTTATGTACAGAAATTGTTGAATACTCTGCACCTGATGAGATCGCTGTTTGCAATCTAGCTTCAATTGCACTTAACATGTTTGTAACACCAGAAAAAACATATGATTTCCAAAAATTAAAAGATGTAACCAAAACTGTTGCCAAAAATCTTAATAAAATAATAGATATCAACTATTACCCCTTGCCAGAAGCTAAAAAATCCAATTTAAGGCATCGTCCAATTGGTATAGGTGTTCAAGGTCTCGCTGACGCTTTAATTCTAATGCGCTTTCCCTATGAAAGTGAAGAAGCTAGTCTTTTAAACCAACAAATATTTGAAACTATTTATTTTGGGGCTTTAGAAGCTAGCTGTGAACTTTCTCAAATATTTGGACCATACGAAACCTATAAAGGAAGTCCTGTAAGCAATGGCATTCTACAATATGATATGTGGGATAAAACTCCAACAAACTTATGGGATTGGCAAAACCTGAAGGAAGACATTAAAAAACACGGAATTAGGAATTCGTTGTTAGTAGCACCTATGCCTACAGCATCTACTGCCCAAATTATGGGTAATAACGAATCATTCGAACCATATACAACTAATATATATACGAGACGAGTATTATCTGGTGAATTTCAAGTGGTCAATCATCATTTATTAAGGGATTTAACCGAGTTGGACTTATGGGATGATGATATGAAAAATAAAATAATTTCAAGTAGGGGCTCCATTCAAAATATTGAAACTATTCCCCAAAATGTTCGCGATCTTTATAAAACAGTATGGGAAATTTCAGTTAAATCCACAATTAAAATGGCTGCTGATAGAGGGGCATTTATTGATCAAAGTCAGTCGTTTAATGTTCATGTAGCCGAGCCTAACTACGGGAAATTGACATCCATACATTTTTTCTCCTGGAAAGCTGGACTAAAAACCGGAATGTATTATTTACGCACAAAACCGGCTGCCAATGCAATACAATTTACAGTCGACAAGAAACAAACTTCATCATTACCGTTAAAAGGTAAAAATGGGTCTTATAACCGATTAACTTCGCTTGATGAAAATACTAATAACCCTCAGTACATTGAATCAGACCGAGAACGGAGAATGGCTGAAATGGTTTGTTCCCTCGAAAATAAGGATAATTGTTTATCGTGCGGATCTTAAATGCATGTAAATATATATAAGTAATAAACAAATAAGTAAATATATAAAATATATCCCATTATGTATCAACAAACAAAATTAAGTTATATATTCAGAAGCAAACAATCATCAACAGAGCAGTTTGAAATCGAATTAAATAATTAATTTACCTTATTTACCCTTGTACCAATATTAAATAAAAGATTCAAAACCAAATACAATACAGAACACGGCTAATAATATTATTCAAAGGCATAAACTACAGTATAACCGAATTGGAGACCTTTTTAAAACATTTATCTGGGATTTGCTGGATTTATTATTATAAAATAAGTTTGTTTTGCAGATTGGACAACTTGCTTTGATTAGAGCTTCCATTCTTTGATTCAGCTTCCGTGTCATCACTTTTCTTTGAACCGTGTCCAACATGGACTCCAAAGCTTCCTGGAGGGTGGATATCAAAGATCTGGTGACACCTAGACATGGGCTCAATGATGGATTTTATACATCATGTTTTGAGTGCTGGCCTATTGGCCTATGTTGCCTATGACGTTGTAAACAGATATTGGCTTCGAAGCTTCTTGACTCACACCATAACCCTAAACGGTTCATGCACGGAATAATTTGATCTGAAAAGTGGAAGGAACAAAGTAATAAAGTTTCTAGTAGATCTAATAGAAATCGTAAAGTTTATTCGGCTCAACAAGTCTACAAGGCTATCTATATCACCCTTGAAATCACACCAAGCTTTTTTCTACGACTAACTAAGGTTGGAAAGTTTATTAAAATCAATCTACGAGGGTAAGATGGAGCCAAAAAGGGACTTTAGCGATGAAATGTCATTACTTTACAAGTAGGGGGCCTAGATTGCTGCCCTGTGGTACTCCAGAGGTAACCTTAAGAGGTGAAGAGAAGGAGTTTTTGAAGAGGACTCTTTGAGACATAGAACGAAGGTAGCTAGAAATTCATCTCAAAAGATTAGGCGGAAAACCTAAAAGGTCACGTTTTTTTCCAAGGGAATGGCTTAAAGAATCGAATGCTTTGCTGAAGTCAGTGTAAATGACATCCGTTTGTAAGTTACCTTGGAAGTCTTTAATAATAAAAGAGTTAAACTCTAATAAATTTGTGCTTGTTGATCGTCGCCTTATAAATCTTTGCTGAGATGGAGATATATGTGGTTTGCAGAGATGGTGCTAATGCAGAGTTAAAATTTTTTTAAACAGCGGATAATTTAGATATATCTCGATACTTATTTAAATCAGACCAGCTAGAGGAATAATAAAAGATTCCTTCCAGATTGGTGGGAAGCATGAAGAAGAGGTCACTAGGAGGCAAGTCTGCCCATTGTGATGGCCACACTCGTCACGGGATCTTGTTCGATGGCTAGGGAAGTTTCGCGAAGTTTCTGGCATACTCGTCCGCACTCTCGTTGCCCGATATGATCCGGAACCCACGTTAGTGTGATTGAGTGCGCGCTGATCTGGTTTAGCGCGTCAACCGGATCACGTCCGAGTCTGCTAGTCGTCTTGCAGGATAACAAGGCTTTGATGGCAGCCGCCTGACTGTCGACGTAGATTACTATGATCCTCGGTGGTATCTCCAAGGTGTTGTAGTATGCATACATAGGCAATACCCACTGTACCAAGTGTACTTAAGGGGAACACACTGTAACACTCTGTTGCAGTGTTTATGTAATTAAAAGTCCCAGGCATAACTTGAGCTATCGTATTACGATCGCCCAAGAACGCCTCGAACGACATAAGTGCAGCGTCAACATATTCCCATGACTTGACGGCACATGCATACACATACATTTACATATTCCCTCGCGCCCTCGCTGTCAGCAGCGCTGGGCATATGCACATATACACATATATATATATGAAATAAATAAATGCGGCCGCTCCGCTGCCGGCGTTGCTGGCGGCGCAGCTACGCTGGCCCTCAGCCAAGTAGAATGTAAGAAAGATACAAAAGATCATTCAATAAATTTATATCATAAAAGACGGATGTCTTTCTCTTTAAAATCGTAACACTACAGTGTATACCAACTAAGCCGCTTGACATACTGCATATATCTTCGCCTGGAATACACTGCACCAGTCTGGTAGTCTTATGGATGTGTTGGTTGCTGGTTCCTCAGAGAAGTTTCCAGCACCTGTCCCTTCGGCCGTCTTTGACCCATCGTTGCAAATTGAGAGCTCGTTCTGCCCCAGGGCCGTGTTACTCTTCCATTTCTCCCTGTCCGGTATGTGTCCTTTAAAGTTTCTTTTCCATGAGAACTCTGAAACACAGTAGTGGCGTGATGGCGTGAAGAACTGCGCGGCTAGTAGCGAAGCTGCATTTATCTCAGCCTTGCACTTAAGATGGAGGTCTATCGCTTCCAGGCCTAGCATGGTGTCCAGAACTGCCTGTGAGGTGGATTTGAGAGATCCGGTGACCCCAAGGCATTCCGTCCGTTGGACACTACGGAGGTTCTCCAGGTGGGAGTTTGTTTTAACCGCTTCCCACCATACCATGCCTCCTTATGTCAGGATGGGTCTTATTACCGTTGTATACATACAGTGGATGATGCTCGGCTGTAAGCCCCATGTTCGTGCAAAGGACTTCCTACAGGTGTAGAAAGTATCCACTGTCGTTTCTTCCTTTCCTCCGTGTTTCTCTACCAGGAGAGTTTGGAGTCAAGGATGACACCACGAAACTTGGCTTCCCTTGATAGCTCGAGTGTCGTTCCACCAATTGCTGGTAGTTTGAATCTCAGTGTTGTATAGCTTCGTGAAAACAGCACCGTTTCTGTTTTTTGAGGATTGACCCCCAAACCGTTTTGGCGTGCCCAGCTGGCGGTGGTGCCCAGGGCAGATTCCAGAAGGCCACTGATTGTGGGCAGAAATTTACCCGTTACCAGTACTATCATCCGCATAGGCCGTGACCTTATACCCGCTCCTCCCCAGCTGAAGAAGAAGGCCGTTGATGACCAGGTTCCACAGGAGAGGGGATTTAACTCCTCCCTGCGGAGTGCCTCGTGTAACTGTCTTTCTTGACGAGGAGGAGCCCATGTTGGCGCTTATCGTTCTGCTCCAGAGAACGCTGTCTAGCCATCTGGTTACCGTAGGGTGTGTGCCAATCTTGGACAGTGCGGCCGTTATTGACTCGATCCTGACGTTGTTAAAGGCCCCCTATATATCTAGGAAGGCCGCCAAGGCATATTCCTTATACATTAGAGTCTTTTCGATATGCCCAACAACTTCGTGTCGTGCGGTCTCAACTGATCTACCTTTGAGGTAGGCGTGCTGAGCTCCACTTAACACTTGGTTGACTAGCTTGGTTCTAATATATAGATCCATTAGTCGCTCCATCGTTTTTAATAAAAATGAGGACACACTGATGGGTCTATAGTCCTTTGGGGAGATGTGGTTTATCTTCCCTGCCTTGGGGATGAAGACTACTCTCACCTCCCTCCACCCACGTGGGACGTACCCAGTGAGGAGGCATCCTTTGAAGATTTTCTTCAGCCATCGTAGTAGGTGCAGGCACGCTACTTGCAGCATCGCTGGTCGGATTTCATCCGGTCCCGGTGACTTGTAGGGACTGAATGATTTAATAATAATCTTGTCTGGTGCCATTATATCTCGTATGAGATCCTGATGATCATCAGAGTCGTTGGTGGCGTTGGATTCATTACTGGTGAGATCTGAGCAACCTGGGAAGTGAGTACTGATGAGGAGCTCCCCAGGGATTCTCGGCTGCTCTCTGCGGAGGTACCGTCCTGGCTGCGGAGCAGGCCTGGTGTGGTGGGTGCCTTCGACAGTACACGTCGAAGCTTTTAGGCCTCAGTGGTTCCATCTATGGCATCGCAGAATGCTGCCCATGACTCCCTTTTCGCCTTCCTACAGGTGTTCTTGTAGGTATTGAAGCTGCGGCGATAATCGTCCCAGCTGTCCTGCGTGTTTGTCACTTTTGCTTTGTTAAAGAGTCTTCTGGATTCCTTCCTGACTTTGCTCAGCTCCCGTGTCCACCACGGGTTGTGATTGGACTTTGGGGGTCGGCTGATCGGGAAGGATCTGAGATAGTATGTCTGTATGTATGTATGTATGTATGGTACTGATACCGCCAGGATGCCCATACCGAAAGATATGCGACAGTCCGTTGCAAGGAGTTTGGATGGCATTCCTGACTAATACTTTCCAAACTTCGTTGCCGTTCCCCTTGTCTCGCGCTATCGCCCATCGTCCAGTCAGATGTCTCCAGAATCCGGTTCTGTGCCTTGATCAGAACAAGAGTGTCATCATCCGCCTTGATCGGGGGAGGAATCCACACCTTCATGATCGTTCTCCTGGGAGTCTGATACGTGAGGACCACGCAGAGTGCCGTTCCTGGCCACTCGGTGAACTCCTTAGACAATCTTTTCATAAAGCCCAGGACACCTATGGCTTTGTTCGAAATAGCGGATATGTGTGAGTTATAGCACAGATTAGGTACAAAGATAATTCCCAAGTCAGTCATTTTTTAAAGGCGGTTTAAGGAACAGTTATTGATATTGTAGTCAAAAAGGTAAGGCTTGCTGCGATGGAATGTCATGACGTTATATTTGGATATGTTAAGGGGTAGAATGTGTATTAAGCACCAGTTGTTGAGGGCGTCAAGATCAGATTGAAGACATAATGACATCGCTATAGGAGAAACATAACTTCACATCAAGATCATTGATGCCAACAGAGGGACAAGATGGCTACCTTGAGGTACCCCCGACGATACAGAAACAAGCTTAGAAAGAGAGTTATTTAAACCGACACGCTGAGATCGATTACAAAGGTATGCATTAATCCAGAAAATAAGTTCAGGCGGTAACCCTAGGAGAGATAATTTATGGATTAGCAGATTATGATTTACTGAATCAAAGGCTCTACTATAGACTATACTATGTATAGACTACATCAGACTGCTTAACGAAGCCCGCATGCCCGAAGGTGGAGAATTCAAGGAGGTTAGAACAAAGGAGGTTTCCCAAATCCATGCTGTGATTCAAGAACAACAAAAGTGTTGGAGAAGAAATTATTTTTTCGAAGAGTTTGGGAATGGCAGATAAATTGGAGATCCCACGGTAATTAGAAACATCCGATTTAGACCCCTTTTTATGAATGGGAATAATATATGACTCTTTCCAGACAGTGGGAAAATCGCCGAGCTCAAGAGATAGGTTAAACAGTTTAATGAGTGGCACACAGAGAGAATCTGAAAAAAGTTTCAGAACAGCACTAGGAACCATATTGGGGCCAGTAGGAAAAGTAAAAAAAAATTGACATGATTTTAAATTAATTAAGAGGCTATTATAGTCGATGAGGGTGTAATGTTCTATCTCAGGCTGATTTATGCTTCAGTCTGTCCAGGGTTCTGAACTACAAGGTATTCATAATTCACGAGGACCTTTATTGGAAAAAACCAGGAACTTTGCCAGGAACTGAAAGGGAACGGTTAGCTAAATCACAACACTTTTGGTTCTTTAAAGTATTAATCGTGTTGTTTATTATTTCGGGTTAATAACCCGAATAACCCATAATATGCTAATTCTTTAGTTTTACTGCTTAAACGCGGCGTGTATGTTACTTCGTGATTGCCTTTCGATGGCTGGTGGACTGCCTTTGACTGTCGATTGACTCCCGCGATTGACTGCCTTACAATGGCTGGTGGACTGCCCTTTTCTTCATGCTAGGCAGTGCCATTCATAGATCGGCCGGCCTTCGATTTTCCCGGGATTGTCTTATAGATATCTTATTTCTACTCAAAAAGTGTGGGAAGGGTTCTGTCGTAAGTGTGTTATAGTCTGCGCGTGCAGACGGGCTGATCGGTAACAGAAGGTTACCTAATCATTAGCCCTGTAGTCAGTGTTCGATATTCCAGGTAAGGAATATCGAACTGATCATGGGCTCGCGCATGTGCGTGTCCCACAATGTCCCAGGTAAGGTGATCGATGTGCACCGGTACCGTGGGAAAGGAATTTTGTTGGCACTTCGCGTTTCTAGTCGGAAAGGAATGTCTTTTGGGGCAATTTACGGTTTATTTCTTATTACCAATATATTTACATGTATATATAGCTATATTATTAATGTAATCTAAGAACTAGCAGGTGTTGCCCGCGTTGTAACGAAGCATGGTTCGTTACAAGGGGGCGATAGATACAGTTAGAACTATTTGTGTAGAAAGGATAAGATAGACTGCGACGAGGTATGTCAGAAGAAGACAGAATAGAGGGATGGTTATTAGAGGGAACTGAGTAGCAGAGTTGAAAAAATGAAGCGAAAAGATTAGCAATATCACAATCGTTATCAGCCTTGCTGCCATTTAATGAAAACGATTACGGAAATTGGACGAGTTACGTTTCGAGCTGACAAACCGTAAGGTAGGTATTTCAGGCTGGGATATGCATGTCTGTCCAGGGTCCGCTACAACAAATTTTTTAGATGTATGGGAACTTTAGGTTCGGGGCTGGCCTTGAAATTCAGTAGGCAAAGGGACAAAAATGATGACGCGGTAGTTTTGTGGTTGTTGGTTTATTGTTTACTGTCTTTATTCGCTTAATTGTTTACATTTTAAGACTTGCTGGTCTCGCTGGTTGTGTTGTGAGCTGGACTGCTAGTGTAGTGTCTTGAGTCTGTGACTGCCTAGTGCAGTTTCTTGTGTTCGGGATGATGGACTGCCTACTTCTTCGGCCGATCTTGGCCCCTTTATATCGCACCAGAGACCGTGGTTTTCCGTGGTCTGTCTTCGACCCGGAAATAATTAATTATTGCTAACTTATGATTATTGGGTGACAATAATTGTGGGGCGTGGTAAGTGGGTCGAAGCTTGGTGCTTCGTTGACAATTGGCTAGTGGGTCAGTAGTGTTGAGTAGTGTTTTGCTTTGACTGCATCGCAGCAGGTGCGGATTGCAGTTGGGAATTGGGTTAAGAATTGCTGTTTGCTAACTCTGCATTGCAGAAGGAGATAGCTGAATTTGGGTCGGTAGGTTGATAATTTGATGCCGAGTGGGTGCGAAATAGCGCGAAATAGGGTTGATTTAAATTGGTGTGTGGACAAGAATGTGTAAAGTTGTTGATCGAGAGTTCTTAATTTCAGTAACCACAGCAGAAATAATGCAGCATCAGGCATCAAATCAGATCCCAAAAATCTCTGCCCAACATACCCATGCAAATCCGTCCCAATTGCCTAGTGGAATTGAGTCTATGCTGGTAACTATAACAAACACGATGGTAGCAATACAACAAACGATGCAGGAGCTTATTCGCAACCAAAATCTTCTCCTGGAGCTCCTAATCAAACAGAAATCTGTTTAAATGGCTTGTCTAAATATATGGCTATAACTTCTATGCGACAAATCATCCCGATGGTAAGGCACATGGAGTTACTGGCGTTCTGATCAAGCATCGCATAAGGCATTATCCATTGCCTTCATTTGTTACACCTTATCTACAGGCAACATCAATTCATATTGATGTAGTATACTGCCCACCGCGCTTCTACATTTCCGAAACAGAATTTGTAACATTCTTCGACCTACTAGGTGATCGATTTATAGCAGCTGGTGACTACAATGCCAAGCACACCCATTGGGGATCTAGACTTATCAACCCGAAAGGAAGACAACTATATAACGCTATAATAACGCCACGAATCAAGCTAGACTTATTGGTCCACAGATCCAAATCGGTTGACGCGTGGTCGACTTGATTAAGACTCACTGTGGCCTTTACTGGACATGCTGGGACTGCAGGCAGATTGAAAGCGACATGCGAGTTTTTATGAGACAAACTCATAATGAATTCGCGGCTGTCAACTCTGGAATCCGACTGTTACAGGAAAAATATCTTTCTAGTCTCATTTCAAAATTCTTAATATTTTGACTGAGTCGCCTAAGAGAAAGAAAGGTAACAACAGTCTGCCCACTGGTAATAATTGTGTTGTCCTTGCAGTTCCTGCTGTCGAACTTGGATGCAATGGAGCACCGACTGTGTCTTCTGCATCCGCCTCCTCAACAGCCGCCTCGCCCGTGCCTGTGTCTGACTGCGATGTCAGGCAGGAAGTCAATGACTATACTGTCGCTGGAGCTTCGGTGCCTTCACTGGAACCCGCTGTCGCTGCCGCCAGCATGGATGTGGAGGCTCCGTCTGCCTCGGTATCCGTCGTCAACTCAGAATATGGCCCATTATCTGCTGATTCAGCCCTTCGGGTTGAATCTGCTCCGCCGGTTCTACCTAATAGTTCTACCATCCCTCCTTCTATTCTAACCTTCTATTCTATTCCCTTTTTAGCAAGCAGTCATGAAAAAACTGGTTGTTCGCGGACACGCTTAAAAACGGAATAAAAAGACCCGCTTCGTTCGCTCTTTACGCAACCAACGAGAGTGTCTTGTCGCTCTCCTTCTGCATTCGTTCACTTGAGACACTTTGTTTGGTTACGCAGCCAAATAATGGACAAATGCATAGATTATAGTCATAGAGTAAATAGTAATAGTAATAGTAAATCCTTATTATTGTTCATTGTTTGCACTGCCCACTGTACTAAATTGTCATCTATGTACATATTCATGCTCCCGCACGGCAGCAGTCCATGCAGCCGATCTCTTTCGCCTCTTCATCTCGCGCCTTTCTTTATTTCCTTTGCTCTGCTATCACTCTCTCGATCTGTCGCTCTCTCGCTCGGCCCGCCTGCTCTTTGATTAGTCTGGATCTAGCAACCACTGCACATAGTCTTGGAATAGAGCTATTTGATCCGACACCGTCTTGTACCGACACCCGCAATCTGACCCCGTCTTGAACCCAGCTAACTCTCCAACCGACTCGCCTTCTATACTGTTTACAACAATAAACCATATTCAATCTAAACAACCATCGTCTCATTAATAAACATATCGCAAAACTACCTTACTGAAGAAGCCCAGTAGCTCAACACACTTCGTTGAGCAGAAAGATGCGCTCGTGCCTCATTTGTTTGTTTTCGTTGAAGCGTGTGCATCAATTACGATGAGACCTCAGGAAAATAATAAAGTGCGGCGACATTTAAACACTAAACATAAAGAAACATTCGACTCATACAATGAAGATATCTCAAACACCGCTGAGACACAAAAAGGAAAATAGCCTACGAGACAAGTAAAGCGGGTATAATTGGTAAATTTTTCGCTGAAATTTTAAGCCCCATATATAATGCACTGAAAATGCCTACAATAACATCGAGAAATATAATAGAGAAGATATAAAGGCTTCTGTTAAACGGAACGAAAATAGATGTGGCAACCAGGATGGAAAAATCCATCTTGGGTACAAATTTACAGATGTTTAAATCATTCATTAAATTCATTATTCATTTATTCATTAAAATAAGCATAAAAGACAATAAATGTATTTTGTGCTCAGCATTACATCCGACAATGGCAAAAATATGGTTAAGGCCATAGAGCTGATAAATGATGATGCCACAGATAAAAGTATAACCGATGATGACAAGGACGAAGATTTTATGGAATTGCTGGATTCCATGGCATTCTCAAACGTGCAACTTGTGAGATGCGCAGCGCATACACTACAATTGTGCAAGTACGACGTAAATAAAGAAAGCGAGATCAGCCAAAAAATGTATACTTGCCTTCAAATGTGCAAAGTCTTGCGGACCGGAAAATATAGGTACTGTGGGTTTCTCTGTTATCATAAATACCTATATGACAATAAATTTGACTTTATGCAGACGTACCTTGCTGGAGAACCAGAGGCACATTCCAACTCTTGATGTCACCACAAGATGGAACTCAACATACTTAATGTTAGAAAAACCATTCGAGCTAAAGGAGTTTGTTTCTACGCAAACTAATGTCGATCTTGACATTGACTGGGACTGGGTAGAGCTTTATATTGAAGCATTTAAAGACACGTATAAAGCAACTCTAACACTGCAGCAGGAGCAACTTGCTTACAGCGATTTTTTTATATTGTGGATGGAGCTTAAGCTTAAATTTGAAAAAGCAAAAACTACATAACCAAAATATTATTTGCACAACTCGAAATTCGCGAGAGTAAGTTGCTTCAAAACGCTATATACATGTACCCTCGAATTAATTTGATTTTATCTGCCCAACAAAAAATGCTAGCAAAATAAAATTAAAAAAAAAATGCATTACCATTTTTAATTTGAATCAAGTAAGATACTATAAATGTGGTAAGAACGTAGAAGTCTCGTCTTCTAGATTGATATGTGTGTAGTTATTTGATTTTAAATAATAAAATCTTCTTTTTTTAATACTAATTAAGGCACTAAGTGCTAAATGTATCCATAATAATGATTTTATTTATATTTTTATTAAGTCCAGTGTTACGTCAGAGCCAGTGTCAACAAATGATGTTTCTTCCGCAACAAGCAGTATCGATGCATGCGAGGAACAGCCACTTCTATCATCATATTTAGATGATATGCAACCAGTGCCTCAAGTCAATGGAGAAGAAGTACAGTACAAACTCTCTAAAATTTACATGGAAATCGAAAATTTCAATGTTGTTTTTGGCCGTTTACCACTAAATAGTGATATTAAACAATTTTTATTACGACAATAAATTTAAGTCGACACAAATAAGTGAGCTGGCAGAAGTGGTGTTAGCCACACCAGCAACTCAGGTCGGTAGAAAGGTAGTTCTCAGCTCTTAATATTATTTTAAATGAGAAGCGCACCTCTTACTCACGAAAATATTAATTCAATATTAGTTGTAAAGCTTAATTCTTAATTTAAGCGAACAAAATATTTGAAATGTTTGTTTTGTTATGAAGAAGATGTGGAATATGGATATTAAATGTTTTAAGTTTATAAACTTGCCTATGATTTCGCATATACATTCTCATTCTTCGTTATCCCTTCCTCTTTCACGCTTTGCCTGCGAGGGAATATATATTAGCAACAACAAATACCTAACGAAACTACAACAAAAAGACACTTCGTGCATGCAGCTGGCTCGTTTTGCCCAGTGACTGATGCTCAGTTGTTGAGCGCCGAATGAAAGTCTCTCGCTCAGACTGTTTTCGAAGGAAAACACTTATGTTACGTTCGCCGCTCAGCACGAGACCGAAAACACGAGAGCAACAAAAATACGTGTTCTGTTCAGAAAGAGAGCACGTCTGTTTCATTTTTCTTTCTTTTCCGCGAGCAGACAGCATACAAGAATTGGTTGAGCATCTTTTTCGAGCTCTGATTCTAACTGCTGGCACCCCACTAAAATCTATTTTCGTTTCTCGACTGATGGCATCGGCAACGGATGTCCTGGTAAGGGTTTTATCTTTTCTAAGCTTTGCATTGATGATTCCTATCGTTTGGTTGTCACTAAATTTAACTTTAAAGTGAAACGCAACATATCTTCCTTCAAAATCCTTGTTCCTGACAAACATATCAGTAGTCTGCTAGACCTGAACATACTATCTGTCATGTGTTTACCAATCGCTCCTTTAGCCCTGAACGACGAGTGGGTGTCTTTCCTACTCCATCTCTGACTGTCTTAACTTCTCCCCGTCCAACTCCAGCATTACCCTCGGCCTCAAAAAACTAATTTCTCCTTTTTCCCTTATGATAACCTATCATAATGATCGTGGCCTGGGCAGTAAGCTTAACAAGCTATATACTGACAGTGCATCTTTCGAGACTGATGTAGTCGCTTTTTCCGAAACCTGGCTCAACTCCTCTATTTATGACTCCGAGATTTTCATTGACAAATTTAACATATATAGGTATGATCGTCCATCTCGTTGTGGCGGTGTCCTGATTGCTGTTCGTTCGAACATAGCTTCCCAAATCGTTTACGTCGATGGGCTTAATAACATTGTAATTATTGTTGTTAAGCTTTGCTGGCCGTCTTCTAATCTCTTTATATCCTGCTCTTACATTCCACCGTCCTCCGAATTCTCCACTTGTATGCTTCACTTTTCCCATATTCAGTCGGTTTCGTCCCAACTTAATGACTCTGACACTGGAGACTTTAAACTACCTAATATCTCATGGTCTCCTTCTGTGGACTCTAACCTGATGTTCCCATATATTCAGCATGATTTTGTTGATTCATTGTCGGATACATCGTTGGGGTCAGGTCAATGCTATATCCAATAACTTGGGTAGGCTTCTTGATCTCGTGTTTTCTTCCTATATATGGAATACCATGGTCTGCAGATGGTCTCCTCTATCTTTCCCAGAAGATCCTTATCATCCCACTTTTTAAATTTCCGTGCAGTTGCCCTCCTCTGATCCCATAAAATCTCCCGTTAAGCCTTCGTCTAGTTTTTGCTTCAGGAAAGCAGATTTTACGTGCTTGAATCTTGCACTTTCTCAGATCGATTGATCATTTCTCGATGGCTTTCATGAAATAGAGCCGGCTACAAATGCATTTTATTGTTCCTTGTTCAATGTCTTTAGTACCTATGTACCTTTAATTTCACATTTACGTCATGTTAGTGGCCCTATTTGGTTCACCCCGCGTTTGATAAACTTTTGGAATACAAAATCTCGCTTGTATAAAAGGTTCAAAAGAACTGGTTCGCAATCTGACTTCTCTAAGTATCAAATCGCTAAGAGAAGTTTTCTTTTATTTACATGTTTTATATGTTTAAACATTATAATGACTACCTGTCCAAATGTAGACTTAGATTTAAGCGTGATCCGAAGCAATTTTTTAGGTTTGTCAAATTGAAACTCTTCCCCATTTCCGTCATCTTTTTCTTTTAACGGCAGCCAGGCTGATAATGATTGTGATATTGCTAATCTTTTCGCTTTTTTTTTCAACTCTGCTACTCAGTTCCCTCTAATAACCATCCCTCTATTCTGTCTTCTTCTGACATACTTCGTCCCAGTATATCTTATCCTTACCACATGAATAGTTGTAACTTTATCTATCCCCCTTCATCGACTATAATAGCCTCTTAATTAATTTAAAATCATATCAATTTTCTTTTACTTTTCCTACTGGCCCCAATATGGTTCCTAGTGCTGTTCTGAAACTTTTTTCAGATTCTCTCTGTGTGCCACTCATTAAACTGTTTAACCTATCTCTTGAGCTCGGCGATTTTCCCACTGTCTGGAAAGAATCATATATTATTCCCATTCATAAAAAGGGGTCTAAATCGGATGTTTCTAATTACCGTGGGATCTCCAATTTATCTGCCATTCCCAAACTCTTCGAAAAAATAATTTCTTCTCCAACACTTTTGTTGTTCTTGAATCACAGCATGGACAAATAACGCTATGTAGGACTTATAAGGGGGCCTTCCACGAATTTTTAGTGTCGTATAGACTGGGCCACAAAAATGAACGCCACATACTGCGAATGGGCGGAGAGCACGGAGCCGGTCTGCGGGTAGATTTCCCATCATTTGGGTCTGGAGTCGAGGCTTGCATTTAAAGCAGCGAATGCACGACCTGACCATTGCCCTGCAGATCTCCTGAGCGTTTACTATCCAAACACGCTGCCTAAGGATGCTCACAAGTGCTCGTGGGCCGGCATGAAAATTCGTTTGATGCAGATAGCGAACATATGTCTGCACAAACTGCGAGCGTTTTGTCAACAGCAGAGGAAACTTGGCATGGTATGACATAGGAGCGTTAACTAGTCGCCTCCCAACTCGCAACAACGAAAAAGAGCACCAAGTCCCCATTTCTTTGTTGATGAAGGGATTCAATTGCTGAAGACTGAGGCCTAACCTTTTGCCTTTACGAAGCCTTTCGATCTCTTCCTGATACTTGTTTTTCTTGGATCAGCTCGAAAATTTTGTGAAAAGCCTCATCGTACACTACTGGTGACGGTGTGACTTCAAATTTAAGACTTTTGTCTTTGCATTTTCGGATGAAGCGGAACACGTAAACGAACACTCCTAGCAGCTTGAGGTGTGACGAGTATTCCTCGATAATTTCCACTAAATCATTTGATTTAGCGGTCACGGTCAGTCCGACCGCTGTCTTCCTGGTTTCCAGCTTCAGCTCGTCCTCAGAAAACTCGAAGTGGGGATTTCTGGGCCAGCTCTCTTCTTCTGCCTTCAAAAACGCTGGTCCACTAAACCAGATCGACTGCGAAATCTCCTCAATGTCACAACCTCTCGAAACTATGTCTGCTGGGTTCTGTTTAGTTGGAACATGCCGCCACGTAGCATCATCTGACCACTCCTAAATCTCAGCTACTCGGTTCGCAACGAATGTTGATAACGACGAAGGGTGGGATCGGATCCAATGAAGGGTCACTTCCGAATCCGGCCAACATACCATTTGTTCAATCGGCACGTAGAGTAGCGATTTGAGTCGGTAACAGAGATCTGCGAGAAGGTGAGCGGCACATAACTCAAGCCTTGGAAGCGTTTTCGTCTTGAGCGGCGCTACTTTCGACTTTGCGGTCAACAACGAGACCTTGAAACCTTCTGCAGTCTTACTACGGATATAGACGCATGCTCCATAAGCCCTCATGGAGGCGTCGGCAAAGGCATGTACTTGAATCGGTGACATGGGATCAGTATGCACAATGGCAATCTTCTCCAGCTGACCCAGCTACAAGCTCCGCTAGCAACCTCAGCCTGACGTTCAGCTCCTCCTCACTGAGTTCGCCAATTCTCTCCTTGCCGACAGCCGTTTCGATTCTCCGTGCTGCCCCTACCATCGATTGCACCTTGCGCTTGTAGAATGCGGCTTCCGAATCGACGAACAATGATGAGGGAGGCAAGAGTGAGGGGGTGCTATTAGAAGCCATTATGTATGTTTACGAAGCACTGGGTTAAAGATTCTGAAGCACGGAGAGGTTAATGACCGGTGAATAACCTCGAACAGTTTTAGAGGAACTGGACACTCGATCGCAGCGCTCTACCACACGGGCTCACAGTTCCACAGACCAGCAGTGAAAGTTCACAGTTTTAAAGGAAGTTAGTAGGTGCAGCTTAGAGCACCGAAAACCGAAACGAAACAACCGCAAGCAAAACCGCAAAACAGATGACGCGAGAACCGTTTATGTTGCTTGTGCACAAACGAACGAAACGAAAAACCGTGGTACAAAGCGAATTAAACAACCGGGGTCACCAAAATGTTGAGCTATTGAGCTTTTTCAATAGCGTAGTTAAATCGAAAATTTGTACTTTGATTAATTCAACAACACAGTTTGTTTGATTATATTAGTTTTCTTTATTTGCCATACAAGGCGAGTGGGAAGAGTATGGGTAAGAGTTAGCAACAGGCGGACCCGTGGTGGACCGTTTTTAAGCGAGAACAAATGGGTTTTTTGTAGTAATGATATGGCAGGTCACTGTGCCAACCGACGAGCCTCCCTCTCAGGGAGGCTTAGCTTAGCTTTGCTCTCTTTGCGCTGCCATGGACCGACACTTAGCCGAACAACGGTGAAAGGTATATTTCACAGCGTCGAATCAGAAACGCTCATACATTTCAATTGCCATATGCAAGCGACGAAATTCGCGAGAGCTTACGAATCTAAAAATTGAATCCGCTTGCATGTGTTAGTTCACACAGAACCAGCAAGTGCGTACTTGTGCGAAGCGGAACGATTTTCGAGACGAAAACCTTTTTATGAGTTGAGAAACAAAGTTATTTACCGACGTTGAATACGTCGCACGCTGAATACCCTAATGACAATTATTCCAATGTGAGGTCATATATTAAATATATTATGTATTTTTGTAGAAGTATATCCGCCCATTATTATCGAATATACCATGCTAAAAAAATTATCATTGGAGGGATATACAATAAAAGAGTTTATTAATATTGGGGTAGTAAGCGTCTTGCAAAATTAACTCACAATTATAAAGTGAAGGGTATATTTCGACAGCGCTGTATCATACGTATGCATGTGCACACATCAGTCGTCGCGACGACTCAGCTCGGCTGTTGCAGCAGCATAGAACCAACTTCGTATGCTGTATGCATACAAGAGAGCGGTTGGCTCTAGAGCTCTAAAGCCAGCCTGCAAAGCCTGTGGAATAAATACAAAGATAATATGTTCAACCGTCAACGACTACAGACGTATTTTTGTATCGCTCCGCGGTGAAAATCAATTAAATCAATTAATCGCGATTAATCATAAATTAAATTCGCGAAAAAGCGCTCGGGGTAGGCATGGGTACTAGTGATCGTGCTGCCCATGAATACCATCCAATCGAGTAATAAAGACTAATAGAAATAATAGAAAAGAACAAATGTCAACGTTTAAGAGCACCAGCTCTGTAAAGACCACAAGCACTGTAACCAAAGCCAAAATGAGCCAAGCCCGGCAACAACAACAGGACGAGCGTCGGCTCTCGCAAGCAAAAAGCAACGCGTACTTCTCTATACGCTCGCCAAAGGCAGCAGTACCAACAAAAACTGCATCACTGCAAGTGAACGAGGAGAGAGCACGCTCTCTCTCCCCTGCATTGGAAAGTGGGTCATGGAGTGCTCAGTGCCCATCCCCCGACTCGTACTGCCTAACCAGCGATTTGCTAATATCGACAACAACTAGTACAATGCCCTCGCTCAAAACTGTGTCTTCGACCACAACAACGACAACAACCACAACAACAACCACTGCAATTGCTCAGCGCCCGATACTGTCGACCCACTGCGACAAGCCCCAACTCTCCCAACCAATAAGTTCAAAAAATGCTAACGGAGCGTTAATTCAGACTGGGATCGATCGCTATGTGCAAATCAAAAGAAAATTGAGCCCACAAAATGTGAAGAACAACAATGCAGCTAAAATAACTAAAACAACCGAGAACACTGTGCCACATAAGGCACTAGCAAACAATAGATTTGCGATACTAAGTGTCCCAAATGAAGATGAGATCACCCAAACACCCAAGGCCAAAAAATAAAGACCGCCACCTATTTATGTTCGACAGGCAAATTGTGCTGAACTGGTCAAAAAAATAACTGATACAATTGGCGCAAACACATTCTATGTGACGTACATAAAAAGGGGTAATATAAATGAAATAAAAATACAAGTCAATGACGAACAAAACTATCGATCAGTTGCGAAATACCTCGAAAATGAAAAAATGAATTACTACACCTACCAACTTAAAAGTAGCAAAGGATTACAAGTGGTTATCAAAGGAATCGAACCAACAGTCCCAATCAATGAGATAATAGATGGACTTAACGATAAGGGCTTCGAGGTCAAAATGGCAATGAACATAATAAATAGAAATAAAATTCCCCAGCCAATGTTCAAAATAGAACTGACACCTGAAAGTATGCATATAAGTAAAAATGAAGTTCACCCAATATACAAGCTTCAATACCTACTGCACCGTAGGATCACCGTTGAGGAACCACACAAACGAAATGGACCGGTCCAATGCACAAATTGCCAGGAATATGGACACACGAAAACCTATTGCACTCTACGGGCAGTCTGCGTTGCCTGTGGTGATGTTCATCTCACTGAGGCCTGCCCCGTAAATAAGGAGGACCCATCTGCCAAAAAATGTAGCAACTGTGGGGGAAACCATACTGCCAACTATAGAGGTTGTCCTGTCTATAAAGAATTGAAAAATCGCCTAAACCAACAAATAACTGCAGCTCGAAACCCGGTCGTCCGACAAAACTTAACATATATACCATCAACTACGACTCCAGGAGTTTCTTTTGCTCAGGCGTTAAGTTACAACAACGGGTCGTACGCCTCAGTCTCTAAGCCGACACTTCAACCAACCACAGCTGGAATAATGCAGAATCAGGCATCAAATCAGATCCCAGAAATCTCTGCCCAACATACCCCTGCTAATCCATCCCAATTGCCTAGTGGAATTGAGTCAATGCTGGTAACTATAACAAATACAATGGTAGCAATACAACAAACGATGCAGGAGCTTATGCGCAACCAAAATCTCCTCCTGGAGCTCCTAATCAAACAGAAATCTGTTTAAATGTCCTGTCTAAATATATGTTTCTGGAATGCAAATGGCATTTCTCAGCACAAATGCGAGCTCTTACAGTTCCTCGCTCAACACGACATTGACGCCATGCTCATATCAGAGACTCACCTTACAAATAAAAACTATTTTCACCTCGATGGCTATAACTTCTATGCGACAAATCATCCCGATGGTAAGGCACATGGAGGTACTGGCGTTCTGATCAAGAATCGCATTAGGCATTATCCATTGCCTTCATTTGCTACACCTTATCTACAGGCAACAGCAATTCATATTGAAATTCAGAGCGGCTACCTAAACCTAGCCGCAGTATACTGCCCACCACGTTTCTGCATTTCCGAAACAGAATTTGTAACATTCTTCGACCTACTAGGTGACCGATTTATAGCAGCTGGTGACTACAATGCCAAGCACACCCATTGGGGATCTAGACTTACCAACCCGAAAGGAAGACAACTATATAACGCTATAATAACCCCACGAAACAAGCTAGACTTTATCTCTCCGGGCAAGCCCACATATTGGCCCTCAGATCCAAACAAGCAACCCGACTTGATTGATTTTGCAGTTACACGAAGGGTGCTGCAAGCTCAGATTAATGTAGATCACTTAACAGATCTATCAACGGATCACTCGCCCATTCTACTTCACCTTTACGACCATCCACAGCTTTCGGAACGCCCACACTTTCTAACTTCTAGCAAAACAGATTGGCTCAAATACAGGAAGTACATAAGCTCTCATATTGATAGCTGCCCAAACATTAATTGTAAAGATGACATTGATAGGTCAGTCGAAGCATTGGTTTCCTCAATGTCACTGGCGGCAAAACACTCAACACCAATATTAGCATCTAATAAACTTTCCAACAGCAGTCGTATTTCTAGGCACATTGAAGTGCTGCTACGCGATAAAAGAAGGCTTCGCCGAGAGTGGCAAGCACACAGATCACCTGCATCGAAAGAGCGGCTAAAAATAGCCAACCAACTACTACGCAGAGCCCTAGAAGATGAAAAAAACCGAGCTCAAATATCCTATATGGAGCAACTCTCCCCAACTAGCAAACGATTCCCACTGTGGAAAGCAAAATCAGGCGTATGCCCACCAATCGAGAGTGAATCACCTTTGCGTACACAAACAGGAGAGTGGGCTCGCAGCAACAAAGAGAAGGCAAATACATTTGCCGTCCATCTAGAAAACGTCTTCAAACCGCACCCAGCAACGAATAGCTTTGTGCTCCCACCAACCAACAATCCCGAAGCTACTCCGCCTATCATATTCCAATCAGGAGAAGTCACAAGGGTCATTAAAGACCAAATCTCAAAGCAAAAGAAAGCTCCGGGCCACGATTTCATCTCTCCTAAAATGATCATAGAATTGCCGAGCTGTGCAGTGTATTTCCTTACTATGATATTCAACAGCATGATGAAATGGGGCTATTATCCTCAAGAATGGAGGAAATCAGTCATCACAATGATTCATAAAGCCGGAAAAGACAAGTCCAAGCCATCATCATATAGACCTATCAGCCTACTGCCTTGCCTATCAAAGATATTTGAAAAGCTGCTCCTGAATCGTATCAAACAACACCTACACATCAACGGTGCCATCCCGACTCACCAATTTGGATTTCGCGAAAAACACGGAACCATTGAACAAGTAAACCGTATAACCTCTGAGATACGAAATGCATTTGAAAGACGGGAGTATTGCTCCGCTGTTTTTCTGGATGTCGCACAGGCTTTCGATCGCGTTTGGTTAGATGGCTTAATCCACAAAATCAAAATATTACTTCCACAGAACATCCATGGAATAATGGAGTCATACCTACAGCAAAGAAGTTTCGCAGTACGATGCAAAGATTTCCTCTCTGAATATCATCCAATTGAAGCTGGTGTACCGCAAGGCAGCGTGCTTGGACCGACACTGTATATCATATTCACAGCAGATCTACCGACAAACAGCCTAACAACAACTTCGACATTTGCTGATGATACTGCCATATTAAGTCGCTCCAAGTGCCCAAGAAGGGCCACGGATCACTTATCATCTCATCTCGTGGCCTTAGAAAAATTGCTAGCAGACTGGCGGATACATGTAAATGAGCAAAAGTGCAAGCATGTCACCTTCACGTTAAACAGGCAAACTAGCCCTCCATTATGTCTGAACAATATCAACATTCCACAAACCACCGAAGTAACATACCTTGGTATTCATCTGGATAGAAGGCTTACTTGGCGTAAGCACATCGAAGCGAAGAGAAATCTACTTAAATTTAAAGCTAGTAATCTAAATTGGCTAATAAACACCCGTTCACCACTAAAACTGGAGTACAAAGTACTTTTGTACAATGCAGTTCTCAAACCCATCTGGACATACGGCTCCGAGCTATGGGGAAATGCTTGCGTTAGTAATTTAGAAATAATCCAGAGAGCTCAATCGAAGATACTAAGAACTATCACTGGGGCACCATGGTACATACGGAATGAAAATATCCATAAAGACTTAAATGTAGGATCAGTTAAAGATGAAATTGCCAAAGTGAAAGCAAAGTACCAGGCCAAGCTTCAAGCCCATCCTAATAGACTTGCGCAGTCTTTAACTTGGCACACTAGCCATACACGACTCCGGTGAAGAGACCTTCCCACCCAGCAATAATACTTAGCTAGGGACGTACTCTAAGTAATTAAGTGTAAATAATTAAATAAATATATTAGGCTAAGATTTGTATACTTGTCGTAAGTCTCTAATAGGGAAGATTCGATAAATAAAATCCCGTAATAATAAAAAAAAAAAAAAAAAAAAAAGACATAAAAAACATGTACAAATACGTGTCTCTTAAAGAAATCCTGACCTTGAGGCGTATTAAGAGTTGCATAAGCAGACTTTGCTCTTCATCGAAGATTTATGTTACCTCATGAGCGGTAGTTTGTTAGTCAGGTTAGAAACGCCAGCCCCAGATCGAGGAATGAATGACACATTTAATAGAGAATTGGAACGTGAACGTGAATATGATCGATATGAATTAGAGCAAACAGTTCAAACGAATGAAACTCTGTTGAACCCAAAATAGAAGGAAGTCTATGATACATTTATTAATTCAATTTATGATGGAAATGGTGGCTTATTTTTACTGATTGCCGCTGGTGGAACTGGGAAGACATTCCTCATGTCATTGATTGTGGCCACTGTTCGTGCGAGATCAGAAATTGCGTTGTTAGAATAATGACGTACGGCTCATTCAGCGTTCAAATGGCCATTAAATCTTTAAACTACTGGACAACCGACATGTTAAATTGTAAAATACCCTGCAACGGCCAAAGTTTTAGTAGCGTCAAAAATAATCTGGGACGAATGCACAATGGCGCACAAACGAACCTTAAAAGATCTGCACAATGACTCAAGAATTTTTGTTGGCGGAATGATTTTACTATCAGGAGATTTTCGCCAAACACTGCCAGTCATTCCAAGGTCGACTGATGCAGATTAAATAAACGCTTAGATCAAATCATCAAAACTGTGGTTCTATGTAAAGAAACTTCAACTTGTAGCAAACATGAGAGTTGCATTGTTAAACAACCCATCTGCTGAAGATTTGTCAAAGCAATTGCTGACTATCGGTGATGGCCGTGTTCCTGTCTACGAATAGAGCAGATTTAATTTCCTTCGAATTTTTTTAATATCGTCTCATCGAGAGACGAGCTTATCAGCAAAGTTTTCCGGAATATCATTGCTAACCACAAAAATAACAAGTGGTTAAGTAAGAGTTAAATTTTGGCGGCTAAGAATACAGATGTGAATTTAAAGCATTCATTAAAATTCAGAATCAAATCGTTGGTACTAACTGTGTAACAAAGGAATTTTTAAACTCCTTGGATGTGCCTGGTTTACCACCGCACGATTAAGAACTGGAGGTGGGCTCGGTAGTCATCATGCTTCGAAATCTATACCCACCAAAACTATGCATGGAACGAGTTTGGTGATAAGAAAACTGATGAGTAATGTGATTCGTGCAACGATATGCATGGAACGAGTTTGGTGATAAGAAAACTGATGAGTAATGTGATTCGTGCAACGATACTCAAAGCAAAATTTAAAGATGAGTTAGTCCTAATTCCGAGAATTCCAATGATCCCAACGGATATACCTATTGAGTTTAAATGAATTCGGTTCCCGATTCGTCTTGCCTTCGCCATGATTAACAAATCACAAGGCTAACCTAAACCTGGAAAATCCATGTTTGGCCAATTGTAAGTGACATGTGCACATGTCGCTCTATTTGTTCTTGCGCCTGATAAAAACAAAAACATAAAATGTAGTACATTCCAAGCTGCTTCAATAAATAGTTGAATTCGATTCCATTTAAATAATCATATTGAAATTTAAACTATCTGTGTTTTATTATCACTCTGAAGTTTTTCTGACGAAGTTCGCCGGGGTCAGCTGGTATGTACATATATTATAATATAGAAGTATTTATTGCATATATTCCAAGGTACGTTATTTTTATTCATTCCGAAACAGACAGAAAACCAACAATGTTTATAGCATATGTTTCACTGATCCAAATAAATTCGAGAAATCTTGCTTCAAGAACTCCAATGACAGCTCCAGCGAAAATGTCCAAAATGTAATGCCGCTGTAAAATCAGTCGTGATAGAGCGACGCATACAGCCCATGCCGTAAGGGGTATTAACAGAAAAAAGGGCAGTGAATACAATTTTGTAAAAAATATAAGTACATAAAATGCTCTAGATGAGTGGCCTGATGGAAAACTAAATTTATCGGGTCCTAATACCAACGTATCTTTGATTGATACCGGTCTTCTTCGACGCACAAATGACTTTAACACGGCTACGACGACAATATCAAAAATAAGTCCCATAAGCATATTTACTTGCATTTGAAGCAATGCTTTTGAATTGATTATCCATATGAAAGCCATCCAAGAAAATAACCAGACAAAACCATCACAGGATATTTCTAGAAATTTACAGTTTATCTTTAAAGATTTAAAGAACGTATAATTATATAGAATTGATACGCAATAATTCGACCATTGCACATCTTTCTCCACCAAGTATTTCAGTATTGGTGATGACTGAAATTTAAAAAAAGGATTGTCAATATCATTCACAACGTACATTAAATTATAATTCACACAAACCGTCTTCATTCTCTAAATTGGACATATGTTTATATATTTTTAAATGGAAATTTTATGTTTAAAGAGATAACAAGCAGTGTGACCCAACTATGTGAGCTAATAAAAAATCATAGTTAGGGGACTCGACTCAAATTTACGCTTTTCCCACTAACTAAATAAATTAAAGAAATAGAAAAGAGGATTGGGTATTATTACTAATAGTGTTATGACATTAGACATATCCAATTTTGCTGCGTAGAGAGGGATATCATGAGAGGCAAAATTATTGTCTAATGGTTTGCAGTCAAACAACTGAGGCACTACTTGATACAAAATTATGTTTTCCAGAAAAAAAACACCCACCAAGCCAGCAAAATAGTATCTGCAAAGTAAAAAAATCGATTAATTCTGACATATATACTTCTCTCGGTCTGACTGCAGGCATTTCCTATAAGACTATGTATGTCTATTTTCCCAGCTAGTCGTTAGCAAAGTCTAATGTCATGTGGCCATAAGCAAAAAATGGTTTTCCTTAAATTCGCAGGTGTTATTACCATATTTACAAAGTTGCTCAACCTGGATAATGTGAAATTATTATTTTAGAAAGAATGAACAAATTCATTTTCCATGGCTAACCTACCACTTGCACGAGCTAACTCACTATCAGACTTAGAATTATAACAGTACTGGAGTCAGAAGACAGAGAAAGAGGGTATCGGTATAACCTATACTATAAATTTGTAGAAAAAAATCAGTGTGTAAGCGGCCATCTCCGCAACGCGTGCGCCAAATTGAATGCTGTTTTTATTTAAATGGTAAAGCCTAGTACTCAGATCGAAAAACTGTTTGCTAGCGAACAGATGTCATATATTTTTCGAGCGACCAGTGGTGTGACCAGAGATGTTCACTTCATTACGTACGGTTACACTGCTCAGACAGCTGCTTGGTTTTGTTTAAAGTTAATAAAATACACTTCTTCGGCTGGGGCCGCTCTTCCCCAGCCATATCCTGGGCTCCACAACATTTTATTGGCAAGGTAATGTGTCTGACTATCAGCAGCAGCAGATGGCAACGCCTCCCGTGCCTCCCGTGGACACCGTGAAGAAAAACTGTTTTGAAAACTATATTTGTTTTATATTTATGAAAATTAATAAATATAATAGATTGTAATATCCGTATAATTCTCATTCATATAATACTGCATTAACTAGATTCTATTTTTCTTCATTATTAAAATATTTCATTTGGTTATGTTGTTCTCTTATTGCAATGTTTGCTTCGTGTTTGCTGGAAAAATATATCAAATTGATCAAATTGAACAGCACGGGTATTTAACATCCTTCTTTGGCAGCCACATTTCCTTTGTTAAACCTATTTTTATTGTGCTAGTCACTCGGTGAGAATAGTTCATTTTGGATGTTATTATACCCGTACTAAAAAAAGAGTTAAGGGGTATATTAGATTTAAGGTAAGATTGGATGTGTGTAACGCAGAGAAGGAAACGTTTCCGACCCCATAAAGTATATATATTCTTGATTAGCATCAATAGCCGAGTCGATATAGCCATGTCTGTCTGTCCGTCTGTGCGTCTTGTTGAGCGCCTAGATCTCAGAGACTATAAGGGTAACCAAATTTGGTTTCCAGACTCATGTGAGATCACACTGATACAAGAGTATTTCAAAATTTCGCCCCGCCCCCTTCCGTCACGCAAAAGTCGAAAATCTCTGGCAGGCACAATTCTAAAGATACGATAAAACTAAAAACGCACTATTGTAGAGAATGCCCATATCTACCAGACTGCCGAATCTGAATCAGATCGGATCATAATTATAGCCAGAATGAAGAAATTAATTTTCAGTTGTTTCCCCCGCCCCCTCTTGCGAACAACCTCGCTACTCATCCTCTTTCTCGCTCGCACACTCTGCCGCGTTCAGTGCGCGAGCAACCCCTAGCGGAGGAGATGTAGAATATGAATGGTACATCTATAATCTACATGTTAGATGTAGAATACATTGTAGATGTAGATAGCAAATGTAGCAAAAAAATGTAAAATGTATAATTTTTTTTTAAATTCTAAAATTCTTAAAAATTATGCTCAAAAATGTATATACTGACTGAGTACGGGTATAAGTAGAGTCGCGTCCCCAGAAGCGACTCACACGTTCCTTCTCGTTTTTTTATTGTTTTCCCTCCAAAAATTTGCGCCTAACTCTGGCAGAATAGAATGTTGAAAAGGAGAAGAAATTAGCGAGAGCAGAGTAGAAGAGTTAGGATCGAATGCAGGTACAGAAAACTAGAAATAAGAGAGAGGGAAATCTGGGGATATCTACTTCTCTTTCTTACGCGCCCGGTTTGGTCGGCAGCAGTTATAGCTGGACATAATTTTGCTGCCATGACCGCAAGAACTGCAGGGAATATTGACAGAATTCTGCATTCTGATATGAGTTAGAATATTTGACAGCCGAAGACATTCGAATGATTGTATGCCCTTTTTGTGTATGGTCAGATATTCAAATGATGTGTTAAGCACATAAAATTCTGTACTGACTTTTTAGTAAAGTCTAGTACACAGATCCAAAAACTTTTTGCTAGCAAAAATATGTCATATATTCTTCTATCGGCCAGTGGTGTCACCAGAGGTGTGCACTGCATACCTTACGGTTACACTGCTCTGAAATGCACTTCTTCGGCTGGGTTCGCTTTTCCCTAGGCATATCCTGGGCTGCCTAATATTTTATTGCCAAAGGAATGTGTCTGGCCAACAGCAGGTTCACATCGCGACGCCTCCCGTGCAACCTCCGCACAGTGGCTCGTTTTCCGAAAACTCGTTGCAAAAGTCGAATATCGCGTTGTCGAATATAGCAAAACTTTTGTTACACTTCAATTAGGAATTAATCAAGCTATTCAAAACCAGAATTTTATAATTTACAAATAATTTTTTAAGATTTATAATCGTTGTTAAAAGTTGGACAATTTTTCTGTTTTTGAAAAAATGAAGAAAACCGTGCTTAAAAGGCAAAGGTTACTGCATTTTTCTCAAAAAGTTTTCTCTAATTTAAGGAAAAAATTTAAAATATTTTTTTTTTGTACCTGACTCAAGTACGCATATCTTAACCTAATATATTTATTTAATTAATTACACTTAAGTACTTAGAGTACGTCCCTAGCTAAGTGTGCTAAGTATGGCTAGTGTGCCAAGTTAAACACTTCGCAAGTCTATTAGGATGGGCTTGGAGCTTGACCTGATACGTTGCTTTCACCTTGGAAATTTCATCTTTAACTGATCCTAGATAAGTCCTTCTGCATATTTTCATTCGTATTGTGAAGGGCATGGTCGGCGTTACAGTCGCCAGCTGTGTTAAGTCCAGGGGTGTTAAGTCCATCCACCAGCTCTGCGCACTCCGCGCACTCATCGCAGGACTATTCCCCATAGACATCCTAATCATCGAGGAGAGGTAGTGGAGAGGAGTAGTACGTGCAGGCGGCGACCAAGAGGCGGCGCGAGAGCAGGCTAGAGAAGGGAGCATCAGAGCCTGGCAAATCCGCTGGAACATCGCTTAGATCTCTAGTTTTATAATACATTTATATTAGTCAATAATTAGAGTAACAACTGTAAGATACCTATTTCAGGCTGGGATACGCATCAGTCCAGGGTCCTCTGCAAGAAATTTGTAGATCTGCTGGAACTTAAGGTTCGGGGCTGGCCTTGAAGAGCAGTAGGCAAGGTGGGGAATTTTATGACTCGTTACTTCTGTTGTTTTGGTTATTATTAATGCTTTTTACGTTTTACCTTGCTTACAATTCGAGACCTACTTGTCTTGCTAGTTGTGCTGTGGACTGGTGGAGTTTAGTTTGTGACTGCCTAGTTCAGTGTCTTGGGCTTGGGCTGATGGACTCCCTAGTGCAGTGTCTAGTGTTCGTACTGATGGACTGCCTAGTGCAGTGTCTTGGGCTTGGGCTGATGGACTGCTTGCTTCTTTGGCCGATCTTGGCCCTTTTAAGCAGCTGGCGATCGCACCTGAGGCCGTGATTTTCCACGGTCTGTCTTTGACCCGGAAATAATTAATTATTGCTAACTTATGATTATTGGGTGAAAATAATTGTGGGGCGTGGTAAGTGCGTCGAAGCTTGGTGCTTCGTTGATAATTGGATAGTGGGTCAGTGGGTTTGAGGAAAGTGTTTTGCTGAGACTTCATCGCAGTAGCTGCGAACTGCAGTTGGGAATTGGGTTTAGAAATGAGGTACAAAACCTCTGCATCGCAGAAGGTGAATGCTGAATGGTAGTTCGATAATTCGAGGCCGAGTGGTTGCGAACTATCGTAGTAGGTGACCGAGAATTTCTGTCGTGCTGTCTTCGCTGGTTTCGAAATATTGCAAAATTTTAGCAATTGCGTGCATTGCTTAAGACTATTTTATTTTCCGGAGGGGCTGAGACACCGTTATTTGTAGATACCTGGATAAACCATGGCTCGTTGGCTTTGTGTATATCAGTTTGAATATGGTTTCCGACCAGCGTGGATGCGCAGACACTCCGCTGTGGCGAGCCATGGCTAGAACCATTGTTCGTTAATTTCTTAAACACACTACACCTCCCCTTTTTATAAGAATAACGTAATGTATATGAAGTTATTCTATGGTGTATATAATGTATTAATTGTGTGTTCTTTATAATGCATTTTTGCGTTTATGTCTACTTATAATAGTACGTAAATATTGTTTCAAGTATAAAGTATAAAGTTGGCATAAAGTGTGCTTGTTATTTTGATTTATTCTATTTCATTTTTTTTCATGGCCATGAAATGGTGAAAACGAACCAAGTTTTGTATATTGTTTTATTATACCCGTACTCAAAAAAGAGTTAAGGGGTATATTAGATTTGTGGTAAAAGTGGATGTGTGTAACACAGAGAAGGAAAATTTTCCGACCCCATAAAGTATATATATTCTTGATCAGCATCAATAGCCGAGTCGATAGAGCCATGTCTGTCTGTCCGTCCGTCCGTCCGTCCGTCCGTCCGTCTGTCCGTCTGTCTGTCTTGTTGAGCGCCTGGATCTCAGAGACTATAAAAGCTAGGGCAACCAAATTTGGTTTCCAGACTCATGTGATATCACACTGCTACAAGTGTATTTCAAAATTTCGCCCCGCCCCCTTCCGCCCCCACAAAGGACGAAAATCTGTGGCAGACACATTTTTAAAGATACGATAAAACTAAAAACGCAGTATCATAGAGAATGCCCATATCTACCAGATTGCCGAACATCGGATCATAATTATAGCCAGAATTAAGAAATTAATTTTCAGTTGCTTCCCCCGCCCCCTCCCGCAAGAGAAACGATACTCTATCTCCTTCTCGCTCGCACACTCTGCCGCGTTCAGTGCGCGAGCAACCCCTAGCGGAGGTGATGTAGAATATGAATGGTACATCTATAATCTACATGTTAGATGTAAAATATACATTGTAGATGTAGATGTAGATAACAGATGTAGCAAAAAAATGTTAAATGTAAAATTTTTTTTTTTTCTTTAATTATAAAAAATCATGCTCAAAAATGTATATACTGACTGAGTACGGGTATAAGTAGAGTCGCGTCCCCAGAAGCGACTCACACGTTCCTTCTCGTTTAGTTTTAGTTTTTAGTTTTTTTAATAGTCCCTTTATATAGCTTATGTCCCGTATCAATTTTATATAATACTAAATTGCCTATATTTATTTGTATGCTATTTAGATACCTGTCATAATATATATCTTGTTTAGTTTTTGCATTTTCTAATAATAGTTTGGATCTACTATTAGCTATCTGTAATCTGTATATTACTTCTTTATCGTATGCTTCATGGTTGTATACTGGACTGACCTTGGTTTTTTCTAAGAAGTCATATATTTGTGGTTTTTTACCAAACACCAGTTCATCGTTCATCATCGTTCGTTCTCTTTCGTAGTGACCAGACGTGTTTTTCTTTTGCGCTCCGCATTTTCCTTTTGTTTAACTTAAACAGCCGGTGTTTTTGATCTATAATTTAACTCTCCAACTAACATACACTAAAATCAACTTTTACCGCGGGTGCATGACTAATAATTGTGTAAAAACACAACTTATTTAATTAATTTTTTGCGTCGGTTATTCGTGTGTTTGTGTTGTTGCTTTTCGTAAGTACGCCCTCTCATTACATTTGGCCGCTCTTTTGTCGTAGTTATTGCCGTCTATCACTCTCTCTATCACCTAACTCTCAATAACTGTTCTTTTGCTCTCGCTCTTGTAACTTTTTTTGCAGTAACGCTCTCACTTATAAGCTGTTGCTGCAACCACTCTCCTCTCTCATAATTTACGGATTTCCCTTTAAGCATTGCTCTAAGCAGTTGCTCTGCACAGTGGTCTGATTGCTATTTGTTTAAAACTTTTTTTTTCCCGAAGTAAAAAAATAAAAGACATAAATATGGAATTTTCTGTCGTCCGTGCCAAAAAAAACCTGCAAGAAGCAGAAAGCTTTGCGAAAGCGTAGTGCACGCAAAATGTGTAGGGATCTCGGGCCGTGTAGGAGACGCCATTTCACAAAAAAACGGCCTGCATTATAGTTGAGGAATGCCGTGCTGTGGAAAACGACATGCGTTCGTTCATGAGGCAGACGCGGAGTGGCTTCAAGGAGCTGATCGTAGGCTTTAAACAGCAATATGATCGGCTCTTGGCCATGGACACTCAGTTCAGCAGTTTACAGCTGCTGGCTGAGTCTCCGAGGCGCAAGAAGTCTACTCCGCGGGACTTGCAAGTGCCGACTGCCTCATGTCCGCCGGCATCTGAAAAACTTACTCCGACCACCCCCTTAGTGCAGCAGTCGATTACGTTTGCTACTCCAAGGGCAACCATCGCTGCTGGTGATGCAGATTCGGGAGCCGAATGCGTCACTTCGGAGAGTATGCAGTTAGAAATGTCTGTGGAGTCCGTGTCCATCGAGTCCGCACCCTTAACTATCCCCTCAGCTTCGCTTCCACCAGCTAATAAATGTCCTGGACCACCGGATACTGGCATCACAGGTACTAGGCCAAAAAACTAACTTCCTCTCTTTTAGTTACCTACCAGAATGCTAGACGCTTGCGTAGTAAGATCAGCACTCTTTTTCTTGGGAGTCTCGCATTTTCGTCCCATGTTATTGTGTTTACCGAGACTTGATTAAAGCCGGACATTCTTAGTTCCGAAGTTTTGGCAAGTCGATACACAATTTTTAGAATTGCCCGTTCGTCTCGACGTGGGGGTGGGGTTCTCATTGCAGTAGACTCAAACTTAACGTCAGAACATTTCATGGTCCAGGTTCAACAAGACCTGGAATTCCTGGGCGTAAAACTGATTCTCCCAGGCTTTTCCATTTTTATTACTTGCTCGTATATTCCACCTTCCTCAAATATCTTAATATACGAGCATCACCTGTCAGCTTTAAAAACTGTTTCTTCCTCGCTATCAGATAAAGACCATATGATAGTTCTTGGTGATTTCAATTTGCCACTTACTGTTTGGCCTTCGGTAACGAGTCTAATGACCTTGTGCCCATGTCACGACATGACTTTATCGACGGCTTGCTAGACCTATCCCTGTCTCAAGTCAACCATGTGAAAAATTCCTTGGGTTGATTGCTTGCTCTGTGCTTTGTCTCGGATCCGACCATAGCGTTGTTAACCCGAGCGTCCGCTCACTATACCTGAAGACGCCTACATCCTACATTCGAAGTATCAGTTGGCCCCACTGTATTGGATCGAATGGGTAGACTATCCGAACGTGTCCGCTGTTTTCGTAAAGCCGAGTTTACGAAGCTTAATAACCTCATTAGTAATTTTGATTGGTCCGCTCTGTATTTGTGCACTGACGTTATGAAAGGCACAAACATCTTTTACAATGTACTTGACACATTTTTTTGATTCTTGTGTTCCACTTTCTTGTCCGGTTAGATCTGGAAAGCCTCCTTGGTTTACCAAAGAGTTATCCAGTCTAAAAAACTTAAAATCAAGACTTTATACAAAATTTCGAGAAGTTGGTTCTCCCTCTTCTCTTTCTCACTCGGTCAAATTTCTCCGTTGTTAATGCTCAATGCTATTAAAACTACCTATCTCGATGCAGGATACGATTTTCACAGGACCCTAAACAGTTTTACAGCTTCGTAAATAGTAAGCGTAGAACATCCGCACATCCATCCTAGCTATCTTTTCTCAATATGTCAGCAAAAAATGATCAGGCAATTGCCGATATTTTTGCCAAATTTTTCCAAACAACCTATTCTCATGAAAGCTACTCTGGTCAGCCGTATCCATACAGTTTATCAAGATCGAATGGCATCTGCAGCCCCTTGTTAAATGAAAGCTCATTGATTCATGATCTTCGACTAGTTAAGCCGGTGTTTTCACCAGGTCCCGGCGGAGTTCCCGGCTGTGTACTTAGGTACTGTGCCGACGCTCTGTGTGGACCCTTGGATTAACTATTCACCCTATCCATTAACTCTTCATGCTTCTCCCCCATCTGGAAGGAATCTTTTATTATTCCACTCCATAAGAAATGTAGCAAGTCTGATGCAAATAATTATAGAGGTATATCTAAGTTTTCCGCTTTTATCATTAAAGGCTTTCAAGGTAACTTGCAGACGGATGTCATTTACACTGATTTCAGTAAAGCATTCGATTTTTCGACCATTCCCTTTTTGCACAGAACGACCTTTTAGGGTTTCCTCCTAATATTTTGAGATGGATTTTTAGCTACCTTCGTTCTAGGTCTCAAAGAGTCCTCTTCAAAAACTCCTTCTCTTCACCTGTTAAGGTTACTTCTGGAGTACCACAGGGCAGCCATCTAGGCCCCCTACTATTCACACTCTTTATTAATGATCTGCCTTCAGTATTAACAGACTCTCGACTACTCATGTATGCGGATGATGTTAAACTTTGTGTCCAGTATAAGGACATTTCATTTCACTCTCGCTTGCAATCCGATCTCAATAACTTTCAGTCATGGTGTTGTGCAAATATGTTACACCTAAATGCCTCGAAATGCAAAGTAATGACATTTCATCGCTCCAGCACCCTTTTGGCTCCTTATAGCATCTGCGGTGGTTCTCTTGAGAGAATTACCTTGGGTGATGATCTTGGTGTTAAATTAGACCCAAAGTTAAAGTTTTCTGAACACATTTCTACCATGGTAAATAAGGCCATGGATATGCTTGGGTTTATAAAGAGGTGGTCAAAGGAATTTGACGACCGCTATATAACGAAGACTCTCTACATCTCGCTTGTTCGTCCGATTTTAGAGTACGGCTCTTGTGTATGGTGCCCCCAGTACAAAGCACACCAGGACCGTATAGAATCAGTCCAGAAACACTTTTTACTTTTTGCTCTGCATGGCCTTAACTAGGATGCAGGTGTGAGACTGCCATCTTACCCCCGTAGATTGCTTTTAATAAACCTTACAACCTTAGTTAGTCTAGAAAAATGCTTGGGGTGATTTTTATGCACAACCTGATCAGGGGTGACGTAGATAGCCCTGACTTGTTGAGTCGCATAAACATTACGATTCCTGTTAGATCTACTGGATCTACTTTATTCCTTTGTTCCTTCCGCTTTGTAGATCCAATTATTCCTTTCACGAACCATTTAGGGTCCTATGCTCGGACTTCAATTCCCTCTAGCATCCACTACTAATTCCTTTCCTCTTCTTAAATCACTAATACTAACATACCTTTCCCGTAATTAGTACTATTTCTCAGCTATCTTTGCTTGTGTCGCGTCGAGACGCTAATGTTTATATTTTGATAAAATTGAAGTCTACTGTAAGATAGTTTAGGGCGAAGCGGGAGCGCAATAAAGCTCTCTCACGGTCTTGGCGAATTCGCCCCGCTTCGCCGCCCTAGATAAGTAAGGCTTAAGAATATTTTATAAAGAGAATGAAAACAAGTCGATAAATAGTATTGAATTCGAGCGCACGTCCCTTTTTAGTCTCCCTCCGTCTTTCGTTAAAATATATAAAATTTGCAGCCACCAAACTCGGTTTTTTTTGTTAAAGTTAATTTAGAAAAACTATTCTAAAATTTCATGGCGCCCCCGGGTGGACTCGCAAATTAGTATAGTTAAAAGGCAGAAAGTGACAGTGACACGAGTGGTGATTTGAATATTGAATATTTAAGAGTATATAATATACACCTATGTGTGTGCAGCAGAACTACCGCGACGGTAAGCTAAAAAAAATTGTGCAAAAAATTTAAAGCTCGAGTAAAGACAAAATCACCCCTGAAATTGAAAACCACGCAGAGGATTTCCTCTTAAAAATTTCCGCAGTGCCACAGAATTCCGAGCGATTTCATTTTTATTAGCATTGTCACAAACCAAATTCGAACTAAGGCCTTGGGTTGACGCTTTTCAAAATTCATTTCGAATGGGGCTCATTTTGCAGTTTTATTGATTTTATCATATCAAAACAATTGGTTTTTCTTTTTTAATATAAAATAGCTGATTTTTCAAAGCTGTACTTATATAATTTCAAAGCAAAAAAACATCCAATATCGTTCGAGTCAAAAAAAACACTGTACTCGGCAACTCTAGCAGTTGTCTGGCAAGTCTCCGTGCATGGCAGCAATCAACTGTTCAAGAAAAGATACATCTGAATTTGACGGGAAACTTAATTAAAATGCTTTTACCGAGACTGTTGGCCATCGAAGAACTACGGAGGCAACATATTAGACAACAAACCTTGCAGCGCAGGCTTCTCAGATGCGCATCGGACTCGCCTTCGCCTTCAGACGATACGCATGTGGTTTTTGTGATTGTCTTCTCAAACTACTGCTAATTTAGTTCATTAAAATTACCAGTTTTGGTATAATGATCGCTATGCTTCTATTAGTGCTGCCATGGGTCTGCACATAGCCGAACAGGGATTTTTGACATAAATGCAATGGAAATAATATGTAGAAATGGTTTGTTAGTTCGGTTTCGGCATTTTGAAGCGATGCTACCTGGTAGAACTACAAATGACTACCAATGTTTTCACAATTTGCACAAAAAGTATACACACGTTTGACTGCAATGAGCTATTTTTTGTAATGCTTAATAAAAGAAAAACGGAATGCTTTCAGGCCTGGCTGGATGAGGGTTAATCACCAATTGAACAACCTTTATGGAAAAGTAAGATTCGAATCGTTTTGGGTGTGTGTTTATGGGTGTATTTAATCAAATCACTGGATAAATTGTGAGCGATTTTGATTCCGCTGAAAAATCGGTGTGTGGCACGGCGGAATGGAATCGAGGTGATTTTCCAGCGGAAGTGATTTCTGTGGCACCCCTGATAGTTGGGTCATTGGTCAAGCGCACACATACCAACGTAGCAGCTGCAGCGGTGAATTTTCGTTCTCGCTTTTGCTCGTCACCGTTGCTGACCGTCGTTGTTGTTGGTGTGTTCTTTCGTTTGGCGCGTTTGAGTCAAACCGTTCGCCAAGCGACGCGCTACCCTGTAATCGTCGGGTATATATAGTGCAAAGAATCCAACTGTCAATTTGTCAAAGCGTGCCTCGCAATTCAATTGGGTGTCTATCGGTCGGTCAGCCAGGTCCAGCATACACAAGCGCCAACACAGCTTAGACACACACACATGTGCATATGTTCATAGCTTCAGCGGTGAATTTTTCGTTTTCGCTTGTCACCGTTGCTATTTGTTGTTGTTCTTGTGTTTTGTGTTGGCACGCCTGCGCCGCAGCAAATAATATTATCATGAGAAAAGCCCTAATTAGCGATTCACTTAAGTATCGAGAGTCAAGATGAATCCCAAATCAGATCATAAGCCTATTCTTGAAGAGCTGAAAAAGAAGCTGAGCTCCCGTGTCAAAGGCATGGAATCTGGGGAGATTCCGCTGCAGTTGACAGAGCTCGAGTGCAGACTCGACGTACTGAAAGCAACTATAGCCAAGGCAAGCCAAGTTCAAGAATCAATCGAAGAAATAGATAGTGACGATGACTTTGGAGCCGAGTTGGAAGAACTCTCGATTGTAACCAAGGCAAAGAAAATGTCGCTTATCGACGCCTTGAAGATAGCCAATGATACAATGCCTTCAGTATCAGCTTCTGTAGCCCCAACTCGTGCTCGACTTCCGAAGTTAGCTCTGCCAAAGTTCAGTGGAAAATATTCGGAATTCAAAGGCTTCATTACTTTATTTGAGACTCTTGTTCACAATGACGAAAGCATTCCACTTATCGAAAAGTTTAACCATTTGCTCTGGTGAAGCGTTGGGAACGGTAAGGGCGTTCCAAGTAACCGAGAGCAATTATGAGAAAGCCATGGCTAGCTTGAAACGGGTCTATGATAACGAATGTCTGATCTTTATGAACCATATTGCTACCCTATTTAGTCTTCCCAAAATGACCCAGCAGTCTGCATCGTCCTTAAGGAACCTAATCGATATCACTTCATCGATATATGGTTCCTTGTTGTCGATAGGCGATGACCAAAAGATCTCGAATGCAATGCTTATTAATCTCGTCTTGAACAGAGTCGATCCTGTGACCAAACAAAAATGGGAAGAACAGCTCGATTATGAGAAGTTGCCGCTTTGCGCTGACTGCGAAAAAATGCTTAATCGCAGATATCAGCATCTTTCGGCCGAAGAATCGGCAAAACCAAACCAGGAACAGAAAGCTGTGCCAAGCAAGCCTCACAATCGGAGCTCATTCGCGTGCTCTACTGCGATTGCTAAAAACCAACAATGTAGTTACTGCATTGCAAAAGACCCTTTGTTGAATACTTGCAGTCCATTTGCGCGGCTTGCAGTGATGCAAAGATTCGAATTTCTCAAATCGGCATCGCTCTGCATCAACTGTCTGCAACAAGGACACACTGTGGTACGATGCAAAGCTAGCAAGTGTCGAGTGTGTGGCCGCTCACATCATGCCTTATTGCCCCCAGACAATTATTCTCCAACTCCTAGTCAGAGTAACCCTTCCACTTCGCATGCACTCCATGCGAAAGCTTTGGATAGAGTAATTCTGGCAACGTCGATCGTAAGCATCCGAACTAAAAATGGAGAGTACGTTTTGGCCCGAGCACTGCTTGACTCTGGGTCACAAACTAACTTCATAACTGAGGACCTGGCACAGTGCATACAGATCCGTAGGGAGGAGTCGTGCATCAGCTTGCTTGGAATATAAGAATCTAATTCACAAGTCAAGAAAAAGATACACACGGTGGTGAAGTCGCGAATCAATGGTAGTGAGTTCTTGGTCGATTTCTGGATTCTGAAATCAATCTCGGGATACCACCCTGATCACGCACTTAATGTGAGTGACTGGAAAATCCCGATATGTTGATAGGTGCAGAGTCATTTTTCGAACTCTTATCGGTTGGTCAAATTATAGAAGGTCCTGACTATCCAGCTCTGCAGAAAACGCTTCTCGGTTGGATTATGCCTGGAAGATACAGTCCAAAGGTGACTGTCACCCAGGAAGCGAGAAACTGTCTGAGTTGTCGAGAAGAGTCAGTGGTGTCTATCGACAATACACTACAAAAGAAAATGTACTTGGAATTCATGGAAGAGTACCTCTCCTTAGGTCATATGTCGCCGACTGACAATACTTTTCCTTCTGCTCCACACTACGTAATTCCACATCAGTGTGTCCTTCGGCCCCAAAGTACGTCCACGAAGCTTCGCGTCGTGTTCGATGCGTCGTCGAAGACGTCCTCTCAGGTGGCCTTGAATGACATTCTGGTGGTCGGACCGACTATTCAAGAGGAGTTATACTCAACGCTGCTCCGCTTCCGTCTGCACAGGTTTGCCCTGATTGCCTATGTAAAAAAGATGTATCGCCAAGTGATGGTGAATGAAGCGGACAAGCAGTTTCAGTTGATCGTGTGGAGAAGAGACCCATCTGAGTCATTGAGAATATACAAGCTCAACACTAGCTATTCGGTTTTTGAAAAGGTTGAGTGAGTCTGCAAAGCTCTCATTCCCAAAAGCTACTAAAGTTATCGGGTCCGACTTTTATGTCGATGATATGTTGACTGGTGCTGGTTGCGTGGAGGAGTTAAAGACAATTAAGTCTGATGTGGCTCAGGTTCTTCAAACCGTAGGGTTTGAGCTGACCGAGTGGTTCTCGAACTCATCTGAGGTCACAGCACACGAGAGCACAGTTAAACCGATAACGATCTCGGACTCCGAGTTAACCAAGGCGTTACGAATATCGTGGCTACCGCATGAAGACGTCTTTAGGTTTCAAACTGACAGTTCAGTCATGGGTCTCCGAGCGACAAAACGGAACATATTATCGGTGACATCAAAGCTGTTTGACCCCCTTGCTTTGTTAAGCCCCTTGGTAATCAAGGGAAAGATCCTACTACAGGAGCTGTGGGTTAACAAACTAGATTGGGATGAGTAAATTCCAATGAATCTGGAAACATCTTGGAACTTTCTAAAATAATCCTTGGGTCAGCTGGAGAAGATTGCCATACCTCGCTTTGTGCATACTGATCCCATGTCACCGATTCAAGAAAATGCCTTTGCCGACGCCTCCATAAGAGCTTATGGAGCATGCGTCTATATGCGTAGTAAGACTGCAGAAGGTTTCAAGGTCTCGTTGTTGACCGCAAAGTCGAAAGTAGCGCCGCTCAAGACGAAAACGCTTCCAAGGCTTGAGTTATGTGCCGCTCACCTCTCGCAGATCTCTGTTACCGACTCAAATCGCTACTCTACGTGCCGATTGAACGAATGGTATGTTGGCCGGATTCGGAAGTGACCCTTCATTGGATCCGATCCCACCCTTCGTCGTTATCAACATTCGTTGCGAACCGAGTAGCTGAGATTTAGGAGTGGTCAGATGATGCTACGTGGCGGCATGTTCCAACTAAACAGAACCCAGCAGACATAGTTTCGAGAGGTTGTGACATTGAGGAGATTTCGCAGTCGATCTGGTTTAGTGGACCAGCGTTTTTGAAGGCAGAAGAAGAGAGCTGGCCCAGAAATCCCCACTTCGAGTTTTCTGAGGACGAGCTGAAGCTGGAAACCAGGAAGACAGCGGTCGGACTGACCGTGACCGCTAAATCAAATGATTTAGTGGAAATTATCGAGGAATACTCGTCACACCTCAAGCTGCTAGGAGTGTTCGTTTACGTGTTCCGCTTCATCCGAAAATGCAAAGACAAAAGTCTTAAATTTGAAGTCACACCGTCACCAGTAGTGTACGATGAGGCTTTTCACAAAATTTTCGAGCTGATCCAAGAAAAACAAGTATCAGGAAGAGATCGAAAGGCTTCGTAAAGGCAAAAGGTTAGGCCTCAGTCTTCAGCAATTGAATCCCTTCATCAACAAAGAAATGGGGACTTGGTGCTCTTTTTCGTTGTTGCGAGTTGGGAGGCGACTAGTTAACGCTCCTATGTCATACCATGCCAAGTTTCCTCTGCTGTTGACAAAACGCTCGCAGTTTGTGCAGACATATGTTCGCTATCTGCATCAAACGAATTTTCATGCCGGCCCACGAGCACTTGTGAGCATCCTTAGGCAGCGTGTTTGGATAGTAAACGCTCAGGAGATCTGCAGGGCAATGGTCAGGTCGTGCATTCGCTGCTTTAAATGCAAGCCTCGACTCCAGACCCAAATGATGGGAAATCTACCCGCAGACCGGCTCCGTGCTCTCCGCCCATTCGCAGTATGTGGCGTTCATTTTTGTGGCCCAGTCTATACGACACTAAAAATTCGTGGAAGGCCCCCTTATAAGTCCTACATAGCGTTATTTGTCTGTTTTGCGTCCAATGCGGTTCATCCAGAAATTGTCTCCGATCTAACGACAAACTCCTTCTTATTGGCATTTCAAAGGTTCGTTGGTCGTCGAGGATGTGCTCCGCGTGAACTGCGACAACGCGACAAATTTCGTCGGAGCAAGTCGCCACTTCGACGAGCTGAGGAGGAAGCTAGAGACGGAAGCGGACTCAATTCGAGAGTTCGCAGCGAGAAGCGGCTGCGAGTTCGCCTTCCTGGGAAGCAGGAGTGAAGTCGGCCAAAAACCTCCTGCTGAGGTCGGCGGAAGCGCGCTCTTCACCGCCGAGGAGCTGGAGAGCGTGATGATGGGCATCAAGGCGGTTCTGAACTCTGGGACCAATAAGCCCCGACCCAAGCGACGGAGACGCACTGACCACCCCGACCTCGGAAGGGTCGTCGCAACACACGCCGGGCAGGACGGAAAGGTGGTCGACCTCAGGACGAGCAGCGGAGCGGTCTACAGGAGGCCGATACATAAATTGGCGCTTCTGCCGATGGGTTGAAGTCCCACAGGCCTTCAACGGGGCCGGTGTCGCGTCGAGACGCTAATGTTTATATTTTGATAAAATTGAAGTCTAGTGTAAGTTAGTCTAGGGCGGAGCGGGAGCGCAATAAAGCTCTCTCTCGCTCTTGGCGAATTCGCCCCGCTTCGCCGCCCTAGATAAAATAGGCTTAAGAATATTTTATAACGAGAATGAAAGAAGAGTATTGAATTCGAGCGCACGTCCCTTCTTTAACTCGGTTTTTTGTTAAAATAAATTTAGAAAAACTATTCTAAAATTTCAATGTCTAATAGCAGTCATATAAAAATGGTAAAAGAGGTAACTAGGAAAAGTAGTAGGCTTATACAATTAGCGACAACTATCAAGTCGGCACTGAAACCTAAGACTATCGTAAATATCCTCAAAACGTTTATAAGAAGCAAGCAAGAATATGCAATGCACCAGCTTCTCTGACATGGGAATTGGGTCAAATAAAGACATGGAAATTGCACAGGCAGGAGTGCTGAGAAGGTGTGTAGGTGTGCCTCCTGATACAAGCAAGCACGAAATTTTTGTGTTGGCGAGAATAAAGCCTCCAAGTTTCAGGGCTAAGTGGCTTACAGCCAAAGAACTTTTCAAGGTGGTCGACCTCAGGACGAGCAGCGGAGCGGTCTACAGGAGGCCGATACATAAATTGGCGCTTCTGCCGATGGGTTGAAGTCCCACAGGCCTTCAACGGGGCCGGTGTCGCGTCGAGACGCTAATGTTTATATTTTGATAAAATTGAAGTCTAGTGTAAGTTAGTCTAGGGCGGAGCGGGAGCGCAATAAAGCTCTCTCTCGCTCTTGGCGAATTCGCCCCGCTTCGCCGCCCTAGATAAAATAGGCTTAAGAATATTTTATAACGAGAATGAAAGAAGAGTATTGAATTCGAGCGCACGTCCCTTCTTTAACTCGGTTTTTTGTTAAAATAAATTTAGAAAAACTATTCTAAAATTTCAATGTCTAATAGCAGTCATATAAAAATGGTAAAAGAGGTAACTAGGAAAAGTAGTAGGCTTATACAATTAGCGACAACTATCAAGTCGGCACTGAAACCTAAGACTATCGTAAATATCCTCAAAACGTTTATAAGAAGCAAGCAAGAATATGCAATGCACCAGCTTCTCTGACATGGGAATTGGGTCAAATAAAGACATGGAAATTGCACAGGCAGGAGTGCTGAGAAGGTGTGTAGGTGTGCCTCCTGATACAAGCAAGCACGAAATTTTTGTGTTGGCGAGAATAAAGCCTCCAAGTTTCAGGGCTAAGTGGCTTACAGCCAAAGAACTTTTCAAGGTCAAGAAGCTGAATCCCAGGATGTTCGAAAGTATAAGATTATTAAAAGCAAAGACGAGTTACGCTTGTACCTTAGAAGAATTTCAAAATTTCTTCGACAATACACAAAGCTGTGATAATTATAAACACTGTAAAAAGATTAATGTAAGAGAAAAAGAAATGACAAAGAACAAAGAAGTATACTCGGGGGAAGAAATCAGAGCCAGATTCTCTGAAATCTTAGAAAAATATTGAAAAGAAGGCTGGAATATTCTGTCCACAGATGCATCGGTCATGCAGGACAGGTGTGGCATAGGAATCGGAGAGTTACCTAGTGGTAATATATATAAATATAGAACAGTAACTAGGCTTTCATCAGTAGGGGCCGAACTAATAGGTATAAAAAAGCGAGTGAGATATGTGACAATAATGGATACAAGAAAGCCGTTATTTGTTGTGAGCGATAGGAGCGATAAAACTAGTAAACAATAAACAAACAGACTCATAGTTAAAGACATTCAGAATATTATCGACACACCAGGCATGCAACAACTGGATATTCTATGGATTCCAGGGCACAAAGGGGTAACGATAAACGAAAAGGCTGATAGGGCAGTAAAAGACGCCATACGAGAAGGGGAAACCATTTACATACAATTTAGTGTGAAAGAAGCCTTAAGGGATATTAAAAACTCCTTGGAACAGAAGTGGAACAAGGAATACAAACAAAAATGTAGTAACAAGTGCACCAGCTTAATCAAAATCTTTCCAAACATACCCAAAAAACCGTGGCACTGTAATTTAAAATGGAATGCAAAAAGTATAGACAATAAACAGACTGATGACAGGACACACGTACGACAAAGCCTTTCTATACAAAATTAAAGCGATTAATTCAGATATCTGTGAGACATGTAATGTCACAGAATCCGCTGAACATCTGCTTTTTAAATTCGTCCGTTTCAGGGGTAAGTATCGAATTTTTGAATATTATAAGGATCTAAATGAACTCGTGATCAATAAAGAACCACTCCACCTCAGAGAACTGGCACAGTTTAGAAAAAGCTCTGATATGGACTTTTAAGCAATTTTTGATAAATCATTTTAGATTAATAAAGTATAGGGAAGTGACTTTTTACAAGCAATATAACGCCTGACAAGCTCGCCCTGTGCAGGACAAAGAGGGAGGCTTGTTTAAAAAAAAAAAAAAAAATAAATAACAATAAACAACAACCAAATTACCAAAAAGATAAAAATTTTACAAACAAGATTAAAAAAAAAAACATTCAGAGTTTTGCACACTTCGATCCAACACAAAATCTGGATATACTTTTAGTCTCATCAAGCGTCCTTTCCTGGAAAACTAGACAAGTCACACACCAGTATCTGATCAATGTGGCAATGCAGCCGCGATCAACCCGTCATCCATGCGATGATTTAATCAAAACGAGAAGGAACGTGTCAGTCGCTTCTGGGAACGCGACTCTACTTATACCCGTACTCAGTCAGTATATACATTTTTGCGCATGATTTTTTAAAATTTAAGAGAAAAATTTTTTTTTAATTTTTACATTTTTTTTGCTACATCTGTTATCTACATCTACAATGTATATTTTACATCTAACATGTAGATTATAAATGTACCATTAATATTCTACATCTCCTCCGCTAGGGGTTGCTCGCGCACTGAATGCGGCAGAGTGTGCGAGCGAGAAGGAGATAAAGTAGTGTTTCTCTTGCCGGAAGGGGGCGGGGGAAGCAACTGAAAATTTCTTCATTGTGGCTATAATTATGATCCGATCTAATTCAGATTCGGCAATCTGGTAGATATGAGCATTCTCTACGATACTGCGTTTTTAGTTTTATCGTATCTTCAAAATTGTGCCTGCCACAGATTTTTGTCCTTTGTGGTGGCGGAAGGGGGCGGGGCGAAATTTCGAAATACACTTGTAGCAGTGTGATATCACATGAGTCTGGAAACCAAATTTGGTTGCCCTAACTCTTATAGTCTTTGAGATCCAGGCGCTCAACAAGACGGACGGACGGACAGACGGACAGAAAGACAGACGGACGGACATGGCTTAATCGACTCGGCTATTGATGCTGATCAAGAATATATATACTTTATGGGGTCGGAAACGTTTCCTTCTCTGCGTTGCACACATCCACTTTTACCACAAATCTAATATACCCCTTAACTCTTTTTTGAGTACGGGTATAAAAAAAAATAACAAATATTAGTAAATCACGAAATCTAACAGAACGAGAAGGAACGTGTGAGTCGCTTCTGGGGACGCGACTCTACTTATACCCGTACTCAGTCAGTATATACATTTTTAAACATGATTTTTTAAAAATTTTAGAAAAAAAAATTTTTACATTTTACATTTTTTTGCTACATCTGTTATCTACATCTACATCTTCTACAATGTATATTTTTTACATCTAACATGTAGATTATAGATGTACCATTCATATTCTACATCTCTTCCGCTAGGGGTTGCTCGCGCACTGAACGCGGCAGAGTGTGCGAGCGAGAAGGAGATAGATTTGCGTTTCTCTGGCTGAAGTGGGCGGGGGAACCAACTGAAAATCAATTTCTTCATTCTGGCTATAATTATGATCCGATCTGATTCAGATTCGGCAATCTGGTAGATATGGGCATTCTCTACGATACTGCGTTTTTAGTTTTATCGTATCTTCAAAATTGTGCCTGCCACAGATTTTTGTCCTTTGTGGTGGCGGAAGGGGGCGGGGCGAAATTTCGAAATACACTTGTAGCAGTGTGATATCACATGAGTCTGGAAACCAAATTTGGTTGCCCTAACTCTTATAGTCTTTGAGATCCAGGCGCTCAACAAGACGGACGGACGGACAGACGGACGGACAGACGGACATGGCTTAATCGAATATATATACTTTATGGGGTCGGAAACGTTTCCTTCTCTGCGTTGCACACATCCACTTTTACCACAAATCTAATATACCCCTTAACTCTTTTTTGAGTACGGGTATAAAAAGTTCTTTTGGTTCACAGCCTAAATAAAAAGTTCAATTTCGTCGAGTAGTGTAATTATTTCCGGGGCAAAGACAGACCGTGAAAAATACGGTATCATCGCACCTGATACCAGGTGCTTAAAAAGCCCAAGCTCGGCCAAAGAAGCATGCAGTCCATCAGGCAGTCCAACGCAAGACACTGCACTAGGCAGCCCGCAGCACAAGTAGCAAGACAAGCAGATTCAAATTGTAAACAAACCAAGACAACAAAAGCATTAAAAATAATAAACAAAATGACAGAAGTTGTCGAGTCATCAAAGTCATCGAGTATCACTCTTTCGGTCAATTCAAGGCCAGCCCGAACCTTAAATTCCAGCAGATCTACAAATTTCTTGTAGATGACCCTGGACAGGCTGATGCATATCCCAGCCTGAAATAAGGTATCTTACAGCGTATACAGCATAAATAAATAAAATATAAATATGTGGTTATAATTATAAAATCTTAAATATGTAAAAACATGAATCCATAATTTTTATTCATCAAATCCAAGGGCGTCTTCGGCGTTTGGAGGTACGAAAGCGCCATTCAATGTTTCTTCAAGCCGATCTTCAATACCCATGCTGGATGCAATGCCATATATTAAGCGCATCAACACAAGTCTAACAAAGCTTGGGGTGTTTATGTCATCTCCTTTGCTAAACGAGAGCTGCTTCGGATTTTCAACAAAAAACTTTCCCCTAACATTCTGACTCAGTATGGATGTACACAAAATTGTAATAATAATTGCAGCAAGAAAGGAAGATTTTAACACCATGGTTAAATTCAACATTATATAAACATATAATGTACGTATCTGAACAAATTAAACAGCTTGTTTCTTTGATATGTACTTGGTACTAAATATAAAATTATAAGACAAATCCTCCAAGTTATTCGTGAAGTATTTTTAAATGTTAGCTTTCCAATTTACGATATGTCGATATGATTTTCTCGTTCATCGATACATATGGTCGTATGACACTAAGGTGTAATGACATTAAACTTTCCACTTAAGTCTAGTACCACTAACCATACAGTATATAGATGCGCCAGTTCATACAACGAACGTGTCGCAACTCTCAGGGCCTTCGGCTCTGTGTGGCAGAGGAATTCGGGTCGGGAGCTGGGCCGTTCGGCCTGTATGACTCATTGCGGGAAGCGAAAGCAAGCTGTGCATTGCAAATGTATGCGTGTAAACAAAACGAGAAGGAACGTGTGAGTCGCTTTTGGGGACGCGACTCTACTTATACCCGTACTCAGTCAGTATATACATTTTTGCGCATGATTTTTTAAAATTTAAGAGAAAAATTTTTTTTTAATTTTTACATTTTTTTTGCTACATCTGTTATCTACATCTACAATGTATATTTTACATCTAACATGTAGATTATAAATGTACCATTAATATTCTACATCTCCTCCGCTAGGGGTTGCTCGCGCACTGAATGCGGCAGAGTGTGCGAGCGAGAAGGAGATAAAGTAGTGTTTCTCTTGCCGGAAGGGGGCGGGGGAAGCAACTGAAAATTTCTTCATTGTGGCTATAATTATGATCCGATCTAATTCAGATTCGGCAATCTGGTAGATATGAGCATTCTCTACGATACTGCGTTTTTAGTTTTATCGTATCTTCAAAATTGTGCCTGCCACAGATTTTTGTCCTTTGTGGTGGCGGAAGGGGGCGGGGCGAAATTTCGAAATACACTTGTAGCAGTGTGATATCACATGAGTCTGGAAACCAAATTTGGTTGCCCTAACTCTTATAGTCTTTGAGATCCAGGCGCTCAACAAGACGGACGGACGGACAGACGGACAGAAAGACAGACGGACGGACATGGCTTAATCGACTCGGCTATTGATGCTGATCAAGAATATATATACTTTATGGGGTCGGAAACGTTTCCTTCTCTGCGTTGCACACATCCACTTTTACCACAAATCTAATATACCCCTTAACTCTTTTTTGAGTACGGGTATAAAAAAAAATAACAAATATTAGTAAATCACGAAATCTAACAGAACGAGAAGGAACGTGTGAGTCGCTTCTGGGGACGCGACTCTACTTATACCCGTACTCAGTCAGTATATACATTTTTAAACATGATTTTTTAAAAATTTTAGAAAAAAAAATTTTTACATTTTACATTTTTTTGCTACATCTGTTATCTACATCTACATCTTCTACAATGTATATTTTTTACATCTAACATGTAGATTATAGATGTACCATTCATATTCTACATCTCTTCCGCTAGGGGTTGCTCGCGCACTGAACGCGGCAGAGTGTGCGAGCGAGAAGGAGATAGATTTGCGTTTCTCTGGCTGAAGTGGGCGGGGGAACCAACTGAAAATCAATTTCTTCATTCTGGCTATAATTATGATCCGATCTGATTCAGATTCGGCAATCTGGTAGATATGGGCATTCTCTACGATACTGCGTTTTTAGTTTTATCGTATCTTCAAAATTGTGCCTGCCACAGATTTTTGTCCTTTGTGGTGGCGGAAGGGGGCGGGGCGAAATTTCGAAATACACTTGTAGCAGTGTGATATCACATGAGTCTGGAAACCAAATTTGGTTGCCCTAACTCTTATAGTCTTTGAGATCCAGGCGCTCAACAAGACGGACGGACGGACAGACGGACGGACAGACGGACATGGCTTAATCGAATATATATACTTTATGGGGTCGGAAACGTTTCCTTCTCTGCGTTGCACACATCCACTTTTACCACAAATCTAATATACCCCTTAACTCTTTTTTGAGTACGGGTATAAAAAGTTCTTTTGGTTCACAGCCTAAATAAAAAGTTCAATTTCGTCGAGTAGTGTAATTATTTCCGGGGCAAAGACAGACCGTGAAAAATACGGTATCATCGCACCTGATACCAGGTGCTTAAAAAGCCCAAGCTCGGCCAAAGAAGCATGCAGTCCATCAGGCAGTCCAACGCAAGACACTGCACTAGGCAGCCCGCAGCACAAGTAGCAAGACAAGCAGATTCAAATTGTAAACAAACCAAGACAACAAAAGCATTAAAAATAATAAACAAAATGACAGAAGTTGTCGAGTCATCAAAGTCATCGAGTATCACTCTTTCGGTCAATTCAAGGCCAGCCCGAACCTTAAATTCCAGCAGATCTACAAATTTCTTGTAGATGACCCTGGACAGGCTGATGCATATCCCAGCCTGAAATAAGGTATCTTACAGCGTATACAGCATAAATAAATAAAATATAAATATGTGGTTATAATTATAAAATCTTAAATATGTAAAAACATGAATCCATAATTTTTATTCATCAAATCCAAGGGCGTCTTCGGCGTTTGGAGGTACGAAAGCGCCATTCAATGTTTCTTCAAGCCGATCTTCAATACCCATGCTGGATGCAATGCCATATATTAAGCGCATCAACACAAGTCTAACAAAGCTTGGGGTGTTTATGTCATCTCCTTTGCTAAACGAGAGCTGCTTCGGATTTTCAACAAAAAACTTTCCCCTAACATTCTGACTCAGTATGGATGTACACAAAATTGTAATAATAATTGCAGCAAGAAAGGAAGATTTTAACACCATGGTTAAATTCAACATTATATAAACATATAATGTACGTATCTGAACAAATTAAACAGCTTGTTTCTTTGATATGTACTTGGTACTAAATATAAAATTATAAGACAAATCCTCCAAGTTATTCGTGAAGTATTTTTAAATGTTAGCTTTCCAATTTACGATATGTCGATATGATTTTCTCGTTCATCGATACATATGGTCGTATGACACTAAGGTGTAATGACATTAAACTTTCCACTTAAGTCTAGTACCACTAACCATACAGTATATAGATGCGCCAGTTCATACAACGAACGTGTCGCAACTCTCAGGGCCTTCGGCTCTGTGTGGCAGAGGAATTCGGGTCGGGAGCTGGGCCGTTCGGCCTGTATGACTCATTGCGGGAAGCGAAAGCAAGCTGTGCATTGCAAATGTATGCGTGTAAACAAAACGAGAAGGAACGTGTGAGTCGCTTTTGGGGACGCGACTCTACTTAAACCCGTACTCAGTCAGTATATACATTTTTGAGCATAATTTTTAAGAAATTTAAAATTAAAAAAAAATTAATTTTTTACATTTTTTTGCTACATTTGCTATCTACATCTACAATGTATATTTTACATCTAACATGTAGATTATAGATGTACAATTCATATTCTACGTCTTTTCCGCTAGTGGTTGCTCACGCACTGAACGCAGCAGAGTGTGCGAGCGAGAAAGAGAATGAGTGATTGTTTTCTTGCTGGACTGGGCGGGGAAAGCAACTGAAAATTAATTTCTTCATTCTGGCTATAATTATGATCCGATCTAATTCAGATTCGGCAATCTGGTTGATATGAGCATTCTCTACGATACTGCGTTTTTAGTTTTATCGTATCTTCAAAATTGTGCCTGCCACAGATTTTTGTCCTTTGTGGTGGCGGAAGGGGGCGGGGCAAAATTCCGAAATACACTTGTAGCAGTGTGATATCACATGAGTCTGGAAACCAAATTTGGTTGCCCTAACTCTTATAGTCTTTGAGATCCAGGGGCTCAACAAGACGGACGGACGGACAGACAGACATGGCTATATCGACTCGGCTATTGATGCTGATCAAGAATATATATACTTTATGGGGTCGGAAACGTTTCCTTCTCTGCGTTACACACATCCACTTTTACCACAAATCTAATATACCCCTTAACTCTTTTTTGAGTACGGGTATAAAAAATATGAAGTCTGATGACAGGAATCGGTCCAGGCCGGATTAGCAGTTGCCTATGGCACACCCTAGGGCAATAGATTGATGGTTTCCCAGGGCCCGGTAGAGGGTTGATCCGGCCCTGAATTGGTCGATTTTGTTTTTTTTTTTCTTGATGCTCTACATACGGTTTCGAAAAATAAGAATTGATAAATATTTTCCGTGTCTGTTTACACACATACATTTGCAATGCTCAGCTTTCTTTCGCTTCCCGCCATGAGTCATAATTGCCGAACGGCCCAGCTCCCCACCCCAATGGCATGGCTCCGTTTTGAGTTTGTTTTGAGTTTCGTATCCAGGTTACGTAAATGTGTGTGTGCCATCTATTCACGCATACTGTGCTTGTATGTGGGCTCTACAATTTTTTTCCGCTTGAACTGAATTTCGGTTTTTCCATTTTGTTTTGAGGGCTGATGTAGCGACCTGAGCTGACCTTCCGCAACATAAATGAGGAATGGGTGAGTGGATAAAATATGTTAATTTTTTTACTTATTTTATATTGCACACTTACATATACATATCCCTGTTTTAGAAATGTATATACTAAATAAAATTTGCATGTACATAAATATTGTGCAAATGACTCGGCTTTCGACTTTGCAAATTTGTCAATAAATTCCTTTTTTCCGAGAACTTTTCTATGTATATTTCTTTCTTTTTATATATATTAATACATTCCAGTAGTATAAATACAATATATAAAAATAAAAAATGTTATTTGTTTGATTTATTTGAAATTGCACAGTTATGTACATATACATATCCCTATTTTAGACACGTATACTAAATTAAATGTATATGTACATAAATATTGTGCAAATGCCACCGGCTTTCCACTTCGTTGCTGCCGTAATATCAACTTTGTCAAAAAATGTACATATTTTTTTCAAATAACTGTTTTTAAGATCCATATATCCTAACCTCTCCTATGAAAACCAATCCTCTCCTATCCAATCCTATCCGATGATCCTATTGGGCTTTGAGGTGGCTCAGAGGGGGCCTAGCTGAGGCCACCGGACGGGTCGCAGGTTGCGGATAGCGAACGGCCTACCCTAGTGGGTAGGTCAGCTGCGAATAAGCGGTCATCTCAAAGAGCATCGACTAAGTTGGCTCTGAGGGAGAGTACCGAAATAAGCAGTCCCGGACAGCCAGCGGGTGTTCGCGACGCAGCAACACTGACGATGCGCTTGTGGTGCCGCCTCTCATTAAGTAGCTCACACAATCCTATCCCTACACAACACCTACCCACATCCCAACCCCAACACTCACCTCACACCGGGCCGGACTAAGGTGTCACTCGACCCGTGCCAAGAGTCAGCCTGGCTGGGGGCCCGGTACAAAAACTAGCCCAGTCGTGAACGGAGAGCTCAGGGACTTGGCAGCCCCCTGTTCTAATTATGCCTTACCCGGGTAACGCAGAGCTCTGCCGGGGTGGACCGTTCCCTTTCTCTGCAGCTCGTGGGAACTATATGGACAAACTCAATAACACAAACAACAACAAAAACAGCAACGAGAGAGGCACTCCCCAAATGCCTACAGGGAGAAATCCCAAGCGAGAGAAGGCAACGGCCCAAAGGCCTGGCCAAATCCGCTCAGACGCAGGAAAGAACTGCACGGCGAAGGACGCGGGAATGAATCCGGGTGGGTCCCATCCCAAACCTGGGATGGGTGGAAAGCCAACACCCAAAACTGATACCATGGTAGGGCAGCTAAGCAATATTGCGGCTGCTCAACCTTCCGGTGAAGCGGCGGGTGATGACTTACCATCAACCAGCGTCCAAGCCAAAAAATATAGCTATGCCGAAAAGAGGAGTGCTGGGCACATACTCCGTCGGCAGAACGCCAGCCAGGAAGTCAGTCCAACAGCAGACTGACTGAAAAAGGTGGAATGGGCCTCGGCGGTGTTGCCCAACTTCGGTGTGGAGCCACAGAAGGTGGCCGCACAACCGAAGAGGCAGCGCTCGCAAGAGACGCCCGGACCTGCCGCGAAGCGCTCTAGAGTGCTTCCAAACGTGTCCTTCGCGCAGATTGCCAAGGAGAGGACGCTGATAGGCGTTCTCGACAAAGGCAGCGCGGAGGGGAGAATACCCAGAAGCCAATGGAAGTGGGTGGAAGCGGCACTGGCCGACCGCTGCTTCGAGCTTCTAGAGAAGGATCCCGGGCCACCCCCAGTCTGCAAAGACATGGGATGGTTCCAGGGGAACATCAAAGTGGTAGCCTGCGAGGATGAGCGCTCCGTAAAGCTATACAAAGCTGCGGTGGCGCAAATCGGTGAGGTCTACGCCGGGGCGAAGCTCGTCGCTGTGGACTGGAGCGAGGTGCCCAGTAGACCAAGGGCCCGGATATGGGTACCGGCCACTTTTAAGGAGCCCGAGCGGATCCTCACCATGTTGCAGAGATGCAACCCCACACTGCCAACCACAGACTGGAAGGTGGTCAAAGTGGAGGCATCAAAAGGCCCCACCAACCAGGCAGTGATAATCCTGAATAAGGAGTCACTAGCCCCGATCGAGGCAGCCAAGGGAGAGCTCAACTTCGGGTTCAGCTCGGTGACCATGAAGGTCTACAAGTCGGATGCAGCGGCCGAGGCGCGTTCTGTCAACAACCCAGTTGAGCAGGACGTTGCCTCGGAGATCGAGGCACCCGAGGTAGACCCGGAGCCGGAGCTGGCCCTAGAGAGCTACTCCTCGGAGACGGAGCTGATGCTCGATTTTGAGGCGATGTGTCGGGACGAGATCCTCGACGACTCGGACGCCGATATAACAGTGGTGGAGAATAACTCTAATGAAGTCTCTGAGACTTCTGCAGATAAATCTCCACCACTGTAAAGCAGCATCCGCTGCCCTGATACTCCGCTTAGTCGCGAGCGGAGGGGACATAGTCCTAATCCAGGAGCCCTGGGTGGTAGGAGGCAGGGTCTGTGGATTAGCGACGAAGGACTACAAGCTGATTGTAGCCCAAACGGAAGGTAAAATTAGAACCTGCATATTAGCAAGAAAGCACCTAAATATCTTTCTGCTCCACAATTTTAGCAATGGCGACAACACGGCGGCTAGCCTAGAGCTACAAGGGACACGCCTGAACCTGGTGTCGTCCTACATGGCTCATGAGGAAAGCGATCCTCCCAGTGACCTCGTTCGCAAGATTGCCAGCGACAGCGAGAGGTCGGATACAAGCCTACTAATAGGCTGCGATGCCAACGCTCATCACACCCAATGGGGGAGCTCGGATACAAATGTAAGGGGTGAGTCACTTTTCAGCTTCATCCTAAACTCCAACCTAATTATTGGTAATAGGGGTAATGACCCCACTTTTATCATAAAAAACCGTCAAGAGGTTATTGACCTCACTCTATTGTCTCACAAACTGTCAGACATAATGAAAAGTTGGAGAGTCCTAGAGGACCACTCCTTCTCCGACCACAGGTACATCGAGACAATCCTATCGCTCGAAAGCACCATACCCGCCAGCTATATAAATCCAAGAAAAGCCAACTGGGATACGTTTAGTGCAAAAATGGAGGAATTACTCCCCCCCCTAGCCCAAAATGCCCGGACACACAAGACGATCTTAATCGTCTTGTGGACAATTTCACGGAAGCTTGCAACAAGGCCTTCATGGCAGCTTGCCCCTCAACCAAACCAAGAGGGAAAAAGAAACCCCCCTGGTGGTCTAAACAGATAGATACCCTCCGGAAAGACTGCAGGACTCTCTTTAACAGAGCCAAAAGAAGCAGCGAGGTAGCGCACTGGGAAAATTACAAAAGTAAGCTAACCCTATACAAAAAAGAAACAAGGAGAGCAAAAAGGGCCTCTTGGCAAAAATTTTGCTCCGAAATTGAGGACACGTCAGAAGCCGCAAGGCTACGCAAGATCCTGTCAAAAACATCCCCCTAGGTGGGATATCTCAAGAGAACGGATGGTACGTGGACAAACTCTAGTGAGGACTCCCTACACATTCTACTCGATACTCATTTTCCTGGGTGTACGACCATCGAGCCGGCAGACACCCCAAGTGAAGGCCCGGAAACCTCGATGAGACACATCCTCACAAAACGGAATATTAGCTGGGCAGTAAACAGCTTTAAATCCTACAAATCGCCTGGCCCGGACCACGTCATTCCGGCTCAGCTACAAAAAGCCGGGGACATGACCATCAACTGGCTGCAAAGTATCTTCAGGAAGATACTGACAGTGGGAAAAATCCCCCGCGCTTGGCTAAAGGCTAAAATAGTCTTTATCCCCAAAGCAGGGAAACCTGCAACCCCAAAAGACTTCAGACCAATAAGTCTATCGTCCTTCCTTCTCAAAACCTTTGAGAGACTAGTCGGGCTGCAGCTGAGGACAACCATAAATCCTCAGTGGCTGTCAGGCGCTCAACATGCCTACCGAAAAGGTTTCCATGGATTTTGGAAACGGCACTCCATGAAGTAATCTCGGCGGTAGAGAAATCTCTACACGTCAAAGAATACTCCTTAATCGCTTTCCTAGACATTGAGGGAGCTTTTAACAACGTCATACCAGGAGCCATCACAGAGGCCCTGACTGACCTGGGAATGGATCGTCACTTGGTGATGCTCATAGATCAATTGCTCACATGCAGGACAGTGACATCATCAATGGGATCGTCCACTCAGTCAAGGTATGTCAACAGAGGCACCCCGCAAGGTGGTGTCCTGTCTCCCCTTCTATGGAACAAAGCAGTCAATAAGATTCTGTGTGACCTGGAAGGGGAGGGCTGCAAGGTGGTAGAATGGACAAAGTCGCGTGGACTGGGAGTTAATCCCTCAAAAACGGAACTTGTGTTGTTTACAACCAAATACAAAATCCCGTCCCTCAACCCCCCAATACTAAACGGATGCAGGCTCTCCTTCAGCGACAGTGCCAGTTACTTAGGGTTGGTAATTGATAAAAAGCTTAGCTGGAACCTGAGCATCAAAGACAGGGTGAAGAAGGCTACGATAGCCCTCTACACTTGCAAGAAGGCCATTGGGCTAAAATGGGGCATGAACCCAAAAATAGTCCAATGGATCTACCTGGCAATAGTAAGACCAATACTGCTCTACGGAGTCGCAGTGTGGTGGCCTGCCCTATCGAAGGGGACCATCACCAAACAACTAGGCAAGGTGCAGCGTACTGCAGCCCTATGCATCAGTGGAGCTCTGAGCACAACACCAACGGATGCGCTAAATGCCATATTATGCCTGCAGAGCCTTGACCTTGCAGGTAAGGAGCAGGCAGAAAAGGCAGCAATCCGTCTGAGAGACTCTGACCAATGGGTGTCACATCACACCGGTCATGCGTCCATCCTAAATGGAAACAAAATCGTCCCCACAAAAACGGACTACTGCGTTCCGAGGGAGTATACATATACCCCCTTTGAAACAATCATCCCTCACAGAGACAACTGGCTTGAGGGACCACCTGGTCCAAAAGGAGCCATTCGAATCTTTACCGATGGCTCAAAGTTGGACAACAAGGTCGGAGGAGGAATCTACTCCGAACAGCTGAACATAAATTACTCCTTCAGGCTCCCGGATCACTGCAGTGTCTTCCAAGCGGAGGTCATAGCGATCAAGGAAGCTTTGAGCTGTCTTCAGGAACTAACCCCTGCGGCAACTCACATAAATATATATAGTGACAGCCAAGCTGCAATCAAATCGCTGAATGCGATAACGACAAGCTCGGCTACCGTGGCAAACTGTCGCAAATCTCTTCATGAGATGGCTTATCAGTTCGTCATCAGCCTAATATGGGTCCCGGGCCACCAGGACATTGAAGGCAACTGCATAGCAGACGAGCTGGCCAGAGCTGGAACAACAATCCCCCTTCTCAATGATAAGGAGGATATTCGTATGCCAATGGCCACCTGCAAGCTCAAAATAAAAGAACATTTTAAGCAACTAATAAATGACAGATGGCAAACTGTGCCACTATGTCGCATAACTCGGCAAACATGGCCTAACATAAATAAGAAGCGCACCGATGAGCTCTGCAAACTCAGCAGGAGTAGGTGCAGCTCAGTCATACGCTCCCTTACGGGACACTGGCTAATAGGCACACATGCAAACAGGCTGGGTGCCCTATATAACGACTTCTGTCGAAGCTGTAGAGATGAGGACGAGGAGGAGACTGTGGAACACCTGTTCTGCTCCTGCCCGGCTCTCAGTAGAAGGAGACTTCAATACTTGGGCGCTCCTTTTCTAACTGACATTTCGGACATGTCTACAATTAGTCCCAGACGGATCGCAGGCTTCATAAGGGCATCCGGATGGGATAATGGATAGCATAGGGTCTCACGAGGTAGAATGGGAACAAAGCATGCGGTATCACAACGGGCCGAAACCGGCCTAGGTGTGTCGGGTCTCTGACAACCCCGACAGCCGCCTCAACCTAACCTAACCTATCCAATCCTACACTATCCTATATATTGTATAGGAGAGTACAGTTAATATTACGGCAGCAACGAAGTCGAAAGCCAACGGCATTTGCACAATATTTATGTTCAAGTTAACTCCAGAAGAGTTCAACAATCAAAATCTTACACAATAATTTATTGCCCACTTGCAATAACATTGCGTAAGATTTGCATAACAAAGTACTCACAAAGTACCCAAAACATGCGCCGAGAGTTGTAATTCTCTGGAACTACTTGACCCACTTCAATCAGCACCATCATCGCCCCACCCCGTCTTTGACGCAGCGCCCGCGACAATGCGTCTTCGCGGGCAGCTCTTCTACACTCCCACCATCGATCGCAATCGACATTGCCCTCTGTCAACCATTCTGCCGCTGCCAACAATTCTGCCCTGCCAGCACTCTGCCGCTTCCAATAATAGGTTTCTTAAAGATTTTGTATACTAAATTTAATCAGTCGATATTTTATATTCAATAAGGCACTACGCCTCTAGAAGAAAATAAAAAGAATTTGTTCCTTTAAATAAGGATAAATTTAACTGGCGCCAGAGCAGGCACTAGGCTAGTGAACAATACAGCAAAAAGTTTAGTACGATCGCGAAAACTGCAACAGCTTGCAGCCGTCGGTCTCAAAACGTAAAGTACCGGTTCGACTCGCAATAATATTAGGTTTATTGGTCGGTACAATCATTAGGTGGACTACCAATTCCTGAAAGAGTTCCGTACTCAGGAAAACCAACTACAGGAGTGAGTATCAGGAAAATTAGTAGATTTACAGCATCCAAAAAGGACCAATTCGGAATCAACCGTGGGCGGAGCCACATCTCAACGATGTTAAGGTAATTAAGGTGATAAGAAAACAAAGTGAATAAGAAAACTTCTGCCAGACAGGAAAAGAAACACAAAAGTGAACAATTTAAACATAAGACAAGAAAGAAACAAATTTCGAGTATTCATATCGCACTAAATAAGATTAAAACATTTTACAATGGCAAACCCCGACAACTTAATCAGACCAGCCGTTCTGGCCCATGATCCAAATAGACCAAATAATACTAGAGATGGTAGATGGCAGATGGTAACTACCTTAGTGAATACAATATTAGAACAGTCTTTACCAGGACTAATTAGAAATCTAACCAATCCAAACGCTGACTTTCTCGACGTGGCAACTTGAACGATTAAGATAGAATCCCAGAAATGGTAAAGAGTATTCTAGAATTTTCCGGCAATCAATCCGAATTTAGCTCCTGGAAAAAGGAGTAGATAGAATTCTAACAACGTATGCCACTCAAGAAGGAGCTCCAAAACATTTTGGAGTCCTTCATTCCATTCGTAACAAGATAGTTATGAACGCCGATACGGCATTAGAATTCTACAATGTTCCACTTAATTGGAATGCGATTTCCAAGTGCTTAACTCTTCACTATGGTGATAAAAGAGATTTTGGTACATTAGAATACCAGATGACTACGATAGTTCAGTAGAGGAATTTCATCAGGTTGTTTATAAACAATTATCTCTGATTCTCAACAAAATAGGTTGCATGGAATTATCTAGAGAAGCTGAACAATTAATAACAAAATTATATCGAGTTAAAGCACTAGATACTTTCGTAAGAGGATTACGAGGAGATCTCTAGGAGACTTCTAGCACTAACCATACAGTGCAATCGCACCAAAGCCGCAAAACCAGAACCAATGGACATAGATACATACTAAGAATGTAAATTACATGAATCGTCCGCAGTTCGAAGTAGGGAAAATACCTGCCCCAACAACTCATAATTATGTAGAAAATCAACAAAGACAGTTCAATGTCTAAACAGGAAAACGAAACCAACACATTAGCTGACGCCGAAAATTACGCTACGATGCATCGCGATGGCAGAATACGAACAATTATAAACAGATTACGAGAATGAAAACAACTTCAAAAGAGTTTTGACGATAACGTAAATGCAAAGCTAGAACAATACAAAACTAGAACCTAAATTTGTATACCCGTACTCAAAAAAGAGTTAAGGGGTATATTAGATTTGTGGTAAAAGTGGATGTGTGTAACGCAGAGAAGGAAACGTTTCCGACCCCATAAAGTATATATATTCTTGATCAGCATCAATAGCCGAGTCGATATAGCCATGTCTGTCTGTCCGTCCGTCCGTCTTGTTGAGCGCCTGGATCTCAGAGATTATAAGAGTTAGGGTAGCCAAATTTAGTTTCTAAAGACCCCTTCCGCAACCACAAAGGACGAAAATCTGTGGCACGCACAATATTAAAGATACGATAAAACTAAAAACGCAGGATCGTAGAGAATGATCATACCTACATACCTACCAGATTTCCGAATCTCAATCAGATCGGATCATAATTATAGCCAGAATGAAGAAATTAATTTTCAGTTGCTTTCCCCGCCCATTCCAGCAAGAAAACAATCACTCATTCTCTTTCTCGCTCGCACACTCTGCTGCGTTCAGTGCGTGAGCAACCCCTAGCGGAAAAGAAGTAGAATATGAATTGTACATCTATAATCTACATGTTAGATGTAAAATATACATTGTAGATGTAGATAACAGATGTAGCAAAAAAATTTAAAATATAAAACGCCATATTAGGAAATGACTATCTAAGAGAATAAGAAGCATTCATTAGTTCAAATAAACAAATAATAAAAATAAAAATGGAAACACTGTTTGAGATGCCAAGCTTTTTTGGCACCTATATCTTTCCAAAATCAGTTACAAGACTTTCGATTTACAACGTTATAATATTTATTTATACCGGCTTCTAGCTAAAACCAATTGCTCGCTCTTTTGCCCGGCCAGATAAATGTGCACAAGAGGGGGTTCGGTATGTAATCAATGCGGCGAGAGATTAGCATAGAACTAACTTAGGCCACGACGGCCGATTAATGCAAGAGCCGAAGTGGCAGGTGCAGAGCGCCCTTTAACAGGCACTGCCGAACGCTGGAGACATACATAAGTTTATGTACAATGCTTTTAAAAACCAAATTTTTATCATTCCAGGAAATAATAGTAATTATAAATTCAGCCTACCATTTACAACATTTCATCGACATGATAGAATTACCTAATAACAATACTGAAAAAACATCATAACTCGTGCATTATTTATGGAATAAAATGTTCACTATAGAGCCTGTTGGAAGCTGCCGAGCTTTTTCGGTAACTCTGAGTCCACATTTACAAATAATTTAATGCGTTGGTAAATTTTACAAAGGTTTTTATTTCTTCGATGGGTTACGAGGGTTGAGGCCGTGGCCGTGAACTACGATTTGATGCGTTCGACAAATATTTTGGACTGCCACGAGAGCAGGGCGAAGCAATGCACTATAAGCAGTAATGATATATGTGTGTGGGTACGGGAACGTACTGAGTGAGCGATTTTCCTTATAAGAGATGATGTGTGACTATGTGGTATCAATTTCTTAAGAACTATTAACGGCTGCTGCTCCGAACATACTTCCCACCGTTGAAAGACCAGGGCTTTTAACAGGATCCTCAATGGGTAGGACGCAGAGCTTGTTGACAGCTCGACGAGTGGTTCAAGATGGTGTTCTCAGGATGGCGAGGCGGGGTAAACTTCCGATTGAAGCCATTGTTGATGCAATGATTATGAACTGCGTCACGATGATTCTCGCTCATAAACAGCCAGCGAAGGTCCTCCAATTCGTTCCTTGAGCCCAACAAATTTTGTGGCATTGTCCGACCAAATGCATCGGGGTATGCCGCGCGTGGCAACGAAGCGTTTGAGGGCACTCAAAAATCCAGCAGTTGTGAGGTCCTTCACTAATTCCAACCAAACGGCCTTTGTTGCAAAACAGATGAAGACGCTGATATAGCATTTTGTGTTAGCGAGAAATTGCCTGCACAGTGAAATTGTAAAATGAGAACACACGACGAACGATGTGAACACGACGAACGTTTTATTAAGAGTGAGTCATAAACACAAAAGAGAAAAGAAATCGTAGTTTAACTTGAATAAATTCAACACTTCTTCTCAAGTTAAATTTAACATTTACATTTCTTCTTAATTATACATTCCAAGGTATTTTATAAACTTATGGTGCATTTCTTTTTGCAAGTTCTTCGTAAATATGTCAGCTAAATTTTCATTAGTTGGTACATTGAAATTACATTTTTTTATACAACTTCGCTGATGTGATGGTGCCTTATGTCTATATGTTTGGTTCTCTTATGGTGCACTGGATTTTTTGCTATCTGTTGTGCACTTAAATTTTCACCAATAATTTTAACTGGGTCTGTTAAAGGATGGCAGCCAATCTCCCCCAAAAGTCTACGAAGATAGGTCGCTTCCTTTGCTGCTGTTGACAGGGCGACATACAGCCTCTGTACTACTAAGTGCCACCAATGCCTGCTTTTTTGATTCCCATGAAAATGCTGCGCATCCATAATAGAACCCAAGAGAACCCAGTGAAAGATTTTCTGTCTAGGCTGTCATTTGCCCAGTCTGCATCCACAAATCCATACAATGGTTCTCCAGTCAATAGTTCAATCAATAGTTTTTGATAAGTACAGCAAGATATGTTTTGCAGCTGACTCATGTTCGACATGTGACGGAGTGTGCAATGTCAGGGCGTGTAGAAATAGCTAGGTGCATTAATGATCCGATCAGCGATTGGTAATCAGTCACGTTCACCTTGGCGCATTTGTCATCATTGCAGCTAATTTGAAAGCCGGGATCCAATGGCGTTGATACTGATCTACATATATTAATTTTCTACTTTTCCAGCAAACATTTTATGAATTGTTTCTGGCAAATGTTAATCGGTCATACTTCTTCTTGACGCTGTGTTTCTATCCCTAGAAAGTTATTTATTTCGAAACAATCATTTATGTCAAAAGTATTTTTCAGCTGTGCTACCAAATAAACAATATAATTTTTTCTTGAACAGGTTATTATGAGGTCATCTACATATACCGCTATTAAACTATATGAATTCTCACTAATCTTTTTATATAAACATGGTTCATTGTTAGTAGCTTTGAATCCAAGACTTTTTAATACCTCATCTAGTGTACTATTCCAAGCCCAACAAGATTGCTTTAGTCCATATAAAGCTTTTTGTAATTTTAAAACGCGTTGTGGATGATTTTTACTAACAAAATATTCTGGTTGACTCATGTATACTGTTTCATCTAATTTACTATTTAAATAGGCATTCGAAACATCTACCTGATGAAGATAAAACTCCTTTTCCGCAGCAATGGCCAATAAAAGTCTAATATTTTCGTATCGTATTACTGGTGAGAAAGTTTCTACGTAATTTATCCCATACTGCTGGCTACAGCCCTTGGAGACTAATCTCGACTTGAACTTTTTAATGTTGCCTTGATTATCCCGTTTGACTGGAAATACCCACATTGAGTCAATTGCTTTTTCTCCCACTGGAAGATCAACCAAAGACCAGGTTTCGTTTGCAATTAGAGCGTCGTATTCTTGTTTCATAGACTTCTTCCACTCAAACGAATGTTTACTTTTCAAAGCTTGGTTGACAGTATTCGGAGTTTCGATGTCATTATAGGCGACCATATTATTGAGCATGTTGTATTGTTTTTTGGGTCTACCTGGTTGCCCAGTGCGAAAAAGTTTTGGTCTTCTAGGTCCTCGACGTGTATTTCGCTTCTCCTCAGATCCGCTTGATGTTGTAGAATCGTCAAAGCTCTCAAACTGGTCATCTCCTTCGTCATCTGGCTCAGCTGTTTCGGCTTCTTCTTGCGTTGAATCGTTTCGATGATGTTCTTCTTCTTCCCTTGGCGTGCATTTTGTGGTGGTGCATTTTGTCCAGCGCGTAGACAGGTGACCCAAATATACGCAGGTGTGTAACAGAAGGCCTACGTCCACTCCAGATTTCAAGGGGGGTAGTACCATTTAGCGCTTGCGATGGAGACCTATTTCATAATAGCCACAAAGCTTCTTCAACATTAGAATGAATCATCATTGATCGTGCCATTTCCACCAGAGTTCGATTTGCTCTTTCTGCTACACCGTTTTGTTGTGGTGTGTACGGTACAGTTAGCTGCCTTTTTATGCCATGCTCTTTGAGAAAAATTTCGAATCGTTTGTTAATCGTTCTGTTTGATACTCCACGAAATTCTTTAATATTTCGAGTTTTTCAAATGCTTGGTCTTTCGATTTCATAAAATAGACAAAGACGCGTTTTGACATGTCGTCTATAAATGTTATGAAATATTTTGTGCCACCGACGGATTGTACATTTATAGGACCGCAAACGTCCGTGTGAATCAATTCTAACAATTGCGACGCAAAATTTGAACTGTTTTTAGAAAATGGCAGAGAACAAATTTTTGACTCATTACACACATTGCAGTTTTTATTAGTCGAAATATTTTTTTGATTAATGCCTCTCACGAGTTTATTACGTGTTAGGTCGTTTGAACTGCGAAAATTAAGATGACCATATCTAAAATGCCACATAATTTCTTTCTCTTGCACAGAAAATAACGCATTTTGGCCAGTGTTATTGAAAATAAATAAATTTTCTATCAATTTAGCCGAAATCAAGGTAGATCCGCTTTTTGATTTCACTAAGGCATAATTTTCTTTAAATACAACCAAATGTCCAAATTGTAGTGCTTTGCTTACAGAAAAGAAATTTAATTGAAGGTCCTACACATGTAATACATCGACAATCGACATCAACACCTGGAAGAGGAACAGTAAAAATAAAAACAAATGAATGTGAAATAATGCTGCACTATTTGTTTGTCAGCAGCCAACAAAATGTGATCGTTTTTCTCCATATACGACACAAATAAATCTTTTTGACAACACATGTGTGAAGTGGCTCCACTGTGAATACACCAACTGCCTTTTTCTAATTCTTCTTTGTGCATTGACGAATATACCGCGTAGGAAATTTGCTGATTTTCGTTCTTCTTTTCCTTCTGTTGTTTCTTTAATTTGCACTGGACTGATCGGTGTCCGCGCTTTCCACAGTTGAAGCATGTTCCAGTAAATTTGTAGCTCTTCTTTACGCTTGTTTCTTCTTTCTGTTGGCTGTTCTTATCTCGATTGTCGCTGTATCCCTTGTATGTGTCTGCATAGAAGGCTAGTTGCTTGTCTGTTTTATCATTACTGTCCTCCATTCTATTTGACTTCAGGTATCGGGCTGGCTTGAAATGAAGTAGGCAAGGGAGAAATGATGACGCGGTAGGTTTCTTTTTGTGTTTTTTTGGTTTAATTCTTTACTGCTTTTTATAACCGTACTCAAAAAAGAGTTAAGGGGTATATTAGATTTGTGGTAAAAGTGGATGTGTGTAACGCAGAGAAGGAAAATTTTCCGACCACATAAAGTATATATATTCTTGATCAGCATCAATAGCCGAGTCGATATAGCCATGACTGTCTGTCCGTCCGTCCGTCTTGTTGAGCGCATGGATCTCAGAGACTATAATAACCAAATTTGGTTTGCAGACTCATGTGATATCACACTGCTACGAGTGTATTTCAAAATTTCGCCCCTAGCGGAGGAGATGTAGTATCTAAATGGTACATCTATAATCTATATGTTAGATGTAGATAACATATGTAGCAAAAATATGTAAAATGCAAAATTTTTTTTAAATTCTAAAATTAAAAAAAATCCTTTTCAAAAATGTTTATACTGAGTACGGGTATAAGTAGAGTCGCGTCCCCAGAAGCGACTCACACGTTCCTCCTCGTTATTCACTTATTTGATAATTTAATTCGATAAGTGTGTTTAGCTGAGGTTGCATCGCCGTAGGTGCGGGCTGCCGTTGGGAATTGATATCTGAGATTTTGCTACCTCCGCATCGCGGAAGGTAATATCTGAATTTGGGTGGAGTAATTGCGAAATATCGAAAAGTGCGGTGTGGCCGATAGTTTTGTGTGTGTTGAGAGTTTTTTTTTTTGAGAATTTAGTTTTTGCTACCTCCGCATCGCGGAAGGTAATATCTGGATGTGGTTGCGAAATATCGCAAAGTAAGGGTTGAAATTTTTGTTTTTAGTTTATTTTATTTATTTTGAAGGTGTTATCTATTGCGAAATGTCGCAAGAGGTGGGGGGTTTTAGATTGGTGTGTGGACAAGAGAGTGTAGAGTTGTGATCGAGAGTTCTTAATCATTGTGTGCGTTGCTTAAGAATACTTTATTTTCTGAACGTGCTGACGCACCGCTATAACTAGAGGTTGGCCCGCGTCAAGCGCGTCGGTCGCTGGTAGGACTCATCGTCGTCCGAGTCCTGGGCGTACGCCGTTTCTGCGTTGTTCCAGGTCCGCTGATGTGGAGACGTCACTGGACTCGTAATCAGAAATGAGGATGGTTGGGAACGTGTTCATTGTGTGCTGCTGGGTTGATTGGATAATGGTTTCTGCTGGTTTTGCGCCGACACCTCAGGTCCACGGCTGAGTATGTTGTTGCCGTGGGCAGAGGTCGTTTTCAGCTTTTCATTTTCTGTGGAGTCGGCGTTACTTAGTCGTCCCGGGTGGGGCGGGGTGCAGGGCTTCCAGTGCTGGGTCGGTTTGGCAGCGTGTGTCAAAACCTCACCGGCTTCTGGTGCCTCGTCAGCGTTACGCCGGTGGTTGTTGTCACCGGGTTGCTGATGGTTGGCTCTGGTACTGCCGCTTTGTTGTTGTTCGTTGTTCGCTGCGTTATTGTTCGTAGGCCGGCTGTGGAGTCGTCGGCGTAAGCACCATATGCTTACGCAGAGTATCACGGCGACGATCCAGGTGAGGAGGTGTGAGGCAGCACTCTTGACCGTCAGCATTTCGATGTGCTTCAGGTCCTCTGTAGTGGGTTTTCAGCGTTCCCCCGAAGGTGCTGATATGCTCCAGGTCGGCAGTAAGGATAGTGGCGATTCGGATTCCAGGATATAAAGGGGCGGACTCCTCCGCCTGAGCCAGGTATGCCTCCTAGGAGGTTACATTGGTTATATGGTGAATGTACCCATATTTCTCTCACAGGACGGCGTCTCCATCCACCACGGGCACGTAGTCGGCGTTGGTGTAGTTATTAATTTTTACCGCGGCCTGCGTGGTGGTGGTGGTGAGGATCATGATCAGGATCATCAGGAGTGGTGACATTGTGGTGTTATCTCTTCGGGTGAATAGTTGGCGTTGCGTTAGCTTGCTGACCTGTGAGTCGAAGATGTACTGCTCGATTAGAATCGGGGTCCAGGTATATATAGTGTATCTCTTGATGTTGTTTTGGGGTCGTTTTTTTGTTCCCGGTGAGCTGTTGGCTCTTCGTTTCTCGTTGTGAGTCCGTGCCTCAGCAGTTTCGGTTGCTTGTGCCGAGTTGGCATTCTAGGGGTCAGCGTCTTCATTTTTGTCCGTGGTTCCGTGCTCAGTAATTTCTTTCATGTGTGTGGAGTTTGCCGGGCTCGTTTACCCCATTAGATGTGGGTCAGCCGATTGGTTGGGTTCTGGCTATGCCCTGCTTACTGCTCCGCTTTGTTTATAGGTTAGCGGTGTTGTCTGCTTCGTCAGCAGATTCTCCCGCGTCGTGTTCGTGTTATTCTTTTAGATCGTTGATGTTTGCGATTTTTTCTTCCGGCTGCCGATGTGTTGTAATTTCACGATTTTTGCTGAGATAAAACCTTTTACTTTGTAGGGCCCATCATATTTCGGGGCTAATTTCGCAGCGAAGCCGTCGGCTACGTTGGACAGTACTGCGCCCACGCCGAGGTTACTCGCGTCGGTCTGTAGTGAGTAGGCGAGACATCGGTTGGACAACGGTCGCGAAGTTTGGTACGAACCTTTGGTACCAGGATGCCATCTCGATGCATTGACGAAGTTCTTTTAGGTTTGTGGGGGCCGGAGGTCTTTGACGGCGGCGACTTTGTTGGTACTGCGCCCACGCCGAGGTTACTCGCGTCGGTCTGTAGTGAGAATTTTACGTTGAAATCCTGGCATGCCAGAACGGGAGCGGTCGTGAGAAGGTCAAAACCGGCTGGCTGTTTCTCGGCCCATACCCATGGTTGATCCTTTTTGAGTAGGCGAGACATCGGTTGGACAACGGTCGCGAAGTTTGGTACGAACCTTTGGTACCAGGATGCCATCTCGATGCATTGACGAAGTTCTTTTAGGTTTGTGGGGGCCGGAGGTCTTTGACGGCGGCGACTTTGTTGGGGTCGGTATGGATGCCCTCGTCGCTGATCATATGATTCGGTTTTGAAAGAACGCGCATTTTTCGGAATTTATTCGAAGGTTCGCTCTTCGAAGTCGTGAAAAAACCTCCTTTAAGTTGTGTAGGTCCTCGCTGAAATCCCACGATGAGGGTGGTGATGAACCGCGCGTTTTGTAACCGTTCCAAAATACAGTCGATCCTAGGCATGAGGTATTCGTCGGGGACGGAATGCGTGTTGAGTTGCCGGTAATCCACGCACATGCGCCATTTCCCGTTCTTTTTACGTTCTTGCACGGCGCATGTGTTACCGAGGACCGGTGTGGCGTCGGCGGGGGGGGAAAGGGGGTTTGGGGGGGGGTATCCTTTCCGGCCGCGTTGAGGGCTTGTGTATCAGTTAATTATGGGCCCGGTCCAGGCTAAAACCCCCCCCCCCCAACCAACGGGGCAAGATGGGCGGTTACCGAAAATGCAGGAAAGATAGGTGTTAGACTAAAATTCGAGGAAAATTAGAGCTAAACACAACTCAAAAAGCTAAGCATGCTGAAATTTTAGAATAGTTTTTCTAAATTAACTTTAACAAAAAAAACCGAGTTTGGTGGCTGAAAATTTTATATATTTTAACAAAAGACGGAGGGAGACTAAAAAGGAACGTGCGCTGGAATTCAATACTATTTATCGACTTGTTTTCATTCTCGTTATAAAATATTCTTAAGCCTAACTTATCTAGGGCGGCGAAGCGGGGCGAATTCCCCAAGAGCGAGAGAGAGCTTTATTGCGCTCCCGCTTCGCCTTAAACTATCTTACACTAGACTTCAAATTTATCAAATATAAACATTTGCGTCTCGACGCGACACCGGCCCCGTTGAAGGCCTGTGGGACTTCAACACATCGGCAGAAGCGCCAATTTATGGATCGGCCTCCTGTAGACCGCTACGCTGCTCGTCCTGAGGTCGACCACCCTGACCTTTCCGTCCTGCCCAGCGTGTGTTGCGACGACCCTTCCGAGGAGCCACTGTTGGGGCGGAAGGTTGTCCTCTGCGACGATGACGAGGTCGCCTTCTTCGACGTTGGGCTGCTCCTGGTGCAACTTGCATCTTATTTGCAAGCCCAGCACATACTCCCGAGACCATCGCTGCCACAAAATTCGCCTGGCTGACGAGACAAGCCGCCATCGCCTTAAGCAACTCAGACCCTCCTGGTCCGGGGTCCGGGGTGCTGGGGGTGCGATGAGCGGCCCGCCTGTCAACAGGTGCCCGGGAGTCAGGGCGTCTCCGTCGCTTGGGTCGGGGCTTATTGGTCCCAGAGGGCTCGAGTTCAGCACCGCCTCGATGCCCAGCAGAAGGTTTTTGGCCGACTTCACTCCTGCTTCCCACAGTTTGCCCATGTGCGGAGCTCGAGGTGGCGGGAAGGCGAACTCGCAGCCGCTTCTCGCTGCGAACTCTCGAATTGAGTCCGCTTCCGTCTCTAGCTTCCTCCTCAGCTCGTCGAAGTGGCGACTTGCTCCGACGAAATTTGTCGCGTTGTCGCAGTTCACGCGGAGCACATCCTCGACGACCAACGAACCTTTGAAATGCCAATAAGAAGGAGTTTGTCGTTAGATCGGAGACAATTTCTAGATGAACCGCATTGGACGCAAAACAGACAAATAACGCTATGTAGGACTTATAAGGGGGCCTTCCACGAATTTTTAGTGTCGTATAGACTGGGCCACAAAAATGAACGCCACATACTGCGAATGGGCGGAGAGCACGGAGCCGGTCTGCGGGTAGATTTCCCATCATTTGGGTCTGGAGTCGAGGCTTGCATTTAAAGCAGCGAATGCACGACCTGACCATTGCCCTGCAGATCTCCTGAGCGTTTACTATCCAAACACGCTGCCTAAGGATGCTCACAAGTGCTCGTGGGCCGGCATGAAAATTCGTTTGATGCAGATAGCGAACATATGTCTGCACAAACTGCGAGCGTTTTGTCAACAGCAGAGGAAACTTGGCATGGTATGACATAGGAGCGTTAACTAGTCGCCTCCCAACTCGCAACAACGAAAAAGAGCACCAAGTCCCCATTTCTTTGTTGATGAAGGGATTCAATTGCTGAAGACTGAGGCCTAACCTTTTGCCTTTACGAAGCCTTTCGATCTCTTCCTGATACTTGTTTTTCTTGGATCAGCTCGAAAATTTTGTGAAAAGCCTCATCGTACACTACTGGTGACGGTGTGACTTCAAATTTAAGACTTTTGTCTTTGCATTTTCGGATGAAGCGGAACACGTAAACGAACACTCCTAGCAGCTTGAGGTGTGACGAGTATTCCTCGATATTTTCCACTAAATCATTTGATTTAGCGCCAAGGTCAGTCCGACCGCTGTCTTCCTGGTTTCCAGCTTCAGCTCTTCCTCAGAAAGCTCGAAGTGGGGATTTCTGGGCCAGCTCTCTTCTTCTTCCTTCAAAAACGCTGGTCCACTAAACCAGATCGACTGCGAAATCTCCTCAATGTCACAACCTCTCGAAACTATGTCTGCTGGGTTCTGTTTAGTTGGAACATACCGCCACGTAGCATCATCTGACCACTCCTGAATCTCAGCTACTCGGTTCGCAACGAATGTTGATAACGACGAAGGGTGGGATCGGATCCAATGAAGGGTCACTTCAAAATCCGGCCAACATACCATTCGTTCAATCGGCACGTAGAGTAGCGATTTGAGTCGGTAACAGAGATCTGCGAGAGGTGAGCGGCACATAACTCAAGCCTTGGAAGCGTTTTCGTCTTGAGCGGCGCTACTTTCGACTTTGCGGTCAACAACGAGACCTTGAAACCTTCTGCAGTCTTACTACGCATATAGACGCATGCTCCATAAGCTCTTATGGAGGCGTCGGCAAAGGCATTTTCTTGAATCGGTGACATGGGATCAGTATGCACAAAGCGAGGTATGGCAATCTTCTCCAGCTGACCCAAGGATTATTTTAGAAAGTTCCAAGATGTTTCCAGATTCATTGGAATTTACTCATCCCAATCTAGTTTGTTAACCCACAGCTCCTGTAGTAGGATCTTTCCCTTGATTACCAAGGGGCTTAACAAAGCAAGGGGGTCAAACAGCTTTGATGTCACCGATAATATGTTCCGTTTTGTCGCTCGGAGACCCATGACTGAACTGTCAGTTTGAAACCTAAAGACGTCTTCATGCGGTAGCCACGATATTCGTAACGCCTTGGTTAACTCGGGGTCCGAGATCGTTATCGGTTTAACTGTGCTCTCGTGTGCTGTGACCTCAGATGAGTTCGAGAACCACTTGGTCAGCTCAAACCCTACGGTTTGAAGAACCTGAGCCACATCAGACTTAATTGTCTTTAACTCCTCCACGCAACCAGCACCAGTCAACATATCATCGACATAAAAGTCGGACCCGATAACTTTAGTAGCTTTTGGGAATGAGAGCTTTGCAGACTCACTCAACCTTTTCAAAAACCGAATAGCTAGTGTTGAGCTTGTATATTCTCAATGACTCAGATGGGTCTCTTCTCCACACGATCAACTGAAACTGCTTGTCCGCTTCATTCACCATCACTTGGCGATACATCTTTTTTACATAGGCAATCAGGGCAAACCTGTGCAGACGGAAGCGGAGCAGCGTTGAGTATAACTCCTCTTGAATAGTCGGTCCGACCACCAGAATGTCATTCAAGGCCACCTGAGAGGACGTCTTCGACGACGCATCGAACACGACGCGAAGCTTCGTGGACGTACTTTGGGGCCGAAGGACACACTGATGTGGAATTACGTAGTGTGGAGCAGAAGGAAAAGTATTGTCAGTCGGCGACATATGACCTAAGGAGAGGTACTCTTCCATGAATTCCAAGTACATTTTCTTCAACTCACGGTCGCGGGACAATCTTCTTTCGAGCGATAAAAACCGCCGTTTAGCAATCTCGAAGGAATTGCCCAAGCAGTTTGGATCGGATTTAAACGGCAGCCGTACTTCAAACCGACCTGAAGGCAAGACTTGAGTAGTCTTTCTATAATGCTTCTCACATAACTTGTGTTCAGGAGATAAAGACTTTTTAGAAGAGGGCAATTCTTCTAGTGACCAAAACTTTTGTAGTGTATTGTCGATAGACACCACTGACTCTTCTCGACAACTCAGACAGTTTCTCGCTTCCTGGGTGACAGTCACCTTTGGACTGTATCTTCCAGGCATAATCCAACCGAGAAGCGTTTTCTGCAGAGTTGGATAGTCAGGACCTTCTATAATTTGACCAACCGATAAGAGTTCGAAAAATGACTCTGCACCTATCAACATATCGGGATTTTCCAGTCACTCACATTAAGTGCGTGATCAGGGTGGTATCCCGAGATTGATTTCAGAATCCAGAAATCGACCAAGAACTCACTACCATTGATTCGCGACTTCCCCACCGTGTGTATCTTTTTCTTGACTTGTGAATTAGATTCTTATATTCCAAGCAAGCTGATGCACGACTCCTCCCTACGGATCTGTATGCGCTGTGCCAGGTCCTCAGTTATGAAGTTAGTTTGTGACCCAGAGTCAAGCAGTGCTCGGGCCAAAACGTACTCTCCATTTTTAGTTCGGATGCTTACGATCGACGTTGCCAGAATTACTCTATCCAAAGCTTTCGCATGGAGTGCATGCGAAGTGGAAGGGTTACTCTGACTAGGAGTGGGAGAATAATTGTCTGGGGGCAATAAGGCATGATGTGAGCGGCCACACACTCGACACTTGCTAGCTTTGCATCGTACCACAGTGTGTCCTTGTTGCAGACAGTTGATGCAGAGCGATGCCGATTTGAGAAATTCGAATCTTTGCATCACTGCAAGCCGCGCAAATGGACTGCAAGTATTCAACAAAGGGTCTTTTGCAATGCAGTAACTACATTGTTGGTTTTTAGCAATCGCAGTAGAGCACGCGAATGAGCTCCGATTGTGAGGCTTGCTTGGCACAGCTTTCTGTTCCTGGTTTGGTTTTGCCGATTCTTCGGCCGAAAGATGCTGATATCTGCGATTAAGCATTTTTTCGCAGTCAGCGCAAAGCGGCAGCTTCTCATAATCGAGCTGTTCTTCCCATTTTTGTTTGGTCACAGGATCGACTCTGTTCAAGACGAGATTAATAAGCATTGCATTCGAGATCTTTTGGTCATCGCCTATCGACAACAAGGAACCATATATCGATGAAGTGATATCGATTAGGTTCCTTAAGGACGATGCAGACTGCTGGGTCATTTTGGGAAGACTAAATAGGGCAGCAATATGGTTCATAAAGATCAGACATTCGTTATCATAGACCCGTTTCAAGCTAGCCATGGCTTTCTCATAATTGCTCTCGGTTACTTGGAACGCCCTTACCGTTCCCAACGCTTCACCAGAGCAAATGGTTAAACTTTTCGATAAGTGGAATGCTTTCGTCATTGTGAACAAGAGTCTCAAATAAAGTAATGAAGCCTTTTAATTCCGAATATTTTCCACTGAACTTTGGCAGAGCTAACTTCGGAAGTCGAGCACGAGTTGGGGCTACAGAAGCTGATACTGAAGGCATTGTATCATTGGCTATCTTCAAGGCGTCGATAAGCGACATTTTCTTTGCCTTGGTTATAATCGAGAGTTCTTCCAACTCGGCTCCAAAGTCATCGTCACTATCTATTTCTTCGATTGATTCTTGAACTTGGCTTGCCTTGGCTATAGTTGCTTTCAGTACGTCGAGTCTGCACTCGAGCTCTGTCAACTGCAGCGGAATCTCCCCAGCTTCCAGCCGGTCCGCTAGTCGGCGAATGCCTTTGACACGGGAGCTGAGCTTCTTTTTCAGCTCTTCAAGAATAGGCTTATGATCTGATTTGGGATTCATCTTGACTCTCGATACTTAAGTGAATCACAAATCAGGGCTGTTCTCACGATAATATTATTTGCTGCGGCGCAAATTGTCGAAACAGGAAGGTGTACCCAAATTAGGTCGAAAACAATATACCCGGTGACTAGAGGGTATCGCACCACTTAGCGATCGGTTTAATACGGACCTAGGGTGTTGAAGCCAAATGAGGGAAAAATCGATATACCCGACGATTAAAGGGTATCGAGGCACTTGGCGATCTGTTTAATACGGACCTAGGGTGTCGATGCCAAATGCGGCAAAAACCGATATACCCGATGATTAAATGGTATCGAGGCACTTGGCGATCTGTTGGCGCAGCCGTGCCAACACAAAACACACAAGAACAACTACAAACAGCAACGGTGACAAGCAAAAACGAAAAATTCACCACTGAAGCTATGAACATATGCACATGTGTGTGTGTCTAAGCTGTGTTGGCGCTTGTGTATGCAGGGCCTGGCTGACCGACCGATAGACACCCAATTGAATTGCGAGGCACGCTTTGACAAATTGACAGTTGGATCCTTTGCACCAAAACTAAATACCCGACGATTACAGGGTAGCGCGTCGCTTGGCGAACGGTTTGACTCAAACGCGCCAAACGAAAGAACACACCAACAACAACGACGGTCAGCAACGGTGACGAGCAAAAGCGAGAACGAAAATTCACCGCTGCAGCTGCTACGTTGGTATGTGTGCGCCTGGCCAATGACCCAACTATATATTTGCGCAACGAAAACGAGAAAGTGGGAAAGGGGCGACAGTGATTGCAGTTATAAATTATATGTATATATGTTCTGCGTCCAAGATGGTTTGATGTATGTGAATATGTCATATATGTCATACAGTATGTCAACTAATTGTTTGCAAAATGAAATAAGTCAGACAGTTTCAACTTTAGCATTAAAAATATAAATACAGGCATTATTTGGGAAAATTTTGTTTATTAATTATATTATATATATGTATAAGCTATAGTTATGACAAAAAAAAATTACGAAATTCCAAGCAAAACGTAAAAGAAACGAAGAAAACCAAAAAATGGCATTTTTGACGCTGTCAATTAATTGTTTGCAAAATGCAAACAATAATACTCAAAAATTATATATCTTTGTAACAACAAGATATAATTGGCTAATATTTTGTATGCATAACATTAGCATCCATAACTGCCCTGAGGCGACGCGACATCGACGATATGTGCCTCTATGTTGTAGTATTCAGATATTTCTCCCCACTCCTCATTTATACACTTTATCAAATCAGTTTTTGAACTTGGGGTGACATTTGGCCATCTTTTTCTTGAGCAATGCCCAACAATTTTTGATAGGATTGAGATCTGGACTCTGGGCGGGCGTGTCAATAACTTTGCTGCAATTATGAAGCACCCAGGTGCGACTCAGCAGCGATTTGTACTTTGGATCATTGTTTTGGTACAGCTTGTATTTGATTTTGCTGCTGTTTCCTTGATCAACGAAGCCAAACTTTTGCGCACTTCTGGTCAATTCATTTTTTTAAATGTCCAAGTTGAACTCCTTGATCATTATATCATTAACGAGAAGGAACGTGTGAGTCGCTTCTGGGGACGCGACTCTACTTATACCCGTACTCAGTCAGTGTTTACATTTTGGAGCAAGATTTTTTTAGAATTTTAGAATTAAAAAAAAAATTTTACATTTTACATTTTTTTGCTACATCTGTTATCTACATCTACATATATTATGTATATTCTACATCTAACATGTAGATTATACACGTACCATTTAGATTCTACATCTCCTCCGCTAGGGGTTGCTCGCGCACTGAACGCGGCAGAGTGTGCGAGCGAGAAGGAAAATGAGTTGCTGGGTCGTTGGCCGCAGTGGGCAGGGGAAGCATCTGAAAATTAATTTCTTCATTCTGGCTATAATTATGACCCGATCTGATTCAGATTCGGCACTCTGGTAGATATGGTCATTCTCTACGATAATGCGTTTTTAGTTTTATCGTATCTTTAAAAATGTGTCTGCCACAGATTTTCGTCCTTTGTGGTGGCGGAAGGAGCGGGGCGAAATTTTGAAATACACTTGTAGCAGTGTGATATCACATGAGTCTGGAAACCAAATTTGGTTGCCCTAGCTCTTTTAGTCTCTGAGATCTAGGCGGTCATCGAGACAGACAGACAGACAGACAGACAGACATGGCTATATCGACTCGGCTATTGATGCTGATCAAGAATATATATACTTTATGGGGTCGGAAAATTGTCCTTCTCTGTGTTACACACATCCACTTTTACCACAAATCTAATATACCCCTTAACTCTTTTTTGAGTACGGGTATAAAAATTCGCAGCTCTCCGACGCCATTAGATGATATACAGCCCCACACCATGACTGAGAGACTGCCAAATTTGACGGTTGGCACAATGTTTTTGGCCTGGAGTGCTGTGTTTGGCTTCCGCCAAACTTTTCCTGGTCCTTCATTATAATACATCATTATCTTTGTCTCGTCACAAAATATGATATCGTTCCAATATTCCGGCGAATTGCTAGAATTTAATATAGCAAAATTCAAGCGTTTTTCAATGTTAACAGAGGATAGCAATGGCTTCTTCCTTGTCACTTATGATGAGTGCTTGTGTCGATTCAGTACTTTTTTTTATTTTCTCATGGCATATGGTCTTATTGCAAAGTAATTTAATGTCATTCGTCAATTCTCTGCGGCTGTTTTACGGTGTAATTTCAATTGTTTTTAAAACTTCTGCACAGTCCCGCCGAGAAAGATTTGGTGGTCTGCCGTCAGAGATCGGTAATTCCAGCCTTTTTTTCTTGTCCGGACGTTTAATTATATTATATATTTTTCTAAGTCTAATTTTTCAAGTTTCAGCAAACTCTTTTGCTATTTTTTATTTTTAAAACGTTAATAAACTAATGAAATCAAATAACCTTCAGTGCGTTTGCCAGGCATTGCAAAAATCATGAATAAAAAAAAAAACGTGACTTGAAGCAAGGAAACTTTTAGCAGGAATGAGACGAAGGAAGACTAGAAAAGAGCCCGCGATCGGTCGTTTTCGAATTTTCTGACCCGCTAGTTTTTCTGTGGTATTCTTTCAAGCAGTGTTTGCATTTTGCAAACAATTAATTGACAGCGTCAAAAATGCCATTTTTTGGTTTTCTTCGTTTCTTTTACGTTTTGCTTGGAATTTCGTAATTTTTTTTTGTCATAACTATAGCTTATACATATATATAATAGAATTAATAAACAAAATTTTCCCAAATAATGCCTGTATTTATATTTTTAATGCTAAAGTTGAAACTGTCTGACTTATTTCATTTTGCAAACAATTAGTTGACATACTGTATATGTCATATATGTATAAACTCTACTAAATACATGCAAATCCTATCTCTAATATGTTATACGGATGTGCCAAGAATTGAAAGCGAGGTGCACTTATTTTAGCACAAGACAGTAACTGCGAGATTTTAATGATTTTGTCTTTACTCGAGCTTTCAATTTTTTTCACAAGCACCTCTAGTATTTATGTAATAAGATCCAGGGAATTCCACTTTCCTTGGCAGGTGGCAAACGTCTTTTGGAATGGATATCCATCGGTGGTTGAGATCACTAGTTATTTTTTTTTTTTTTTTTTGTATGTTTGTTAGCCTCCGTCGCGGTAGTTCTGCTGCACACACACAGGTGTATATTATATACTCTTAAATATTCAATATTTGTTTCACATATATTTTTCACCACTCGTGTCACTGTCACTTTCTGCCTTTTAACTATATTAATTTGCGAGTCCACCCGGAGGCGCCATGAAATTTTAGAATAGTTTTTCTAAATTAACTTTAACAAAAAAAACCGAGTTTGGTGGCTGCAAATTTGATATATTTTAACGAAGGACGGAGGGAGACTAAAAAGGGACGTGCGCTCGAATTCAATACTATTTATCGACTTTTTTTCATTCTCGTTATAAAATATTTTATCTAGGGCGGCGAAGCGGGGCGAATTCGCCAAGAGCGAGAGAGAGCTTTCTTGCGGTCCCGCTGCGCCCTAAACTATCTTTCACTAGATTTCAAATTTTATCAAATCTAAACATTTGCGTCTCGACGCGACAGACATGTTGGAGCTTATAAGCCTGCCTAGAAATAAAAAGCTTTTTTTCACTGGTATTAGAACATTTTTAACTTCTACGTTCAGAGACCTTCCACTTTCATGATCACATATTTGCTGGGATTGAAACTGAAGCCCAGATCGCCACATAATACGCTAAAATCGTTTAATTTATTTTTCAGATTGGCAACTACAGCCGCAAAATTAAACCCGTGTGACACTGATATAGTCTTTTGGTGTAGATATTTAAAAGTAGTGGTGAAAGACATGATGCCTGGGGTAATCCTCCTTGCACCACGCTCATCATCAATGACGCCATCGTGACCGTGGTGGACGAAGCAGGCGCAATTCAGAACGTCTCCGGCACCAACCTCGTGGCCTAATCCAGCCGAGTCTCCCTCACCGGGACATGTTACGTAAACCCTCTGGGCGGATCTCGGGGAAGGCAATGGTCGCCTCGATGACAACCGTAAATGTCAAAGGGGAACCCCGACAAACTAAGTCTACCTTTCTTGAGAGAATTAAGCATGGAGGACCTGAAGCACATCGAAATGCTGACGGTCAAGAGTGCTGCCTCACACCTCCTCACCTGGATCGTCGCCGTGATACTCTGCGTAAGCATATGGTGCTTACGCCGACGACTCCACAGCCGGCCTACAACGCAGCGGATATCAAAGCGGCAGTACCAGAACCATCCATCAGCAACACGGCGACAACAACCACCGGCACCAGCGTAACTCCACAGAAAATGAAAAGCTGAAAACGACCTCTGCCCAAATAAAGTATTCTTAAGCAACGCACACAATTAATTAAGAACTCTCGATCAACAACTCTACACACTCTTGTCCACACACCAATCTAAAACCCCCCACCTCTTGCGACATTTCGCAAGAGATAACACCTTCAAAATAAATAAAATAAACAAAAAACAAAAATTTCACCCCTTACATTGTGATATTTCGCAACCACATCCAGATATTACCTTCCGCGATGCGGAGGTAGCAAAAACTAAATTCTCAAAAAAAAACTCTCAACACACACAAAATTATCGGCCACACCGCACATTGCGATATTTCGCAATTACTCCACCCAAATTCAGATATTACCTTCCGCGATGCGGAGGTAGCAAAATCTCAGATATCAATTCCCAACGGCAGCCAGCACCTACGGCGATGCAACCTCAGCTAAACACACTTATCGAATTAAATTATCAATTAAGTGAATAAAAAGCAGTAAAGAATAAAAACAACAAAATACAAAAAGAAACCTACCGCGTCATCATTTCTCCCTTGCCTACTGCATTTCAAGCTAGCCCGATACCTGAAGTCACCTACAATCTACAAATTTTGTTGTAGCGGACCCTGGACAGACTGATGAATATCCCAGCCTGAGATAGGAACATTACAAACTGTAGTACTGTCTTCGTTGCGAGAGGAACCATCCAATTCATCGTGTTCGTGTCTAACAAGATTTCTGCAATACAGCAACTCACGGGGGGCATGGATTGGCGCTATGTCCCAACTAAAATGTACCCGGCTGATTTTCTGTCAAAGAGAGCAGCGTCTCAGGAGCTCTTGCAGTCTAGTTTGTGGATGAATGGACCTTTCTTCTTGCAAGGCTGAAGAAGTAGCTGGCCTGAACATTGTTCGCCCGAACTCAGTCTTCCGGAAATTAGACATCGAGTATTGCTGTCGTCTGAGCGTGTCGAAATCTCGCTTTCGTTTAAGCACATTAACTCATTCGGAGTCATGATGCGCATTTTTGGATATGTTCATAAGTTCGTCAGCAAGAAAAGGTCACCTGATCTCTCGTCTGAAGACCTTCGCAAAGGATCGCATTTGTTGTGTCCTTGTTTATCCTGAGTACCGTGCTCTGCGGAAGGGGAACTGTGTGGAGTCCTCCAGAAGCATTATATCTCTCTCGCCTTTTATAGATGACGTTGGTTTGATTGGTGTTGATGGTCGCTTGCAGCACTCAACTCTTGGCTTTGATGCACGCCACCCAATCATTTTGCCCAGGGATCATCAATTGACATTCGCCATCATCATGCACTTTCATCGGAGGCATCACCATGCTGGTCCGCAGTCGCTACTGGGATCGAGTCGCTTGCAGTTCTGGCCCATCGGCGGCATGAAAACTGTTGTTCGAGCGTTGCGGAAATGCATCATCTGCTGCAGGTCCAGACCTCGTCTTGTGGAGCACATAATGGCTGACCTACCGAAGGATCGAGTGCAGGATTCGCCTGCATTCAGCGTCACTGGAATCGACTACTACGGTCCCTTCTATTACAAGCCAGATGGGCGCACTCGAACGCCTACAAAATTCTATATCAGCGTCTTCATCTGTTTTGCAACAAAGGCCGTTTGGTTGGAATTAGTGAAGGACCTCACAACTGCTGGATTTTTGAGTGCCCTCAAACGCTTCGTTGCCACGCGCGGCATACCCCGATGCATTTGGTCGGACAATGCCACAAAATTTGTTGGGCTCAAGGAACGAATTGGAGGACCTTCGCTGGCTGTTTATGAGCGAGAATCATCGTGACGCAGTTCATAATCATTGCATCAACAATGGCTTCAATCGGAAGTTTACCCCGCCTCGCCATCCTGAGAACACCATCTTGAACCACTCGTCGAGCTGTCAACAAGCTCTGCGTCCTACCCATTGAGGATCCTGTTAAAAGCCCTGATCTTTCAACGGTGGGAAGTATGTTCGGAGCAGCAGCCGTTAATAGTTCTTAAGAAATTGATACCACATAGTCACACATCATCTCTTATAAGGAAAATCGCTCACTCAGTACGTTCCCGTACCCACACACATATATCATTACTGCTTATAGTGCATTGCTTCGCCCTGCTCTCGTGGCAGTCCAAAATATTTGTCGAACGCATCGAATCGTAGTTCACGGCCACGGCCTCAACCCTCGTAACCCATCGAAGAAATAAAAACCTTTGTAAAATTTACCAACGCATTAAATTATTTGTAAATGTGGACTCAGAGTTACCGAAAAAGCTCGGCAGCTTCCAACAGGCTCTATAGTGAACATTTTATTCCATAAATAATGCACGAGTTATGATGTTTTTTCAGTATTGTTATTAGGTAATTCTATCATGTCGATGAAATGTTGTAAATGGTAGGCTGAATTTATAATTACTATTATTTCCTGGAATGATAAAAATTTGGTTTTTAAAAGCATTGTTCGGGCCAGCGTCTATTTAAGCGTCTATGTCTTAATATGAAATATGGCTGTACCTATTGGTATGAGTATCGAAACCTAAACTTATGTATGTCTCCAGCGTTCGGCAGTGCTGCTGCGCTCTCCCTGTTACAGGGACCTGCACCTGCCGCTTCGGCTCTTGCATTGATCGGCCGTCGTGGCCTAAGTTAGTTCTATGCTAATCTCTCGCCGCATAGGTTACATACCGAACCTACTCTTGTGCACATTTATCTGGCCGGGCAAAAGAGCGAGTAATTGGTTTCAGCTAGCCGCTGGTATAAATGAATATTATAACGTTGTAAATCGAAAGTCTTGTAACTGATTTTGGAAAGATATAGGTGCCAGACCCTTTGTATGTGCAGCTTAACGCCTGATAGATATTAAGATTTCAAATATAATCATTTTTTTGCGTTAGTCGAAAAAAAAATAAGTCGCCTAATAAATTCGTCTATCTAAAACCAGAAATGTTGGCCAATAATTATTTTTCTTTCGACTTTTCCCGAGTTTTTAAAGTCAAAATTTCGAAAAAATATACCTCATAAATTGATGAAATTTGAATTTGAAATCTTAATATCTTTCAGGCGTTAAGCTGTAGATACAAAGGGTCTGGGTCGGATTTATAGCTGCATTTGTCAGCTTTTCAGAACTGCAAAGTTCTATGATAGCAGATAAGATACTTAGATACTATTTATGTGAAAAATGGCAGCACTACCTCTGAAAAAAACTTTAAAAAAATACCAGATTTTTAAAAATTCTTTAAAAAAAAACTACATCATAAAAAAAAAACCATAATTTGTTAAACAATTTTAAGCCCCGATATCTATAAGAGTTATTTTGGGCCACAGCCTCATTCTAGTGTTGACTAGTGTTATTGATAACTTATGATTATTGTTTGCGTGGTCGAAGCTTGGTGCTTCGTTGACAATTGTCTAGTTTGTCAGTAGTGTTGAGGGAGTGTTTCGCTGTGACTGCATCGTAGCAGGTGCGGGCTGCAGTTTGTAATATATAACGTAGATACATGTTGACACAACGAGCTGATGTTAGTGTAGCGACCAGAGGAGCACGCGCTTGTTCCGGCTTCTACTGATACAGATAAATACAGATAGGGAAACAAAGGAAAATTGACTATTTATTGCACTGATATTTATTGCACGGCATGATATTCTTGCGCCAGCTGAGGTGTGGTTGTAATGCTGCGTTGATGTTGATACGACAGCAGACTGCCCTCCCTACCATGATCATCTTAGCCGCAAGACCAAATTAGTGGCCGATGATCCCAGAAACAACCGCCACTTTAACCTAACTCCATACTACCGCGAGGCATGGCTCCCCACAACACGAACAAACTAGAACATATTAAAATTCATTTAAACTTATTTATTAAAGACAGATTTTCATTTTTTCCTAACCCCAAAACTCTAAAACTCTGTAACTTCAACAATATTCAAATTCAGAATCTACGCAGATAATGACCCAGGGTATGGTTAAGTCGGCTATACAAAAAAAAATGCTGGTTTGCAGTAATATTAGGAAAAAATATAAAATTTAAATATAAAAATAAAAATAAATGTTATAAATATCATTAGTAAAAATAAATAAAAATTATCTAAATATAATGCGAGAAAATCAAAATATATAAAGCGTCGCCCAAAATAGTTAAAATTGTTCGCATTGATACAGCTCTCCAATCGAGACCGTCAAACTGCACTTTGTACGTTGCAGTTCTACTTATACTGTGCTCTTTTTCTTATACTGCAACTATAGTGGCTTTCAAACTGTGAGGGTTACAATAACGGCTCCATTTCCTCTGGAACTTGGATTCTCCCTCTCTTCTCTCAAATACCTTTATGTATATATAACAAACGAAATAAGTAATGGTGTTTCTTACTCACGTGCCATCCATCTCCAAAAGCGCTTTTATTGATGCGATGCGACGACTGGGCTGTAATTGCTGTAACACCAAAAAAAATCAAAGAACAAAACACATCAAGCAAGAAGGGGGAGAGAACCCAACGGCATATAGGCCTGCGTTATAAAAATTTGTTTCTTCTTTTTCTTTTCGCCCTCTCAGTAGCGAACTTCTCTCTCTTCTCTATGCACTTTTAACTTCGGCTCTCATTATCAACATGGCGATTACTAATAATTTGCCGGGAAGAGAGAGACACTTACGAAAATAAAAAAAAAGGGAACGACGAAAAAAAAACTGTTAAACTACATATTCTCTGGAAGAAAAAAAATTATTTTCTGACCTTTTCACTGCACTTATGTTATGGCACTATCACTATGAACTTATTGCCAAAAAAAAACGAAAATATAGGTAAATTAAAAATGAAATGCGGTATTTTATTCCCCGACGTGGTTCGAACCAACGTCCGCAGCCTCTCCGTCCCGTCGATGATCTCGGAGGTGCGACTTCCCACTAAATCGTCTCCAAATTGCAGAGAGCTCTTATCTTTGTTTAGTCGCGCATCTTAGAATGCGGCGAATTCCCACACAGCTGTCTGCCTGCCAGCAGCTTTGTTGTTGGTTTTAGTCGGCGAAACGATCTCTTTTAGTTAATAGGCGTCAGCTGCTAATTAGCCAGCGATGTACCGGCAATTCGAATTTAAAATTGCACTAAGTGCCAATTCTGTAATTGCACACAAAACAAATGGTTGCCCAACAATTCTACAGGAATAAAATCTGGCCGACTTACCGCTTAGTTGCGATTGGCACTCTTGTTATTTACACTTGGTCTCTATTTGCTGCTCCACACTTTTATCCACTTTATAATTGCTTCGCTTTTTTTTTGTATTTTAAATATCGGGCAGAAACACTGTTAGTTGACCTCGGCGCGGTTTAATATAGTCGCTATTTAATTGATTGGTACTAGAGTCGTAACCTCTTCGGGTGGGAGCCAGCATAGAAAAGAACATGACAGTAGCTGGGCTCACCTACCAGAACCTGATAACAGCGAAAGTGCTGCATCCGCCATTTCCAAATAATTAGCATAAATAGGTAGCTAAAACATACTCTCACTACCGATCGTTGCCACCTTGCACCGCCGATTATGACCACTAGGGGCGCTAGCATAAGCTAGCCTAGGGAAATTTTAATTTCGGCGGCTCCCAAATCGAAGTTTCAAGCGACACTACAATTTCCCCCCTACCAAAATCACACTTTGGGGGAACAACACCAAAAGTGGGATCCTCGCTTGAACCTGTTTATAATAAAAGAGCAAGTTATTGTTTTAAGTCTTTTGCATGAAATTTTCCTATGACTTTATCCTGCAAATCTTCAACCTCGTAATAACAATTTCCCAGCTTCCGTCTTATCCGACTTTTTATAAAAGCTGGTGCCAGTTTCGCACTGAAGCCTTTGGCGAAGTTGCTTTGCTGAAAGTTCCGGCGATATATCTCCTGACCTACGCTAAATGACACCTCCCGACTACGTAAATTATATGTCCTTTCATTTCGAGAGTGTTGGGCGTGCATTGTGTCTTTGGCCTTGTGCCTAATGAGGTCAAACGAATCTTCTTTGCTCACTTGTACCGTACGATCTTCTAACATCTGTAACTTCCTTAAAAGCTTGTAGCTGGCTCCATCGACTACCATGTGCTGGCCAAAGACGAGGCGATATGGAGTGGTATTTATAGCGGAATGGACTGAGGAACGTAGAGCACAGCAAATGCTACTGAGCTGCTCATCCCAATTCTTTTGATCAGGGCGAACATAGGACTTTATTGCAGCTATAACTGATCTGTTCACTCGTTCTGATGCGTTGGCTTGCGGAGCGTATAAAGCAGTATAAGTGTGAACAATGTGATATTTCTTCAGTAGAGAGTTAAAAATCTCTGACCTGAACTGCACCCCATTGTCCGAAACGATTGTTTCAGGAACACCAAAGCAGTGAAACACATCTTCTTCCAGATATCGTGTGACTACATCCGCAGTAAATTTTTGTACTGGCTTTAGAAAAGGAAACTTAGACAAGTGGTCCAAAACGATAAATATCCCTATATGACCAGAACGACTTCGGGGATAAGGTCCAAGGAAATCGACATAAAGTTTCTGGAAAACCCTATCAGACTGACCAGTGTTCCCTAGCGGAGGTCGCAGGGTGCGATTGGGATACTTTGTGATCTTACACACATGACACTTGTTTATGTAAGTTTTTACGTCGGACACCAAACTTGGCCAATAGTAAAACCGTCTAAGTTTTTCTAGAGTTTTATTTATACCGCAGTGGGATGCTAGTGGGTCTTCATGAGCATCTTTTAAGGCTTCTTCGACTAATCCTCGGGGTATCCAAAGCTTCCAACAAAATCGTCAGCTATTTTTTCTTTGGCAGCGTGTTCGGCTCGTCGATAAATGTAACCGTCTACCACCTTCAGATCGGGAGTTTTGGTCGCGTTTTCTTCAATTTTGTCTTTGAGGGATACGTACTCAAGCGACTTAAACTGTTCGGACTGAAGATCTACAATACTGGCCAAAACTAATGACGATAGGTCGACTGTATTTGTACGTGAAAGAGCATCGGGAACTATGTTTTGACTTCCCTTCCGATGCTGAATCTTAAAATGGAAGCCTTGAAGTTTTAAGGACCATCTAGCTAACCGGGAACTGAGATCCGCCTGGGTCATTAACCATTTTAATGACGCATGGTCTGTAATAATGCTAAACTCTTGTCCTTCGATATATGCCCTAAACTTCTTAACCGCTAAAACTGCTGCTAAACACTCTTTTTCGGTAACTGTGTAGTTTCTTTGGCATTTGTTTAGCTTCCGGGACATAAAGGCTACAGGAACTTCCTCATTATCCTCCGTGTTTTGCATCAAAACGGCTCCTACGCCGGTGTTACTTGCATCACAATGTATGCTAAAGGGTATGTTAAAATTCGGACTATGTAACACCGGAGCTGTACTCATATGCTCTTTTAACAACTCGAACGACTTTTGGGCTTCTTCGCTCCAAACAAAACTACGCTTCTGCTTTAAGGTATCAGTTAAAGGGGTCGCTAGTGCAGCGTAGTTCTGGATAAATTTATGATACCATCCAGTTAGGCCAAGGAAACGACGAACTTGCTTAATCGATCGAGGTACCGGGAAGTCGGTAATAGCTAGGATTTTCTCTGGATCGGTACTAATGGTGCCATTGCCAATTACGTGGCCTAAATACTTGACCTCTTTCCGGCAGAAATGACTTTTTTCCACATTTATGGTCAAATTGGCTATCTTTAATTGGCTAGCTACAATCCCCAATACTTCCATATGCCGCTCAAAGGTGTCAGACACGATCAAGAGGTCATCCAGGTAGATGAACACTTCATTACGCAAGTTGGCTGGAATAATTTTATCCATGAGCCTTAACATGGTATGAGGTGAATTGGTTAACCCAAATGGCATCACTGTAAACTGGTAAAGGGGTCTACCAGGAACAGTAAAGGCTGTTTTGTCGCGCGATTTAATATCAAGAGGTATTTGCCAAAAGGCGTCTTTAAGATCTAAGCTCGTAATGAACTCGGCTTTGGGTAATATTGCCAGAATACCATCAATAAGTGGCATGGGGTAAGCATCCTTTACTGTAAGGTCATTAACTTTTCTGCTATCAATACATAATCGAACTTTGCCAGGCTTGCGCACTAGCACGACTGGGGAGGACCAACTACTGTTCGATTCTTCGATGACGCCCAGACTCAGCATACGATCTAACTCGTCGTACATCGATTTTTCTATTGCGGGTGAAACGGGATAATGTCGCTGCTTAATTGGTTTGGCGTCCGCCACATCAATCGAATGCGATATCAAGGTAGTGCGTCCCAAACCTTTTATAGCAAACGAAGGAAACTGGCGCATAGTTTTTGCTAGGAATTGCTGTTGTTATTCAGTTAATGACCTACTTAAAGGGTCGCTCAAAGACGAAGCAGAAAGCTGTTCAATTAAGAGAGAATTTGGAAGCAATTGATATGCCGTCCAGAAGTCTATACCTAGATACAAGTCTCCAGACAAGGAGGGGACTAGGAAGAAGGTAATCTTCCGGGATTCGCCTCGATAGTCTACCTCAGTAGTCAGGCGACCAATTATGTCCTGCGTTTTACCATCTGCCGTTTTCACTGAGGCCGACAACCGCTTATAGGTTGTTGTCTCTATCACGTCTTTAGCAAACTGTCCGCCAATGCAGCACACCGAAGCTCCCGTGTCCAACAATCCAACAACTGTTTTACCTAGTAAGGTGACTTGAGCATACGGTCGTAAATCATGCAGTTTCCCAATTACCGTCTCTAATAGCATCTTGCGTTCAGACCTATTTTTACGATTAAAGGCGATTCTACGTAATCGGGAACGAGTCATACTTTGGGAGGGAGTGTAATGATCAATGAAAGGTTTTAAATCCGGGTGGTTTGACGTGGCAGGTATTAGTTTATGTGACAATTGTTGAGTACCATCTAATCGGTATTCGTCCCCTTCGAGACAAACTGTTTGCGTGCACTTCTCTGCGGTGCACGCGCTGCTGAGTTTTTTGTGGAATTTAAGCTGCAACGGCGACAGTTAGGCTTATACGTGTCAGCCTTTCCGCAGCCAAAACAGAAAACTCGCCGTTCTGCTAAACACTCCTGGTAACGGTGGCCCTTCGCCTCACAATTCCAACAAGAAGCCTCAATGGCAGCTAAATCCAACTCTTCATTATCCGAAATCTCCGATTCAGAAACGTAGTCTGTTTGCTGCCCTACCGCACTAATATTCCGATATTTTGGCTTCGGTATGGCCACGGACGGTTTGTGTACCGTTTGCATAAAAATTTCTCGGGTTCGCACAAGATGTCGCAATTGAGCAATTGTGGTTGCCGGTTAATACAGAATTTCTTGCTGAACCTCAGTAAGCAGATTAGCCCGTAAAGTCTCTAATAAAGACATCTCTGACAATAGGTGTGTGAGCTTATCTGCCAAGGAGGCGATCACGCTGTAGAAATCGTCAAACGATTCATTGGAACGCTGTTTACGTTCTTCGATTTCAGTACGTATTATGCGATCAGTGCGAGAATCTTTAAATTGCCCTTTTAGAGCCAAACACAAGTCATACCAACGAATCTGAGATACACTTTTGTGGTATCTCCAGTACCATTCACTAGCCTTGCCCTCAAATAAGTTGCTAGAATGTCGAGCAACCAATTCAAAATTCCCATTCAGGGTTTGATGGGTCAAGGCTTCGACTCTATAAATGAAGTTATCTATAGACATCGAATCCTTCCCGTTAAATCGCAACTTCCAATTTGCCATTATCTGACTTCGGGACGGTCGGGACGCACCTCAAAAGCTAGTGGAGTCTGACTGGATCTTCGATCAGATTCCCCTGCTTGAACATAAGCTGAATGAGACTGTGAATTGGACAACAATTGCTGAAGATTCTGCTGCTCAACGTGTGTCACTGTTGGCATCTGTTCCATTCCGATTGGAGATCCCTCTCTAGCTGAAGCAGCCGAACTAGCTTGAAAGCCTAGACTAATAGCTTGTGTTAATCTATCGGTTAACTGGGCCAATGCTGAGGTCATAGCCAGAGTTTGCTTTGCCATTTCAGCTGAGATCGTGCCAGCCAATACTGTTTGCAATACATCCCTCGTAGCTCTGTTAGCCGAAGACGGGGTGGAAGCCTCTACATTCTCCTGATCATTTGCAGGGTCAGACATGGTTGCACCTTCGATTTGTTTGGCTTTCGATCTAGTAAGAAGTGACTGAGCGACTGAAGGTGCTCTATAATTCGAAGTTGATGCACGTGCGGTGTTAAGATTTGATATGGACGTTGAGCTTCCTACTTCTAAGGCCTGTTTGCACACTGGACAACGTTTTCTTTGACCATTGGCTGAATTAAAGCACTCTGGGTGGAAGGTGTGACCACAACTCGTCACCAATGCTAGATCTTTATTAACAATGTTTTTCGAACACAAATAACAAAGCGTCTCAGTGTCTTTCAGATTAATGAACTTTTCTGGGCTCCGGTTACAAGGCATTTCTCTCGAATCGAGTAATTGAGTTTATTTATTATTAATAATGCTGAGATTAGTCGGTAATAATGCAAAACAAAAAAAAATAAATAAAAATAAATATATTCATAAAAATGTATGGGGGCCATGCGATCGTTTTCATATGGCTGTAACGGTTTGCATCAGCTTATCTTGTATGTGCTAGTCAAAATAGAAGAGAAAACGAGAGAAATCAAAACAAAAATAGTATAGAACGAAATTGAAGCGGTTAGTGGTATCCAAAAGTAGCTCACTTAACTCCTGCTGCCAATATTCTATAGAAAACAACAGTGATAGCGGGAAAACATGGGTTGCTTTGGGAGTGAACTTATATTTGAAAGTATCACAATTCCAAAGTGCAACGGTAGGGTATGAGTGTCACATAGCAAGGTAAACGGGATGGCCGTAGCTCTTTCGCCACGTATAACCAATAAACAACGCCTCATCTGCTATGCGGACAATCACACAGGGATTCAAATGACTTTATAACCATAGATTTCGGAGTTATAGCCAATTTAAGCTATAACGCGTCCAGAAACTCTCTATAAAGCGCATGGGTCAACTGCTTCCTGTAAGTCTAGGGCACTAAAGCAACTTGAAGCTTTAGGTACTTCCATAGAACTCGAGACAGTTGATATGACAAGAAAAAAAACGATCATGTGTTTGAAATTATGTTATCAGATGTAGTTGATAAATTGAAGACTATCTGTTGGGGCCAGCCAGAAGGCTGCTTCGTGCCCCACGTTGGGCGCCAAATATAATTATAATATATATAATTAAACTGTAACATATAACGTAGATACATGTTGACACAACGAGCTGATGTTAGTGTAGCGACCAGAGGAGCACGCGCTTGTTCCGGCTTCTACTGTCGTCGGCTGGGGGGGGGGTTAAGAAAGACCACGGTGCTACCTGCTCGCATTGTACATATATAATTACATTAAAAATTCGCGTGCTGGTTTAACTCTAAACACAAGATCGACTGGACAAAAAAAAATACAGATAGGGAAACAAATTGACTATTTATTGCACGGCATGATATTCTTGCGCCAGCTGAGGTGTGGTTGTAATGCTGCGTTGATGTTGATACGACAGCAGACTGCCCTCCCTACCATGATCATCTTAGCCGCAAGACCAAATTAGTGGCCGATGATCCCAGAAACAACCGCCACTTTAACCTAACTCCATACTACCGCGAGGCATGGCTCCCCACAACACGAACAAACTAGAACATATTAAAATTCATTTAAACTTATTTATTAAAGACAGATTTTCATTTTTTCCTAACCCCAAAACTCTAAAACTCTGTAACTTCAACAATATTCAAATTCAGAATCTACGCAGATAATGACCCAGGGTATGGTTAAGTCGGCTATACAAAAAAAATGCTGGTTTGCAGTAATATTAGGAAAAATTATAAAATTTAAATATAAAAATAAAAATAAATGTTATAAATATCATTAGTAAAAATAAATAAAAATTATCTAAATATAATGCGAGAAAATCAAAATATATAAAGCGTCGCCCAAAATATTTAAAATTGTTCGCATTGATACAGCTCTCCAATCGAGACCGTCAAACTGCACTTTGTACGTTGCAGTTCTACTTATACTGTGCTCTTTTTCTTATACTGCAACTATAGTGGCTTTCAAACTGTGAGGGTTACAATAACGGCTCCATTTCCTCTGGAACTTGGATTCTCCCTCTCTTCTCTCAAATACCTTTATGTATATATAACAAACGAAATAAGTAATGGTGTTTCTTACTCACGTGCCATCCATCTCCAAAAGCGCTTTTATTGATGCGATGCGACGACTGGGCTGTAATTGCTGTAACACCAAAAAAAATCAAAGAACAAAACACATCAAGAGAACCCAACGGCATATAGGCCTGCGTTATAAAAATTTGTTTCTTCTTTTTCTTTTCGCCCTCTCAGTAGCGAACTTCTCTCTCTTCTCTATGCACTTTTAACTTCGGCTCTCATTATCAACATGTCGATTACTAATAATTTGCCGGGAAGAGAGAGACACTTACGAAAATAAAAAAAAGGGAACGACGAAAAAAAAACTGTAAAACTACATATTCTCTGGAAGAAAAAAAATTATTTTCTGACCTTTTCACTGCACCTATGTTATGGCACTATCACTATGAACTTATTGCCAAAAAAAAACGAAAATATAGGTAAATTAAAAATGAAATGGGGTAATTTATTCCCCGACGTGGTTCGAACCAACGTCCGCAGCTTCTCCGTCCCGTCGATGATCTCGGAGGTGCGACTTCCCACTGAATTGTCTCCAAATTGCAGAGAGCTCTTATCTTTGTTTAGTCGCGCATCTTAGAATGCTGCGAATTCCCACACAGCTGTCTGCCTGCCAGCAGCTTTGTTGTTGGTTTTAGTCGGCGAAACGATCTCTTTTAGTTAATAGGCGTCAGCTGCTAATTAGCCAGCGATGTACCGGCAATTCGAATTTAAAATTGCACTAAGTGCCAATTCTGTAATTGCACACAAAACAAATGGTTGCCAACAATTCTACAGGAATAAAATCTGGCCGACTTACCGCTTAGTTGCGATTGGCACTCTTGTTATTTACACTTGGTCTCTATTTGCTGCTCCACACTTTTATCCACTTTATAATTGCTTCGCTTTTTTTTTTGTATTTTAAATATCGGGCAGAAACACTGTTAGTTGACCTCGGCGCGGTTTAATATAGTCGCTATTTAATTGATTGGTACTAGAGTCGTAACCTCTTCGGGTGGGAGCCAGCATAGAAAAGAACATGACAGTAGCTGGGCTCACCTACCAGAACCTGATAACAGCGAAAGTGCTGCATCCGCCATTTCCAAATAATTAGCATAAATAGGTAGCTAAAACATACTCTCACTACCGATCGTTGCCACCTTGCACCGCCGATTATGACCACTAGGGGCGCTAGCATAAGCTAGCCTAGGGAAATTTTAATTTCGGCGGCTCCCAAATCGAAGTTTCAAGCGACACTACAAGTTGTGAATTGGGCTTAGAATTAGTTTTTTGGGAATTAGTTTGGGTCGGTAGGTCGATAATTTGAGGCCGATGTGACCGAGAATTTAGTGCCGTCTTCGCTGTTTGAGAAATAATTCAAGAGGTGGTTGTTTTAAATTGGTGTGTGGACAATGGGTAGAGTTGTTGATCGAGTTTTCTTAATTTTAGTAATTGGGTGCGTCGCTTAAGACTATTTTATTTGCCGGAGGTGCTGAATTACCGATTTTTGTGGAGAACCAGAACCATAGCTAGAGCTATGGTTCGTGTATATCAGATTGCACGCTGGCCGGAGCTGTTTGTGACAAGCCATGATTCGGTACAACACACACAATCGAACTGCAAAAAATGTGCGTGTGTGTGTGCCGACTTCTGCTTTAAATTCAGTTTTAATGATCTAAAATAAAAGAACAAACAAATATAAAATAAAGCCTATGATAAAAGCTTCTTATAACATTTTGTTTCAAAAGCAAGAAAAATATATATTTAATATATACGATATGAGCCATACAATGAAACGGCTTTATATATATCAAAGAGACTTTGTGCTAACAATGTAGTTCCAAAGGTCACTTTTCACTCGTGCTTCATTCGGTGAATCACTCATGGCATGTCCTAAGCCAATGGTGACTCACTGGTTAAACTCCAGATGAAATTTGTATCGGCATGTCCGCTTTTCTCCCTCGTGAAACTTCTTATGAAACTTGAACTGAATTCTCTAGTGATATATAAGCCACGTGATATGCCCCGAGTGATTTGACTCAGGGCACTTCCAAATATATCCTATACGAAATCACTCGTGCACTTTCGAAATGTCCCATATTAAATCACTGCTGACTCTTTCAAAATCAATCGTGAGACTTCTCATGAAATGTAAAGCAGTTTCACGGACAATTTCATATGTGAAAGCCACCTTAAAATTTCGTAAAACACTTCATTCATATAAAAATAAATATATTTATTTTAAACAGGTTTTCTATGTTTTTTGTTGATTAAATTATATTTAATATTTTAGATGGCCTTCAGAATTACACTATTCACCGACTCGATCGGGTTAATAAACAGCAATGCTCCTGAAATTATATAAATAATAAACATATACAAAAACGAGAAGGAACGTGTGAGTCGCTTCTGGGGACGCGACTCTACTTATACCCGTACTCAGTCAGTAGATGCATTTTTGAGCTTATAATTTTTTAGAATTTTAGAATTAAAAAAAAAATTTTTACATTTTACATTTTTTTGCTACATACATCTACATCTACATCTACAATGTATATTTTACATCTAACATGTAGATTACAGATGTACCATTTAAATTCTACATCTCCTCCGCTAGGGGTTGCTCGCGCACTGAACGCGGCAGAGTGTGCGAGCGAGAAGGAGATAGAGTAGCGTGTCTCTTGCGGGATGGGGCGGGGGAACCAACAGAAAATTAATTTTGTCATTCTTGCTGTAATTATGATCCGATCTGATTTAGATTCGGCAGTCTGGTAGATTCTCTTTCTCGCTCGCACACTCTGCCGCGTTCAGTGCGCGAGCAACCCCTAGCGGAGGAGATGTAGAATTTAAATGGTACATCTGTAATCTACATGTTAGATGTAAAATATACATTGTAGATGTAGATGTATGTAGCAAAAAAATGTAAAATGTAAAAATTTTTTTTTTAATTCTAAAATTCTAAAAAATTATAAGCTCAAAAATGCATCTACTGACTGAGTACGGGTATAAGTAGAGTCGCGTCCCCAGAAGCGACTCACACGTTCCTTCTCGTTTTTTTATTGTTTTCCCTCCAAAAAATTGCGTCTAACTCTGGCAGAATAGAATGTTGAAAAGGAGAAGAAATTAGCGAGAGCAGAGTAGAAGAGTTAGGATCGAATGCAGGTACAGAAAACTAGAAATAAGAGAGAGGGAAATCTGGGGATATCTACTTCTCTTTCTTACGCGCCCGGTTTGGTCGGCAGCAGTTATAGCTGGACATAATTCTGCTGCCATGACCGCAAGAACTGCAGGGAATATTGACAGAATTCTGCATTCTGATATGAGTTAGAATATTTGACAGCCGAAGACATTCGAATGATTGTATGCTCTTTTTGTGTATGGTCAGATATTCAAATGATGTGTTAAGCACATAAAATTCTGTACTGACTTTTTAGTAAAGTCTAGTACACAGATCCAAAAACTTTTTGCTAGCAAAAATATTTCATATATTCTTCTATCGGCCAGTGGTGTCACCAGAGGTGTGCACTGCATACCTTACGGTTACACTGCTCTGAAATGCACTTCTTCGGCTGGGTTCGCTTTTCCCTAGGCATATCCTGGGCTGCCTAATATTTTATTGCCAAAGGAATGTGTCTGGCCAACAGCAACCTCCGCACAGTGGCACGTTTTCCGAAAACTCGTTGCAAAAGTCGAATATCGCGTTGTCGAATATAGCAAAACTTTTGTTACACTTCAATTAGGAATTAATCAAGCTATTCAAAACCAGAATTTTATAATTTACAAATAATTTTTTAAGATTTATAATCGTTGTTAAAAGTTGGACAATTTTTCTGTTTTTGAAAAAATGAAGAAAACCGTGCTTAAAAGGCAAAGGTTACTGCATTTTTCTCAAAAAGTTTTCTCTAATTTAAGGAAAAAATTTAAAATATTAAAAAAAAATTTTTTTTTTTGTACCTGACTCAAGTACGCATATCTTAACCTAATATATTTATTTAATTAATTACACTTAAGTACTTAGAGTACGTCCCTAGCTAAGTGTGCTAAGTATGGCTAGTGTGCCAAGTTAAACACTGCGCAAGTCTATTAGGATGGGCTTGGAGCTTGACCTGATACTTTGCTTTCACCTTGGAAATTTCATCTTTAACTGATCCTAGATAAGTCCTTCTGCATATTTTCATTCGTATTGTGAAGGGCATGGTCGGCGTTACAGTCGCCAGCTGTGTTAAGTCCAGGGGTGTTAAGTCCATCCACCAGCTCTGCGCACTCCGCGCACTCATCGCAGGACTATTCCCCATAGACATCCTAATCATCGAGGAGAGGTAGTGGAGAGGAGTAGTACGTGCAGGCGGCGACCAAGAGGCGGCGCGAGAGCAGGCTAGAGAAGGGAGCATCAGAGCCTGGCAAATCCGCTGGAACATCGCTTAGATCTCTAGTTTTATAATACATTTATATTAGTCAATAATTAGAGTAACAACTGTAAGATACCTATTTCAGGCTGGGATACGCATCAGTCCAGGGTCCTCTGCAAGAAATTTGTAGATCTGCTGGAACTTAAGGTTCGGGGCTGGCCTTGAAGAGCAGTAGGCAAGGTGGGGAATTTTATGACTCGTTACTTCTGTTGTTTTGGTTATTATTAATGCTTTTTACGTTTTACCTTGCTTACAATTCGAGACCTACTTGTCTTGCTAGTTGTGCTGTGGGCTGGTGGAGTTTAGTTTGTGACTGCCTAGTTCAGTGTCTTGGGCTTGGGCTGATGGACTCCCTAGTGCAGTGTCTAGTGTTCGTACTGATGGACTGCCTAGTGCAGTGTCTTGGGTTTGGGCTGATGGACTGCTTGCTTCTTCGGCCGATCTTGGCCCTTTTAAGCAGCTGGCGATCGCACCTGAGGCCGTGATTTTCCACGGTCTGTCTTTGACCCGGAAATAATTAATTATTGCTAACTTATGATTATTGGGTGAAAATAATTGTGCGGCGTGGTAAGTGCGTCGAAGCTTGGTGCTTCGTTGACAATTGGATAGGGGGTCAGTGGGTTTGAGGAAAGTGTTTTGCTGAGACTTCATCGCAGTAGCTGCGAACTGCAGTTGGGAATTGGGTTTAGAAATGAGGTTTTGTAACTCTGCATCGCAGAAGGTGAATGCTGAATGTAGTTCGATAATTCGAGGCCGAGTGGTTGCGAACTATCGTAGTAGGTGACCAAGAATTTCGTGCTGTCTTCGCTGGTTTCGAAATATTGCAAAATTTTAGCAATTGCGTGCATTGCTTAAGACTATTTTATTTTCCGGAGGGGCTGAGACACCGTTATTTGTAGATACCTGGATAAACCATGGCTCGTTGGCTTTGTGTATATTAGTTTGAATATGGTTTCCGACCAGCGTGGATGCGCAGACACTCCGCTGTGGCGAGCCATGGCTAGAACCATTGTTCGTTAATTTCTTAAACACACTACACCTCCCCTTTTTATAAGAATAACGTAATGTATATGAAGTTATTCTATGGTGTATATAATGTATTAATTGTGTGTTCTTTATAATGCATTTATGCGTTTATGTTGTAGTGAACAGTTTTGCAGGGATGTAGAATGTAAAATGTAGTTATGAATTTACATAGGAATGTTGGGAGTTGTGGGAAATGTCGTGAAGAGTAGAGCTTGCAAGTACGCAAAGCAACGTAAGACTAGAAGAGAAAGAGGAATGTAAAAAAAAAAAAAAATTTACGTCTCTCTCTCTCCCGCTCTGATATCGCTGCAGAAGGCTGACCCTCATTCTTTTCTGTTCAAACCACTCAAAGGTGCAAACGTACAATCGTGCAGCCTCCAGGAATTGTTTCCGCAACGTTTTGTTCAAACAACGTATAATCCGAATAATTTCGAACCATCAGTAGTCATTTTCTCGATTAAACGGCAAAAGAACCTAAGTGAATTAAATTAAAAGCAGTGCCCATACATATTTTGATGGTGAGTGTCCATTTAGTGCAAAAACTAGGCAGCTTAAACCCATGTGCAAATTTTCCTAACATAGGCCATCGCTTTCTCGAGGTTGTATTAGGCCCAGGAAAAGCGAACCATAATCTCCGACGCGAGTGTCTCCGATCTTGGCGTGCAAAGGAATAGCAGAGAGGAAACAAATACACCGGCAAAACGACAGGTCAATAAACCGAGGCGACAGCGGCCAAACATATTTTCGTAGCATTGGCAATAACGCTGGGCAACAGGTCTCACTCCGAGCTTTCCTGCACCAAGCCAAAGATCGAGGCAACCATACTACTGGAAGGACGGAGGATTTGCAAAACCATACTAACAGCGGCAGAGGGTGCGGCAGAAGTCTAAGGCGAAAACGGCGAGGTCTCCAATATCCACAGAAGTTGGAAGAGCCCCACCTACGCGATTGGAATATTGGGCAAACTTAGAGAGTTCTGTAGTTTTCGTAGATGAGAAAAAGTAGGATATTCCAAAGTCTGTTGGACAAGGGCAGCAGATTTAGTTGACTTTTGTTTTCTCTTTTGGTTTGTCTGTTTAAACAGACCGAATTAACGTAACGTAAAACCAGAAGGAAGCGAGAGAAGAAAAAAAAAATGAAATGGAAAAGGTTTCAAACGCGCAAGTTGGTTAAACATTTCTGAAATTGATTGGTGCCTCATATAAATAACCCATATTTTTTGAATTAGTGCAAAAACGGAAGAAATACCAAACCTCCTCCTCGCAACGACGAAGGACTTCGGTGGACATGAACTGGGAGTTAATAATATGCAATTCAGCATGGAATGTAAGTTACCTATGCCCTATATTTACCTTGTTTATTTATATGTAGTGCCACCAAAAGATTAGAAAGAAAAGTAAAGCGTGAAAAAGAGAAAAGAAACGAAAACATGAAAGACATCGAAATTAAGCATATTCTATCATAATGCTTATCAGTCATGCGACTATCATTTAAGCAATTCCCTTTCTCTTCGCATATTCGGCGCGAGACCAATTAGTTAGTACATACCTACATACATATATGCGCAAGAGCTAAGAAATTCGTTTTGTTTTGCTTTTTGCTCTTCTATCAGTAACTGTAATGTAGTTTACAATGTCGTGCATATAAATAGCACTTAGCATTAACGTTCAATGGAAAAGCTTGGAAATAATTATGTTGAAGTAAATAACAATTAAGAATGGAGTGAAATGTGTGATCGGTTTTCCTAGATGGGTATAAGAGGGTAATTAAAGTGTTGTAACCGCTTTGGGATCTTTCTATAATCGTTGCCTGCGGAAGATCATAGGTAGGGTGGGTATAGAGGCAAGAGCGTTACCATAACACCTAGGTAATTGCCAGCGGTATGGTCCGAGTCACTGTGTAATTCTTTCTTCGCCACTTTTATTTATTGTCGTGCTGCTTGTAAAGTCAGATGGGCTTTACGGGACTCTTGATAATATGTGCTGTAGGTGTGTTGAGTGGAGGTGTCAAGAACCCCCCCAGGCTGATACGCTAGCTAATGCCAGAGAGTCCCCCGACCACTCCACCCAGCAATCAAGCCACCTACATTCGCTCCGCTGATCGGGTGCAACTCCGTTTTGTCAATTGTGTAGCCAAGTCACCAGGTATCCGGGGATAAACAAACCGCGTTGTGTCGAGTCAGAGGGACCCTTGTACATGAGAAGTGCACTTGGGGGTGATCTTTTTTTGAGAAAGGAAGATCACGCGAACCAGCAATACATTTGCCTAAGGTCTCTACGGAGGGAAATAGAATTCCAATCGTTCTGTATCAGGCAAACGAGAGTCTGGTCGTTACAATGTCTACTTATAATAGTACGTAAATATTGTTTCAAGTATAAAGTATAAAGTTGGCATAAAGTGTGCTTGTTATTTTGATTTATTCTATTTCTTTTTTTTTTCATGGCCATGAAATGGTGAAAACGAACCAAGTTTTGTATATTGTTTTATTTTTATATAGTTTAATTTTTTTAGTTTTAGTTTTAAGTTTTTTTAATAGTCCCTTTATATAGCTTATGTCCCGTATCATTTTTATCTAATACTAAATCGCCTATATTTATTTGTATGCTATTTAGATACCTGTCATAATATATATCTTGTTTAGTTTTTGCATTTTCTAATAATAGTTTGGATCTACTATTAGCTATCTGTAATCTGTATATTACTTCTTTATCGTATGCTTCATGGTTGTATACTGGACTGACCTTGGTTTTTTCTAAGAAGTCATATATTTGTGGTTTTTTACCAAAGACCAGTTCATCGTTCATCATCGTTCGTTCTCTTTCGTAGTGACCAGACGTGTTTTTCTTTTGCGCTCCGCATTTTCCTTTTGTTTAACTTAAACAGCCGGTGTTTTTTATCTATAATTTAACTCTCTAACTAACATACACTAAAATCAACTTTTACCGCGGGTGCATGACTGATAATTGTGTAAAAACACAACTTATTTAAATAATTTTGTGCGTCGGTTAGTCGTGTGTTTGTGTTGTTGCTTTTCGTAAGTACGCCCTCTCATTACATTTGGCCGCTCTTTTGTCGTAGTTATTGCCGTCTATCACTCTCTCTAACACCTAACTCTCAATAACTGTTCTTTCGCTCTCGCTCTTGTAACTTTTTTTTCAGTAACGCTCTCACTTATAAGCTGTTGCTGCAACCACTCTCCTCTCTCATAATTTACCGATTTCCCTTTAAGCATTGCTCTAAGCAGTTGCTCTGCACAGTGGTCTGATTGCTATTTGTTTAAAACTTTTTTTTTCCCGAAGTAAAAAAATAAAAGACATAAATATGGAATTTTCTGTCGTCCGTGCCAAAAAAAACCTGCAAGAAGCAGATCACCCATGACTAGCCCAATATCCCCTGCTGGCTTTGCGAAAGCGTAGTGCACGCAAAATGTGTAGGGATCTCGGGCCGTGTAGGAGACGCCATTTCACAAAAAAACGGCCTGCATTATAGTTGAGGAATGCCGTGCTGTGGAAAACAACATGCGTTCGTTCATGAGGCAGACGCGGAGTGGCTTCAAAGAGCTGATCGTAGGCTTTAAACAGCAATATGATCGGCTCTTGGCCATGGACACTCAGTTCAGCAGTTTACAGCTGCTGGCTGAGTCTCCTAGGCGAAAGAAGTCTACTCCGCGGGACTTGCAAGTGCCGACTACCTCATGTCCGCCGGCATCTGAAAAACTTACTCCGACCACTCCCTTAGTGCAGCAGTTGATTACGCCTGCTACTCCAGGGGCAACGATCGCTGCTGGTGTTGCAGATTCGGGAGCCGAATGCGTCACTTCGGAGAGTATGCAGGTAGACATGTCTGTAGCGTCCGTGTCTGTCGAGTCCGCACCCAACTCCTTAATTATCCCATCAGTTTCGCTCCCACCACCTAATAGATATCCAGGACCACCGGATACTGGCATCATAGGTACTAGGCTTGTGGTGCCGAAACCACTGGTTGGAGTCCCACCAAAGCGACAAGTTTTTGTCTCGCGGCTAGCCCCTGACCTCACATCCCATGATGTTATACAAAGCAAAATAAAAGCCGTCGGCTTAAAGGTGGAAAAATTTAACTTTTCTTACGCCAGGGAGATATCTTCCTTCAAGATAAGCGTCTCCCCAACTCAATTTGAAACCATTTGTTCCGCACAGTTTTGGCCAGAGCATTTGGTGGTTAACGAGTTTAAGGCTAAGAAAAAGAATAGGCCCCCCCATTACTCTTCCTAGCATTCAGACCAGGGCTCCATCTCCATCCTCATCTTCCAACTCTACTTCCACCCATCCAAAAAACTAACTTCCTCTCTTGTAGTTACTTACCAGAATGCTAGAGGCTTGCGTAGTAAGCTCAGCACTCTTTTCCTTGAGAGTCTCGCATTCTCATCCCACGTTATTGTGTTCACCGAGACCTGGTTAAAGCCGGACATCCTTAGTTCTGAAGTTTTGGCAGGTCGGTACACAATTTTTAGAAATGACCGTTTGTCTCGTCGGGGAGGTGGGGTTCTCATTGCAGTGGACTCAAACTACACGTCAGAACATTTCATGGTCCAGATTCAACAAGACCTGAAATTCCTGGGCGTAAAACTGATTCTCCCAGGCTTTTCCATTTTTATTACTTGCTCGTATATTCCACCTTCCTCAAATATCTTAATATACGAGCATCACCTGTCAGCTTTAAAAACTGTTTCTTCCTCGCTATCAGATAAAGACCATATGATAGTTCTTGGTGATTTCAATTTTCCACTTACTGTTTGGCCTTCGGTAACGAGTCTAATGACCTTGTGCCCATGTCACGACATGACTTTATCGACGGCTTGCTAGACCTATCCCTGTCTCAAGTCAACCATGTGAAAAATTCCTTCGGTTGATTGCTTGCTCTGTGCTTTGTCTCGGATCCGACCATAGCGTTGTTAACCCGAGCCCTTCCGCTCACTATACCTGAAGACGCCTACATCCTACATTCGAAGTATCAGTTGGCCCCACTGTATTGGATCGAATGGGTAGACTATCCGAACGTGTCCGCTGCTTTCGTAAAGCCGAGTTTACGAAGCTTAATAACCTCATTAGTAATTTTGATTGGTCCGCTCTGTATTTGTGCACTGACGTTATGAAAGGTACAAACATTTTTCACAATGTACTTGACACGTTTTTGATTCTTGTGTCCCACTTTCTTGTCCGTTTAGATCTGGAAAGCCTCCTTTGTTTACTAAAGAGTTATCAAGTCTAAAAAACTTAAAATCAAGACTTTATAAAAAATTTCGAGGAGTTGGTTCTCCCTCTTCTCTTTCTCACTATGTAATAGCTCGGTCAAATTTCTCCGTTGTTAATGCTCAATGCTATAAAAATACCTATCTCGATGCAGGATACGATTTTCACAGGACCCTAAACAGTTTTAAAGCTTCGTAAATAGTAAGCGTAGAACGTCCGCACATCCATCCTCGCTATCTTTTCTCAATATGTCAGCAAACAATGATCAGGCAATTGCCGATCTTTTTGCCAAATTTTTCCAAACAACCTATTCTCATGAAAGCTACTCTGGTCAGCCGTATCCATACAGTTTATCAAGATCGAATGGCATCTGCAGCCCCTTGTTAAATGAAAGCTCATTGATTCATGATCTTCGACTAGTTAAGCCGGTGTTTTCACCAGGTCCCGGCGGAGTTCCCGGCTGTGTACTTAGGTACTGTGCCGACGCTCTGTGTGGACCCTTGCTTTAACTATTCACCCTATCCATTAACTCTTCATGCTTCTCCCCCATCTGGAAGGAATCTTTTATTATTCCGCTCCATAAGAAATGTAGCAAGTCTGATGCAAATAATTATAGAGGTATATCTAAGTTTTCCGCTTTTATCATTAAAGGCTTTCAAGGTAACTTGCAGACGGATGTCATTTACACTGATTTCAGTAAAGCATTCGATTCTTCGACCATTCCCTTTTTGCACAGAACGACCTTTTAGGGTTTCCTCCAAATATTTTGAGATGGATTTTTAGCTACCTTCGTTCTAGGTCTCAAAGAGTCCTCTTCAAAAACTCCTTCTCTTCACCTGTTAAGGTTACTTCTGGAGTACCACAGGGCAGCCATCTAGGCCCCCTACTATTCACACTCTTTATTAATGATCTGCCTTCAGTATTAACAGACTCTCGACTACTCATGTATGCGGATGATGTTAAACTTTGTGTCCAGTATAAGGACATTTCATTTCACTCTCGCTTGCAATCCGATCTCAATAACTTTCAGTCATGGTGTTGTGCAAATATGTTACACCTAAAAGCCTCGAAATGCAAAGTAATGACATTTCATCGCTCCAGCACCCTTTTGGCTCCTTATAGCATCTGCGGTGGTTCTCTTGAGAGAATTACCTTGGGTGATGATCTTGGTGTTAAATTAGACCCAAAATTAAAGTTTTCTGAACACATTTCTACCATGGTAAATAAGGCCATGGATATGCTTGGGTTTATAAAGAGGTGGTCAAAGGAATTTGACGACCCATATATAACGAAGACTCTCTACATCTCGCTTGTTCGTCCGATTTTAGAGTACGGCTCTTGTGTATGGTGCCCCCAGTACAAAGTACACCATGACCGTATAGAATCAGTCCAGAAAAACTTTTTACTTTTTACTCTACGTGGCCTTAACTGGGATGAAGGTGTGAGACTGCCGTCTTACCCTCGTAGATTGCTTTTAATAAACCTTCCAACCTTAGTTAGTCGTAGAAAAATGCTTGGTGTAATTTTTTTGCACAACCTGATCAAGGGTGACGTAGAGAGCCCTGACTTGTTGAGCCGCATAAGCTTTACTATTCCTATTAGATCTACTAGAAACTTCATCCCTTTGTTCCTTCCGCTTTGTAGATCGAATTATTCCTTGCACGAACCATTTAGGGCCCTTTGCTCGGACTTCAATTCCCTCTACCACATAATATACACTACTAATTTCCTTCCTCTTCTTAAATTACTAATACTAACATACCACTCCCGTAATTAGTACTATTTTTTAGCTATCTGTGCATGTTTAGCTCTCTGAGTTGTGTTTTGTTCTAATTTTCCTCGAATTTTAGTCTAACACCTATCTTTCCTGCATGCTCGCGATCGGTTTGCCCCTCGGTCGGTTGGGCGGGAGGAGGGGCTGCGTTTCTGCCTGGGTTCCGCGCGTAACAGGCTTCGGCTTGGCGTCGCATGGGCCACTTGATGGTGCAGTCATTGAATATCAACGTCCAGACAATAAACATAAGTTGTTTATGTCACTGCTCATATGTACGCGCTTATATATGTGATTTGGTGAGAATTTGGTGAGAAGCCACAGAGAGCAGCAGAGTCTGTTAAGCTAACAGCGCCCGTAACAGATAGAGAGACCAGAAGCGGCAGTCGAAAGAATAAAGAGAACAAGAGTTCAACGATCGACGCCAGATAGTTCGGTGCCAAAGTCTCTCTCGAAAACGTCCTGGATCGTTCTAACAACTACGGAAAACCCGGGGCCACAATTTTTGGGGGCTCAGCCGGAGATTTTAACGGTTACAATCGGGAAGTCATCAAACTAGAATGTGTGCTTAAAAAGATATATTTGAACATTAATTGAATTCTGGAACATTCTGGAAACATATTTCTAAACGAAACTCTACGGCGCGCAAAGAAATATCAGAAAAGCTTGCGAGCGGGCGAGACGGCGGCAGGCGGCAAAGAGAAGAAAAACCGAAGCACACCGAATCAGGAGGAACGAGAGGAACAGCAGAAAAGGCGACAAAAATAAACGAGTACCCAAGCTGGAGGCAACGTAAAACTTTGTGGAAATTCAGCAGCGTGCATTAGGCAGGATCGTTGTCGGTAGACATCTGGATAAAGTGGAAGGCGTGGAGCAGTGAAGGTACCTGGTGGATCGCAAGTGCTAGACAAAAGTAGCTGGTGGATCGCAAGTGCTTAGCGTTGGAAAACTCAGGAGCATCATTTCGGCGAGAAGAAGACGATAAAATTCTAAAGCTGTATTGGTGTGGCGACGACAAGTCTGGAGCGGTGTTGGTGAGAAAGAGAGACCAACGACAATTCCCGAGCTGTATTGGTGTGGCGACGACAATTCCGGAGCTTTATTGGTGATAAAGAGAGACCAACGTCAATTCCCGAGATGTATTGGTGTGGCGACGACAATTCTGGAGCTGTGTTGGTGAGAGGACGACGAAAATTCTGGAATTGGTTGGTGAGGGTTAGTGGCAGCGGAATATTCCAAAGCGAGATAAGTCTGTTCCCGAATTTCGACTGACAAAGAGGAACCGACAAACAACCTGGAAAAGCAGGCGGAAAACATTTTATTGTTGTATTGGAAGAATAACAGATTGCATTTGGCAATTGTGCTGTTGTTTAACAGAGTCATTAACACAGTGTTAAGTTTGCATGCTCAATAACATAACATAACAATTAACATAAAGTTTGAAGAACGGAACCTGTTAATTATTAAGGTCAAAGAAGCGCTGAGATTCTCAAACTGTAGTTAGCCATTTCTTATTCTTTCATATTGTTGTAAAAGTTTGTAAAAATGAATAAAGACGAGATTTTGGCATTGGCTGTGGCAGGGTTGCGTGAGAAATTGGCCGAAATAGGTTTAAACAGAAACGGAAGGAAAGCTGAGTTGCAATACAGACTGCTGGCTTACTATGGTATTCAGACAAATCAGAATAACGATGAAATGAGTGATGAAGAAGAGATCCAAGATGACGTTAATGAAAGATTATCTTTTACAACGGCAGATTCGAATACTGCACAGCAGGGTAGAAGGGAAAGGCGAGATGAAGGTCTGAAGCATCAAGCAGACATGGTTAGTTCAGATAGATCCTGGTTTACATTGAAAGATGTAGAAGGCAGTGTGTCGCAGTTTTCGGGTGTAAGCTCGCCAGACGTAAATCAATAGATAGAAGGACTTGAAGAGTGTGCGCTGACGGTGGAATGGAACAAATTGCAGGTGTTTATTTATGCAAAACAATTGCTCAGTGGGGCAGCAAAGTTGTTTGTAAGGAGTCAGCGCGATATTCGTGATTGGAATGGTTTGAAGAGTGCATTGATCGACGAATTTGGTGTGAGGGTGTCATCAGCGGAGGTACATCGTAGACTAGGGAAACGGTAGAAGAAAAAGAAGAAAACGTTGCACGAGTATCTCTGTACGCTCTGACGAAGTTGGCGAAGCCGATCGATATGGAGGACGAAAGCTTAATCGAATATTTTGTTAATGGGATTCCAGATTCTAATGCAAATTAGGCTGTACTGTATCAGGCTAGGAGTATGAGGCAGTTAAAGGTGCAAATCGAGGCATACCAGAAGATGTCAGGGTCAGTGAGACTGCAAGGGAAGTTTGACTCACACTTCAACAAAGCAGAATAAGAGTTAGTGAAAGGTGCTGAGAAGTTTAAAAAGTGTTTTAATTGCGGAGATGACTCGCACATTAAACGGGATTGTCCAAAGAAAGATAACCGGTGTTTTAGGTGCAACCAGTTGGGACATAGGGCTGTTCAATGCAAGGTCGAGATGACAGTTCGACAGGAAAAGGCAACCAATCTAGTTCTGGAGAAAGGTATGACTAAGCCATCAAGCACGTTCAAATTATAACTCTTGGGAGCATCACCATACCTGTACAGATTGATGATATGGACTTAATAGCAGAATTTCATGTGATTGCGGACGAAGACATGGCCTTTGCTGCTATCTTGGGTAGAACTCTTCTAGAGAGTGTAGACATGAAGGTGTTCTCAGATCAGAAAGTAAATTGGGTGCTGCAGGAAATGTTCAGGAACATGCAGATAAAAAAGAAGATGTTAATTCATGCATGGATTTGATTAATGAGTTTAGGAGTTTGTGTATGGTGAGTTTTGAGCAGAGTGAGACTATTGATATTGATTTGTCGCACTTGCCCTATTCACAGAGGGGTCAAATAAGAAAGATAATTGAGGAATACAAGCCGAAGAGAGATGTACAGTGCCCTATAGAGATGAAAATTGTGCTAACCGATGATTTACCTGTGTATCAGCATCCCAGACGTATAGCTTATAGCGAGCAGAACATAGTAGACGAGCAGATCAACGAGTGGTTGACGCAATGGATAATCAAGCCCAGTACATCGGAAAATGACTCTCCGATTAGTGCCGATTAGTGCCAAAGAAGAATGGGCAGAAACGTTTATGCTGCGATTATCGCAAGTTGAACGAGAGAATAGTGCGGGATAACTTTCCGATGGTACAGATGCAGGATGTTATCGATAAATTGCAAGGAGCTTTGATTTTTACCACATTAGATTTAAAAAACGGTTATTTCCACGTACCGGTCGAAGAACAGTCTCAAAAGTATACAGCGTTTGTAACACAGAAAGGACAATATGAATTTCTTTTTGTACCGTGTGAAGGTACCCTTCCCAATCACCACCACCTACCTCAATCCATCACCGGTCTCAGCTCCCCACCTACCTCACCCACACGTCATCTCGTAAAATTAGTTATATATTTCTTTTCATTATTTTTAGTTCTAAGCCATCCATATTAACTAGCCAATATTTTCTAAGCCGTCCATATTAAATAGATATACAAGTTTAAATATAGCGCCTATCCTTTATTGAGGGACCAGAACCCTCACCCTGACCGGAACCGGTATCAGAACCAGTGCATCGGAACCAGAATAGGTACCAGCCCACCAGAACCAGCGCCGGAACCACCACCGCGAGCGAAGAGAAATAAATTAAGAGCAACAACACCAAAGAGAGCCGAACTCCCACCCACCCACATCACCGAGCTTGGACCGCTGCTCACGACGTAGCGCAAGCGCACGCAACCATGAGTAGGGGAGAAATGCGCAGACTCTCAGCCACGAGCGCGACCGGAGGAACTCCCACCCACCCACAGAGCCGAGCGAGGACCGGTGTCCACGCCACATGGGGAGACTCACCGACTCCGTGATGAAGAGGGGAGAGAGCCGAAAAGCCGAAGCGCCAGCAGAGGCTAGTGGCAGAGAAACAGATTTTTGGGAGCCAAGGAAGGCACGCGCCAAACAGAGGATCGGGACAGAAGTTTTGACTCTAGAACTGGCCGGTCGCAAGCGGAAAAAAACAAAGTGCAAGTAGAAGCAGAAGACGAGGAGCGGATCAGGAGCCAACAGAAGTGAAACACCAGGAAGACAGGAGCGGAGCAGGAAGCAGAGGGGTAAGCTGGCCTCACGTAGATGAGAAGGAGAAAAGAGATAGGTGCGATCATAGGGATTAGGGACACACACACACTCACACAGACACTAAGCTAGCAGGCAGGAAATAAAGACAAGCATTAAAACCTACACACACATCTTTTTATACATATATGGAAATTTGTAGCTTTGTAGTTTCCATTCCTCTGCTCCGCTACTCAAGCGTGGAGCCGTAGTCAACCACCTTCCCGTCCCCTCCCTCGCATGTTTGGGAAGCCAGCCAGTGGTGTCGTACGCGGATGCCCCGGCATCCACGAACTGGTCTTCCCTCTCCCTCTTGCCTAACCACTTTCACCCCGGTCGAGCATTTTACCCGTTCCTTCGCCCCGCTACCCAAGCGTAGAGCCGTAGTCCGCTACAGTCCCGTCGCCTCCCCCTTACCCCTCGCCTACCCTCCTTCCTCACGGGGACGCCAGCTAAGTGAGACAGTACGCGAATGCCCCTGTCTTCACGAACCGGGCTCTTTCCCCTTCCCTTTTACCTGTCCTCCTATATACCCAGGGTCAGCCGTCCCTCGAACCCAAGCGCGACAAGGCGTCCCACTTCCACGGGGTCTGCGTCCCAGTGGGCGTACTGTGTGCCCTGTCGACCAGGCGGTCCATCACCGCTGCCCATAACTCTGGGCCAACGCCGCCCTACGTTTACGTCCTACCCAAGCGGCACCTCGTACCGCCTATATGCCTACCCGACCCCGCCTCTATGGTCTTCAATAAAAATCTTGCTGTATTGAAGGCCAGGCCCTGGACAGACTGAGAGGCTGTACCTTGGCTGGGAAACTTCCTTACAGTTCAGACAAAACCTTTTGCTTTATCTGGATTAAATTTTTGTAGTGCCAAGCAAGATACTTTTTTGAGTTCGGCTGCCGCATCGGCAGAGAAGTATTCGTGTGGCCTATGGACGATTTCTCGGCTGCTGCATCGGCAGAGAAGCTAGAATTTTTTTTTTCTTCGTGTCTGTTTTCTTCGCACACAAACGCACTAAAACATGAGAGTGTCTACGTGCCGACCCCTGCTTTACAGGCACAAAAATATCCAGCGGAAAATCTTCACACCTACATACACTGCCGGTCACTGGTTTAAGAACACCGTTTATTTTAGACTTTTTGATTTTGCAAATCTCTCTTCACTGCTGGAAAATTGATTCTATTTTTTTGGCGCTTTTTTTTTTGGCAGATTTTGGAACTGAATCGTTCCGTTGGATGAGTGTTAATCACCAATTGAACAACCTTTATGGGAAAGTAAGATTCGAATCTTTTTAGGTGTGTGTTTATGGCTGTATTTAATCAAATCGGTGTGGTGCACCGCGGAATGGAATTGAGGTGATTTTTCAGCGGAAACAATTTCTGCGGCACCGCTATATATTTTAGTTAAAATTGCGATAAAAAGTATATTAACATTCGAAGCAAAAATAAAAATCTCCACACGTAGTGTAAGGACCTATCTCAGGCTGATGTATGCATAAGTCTGTCCAGGGTCTGAATCACAAGATATTTGTAATTCACGAGGACTTTATTGGGAAAACCAGGAACTTTTTCAGCAGCTGCAATATAATGGTAACTTAATCACTACACTTTTTTGGTTTTTTGAAGTTTTAATAGTTTTGTTTATTGTTTCGGGTTATTATTCTACTTGGTTAGTTTTACTGTGTGACCGCAGCGTATGTATGTTACTTCTGGACTCCTGATGGACTGCCGACTTGCGTGTTTATTATTTGCCTGACTGCTATGGCTGATGGGCTGCCTATCGACTCGAAAGTGAACTGCAAGTGAACTGTAATCGAACTGCTGATTTGCGAACTGACTTAGTACAGTGATATAACTCAGATATATATAGCGTTTTCCCTTTATTGATAGGTCCAGTGCTGCTATGTACGGGACATTGCTCCGAGCTGGGCTCGGGTTTCGCTTTGGCGTGTTGATCGGCACTTTTTCATGTTATTAGTTGTATTTTGCGGCGTGGGTTAGTTGCTAGTTATTTTTCATTATTTTGTCTCTTGATGTTCCCATTTTCGTGGATTTTGGTGAAGCGTGTGCTGAGTTTTCACTTTGTTGGCTGTGGAACTCGTCATTTGAGAGCTTTGGTTTTGCTGTGGTGGGTTTGGTTATATAATCTTGGCCCGCGCCTTTCCGTCGATTGGCCGCGTGTGTGCTGAGCTTTCGGTTTTCTTTCTTTCTTCGGTCGACGTCTTTCGACCTGTGCTGAGTTGCTGCGTCTTCGAATTTGTTGATGTTGATATCTTCACCTGTGAGCAGCGTGGGTTGCATCGACTGCTTGTGACGTACCATGGGATTCATGGTCGAAATTATAAAAATAATCGAAAGGAGCTCTACTTTTGAGCTTAATTATATTAAAAATAAACTAGAATATGTTTCTCGGTGTATAATTCTTCGGTAGTTGACTTTTTAGTGCGACTCTTCATGTTTTTGATATATTCTAGTTTATTTTTAATATAATTAAGATCAAGCAGTCAAGGGATATTTGCAAAATCAAAAAGTGTAAAAGTAAAAAGTGCATGCACGAAAGATATGTGTTAGACTAGGTTAGGTTAGGTTAGGTCGAGGCGGCTGTCGGGATCGTCAGAGACCCGACACACCTAGGCCGGTTTCGGCCCATTGTGATACCGCATAGATCGTTCCCTCTTCCCTCGTGAGACACTATGTTATCCATTGTCCCATCCGGATGCCCTTATGAAGATTGCGATCCGTCTGGGACTGATTGTAGACATGTCCGAAATGTCAATTAGAAAAGGTGCGCCCAAGTATTGAAGTCTCCTTCTACTGAGAGCCGGACAGGAGCAGACAAGATGTTCCACAGTCTCCTCCTCGTCCTCATCTCTGCAACTCCGACAGAAGCCGTTATAGGGGGCACCTGTCCTTTTAGCATGGGTGCCTATTATCCAATGTCCTGTGAGGGAGCGTATGACTGAGCTGCAACTCAGTGCAGCTGAACGCGCGGAACCCAGGCAGAAACGCGGCCCTCCTCCCGCCCAACCGACCGAGATATAATGTGTTTAAAAGTGGCCATTGACATACGAATGTCCTCCTTGTCTTGGAGAAGGGGGATTGTAGTTCTAGTTCTGGCCAGCTCATCTTCTACGCAGTTGCCTTCAATGTCCTGGTGGCCAGGGACCCATATTAGGCTGATAACAAACTGATAAGCCATCTCGTGTAGAGATTTTCGACAGTTTGCCACGGTAGCCGAGCTCAATGTTATCGCATTTAGATGTATAAATGTTTAAATGAGATGCCGTAGTGGCAATTTCACAAAGCCACACCAAGGTTTCGTTGATCGCTATGACTTCCGCTTGGAATACACTGCAGTGATCTGGAAGCCTGAAAGAGTGTGTCATGTTTAGCTGTTCGGAGTAGATTCCCCCTCCGACCTAATTGTCCAGTTTTGAGGCATCAGTAAAGATTTGTATGGCTCCGTCTGGGTCAGGTAGTCGAGCCAGTTGTCTCTGCGGGGGAAAATTATTTCAAAAAGTATCTATGTACTCCCTCGGAACACAGTAGTTCGTTTTTGTTAGGATAATCATGTTTCCGTTTAGGATAGATGAGTGATCATTGTGCTTTGACACCCATAGGTCGGAGACTCACGAATTGCTGCCATTTCTGCCTGCTCCCTGCCTGCAAGGTCTACGCTCTGGAGGGACAGGATGGCATTTAGCGCAGTCACCGTCCTGCATGTGAGCAATTGATCGATGAGCATCACCATGTGACGATCCACCCCCAGGTCAGTCAGGGCCTCCGTGATTGCCTCTGGTATGATGTAGTTAAAAGCTCCCTCGATATCTAGAAAAGCTATTAAGGAGTATTCTTTGACGTGTAGGGATTTCTCTACCGTCGAGACTACTTCATGGAGTGCCCTTTCCGTGGTTTTTCCTTTTTGGTAGGCATGTTGTGCGCCTGACAGCCACTCAGTATTTATGGTTGTTCTCAGATGTAGCCCGACAGGTATCTCAAAGGTTTTGAGAAGAAAGGACGATAGACTGATTGGTCTGAAGTCCTTTGGGGTGGAGTGTGAGGCTTTCCCTGCTTTGGGGATGAAGACTATTTTAGCCTTAAGCCAGGCGTGGGGAATTATTCCCACTATCAGTATCTTCCTGAAGATGCATTGCAGCCAGTCAATGGCTGTCTCTCCGGCCTTTTGTAATTGAGCCGGAGTGACCTGGTCGGGACCAGGTGACTTGAAGGAACTGAAGCTATGTATTGCCCAGCTGATATTCCTTTTTGTGAGGATGTGAGCTATCGATGTTGCCGGGCCATCAGTGAGGGGGTCTGCCGGCTCGATGGTTGTGCACCCTGGAAAATGTGTCTCGAGTAGAATATGTAAGGATTCCTCACTAGAGTTGGTCCACGTCCACATCCATTCTTTTGAGGTACCCCACCGAGGGGGTTGTTTTTGAGAGGATCTTACGGAGCCTTGCGGCTTCCGAAGTCTCCTCTTTTTGCTCTCCTAGTTTCCCTCTTATATAGGGCTAGCTTACTCTTATAGTTTGCCCAGTGTTCCTCCTCGTTGTGGCTTTTGGCTCTGTTGAAAAGAGTCCTACAGCTTTTACGTAGGATATCTATTTGTTCTGACCACCAGGGGGGTTTCTTTTTCCCCCTAGGTTTGGTCGAGGGGCATACTGCCCATGAAGGCATTTTTGCATGCTTCCGTGAATTTGTCCACTAGACGATTAAGATCATCTTGGGTGTCTGCGCATTTTGTTGCTAGGGCGAGGAGTAATTCCTCCATTTTTGCACTATATATATCCCAGTTGGCTTTCCTAGGGTTAATATAGTTAGTAGGTTTGGTGCTTTCGAGCGATAGGACTGTCTCGATGTACCTGTGGTCGGAGAAGGAGTGGTCCTCTAGGACTCTCCAACTTTTCATTATGTCTGAGAGTTTGTGAGACAATAGAGTGAGGTTAATAACCTCTTGACGGTTTTTTATGATGAAAGTGGTGTCATTACCCCGATTGCCAATAACTAGGTTGGAGTTTAGGATGAAGCTGAAAAGTGACTCACCCCTTGCATTTGTATCCGAGCTCCGCCATTGGGTGTGGTGAGCGTTGGCATCGCATCCTATTATTAGGCTTGTATCCGACCTCTCGCTGTCGCTGGCTATCTTGCGAACGAGGTCACTGGGAGGATCGCTTTCCTCGTGAGCCATGTAGGACGACACCAGGTTCAGGCGTGTCCCTTGTAGCTCTAGGCTAGCCGCCGTGTTGTCGCCATTGCTAAAATTGTGGAGCAGAAAGATATTTAGGTGCTTTCTTGCTAGTATGCAGGTTCTAATATTACCTTCAGTTTGGGCTACAATCAGCTTGTAGTCCTTCGTCACTAATCCACAGACCCTGCCTCCTACCACCCATCCGCTACTCAAGCGTGGAGCCGTAGTCAACCACCTTCCCGTCCCCTCCCTCGCATGTTTGGGAAGCCAGCCAGTGGTGTCGTACGCGGATGCCCCGGCATCCACGAACTGGTCTTCCCTCTCCCTCTTGCCTAACCACTTTCACCCCGGTCGAGCATTTTACCCGTTCCTTCGCCCCGCTACCCAAGCGTAGAGCCGTAGTCCGCTACAGTCCCGTCGCCTCCCCCTTACCCCTCGCCTACCCTCCTTCCTCACGGGGACGCCAGCTAAGTGAGACAGTACGCGAATGCCCCTGTCTTCACGAACCGGGCTCTTTCCCCTTCCCTTTTACCTGTCCTCCTATATACCCAGGGTCAGCCGTCCCTCGAACCCAAGCGCGACAAGGCGTCCCACTTCCACGGGGTCTGCGTTCCAGTGGGCGTACTGTGTGCCCTGTCGACCAGGCGGTCCATCACCGCTGCCCATAACTCTGGGCCAACGCCGCCCTACGTTTACGTCCTACCCAAGCGGCACCTCGTACCGCCTATATGCCTACCCGACCCCGCCTCTATGGTCTTCAATAAAAATCTTGCTGTATTGAAGGCCGGGCCCTGGACAGATTGAGAGGCTGTACCCTGGCTGGGAAACTTCCTTACAACCGTTCGGTATTTCGAATTCGTCAGCAAGTTTTACCCGTTTCATAGTAGCGGTAATGAGAGAACTAATTCAGAACGGTGACGCGGTAGTATATATGGATGATATTATTATACCGAGTATAGATGTTGAGGAAGGCTTAGAGAAGTTGAAAAGAGTACTGGAGGTAGCAGAAAAGAATGGCTTAAAGATAAACTGGAGTAAAGGACAAATTTTGAAAACTAAGGTAGATTTCTTGGGGTATATTATGGAAAAGGGAACTATAACACTCAGCGACGAGAAAACGCAGTGTATAGCAAACTTTCCTATACCTATGGATAGAAAGGCTATACAAAGATTCATTGGGTTAACTTCATATTTCAGAAAGTTCGTTGAAGGATACGCGTTGATAGCACTGGTCAACACGATTTTTCCTCAAGGAACAAAACCAACTTTTTCTTAAAGATTTGGGGCTTAGAAATGGTTCAAAGATATTTTTTTTTTTCTATGGCAGAACTTTTTTTTAAAGAATTTTTGAAAACTGGTATTTTTTTAAAAGTTTTTTAAAGTCAAAATTTCGTTAAAAATACTGCACAAAAATCATCATATTTGCATTTCAATGCTTTATATTTCCCAGACGGTAAGCTGAAATCACAAAGTGTTTGGGCTTAACTTTTAGCTGTTTTAATTATCTTTTCAAAATGGCAAAGTTCTGAATAACCAGATAAAAGATACTAGAGTAATGTGAAAAAAACAAGCGCTACCTCTGAAAAAAGCTTTAAAAAAAATACCAGACTTCAAAAATTCTTCAAAAAAAAGTTCTGCCATAGAAAAAAACCATAATTCTTTAAAAAATTTTAAAGCCCCATATCTATCAGAAAAGGTCGGTTTGGATCCTTGAGGAAAAAAAAAGTTCGATTTTGTCGAGTAGTGTAGCCAGGCCATTGTCAGATTTACTAAAGAAAGATGCTAAGTTCGAGTTCAAGGACTTGCAGCGAGTAGCATTTGAGCAGTTGAAAACAGCTCTGACGAGCAAACCAGTGTTAAGATTGTACAATCCTAAATGGTCGACAGAGATAAACACGGACGCATCTAAATTGGGGTTTGGAGCTGTACTACTACAAAAAGACCCAGAAGACGGTCAGTTGCACCCAGTAATGTATATGAGTAAGAAAACAACGCCATGTGATGAAATTTATCATTTATACGAACTGGAGGTTCTAGCGGTGATAGGGGCTTTAACTAAATGGCGTGTGTATCTGCTAGGACTGGAATTCAAAATCATTACGGACTGTAACGCAATCGCGATGAGAATGAAAAAAAAGACGTTCCATTGAGAGTAGCTAGGTGGGCGATGTATCTGCAAGATTACAACTATGTAATAGAGCATCGTTCTGGATCGAAGATGCGACGCGTAGACGCACTCAGCCGGACTGCTTGTTACATGCTGACAGAGAGTATGATGCACAGGCTTAAGGAAGCACAGTGTGCAGATGAATGGACCAAGGTAATTAGGAATCTGGTGGAAAATGAGGGATACGAGGATTATTATATAGCAAATCAAGTACTGTTTAAAGACCCAAACCGAGAGTTTATAGTAGTTCCATCGTAAATGGAAACAGAGATAATACAGATTGCACACAGACAAGGACATTTTTCAGTGAAGAAAACTCAAGATTTAATAGAGAAGTCTTATTTCAGTCCTAAGTTAAAAGAAAAAGTAGACAAGTAGGCGGTTATGTGGAGTGTATTTTAGGTAATACCAAATCAGGCAGACAAGAAGGGTACTTAACTCCCATTGATAAAGGTGATAAACCATTGGTTACCTATCACATAGACCACGTCGGACCGATGGAGATTACAAAGAAAAGATATAATCACATTTTGGCTGTTGACGCATTTTCAAAATACGTTTGGTTATATCCGACACGTCGTACTGGAGTAGATGAGGTGGTCAATTGCTTAGAGAGGCAGGCAGTATCGTTTGGTAACCCATTCAGAGTTGTAACGGACCGTGGCGCGGCGTTCACATCACACTTATTCAAGGAGTACTGTGAGAAGCAGAAGATACAGCATTTGTTAATAACTACAGGCGTACCTCGAGGAAATGGACAGGTCGAGAGAATACACAATATAGTAGTACCGATGCTGTTTAAGATGAGTTTGGAAAGTCCAGGTAATTGGTATAAGCACGTAGGTAGAGTGCAGCAAATGATTAATAACATTGAGCCAAGGAGCACCAAAGTAACTCCATTTAAACTGCTAACCGGAGTAGACATGCGTATAACTGGTATAGCTGAGTTGAGAGAATTGGTGCAGCAGTCCCTCATAGATGAGCTGGATGAAGAGCGTGAGCGTTTAAGGAAAGATGCTAGGGATAATATTCAGTCATTGCAGGAAGAGAATAAACGAGCCTTTGACAAAAAGAGAAAGGATGAAAAGGAATATAGTATCAACGACTTAGTTGCGATCAGGCGTACCCAATATGGTGTTGGTTTGAAGTTGAAGGGGAAATTTCTGGGGCCCTATAAGGTGGTCAAGATTCGCAAGAATGGCCGGTATGATGTAGAGAAAGTAGGAGAAGGTCCTTTTGAGACCTCTACCGTTGCGGAATTTATGAAGGAGTTCGGGTCGAACTTAACGTCAGGAGGGCCGAATGTGGGATTTGGTGAGAAGCCACAGAGAGCAGCAGAGTCTGTTAAGCTAACAGGGCCCGTAACAGATAGAGAGACCAGAAGCGGCAGTCGAAAGAATAAAGAGAACAAGAGTTCAACGATCGACGCCAGACAGTTCGGTGCCAAAGTCTCTCTCGAAAACACGCAAGAAGCAAAATCGCAGCATTCTATTATATCCAATATTATAACCTCGTTTTAAACATACACCCATTGTAACCAGAGCAAATATCTAATAATAATACAAATAAAACATTAAATATAATAAACACTGTCGTCCTGGATCATTCTAACAACTAAGGAAAACCCGGGGCCACATATATGTATTTATATATATAACACAGTGTTTTAAATAACGTAATATATGAAGTTATTTAAAACAATATTTGAATTTTGTGAACTAAAATGTATGTGTATGTATAACAAAATTTTTTTTTTGTTTTGTTTTTGTTTTATTTATTTGTATTATTTATTGTTTTTTTTTTATTATTATTTTTATTTTTTATTTTTATTTCAGATTAACTATATGGTTAACTATGGTTATATACGTGTGCTTACCTAAATCATGGCTATTTACGTATGCCTACCTAAATCATGGCCATGACAGGATAAAATGAAATTATTATGAAATGAAAAGTTTTAATCTATCCCCATGTACTTTTTGCAATATACGAAGTATTGTAGCCATACATCCCAATCTGTTTTGTCAGTTGAGATGTATGAGCGTATGAACTCATTAAAATTTCTGTGGCTTCGCTTCACGGTTCCTACAGTTTGGTGATAAGTTTTTACATAAATCTTCAATTATTGAATTTTTGTATTCCGTTCCCATGTCCGTAATGAACGTCCGTATTGGACCGTACTTTAGAATAAAATCTTCAAATATAGAATTAGCTACTTGTATGAACGAAGAGGCGTCGCGAAGTTCCACAGTTGAATTCCAAGATAAATACAAGAGGCAGTTCCAATTTCTTCAAAGTTTACAGGTTTATTCGCGAGAGGATTATTCCTCAAGTCTGCGTGCACGCACCAGACACAATCCATCCAAAGACCGTGCTTTGAGCCACGGGAAGGCCGTCTGCGCGGGCGAGGAACCCAGTTTGGATGACCCTTGGATAGAGGTCTGCACCCAAGACAAGCGAGATGGTCGTCGGTTTGTGGAACTGCTCGTTGGCCAACTTCAAGTCGTCGAAGCGAGCACGGACGGTGTCGCTCAGTGGACGGATCGGCGTACGGACGCGCAGACGGGGCTCGATTTTGAAGACAGCCTCCACTTTAAACTATCCTGTCTTCGCCCGGATCATGGCGGTGCACACCCTCTCGTCCCCGATGCAATTGGTGGGCAACTTCAGCTCCCTAGCCACCTCGGCGTCGATGCAGCTGACCGGCGTGTAGGGGTCGATTAGCGCACTCATCACCTTAGTGCCTGCGAGGACCACCATTGCCGTCGGGAGGACGTTGATGCTCCGGTGCTGGAGCAAGGAGTTTGCTGTCGGGGCTGGATTTCCGATGACAGGGCGGCTGACCGGAAGACGAGGGCGTGGTTCGGCGTGGGAAGACGGAGGTGAAGTCGACGGTGCCGAAGAGGAGCCAGCAGGGTGCCGAGTCCCGGGCAGGTGGAGCAGAGTGGGGTGGTTACGGGAGCACACCTTACAGAAGTCTCCACTGCAGCAGTCCTTGCCCGAGTGCTCGTGAGCCAGGCAGTTTGAGCAATATTTATGCAGGAGGACGGCTCGGAGTCTCTTCTCGACGCTCAAACGGATCAATTTCCGGCAGTTCCTCAATGGGTGTACTCCTGGACACACTCGGCATTTTAAGGAGGTATTACCTCGTGCCCGTGTGCGATCCGTGATGAAGTTTGAGGGGCCATATCTACCTTCTGGAAAAAACTAGGATGAAAGAAAGGAGTTAACGGAGTATTAGTAAAGAGCTGGCATGGGTTGGCATACGGATACGGGTACGGATAACTAAGCTGGATTTAAGCATAACAAAAGGACGGAGGCTTATAAATCGGAGCCTCCGCGAGATAAGGTGGAAAGGACATCCGATTCCATAGGCAGCAGAACCACCTTCGTTATCGGTCTTTTGATAAGGCCGCGGGCCGTGAGTAGGTCTACCACACGGACCTTATCATCGGCTCCAGGATACGCGTTCTGCATACGGCCGAGACGCCATTCCTGAGCGGGATGTTCTCCTCCTTGATCACCACGAGGTCTCCAACCTCGAGGTCTCTTGTCGGATGCTGCCATTTGTTGCGCTTGTGCAACTCTCGCAGGTACTCTGTCTTCCAGCGCGAACAGAATTGCTGGTTGAGAGCCTTGAGATGTTGCCAGCGGTTTAGGATGGAGGAGGCACTCGCTTGTATTTCTGGCTCTGCCACGGACAATAGCGGACCACCAATCAGGAAATAGCCTGGGCTCAAGGCCAACGTATCCGTTGGATCCTGAGACATAGGAGAGATTGGTCGCGAGTTAAGACATGCCTCAATTTTCAAAAGTAAGTTCGCGAACTCCTCTAATGTGTATTTGGACGTATACATCGACCGTTGGAATAGAGCCTTGAAGCTCTTCACACCTGCTTCCCACAAGCCCCCCATATGTGGGGCTCCGGGAGGGATAAACCGCCACGATAGCCCCTGCTGGCTGTACACCGCAGAAGTCCGAGTGCGAATTGCCTCGAGAAGATCCACAGCCAGAGAGCGGGACGCGCCGACAAAATTCCTGCCGTTGTCGGATTAAACTTCATGAGGACACCCTCGTCGCGCTACGAAACGAGCGAAGGCGGCTAGGAAGGTGTCGGTGGATAAGTCGGACGTGGCCTCTATGTGGAAGGCTTTCGTGGTGAAACACACGAACACGCACACATACCCCTTCGAGATGAGACATGCGCGCCCTGTGAAGCTTTTGACATCGAAGAAACCGGCGAAGTCGACTCCGGTGTATGTGAACGGCCTGGAGAATGTGACTCTTGAGGCAGGAAGGCCGCCCATTAGTTGGGTTTGGAGTCGTTTACGATTGGAGGACGCAAACCTTACAAGAATGAATCACTGCCCTCACTACGTGACGTAGTCGAGGGATCCAGTATGTTGTCCGAAAAAGGCGGATGACCATTTGGTTTCCACCATGTAGGGCTATGTGGCGGGTGAATCGAAACAGCAGGCGAACCAGGACACATGCGGGAGGCAGCAGGATTGGATGCCGTTCGTTGTAGGAACGTAGTTCGGAGAAACGGTTGAGGATATCGGAGGCGCTTCTTGTGGCATGGTGCACCTTGACGACTCGCTTCTCCAGGTCAGTCTCAAGGACTGAGTTCCGTGGACATGGCCACTCCGATTGTGGACCACGCAACCAAGCAGTTCCATGCCACCACATGTCACTGCCGAACAGGTCAAAGGGTCCTAGCCCTCGACTGGCCAGGCCAACACAATCGGGGAATCGGTCCAGAAGGATACTTGGCTGGTGTCCAGTGTCAGTTGAGGAAGGATGGCCTCGGAAAGCTCTGTCAGAAGGACGGCACCGCACAGTTCGAGTCGAGGCAAGGAAACCGTTTTCACGGAGGCCACGCGGGTTTTAGCTGTGAGAAGGGCACAGACAATGGCCTGTGGTCGCTCAACTCGGATGTAAATCGCTGCTCTATAGGCACGTTGAGACGCGTCGAAGAAGCCATGTATCTGCACCTTGGCCATTGGACAAACGTGCAACCACCGCGGAATGCGGATATCATGGATGGCCGCAAAACTCTTCAGGAACGTCTCCAAGGTGTGAGATAGATCGCTAGGGAGGACGTCATCCCACCCTAACTCTCTTAGCCAAATTTCCTGCATGAACATTTTGGCTTGGATGACAAAGGGGGCAAGCCATCCCGCTGGATAGAACAGCTGCGCAATCTGCGATAGCACATTGCGCTTCGTGCAGGACTCCCGCTGAAGTACTTCGGGAGGAGCAAAGAAGAATTCATCGGCACTGGCTTGCCATCGGATCCCCAATGTCTTAGCGATGCTACTTTCGTCAAGCTCTAGGAAGTCAGCTCGAAGTAGGTGGTCGACCGGAATGTCGCGCAGTACGCCCTTGTGGTTCGCTGTCCACTTTCGGAGTGGAAACCCTGCGGAGTCGAGTGCTTTACGTAATTCTGAAATGGCGGAGATTGCCTGCGACTGAGTGTGAGCACCAGCCAGCACGTCGTCCACGTACATGTAGCTCTCCAGGATGTCGCTTGCCATTGGCAACTGTGGGCGCACCTCTTGTGCGAGTTGCTTAATGACGCGAAGGGCGAGGTAAGGTGCGCAATTGACTCCGAAGGTGACAGTGGCAAGCTCGTAGTCACACACGTCCCCATTACGGTCGCGAAAGAGTATTCGCTAATAGGGCGTGTGTTGGGAAGACACTAGGATCTGGCGGTACATCTTGCTGATGTCGGCATTGAAGACATAGCGGAAGACTCGCCACCTCAGGATTTGCATAGTCAAGTCAGACTGAAGGACTGGCCCCGAATGCAATGCGTCGTTGAGGCTTTTCCCGTTAGAAGACGGGCTGGAGGCGTTGAAGACCACGCGCAGTTTGGTTGTGGTTCTGTCATGTGGCCTAGCTCTAAATATTCCTGGAAAACAGCATCGTACTGCTCTTTGAGCGGCAAATTCCGCTGCAGACGCTGCTCGTTTTTAAGGAACTGGGCCTGTGCCGCGCACCTGGAGTGTCCTAGATCGACATTTTCTGGACACTTGAAAGGGAGAGTAACAATATACCTCCCATCGGGGGCTCGTTTAGTGGTCTTGCGGAAGTTTTCCTCGCACACAGAATCTGACTCACTCGTCGGTGTCCCCGGAAGGTCCTCCACCTTCCAGAATTTGGTGAGAAGCTTCTCGAGTCGGACGTCCGAATCTAACGAGAGCTTCGTGGTGAAGGCGGAAACCGTCCGAGTCGAGTCAGCTGATACCGGACCGGATAGGACCCATCCGAAGATAGTCTCTTGTCCTAGCAGCGAGCCGCAAATGTCAGACCGGACGCCGCTCAACAGGATAGAAGGAAGGATGTCAGCGCCTAAAAGCACATCAATCTGCGAGCTTCGGTGGAAGGAGGGGTCTGCCAAGGGGAGGATTGGGAGCTTGTCCAAGAAGTGCTGAGGTATTTGAGGGAAGGTCACCTGCTAATTGAGGCAGAACATATGCCATGGTCTCGATTTTTAGGCCAGGCCTGGAGGCCGACCGATCATGAAGTGACAGCGCCTTTGCGACTTAGCCGCTACGGTTTGGTTTAAACCTGCGACTTGAGCCTGTATGGCTTGGAACGGTGGCTTAATAATGTTAAAGAGACGTTCAGTGATGAACGTCGCCTCGGAGCCTGAGTCAATCAGTGCGCGGGCACGGAAACTGGTCCCCAGGTGACATAAATTAATGAGTGCCGTGCCCAGAAGATCGGGACTTGTGCTGGAGGCGAAATAGCTCTGTACGTTGGGCTGAAGCTCGGATGAGCTGGGGGCTTGGGTGGAAGTCGAAGCCGCTACGCTGGATGAAGGAGCGGCACGAGGCAGAAGCGTGTGATGCCTGGCCCCACAAGTGGAACAATTGTGGCTGCTGGAGCAGTCGCGAAGCAGATGACCTCTTGCGAAGCAATTTAGGCACAGCTGCTTTTTCTTAATGCAGCCGGAACGTGCATCAACGGACATGTTGAGAACAGAGGTCACACGTTCGTTTCTTCGGACTCACTTGAGTATTGAAAGAGTGAACCTTGTTTGGCGTCGGACTGCCTTGCGAACGGAATGGATTGGAGTGGTTGCGAGAGGTGGGTGGATTTCGGACGCCCTTGGAGGGAGGCGAATTTGTAGTCCCTCGTGAGGTGGAAGGGTCACTCTCAATAGCCTCGAGCGTCAGATAACGCTGAGTGAGGAAGGAGTCGATTTCCGTCCAGGGCGGCACCTCTTTTTTGTCCGTTACGGACGCTTCCCACAACGCCCGGCTCAATTTTGGAAGCGCAAATGGTGACAAGCATACTATCCCAGTTGTCCGTGCAGACGTTGGAGACCGCTAGCGCATTTAGAACTCCTTGCATCGTACTTTGAAGATCCTTCAGGGCACGACTGCATTCGGATGTTACGCGGGGCAAAAAGAGGAGGTTGTGGATTTGGTTGGTCACCAGAAGCCGATTATTTTCGTATCGGCTGCGGAGAGCCAACCATGCGGACTCGAAACCGTCATTAGTGAGGGGGGATTTCTCTACCGGAGACAATCTAGGATTGTTGATCACGACCGCAGTGAACAGACCCCGGAATGTGGGCCAGCGGACGTAGTCCCCGGAGACTGCCTTAATGTTGACGGGAGGCAGTCGACAGCCGCCCTGTTAGACTGGCTGTAAAGGAGGTAGAACTGTGGATGTGACCAGTTGGGCATTGAGGTCAATGAAGCACTGCTCAAATACCCCATAGCATTCGCCGTATGTGTCACGGATGTCCGCTTGGATTTCTGGCTCCTCGTCCGTCATCGCCGCGGAGCAGGCCTTATATTCGGCCTCGACGTCCGTCCACATGCTGAGGATTTGGCCTCGACGGAGCTCGGACAAAGAGGCGGATGGGGCGGTGGTGATGCGCTCTGCCAGGTGCATCAGTCGGCCAATAGCGGCGACCAATTTGCTCCGAGCGACTGAGGTGGCGGATTGAGCCATTGTGATACAGTGGCGAGAGCTGACGGGGCTGCTGACGAAGGAGCCCTTCGGATCTTGTTTGGTCACAGCTGGAACTTTAAGAGTGACAGGAGACGGGAACAGAACCGATTTGGTCCTTGCCGCAGGGCTGCTACTGGCTGCTCTCGGAGTGAGGGGTGCCTTGATTTTCTGAGTCGGCGTAGTTCCAGAGGCGGACGAGTTGCGTAGCCGGTTGGAAGAGGTCACATGCAAAAGCTGGTTGCCGTCCTTGTGACCTGTTGGCATATTCCGAACTCACACACGCACAGAAAATCGGACTTGAGAGCCTTGGAGAGACAGGAGACTGGTCTGAGTCGAAGTGACCCGAAAAAACCGTCAGGCAACCAAATCGTTTCGAAATGATAACCCAGTTACGGACGGCTGGCAGAGAAAAAGGCCTCAAGCTAGCAGGAAAGCAATAATCCGATCGACTCGGATTGTTTGAGATCACCGGTAGGTGGGAGGTCCCAAACAATGAGTGACCTTATATTGAGCCGAGCTGAGGAGAGGAACGGTCACACTGGCGGTTGCAATATTTCGGGAAATATTGTTAGTGCGATGATCCTTTGTTTACCCCTTTGACGCGATAGTGTGCAGAACCGGCTTATTGGCGAATGGAAGACGAATGGACGGCGGACGGAAGTGACACGGACACCGCACAAAAAATAATTAATGATTTTCTTATCAAAAAATAAATTTTCAGATTGTGGAAAAACAAATCACTCCATCAATCAACCAATTCGATCAAAACGATCAATTAAATCAATCAATCAATGTGATTTATTTATTAATTGTTCCACTCGTGTTGGTGCCGATAGTTGGATCTTGGATTGGGCCACCTCTAATGCCCGGAAAAAAAACAACAAAAAAAGCCGAAACACCAATTTACAAATTGGCAGTGGAAATTGACAAATAATTACTATTAGTGCGCCGTGCCTTGGTCGCGAGTAATTTTTTTAGAAAGTGGAGAATGTTGGAGTTGTGGTAGCGATCGAGAAAAGTGGTCGAAATGCACGAATTGCCCGAAATCGCGAATTTTATATTAAAAATGGCACTTGCGCGGAGTATGTATGTAGTATGAAGGCGGTATTTTTCTACGGAGAGTGGTATTTTTTTTTTTTGTATGGAAATCGGTTATGTATACAGTTGGCAATATATTGCGGCCAACTATGGAAATAAATGTATGAATGTATGGAAGTAAATATATGTGTGTTTATACGTATGGAAATAAAGCACTTAAATTTAATTTTTAAATTTAAAAGTTGCACTCGGAGTGTGCCAGAGTATATTTTATTGGGGTGGGTCGTGCTGGAATGCACCTGTAGAGACACGAATGTTTTTTTTTTTTTTTTTTTTTTTTTGATCAGTTTATTAAGTAAAGAAATATAATAGGAAATAAAATAAAATAGAGCCCGAGTTCCTGCGGGAATGCCGCGAAGCTTTGCTTCGCAAGAACGGGCGGGTCACCTTAGACCCCTCCTTCTATGCCGTTTCGACTCCGCTCCAGCTCTCTCAGCTTCCGCATAACATCTGACGCAAACCCGCATACCATTGACCAGTACTGTTCGCTCGCAACCATCCTGTTGATCAGGTTTTCGGCGTTCAGCGTGTCACCGCCAATGCCGCTACGCTGTTCTGCAAACCTTGGGCAGCTGAAAAGGATGTGCTCAGCGGTTTCTTCGACGCCACACGTCGGGCATTTATCGTCGCTATCGTGCCCGAAACGATGGAGATAGCTCCTAAAACAGCCGTGTCCACTTAGTAGCTGGGTTAGCCAAAAATTCACCTCTCCATGCTTTCGGTTTACCCACGTAGCGATGTCCGGTATAAGACGGAATGTCCATCTGCCCTTCGTTGAGATGGCCCATCGTTCCTGCCATCTGTTTAAGCTCCTTTCCCTCGCTGCCGACTTTATTTGTCTCCTTAGTGCTGGTGATCGATTTTGTGGTGCTGCGTCGAGCTCTGAGGAGATTTCCTTTGCTTCCTCTGCGAGGTCCGCCACTGGGAGCATTCCTGCTATGACCAAGGCCGCGTCATCCGAGATTGTTCGGAAGCCGCAGCAGACCCGCAGAGCTCCCAGTCGGTGAGTTGCGTCTAACCCTCTCCTGTAGGACTTCGTCCTCGCCGCCTCTGCCCAGATTGGTGCTGCATACAGCATTACCGATTTAAGGACAGACTGCAGAAGAAGTCGGCGGCCTTGCTTGGGTCCCCTCACGTTCAGCATCATGCGAGAAAGTGCTCTTCCTAGGTCGGCTGCCTTTTTGCAGACTGCCTGGAGGTGCTCCGAGATATCGGATTGCTCTTGATGATGTTATGTCAACTGAGCCGACACGGACGGTCGCTACCTCGACTTTTTTGCGACTGGATATCAGAACCGCCTCCGTCTTTTGCTCAGCCAGATTGAGGCCCACAGAGTTCAACCACTCCTGGATTACTGCCACCGCTTGGTTACAACGGGCCTCCACGTCGCCGAGATGCTTGGCTACCACCACCAGCGCGACGTCATCTGCGAATCCTACTGTTTGGGCGTCCCTTGGTAGTTGGAGCTTGAGGATGGCGTCGTACATAACGTTCCACAGAGTTGGTCCCAGGACCGAGCCTTGAGGAACGCCGCATGTCACCTGGTACTGCACTGTGCCGCTATCGGTGTTGTATAGCAGCATCCGGCCTCTGAAGTAGTCCTCGATGATGGCTACCAAGTAGTCTGGGATTCCTAACCGGGTTAGAGCCCTAAGGATGACGTCCCACCTCGCCGAGTTGAAGGCGTTCTTTACGTCGAGAGTGACCACGAGACAGTACTGCTTCCGTCCTCCAAGCCACCTGGTTCCCTCAATAGCTTTTGCCGCTATGTCCTTGACTATGCGGATCGCGTCCGTCGTCGATCTTGACTTCCTAAAGCCAAACTGCATCGGGGACAGGTCACCTGCCTCTACGACAGCTTCCTGGAGCTTCCTGCAGATGCATCGCTCCAGCGCTATCAGGCAGATGGGCCTATAGGATGATGGTTCTTCCGGAGGCTTGTGGGGTTTTGGCAACAGGACAAGCTTCTGCTGCTTCCATGGCTCTGGGAAAACTCCTTCGCGTAGGCACATGTTGAAGACATGCGCGAAAGCCGATGGATGCGCTGTCATAGCCAGCTTCACTGCGGTATCGGGGATACCATCTGGGCCTGGCGCCTTGCCGGTCGGGGTTTTTGCTGCCACTTCCAAGATCTGGCTTGCCGTTATGTCGGTCCATCCGATGTGGCGATACGGTGCTCGTGCCGGGCTGACAGCTGGGGTGACAGTGGGAAATAGACATTCGACGATTTCTTTCATCCTGGCAGGGTCGGCCGCGGTGAAAGGCTTTGCCGCGTTTAGCTTTTTTACTACGACTTTGTATGCGAGACCCCAGGGGTCATTTTGCGCAGAGTCACAGAGTTCAAGGAAGCAGTTCCTCTTGCTTTCTCTGATGGACCTTTTGAGGACTCGGCGTTTCGCGGCGTATTCCTGGGACCTCGTATGGAAGGCCGGCGTTCCCTTAGCGCGTGTTTGGCGCCTCCTAGCCCGGATGCATTCGCTGCGGGCTTCGGCGATCTCCGTGGTCCACCAGAATAGCAGCGCCTCTGTCCTGATCGCTCTACGATCCTGCATCTTGTCCACCCGATCTTGAGTTTTCCAGCCTCTAAAAGCCGCTTTGCCAGCGGGTCCGCAAGCCCGACGACAGCCACCTGGGAACCTCCATATCCCGGTCGTAGAGCCCTAATGCATTCTGCTTCCACTTGGTGGTCCACCTGAGCAGACAGTGCCATAGCGACCTCCTCTTTGGTGGCAAGGTCATCGATGTCGCGGATCTCGATGAAAGTTTCGCTTACCAGCGCCCTGACGCCTGCCAGCGTACCAAGGACTTGGCCTATCTCCTCCTTCAACTGGGCAGTATTCTCCTTCTGAGCGCCATTTAGCTCGAGCAGGAGCTCTCCCTTTGCTGTGCGCCGGACTCTGTCAACATTTTTTCCAACTTCCTTCAGCTTCCCGTCGTCTCTCCTCGTCACCATCCTTAGGATGTCGGAGTAGGAAAGGTCACCTTTTGTGGCAATTATGATTGCGTCGTGCCTTTTTTGCCTGGGTGGATGGGTCGTTGTCGCTTTGGGTCTCTGTTCTGGCTCTTCAGACGCGTTGAATGATCGGCGTCTGGGCCTACGGGTCGCGGTGGACCATGCATCTCCATGTGGGGCTTCCGAGATTAGTGACGATGACACCGTCAGCTTGCATGGGATCGGGGATGTCTGCTGGTCCATCGTCTCTGGTTTGTGGTCCTCCAGTTTCTGCTCCTGGATTCTCACGCAGATGTCCGAGTGCAACTCCTTCAGGTTGGTTAGGGTGTCTTTTAACTGGTTCCCGTGACGCGTTGCCGGCCTCTTCTCGAGCGTTACGGATACTAATCCGTCTATTATCTCGCCCATTTCGGTCAACAGCGCTTGGAGACTTTTAGTGACCTTCTTTCTTTTGGTCTTTGCTTCTATGCTTTCTGGGCTACTCTCTAGATCTCTGCCTCTTTTGGGCGTATCGCCGTCCCTCATCGGGGCGCTCGGGAGCGCAGCTCCAGTAGGAGACCTCGCGATCTTGGCTCTTTGAGCAAACGCCTGGAGGTCGTCCGAGTCAGCCAGCTGGGCTAAGTTCGACCCTCCCAGCATTGTACCTTCAGATGAGGAGGAGCGGCTTCTGGGATCCCTCGGCGGCCAGAGGTTTCCCTGCGGCGATCCTCGGTGGAAGTTATACCGCTTCGGTTCGGTAACCAGAGCCCCGTTGATTGGCGCCGCCTGGGCGGAAGGGTTGGCTGGCGGCCGGTTCCTTGGCCTTTGCCTTTTTTCCTCCCAGATAGCCGGTCTTTCTGCTTTGCAGGTGCTTGTGGACAATAAATTGAATTTATTTGAAATTAACTAACTTGAGTTAGTGAGCAATCGGCAATCGGTCGCTGTCAGAAGCTCGCTGATCTGGGACCTGAAAACCCTTTACAACCCTTCAGCCGATCAGCTGGTTCGTGGCCTGCACTGTCCAGCCCTGGTACACCAGTCGATCAGCTGTGCTGCCTCGAGTGGAAACAAGAATTTACTTGCCGAAAAGAAAATAGAGAAAAAAGAAAAAGGCGGGAGCCGCCAGGCGCTGAGTGGAAATGCCTGAGCGCACTCAGGGTGGTCCCCTGCCTCCCCTTGCCCTGTGGATGTCCGAGGAGCAGTCTGGATCTGGAGCCGTTCCCTGTGTGTGGCTTTGCTATCCCGGGTGAGCTTGCAGTGTTTAGGTACGCCTGCGCTAATTTTGTGTGTTTTTTCGAAGTTATTTTCCGTGATTTGGAGCTGAATCTGCAGAGCCGCTCTGTGGCGCGTCCGCACTCGAAAATATCGCGTAAAAAAACTCTAGAGACACGAATGTATATGTGTGTGTATGTACGCAAGCCGCTCTTACGGGCTGGAATGTGCGTACATACATATGCTCGGAATGCACTTTTTTTTTTTTTTTTGGTTTAATTTTTACTTCTTAAATTTGTCCGCCAATCATGGACGGACACAAGTAATCGAAAAAAAAACTACCGTATCACTGGTAGTTGGAGGTGAATGACGGGAGAACGGCCGGAATCACCGATAATATGGCGGTGTCGAAAAAAGAAGAGACACGGATAACGGAGGGCACAGAATGAAGAAATAAGTACATATATAAGAATATATATATGTACTTATATCGCGGAACTCGGACTTTTCGGAAATTAGGAACACAAATCGCGAATGGAAGGGATTTGTGGCACACGAAAATCGTACTTATCTTATGATGAGGATGATCCTATTGGGCTTTGAGGTGGCTCAGAGGGGGCCTAGCCGAGGACGGGTCGCAGGTTGCGGATAGCGAACGGCCTACCCAAGTGGGTAGGTCAGCTGCGAATAAGCGGGCATCTTAAAGAGTAGCAACTAAGTTTACTCTGAGGGAGAGTACAGCCAGCGGGTGTTCGCGACGCAGCAACACTGACGATGCGCTTGTGGTGCCGCTTCTCATTAAGTAGCTCACACAATCCCATCCCTACACAACACCTACCCACATCCCAGCCCCAACACTCACCTCACACCGGGCCGGACTAAGGTGTCACTCGACCCGTGCCAAGAGTCAGCCTGGCTGGGGGCTCGGTATAAAAACTAGCCCAGTCGTGAACGGAGAGCTCAGGGACTTGGCAGCCCCCTGTTCTAATTATGCCTTACCCGGGTAACGCAGAGCTCTGCCGGGGTGGACCGTTCCCCTTCTCTGTAGCTCGTGGGAACTTTATGGATAATTACGAAAATATAAACAACAACAAAAACAAAAACGAGAGAGGCACTCCCCAAATGCCTGCAGGGAGAAATCCCAAGCGGGAGAAGGCAACGGCCCAAAGGCCCAAGGACGCGGGTATGAATCTGGGTGGAATCCCAAACCTGGGATGGGTGGAAAGCCAACACCCAAAACTGATACCATGGCATGGTAGGGCAGCTAAGCAATATTGCCGCTGCTCAACCTTAAGGTGCTGGGCACATACTCCGTCTGCAGAACGCCAGCCAGGAAGTCAGTCCAACAGCAGACTGGCTGAAAAAAGTGGAATGGGCCTCGGTGGTGTTGCCCAACTTCAGTGTGGAGCCACAGAAGGTGGCCGCACAACCGAAGAGGCAGCGCTCTCAAGAGACGCCCGGACCTGCCGCGAAGCGCTCCAGGGTGATACCAAAATTTTTCCTTCGCGAAGACTGCCAAGGAGAGGACGCTGATAGGCGTTCTCGACAAGGGCAGCGCGGAGGGGAAAACAACAAAAACAAAAACGAGAGAGGCACTCCCCAAATGCCTGCAGGGAGAAATCCCAAGCGGAAGAAGGCAACGGCCCAAAGGCCTGGCCCGATCCGCTCAGACGCAGGAAAGACCTGCACGGTGAAGGACGCGGGTATGAATCCGGGTGGAATCCCAAACCTGGGATGGGTGGAAAGCCAACACCCAAAACTGATACCATGGCATGGTAGGGCAGCTAAGCAATATTGCCGCTGCTCAACCTTAAGGTGCTGGGCACATACTCCGTCGGCAGAACGCCAGCCAGGAAGTCAGTCCAACAGCAGACTGGCTGAAAAAAGTGGAATGGGCCTCGGTGGTGTTGCCCAACTTCAGTGTGGAGCCACAGAAGGTGGCCGCACAACCGAAGAGGCAGCGCTCTCAAGAGACGCCCGGACCTGCCGCGAAGCGCTCCAGGGTGATACCAAAATTTTTCCTTCGCGAAGACTGCCAAGGAGAGGACGCTGATAGGGCAGCGCGGAGGGGAAAATACCCATCAAAGTGGTAGCCTGCGAGGATGAGCGCTCCGTAAAGCTATACAAAGCTGCGGTGGCGCAAATCGGAGAGGTCTACGCTGGGGCGAAGCTCGTCGCTGTGGACTGGAGCGAGGTGCCCAGTAGACCCAGGGCCCGTATAAGGGTACCGGCCACTTTCAAGGAGCCCGAGCGGATCCTCAGGATGTTGCAGAGATGCAACCCCACACTGCCAACCTCAGATTGGAAGGTGGTCAAAGTGGAGGCATCAAAGGGCCCCACAAATCAAGCGATGGTTCTACTAAATAAGGAATCGCTAGCCCCGATCGAGGCAGCCAAGGGAGAGCTTAACTTCGGGTTCAGCTCGGTGACCATGAAGGTCTATAAGTCGGATGCAGCTGCCGAGGCGCGTTCTGTCAACAACCCAGTTGAGCAGGACGTTGCCTCGGAGATCGAGGCACCCGAAGTAGACCCGGAGCCGGAGCAGGCCCTGGAGAGCTACTCCTCGGAGACGGAGCTGATGCTCGATTTTGAGGCGCTGTGTCGGGACGAGATCCTCGACGACTCGGGCGCCGATATAACAGTGGTGGAGAATAACTCTAATGAAGTCTCTGAGGCTTCTGCAGATAAATCTCTACCACTGTAAAGCAGCATCCGCTGCCCTGATACTCCGCTTAGTCTCAAGCGGAGGGGACATAGTCCTAATCCAAGAGCCCTGGGTGGTAGGAGGCAGGGTCTGTGGATTTGCGACGAAGGACTACAAGCTGATTGTAGCCCAAACTGAAGGTAAAATTAGAACCTGCATATTAGCAAGAAAGCACCTAAACATCTTTCTGCTCCACAATTTTAGCAATGGCGACAACACGGCGGCTAGCCTAGAACCACAAGGGACACGCCTGAACCTGGTGTCGTCCTACATGGCTCACGAGCCTCCCAGTGACCTCGTTCGCAAGATAGCCAGCGACAGCGAGAGGTCGGATACAAGCCTACTAATAGGCTGCGATGCCAACGCTCACCACACCCAATGGGGGAGCTCGGATACAAATGTAAGGGGTGAGTCACTTTTCAGCTTCATCCTAAACTCCAACCTCATTATTGCTTATCGGGGTAATGACCCCACATTCATCATAAAAAACCGTCAAGAGGTTATTGACCTCACTATATTGTCTCACAAACAGTCAGACATAATGAAAAGTTGGAGAGTCCTAGAGGACTACTCCTTCTCCGACCACAGGTACATCGAGACAATTCTATCGCTCGAAAGCACCATACCTACTAACTATATTAATCCCAGGAAAGCCAACTGGTATACATAAAGTGCAAAAATTACAAAAGTAAGCTAACCATATACAAAAAAGAAACAAGGAGAGCAAAAAGAGCCTCTTGGCAAAAATTTTGCTCCGAAATTGAGGCCACGTCAGAAGCCGCAAGGCTACGCAAGATCCTGTCAAAAACATCCCCCTCGGTGGGATATCTCAAGAGAACGGATGGTACGTGGACAAACTCTAGTGATGACTCCCTACACATTCTACTCGATACTCATTTTCCTGGGTGTACGACCATCCCCAGTCACCCCAAGTGAAGGACCGGAAACCTCGATGGGGCACATCCTCACAAAACGGAATATTAGCTGGGCAGTAAACAGCTTTAAATCCTACAAATCGCCTGGCCCGGACCAAGTCAGGAGAGCCGGGGACATGGCCATCAACTGGCTGCAAAGTATCTTCAGGAAGATACTGACTGTGGGAAAAATCCCCCGCGCTTGGCTAAGGGCTGAAATAGTCTTTATCCCCAAAGCAGGGAAACCCTCACACACAACCCCAAAAGACTTTAGACCAATAAGTCTATCGTCCTTTCTTCTCAAAATCTTTGAGAGACTAGTCGGGCTGCAGCTGAGGACAACCATAAATCCTCAGTGGCTGTCAGGCGCACAACATGCCTACCGAAAAGGAAAATCCACGGAAACGGCATTTCTCTCGGTGTTTAGGGCAGCAGCGCGGTTAACAGCGCTCTGTTAGCTCGCGCGCTCTCCCATGCCCTTCGCTCTCGCGCGGCGTGGACGCGATCCACTCGGCGCTCCATCACGGGCGCTAGCCGTAGGCCGAGCGGGAGAGAACAGTCTCTCGACACCTACGCGCATATCTACAACCAGCCCTCAGCTTTGTGCACGCCAAATACACCAGAATTATAGTTGACGCCCCCGCCTTTTTATTTATTTGGGAATCCGAACTGTGGGAACGACCAACATCCACCCTCCTACAAAACATTGGTCCTTCGAGCCGGATCTTCGCCTTCCCTATAAGGAGGAGTCCAACCTGCAAGCATCGGTGGATTACATCGCTACGTTCCGAAGATAAGTACGATTTCGTCTTCCCAAATCGCTTCCTAGTGCGTTTTTTTATTTATTCCCCACCACGTCCGAGTTCGGCGATATATCCAATTCGCAAGAGCGGCTCCGCATCTCCAAAATAACATACAAATATATATATACATCCATAAATACATACTCATGCATACATACATCCAAGTGCTAACAGAATAAAAACCTACTCAACAATTATTAAGTGTTTTTATTCCGACATCTATATACACATATTATTTCCATAGTTGGCTGCAATAGATCGATCTATATCGATGGAGCCATACATATGTATATAAAAATAACATAACGCACATACAAAAATACCACACTCCGTATTTAAATACCGCGTCCCACACATACATTCCGCTCATATCCACATACATTTAACAATAAAAATCTGCGATTCCGAGCAGTTTACGCGTTCCAGCAATAACTTTGGTCGCCACAATACGTGATATTATCTCCAATTCCGTAACAAATTATCCTCCACCCAGGCACAGCGCATTTCCGCCGCGATTTCGCATTTTTTGGTGCCAATTGTCGAATTGTATGTCCGTGGGAAATTAGAGGTGACAAAATTTAAGAAAAACTATCGGTATCACAAACACCAAATGGAAGACAAGAAATAAATTCAAGCTGCCGAATTACCCAAAATACATAGTCCCACGTTTGTTCCGCTTCCACTAACAGACGACTGTATTAGGAATTATTATTTTTTTTTGCATATTCCTTCCGATAGTCTCCGCCACACCAGTAGCAGTTAATTTCTGGGCTCCGATCTTCGTGATCGTGTATCCTATCGGCCCTACCACCTCCACGGTATAACAAGGGGAGCAAGAAATCGACCAATTCCGTCCACAATCCATCCGCACTAGATAAGGAAGATTAGTTGCCCACTGCAAGGGTCCGTCAAAAGGGTAAGCGGAGGAAAGCCGCACTAACAATATTTTTTTTTCAAATATTGACACAGCCAGTGTGACCGTTCCTCTCCTCGGCGTGTATCAATTTGATCCACTCATTGTTTGGGAACCTCGATCCAGAGCGGCCACAAATAATTCGAGTTGGTATTAAAAATTGTTGTCCAACATCGCGCGAGGCCGTTTCCTTTCCATTCCTCCAGCAGTGGGTTCTTTTTTGTGTGTTGAAGGGATTTAGTGCCTTCTCGTGTGGTGCCCAGCCCAGCCTTAGTTTTTTTTCTGTTCTTTCGCCAATCCGCGGATTCCGCATCCGACTTCGCATCCAACCTCTGCGTGTGCGAGTAGTATGCCAACGGGGGACAAGGACAGCAAAGGGTTCTTGGCTGCGACATCTCCACGTCGGCTACGCACCTCTTCCGCCTCAGGAACTACCCCCACTCAAAAGATCAAGTCGCCAGTCACTCCCAGAGCAGCCAGTAGCAGCCCAGCTGCGAGGACCAAGTCGGTTCTCTTCCCGTCTCCCGTCACTCTAAAGGTGCCAGCTCGGATCCAAGGCGATCCAACCAGCTCCTTCGGTAATAGTCCCGTCAGCTCGAGACCTTCCACCACAAAGGCCCAACCCCCCCCCCCACTTCCACAAAAAAAAAAAGCCCCCCCCCTTGGCCGGCTGGCTCATTGGAGCACCGCACCCCCCCCCCCCCCCCCCCCCATTTACCTCGGGGCCCAAAAAAAAAAAAAAAAATAAGGGGGGGGGGGGATGGGGGGGGAAAAAAAAAAAACCCCCCCCAGAAAAGGTTAAAAAAAAACAAACATTTGATTCTTTACGTTTTTTTTTTAAAACTACAACCTTGAATGCCGTGGTTATATGTGTGTTTTATTTCCTAGGAATATATTCAATGTTAATACCAAAAAAGGTCCACTACTCTGCTTACATACGCTTCGTTTTCTTTTCCGCTCTCGACTGACTATCGATCATACTTAGTGTGGCCATTTTTCTCTTATTGGCAGTGTGACCATTTTTCTCTTACATTAATTATGTTAACAATAATGGTATTCAGGATTTTGACTAATTAGTAAATATTAAAAATACAAATAATAATAATAATGAGATTCTTCACAACATCCCCACCACCGTGAATCAAACCCGCTTGTGATTCACAATACATCTAGCTTTGCCAACATACAAGTTGGGCGGTTGAGAACTCCAGTGGTCGTCTTCACAGTTGCTGAGCGAACCTGTCCGTCGCGTCCAGCTGTAACTGCATGGATCATTCCCTTTTTCCATTGGTGTCGATGGAGATTCTTATCGCAGATAAGAACGACGTCTCCTTCAGCCAGTGGTGGCACCGGTTGATACCACTTCGTCCTTCTGCATAAGTCCGGTAGGTACTCATTGAGCCACTTGCTCCAAAATGAGTGTGAGATCTGCTGAGCAATACGCCAGTCCTTTCGTGTTGGCTGGTACTTCTCTTCTTGTGGATGTGGTGTTTGGCTAGAATTGGCAGAACCTAGGAGAAAGTGATTAGGGGTTATCGGGTCGTCATCGGGATCATCCAGAGCAATATGTGTGAGCGGTCTGGAATTGACTATATTTTCAGCGTTACACATTAGGCTATATAAAATGTCCTCTTTCAGATTTTTCTCAAATAATGCGTGTCCGATGGCCCTCTTCACGCTTCGCACCAATCGTTCCCAACACCCTCCTGCATGGGGATTAAGCGGGCAATTAAATAGCCATTCGATTTTTTCGGTTGCCAACTCATTAGCTATTTTCACATGGTCCAGAACCTGCAATGTTTCTTTTAATTCACGCTCAGCTCCCACCAGGTTTGTCCCGTTATCCGATCGGATCCGTACAGGTCTACCACGTCGTGCCATGAAGTTATGCAACACTCGAAGGCACGTATCTGTCGTCAGGTCTCTGGCGATCTCCAAATGAATCGCTCTTATTGTAAGGCATGTGAATATGCATATCCAGCGTTTCTCTGTGCTTCTTCCTCTTACGACTAAAAACGGTCCCATGTAATCGACTCCCACATACGAGAATGGGCGTACGTACGGAGAAAGTCTGTCTTTAGGGAGCTGTCCCATTAGTGGCGGTTTTGGAGTTGCTCTTAGGATTTTGCAAGTCCGACAGTTCCTAGATACGCGGCGAACCTCCTGTCGGCAGTGCGGTATGTAATACTTTCGGCGTATTTCTGCTACTATAGTATTCTCATTTTGATGCTTCCATGTCTCGTGGTAGTGTTGCACGACCAATGCTGTGACGTAATTCCCTTGGGGCATTAATACTGGACGCCTTGTTTCTTCTCCAACAGCATATGCGTTATTTATACGCCCATTCATGCGAATTACTCCCCGTTCGTCTATAGCCGGGGACAATTTCCACAGCTTGCTATCGTTCTCGACGGGCTTTCCAGACAATAGTGTCATCCGCTCATCATGAAATGCAACATCCTGTACGTTGCGGATCACTATGAGCTCGGCTTCCTCAATTTCAGCTACATCTAAATAGCTCTTCCGTTTAATCTTGCGGTTGCACATCCTGTTAACCCAAGCAACAACTCGCACCAGTTTCGTGAATGACGAGAACTTCTCCAGAAGCTCCTTGAACTCTACGTTGACAGTTCCATCACAGAGCACCTCATTAACTGATAGTACGAACTTGCTGCGCATCTCCAGCTCCGTCTCACCTATGTCTGCAGCTCCTACATCCCATAGGTTTCCGTCCTCTTGAAGGAAGCGTGGGCCTTGCAGCCAGGAGGATTCTCGTGTACCAGTTCTGAGTTTGGTGCCAAAATCTGCAGGATTATCCTTGGTGGGCACCCAATGCCAATCCTCCAACTTTGTAGCTTCAAGTATCTCATCGACTCGGTGTCCTACGTATGGTTTGTATTTTCTATGATCTGACTTGATCCACGCTAAGACAGTCTTCGAATCTGACCACATATGGGTACATTTTGGGCTGACGTCATGGCCTTCAAGAATACATTTCCTCAGACGAGTTCCTAGTACGGCCGCTTGCAGCTCGAGTCTGGGTACCGTTGATAATTTCATTGGGGCACACTTGGTCTTCCCCATTATAAATGTAGTCTTCCATCCCAGTTGTTTACGTATACGCCAGTAGCCAACTGCTGCGTATGCCGACTCACTCGCGTCGCAAAATATGTGCAGTTCGATTGGCTTGTCAAAGAACTCCTCGGCGTAACATCGGGGTATTCTTATCTTGCTTATTTGACCAAGACTTCGCAACCAACAATTCCATTGCTTCAGGTCATCATCCTCAATGGGCTGGTCCCACTCTGTTCGTTTTTGCCATATTGACTGAAGGAGAAGCTTAGCGATCAGGGAATATTCAGCAAGAATTCCAAATGGGTCAAACACAGACATGACGACTCGCAATACTTCTCGTTTCGACGGTATTCTTGATTCTGAAAATATTGATGCGTCAATTTTATTAAACGAGAGCAAGAACCCAAATTCGTCGCTATGTGTACACCAGTACATTCCCAGAACCTTTTGGTAATGGGAAGATTCGTCCCTATCAAGACTTACAAGTTCGGTTGCCTGCTCATTACCAAAAATCCCGTTGAAGAAACTGGAATTAGATACAAACTTTTTTAATTCGAATCCTCCTCTCTTGTGAATGTCAACAATCTCCTTCGCAACCCTCACGGCCGTTTTTTCGGACGAAAAACAATGCACCAGATCGTCAACATAATGGTTCTTTATTATGGCGCTCACGGCGTCTGGATACGATTCCTTAAACTGGAGTGCATTTCTATTTTTCAGGTATTGAGCTGAAGCTGGTGAACATTTTGCTCCAAAGGTCATAACCTGCATTTCGTACACCTTCATCTCGTCCCCTGGATTTTTTCTCCATAGTATACGTTGAGCACAGCGATCCTCGTTTCGTATTATGACTTGGTGGAACATTTCTGCTATGTCAGCGCAGACCCCAATCCGTCTCTGCCTGAACCTCATAAGAACGTCGGTTAGCGATTGACACTCGTCGGGCCCGGTCATGAGCATTGAATTTAACGACACTCCGTCGACTTCGGCAGCCGCATCAAAAACGATTCGTAGTTTGTCAGGCTTGTTAGGATTAATAACTCCGAAATGGGGCAGGAACCATTCCCTCTTGTTGTCCACTTCCAGTTCATTTCTTGCGAGTTGCCGTATGTAGGACTTCTCTTCGTATGATTCCATCAAGTTGCAGTATTTTTCATAGTACTCTGGGTCATGTTTGAACTTTCTTTCCAAAGATAGTTGTCTCTTTAAGGCCATTTTCTTGCTATCAGGTAAAACGACGTCATCCGCTTTCCATAGTAGTCCCGTCTCAAAACGGTCACCAATACGTTTTGTCGTGGTAGATAGCAGTTGATTCGATCTCTCAGTTTGTCGACCTTCAACATGGTGCTTCACGATTCGCACATCCATTTCCGAGTTAGTGATGTAGTCTCGCACCAATTGGTCAATGTGCTCGTCATCATGCCTAACCAGATGTACACCCTTTACATGGTTCATGTGTCCGTTTTCATCGCGACATTTTCCATACACAACCCAGCCCAGGTTGGTCAATGTAACGGCTGGCCCCTACATATCCCATAGATTTCATTTGCTTTGGAGCTATCAAATGTAGATTATCTAATCCAATTAGTATCTCAGGTCTAGCGTTTTTGTAGCCTTTCACTGGAATATTTTTTATGCGTGGATATTTTGAACTTAGCTCACACCTATTTACGGTCTGCTTCGGCAGCCGTAGATCCTTTATGGTCCTTACTCCGTTTAGTTCGTAAACTTTGTCACCACGTTCATCAGATATTCCAATGTTGAAACGACCTGCTAATTCGGTTGACCTCTTTTCTCCAAACCATTGTAGTGCCAGGGTTTCCTTTGGTCCATGCAACCCTAGCTCGTCTGCCAGGGTTTCATTCACGAGAGTGACCGCAGATCCTTCGTCCAAGAAAGCATGGCACCTCACTATTTTGTTGTTGGCATGGAGTTTGACAGGCAGAATCTTAAACAAAATAATCGAGTTCTCCTCATGAGTCGCTGTACCTGTAAACTTTATTTCCTCGTCTGGATTTTTAACGGATTCTTCGTGGAGCAGCCAGTGAATACGTTTTAAGCAACCATCTAGCCGGCATTGGTTTTGCCGCTTACATTTTTGACTGCGATGGCCATATTTGAGACAATTAAAGCATAGTTTCCCTTCCCGTACATGCAGCCATTTTTTCTGAAGCTCCATCTGCGCGAATACCTTACAGTTGTCCAAGTCGTGTTTCCCCTGGCAGGCTGAGCATGCTTTCTCCTTTTCGGGTCCCATTTCATTTGCATGAAATAATCTCGACTTCTCTTTCCTTGGCTTGAACGTCACCTGATCATCTACCAATCCTGCTTCTTGCACATCTTCGGCCAGTCCCTGAAGCCATAGACTTAAATGATGGATCGATTTTTCATCTCCTAATGGCTTGGAATGGCGTGCCCACTCCAATCTCTGCTGCACCGGCAACTTTAAGATTAACTCTTCCATTAACGTTGGATTTTTTAGCTGCTGATGTGCGCTAGCTGCTTCCAGAAATGAGGCCAAATTTTGTACTTTCATTTTAAAATCAACTAATTGTTCCAATCTACCTTCGCGAATGCTTGGAAATTCTCTAACGCGACTAATCTGACTCTTTACAAGTTTCTCGGGTCTACCAAAATGTTGCTTGAGTGTTTCTAATATATTTGGAACGTTTGAACTGTGAATAAGCAAACACTCGACAGTCTCTCTAGCTTTGCCCTTTATAGCCTTTTGAAGGCGTATCAAATTTTGCCTGTCGCTGTAACCATACTCTGCAGTGGTCACACTGAAGGCTTCGTTGAACATTGGCCATTCTTCAGGGGCACCGTTAAACTCCGGCAGATCGTACAAATTTCGATGCGTTTCCTGAGCAGCAACCGGCTGCCTTGGTGGTAAGTCTGCATCCGTTGTCACTGAGGACTCGGCCGTTGTTGATGATGGTGGCCCTGGCCCACCAGTTGTTCCTCCACTAATACCAAGGGATTGCAGAAGTATATTAGTTTTTTCCATTTGAATTTGATTCATCCTCAGAATTTCCATTTGAAACTGCTGCATTTGCATTGCATTAGCTTGCTGGCCTTCCTGCATTTGGCGCCACATCTCCAACATTGCGTTGACGATACCTGATTGTGATTCCTTTGAAGCGACGGCACCGTCTTCCTCCGTATTAGAGGCTTCCTTGTGTATGGATTCTTTTTCCACGGTTCCCATCTCAGCGTTGTCTTCGCGCTGGTCATTTGCTGCCCTTAATTTGCTCATTGCTCTGGTATACATAGCCCACAGACTGACCCTTTCCTCAAATCAACAATCTACTGCCACTCACCAAACACCACCATCCAAAATGTGTTGTCCAATTTCGTCAGCCAACTGCGCACTTAAGCCTCCAGTCGCCGGTATAGGAAACTTCGTTGGTTAGAGTGAGATGACCATATGTGCACGATCACGCACACATACGTTCATGAGAACAGAGCGCCTTTTCTGTGGTCCTCAAGCACGTACCCACGTTGGCCTCCGTGTTCTCTTGGTGTTTCTTGACCACCCACGAGCGAGTCTCGTCCGTCTCCTTGTGGGTTCCGTAGCTTCTCCAATGAGTACTTCACTCTGCGTGCACCGCGTGTTCGGCCGTGGTCATGCAAGCGCCAGAAGCTTTACCGTCATTGACAAAGAAGCGAAATAAAAGATGTTGAGTCCTTAGCGTTATGCGTATAAAACTACAACCTTGAATGCCGTGGTTATATGAGTGTTTTATTTCCTAGGAATATATTCAATGTTAATACCAAAAAATGTCCACTACTCTGCTTACATACGCTTCGTTTTCTTTTACGCTCTCGACTGACCATCGATCATACTTAGTGTGGCCATTTTGTCTCTTATTGGCAGTGTGACCATTTTTCTCTTACATTAATTATGTTAACAATAATGGTATTCAGGATTTTGACTAATTAGTAAATATTAAAAATACAAATAATAATAATAATGAGATTCTTCACAACACCAAGGGTCCAAGAAGACATCCGAGAGAAGTACGGCGAGTGCTATGGGGTATTTGAGCAGTGCCTCGCCGACCTCAATGCTCAGCTGGCCCAAACAGCAGTCCATCCGTCTGCACCGCAAACCTACCAGGGCGGCTGCCGACTGCCTCCCCCCGGGGGATTACGCCCGTTGGCCCTTTTTTTAATTTTTTTTTATGCAATTTACATAAATAATTCTAGGCTGTCTCCGGTAGAGAAGTTGTACCATCTCACCGCGAAGACAAGTGGCGATCCGAAGGCCATAGTCGAGAAGTCCCCGCTCACAAACGATGGTTTCGAGTGGGCATGGTCGGCCCTCCGAAACCGTTATGAAAATAATCGGCTCCTGGTGACCAACCAGATAAATATTTTGCTCTTTTTGCCTCGCGTCGAGTCCGAGACCAGTCGAGCTTTAAAAGAGCTTCAAAGCACGATGCAAGGGGTCCTCACCGCCCTTGCTCACTCCAAGGTCTGCACCGACAACTGGGATAGCCTCCTCGTTACTATTTGTGCCTCCAAGTTGCCGAAGTTGACCCGGTCTTTGTGGGAAGCGTCCGTCACAGACAAGAAGGAGGTGCCTCCATGGACGGAAATCGATGCCTTCCTCACTCAGCGCTATTTGACGCTAGAGGCCATGGAGAGCGACCCGTCCACTTCCAAAGGCAATCCGACCCCACCATCGTCCAAAGGTTCCTTGAATCCGCAATCCTCCGGAAGCAACTCCAATCCGTTCCGGTCTCATGGTAGTCCCGTGCCAAGGAAGTTTCACTCCTTCCAGACACAAGTGAGTCCGAAGAGAAGAACGTGTGATCTCTGTTCCAAAGAGAACCATCCGATTCGACTGTGTCCGCACTTCCTACAAAAGACTGTGGAGGCACGAGCCAGCTGCATTAAAAAAAGGCAGCTGTGCTTGAACTGTTTCGCTAGAGGTCATCAGCTCCGTGAATGCCAAAGCGCCCACAGTTGCTTCACTTGTGGAGCACGCCACCACACGCTCCTGCATCGGGGGACTCCAGCTCCCAGCGAGCTGACTTCCACAACAGCGGAGGATCCCGCTTCTTCCGTCGCTCCGCCCAACGTTCAGAACTATTTTGCTTCGGGAACAAGAGCGGTGCTTCTCGGTACGGCAATAATCAACATCTGCCACCGGGGGACAAATTTCCGTGCCCGCGCTCTGATCGACTCGGGCTCCGAGGCGACGTTCATTTCGGAACGTCTCTTTAATATCCTCCAGTTGCCATTCCGCCTTATTCAGGCCCAGATTTCAGGCCTAAATCAGACTGTAGCAGCTCAATCCAAGAAGCTCTGTGATTTGTCCATTCGCTCCCTGATGACGCCGAGCGTACAGTTAAACGCCACGGCCTACGTCCTGCCCGACATAGCCGACAATCTCCCTTCATATCCGATCCCGCAGAGCGCGTTGCGAGACTTGCCAAACCTGCCTTTAGCAGACCCTACATGAGAGCTCACACATAGACGTTCTGATCGGAGCCGACATCCTTCCGTCCATACTGTTAAGCGGCTCACAGACCGACATCTGTGGTTCCCTCCTCGGACAGCAAGCCATCTTTGGATGGGTGCTTACCGGTCCAGTGCCAAGTGCTGTTCCAGACCAGATTGCATCTTTCTCCACCCAAATTTCCCACGCCCGCGATGCTCCATTGGACAAACTTCTCACAAAGTTTTGGGAGGTGGAGGATCTACCTATCAAGGTAGCAGGAGAGTCGGACTCCTATTGCGAAAGAAATTTTCTGCGAACCACGTCAAGAACGTCAAGTCGAAAGTACGTGGTAACACTGCCGTTTCGTGACCCCGATCATTGTGGATCAGGCCTGGGGCATTCAAGGTCCATTGCCCTAGCTCAGTTTCTCCGAAATGAGAATCGGCTAAAGAGAAACGTTCCATTTCAAGAACAGTATAACTCTGTGATCCAGGAATACTTAGATCTCGATCATATGACAGAGGTTCCGTCCACTAACGAGTCCGCCAATTATTATCTTCCGCACCATGCGGTAATCAAGCCTGAGAGCACTACCACGAAAGTCCGCGTGGTATTCAACGCGTCCAGCCCTTCTGCGAACGGCACGAGCTTAAATGATCTTCTTCATTCTGGTCCGGTCCTCCAATCCGATTTAACCCTCCAAATCCTGAAGTGGCGCTACTTCCGATACGTCTTCAACACCGACATTACAAAGACGTACCGCCAAATTTGGGTACATTCAACGTGCACACCCTTCCAGCGAATATTATTTTGAAACCAGGAGGGTGAGATTCGGGATTATGAGCTGAAAACCGTGACCTTTGGTGTCAATTGCGCTCCGTTTCTAGCCATCCGGGTACTGCAACAGCTTGCCGACGACATCCAGTCGCGATTTCCAAAGGCAAGCCACATTGTACGGCATTTCATGTACGTCGACGACGTCCTAGCCGGGGCAGACTCCATCAAGGAGGCTCAGCTGGCTATCCACGAATTGCAGGCCGCCCTCAGCTCTGCAGGTTTTCCACTGCGCAAATGGACGTACAACCAAAAGGAGATTTTGGACGAGCTTCCGAGTGACCACCTCCTGCACACCGATTTTCTGGAAATCGATGCCGAGAGCACGACAAAGACCCTCGGAGTTCGCTGGAAGGCGGCGTCAGACGAGTTCTTCTTTGTTTCTCCCGTGTTCACGCTTGAGTTATCCTACACCAAGCGAGAAGTTCTTTCCCAAATTGGGAAGCTGTTTGACCCCGCGGGGTGGCTAGCCCCATTCATCGTCCGTGCAAGATTTGGGATGGGACGAACCTCTTCCAAGTTCGTTGTACCAACGCTGGCTGGACTTTCTGCAAAGTTACGCATTACTACCCGAGATCAAGATTCCAAGATGGGTATGTTACCAGCCATCGGTAAAGATCGAACATCACGGTTTCTGCGATGCCTCCGAAAAGGCGTACGGTGCAGCGCTCTACGTGCGCGTCGAGTGTGACCAGCATATCACGGTGCATCTACTGTCGGCGAAAACACGAGTCGCTCCCGTGAAAACCGTTTCGCTTCCTCGACTAGAGCTGTGCGGTGCAGTGCTCCTTTCCGAAATGGCGACGGCTATCCTGCCAAGCATGCCGACGGGAAGTCATCAATGCTACTACTGGACCGATTCCACTATTGTACTGGCCTGGTTGAGCAAGCCCGCTTGCCATTGGACTACCTTTGTGGCCAATCGAGTGACGAAAATAGCTCAGACTACCGAAACCAGTCATTGGGCTTATGTTCGTTCCGAACATAACCCCGCTGACTTAGCCAGTCGAGGCGTAGCTTTACCAGAACTGGTGGGTAGCCAACTCTGGTGGCATGGACCAGCGTGGTTGCAATCTCCACGTGATCAATGGCCAGCCCAAGCCGCCGAAACTCCAGTTCAAACCCTAGAGCAGCGGGCCGTGAAGGTCCATCTCGTTTCCAGCCCACCCGAAGATTTCCTGGAGCGATTCTCCCAGCTTGAGAAGGCTCTTCGAGTGCGGGCATATGTTCTACGTTTTATTCAGTGTTGCCGGAAAGTAGCACTCGCATGTAGGGACCACCTCACTAGTGGGGAAATTAACGAAGCGGAGCGAACTCTTATCCTAGAGGCTCAGAGCCGGGACTTCCCCCAAGAATCTCACTGCCTGAGTGGTAAACTTCCCGTGCCAAGTTCAAGCTCTATTTTGAATCTGAACCCCTTTCTAGACCGACAGGGGATCATGAGAGCCTGTGGCCGGATCACAGCTTCACAAGATCTGAAGTATGATGAGCGCCATCCAATCATCCTGTCCTATAGTTGCCGCCTGTCTCGCCTGCTCGCTCACTTCACGCACAGGATCACTCTCCATGGCGGCAATCAACTGATGACGCGCCTCATTCGCTGCAAATATTGGATCCCGAGAATCCGGAACCTGATGAAGGGCGTGGTGCACTCCTGCAAGGTCTGCATCATCCACAAGAAGAAGCTACAGACCCAACTGATGGGTGATCTCCCGACAGACCGAACTTCTTTCTCCAGACCGTTTACCCATACCGGTATTGACTATGCAGGTCATTTCGACATAAGGAACTATACCGGGAGAGCGTGCCTGATCACCAAGGGTTATGTGTGCGTATTTGTATGTTTTTCCACGAAGGCCATTCACTTGGAGGCTACTTCCGACCTGACCACCGAGAAGTTTCTAGCAGCTTTCGCTCGCTTCGTCGCTAGACGAGGTTGTCCGCAGCGTATCCATTCCGACAATGGAAAAACTTTCGTGGGAGCAGCAACTGTACTTTCTCGGGACTTTGTAGAGGCGTTCCAGGATTCGGTGACTGAGGCATACAGCCATCAACGGGTTGCATGGCGTTTCATCCCGCCAGGAGCTCCACATATGGGGGGCCTTTGGGAAGCCGGCGAAAATAGTTTTAAAACGCTCTTCTACAAAGCCACGTCCACCCGGAAATATACCTTTGAGGAGCTCTCGACGCTGCTCGCTAAGATTGAAGCATGCCTAAATTCCATGCCACTCTCACCTATGTCCGAAAGTCCGACAGAGTTGCTGGCCCTTACTCCAGGGCACTTCCTTATCGGAGGACCGTTAATGGCGATCGCAGAGCCCGAAATTAAAGAGAACCTCCAGTCGATCATTAATCGGTGGCAGCATTTGAAGGCCCTCAACCAGCAGTTCTGCCAGAGGTGGAAGGATGAGTACCTCAAGGAACTCCACAGGCGCAACAAGTGGCAGACGGATATGCCCTATCTTCAGATCGGCGATATGGTTATCGTGAAAGAAGATAACCTGCCTTCTAACGACTGGCGACTCGGAAGAGTACAGTCCGTGTATCCCGGCGCCGATAACAGGGTTTGGGTGGTAGACATTCTTACTGCCCGCGGTGTGCTCAAACGCCCGGTCGCAAAAGTCGTTCTCCTTCCGGGGAACTCCCTCGTCCCGTACAACAATAACGGAAGGCGTCCTGTGCCTAGCCCGTTTAGTAATGCCTCTCCGTGTCTACTATTCCATCCAAGTTTATTTTCGCCTGCAAAAAACCCTCGTTTGTTCTTCCAACAGTACTTAGAGAAGTGCCTGTCACCTGTTCCTAGCACGTTACTAATGCTTCTCCGATTCTTCTTTTCCGAAACAGTTCATTTTGCATCCAGATCCTAATGGCTCCACAACCCCGTGTCAATCACACCTCAGGGAACAGACGCTCCCGAGTCCAAGCTTCCTACCGCTGCCGAGTCTGCTCCGGAAGCCATCCACTACGGGACTGCCGTAGCTTTCTCAAGCTGAGCGTGGCGAAGAGGCTCCGAGCCGTGCTAGTGAACAGATACTGCCGGAACTGCCTGGCTCATCAGCACTCTGGCGAGGATTGCCGAAGTGGTGGCCGGTGCAAGGTGTGCCACAAGGACCATCACACGCTGCTCCACATGCGACCGTCCCAGCGCCCAGCCCGCTCGGAGTCGCCAGCTCCGTCTCCAGCTCCGGTGTCCCGAGCCGATCGCCGGCCCCGTTCTCCGGAAAGACGCCCCAAGCCGGGGACCACCCGGCGGCCAGCCCGCTCAAAGTCGTCGGCCGCGACTCCAGGTCCGTCTCCAGCTCCAGTGTCCCGAGCCGATCGCCGACCCATCGTGGGTCATCCGGCTCCATCGGTCGATACGCTGCTCCAACACCGAAGCACCAACTGCCTCCCGACAGCCCGAGTGGTCTTGGACACGGGAACGAAAACCCACGAGACAACGCCGCTCATCGACCCATGCACGCCTGTGAGCTGCATTGACGCTTCCTTGGCCGCCGACTTAAAGTTGCCCAGCACGCGCATCGGAGCGGAGAAGGTGGCCACGGCTATTATCCGCGTCAGGACCGGCGATGTCCAATTGGACGTGGTCCTCAAACTGGCGCCCCGCTTACGCGTCCGCACGCCGCTGCGAGCCTTGAGCGAGGCGACTCGGGTCAGGTTCAACGACATCAGCCTTGCCAATGAGCATTTCCATCGCCCGGCCACCGTCTCTCTAGTATTGGGAGCGGATGTCTACCAGAAGGTGATCCAACCCGGGTTCCTTGCTCGAGGAGACGGCCTTCCAGTGGCCCAAAGCACCGTTTTCGGATGGATTGTGTCCGGGGCCTGTACGCAGCCATAGGAGGTGATGTTGCAGTCCTGCAAGGGGAGGGAGGATGTTTAGGGCAGCAGCGCGGTTAACAGCGCTCTGTTAGCTCGCGCGCTCTCCCATGCCCTTCGCTCTCGCGCGGCGTGGACGCGATCCACTCGGCGCTCCATCACGGACGCTAGCCGTAGGCCGAGCGGGAGAGAACAGTCTCTCGACACCTACGCGCCTATCTACAACCAGCCCTCAGCTTTGTGCACGCCAAATACACCAGAATTATAGTTGACGCCCCCGCCTTTTTATTTATTTGGGAATCCGAGCTGTGGGAACGACCAACATCCACCCTCCTACAAAACACTCAGATTTCTCTCGGCGGTAGAGAAATCTCTACACGTCAAAGAATACTCCTTAATCGCTTTCCTAGACATTGAGGGAGCTTTTAACAACGTCATACCAGGAGCCATCACAGGGGCCCTGACAGACGGGGGATGGATCATCACTTGGTGATGCTCATAGATCAATTGCTCACATGGAGGACAGTGACATCAACGTCCACTCAGTCAAGGTATGTCAACAGAGGCACCCCGCAAGGTGGTGTCCTGTCCCCCCTTCAATGAAACATAGCAGTCAACAAGATTCTGTGTGACCTGGAAGGGAAGGGCTGCAAGGTGGTAGCATACGCGGACAACGTTGCCATTATCTTCTCGGGAAAATTCCCTCAAACACTCTGCGATCTAATGACCACAAAGCTCGCGCGACTGTCAGAATGGACAGAGTCGCGTGGACTGGGAGTTAATCCCTCTAAAACGGAACTTGTGTTGTTTACAACCAAATACAAAATCCCGTCCCTCAACCCCCCAATACTAAACGGATGCAGGCTCTCCTTCAGCGACAGTGCCAGTTACTTAGGGTTGGTAATTGATAAAAAGCTTAGCTGGAACCTGAGCATCAAAGACAGAGTGAAGAAGGCTACGATAGCCCTCTACACTTGCAAGAAGGCCATTGGGCTAAAATGGGGCATGAACCCAAAAATAGTCCAATGGATCTACCTAGCAATAGTAAGACCGATACTGCTCTACGGAGCAGTGTGGTGGCCAGCCCTATCGAAGGGGACCATCACTAAACAACTAAGCAAGGTGCAGCGAACTGCAGCCCTATGCATCAGTGGAGCTCTGAGCACAACACCAACGGATGCGCTAAATGCTATACTATGCCTGCAGAGCCTTGACCTTGCAGGTAAGGAGCAGGCAGAAATGGCAGCAATCCGTCCTAGAGACTCTGACCAATGGGTGTCACATCACACCGGTCATGCGTCCATCCTAAATGGAAACAAAATCGTCCCCACAAAAACGGACTACTGCGTTCCGAGGGAGTATACATATACCCCCTTTGAAACAATCATCCCTCACAGAGACAACTGGCTTGAGGGACCACCTGGTCCAAAAGGAGCCATTCGAATCTTTACCGATGGCTCAAAGTTGGACAACAAGGTCGGAGGAGGAATCTACTCCGAACAGCTGAACATAAATTACTCCTTCAGGCTCCCGGATCACTGATGTGTCTTCCAAGCGGAGGTCATAGCGATCAAGGAAGCTTTGAGCTGTCTTCAGGAACTAACCCCTGCGGCAACTCACATAAATATATATAGTGACAGCCAAGCTGCAATCAAATCGCTGAATGCGATAACGACAAGCTCGGCTACCGTGGCAAACTGTCGCAAATCTCTTCATGAGATGGCTTATCAGTTCGTCATCAGCCTAATATGGGTCCCGGGCCACCAGGACATTGAAGGCAACTGCATAGCAGACGAGCTGGCCAGAGCTGGAACAACAATCCCCCTTCTCAATGATAAGGAGGATATTCGTATGCCAATGGCCACCTGCAAGCTCAAAATAAAAGAACATTTTAAGCAACTAATAAATGACAGATGGCAAACTGTGCCACTATGTCGCATAACTCGGCAAACATGGCCTAACATAAATAAGAAGCGCACCGATGAGCTCTGCAAACTCAGCAGGAGTAGGTGCAGCTCAGTCATACGCTCCCTTACGGGACACTGGCTAATAGGCACACATACAAACAGGCTGTGTGATTGTATTATAAAGGACGGTGATTGTATTATAAAGGCAAACAAGGTTGGAAACTTATATATGCTTCAACGAACACAAAACAGCTGTTTTGCTGCGATTAAGGCTGATGGTGCTTTGTGGCATGAAAGGTATGGCCATTTGAATATCAGCAGTATGAAAGAGTTACAAACCAAAGGAATGGTGCGTGGCATTGAAAATATGGTTTTCCCAGCAAGTATGAGTTGTAAAACTTGCATGCTCAGCAAGATTCATGCGCAGCCATTTCCTGTTGCATCCACCAACAGAGCGCAAGACATTTTGGAATTAATTCATGCAGATGTGTGCGGACCATTTGGCACACAATCACTTGCTGGATCGAAGTACTTTCTAAGCTTCATCGATGATAAATCAAGACGTATATTTGTGTACTTTCTACGGCGGAAGGATGAAGTCTTCAATAAGTTTGTCGAGTTTAAAACACTGGTTGAACGGCAAACGGGAAAAAACCTTAAATGTATCCGTAGCGACAATGGCGGTGAATTTGTCAACAAACCGTTTGATGAATTTTTGAAGAACAATGGGATCGAGAGACAGCTTACAGTTGCCTACACTCCACAACAAAGCGGCGTTGCTGAGAGAGCAAACCGCACCCTGGTAGAGATGTCAAGGTGTATGCTGGTCCAGTCAGGATTAGGCGAATCCTTGTGGGCTGAGGCAGTCAACGCAGCTGTGTATGTACGGAATCGATCACCAACAAGTGCGCTGACCAGTATGACGCCTATGGAAGCGTGGACTGGTAAGAAACCTTTTGTTGGTCATCTAAAAGTTTGCAGTTGCCTTGGACAAGGGTCCAAGCAAGAGTAAGCTGCAACCAAAAGGCAAAGAATATCGCATGATTGGGTATTCGGTAGCGGCTAAAGAATATCGACTGTATGATCCGGTGTCCCATCAGGTGATTGAGAGGCGAGATGTCCTCTTTAACGAGCTCCAAGGCGACGGGGATGCAGTCGCAATCGAGTTTCCTATGAAGGAAGTTGCCGTGAAGTCGGAAGGTACTGAAGGAAACGCTGATGAGGGTGACAGCGACGACCCTGATGAGAATGACAGCAGCGATGGAGGAAGCAAGGTCGACGACAATACCAGTAGCAGCGACTCTAACGCCTACGAGAGAGCAACTGAGAAAGCAGACTCAGATGATACGGTTCCTCGTGTTGGACCTGGCAGACCAAGGCTGATTCGAACAGGCAAACCGGGCCGCCCGAGAAAGGAGTACAACATCCTTGGTTCTCTGGTTGCCAGCAACGTGAAGATTCCATTATCCTATGAGGAGGCATTGAAAAGTACTCAAGCATCACAGTGGTCCGAAGCGATGCAACGTGAATATGATTCACTAATGGCGAACCAGACATGGCAGTTGGCAGACCTACCAACAGATCATCGGGCAGTTGGATGCAAATGGGTGTATAGCCTGAAACGCGGTAAAGATGGCCAGATTGAGCGTTTCAAAGCACGGTTGGTAGCAAAAGGTTGCTCCCAGCAGTATGGCATAAACTATGCCGAAACATTGTCACCAGTTTGCAGACTGGAGAGCGTGCGATTTATTCTCGCTCTAGCAGCAGAATTGAAATTGTTTGTCAACCAAATGGATGTGTGCACGGCATACCTCAACAGTGACCTGAGAGATGCGGTGTACATGAAGCAACCACAAGGGTACATTGAACGATCTCATCCAACAAAGGCGTTGTTGCTTAAAAAGGCAATATATGGATTGAAGCAATCAGGAAGGGAATGGAATGCTAAACTAAATGGCGTCCTTATTAAATTGGGATTTGTTGCCTCTGATAATGAGCCTTGTCTCTAGCAGCAAATAGGGAAAGGTAACTTATCGTTAATCCTGGTATATGTTGACGATTTACTTATAGCATGCCAATCCAAAGAAGACTTGCTCAGTATTAAATCGGCTATTTCCAATTCGTTCGAATGCGTTGACAAAGGTGTCCCAGAGCTGTTTTTGAGTATGGAGGTGCACCGTGAAGGTGAGCTTGGGCCTATCACCATAGGCCATTCGCAATATATCAAGGAACTATGGCAAGCTCACGGCATGGAGAAATGTAGACCAGTGGCTACTCCGTTGGATGCGGGTTTCCAGGTAGATTGTACTGATGGGCAGTGTCAAAGAGTTAATCCTGTCAAGTATCAATCCATGATTGGTGAGCTGATGTGGCTGGCACTCACAACCAGACCAGACCATTTGCATTCAGTTGCAAAGTTGGCTCAGAGAAATCAAGATCCGCACGCTGAGCATCTGGCTGGTGTAAAACACATTCTAAGGTACCTAGGAGCAACGGTCAATTTCAAATTACACTACAAAGAGTGTCAACAGCCTCTGACTGGATATGTGGATGCGGATTGGGGCGGAGACCGAACTAACCGGAAGTCCTATACGGGCTACGTTTATTTTTTGGCAGGTGGTCCGATTTCTTGGCGATCCGAGAAACAACGAAGCGTGGCACTTAGCAGCACAGAAGCAGAATACATGGCACTGTCGGCTGCATGTAAGGAATCCATATTCTTACGGCGCTTGATTATCGAAATCGGTTGTGGAGATAAAACTACAGCAACTACCCTCTATGGCGATAATCTGAGCGCGCAGGAGCTGGCTAAGAACCCAGTTTATCACTCAAGGACCAAGCATATTGATATAAGATACCATTTCGTTCGTCAGGTTATAGAAGAGGGTCAAGTTAACTTAAAGTATGCTAGTACAAACGATATGATTGCTGATGTCTTGACCAAGAATCTCCCTAAGAGAAAGCATGTTGAATTTACTAAAATGTTAAGTTTAAATTGAACCAAATGAATTTGTAAGCATCCTCGCATTGAGGAAGGGTGTTGAAAATTACCATTACTATCAATGCACGCATGTGTTGACACACATATGTATATTTACATGTATGGGTGAGAGACGTGTCGAAGCAACGTCTTCTCATCTTCTCTTTATTTGTTTGTTTTCTTCTTTGGTTTCCATCTGCCTGCGAGCAGAACTTCTCAGTCAGTCACAAATAAACATTGCAAATGAACGAACGCAACGGCTACGTCTTTTCTGCTAAAATGTAATTTCCACGGCATTGGTCAAACTCTGTTCAACATGTGTTAGAACAGAACTTGCATCCGTTTTTATACAAAATTCTTTGCTAAAATCTGGATATTGCAGTAAGGTTGGTTTCATCAATTGTACTTTTAAATATTCGAATGCTTTCTGACGTTTATCTTTCCATTCGAAGTTAACATTATTTTTACATAATCTTGCTATGTGACATGAATAGCACTAGTCAACACGATTTTTCCTCAAAGAACAAAACGAACTTTTTCTTAAAGATTTGGGGCTTAAAAATGGTTTGATGAGTTTTTTTTAAAGCTTTTTCCAGGGGTAGCGCTTGTTTTTTTCACATAACTCTAGTATCTTACGTCTGGTTTGAAAGAACTTTGCTATTTTGACAAAATAATTAAATAATTATTATTTGCGATCGTACCAAATGTACAACCCTTTTTCGTTTGCTTTGTTCCCAAGTTTTAAAGCCCCATATCTATCAGAAAAAGTCGGTTTCAATCCTTGAGGGAAAAAAAAGTTCGATTTTGTCGAGTAGTGTAATCGGAAAAATTTTTAATGAAACGTCTGTGAGGAATGATATCCTCACACGCATGGACCCTAAGGGGTTAAGGTCTATCCGGGTTGCCCGGATAACCTTATAACGGCGAATTGACCGGGAAGGTCTCGCGCAACGGAGCTATGGAGAGAGAGCCCGCGATCAGTGGGCGCTACCAGGGAGAGTAGAGGAGCGCGGAAGAGAGGCCGTATAATGGGATCGGGCCGGCAGTGGTCCAGCGGACCATGCCACCGGCTTGGTCCCGTTACGAAGCAGATGGAGAGCATCAGACTAGCCGATGGAAAAATACAGCCGACGCCTGGAGGAAAGTCCCGTTGTTGCTAGGCAGCAACGGCCGCGGCTGTGCGCCAACAAGGGGATAAAAGGAGGCCCACTACAGCGGCTCGAAAGATTCAAGTGCGGAGAGTACGAGTGCGTGTATCGGCGAACATAAAGTGAAGTCGAAAGTCATTTCAGAGTGTCAGAACAAAGGACCTGGTACCGCGGATTTGGGCTCAAAGCTAGGAATCGTAGTCGTACCAGTTCTCAGAGCCGACAGTGCCACGCTTGGGGATTCCGAGGGCAGCGAGTGGTCTAAAAGGACCGACAGGCGCCAAGAGCGTCACGTAGTAATAGACCAAAGATTAGGCTAAGTCGTCGTCCTTAAGTACTTCCTAAGATACCAATAAAGAACTCGTGTGTAAAGAAGCCGACCAAGTCTTTCTATTTGTCAACCAGGCAACATTCAAAATTGTTGAAACGAACCCGCCGGCCGCTGAGTACGCCAAGGCACATAAGGCGGACAGAAAGGTTCGTTACACGTCTATAATAATTGCAAAATGCAACGAATCTTCTAGCGCTATCTGCGTCCGTTCGGACTGGGTATTTCTCTATAACGTCATATTTCTTGACGTCTGGTAAAATACCTTTATCAGTACACTTATGACCTAGAAAGGTTACTTCGTGTCTGAAGAATGAGCACTTTTCAGGGTTCAATTTAAGGTTGTGTTTTCTACACATATCAAAAACGCTGGTGACGTTTTTAATCATGTGTTTCTCCGAACAACCGATGACAATTGAGTCATCCATATACAAGAATGCCAGAGAAGGTTCGATACCTGAAAATGCAATTGTCATCATTCTTTGAAAAGAATTGTGAGCTATTTTTAAACCATATGGTAATCGCGTGAAGCGATATGAGCCATTGCTCGTTGAAAACGAAGTTATATTTCTTGAACTTTCTTCAAGTTCTATTTGATGAAAACCTGACATCAGATCTAGGCATGAAAAGTATTTAGCTCTACCTAATTGAGCAAGAATATCATATATTCTGGGAAGTGGAAATTTGCCTGATAAAAATTGTTTGTTTATTTGGCGGTAGTCAATCACTAGGCGCCATCTTTTACTATCTGACTTCGGTAATGATTTTTTCGGGACAATTAATAATGGACTGTTGTATTCAGAGACTGAGGGTTCTATTATTTTGTCTTTTATTAGCTTTTCTACTTGCTTTGTTACTTCCTCTTTTTGACTGTGGGGAGCGCTTGTTTTTTTCACATAACTCTAGTATCTTACGTCTGGTTTGAAAGAACTTGGCTATTTTGACAAAATAATTAAATAATTATTATTTGCGATCGTACCAAATGTACAACCCTTTTTCGTTTGCTTTGTTCCCAAGTTTTAAAGCCCCATATCTATCAGAAAAAGTCGGTTTCAATCCTTGAGGGAAAAAAAAGTTCGATTTTGTCGAGTAGTGTAATCGGAAAAATTTTTAATGAAACGTCTGTGAGGAATGATATCCTCACACGCATGGACCCTAAGGGGTTAAGGTCTATCCGGGTTGCCCGGATAACCTTATAACGGCGAATTGACCGGGAAGGTCTCGCGCAACGGAGCTATGGAGAGAGAGCCCGCGATCAGTGGGCGCTACCAGGGAGAGTAGAGGAGCGCGGAAGAGAGGCCGTATAATGGGATCGGGCCGGCAGTGGTCCAGCGCATGACCATTTATGGCCATGCGACCATGCCACCGGCTTGGTCCCGTTACGAAGCAGATGGAGAGCATCAGACTAGCCGATGGAAAAATACAGCCGACGCCTGGAGGAAAGTCCCGTTGTTGCTAGGCAGCAACGGCCGCGGCCGTACGCCAACAAGGGGATAAAAGGAGGCCCGCGACAGCGTCTCGGGACATTCAAGTGCGGAGAGTACGAGTGCGTGTATCGGCGAACATAAAGTGAAGTCGAAAGTCATTTCAGACTGTCAGAACAAAGGACCTGGTACCGCTCGCTAAACGGGAGAATCCTTTGAAGGCGAACGTGTCGTGTGCGAACTGAGTACGGCGGATTTGGGCTCAAAGTTAGGAATTGTAATCGTACCAGTTCTCAGAGCCGACAATGCCACGCTTGGGGATTCCGAGGGCAGCGAGTGGTCTAAAAGGACCGACAGGCGCCAAGAGCGTCACGTAGTAATAGACCAAAGATTAGGCTAAGTCGTCGTCCTTAAGTACTTCCTAAGGTACCAATAAAGAACTCGTGTGTAAAGAAGCCGACCAAGTCTTTCTATTTGTCAACCAGGTAACAAAAATTGTTGCAACGAACCCGCCGGCCGCTGAGTACGCCAAGCGCACATAAGGCGGATAAAAAGTTTCGTTACACGTCTATAATAATTGCAAAATGCAACGAATCTTCTAGCGCTATCTGCGTCCGTTCGGACTGGGTATTTCTCTATAACGTCATATTTCTTGACGTCTGGTAAAATACCTTTATCAGTACACTTATGACCTAGAAAGGTTACTTCGTGTCTGAAGAATGAGCACTTTTCAGGGTTCAATTTAAGGTTGTGTTTTCTACACATATCAAAAACGCTGGTGACGTTTTTAATCATGTGTTTCTCCGAACAACCGATGACAATTGAGTCATCCATATACAAGAATGCCAGAGAAGGTTCGATACCTGAAAATGCAATTGTCATCATTCTTTGAAAAGAATTGTGAGCTATTTTTAAACCATATGGTAATCGCGTGAAGCGATATGAGCCATTGCTCGTTGAAAACGAAGTTATATTTCTTGAACTTTCTTCAAGTTCTATTTGATGAAAACCTGACATCAGATCTAGGCATGAAAAGTATTTAGCTCTACCTAATTGAGCAAGAATATCATATATTCTGGGAAGTGGAAATTTGCCTGATAAAAATTGTTTGTTTATTTGGCGGTAGTCAATCACTAGGCGCCATCTTTTACTATCTGACTTCGGTAATGATTTTTTCGGGACAATTAATAATGGACTGTTGTATTCAGAGACTGAGGGTTCTATTATTTTGTCTTTTATTAGCTTTTCTACTTGCTTTGTTACTTCCTCTTTTTGACTGTGGGGAATTCTGTAGTTTTTTATATATATCGGTTCATCATCTTTCATTCTTATCGTTTGTTTATAAAAATTATAAGTTGATATTTAGCTCTACCTAATTGAGCAAGAATATTATTATTCTGGGAAGTGGAAATTTGCCTGATAAAACATTTTTGTTTATTTGGCGGTAGTCAATCACTAGGCGCCATTTTTTACTATCTGAATTCGGTAATGATTTTTTCGGGACAATTAATAATGGACTGTTGTATTCAGAGACTGAGGGTTCTATTATTTTGTCTTTTATTAGCTTTTCTACTTGCTTTGTTACTTTCTCTTTTTGACTGTGGGGAATTCTGTAGTTTTTTATATATATCGGTTCATAATCTTTCATTCTAATCGTTTGTTTATAAAAATTATAATGTTCAATCGCATATTTATGCTGTAATTAATATTACATAATATACACTTATCGAATAAGTCAGGTCGACCCATGTAACGGGAGACACAATAACAAACGACAAAGCATTGTAGCTGAGTCAACAATAACCGCTTCTGCAGCAATTTCTGCCAACGATGCGATCGCCCGTCAGAAGGCAAAAACACTGGTGGAATTGCTGACTATCACAATTGCCCAATAACACAATATCATATTAAATCCAAATTAATTCAATATTAATTCCCATTCCCTTTTACCATATTCTTACTAGACTCAGCACTTTCTGTACCTTTTGTTACCTATAAATAGAAATTAAGTTTGTTGAATAAAATCAGTATCAGAAACAGTACCAGCACTGCCTGTTCACTCATTCTCGACAACTGCAATCAACAGAGGCTGTCGCCGTGTCTTCAGACCCTCATTTGCTCGACGTACTGGTATTTTTTGTAAGCATTTTTCAGAGGTAGCGCTTGTTTTCACATCACTCTAGTATCTTACGTCTGGTTGTAAAGAACTTTGCTCTTTTGAAAAGATAATTAAAACAGCTAGAAGTAAGGCCCAAACACTTTGTGATTTCAGCTTACCGTCTGGGAAATATAAAGCATTGAAATGCAAAAATGATGATTTTTGTGCGTTATTTTTTACGAAATTTTGACTTTAAAAACTCAGGAAAAGTCGAAAAAAAATATATCCTGTGTCGTCTATTTTGTTGTTGTATAGGTGCATTAATTTGGCGTCGTTTAAGGTATCGCTCATTAAAATCTATGGAGAGACTTTGGAGCTAAAATTCGTTAACCAAACCTAAAAAATTAAAAAGTTTAACAAAAATATATACTAGTAAAGTATATATATTCTTTATCAGCATCAATAGCCGAGTCGATATAGCTATGCCTGTCTGTCCATCTGTTCTTCCGTCCGTCTTGTTTGTCGTCTAGATCTAGAGACTATAAAATCTAGTGCAACCAGATCTTGTTTCCAGACTCATGTGATATCACACTGCTACAAGTTTATTTCAAAATTTCGCCCTGACCGGTCGGGTCCACCGCCACAAAGGACGAAAATCTGTGGCAGCCACAAATTTAAATATACGATAAAACTAAAAGCGCAGTACAATATCTACCAGATTGCCTAATCTGAATCAGATCGGATCATTATTATAGCCAGTGTTCATGCCGAAAAGCATGCACCATGCGCCCGATCATCTCATCAAACTAAAACTCACCTTCATCCGAAAGCTCTGAGCTGAGTAGCGGCCTGCGCGCCCGACTAGAGTAAGAACTTAGAGCTTAGAATAAAATCACTGTCAAGAATAAACGGAAAGAAAGCAGACGCACGCGAACCATTTACTTTCATCGAAACAACGATTTATCACATTTCCCGTTCCAACTTACTGGCGAGCCTCCCCCCACGAACATTGGTCCTTCGAGCCGGATTCATCATCATTGGATTTTTTATTTTTCACGGAAAAATCACGGAGATCATCTCCCCAATCCGCTCGCCCCAGCTTGCTCAAGAGGAATTGCCAGCTAAGTATATAAAAACGGTCCAATTTTGTAACCAAAAAGGTTCTGTGTAGTATATAGTGTGTGTAAAAACTCCATAGTGAAAAAGTGCAAGTGAAGACGAGAAAAAACCGCTATTTGTTTCCCTTTTTTTTTTCTTTCCAAACGTACTGGCATATGTACATATCGGCCTATTTCCATATATATAACCTCGCCATATTTTTTTCCGCCAAAAATCGGACAAGTGCAACGACCCATCAGGCGCACATATGTACGTACATATGTATATACATAGGCACAAGCTGATCTTCGCTAAAACCATTCCGCTTAGAGAAGCACTGCATCGAACCTAGTGATCGAAAATGTTGGATCGCGACTAGGGTGGCGAAAATACATATGCACATACATACGGTTTTTTCTTTGGCGCTCTTGTCTCTTGCACTGTACGTATGTATGTACATATACATAATCCGCACAAGTTATTTTAAATAAGAAACAATCAAAAATTCATAAAATAAAATAAAATTTAAGTGCATGTACATAGTACCACCTTTTTTGTAGGTGTACTTTATGTTTTGTTCCTTTTCGTCCGCCAAAACTAACTCCATACCCAATCACCTTATATTATTTAATTGCATGCTACATCCATTTAATACTTCAGCAATTTTGAACCATCCGCAGCCTGCAATAAAATAAAATATACACAGCGTTTTTTCCTTAAAATGTTACAGTTTCGCACTGCAATTATATTTTAAATGAATATTTTTATTAATAATTTTTTAATAATGTATCCACAGCCCACAGTAGACTTAATCACCAACAAAACAAGATTAAAATCATCAGCATGCATAAAAGAGAAGATACAGACCGTTGAAGTGAGACTACTGAGTTCGTGTTACAGTTTTGCTCGTCAGTGTACATGCATATCCACACTGTACGGGATACGCTCCAAGCAGTTACCTACGTACACACATACATACCGCGAGCATAACTTACAGCAGTTGCTCCATTCCTCTTTGTGCTTATGGTGATACCCTGTATGACGCGGCTATATAGTTTTCATGAAAAGGTATGGCACTTGGGACATTTCCAAATATTTTTTGTTTGCCTCCTCAATAAATTTTTGTTGCCGATCGTGAACCTCCTTGAACGTTCCATTCCACTGTTCCGGGAGGAATAATAATGCGAAATCAAAGAGGGCTTGAAAAAAAAAACCTAAAACTTTGTGCCAAGTACTTTCGAGTGACACTACATCTTTACTTTACTTTACTCGATCGGTACGTTCCATTCCATTTTCCGGGTGAACTAATAATACTAAATCAAAAAGGCATTTAAAAAAAACATTTTCGCCAATTACTCAACCTCTTGCTTTTCCAAATTACCGCGCTCATACAATCTCCATTTCGTTTCCACCGTTACACTTTCATACGCATCGCTGATAGCTTATTATTTCCAGTGAGCGCAACGCGAAGAAACTCCTCACAGTTCCAAGCACGCGACCATTGCCACATTCTAAGACTCCATCGTCCTCCGTTAGAAAAGATCCTTCGGGTTCATCGAAAGACGAATCCAAACTTACTCCAGTCAGCATTACTCGCGCCCTGAGACAAAGACTTGCGGAGGTCAAGAGAATGGCATTAGCGGACTTTATCGCGGCATCAGACCGTCTCGGCAGTTTCGAAGCGAGGCTCGCTACTCCATCCTCTGTGGTGGTGTCCACGTTCAACCTTAAGATCCGCCTAGACAAAGTGAGGTCCTTGTGGGAAAAGGTACGGCTAGAGTGCGAGCGTTGCACCACGGCTCTCAGTGTAACTGAACCCGATGGTGATGCGATGCAATCCATGCAAGCAAAATATGAGCATTGCTACTCAGTATATGAGAGGTGCGCTACAAGCCTACAGGAGAAAATCGAGAGCGCTTCGGCTCCCCTCCCCCCCGTTATCCACCCCAAGCTCTCATCAAGGACGCTATTCCACGGCGATTATTTAAAGTGGCCCACTTTCCGCGATCTATTTTCCGCAATCTGCATAAGCAATCCAAGACTGACTCAAGTGGAGATGCTATATCACCTCTGGCACAAAACTCGTGGTGAAGCCAAAGTCATTGTTGAAAAAGCTCCGCTGACGAACGAGGCTTTCAATTCCGCTTGGACCGCCCTGAAAGGACGTTTCGAGAACAAGAGAACTCTTGTCAACAGCCAACTAAGAATACTATTTAGTTTCTCCCCTATCCAAAATGAATCCGGGGCCGCTTTAAAAGAGCTCCAAAGTGCCATCCAGGGATGCCTCACGGCCTTTGAACATTCAGAGGTTCCCACTGATAATCGTTTCGGGGACGGCGCTCTGGTGTTTCTGGTTTCCTCAAAGTTGCCGAAAGTGACCTTGTCTCTTTGGGAACAGTCACTTCCGAGCAAGAGCGAGATACCGTCGTGGAGCACCATGAACAAATTCCTGAGTGAGCGATATTTATCTCTCGAAGCAATGGAGAACGCGAATGCCTCCATGCAAGCGCTTTCCAGGCCCGAAAAAAGGGAAAAGAATGGGAAAAAGGTCAATTCTTTTGAGGCAAAAGTAAGCTCCGACATCCGCCGTCAAGATTCGCACCTGCAGTCTTTGTTCCAAAGAAAACCACCAAACGTCGCCACCACACGCTTCTGCACCGTGGCAGCCCTCCTCCAGATCCCTCTACAGCAGTTCCTCCCAAATCAAACCCAATTCAAGACATACATTCTACTCCATCCTCCAATGTCCAAAGTTATTACACAGCAAACACACAAGGTGTTCTGCTAGGCACGGCTATAATAACCGTGTGCCACTTGGGCACTAATTATAAAGCTCGTACGTTGATCGATTCTGGGTCAGAGGCGACGTTCATCTCAGAGTGCCTCTTCAGAATCATCAAGCTTCCGTTTCAACCAGTTCAAGTTCAAGTTGCGGGCTTGAACCAAGCAATCGCCGCCAGGCCTCAAAAGATATGCCACTTCCAAATCGGCTGCCCATCCAAACCGAGGGTTCATGTTGAAACGTACTTCCAAATGTGGCAGGCGCCGTACCCTCGTATCCAATTCCGCAAGGTTTCATAAAGGACCTGCCAAATCTTCCGTTGGCTGACCCATCTTTCCACAAGAGCTCGCAGATAGATGTGCTCCTAGGTGCAGATATCCTTCCATCCATTTTGCTTGTCGGCTCTCAACACAACATTTGCGGATCACTACTCGGCCAAGAGACCATTTTTGGATGGATCCTTACCGGACCAGTAGCTGAGTCAACTCGCACCTCGATTTCCTCATTTTCTACGAGGATAAATGTCAGCGCAGAACAGCGTTTAGAAAACCTTCTAACGAAGTTTTGGGAGGTGGAGGATCTTCCAGCCTTTCGGGTTGAAGATTCTTCGGAGTCCCTCTGCGAGGACAATTTTCTTCGAACCACCCGTAGAGATGCAAATGGCAGATATACGGTGTCGTTGCCCTTTCTGAATCCCGAATGCATAAACTTAGGGCATTCAAGATCAATTGCACTAGCTCAGTTCCTGAAAAACGAAAGTCGGTTGAAACGAAACGTTCCGTTGAAAGAGCAGTACGATCGAGTCCTCCAAGAGTACCTAGACTTAGGTCATATGCGCCAAGTGAACCAAGCAACGATTCCAATAACTTCTATCTGCCTATCTGTCCAAAAGCCGGACAGAGCCACTACAAAATTGCGGGTAGTCTTTAACGCCTCCAGCAAGTCCTCGAACGGCAACAGCTTAAACGATATGCTCCATCCAGGACCTGTTCTCCAATCCGATCTGACCATTCAGATACTGAAATGGCGATTCTTCCGATATGCCTTTGGTGCTGACATCACAAAAATGTATCGGCAAATTACCCTCTACCCTTCGCATACAAGATTCCAACGAATTCTGTCTAGGAATAAAAATGGCGAGCTCTGTGATTATGAGCTCACCACTGTTACGTTCGGGGTAGACTGCGCTCCATTCTTGGCCATTCGTGTGCTGAAGGACCTTGCGCAAGAAGTCCTAAAGTGATTCCCACTGGCAAGCGACATCATATCCAATTCGATGTATGTCGACGATGTGCTTGCGGGTGCCCACACAATACAAGGTGCAATAGCATCTATAAAGGAGCTTCACGCTGCATTTCACGGTGCGGGTTTTTCGCTGAGGAAGTGGACTTCGAATGCAAAGCCAGTCCTCCAAGACATTCCTACGGACAATTTACTGTGTGCCGATTTCCTTGAGATGGAGGACTCTAGTTCCGCGAAGACCTTAGGTATACGGTAGCAGGCGGATAGTGATGAATTTTTTTTTCGGCCATCCGGGGTAGTCATAAGCTCCTCTTACACAAAAACAGAAGTTCTATCCCAAATATCCAAATTATTCGACGCAGCAGGATGGCTGGCTCCCTTCATAGTCCGACCAAAGACCTTTATGCAGGAAATCTGGCTTAAAGAGCTCGGGTGGGATGACTCTCTGCCAAAAGACCTCCTCACAAGATGGCAGGACTTCCTCCTTAGCTATCCTGCTGTTCAACAAATTCGCATTCCGAGATGGGTGCAGTATCACCCTCGCACGAAACTACAATTTCATGGGTTTTGTGACGCATCCCAGCGCGCTTTCGGCGGTGCCATCTACGTTCGTGTAGAGAGGGACAACCAGATCTCCGTCCATCTACTAACAGCAAAGACGAGAGTTGCTCCTGTGAAGATCGTGTCTTACCACGCTTGGAATTGTGTGGGGCCGTTCTTCTCGCTGAGCTGTCCTCGTCTCTTCTTCCTCAACTGTCCCTTGATAGCTACGAATGCTTTTATTGGACAGACTCCACAATTGTGCTAGCCTGGCCAAACAAAGCTCCATGTACACACACAGTCCGTCATCCAGGGAACATGGTCTCACGTAAGAACGGAGCACAACCCAGCGGATCTAGCTAGCAGAGGGGTTTCATCCCAAGATTTGGCGACCAGCAATCTATGGTGGCACGGGCCAGAATGGTTGCAACTCAACCAAGACCAATGGCCCATCCCAGCTGAACCTCCGCACGAGACGGAACTGGAGCAACGCACGGTGAAGTGCAACTTGTCCAAGCCGTCCCCGGAACCCAATGTCATCGACCGCTTCTCAGAATTCGGAAAGGCCATGAGGGTCCTATCCTTTGTCTTCTATAAAGCGTCTTTTATAAAGCGGTGTCAGAAGCCCGATACTATAGTTCCAGTCCAGCTCGGTAGCAATGAGCTCTCCGAGACTCAAGAGCGTATGGTCATCTGTGCTCAACGTGCCGAGTATGCAAAAGAATGCCAGCGCTTGCTAGACACCATCAGCAACCTCAACCCCTTTATCGACCAAAAAGGTGTCCTCAGGGCATGCGGTCGGGTGCGAACCTCCGAGTCATTGAGTTATGATGAGAAACACCCGATCATTCTTCCTTAGTCCTGCGTACTCACGCGTCTCCTCGTTCGGTTTACTCATCGTATCTCCTTGCACGGTGGGAACCAACTTGTGATGCGACTTGTCCGATCCAAATACTGGGTCCCGAAACTGCGGACCTTAGTGAAGACAACTATTAATTCCTGCCGAGTTTGCACGATTTATCGCCAAAAATTGCAAACCCAGCTTATGGGGGACTTGCCCAAGGAGAGGACATCCTTCTCTCGCCCACTTATTCGAACGGGTGTCGATTTTGCGGGACCGTTCGATGTCAGGACATACACTGGTCGAGCGTGCCGTATAACCAAGGGATATGTTTGTGTCTTTGTGTGCTTCAGCACGAAGGAGATCCATTTAGAATCAACCTCAGATCTCACAACTGAAAGGTTCCTCGCCGCCATTCACCGGTTGGTGGCAAGACTTGGTTGCCCTCAGCAAATATACTCCGACAATGGAAAAACGTTCGTAGGAGCCTCAAAGGCCCTGTCCCATGACTTCCTAGTAGCCACACGAGAGTGTTTTATTTCCGCCTATCCTCAACAGATCCTCACGTGGCGTTTCAATCCACCAAGCGCACCTCACATGGGTAGCAGGAGTAAAGAGTTTCAAGACGCTTTTCTACAAGTCCACGTCGACATCGAAGTACACTTTTGAAGAGTTGTCGACCCTCCTCTCCAAGATTGAAGCGTGCTTGAATTCGCGGCCGATTTCATCCATGTCAGAAGATCTGACTGACCTCCTAGCCCTCAGTCCAGGCCACTTTCTGGTTGGCGGTCCGCTGATCTCCATTGCAAAGCCAGAAATAAAAGATGAAGCAGGGTCAGTAATCAATAGATGGCAGCGTCTGAAGGCTCAAAACCAGCAGTTTTTCTCCGTTGGAAGGACGAATACCTAAAAGAGTTACACAAAAGGAATAAGTGGCAACTCCCAACCAGAAATCTTCAGGCCAGCGACATGGTTGTCATCAAGGAAGACAACCTACCCCTCATTGAATGGTGCCTAAGAAGAATTGAGCGAACGTATCCAGGGGTCGATGGCATGGTCCGCGTGGTCGACGTTTTAACTGTCCGCGGTACCATTAAGCGGCCAGTAGCAAAACTCATTCTTCTTCCGGTAGACACGTCCCAGTATCCAACTAACCAATATGTTTGATGTTGTTTGTTGGAAATGATCCATCCGCTAATATTCCACGATCTCTTTTTTTCAAGCATGACACCTCGCCAACGTCCAGTACAGCGCAACCAGCCGAGGGGATCCAACAGCTTCCGCGGTCGGGTCAGCCGAGGAGTCCACGCGCTAAGGAAGTGCCAACGGTTCCTGAAGTTGACCGCGGAGAAGCGACTACGGGCAGTACTGATCAACAAGTACTGCCACAATTGCCTGGCTCACCAGCACTCCGGTCGCTCATGCCGAAGCGGCGACAGATGCCGGGTGTGCGGAAAGAACCACCACACACTCCTCCACCTGGGCGGATCGCCCAGACTTCACGTCCGAGGTCACGCTCTCTTCCATCAAGGGAAGACACTCCACCAGCAAGATCGACCTCCAGATCCACTGCTCCTCCGATGACACTGGCATCGCTCCTGCAATCCAGGAGCACCAGCATCCTCCCGACGGCATGGGTCGTAGTCGATGCGGGGCACAAGACCTTCGAGGCTGGCGCACTTATTGATCCGTGCAGCCCAACCAGCTGCATCAACGCCTCATTGGCAACGGCCTTTGGGCTTTCCGTCACTCGCGTTGGTGCCGAAGGTGCTTGCACCGCCTTCATCCAATCAAGGACAAGGAGCGATGTCAGGCTGGAGGTCGTGCTTTCTGTGCGACCTCAACTCCAGATAAGGACTCCAGCGAGACCCTTGGGCGACCACGTCAAGGACCACTTCGCCAACATGCACTTGGCGGATGAAAACTTGCATCGGCCGAGCACCGTGTCCTTGGTACTGGGGGCAGATGTCTACCCCAAGATTATTCTGCCGGGAGTGATCCCAAGCAGTGAAGGCTTCCCTGTGGCCCAGAACACGGTGTTCGGTTGGACCCTCTCCGGAACATGCAGCTCGGCATAACAGAGAGACGAATGTCCTCCCCCGTTCCTGTTGCGCCCCCTTCTTGTTGCAATTATATTGCAAGGGGGGGAGGATGTTCATGCCGAAAAGCATGCACCATGCGCCCGATCATCTCATCAAACTAAAACTCACCTTCACCCGAAAGCTCTGAGCTGAGTAGCGGCCTGCGCGCCCGACTAGAGTAAGAACTTAGAGCTTAGAATAAAATCACTGTCAAGAATAAACAGAAAGAAAGCAGACGCACGCGAACCATTTACTTTCATCGAAACAACGATTTATTACATTTCCCGTTCCAACTTACTGGCGAGCCTCCCCCCACGAACATAAATAAAGAATTTATTAATAAAGAATTTATTTTTCATTCTCTGCCCTGTGCAATGTGGGACCTTTGCGGAAAAGATGTAGAACCTACATTTTAGATGTGTAATTGACATTTTAGATGTATGTAATAGATTTAGCAAACAAATATAAAATGTAAAATATTTAAAAATTCTACATAAATGTAAGAAGACTGGGTCGCGCACACAAGTGCAGACCTCCCCGAGAGAGCAGAGACAGCAAAGAGGAGATCGCGAAAACGTCAGCCGACGCCGCTCAGAGGCCTCTCGCCATTCCGTTGTCAGTCGTCGCTTTCGACAGTCATAGTTGGGATCAATCGTATTTTTATCACTTCTCAGTTGCGTTGAAACATAACTAAAAAATATCCACCGAAGCTTTACCCATTACTACTATATTTAGTCAATAAAAATACATTTAAACACAACCTTTCACATAGGCTCACAAATTTATATAATTTTTCCCGCTTTGGTTGTGTTTTTCAGAGGTTAGTCAGTGTTTTTTTCCACATAACTTGAGTGTTCTTAAATAATTATTGAGTAGTCTTAAAAACTTTGTAATTCTAAAGTTTTTGATCTCGATAAAAAAGTTGTATTTCGTTGCGAAGTGTTATTGCTTAAATACTTTAATAATACATGTAGGTTATGGAGGACCGAGAGAGACACGAAGCGGCCGTAGTTTCGTCGCGTCGTCTGTATAGCCAGCCTTCGGCTCTGAGAGAGCCGAGAGTAAAGAAGTGAGATCAGTCGAAGTCGAGAGTCAGAGACAGTCAGTCGTAATTCAGCCACGCATCGTACGAAAACACACACACAAGTTAAGAACATAACTGTACCACAAATTGTATTTGGAGCTATATAATAAGTTCAACATCTATACTTATAAATAAATTGCCATTAAGCAAATAAACTATCTACATACATTTTATATTAAATTTATTTTCAGTACGTGAATATGAAATGTCTGGATCGTTAATAAGTGCAGCACATCCCTGCAAAGCCAACGCAATTGTGACATTAATATTAATATTAGCTTTATTTGTTTGTATTTTTGTACTTTAATGAAGGTCTGCTTAAATATCACGTGTACATAATACTTTAAATAAAATATGTATTGATAGACTTATATACAAATGTATGTATGCACATAAATCAAAATTGATTTTCATTTGTTATTTTTTTTTTTAATTGACTTTGATATCCAATGCGCCATCAAGAGGCCATTCGACACCTATCCAAAGACTATTGCGGAATGGTCCCTGTGGTGGACAAGGGCCTATTTGTGACCGAAATTGGAAAAAAAAACTAAAGTTTAATTTATTTTTTGTTTTTTTGTTTACTGAATCTTCTCTATTAGAGACTGACGACAAGTATGCAAATATTAATTAATACATTTATTTAATTAATTACACTTAATTATTTAGAGTACGGTGCTAATTAAATATTATTGCTGGGAGGGGAGGGCTCTTCGCCGGAGTCGTGTATGGCTAGTGTACCAAGTTAAAGACTGCGCAAGTCTATTAGAATGGTCCTGAAGCTTGACCTGATACTTTGCTTTCACCTTGGCAATTTCCTTAACTGATCCTACAATCATTACCACGCAATAATCATAAGTTAGCAATAAGAAATTATTTCCGGGTCAAAGACAGGTGCGATCGCCAGCTGCATAAAAGGGCCAAGATCGGCCGAAGAGGTAGGCAGTCCATCAGCCCGAACACAAGTCAATACAAGAAGCAGTCCACCAGCGCACCACACAGCCAATCACAGAGCAGCAAGTCTCAAAACGTAAACAATTAAGTGAATGAAAGAGTAAAGAATAAACCAAGAACCACAAAAACAAAAACTACCGCGTCATCATTTCTTCCCTTGCCCACTGCATTTCAGCCCGAAACCTGAAGTTCTCCTACAATCTACAAATTTTCTTGTAGCGGACCCTGGACAGACTGATGCCTATCCCAGCCCTAAATAGGAACTTTACAATGTTGTTCACGCGCGTGCGTAAAATGTTTCTTTGTTAAAATGTGCAAATTAAGAAAACAATAATTGATAGCAATTATGAGCAGCTGAGAAGGCACCCCACTAAGTTTTTTGAGTATACCAGAATGCAGATGGAGACATTCGACTACACTGCCAATTAAATTGAACCGTATATAACAAAATAGCAGACGTTCTGTCGAGAACCAATTGGTCCCATTGAAAGGCTTTTTGTTACATTGAGGTATGTAAGGGAAAGGTACTTTATTTGTATTTGTATTGTATTGTTTATTTTTTGTTTTTTGTTTGTACATATGTATATTTGTATTTACGTAAGTAATTATATATATATATATATATATATCTATATATATAAAAGAAAGTCGTGTCTGTTACAACACTTATAACTCGAGAACGGCTGGACCGATTGCCATGGTTTTTGATTTGTTGGATTTGTTTCCGTCCCGAATAGCAGAATACATTTTAAAAACAATGAAAACTCGATATGCGTAATGAATAGATGCATTTCAATAGATGCTGATTTGTTTATTACACATATCGAGTTTTCATTGATTTTCTTTCTCCATGTCAAACATTTGTTGTCCAATCCTGTCAAATAGTCAAATTCCCGAAAATAATATCTAAGATTTATGTGTGGCCCAGGGTTTTTGCACTGATGTGGATTAAAGCCCAAGACGACGGTAGTTTTATAATAGTGGTAGTTGTTGTAACTTTATTTAATATTATGGGAGAGACGACAATCTGAGCGCGTTCGTTCCAACGAGAGCCGAAGCCACAAAGCGGCGAGAAACGGCAGAGGACACAGCAAAAATCAAAGAACATTGGTTGTTGTTGTGCATTGCGTCTAGAAGAGGTGTGAGCTACGAAAGGCAAGCGGCAAAGATCCGAGCGCGCTTGTATTCGTGAGCAGAAGCAAGGCAACAAAGAGAGGACGACCAAAGCAACATCGACAGTCAAGCGAGATCTGGATGTGGTATTGTGTGTGCGTCGTATTTGGAGTCTGGTAAGTTCTACGAGCAAAAGAAGGGTAAAGCCATTGTAAGGGGAGGTGAGTGTTAACAGAGAAGCGATCGTTAACAGAGGCTGTAAAGGCGAAATCAGAAGCTGTGTTAACATAGAAGATTGTTAACAGGCCAACGTTAAGACCTTAACTATTTGATTTATATCGTTTGATTTATATTGTTTGATTTAAATAGATATAAGCTAATAATAATCAAATTGTATTTAAATCGTCACGATGCAAGTTGAAGAGATTATCACACTGAGAGTCGCAGAGTTGCGAGTTAAGTTGAGAGAGCTTGCGTTACAGACGACGGGACGGAAACGCGATTTGCAAGATAGACTGTTAGTTCATTTCGGTTTCCAAGTTGAGGAAAATGAAGATTCAGATGATGAGTCTGTAGTTACAGCAATCGATGATACCGTGGCAGTCCAACGAGGTGCACGACAGTTAGAGAATAGATCATGGTTTACGGTGAAAGACGTGGAAGGTAGCGTGTCACAATTTTCTGGTTCTAATAACCCCGACATCAATCAATGGATAGAGGAATTGGAGGCATGCGCATCTACTGTTCAGTGGAGTCAATTAAAAATATTCATATATGCCAAGCAGTTGTTGGCTGGTGCCGCAAAATCGTTTTCTCCTAGTTTGCGTGATATTCGTGATTGGAGTTCTTTGAAGGCAGCTCTGTTGGAAGAGTTTAGTGTAAAACTATCGTCAGTGGAAGTACATAGGATGTTGTAGAAGCGTCAGCAGAACAAGGGAGAGTCGTTGCATGAGTTTTTGTACGCGTTAATGGAAATAGCCAAGCCAATTAAACTAGATGATTCTAGCTTGATCGAATATTTTGTGGATGTTATCCCAGACGCAAGGACAAATAAGGCAAGGCTGTACCAAGCTAGAAACATTAAGGAGCTTAAATTTCAGATTGACTTATATCAGAAATCAAGAGGCGGATCCAAGCCAGTTGCAGGGTATCAAAATTGAGAGTTCGACGAAGGATTCGGCAGCAGAGAATTTCAGGAAATGCTTTAAGTGTGGGGATAAATCTCATTTAAGGAAAGATTGTTTCAAAAATGATTTTTGTTGTTTTAAGTGTGGTAAACCAGGGCACCGTGCTGCTAATTGTGAATTTAAGGTCGAAACCCGACAAGAAAGGAGGATGAATACGAACATTATTCGAGATAAGGAAGTCGTTGCTAAGCCGACAAGTATTTTCACTCCATCAGGTTTGGAATTAAAAATGTAAAGTATGCTACATTTGTATTCCAATGTTTAATTGACACGGGAGTAGATTTGTGTTGAATTCGTAGAGGTGTATTCGTGAAATTCAGAAATGTTAAACTGATGGGTCGCGAGAAATGTTTAACTGGTATTGGAGATAGTCAAGTTGTCACTTTCGGTAGCTTTTTGATACCAGTGAAAGTGGATGAGATTGAAATGGAGGTAGAATTTCATGTCATACCTGACGATGATATTGGTTTTGAAGCCATTTTAGGAAGGACTATTCTCGATCATGTTGATATGCAAGTTTCTAAGGCAGGAACAAAGTTTGTTCGTAGAGTTTGTATTGAGGAAAAAGATCAGAAACCAAAGAATGTAGAATCGTCGTCATGTGAGGAATTGTTTGAGGAGTTTGGAGGTATTTGCATGTCAAGTATTGATGAAGTTGAGAAGGAGTTCTCAGTGGACGTTTCGCATCTCAGTGAGGCAGATGCCAGATCAGTTATGAGTATGGTCAAAGAGTACCAGCCTCAAAGGAATGTTGATGCACCTGTCAACATGAAAATCATATTAGCGGATGAGATTCCAGTTTTTCAGCACCAAGACGCTTAGCGATGTGTGAGCAAGAAATCGTAGATAAGCCAGTGGAAGAATGGTTGGCTCAGAAGATTATAAAGCCAAGTACATCAGAGTACGCATCACCAGTAGTGTTGGTAGGGAAAAAGAATGGTAGCAAAAGGTTATGCTGTGACTACAGAAATCTTAACGAGAAAATAATTCGCGATAACTTTCCAATGTCACATATGGATACAGTGTTAGAGAAACTGCAGGGTGCAAAGTATTTCACCACATTGGATTTAACGAATGGTTTTTTCCATGTACCAGTAGAAGTGGATTCTCAAAAATATACGTCTTTTGTGACTCAAAAGGGCCAGTTCGAATTTGTATATGTACCATTTGGAATTTCGAACACCCCAGCGGTATTTACCAGATTTATAATGGCAGTTTTGAGAGATTTGGTGAAGAATAACGAAGCAGCAGTCTATATGGATGACGTAATTATTTCGAGTCGACATAGAAGAGGGTTTGTTAAAACTGAGAAAAGTTTTAAAGGTAGCAGAATTGAATGGGCTGCGTATAAATTGGAGCAATTGTCAGCTGTTAATTTTCTAGGGTATATAGTAGAAAATAATTATCGTATTACGACCAAGCGATGAGAAGACATGGGCTGTCGAAAAGTTCCCAGTGCCAGGTGATAAGAAGGCAGTACAGCGTTTCATAGGATTGACTTCTTATTTCCGAAAGTTTATTGAGAGTTATGCAGCTATTGCAAAGCCGTTGACTGATCTGTTGAGGAAGGATGTTAAATTTGAGTTTAAGGAGATCCATCAAGTTGCTTTTGAACAACTAAAGGTAGCATTGACAAGTAGGCCTGTTTTAGAAATGTACAACCCGAAATTGGAGACAGAAATCCACACTGATGTTTCAAAATGGGGATACGGAGCAAAAAAGTTTGGGAGACGGCCAATTCCATCCTGTTCAGTATATGAGTCGTAGGACTAAGCCGTGTGAAGAAAAATATCCTTCGTATGATCTCGAGGTTCTGGCAATTATCGAAGCGTTAGTAAAATGGCTTGTATATGTTTTAGGTATAAAGTTGAAAATTGTCACAGACTGTAATGCGTTTACAATGACAATAAAAAAGAAAGATGTTCCTTTGAGAGTAGCACGTTGGGCCATCTACTTGCAAGATTTCAGTTATGTTATTGAACATCGCTCAGGCACGAAGATGAGGCACGTTGACGCGTTAAGTCGTGTAGCTTGTTTTATGTTGAAAGAAAGCATTAGTCATTGTCTCAAAGAAGCTCAGTTAACCGACGATTGGGTGAAGGCTGTTAAAGGTATTGTTGAGGACAAAGAATATAAGGATTATTATATTCAGAACCAGATTTTGTCTAAGGATCCAGCCAGGGAGCTTATTGTAGTGCCAGCTCTAAAGGAAAAAGAGATTATATCGATAGCTCATAACCAAGGACATTTTTCAGCCAAAAAGACGCAGGATATAATCGAAAAGTCGTATTATATTCCAAAATTGAAGGATAAAGTATCGCAGGTAGTAAATAGCTGTGTTCAATGTATCGTCGTTAATGAAAAGTCAGGGAAACGTGAAGGTTATTTGCAACCGATAGACAAGGGCGACAGGCCACTATTCACTTATCACGTTGATCACGTTGGACCGATGGAAATGACCAAAAAGCAGTACAATTATATACTGGTAGTCGTTGATGGTTTTTCCAAGTTTGCTTGGTTGTATGGTACTCGTAGTACAGGCGTTGAAGAGGTCGTTAAGTGTTTAGAAGTTCAGGCAACTAACTTTGGTAATCCAAACAGAATAGTGACGGATAGAGGTGCAGCATTTACTTCCAATTTGTTCCGTGAGTGTGAGGGGCAGAAAATTCAGCATTTAATGATAGCCACAGGACTTCCAAGAGGAAATGGGCAAGTTGAAAGGATGCACAAGATAGTGATTCCTATGTTGTCGAAATTGTGTCAGGGTAGTTCTGGGAGTTGGTACAAGCACCTTGGAAAGGTACAGCAGATGACCAACAGTGTTGAACCACGAAGTACCAAGACAACGCCATATAAGATATTAACTGGATTAGACATGCGCATACCTATTGATCCGAACATAAAAGAAATATTAGAACAATCGCTTATAGAACAGTTTGATAAAGAGCGTGAAAAGATTAGGGAGGAAGTATTAGAGAACATAGCACGGATACAGCAGGAGAATAAGAAGAGTTTTGAATCAAACAGGAAGATAGATAGACAGTATAAGGAGAATGACTTGGTAGCTATAAAGCGTACTCAGTATGGTACTGGGCTAAAACTTAAAGGAAAGTATCTAGGGCCGTATAAAGTTACCAAGGTAAAGAATCATGGAAGGTACGAAGTCGAGAAGATTGGAGATACTGAGGGACCCTTTAAGACTTCAACAGTTTCAGAGTATATGAAACCTTGGCTAGACCCATCCGAGGCGAATGGTCCGTCTGGACAGCCGATTGTAGGTTATGGAGGACCGAGAGAGACACGAAGCGGCCGTAGTTTCGTCCCGTCGTCTGTATAGCCAGCCTTCGGCTCTGAGAGAGCCGAGAGTAAAGAAGTGAGATCAGTCGAAGTCGAGAGTCAGAGACAGTCAGTCGTAATTCAGCCACGCATCGTACGAAAACACACACACAAGTTAAGAACATAACTGTACCACAAATTGTACTTGGAGCTATATAATAAGTTCAACATCTATACTTATAAATAAATTGCCATTTAGCAAATAAACTATCTACAAATTGGGGGCTCGTCCGAGAAATAAGCCCAAGACTTCATCTAAATCTGTGGTTTGAGTGTGTTTTGTGGAGAAATCGGAGAAATCACTGGAAATCGGTCGCTGTGCGAAATTGAAGCGGAGTCTAGCGTACAAGTGTGAGAGAGACAGCAATACAGTTGTCAGAAAGAAAAACGCAAGAGTGTATGCGACAGAAGCGACAAAGCGACGAGAAACGGCAGAGGACGCTAAAGCTACAGGGAGACAAGCGGCACAGAGACGACAATCTGAGCGCGTTCGTTCCAACGAGAGCCGAAGCCACAAAGCGGCGAGAAACGGCAGAGGACACAGCAAAAATCAAAGAACATTGGTTGTTGTTGTGCATTGCGTCTAGAAGAGGTGTGAGCTACGAAAGGCAAGCGGCAAAGATCCGAACGCGCTTGTATTCGTGAGCAGAAGCAAGGCAACAAAGAGAGGACGACCAAAGCAACATCGACAGTCAAGCGAGATCTGGATGTGGTATTGTGTGTGCGTCGTATTTGGAGTCTGGTAAGTTCTACGAGCAAAAGAAGGGTAAAGCCATTGTAAGGGGAGGTGAGTGTTAACAGAGAAGCGATCGTTAACAGAGGCTGTAAAGGCGAAATCAGAAGCTGTGTTAACATAGAAGATTGTTAACAGGCCAACGTTAAGACCTTAACTATTTGATTTATATCGTTTGATTTATATTGTTTGATTTAAATAGATATAAGCTAATAATAATCAAATTGTATTTAAATCGTCACGATGCAAGTTGAAGAGATTATGACACTGAGAGTCGCAGAGTTGCGAGTTAAGCTGAGAGAGCTTGCGTTACAGACGACGGGACGGAAACGCGATTTGCAAGATAGACTGTTAGTTCATTTCGGTTTCCAAGTTGAGGAAAATGAAGATTCAGATGATGAGTCTGTAGTTACAGCAATCGATGATACCGTGGCAGTCCAACGAGGTGCACGACAGTTAGAGAATAGATCATGGTTTTCGGTGAAAGACGTGGAAGGTAGCGTGTCACAATTTTCTGGTTCTAATAACCCCGACATCAATCAATGGATAGAGGAATTGGAGGCATGCGCATCTACTGTTCAGTGGAGTCAATTAAAAATATTCATATATGCCAAGCAGTTGTTGGCTGGTGCCGCAAAATCGTTTTCTCCTAGTTTGCGTGATATTCGTGATTGGAGTTCTTTGAAGGCAGCTCTGTTGGAAGAGTTTAGTGTAAAACTATCGTCAGTGGAAGTACATAGGATGTTGTAGAAGCGTCAGCAGAACAAGGGAGAGTCGTTGCATGAGTTTTTGTACGCGTTAATGGAAATAGCCAAGCCAATTAAACTAGATGATTCTAGCTTGATCGAATATTTTGTGGATGTTATCCCAGACGCAAGGACAAATAAGGCAAGGCTGTACCAAGCTAGAAACATTAAGGAGCTTAAATTTCAGATTGACTTATATCAGAAATCAAGAGGCGGATCCAAGCCAGTTGCAGGGTATCAAAATTGAGAGTTCGACGAAGGATTCGGCAGCAGAGAATTTCAGGAAATGCTTTAAGTGTGGGGATAAATCTCATTTAAGGAAAGATTGTTTCAAAAATGATTTTTGTTGTTTTAAGTGTGGTAAACCAGGGCACCGTGCTGCTAATTGTGAATTTAAGGTCGAAACCCGACAAGAAAGGAGGATGAATACGAACATTATTCGAGATAAGGAAGTCGTTGCTAAGCCGACAAGTATTTTCACTCCATCAGGTTTGGAATTAAAAATGTAAAGTATGCTACATTTGTATTCCAATGTTTAATTGACACGGGAGTAGATTTGTGTTGAATTCGTAGAGGTGTATTCGTGAAATTCAGAAATGTTAAACTGATGGGTCGCGAGAAATGTTTAACTGGTATTGGAGATAGTCAAGTTGTCACTTTCGGTAGCTTTTTGATACCAGTGAAAGTGGATGAGATTGAAATGGAGGTAGAATTTCATGTCATACCTGACGATGATATTGGTTTTGAAGCCATTTTAGGAAGGACTATTCTCGATCATGTTGATATGCAAGTTTCTAAGGCAGGAACAAAGTTTGTTCGTAGAGTTTGTATTGAGGAAAAGATCAGAAACCAAAGAATGTAGAATCGTCGTCATGTGAGGAATTGTTTGAGGAGTTTGGAGGTATTTGCATGTCAAGTATTGATGAAGTTGAGAAGGAGTTCTCAGTGGACGTTTCGCATCTCAGTGAGGCAGATGCCAGATCAGTTATGAGTATGGTCAAAGAGTACCAGCCTCAAAGGAATGTTGATGCACCTGTCAACATGAAAATCATATTAGCGGATGAGATTCCAGTTTTTCAGCACCAAGACGCTTAGCGATGTGTGAGCAAGAAATCGTAGATAAGCCAGTGGAAGAATGGTTGGCTCAGAAGATTATAAAGCCAAGTACATCAGAGTACGCATCACCAGTAGTGTTGGTAGGGAAAAAGAATGGTAGCAAAAGGTTATGCTGTGACTACAGAAAGCTTAACGAGAAAATAATTCGCGATAACTTACCAATGTCACATATGGATACAGTGTTAGAGAAACTGCAGGGTGCAAAGTATTTCACCACATTGGATTTAACGAATGGTTTTTTCCATGTACCAGTAGAAGTGGATTCTCAAAAATATACGTCTTTTGTGACTCAAAAGGGCCAGTTCGAATTTGTATATGTACCATTTGGAATTTCGAACACCCCAGCGGTATTTACCAGATTTATAATGGCAGTTTTGAGAGATTTGGTGAAGAATAACGAAGCAGCAGTCTATATGGATGACGTAATTATTTCGAGTCGACATAGAAGAGGGTTTGTTAAAACTGAGAAAAGTTTTAAAGGTAGCAGAATTGAATGGGCTGCGTATAAATTGGAGCAATTGTCAGCTGTTAATTTTCTAGGGTATATAGTAGAAAATAATTATCGTATTACGACCAAGCGATGAGAAGACATGGGCTGTCGAAAAGTTCCCAGTGCCAGGTGATAAGAAGGCAGTACAGCGTTTCATAGGATTGTCTTCTTATTTCCGAAAGTTTATTGAGAGTTATGCAGCTATTGCAAAGCCGTTGACTGATCTGTTGAGGAAGGATGTTAAATTTGAGTTTAAGGAGATCCATCAAGTTGCTTTTGAACAACTAAAGGTAGCATTGACAAGTAGGCCTGTTTTAGAAATGTACAACCCGAAATTGGAGACAGAAATCCACACTGATGTTTCAAAATGGGGATACGGAGCAAAAAAGTTTGGGAGACGGCCAATTCCATCCTGTTCAGTATATGAGTCGTAGGACTAAGCCGTGTGAAGAAAAATATCCTTCGTATGATCTCGAGGTTCTGGCAATTATCGAAGCGTTAGTAAAATGGCTTGTATATGTTTTAGGTATAAAGTTGAAAATTGTCACAGACTGTAATGCGTTTACAATGACAATAAAAAAGAAAGATGTTCCTTTGAGAGTAGCACGTTGGGCCATCTACTTGCAAGATTTCAGTTATGTTATTGAACATCGCTCAGGCACGAAGATGAGGCACGTTGACGCGTTAAGTCGTGTAGCTTGTTTTATGTTGAAAGAAAGCATTAGTCATTGTCTCAAAGAAGCTCAGTTAACCGACGATTGGGTGAAGGCTGTTAAAGGTATTGTTGAGGACAAAGAATATAAGGATTATTATATTCAGAACCAGATTTTGTCTAAGGATCCAGCCAGGGAGCTTATTGTAGTGCCAGCTCTAAAGGAAAAAGAGATTATATCGATAGCTCATAACCAAGGACATTTTTCAGCCAAAAAGACGCAGGATATAATCGAAAAGTCGTATTATATTCCAAAATTGAAGGATAAAGTATCGCAGGTAGTAAATAGCTGTGTTCAATGTATCGTCGTTAATGAAAAGTCAGGGAAACGTGAAGGTTATTTGCAACCGATAGACAAGGGCGACAGGCCACTATTCACTTATCACGTTGATCACGTTTGACCGATGGAAATGACCAAAAAGCAGTACAATTATATACTGGTAGTCGTTGATGGTTTTTCCAAGTTTGCTTGGTTGTATGGTACTCGTAGTACAGGCGTTGAAGAGGTCGTTAAGTGTTTAGAAGTTCAGGCAACTAACTTTGGTAATCCAAACAGAATAGTGACGGATAGAGGTGCAGCATTTACTTCCAATTTGTTCCGTGAGTGTGAGGGGCAGAAAATTCAGCATTTAATGATAGCCACAGGACTTCCAAGAGGAAATGGCCAAGTTGAAAGGATGCACAAGATAGTGATTCCTATGTTGTCGAAATTGTGTCAGGGTAGTTCTGGGAGTTGGTACAAGCACCTTGGAAAGGTACAGCAGATGACCAACAGTGTTGAACCACGAAGTACCAAGACAACGCCATTTAAGATATTAACTGGATTAGACATGCGCATACCTATTGATCCGAACATAAAAGAAATATTAGAACAATCGCTTATAGAACAGTTTGATAAAGAGCGTGAAAAGATTAGGGAGGAAGTATTAGAGAACATAGCACGGATACAGCAGGAGAATAAGAAGAGTTTTGAATCAAACAGGAAGATAGATAGACAGTATAAGGAGAATGACTTGGTAGCTATAAAGCGTACTCAGTATGGTACTGGGCTAAAACTTAAAGGAAAGTATCTAGGGCCGTATAAAGTTACCAAGGTAAAGAATCATGGAAGGTACGAAGTCGAGAAGATTGGAGATACTGAGAGACCCTTTAAGACTTCAACAGTTTCAGAGTATATGAAACCTTGGCTAGACCCATCCGAGGCGAATGGTCCGTCTGGACAGCCGATTGTAGGTTATGGAGGACCGAGAGAGACACGAAGCGGCCGTAGTTTCGTCCCGTCGTCTGTATAGCCAGCCTTCGGCTCTGAGAGAGCCGAGAGTAAAGAAGTGAGATCAGTCGAAGTCGAGAGTCAGAGACAGTCAGTCGTAATTCAGCCACGCATCGTACGAAAACACACACACAAGTTAAGAACATAACTGTACCACAAATTGTACTTGGAGCTATATAATAAGTTCAACATCTATACTTATAAATAAATTGCCATTTAGCAAATAAACTATCTACAAATTGGGGGCTCGTCCGAGAAATAAGCCCAAGACTTCATCTAAATCTGTGGTTTGAGTGTGTTTTGTGGAGAAATCGGAGAAATCACTGGAAATCGGTCGCTGTGCGAAATTGAAGCGGAGTCTAGCGTACAAGTGTGAGAGAGACAGCAACACATTTGTCAGAAAGAAAAACGCAAGAGTGTATGCGACAGAAGCGACAAAGCGACGAGAAACGGCAGAGGACGCTAAAGCTACAGGGAGACAAGCGGCACAGAGACGACAATCTGAGCGCGTTCGTTCCAACGAGAGCCGAAGCCACAAAGCGGTGAGAAACGGCAGAGGACACAGCAAAAATCAAAGAACATTGGTTGTTGTTGTGCATTGCGTCTAGAAGAGGTGTGAGCTACGAAAGGCAAGCGGCAAAGATCCGAACGCGCTTGTATTCGTGAGCAGAAGCAAGGCAACAAAGAGAGGACGACCAAAGCAACATCGACAGTCAAGCGAGATCTGGATGTGGTATTGTGTGTGCGTCGTATTTGGAGTCTGGTAAGTTCTACGAGCAAAAGAAGGGTAAAGCCATTGTAAGGGGAGGTGAGTGTTAACAGAGAAGCGATCGTTAACAGAGGCTGTAAAGGCGAAATCAGAAGCTGTGTTAACATAGAAGATTGTTAACAGGCCAACGTTAAGACCTTAACTATTTGATTTATATCGTTTGATTTATATTGTTTGATTTAAATAGATATAAGCTAATAATAATCAAATTGTATTTAAATCGTCACGATGCAAGTTGAAGAGATTATGACACTGAGAGTCGCAGAGTTGCGAGTTAAGCTGAGAGAGCTTGCGTTACAGACGACGGGACGGAAACGCGATTTGCAAGATAGACTGTTAGTTCATTTCGGTTTCCAAGTTGAGGAAAATGAAGATTCAGATGATGAGTCTGTAGTTACAGCAATCGATGATACCGTGGCAGTCCAACGAGGTGCACGACAGTTAGAGAATAGATCATGGTTTTCGGTGAAAGACGTGGAAGGTAGCGTGTCACAATTTTCTGGTTCTAATAACCCCGACATCAATCAATGGATAGAGGAATTGGAGGCATGCGCATCTACTGTTCAGTGGAGTCAATTAAAAATATTCATATATGCCAAGCAGTTGTTGGCTGGTGCCGCAAAATCGTTTTCTCCTAGTTTGCGTGATATTCGTGATTGGAGTTCTTTGAAGGCAGCTCTGTTGGAAGAGTTTAGTGTAAAACTATCGTCAGTGGAAGTACATAGGATGTTGTAGAAGCGTCAGCAGAACAAGGGAGAGTCGTTGCATGAGTTTTTGTACGCGTTAATGGAAATAGCCAAGCCAATTAAACTAGATGATTCTAGCTTGATCGAATATTTTGTGGATGTTATCCCAGACGCAAGGACAAATAAGGCAAGGCTGTACCAAGCTAGAAACATTAAGGAGCTTAAATTTCAGATTGACTTATATCAGAAATCAAGAGGCGGATCCAAGCCAGTTGCAGGGTATCAAAATTGAGAGTTCGACGAAGGATTCGGCAGCAGAGAATTTCAGGAAATGCTTTAAGTGTGGGGATAAATCTCATTTAAGGAAAGATTGTTTCAAAAATGATTTTTGTTGTTTTAAGTGTGGTAAACCAGGGCACCGTGCTGCTAATTGTGAATTTAAGGTCGAAACCCGACAAGAAAGGAGGATGAATACGAACATTATTCGAGATAAGGAAGTCGTTGCTAAGCCGACAAGTATTTTCACTCCATCAGGTTTGGAATTAAAAATGTAAAGTATGCTACATTTGTATTCCAATGTTTAATTGACACGGGAGTAGATTTGTGTTGAATTCGTAGAGGTGTATTCGTGAAATTCAGAAATGTTAAACTGATGGGTCGCGAGAAATGTTTAACTGGTATTGGAGATAGTCAAGTTGTCACTTTCGGTAGCTTTTTGATACCAGTGAAAGTGGATGAGATTGAAATGGAGGTAGAATTTCATGTCATACCTGACGATGATATTGGTTTTGAAGCCATTTTAGGAAGGACTATTCTCGATCATGTTGATATGCAAGTTTCTAAGGCAGGAACAAAGTTTGTTCGTAGAGTTTGTATTGAGGAAAAAGATCAGAAACCAAAGAATGTAGAATCGTCGTCATGTGAGGAATTGTTTGAGGAGTTTGGAGGTATTTGCATGTCAAGTATTGATGAAGTTGAGAAGGAGTTCTCAGTGGACGTTTCGCATCTCAGTGAGGCAGATGCCAGATCAGTTATGAGTATGGTCAAAGAGTACCAGCCTCAAAGGAATGTTGATGCACCTGTCAACATGAAAATCATATTAGCGGATGAGATTCCAGTTTTTCAGCACCAAGACGCTTAGCGATGTGTGAGCAAGAAATCGTAGATAAGCCAGTGGAAGAATGGTTGGCTTAGAAGATTATAAAGCCAAGTACATCAGAGTACGCATCACCAGTAGTGTTGGTAGGGAAAAAGAATGGTAGCAAAAGGTTATGCTGTGACTACAGAAAGCTTAACGAGAAAATAATTCGCGATAACTTACCAATGTCACATATGGATACAGTGTTAGAGAAACTGCAGGGTGCAAAGTATTTCACCACATTGGATTTAACGAATGGTTTTTTCCATGTACCAGTAGAAGTGGATTCTCAAAAATATACGTCTTTTGTGACTCAAAAGGGCCAGTTCGAATTTGTATATGTACCATTTGGAATTTCGAACACCCCAGCGGTATTTACCAGATTTATAATGGCAGTTTTGAGAGATTTGGTGAAGAATAACGAAGCAGCAGTCTATATGGATGACGTAATTATTTCGAGTCGACATAGAAGAGGGTTTGTTAAAACTGAGAAAAGTTTTAAAGGTAGCAGAATTGAATGGGCTGCGTATAAATTGGAGCAATTGTCAGCTGTTAATTTTCTAGGGTATATAGTAGAAAATAATTATCGTATTACGACCAAGCGATGAGAAGACATGGGCTGTCGAAAAGTTCCCAGTGCCAGGTGATAAGAAGGCAGTACAGCGTTTCATAGGATTGACTTCTTATTTCCGAAAGTTTATTGAGAGTTATGCAGCTATTGCAAAGCCGTTGACTGATCTGTTGAGGAAGGATGTTAAATTTGAGTTTAAGGAGATCCATCAAGTTGCTTTTGAACAACTAAAGGTAGCATTGACAAGTAGGCCTGTTTTAGAAATGTACAACCCGAAATTGGAGACAGAAATCCACACTGATGTTTCAAAATGGGGATACGGAGCAAAAAAGTTTGGGAGACGGCCAATTCCATCCTGTTCAGTATATGAGTCGTAGGACTAAGCCGTGTGAAGAAAAATATCCTTCGTATGATCTCGAGGTTCTGGCAATTATCGAAGCGTTAGTAAAATGGCTTGTATATGTTTTAGGTATAAAGTTGAAAATTGTCACAGACTGTAATGCGTTTACAATGACAATAAAAAAGAAAGATGTTCCTTTGAGAGTAGCACGTTGGGCCATCTACTTGCAAGATTTCAGTTATGTTATTGAACATCGCTCAGGCACGAAGATGAGGCACGTTGACGCGTTAAGTCGTGTAGCTTGTTTTATGTTGAAAGAAAGCTTCACGATTGGGTGAAGGCTGTTAAAGGTATTGTTGAGGACAAAGAATATAAGGATTATTATATTCAGAACCAGATTTTGTCTAAGGATCCAGCCAGGGAGCTTATTGTAGTGCCAGCTCTAAAAGAAAAAGAGATTATATCGATAGCTCATAACCAAGGACATTTTTCAGCCAAAAAGACGCAGGATATAATCGAAAAGTCGTATTATATTCCAAAATTGAAGGATAAAGTATCGCAGGTAGTAAATAGCTGTGTTCAATGTATCGTCGTTAATGAAAAGTCAGGGAAACGTGAAGGTTATTTGCAACCGATAGACAAGGGCGACAGGCCACTATTCACTTATCACGTTGATCACGTTTGACCGATGGAAATGACCAAAAAGCAGTACAATTATATACTGGTAGTCGTTGATGGTTTTTCCAAGTTTGCTTGGTTGTATGGTACTCGTAGTACAGGCGTTGAAGAGGTCGTTAAGTGTTTAGAAGTTCAGGCAACTAACTTTGGTAATCCAAAGAGAATAGTGACGGATAGAGGTGCAGCATTTACTTCCAATTTGTTCCGTGAGTGTGAGGGGCAGAAAATTCAGCATTTAATGATAGCCACAGGACTTCCAAGAGGAAATGGCCAAGTTGAAAGGATGCACAAGATAGTGATTCCTATGTTGTCGAAATTGTGTCAGGGTAGTTCTGGGAGTTGGTACAAGCACCTTGGAAAGGTACAGCAGATGACCAACAGTGTTGAACCACGAAGTACCAAGACAACGCCATTTAAGATATTAACTGGATTAGACATGCGCATACCTATTGATCCGAACATAAAAGAAATATTAGAACAATCGCTTATAGAACAGTTTGATAAAGAGCGTGAAAAGATTAGGGAGGAAGTATTAGAGAACATAGCACGGATACAGCAGGAGAATAAGAAGAGTTTTGAATCAAACAGGAAGATAGATAGACAGTATAAGGAGAATGACTTGGTAGCTATAAAGCGTACTCAGTATGGTACTGGGCTAAAACTTAAAGGAAAGTATCTAGGGCCGTATAAAGTTACCAAGGTAAAGAATCATGGAAGGTACGAAGTCGAGAAGATTGGAGATACTGAGGGACCCTTTAAGACTTCAACAGTTTCAGAGTATATGAAACCTTGGCTAGACCCATCCGAGGCGAATGGTCCGTCTGGACAGCCGATTGTAGGTTATGGAGGACCGAGAGAGACACGAAGCGGCCGTAGTTTCGTCCCGTCGTCTGTATAGCCAGCCTTCGGCTCTGAGAGAGCCGAGAGTAAAGAAGTGAGATCAGTCGAAGTCGAGAGTCAGAGACAGTCAGTCGTAATTCAGCCACGCATCGTACGAAAACACACACACAAGTTAAGAACATAACTGTACCACAAATTGTACTTGGAGCTATATAATAAGTTCAACATCTATACTTATAAATAAATTGCCATTAAGCAAATAAACTATCTACATACATTTTATATTAAATTTATTTTCAGTACGTGAATATGAAATGTCTGGATCGTTAATAAGTGCAGCACATCCCTGCAAAGCCAACGCAATTGTGACATTATTATTAATATTAGCTTTATTTGTTTGTATTTTTGTACTTTAATGAAGGTCTGCTTAAATATCACGTGTACATAATACATTAAATAAAATATGTATTGATAGACTTATATACAAATGTATGTATGCACATAAATCAAAATTGATTTTCATTTGTTATTTTTTTTTTTAATTGACTTTGATATCTTGACCTGATACTTTGCTTTCACCTTGGCAATTTCCTTAACTGATCCTACAATCATTACCACGCAATAATCATAAGTTAGCAATAAGAAATTATTTCCGGGTCAAAGACAGGTGCGATCGCCAGCTGCATAAAAGGGCCAAGATCGGCCGAAGAGGTAGGCAGTCCATCAGCCCGAACACAAGACAATACAAGAAGCAGTCCACCAGCGCACCACACAGCCAATCACAGAGCAGCAAGTCTCAAAACGTAAACAATTAAGTGAATGAAAGAGTAAAGAATAAACCAAGAACCACAAAAACAAAAACTACCGCGTCATCATTTCTTCCCTTGCCCACTGCATTTCAGCCCGAAACCTGAAGTTCTCCTACAATCTACAAATTTTCTTGTAGCGGACCCTGGACAGACTGATGCCTATCCCAGCCCTAAATAGGAACTTTACAATGTTGTTCACGCGCGTGCGTAAAATGTTTCTTTGTTAAAATGTGCAAATTAAGAAAACAATAATTGATAGCAATTATGAGCAGCTGAGAAGGCACCCCACTAAGTTTTTTGAGTATACCAGAATGCAGATGGAGACATTCGACTACACTGCCAATTAAATTGAACCGTATATAACAAAATAGCAGACGTTCTGTCGAGAACCAATTGGTCCCATTGAAAGGCTTTTTGTTACATTGAGGTATGTAAGGGAAAGGTACTTTATTTGTATTTGTATTGTATTGTTTTATTTTTGTTTTTTGTTTGTACATATGTATATTTGTATTTACGTAAGTAATTATATATATATATATATATATATATATCTATATATATAAAAGAAAGTCGTGTCTGTTACAACACTTATAACTCGAGAACGGCTGGACCGATTGCCATGGTTTTTGATTTGTTGGATTTGTTTCCGTCCCGAATAGCAGAATACATCTTAAAAACAATGAGTTTTCATTGTTTTTCTTTCTTCATGTCAAACATTTGTTGTCCAATCCTGTCAAATAGTCAAATTCCCGAAAATAATACCTAAGATTTATTCTACAGTAAAAGCATAAAATCATCGGAAAGGAACGGAATTTAGGGAATAAAAAATCAGTTTGGTGGTTTTATACGAGTGCACATTTTCATAACAATGCCGCGTCCTAGAAGATCTAATATTTCCCAGCGAAGCCGTAATGCCATTAGGCAACGGAATATCGCGAGTCAATTATCTGATGGAGAACGAGAAATTGCACGAGAACAGCGCCGTGTTAGTATGGAGCAAAGAAGGGCCTTAATTCGTGCTTCTCAAACACAAGAGCAAAGAGAGGCAGCCCGTGAAACGGCTAGGTTAGAAAGGAGAAATTGTCGAGCTTATAGTACAGATGAACAGAGGAATAATCTTCGAAGTGCAAGAAGAAATGGTTCAAGTATTGATTTGAATCGAGCAGCGTTTCTGTATGATTGCACCATCGACTACAGCTTGCATCGTTTAGTTTGCATTGGTCCAATGGACGTTGTTTGCCAGCATTGTGGAGCATTGAAGTTTGCTGGTGAAACGCCTGGTTTGTGCTGCCTTAGTGGTAAAGTGGAAAAACGATACTCATTGGGACACGACAATCGCTAAAGCAATTATTTCTGCGTCTCCAAGTAAGATACGCACATTATTTGCTATCATCATTTCAACATGCTTCCCATCGAACCCACGTGACCTGTGGAACAAATACAAAGATAACATGTCAGAAGATATTTTACATCGAATTCGCGTCAGCTCAAGAAATTCCGATCTTGAGGTGAATGAGGAGATCCATAACCAGACTTTGCTCTTGATCGAAGATATGTGTTACCTCATGTGCGGCAGTTTGTTAGTTAGGTTAGGAATGCCGGGCCACCAGGACATTGAAGGCAACTGCATAGCAGACGAGCTGGCCAGAGCTGGAACAACAATCCCCCTTCTCAATGATAAGGAGGATATTCGTATGCCAATGGCCACCTGCAAGCTCAAAATAAAAGAACATTTTAAGCAACTAATAAATGACAGATGGCAAACTGTGCCACTATGTCGCATAACTCGGCAAACATGGCCTAACATAAATAAGAAGCGCACCGATGAGCTCTGCAAACTCAGCAGGAGTAGGTGCAGCTCAGTCATACGCTCCCTTACAGGACACTGGCTAATAGGCACACATGCAAACAGGCTGGGCGCCCCATATAACGACTTCTGTCGTAGCTGCAGAGATGAGGACGAGGAGGAGACTGTGGAACACCTGTTCTGCTCCTGCCCGGCTCTCAGTAGAAGGAGACTCCAATACTTGGGCGCTCCTTTTCTAGGTGACATTTCGGACATGTCTGCAATCAGTCCCAGAAGGATCGCAAGCTTTATTAGGGCATCCGGATGGGATAATGGAAAAAATAGGGTCTCACGAGGGAGAAGGGAACGTAACATGCGGTATCACAACGGGCCTAGGTGTGTCGGGTCTCTGACAACCCCGACAGCCGCCTCAACCTAACCTAACCTTGGAATGCCAGCGCCAGATCGCGGAATGAATAACGCATTTAATAGAGAATTGGAACGTGAATATGATCCACATGAACTAATCCAATCAGTTCAAACGAATGTACCTCTATTGAATCCTAAGCAGAGGGAAGTCTATAATACACTGATTAATGCAATTGATGATGGAAATGTCGGCTTATTTTTTGGATGCCCCCGGTGGAACTGGGAAGACATTCCTCATGGCATTGATTTTGGCCACTGTACGTGCGAGATCCGAAATTGCGGTGGCAATTGCTTCTTCTGGAATAGCGGCCACATTGTTAGACGGATGCGGTACGGCTCACTCAGCGTTAAAATTGCCATTAAACCTTCAAACTACTGAACAACCGACATGTAACATTTCGAAACTCTCCGCAATGGCCAAAGTTTTAGTAGCATCAAAAATCATCATATGGGACGAATTCACAATGGCGCACAAACGCGCATTGGAAGCACTAGACCGGAACATTAAAAGATCTGCGAAATGACTCGAGATGTTTTGGTTTTGCAATGATCAGTCATTCCAAGATCTACTGCTGCCGACGAAATAAACGCTTGCCTCAAAGCATCAAATCTGTAAAGAAACTTCAACTGTTTGTAAATATGAGAACTGCATTGTTGAACGATCTATCTGCTGATGATTTCTCGAAGCAATTGCTGACTATCGGTAATGGCCGGGTTCCTGTTGACAAATCGAGCGGTTTGATTTCATTTCCTCCAAATTTTTGCAATTTCGTATCATCAAAAGACGATCTTATCAACAAAGTATTCCCGGATATCATTACTAAGCAAAAAAATACTAAATGGTTAAGTGAGCGAGCAATTTTGGCCGCTAAAAATAAAGATGTAGATGACCTCAATATTATAATTCAAAATCAAATCGTAGGTACTCCTATATAAATATATTATTTTGTATCATTGTTTTACTTTCATCAAAGCCTAAATTAGTTCAGCTAAAAAGTAACACGACATTCATTGACTGTTAGGCGGTACGAAGTTTGCCGGTGTAGGGGGGGCGCAAGAATTACAAAAACTCCGCACAAATTGGGTCGTTTTATCTTTTTTATTCCGCTTCGTAAGTTTTCCGCTGCTCGTCTTCCAACCAAAAAGTCCAGCCTCGATCACGATCTCCGCCTCCTCCCCTATCGATATTAATTCTACGATCTATTCTCATATATTCTACTCGCAACTCCGCTGCATGTATCGAGTTGGTGAACGATACCTACGCGCGCTCCTTAATATTTAAATGGTGTCTCTCTAAGTATTTACAGTACTCTACTTATACTACTACAATTCGGCCATCCTGACCGGAGTGCTCCTGAACTCCTTACAGTTGCCTTGGTTTCTTGTTGGCCATATTTTTAACAGGTGGTTTCATTCTTATTTTGCTATCCTTAATCTATATATTACAATCATTTTGTCTGACATTTTTCCCTGTGACATTTGCCTCGTTTCCTTTTCCCAGCCATGGCTTCATATTTGCTACCGCCCACACTCCTTTGTACGGGATCCTAGACTGCTGAAATCCTTCTTCATCTTCCAGCACGTATCTATCGTTTCTTAACACCTTAGCTATCCTATACGGCCCTTTGAACTTCGGAATAAGTTTTTTAGATACCCCTATATGGGTATCGAAGTTTTTCACCATGACTAGATCGTTGTCTTTGTATACATGTGGCTTTTTCCGTCTTGCGTCTGCTGCCTGTTTGTTGTAGTCCTGTACCTTTTCCTGATGAGTGTCTGCTTCTGATCTAATTTTCTCCAAATCCCTGGTCACTCGTTGCTCGGTTAGCTCTTTTAAACAATCACCTAGTAGATCTGACACTTCGCCTCTCTGCCTGACCCCGAATAACATACGACTCGGGTGTTCATTAACTGTCCTTTGAATTGTGTTGTTCATTGCGTGTTCAACTGTTCGCACTACTGTATCCCAGTGTAAACCTCTCTCCGGGTCGACTAGCTTTGCGATCATTGGTCCTAAGCTTCTGTTAACTCTCTCTACCTGGCCGTTGGCTTGTGGCGATCCTGTAGCTATCTTTATGTGCTTAATGTCGTTCTGCTCTAAAAAATCCCCGAACTCTTTTGACGTGAAACAGCTTCCTCTGTCTGATACGATGCATCTCGGTCTGCTGTAAGCTCGAAAATAATCGTTCAATGCCTTAACTGCTTCCCTTGAGTTAGTGGTTTTTGTTGTGTAAAGCCTTACAAACTTGGTGAACGCGTCTATAACTACTAATATATGCTTGTTCGCTCTACTTTTGTCAACCGGTCCAAAATGGTCGATATGTACCACATCGAATGGAACCGATCCTTTTGGTACCTTGTGTAAAAGCTCGGACTTCTGCAATATCTCTTTTAACTTTAACAATTTGCCGTCTCTGTTCTGGCATATTATAAGGTTCTCTTCAAAAGTGTTTGTGTCTATCGTCAGTATCTGTGTAACTCTGCTAAGAGCGTCCACGTGTTGCATTCTGCTTCCGGCCCTGTGCTCTAACTTGTAGTCATAATTCTGTAACTCTAACGCCCAGCGGGCGATGCGTGGATTCAGTTCTTTCTTGTTCAGTGTCATGGTTAGTGCATTGCAGTCTGTCACTATCTTAAATGGTATGCCTTGAACATATATTCTGAACCGTTGAAGGGAGTAAATTATCGCTAGAGTCTCTAGTTCGAAGCTGTGATATTTTGCTTCGGTGACTGTCGTCCTTTTGGAAAAATAAAACACTGGGTGCATCTTGCCATCGCTCTTCTTCTGCATTAGTATCGCTCCGAACCCTAAAGCGCTCGCGTCGCAATGTAACTCTGTTGGATCTAGTGGATTATATAGTGCCAATATTGGCGCTTCCAACAAGTTATTCTTTAGCTGCTCGAAACACTCTAATTCTGTGTCTCCGAACTCAAACTTTCTGTCTTTTTTGACGAGATCATAAAGAGGCTTAGCTTTCGTCGAAAAATCCTTCACAAACCGCCTGAAGTAAGAACATAGCACTAAAAAACTTTGCACTTCGTTCGTTTTCATTGGAACTGGGAACTCTTTCACTGCCTGCAATCCTCTGGAGTCCGGTTTAATCCCGTTACCAGAAATAGAATAACCCAGGTACTTGACTTCTGACTGCAAAAATTCGCATTTATCTAACCTCAGCTCGAGTTTGTTTGCTATCAACCGTTTCATCACTTCCTGTAGAATTTCCATGTGACTGTCACTATTTTCTGTCGCTATCATTAAGTCATCCATGTATATTATCACTTTGTCTTCTTTTACCATGTCAGCGAAAATCTTGTTAGTGAACCTTTGAAAAACCGCGGACGCATTGCGCAGTCCAAATGGCATCCTTAACCACTCGTATTGTCCCATCGGCGTCGTGAAAGAGGTATATTTGACTGAGTCGTTGTGCATGAAAACGTGGAAATACCCGTTTTTCAAGTCTAATTTGGTGAACAGTCTTTTTTCTGCCAGTTTATCCAACAGGTCGTCTATCAATGGGGTCGGGTAGTTGTCTTTTATCATTCCCTTATTGAGTGTGCGATAATCGACGCATAACCTTAACTCTCCTGATTTCTTTTTTATTAGTACTATGGGTGAGACATACTCCGACTCGCTGGTTCTGATGTAGCCTTTCTCTGTGTACTCGTCTAACATCTTTTGTACTTGCGCCTTTTCGCTATACGACAGCCTTCTGGGGGGACAATGGAACGGTTTTACGTGTTCGAAACTTAATTTCATCTCCCACTTTGTTTCCGGTAAATCTGGTCTGTTTGCGTCCAGATAGTCCGTTCTGAACAGTTTCATAAGCCTTTCTACGAGTTCCTGGTTACAGTCTGTACCTACTTTCAGCTCACACTCATGCTCTACGGCGGGATATTCGTGCGGTAGATCGCAAAAGTTGACCCGGATATTCTCGCATGTATCATTGTCTTTCAACCGTCTTTCAACTGCACCATCTTTCCCACCGAAACGCTCGTTTTCTCCTTCCCCTTCATTTTCTCCTACATACTCGTCTTCTGCTTTACCTTCTACTTTTCCTTTACACTCGTTCTCTACTTTACACTCATTTTCTCCTAACAACTCACTATGTATTACACACTCTTCTTCTAAACGCTCGTTTTCTCTTTCACACTCATTTTTTACTTCGCACTCGTCTTCCTCTAAACACTCATTTTCTCTTTCACGCTCATTTTCTCTTTCCCAATCATTTTCTATGTCGCATTCATTTTGTATTTCACACTCATTCTTTCTTAACCACTCATTTCGCTCTTCTTCTTCGTCTTCCGTTTCACACTCCTCTTCTTCGTAATCGTCATTTTCAGCTTTGCCAACGTTCTCTTCTCCACTCTCATTTTCCTTGCAAATGTCACTTACAATCTTAAATTTACATAATCTCATAAAATCTCTACCTAATACAACCTCATGGCCCATCGACTCGTTTGCCACTACTAATAGTTTAAAGTTGATTTGTTCTCCATTAAAAATTACAAAACCGGAAACTTGTCCGAAAACACGAAGTCTACTGTTGTTAAGACCAACGTATGTGTGGCTCGTAATTTTATTTTAAAAAAATGCAGGCTTCTTCTTTTCATTGCCCTTCTGCGAATTACATGAACTTAATTTTCCTTCTCGGACTTCTGTCGCATTACTTTTAGTTTCTTGGTTGAGATATGAACTTAAATCTACTTGATTAATATTGTGTCCATTTGAGAGGCACGAGATCTTCATAAAACTTATTGGGCTCCCTGAGTCGATGAGGCAGTCTAAGAAAAAACATTTATTACTAAGATTCTTAATGAATATGTTAAATTTACGGATGTATTCGTTCTGTACCTTATCTTTCCGCTCACCGCAATGTGCTATCTGATGGTTCATGCTACCGCATCCGTAGCATGCTCCTCTTTCACGCCTGGGCTTGCGACAATCCGCTGCCATGTGGCCCAGAGAGTTGCAGTTGTAGCAGCGGACCAGTGACGACGACTCTCCCGAGATGCTCCTTGCTCCTGGTGGTGTGTACTTCTTCGGCAGCATGACTTTCTCGAAAGCCCTCAGCAGCTGATACGGCGCGACGAAACACTGCATATGGGCCTGACGGCGCAGTGTCTCATCTGGAATGCCCTCGACGATGCCGTCGATTAACTCTTCGGCGTCGATGGCTATGCGAGACGCTAGCATCACTTGCGGCGGAGTGATAGTTTGCTTTCCTTGAGTTGAAATGTATTCTCCATTATTTTTAATAGTTGATCAATTGGCATGGACATGTGCTGCACCTCAGAATGCAGCCACATTAGGGCATTGTCTTTCAGCTTTGACATCAGTAGCATCAGTAGCTGCTCATACGACAGTTTGTTTATCTTTGCCGTCGCCCTGAATTGCGCGATCCAAGCCGTGACGTCACCATTGTTGCCAGAGGTGTTGCCGTGGTAGTTTGGCAACATGTCTTTCGCAACATTGAGTCGCGCGAGGCTAGACTCAATGTTGACAGACGGGCCTGCACACAGCGGAATATTCTCGCTCTCTCCTCCTTTTTGCAGCTTTAGCAGCTCAATTCGTAGCTTCAAGGTCTCGATTTCGTCTGCTAGATCCGTTGCTTTTCGCTGCTCCTTTTGTGCTTCTGGTTCGTTGTTGTAGCTGTCGTTTGTCGGCGGTACGAAGGTCGACGTCGCATCATCGGTCTCTCCTTTGTCCTCACCGTTTGAATGCTGACTGACATCGTGTTTTTTTGTCGAACTTGGATTGTTCTGGCAAAACTCGTTTTCCGTCTCGCTCTCGCACATGTCTGTTGCTGGCGGCCCCTGTCCGCGAGTTTCCAGTGGGACTTCATTTAAACGGGCTGCCATGGCGGCTTTGGTCCCGTTCTTTGGCAAGTTAAGGAACTCGAGCCACTCCCGCAGCTGTGCCGCGGAGTATTGCTCTGCTCCAACCAGATCAGACATTTTCACTTTGAATTATGGTTTTTCTTTAATTGTAGCCGGCGTCGATTAAGGGTTGAAGACGAGAAAAAAAAATTTGTGTTTTGCTGGTGGCGTCTTTGGGTCTGATCCCACTTCTGAGTTTGTAGGGGGGGCGCAAGAATTACAAAAACTCCGCACAAATTGGGTCGTTTTATCTTTTTTATTCCGCTTCGTAAGTTTTCCGCTGCTCGTCTTCCAACCAAAAAGTCCAGCCTCGATCACGATCTCCGCCTCCTCCCCTATCGATATTAATTCTACGATCTATTTTCATATATTCTACTCGCAACTCCGCTGCATGTATCGAGTTGGTGAACGATACCTACGCGCGCTCCTTAATATTTAAATGGTGTCTCTCTAAGTATTTACAGTACTCTACTTATACTACTACACCGGGTACTTTATTTGTATTTGTATTGTATTGTTTATTTTTTGTTTTTTGTTTGTACATATGTATATTTGTATTTACGTAAGTAATTATATATATATATATTTATATATATAAGAGAAAGTCGTGTTTGTTACAACACTTATAACTCGGGAACGGCTGTACCGATTGCCATGGTTTTTGATTTGTTGGATTTGTTTCCGTCCCGAATAGCAGAATACATCTTAAAAACAATGAAAACTCGATATGTGTAATGAATACTTAATCATTTCAATAGATGCTGATTTGTTTATTACATGTCAAACATTTGTTGTCCAATCCTGTCAAATAGTGTAACAACTATTTTTTTTTTTTGGAGCTTTTGGCCTGTTGGCTATTTAAAATGTCAAAACAATTTTTGCAAAAATTTATAGATTGCCTGCAAAACGAGCCTGCGCTGTGGCAAGCTAAAAGCGATTCTTATAAAAATAAAAATATGAGAAATAAATCATGGGAAGTGCTCTTAAACAAATTTAAAGAAGTTGATGAAGAGGCAACTATTGACACAGTGAAATGTTCGCTGCGTGCGACATAGAGACGCGAGCTGCAAAAAATAAAACGAAGCGAAAAATCTAGCGCTGGAGTGGATGATGTATACAAGCCAAGCATCTGGTATTTCAGCGAGTTGCACTTTTTATACGAGCAGGAGTCCTATGTTGATGGAATCAATACCTTCGATGACGGCCCGGAAATTGAAATAGTAAGTATTTTCAGCAAAAATATAAATTGTTTATTTTCAAAAAGCGCAGCGCGAATTATAAAGTACAATATTAATTGCGATCATTCTGCCAAGGCACTGCTCCAACTGTGTTAAAATAGTCGCAAAACTTCTCACGAACTTCTTTCGCATCTTCGCCACAATTTCCACCAATTAATGGCTCAATGGCGACCATTCTCTGGTCGGCCTGCAAAACTCCTCCAGATGTATTATCGGGATCTGCTGCACCTCGCAAATATACTGATCCGTTCTTTTTCGACAAATAATTGTGCAAATAGCAACAACATAAAACAATAACACTAGCCTTTTCTGGCTCCAAAGACATAGTTGTAAGAAGGATCCTAAATCTGCTGGCTATAATTCCAAAGGCATTTTCTACTATGCGCCTAGCTCTTGATAGGCGGTAATTAAAAATTAATTGTACTTTTTCCAACTTTTTTCGGCTGTAGGGCTTCATTAAATTTGATGAGAGGAAGCTAGGGGTTGCTCGCGCACTGAACTCGGCAGAGTGTGCGAGCGAGAAGGAGATAGAGTAGCGTTTCTCTTGCGGGAGGGGGCGGGGGAAGCAACTGAAAAGTAATTTCTTCATTGTGGCTATAATTTTATCCGATCTGATTCAGATTCGGCAATCTGGTAGATATGGTCATTCTCTACGATACTGCGTTTTTAGTTTTATCGTATCTTCAAAATTGTGCCTGCCACAGATTTTTGTCCTTTGTGGTGGCCGAAGGGGGCGGGGCGAAATTTCGAAATACACTTGTAGCAGTGTGATATCACATGAGTCTGGAAACCAAATTTGGTTGCCCTAGATTTTATAGTCTCTGAGATCCAGGCGTCAAACAAGACGGACAGACGGACGGACGGACGGACAGACAGACATGGCTCTATCGACTCGGCTATTGATGCTGATCAAGACTATATATACTTTATGGGGTCGGAAAATTTTCCTTCTCTGTGTTACACACATCCACTTTTACCACAAATCTAATATACCCCTTAACTCTTTTTTGAGTACGGGTATAATGATGTTTGCGAGAAATGTTCGCACTCGTTGGTGGGCAAATGAAATTCATAACATACAACATGTTTGCGAACAAATTCGATAGTGAATGGAAGTGGAAGCCACAACTTTATTTTTTTCTGAAGACATCAAGTGTCATCAAGTTCAGAAATTTATTTTTTGTAAAATGTCTACAAAATTCAGGTACTGTGTTACGAACTTCTTGGTGGTGGGGCAAGGCCGGCTAGCCAGTCATCCCAGGGCTGGATACTTCCCAAGCCCTCCGTTCGCACAACAAACCAAACAAATCGAGCATCTCAGACAATATTTGAAACGGCTACAACAAAAACGGAAATTAACGTAACGACACATCAAAAATAGACCATACAGACGCTACTCGACAAACAATCTCCTACCGCTACGTGGACCAGGTTGAGGTGTTGGTCTTGTATCTCCGACGTACCCACCCTACCAGAGATCCGGATCCGAATTTCTCGGGTCTCCCTGCCATGTGCAGCATCTTCTTCATCCTCCCGTAGTCTCAGTTCGCTTTCCCCCTCATTTTTAAACTTTAGCACTTCATCTTTTTTTTTCTATATTTTCACCTTAAATCAGATTCTACATACATTCTCTTTATCTTTTAATAGCTCCTATCTGGTTTAGGTCGACCTCCTAATCCCCATCCCAATATCTTCCTTTCTGCGACTTAAATTATGGGCATGGGCGTATTATATTAAATATGATTAAATAAATAAATAATTATAAATAGTGACAATTACATATATAATAACAAATAAATAAATAAATAAATATAATTAAAGGTAAATAAATAAATAAATGTATAAACAGATATGCGACGGACTAGTGGGTTCTAAATTATATGTATGCATTTAAATGGGATTTAATAAAATCTTTGCTGGAGGACGGGACGATATTCTGGGGTCCACTTCCAGGCCGGGCGAAGGACCATGCCGCTGTGGACAGGACGGCGGAACTGGGCACAGTTCTTAGTAAATTTATAAAAAAAAGTGGAGTTTAAATTGGGATTTTTCTCCCCCATTGGAGCGGACTCACTTTGTTCCTTTTTTTCCCAGCTTTGCTAGTCTATCCGCATCGGTCCCGCTAGGCAGCTCTACTTCCTCCTTGCTATTCGAGGAAACGTAAGACAAAAAAATTCACTTTGAGTGATGAACCCTACCCATCCTCATTTCACTCACTTTATAATTATTTTTTTTTTTTTTTTGAGACCCGATCCGTTTAACGATTTTTTTTTGTACTCTCTTCCGCCAACGATTTTTTCGATCTGTCCAAGCCTAAGCCTAAGCTTCCCATACCTATCTCGTTGGTTGCCAAGCCCCGTCGATCTCTTCTATTGCCCTTAAACCAGGTTCAAGGGCATGGCCTACTCTTCCTGTAACCGCTCTCTCCCCTTAAGCGTGTGTGGGTGAATTGGCTCCGGGACACCGGCTCTCCTCTCTCCACAAGGGAATTCAAGAGCGCGCGGATCTCATAGTTTTAAGATCGCCCGACTAGGGGCGCCACTATCCGCTCACCACTACCCCTTCAACCTCGGCCTTGCCACCTTGTCTGGAAATCTTCCTCTCTACCATGCAAATTATTTCCATCGATTACCCTGAAATGCAACACATAGTGAAAATTCGGGGGACCATGGACGCGAAGAATTATTCACAAACATTGAAGGACCTATAAGTTTGCGTCGGCCTTGCCTACAGCGCCCCAACGTAGGCTTACACCCACGCTTCTACCAGTTAATACGTGAGTACATTTCCCTTTTGCTATCTTGGTGTTATTTTTGCTCCTACACTTTTAGGTCTTTCGCGTGAAAAATCCCCACAGGCCTCCCCGATAGATCCTCCAACTCATAGGCGTTGTTGCCTACTGGGCGTACGACTCGGCACTTTAGGAATTTCCTTGCGAACTTGGCGTTGTAGCTCTTCCCAAAGTCGCTGAGTGTTCTTTATGTTCTTTATGTGTTCGCGGATGATCTGACGCTTATCCGTGGGATCCAGGGCGTGCACCTCATGCTCCGTCAACGATTTCAACTTCCTCGCCAGCTTGTAGCAGCTGCCATTCAGGAACATTTGCTGTCCGAACACTGCGAAGAACGGCGTTACGCCTGTGGCTTCGTGAACTGAGTCCCGGATCGACACTTCAATCTCCGGTAAATACATATCCCACTCTCGGTGATCCTTTTCCAAGTACGTCCTTATTGCAGCCAATATCGTCCGGTTCACCCTCTCGGCTGCATTACTTTGCGGCGAGTATACGGCTGTGCGCATGTGTCGTATTCCGAAGGTGCCCATCGTGTCCTGGAACACCTTTGAGACGAACTGCTTTCCGTTGTCGGAGTGGATCACCTCTGGCACTCCGAACTTGTAGAATACCTCCTGCACAAGGAATTCTACCACATTTGCCGCGGTGGCCTCTCTCATCGCTTTCAGAAAGGTGAACTTTGAGAAATGGTCCACGACGACGAAAATCCAGGCCTGTCCCCTTTTCGACCTGGGATACTTCCCCAGGAAGTCTATGTAGATTTTCTGGAATGGCCTCTCCCTAACCACTTCCTGACCGATTTCTACTTGGCTGCGATAATTCGGTGTTTTGGACTCCTTACAGGTGTCGCAGTTTCGGACATATTCCCGCACTTGTGTCGTCATCGCTGGCCAGTAATAGTGCCTTTTCAACCGATGCAGGGTCTTCTTCATGCCACCGTGTCCAGCTTTGTGGTCTTCATGGGCCTTGGCGACGAGAGTTGCTGTCACCGACGCGGGAATCCATAACTTCCAAATGGAATCTTCCACTTGGTCGTCCATTTGCTCAAAGGCCGTTCGCTTCAATATAAGGTTTCCCTCTACTCGAAGACCTGGTAATAATTCTTTGTTTTTGCAGATTTCTTCTCGCATCTCCTTATACTCGTCCGCTTCGAATTCCGTGGTCTCGAATCCGAGGATCTCCGTGGGATCTAGAGCAACCTCTTCAACGCAGCGTGATAGTGTGTCCGCCACGATGTTGTCGACTCCTTTTCTGTGTTGGATCTCAAAGTCGAACCTCTGAAGCCGCAAGGACCATCTCGCCAAACGCCCGTTCAAGTCCTTTAGCGACATTAGCCATTTCAAGCTTGCGTGATCAGTGATCACGGTAAACGCCATTAATTCCACATACGGCCTGAATTTCTCGATCGCTAACACCGCAGCTAGGCACTCCTTCTCCGTTACGGAATAGTTCAGCTTGTTCAGCTTGGACGAGAAGAATGCTACTGGACGCTCCGCTTTATCGTCATCCAGCTGAAACAGTACTGCTCCCACTCCATAATTCGAGGCATCGCATTGGATGAAAAAGGGACGTCTGAAATCAGCATGCACCAGTACCGGGGCCGTGGTTAGTGCCTTCTTAAGGGATTCTATCGCCGTCTCTGCCTCCTTTGACAATGAAAACTTCCCACGCGGATGCTTCTTCAAATCCTTGATGAAGCCCCTATACCATCCTGCGGTTCCTAGGAAACTTCGTAGCTCCACGGAATTTGGATTGGGAATTCTCTGGATGGCCAAAATCCTCTCCGGATCCATCTGCAGCGTGCCGCCTCCAATGATAAACCCCAGGTATTTCAATGACCTGAAGCAGAATTTCGACTTTTTTAAACCTATTGTTAGATTGGCTCTTTTCAGGCATTGTGCTACCAATCTCAAATAACGGAGATGTGTTTGGAAATCCGGGGCTATCACTAGGAGGTCATCCAGATACACGAATACGTTGGATCTGAGCTGAGTCGGGATCACCTTGTCCATGACCGGACACAACCGCTGGGCAGCGTTGCACAGACCGAAAGGCATCATCACAAACTGATACAGCGGACGCCCCGCCATGGTAAATGCAGTGCACTTCCGGCTTTCTTGATCCAGCTTGATTTGCCAGAACAAGAATTTGAGGTCGACACTTGAGATGTTATATGTCTGGTCCATCCTGGACAGTATGCCTTCGATGATCGGAAGAGGGTAAGCATCTTTAACGGTAAGCTTTCGGGCGTCCAAGCAGAATCGGTTTTTGTTTGGTTTCCGCACCACTGTCGTCCGATTGCTCCATGGACTATCGCTGACCTCTATAACTCCTAATTCCAGCATTTTGTCCACCCCAGACTACTTCCTGCATCGCCGGAGATTGAGGATAGTGCCGATCCTTAAAGGGATCAGCGCCCTCCACCAACTGGATCCGATGCTCCTCCACCGTCGTTATTCCCAATCCGGCGTCTTCGTACGTCAGGAACTCCTTCTTAACCTTTTCCAGCTCTTCCGATTCCCCTTTTTCCAAATCCCAGGCATCCACATCCACGTCTTCCTGGCTATCTTCGGCATATTGGCTAATTTGCGACATCTGCACTTCGGATACTTGTGCCTCGCTGGATGTGCTTGGCTTTTCTCCCAAGACTGTTGGAGCTAAAGCGAAGGACCTCCAGAAGTCAACTCCCAAATACATAGCCTGTTCAAGGTACGGGCAGACATAAAACAAGATCTCTTTGCTCTCTCCATTATACTCCACAGAAATCTCTAGACAAGTATATTATCGGGACTTGTCTTCCCCGGAAGCTGTTTTTACAATTGAGACATACTTCTCCATATCCACTCCGAGGTCGATCAGGAGCTCTCGACTGCCCTTACCTAGTACGCTTACGGATGCCCCCGTGTCCAGGAGTCCAGCAATCCGCTTTCCTCGGATCTGTACCTCGGCAAAAACTCTGGGATCGCGTCCTGTTCCACGCCTGACTGCTTCGGCTACCTCCTTGCGAGTCTGCCGCACCGTGATCGAGTCTGAGTCTGGAGTCTACGACTGACTCTGCGCATCCCTTCCAGCTGCCGATCGTCAAAGATCCGGTTTCGGACTTCCATGTACCTCCTCATCTTCTCTTCGGCCGGTAAGAATTTTAAACTATTTTTATTTACTATATTATTTTGATTATTATTATAAATATTTTGTGTGATCTTATTAGGAAGAGGGTTGTTCATCTCCTCGCGGGCTTCGTTCCTGGGCGATGATCTCCCGCCTTCATCACGCCCACTCGAGCGTTTCCCGAACACTTGGGACATGTTGGCGTGAACATATCTGGCTCCCCACAACGGTAGCAACATTTTTTCCGCTCTTTCGCCACACAATCCCGGAATCCGTGGTCACCTTGGCCACAGTTCCAGCAGCACAGCTTGGGCTTCCTCGTCAGATGGGTTTCCTCAACGATAACCTCTTCCTCCTCCTCCAACAGTTCCAACTCTGGCTCTATCTCCTCCACTCGCTTTCCGGATGACTGGAACTTCGGCCCCGAGCGATAAACTGTCCTCTGCTCCCGCCTGCGAATGTGATGCTCCACCTCCACGCACTCTTCTCTCAGCTGCTCCAGATTACGGACCCGGATTGCGTAGACATATCTGGCGATCTCATCATCAAGTCCCTTCTTCACGACTTGCACCATATCGGACTCGGCCATGGACGTGGTCAGTCTTGCTGCCAGTCTGCGCATCGCTCTAAAATAGTCCTCCACGGATTCTCCAGATTGCTGTCGCCGCTCGTGCAAGGCGCGTAACCGCTCAAATTCGCCACCTACGGCTCGGAACCGGGACACTAACTCGTCCTTCAAATCTTCCCAGATCTCCGGAGGGCGCTCTCGGATGAATTGCCAATACCATTCGGCTGCCTGGCCTGTGACAAGGTGATGGAAATTATCCAGGACTTCATCCCACGAGCGTCGGTTCTGCCTGCGTAGGAACTCGACCCGGAACACAAAATCTTCTACCGTCATCTTGTTGGGATCTGGATTACCGTCGAAGTGGATGTCCCTTTTGTCCACACGTCCCCATCTGGAGCCTCTCCAGTCTTCTCTCCTTTCCTCTGGCGATGCAAACCTCTGATTTGCTTGGTCGCGGTTCTGCCTTCCAGCGCTTGGAACAGGATCCTCGATGTCCATTCTCCGGAACCAGTCTTGGCTTAACCGCTCCGGCTTCCTTGGAGGCTGCGGAAGATTTCGTACCCCCTCATCCCTGGACACTTTGGGCCTGGTCCCGGTGCTAGCCCTCTGAGTGTACTCCTCTGGACCTTTATGATAGTCGGCATCTTGTATGTTGCCAACACCTCCGGTCTGGCCTCTACCTGTTCCCATATCCTGGATCATCACCACGTTTTGCCGTAGGGGTGTCATCGCCTCCGTTATGGCACCCATCAGTTCCATAAAGCCGCGCCGTATCTCCTCTTGCAGCGTCCTACTGATGTGTTCTGCCATGGCTCCTCTTTGTGTCTCCTGAGCTTGCGCGATGGCGACATTTATGCCGGACACTATTTCTGAGGGCAGTGCGATCGGATTTCCTGGCAAGTTCCAGCTGTCCTCACCGCCCTCGGCACCTCGGATATCGTCGTTTTGCATTTGTTCGCGGACGGTACCTGGCGGCGGAGTCCTACGAGTCATTTTCCGCTTAGACCGCAAGTTGTAACTGCTCATCAACCTGTCCCTAGCTTACTCTAACGACCTATCCTATGTAATTATTAATCAATATTTTTATTTCTAGCAAATTTTTACAAGTAACCTTTTACGCGCTGTTCTTCTACACAATTCAAAATACGAAAAAAACACTAAAGGGGGGAAAGGAACCACATAACTACAAGAAATACTCTGCACCGGACTTTCTACGTCTTTCTTCGTCCACTGTCTATACGTTTCGCGAGCGCTGTTGACGTCCCATCTTTTACAGAAGACTGAGAGTCAAGGGCGCTCACTTTCCTACCTCGCTGCTTCATGCCCACTACCCTACTGGACGTTCTGCACGGGATATTGTAGCTGCTCCGAGTGCTACGCGTGGCCGACTCATGTCCCCACCCCAATCTCTTCCTTTCTGCGACTTAAATTATGGGCATGGGCGTATTAGGAGGTCGACCTAAACCAGATAGGAGCTATTAAAAGATAAAGAGAATGTATGTAGAATCTGATTTAAGGTGAAAATATAGAAAAAAGATGAAGTGCTAAAGTTTAAAAATGGGGGGGAAAGCGAACTGAGACTACGGGAGGATGAAGAAGATGCTGCACATGGCAGGGAGACCCGAGAAATTCGGATCCGGATCTCTGGTAGGGTGGGTACGTCGGAGATACAAGACCAACACCTCAACCTGGTCCACGTAGCGGTAGGAGATTGTTTGTCGAGTAGCGTCTGTATGGTCTATTTTTTTTACGTTACGTTAATTTCCGTTTTTGTTGTAGCCGTTTCAAATATTGTCTGAGATGCTCGATTTGTTTGGTTTGTTGTGCGAACGGAGGGCTTGGGAAGTATCCAGCCCTGGGATGACTGGCTAGCCGGCCTTGCCCCACCACCAAGAAGTTCGTAACAATAATGGCGTCCAATTTAGAAGAAATTATAAATGTCCAGCGGAGAGAAGCTGTCTCGGGTGGTAATTTACAATCTAGGTCCGTCGGTGTTCCGGTGGCCTGTGAGGGACTGAATTGTTGGCTCACAGATGCACGGCGCTGGGGGACCTGGGAAATGTAAAGAATCCACAAAGTAAATTTGTTTTTTTTTGTTGGTTTGCACTTATCTGACAACGGGAAGCAGGAGCTCTAGATGAGGACTTAGGTTGGCACTGGCAGGGGAGAATCCTCAAGCCAGTTAGCAACCGTCTCGATGCCTGGTGTACGGAAAAAGAGTACCTGGAAAAGAGAGAGTACCGGTAGTTAGAAGAAGGCAAAATAGAGATATGTTGCTTCCCCTTCTTACCACTGGATGGGATCGGGAGGGTAGTATCTCGAAGAGATGTTTGTTCCGAGTGGCATGTGGGGACATGAGTCGGCCACGCGTAGCACTCGGAGCAGCTACAATATCCCGTTCAGAACGTCCAGTAGGGTAGTGGGCATGAAGCAGCGAGGTAGGAAAGTGAGCGCCCTTGACTCTCAGTCTTCTGTAGAAGATGGGACGTCAACAGCGCTCGCGAAACGTATAGACAGTGGACGAAGAAAGACGTAGAAAGTCCGGTGCAGAGTATTTCTTGTAGTTATGTGGTTCCTTTCCCCCCTTTAGTGTTTTTTTCGTATTTTGAATTGTGTAGAAGAACAGCGCGTAAAAGGTTGCTTGTAAAAATTTGCTAGAAATAAAAATATTGATTAATAATTACATAGGATAGGTCGTTAGAGTAAGCTAGGGACAGGGACAGGTTGATGAGCAGTTACAACTTGCGGTCTAAGCGGAAAATGACTCGTAGGACTCCGCCGCCAGGTACCGTCCGCGAACAAATGCAAAACGACGATATCCGAGGTGCCGAGGGCGGTGAGGACAGCTGGAACTTGCCAGGAAATCCGATCGCACTGCCCTCAGAAATAGTGTCCGGCATAAATGTCGCCATCGCGCAAGCTCAGGAGACACAAAGAGGAGCCATGGCAGAAAACATCAGTAGGACGCTGCAAGAGGAGATACGGCGCGGCTTTATGGAACTGATGGGTGCCATAACGGAGGCGATGACACCCCTACGGCAAAACGTGGTGATGATCCAGGATATGGGAACAGGTAGAGGCCAGACCGGAGGTGTTGGCAACATACAAGATGCCGACTATCATAAAGGTCCAGAGGAGTACACTCAGAGGGCTAGCACCGGGACCAGGCCCAAAGTGTCCAGGGATGAGGGGGTACGAAATCCTCCGCAGCCTCCAAGGAAGCCGGAGCGGTTAAGCCAAGACTGGTTCCGGAGAATGGACATCGAGGATCCTGTTCCAAGCGCTGGAAGGCAGAACCGCGACCAAGCAAATCAGAGGTTTGCATCGCCAGAGGAAAGGAGAGAAGACTGGAGAGGCTCCAGATGGGGACGTGTGGACAAAAGGGACATCCACTTCGACGGTAATCCAGATCCCAACAAGATGACGGTAGAAGATTTTGTGTTCCGGGTCGAGTTCCTACGCAGGCAGAACCGACGCTCGTGGGATGAAGTCCTGGATAATTTCCATCACCTTGTCAAAGGCCAGGCAGCCGAATGGTATTGGCAATTCATCCGAGAGCGCCCTCCGGAGATCTGGGAAGATTTGAAGGACGAGTTAGTGTCCCGGTTCCGAGCCGTAGGTGGCGAATTTGAGCGGTTACGCGCCTTGCACGAGCGGCGACAGCAATCTGGAGAATCCGTGGAGGACTATTTTAGAGCGATGCGCAGACTGGCAGCAAGACTCACCACGTCCATGGCCGAGTCCGATATGGTGCAAGTCGTGAAGAAGGGACTTGATGATGAGATCGCCAGATCTGTCTACGCAATCCGGGTCCGTAATCTGGAGCAGCTGAGAGAAGAGTGCGTGGAGGTGGAGCATTACTTTCGCAGGCTGGAGCAGAGGACAGTTTATCGCTCGGGGCCGAAGTTCCAGTCATCCGGAAAGCGAGTGGAGGAGATAGAGCCAGAGTTGGAACTGTTGGAGGAAGAGGAAGAGGTTATCGTTGAGGAAACCCATCTGACGAGCAAGCCCAAGCTGTGCTGCTGGAACTGTGGCCAAGTTGACCACGGATTCTGGGATTGTGTGGCGAAAGAGCGGAAAAAATGTTGCTACCGTTGTGGGGAGCCAGATATGTTCACGCCAACATGTCCCAAGTGTTCGGGAAACGCTCGAGTGGGCGTGATGAAGGCGGGAGATCATCGCCCAGGAACGAAGCCCGCGAGGAGATGAACAACCCTCTTCCTAATAAGATCACACAAAATATTTATAATAATAATCAAAATAATATAGTAAATAAAAATAGTTTAAAATTCTTACCGGCCGAAGAGAAGATGAGGAGGTACATGGAAGTCCGAAACCGGATCTTTGACGATCGGCAGCTGGAAGGGATGCGCAGAGTCAGTCGTAGACTCCAAAAGGCTCGATCACGGTTCCGGAAAAGGCGACAGACTCGCAAGGAGGTAGCCGAAGCAGTCAGGCGTGGAACAGGACGCGATCCCTGAGTTTTTGCCGAGGTACAGATCCGAGGAAAGCGGATTGCTGGACTCCTGGACACGGGGGCATCCGTAAGCGTACTAGGTAAGGGCAGTCGAGAGCTCCTGATCGACCTCGGAGTGGATATGGAGAAGTATGTCTCAATTGTAAAAACAGCTTCCGGGGAAGACAAGTCCCGATAATATACTTGTCTAGAGATTTCTGTGGAGTATAATGGAGAGAGCAAAGAGATCTTGTTTTATGTCTGCCCGTACCTTGAACAGGCTATGTATTTGGGAGTTGACTTCTGGAGGTCCTTCGCTTTAGCTCCAACAGTCTTGGGAGAAAAGCCAAGCACATCCAGCGAGGCACAAGTATCCGAAGTGCAGATGTCGCAAATTAGCCAATATGCCGAAGATAGCCAGGAAGACGTGGATGTGGATGCCTGGGATTTGGAAAAAGGGGAATCGGAAGAGCTGGAAAAGGTTAAGAAGGAGTTCCTGACGTACGAAGACGCCGGATTGAGAATAACGACGGTGGAGGAGCATCGGATCCAGTTGGTGGAGGGCGCTGATCCCTTTAAGGATCGGCACTATCCTCAATCTCCGGCGATGCAGGAAGTAGTCTGGGGTGGACAAAATGCTGGAATTAGGAGTTATAGAGGTCAGCGATAGTCCATGGAGCAATCGGACGACAGTGGTGCGGAAACCAAACAAAAACCGATTCTGCTTGGACGCCCGAAAGCTAAATCAGCTTACCGTTAAAGATGCTTACCCTCTTCCGAGCATCGAAGGCATACTGTCCAGGATTGACCAGACGTATTACATCTCAAGTGTCGACCTCAAATTCTTGTTCTGGCAAATCAAGCTGGATCAAGAAAGCCGGAAGTGCACTGCATTTACCGTGGCGGGGCGTCCGCTGTATCAGTTTGTGATGATGCCTTTCGGTCTGTGCAACGCTGCCCAGCGGTTGTGTCCGGTCATGGACAAGGTGATCCCGACTCAGCTCAGATCCAACGTATTCGTGTATCTGGATGACCTCCTAGTGATAGCCCCGGATTTCCAAACACATCTCCGTTATTTGAGATTGGTAGCACAATGCCTGAAAAGAGCCAATCTAACAATAGGTTTAAAAAAGTCGAAATTCTGCTTCAGGTCATTGAAATACCTGGGGTTTATCATTGGAGGCGGCACGCTGCAAATGGATCCGGAGAGGATTTTGGCCATCCAGAGAATTCCCAATCCAAATTCCGTGGAGCTACGAAGTTTCCTAGGAACCGCAGGATGGTATAGGGGCTTCATCAAGGATTTGAAGAAGCATCCGCGTGGGAAGTTTTCATTGTCAAAGGAGGCAGAGACGGCGATAGAATCCCTTAAGAAGGCACTAACCACGGCCCCGGTACTGGTGCATGCTGATTTCAGACGTCCCTTTTTCATCCAATGCGATGCCTCGAATTATGGAGTGGGAGCAGTACTGTTTCAGCTGGATGACGATAAAGCGGAGCGTCCAGTAGCATTCTTCTCGTCCAAGCTGAACAAGCACCAGCTGAACTATTCCGTAACGGAGAAGGAGTGCCTAGCTGCGGTGTTAGCGATCGAGAAATTCAGGCCGTATGTGGAATTAATGGCGTTTACCGTGATCACTGATCACGCAAGCTTGAAATGGCTAATGTCGCTAAAGGACTTGAACGGTCGTTTGTCGAGATGGTCCTTGCGGCTTCAGAGGTTCGACTTTGAGATCCAACACAGAAAAGGAGTCGACAACATCGTGGCGGACACACTATCACGCTGCATTGAAGAGGTTGCTCTAGATCCCACGGAGATCCTCGGATTCGAGACCACGGAATTCGAAGCGGACGAGTATAAGGAGATGCGAGAAGAAATCTGCAAAAACACAGAATTATTACCAGATCTTCGAGTAGAGGGAAACCTTATATTCAAGCGAACGGCCTTTGAGCAAATGGACGACCAAGTGGAAGGTTCCATTTGGAAGTTATGGATTCCCGCGTCGGTGACAGCAACTCTCGTCGCCAAGGCCCATGAAGACCACAAAGCTGGACACGGTGGCATGAAGAAGACCCTGCATCGGTTGAAAAGGCACTATTACTGGCCAGCGATGACGACACAAGTGCGGGAATATGTCCGAAACTGCGACACCTGTAAGGAGTCCAAAACACCGAATTTTCGCAGCCAAGTAGAAATCGGTCAGGAAGTGGTTAGGGAGAGGCCATTCCAGAAAATCTACATAGACTTCCTGGGGAAGTATCCCAGGTCGAAAAGGGGACAGGCCTGGATTTTCGTCGTCGTGGACCATTTCTCAAAGTTCACCTTTCTGAAAGCGATGAGAGAGGCCACCGCGGCAAATGTGGTAGAATTCCTTGTGCAGGAGGTATTCCAAAAGTTCGGAGTGCCAGAGGTGATCCACTCCGACAACGGAAAGCAGTTCGTCTCAAAGGTGTTCCAGGACACGATGGGCACCTTCGGAATACGACACATGCGCACAGCCGTATACTCGCCGCAAAGTAATGCAGCCGAGAGGGTGAACCGGACGATATTGGCTGCAATAAGGACGTACTTGGAAAAGGATCACCGAGAGTGGGATATGTATTTACCGGAGATTGAAGTGTCGATCCGGGACTCAGTGCACGAAGCCACAGGCGTAACGCCGTTCTTCGCAGTGTTCGGACAGCAAATGTTCCTGAATGGCAGCTGCTACAAGCTGGCGAGGAAGTTGAAATCGTTGACGGAGCATGAGGTGCACGCCCTGGATCCCACGGATAAGCGTTAGATCAACCGCGAACACATAAAGAAAAATTTACACCAAGCATACGAGCGAAGCAGCCAACGCTACAACAAACGGGCCCGAGTATTTCACGCCAGACCTGGTCAAGAAGTCTTCCGTCGTAACTTCACACTCAGCGACTTTGGGAAGAGCTACAACGCCAAGTTCGCAAGGAAATTCCTAAAGTGCCGAGTCGTACGCCCAGTAGGCAACAACGCCTATGAGTTGGAGGATCTATCGGGGAGGCCTGTGGGGATTTTTCACGCGAAAGACCTAAAAGTGTAGGAGCAAAAATAACACCAAGATAGCAAAAGGGAAATGTACTCACGTATTAACTGGTAGAAGCGTGGGTGTAAGCCTACGTTGGGGCGCTGTAGGCAAGGCCGACGCAAACTTATAGGTCCTTCAATGTTTGTGAATAATTCTTCGCGTCCATGGTCCCCCGAATTTTCACTATGTGTTGCATTTCAGGGTAATCGATGGAAATAATTTGCATGGTAGAGAGGAAGATTTCCAGACAAGGTGGCAAGGCCGAGGTTGAAGGGGTAGTGGTGAGCGGATAGTGGCGCCCCTAGTCGGGCGATCTTAAAACTATGAGATCCGCGCGCTCTTGAATTCCCTTGTGGAGAGAGGAGAGCCGGTGTCCCGGAGCCAATTCACCCACACACGCTTAAGGGGAGAGAGCGGTTACAGGAAGAGTAGGCCATGCCCTTGAACCAGGTTTAAGGGCAATAGAAGAGATCGACGGGGCTTGGCAACCAACGAGATAGGTATGGGAAGCTTAGGCTTAGGCTTGGACAGATCGAAAAAATCGTTGGCGGAAGAGAGTACAAAAAAAAATCGTTAAACGGATCGGGTCTCAAAAAAAAAAAAAAAAAAATTTAAAGTGAGTGGAATGAGGATGGGTAGGGTTCATCACTCAAAGTGAATTTTTTTGTCTTACGTTTCCTCGAATAGCAAGGAGGAAGTAGAGCTGCCTAGCGGGACCGATGCGGATAGACTAGCAAAGCTGGGAAAAAAAGGAACAAAGTGAGTCCGCTCCAATGGGGGAGAAAAATCCCAATTTAAACTCCACTTTTTTTTATAAATTTACTAAGAACTGTGCCCAGTTCCGCCGTCCTGTCCACAGCGGCATGGTCCTTCGCCCGGAATATCGTCCCGTCCTCCAGCAAAGATTTTATTAAATCCCATTTAAATACATACATATAATTTAGAACCCACTAGTCCGTCGCATATCTGTTTATACATTTATTTATTTATTTACCTTTAATTATATTTATTTATTTATTTATTTGTTATTATATATGTAATTGTCACTATTTATAATTATTTATTTATTTAATCATATTTAATATAATACGCCCATGCCCATAATTTAAGTCGCAGAAAGGAAGAGATTGGGATGGGGATTAGGAGGTCGACCTAAACCAGATAGGAGCTATTAAAAGATAAAGAGAATGTATGTAGAATCTGATTTAAGGTAAAAATATAAAAAAAAAAGATGAAGTGCTAAAGTTTAAAAATGGGGGGGAAAGCGAACTGAGACTACGGGAGGATGAAGAAGATGCTGCACATGGCAGGGAGACCCGAAAAATTCGGATCCGGATCTCTGGTAGGGTGGGTACGTCGGAGATACAAGACCAACACCTCAACCTGGTCCACGTAGCGGTAGGAGATTGTTTGTCGAGTAGCGTCTGTATGGTATATTTTTGATGTGTCGTTACGTTAATTTCCGTTTTTGTTGTAGCCGTTTCAAATATTGTCTGAGATGCTCGATTTGTTTGGTTTGTTGTGCGAACGGAGGGCTTGGGAAGTATCCAGCCCTGGGATGACTGGCTAGCCGGCCTTGCCCCACCACCAAGAAGTTCGTAACACAGTACCTGAATTTTGTAGACATTTTACAAAAAATAAATTTCTGAACTTGATGACACTTGATGTCTTCAGAAAAAAATAAAGTTGTGGCTTCCACTTCCATTCACTATCGAATTTGTTCGCAAACATGTTGTATGTTATGAATTTCATTTGCCCACCAACGAGTGCGAACATTTCTCGCAAACATCATTATACCCGTACTCAAAAAAGAGTTAAGGGGTATATTAGATTTGTGGTAAAAGTGGATGTGTGTAACACAGAGAAGGAAAATTTTCCGACCCCATAAAGTATATATAGTCTTGATCAGCATCAATAGCCGAGTCGATAGAGCCATGTCTGTCTGTCCGTCCGTCCGTCCGTCTGTCTGTCTTGTTTGACGCCTGGATCTCAGAGACTATAAAATCTAGGGCAACCAAATTTGGTTTCCAGACTCATGTGATATCACACTGCTACAAGTGTATTTCGAAATTTCGCCCCGCCCCCTTCGGCCACCACAAAGGACAAAAATCTGTGGCAGGCACAATTTTGAAGATACGATAAAACTAAAAACGCAGTATCGTAGAGAACCATATCTACCCGATTGCCGAATCTGAATCAGATCGGATAAAAATTATAGCCACAATGAAGAAATTACTTTTCAGTTGCTTCCCCCGCCCCCTCCCGCAAGAGAAACGCTACTCTATCTCCTTCTCGCTCGCACACTCTGCCGAGTTCAGTGCGCGAGCAACCCCTAGCTGAGGAGATGTAGAATATGAATGGTATATATATAATCTACATGTTAGATGTAAAATATACATTGTAGATGTAGATGTAGATAACAGATGTAGCAAAAAAATGTAGAAAGTAAAATTTTTGTTTTTTCTCTTAAATTTAAAAAAATCATTCTCAAAAATGTATATGATGACTGAGTACGGGTATAAGTAGTACACGTTCCTTCTCGTTTTGTTTACATTTTTCAACGAGTCAACATGTCAGCGGACTCCGAGACAGTAATTTCTTGGTAATTGCTTGTATATGCTTGGAAAAAAAAAGAAAAAGAGAAATCGACAAAAAGAAAGCACAGTATGTGGATGAAAGAATGGTACGAAAAGCGCCAGAAAATCACCCATACTAATCTTTTAAAGGAGCTAAAAGAAACATCTCCTGCTGATTTAAAGAATTTCCTAAGAATGGACAGTGGAACATATGAAGCATTATTACATTTGGTTGCTCCTGAAATTGAACGACAGGACACAGTAATGAGGGAAGCAATAAGCGCAAATGAAAGGCTTTCATCGACCTTGCGTTTTTTGGACAGTGGCCAAAGCTACGAGGACTTGAAATTTTTAACTGGCATTTCTCCCCAGAGTCTCGGGCGCATAGTACTAGAGACATGTAGTGCCATAATTAACATGCTCAAGCCGTATATTAAGGTAAGAAACAATTGTTTTATTTAAATATTATTATAAAATGGTAAACCTCTTATGCGTATTCATCGCTATTTAATAAATCCGTGAATGAGGAAGCTGACACGTTTCTATTTTGTGTGATATAACCTGGACCTGGTGCGTTTGTATCTTCAGACAGAAATTATGATACGGTGTTAGAGTCACTTGCTATTGGAGTGCTCACATATATTTTTTGGCGCGGATAAGCCGGAACTTGCATATCGTAAACAGGACCAGTATTGGGCAGGCCTGCAATGCTTGATACTCCTTGATAAGTAAGAATGTTCAATTGGCCTTGCATACGGATGTCGTCAATTCCTTTCTTTGCGAAAAGCTGTTGCTCCTTCGACATCTTCCTTCAGCGAAAATTTCAGCGTCATCTCTTGGTTTTTTTGCGCTGATATTGTCCAAGTGCGCGACTGGCTTTTGCAGGAACTCAGCTCCTTCATCTCATTTGCGTTTAGTGGCCTTTGGCTAGAAAGTACAATTTTCGACTAATAACGTGTTTATAATTCTACTGTTATAGATGCCCACGAATGAGGACGAATGGAAAGAAATTGCGACTGATTTCGAAAATCAATGGAATTTTGTTAATTGCATAGGCGCTATTGACGGAAAGCATGTGCAGATAAAAAATCCAAAAACATCAGGATCATTTTATTATAATTACAAGAAAACGTTCAGCATTGTAATGATGGCCATTGTGAACGCAAATTATGAATTTATTTGTTTGGAAGTCGGAGCAAATGGAAGGGCATCAGATGCTGGAGTATTTGCACAATCTACATACAAAAGGCGCTACGATGAGCAATCCCTTTTTATATCGAAGCCACGGCAAATTGAAAATACATCATATAAACTGCCATATGTGTTAGTAGGGGACGATGCCTTTCCCCTCTCATCAAATTTAATGAAGCCCTACAGCGGAAAAAAGTTGGAAAAAGTACAATTAATTTTTAATTACCGCCTATCAAGAGCTAGGCGCATAGTAGAAAATGCCTTTGGAATTATAGCCAGCAGATTTAGGATCCTTCTTACAACTATGTCTTTGGAGCCAGAAAAGGCTAGTGTTATTGTTTTATGTTGTTGCTATTTGCACAATTATTTGTCGAAAAAGAACGGATCAGTATATTTGCGAGGTGCAGCAGATCCCGATAATACATCTGGAGGAGTTTTGCAGGCCGACCAGAGAATGGTCGCCATTGAGCCATTAATTGGTGGAAATTGTGGCGAAGATGCGAAAGAAGTTCGTGAGAAGTTTTGCGACTATTTTAACACAGTTGGAGCAGTGCCTTGGCAGAATGATCGCAATTAATATTGTACTTTATAATTCACGCTGCGCTTTTTGAAAATAAACAATTTATATTTTTGCTGAAAATACTTACTATTTCAATTTCCGGGCCGTCATCGAAGGTATTGATTCCATCAACATAGGACTCCTGCTCGTATAAAAAGTGCAACTCGCTGAAATACCAGATGCTTGGCTTGTATACATCATCCACTCCAGCGCTAGATTTTTCGCTTCGTTTTATTTTTTGCAGCTCGCGTCTCTATGTCGCACGCAGCGAACATTTCACTGTGTCAATAGTTGCCTCTTCATCAACTTCTTTAAATTTGTTTAAGAGCACTTCCCATGATTTATTTCTCATATTTTTATTTTTATAAGAATCGCTTTTAGCTTGCCACAGCGCAGGCTCGTTTTGCAGGCAATCTATAAATTTTTGCAAAAATTGTTTTGACATTTTAAATAGCCACCAGGCCATAAGCTCCAAAAAAAAAATAGTTGTTACACTATTTGACAGGATTGGACAACAAATGTTTGACATGTAATAAACAAATCAGCATCTATTGAAATGATTAAGTATTCATTACACATATCGAGTTTTCATTGTTTTTAAGATGTATTCTGCTATTCGGGACGGAAACAAATCCAACAAATCAAAAACCATGGCAATCGGTACAGCCGTTCTCGAGTTATAAGTGTTGTAACAAACACGACTTTCTCTTATATATATAAATATATATATATATAATTACTTACGTAAATACAAATATACATATGTACAAACAAAAAAAAAAAAATAAACAATACAATACAAATACAAATAAAGTACCCGGCAAACTTCGTACCGCCTAACAGTCAATGAATGTCGTATTACTTTTTAGCTGAACTAATTTAGGCTTTGATGAAAGTAAAACAATGATACAAAATAATATATTTATATAGGAGTACCTACGATTTGATTTTGAATTATAATATTGAGGTCATCTACATCTTTATTTTTAGCGGCCAAAATTGCTCGCTCACTTAACCATTTAGTATTTTTTTGCTTAGTAATGATATCCGGGAATACTTTGTTGATAAGCTCGTCTTTTGATGATACGAAATTGCAAAAATTTGGAGGAAATGAAATCAAACCGCTCGATTTGTCAACAGGAACCCGGCCATTACCGATAGTCAGCAATTGCTTCGAGAAATCATCAGCAGATAGATCGTTCAACAATGCAACTCTCATATTTACAGACAGTTGAAGTTTCTTTACAGATTTGATGCTTTGAGGCAAGCGTTTATTTCGTCGGCAGCAGTAGATCTTGGAATGACTGATCATTGCACCACCAAAACATCTCGAGTCATTTCGCAGATCTTTTAATGTTCGGTCTAGTGCTTCCAATGCGCGTTTGTGCGCCATTGTGAATTCGTCCCATATGATGATTTTTGATGCTACTAAAACTTTGGCCATTGCGGAGAGTTTCGAAATGTTACATGTCGGTTGTTCAGTAGTTTGAAGGTTTAATGGCAATTTTAACGCTGAGTGAGCCGTACCGCATCCGTCTAACAATGTGGCCGCTATTCCAGAAGAAGCAATTGCCACCGCAATTTCGGATCTCGCACGTACAGTGGCCAAAATCAATGCCATGAGGAATGTCTTCCCAGTTCCACCGGGGGCATCCAAAAAAATAAGCCGACATTTCCATCATCAATTGCATTAATCAGTGTATTATAGACTTCCCTCTGCTTAGGATTCAACAGAGGTACATTCGTTTGAACTGATTGGATTAGTTCATGTGGATCATATTCACGTTCCAATTCTCTATTAAATGCGTTATTCATTCCGCGATCTGGCGCTGGCATTCCTAGGTTAGGTTAGGTTGAGGCGGCTGTCGGGGTTGTCAGAGACCCGACACACCTAGGCCCGTTGTGATACCGCATGTTACGTTCCCTTCTCCCTCGTGAGACCCTATTTTTTCCATTATCCCATCCGGATGCCCTAATAAAGCTTGCGATCCTTCTGGGACTGATTGCAGACATGTCCGAAATGTCACCTAGAAAAGGAGCGCCCAAGTATTGGAGTCTCCTTCTACTGAGAGCCGGGCAGGAGCAGAACAGGTGTTCCACAGTCTCCTCCTCGTCCTCATCTCTGCAGCTACGACAGAAGTCGTTATATGGGGCGCCCAGCCTGTTTGCATGTGTGCCTATTAGCCAGTGTCCTGTAAGGGAGCGTATGACTGAGCTGCACCTACTCCTGCTGAGTTTGCAGAGCTCATCGGTGCGCTTCTTATTTATGTTAGGCCATGTTTGCCGAGTTATGCGACATAGTGGCACAGTTTGCCATCTGTCATTTATTAGTTGCTTAAAATGTTCTTTTATTTTGAGCTTGCAGGTGGCCATTGGCATACGAATATCCTCCTTATCATTGAGAAGGGGGATTGTTGTTCCAGCTCTGGCCAGCTCGTCTGCTATGCAGTTGCCTTCAATGTCCTGGTGGCCCGGCATTCCTAACCTAACTAACAAACTGCCGCACATGAGGTAACACATATCTTCGATCAAGAGCAAAGTCTGGTTATGGATCTCCTCATTCACCTCAAGATCGGAATTTCTTGAGCTGACGCGAATTCGATGTAAAATATCTTCTGACATGTTATCTTTGTATTTGTTCCACAGGTCACGTGTGTTCGATGGGAAGCATGTTGAAATGATGATAGCAAATAATGTGCGTATCTTACTTGGAGACGCAGAAATAATTGCTTTAGCGATTGTCGTGTCCCAATGAGTATCGTTTTTCCACTTTACCACTTAGGCAGCACAAACCAGGCGTTTCACCAGCAAACTTCAATGCTCCACAATGCTGGCAAACAACGTCCATTGGACCAATGCAAACTAAACGATGCAAGCTGTAGTCGATGGTGAAATCATACAGAAACGCTGCTCGATTCAAATCAATACTTGAACCATTTCTTCTTGCACTTCGAAGATTATTCCTCTGTTCATCTGTACTATAAGCTCGACAATTTCTCCTTTCTAACCTAGCCGTTTCACGGGCTGCCTCTCTTTGCTCTTGTGTTTGAGAAGCACGAATTAAGGCCATTCTTTGCTCCATACTAACACGGCGCTGTTCTCGTGCAATTTCTCGTTCTCCATCAGATAATTGACTCGCGATATTCCGTTGCCTAATATCATTACGGCTTCGCTGGGAAATATTAGATCTTCTAGGACGCGGCATTGTTATGAAAATGTGCACTCGTATAAAACCATCAAACTGATTTTTTATTCCCTAAATTCCGTTCCTTTCCGATGATTTTATGCTTTTACTGTAGAATAAATCTTAGGTATTATTTTCGGGAATTTGACTATTTGACAGGATTGGACAACAAATGTTTGACATGAAGAAAGAAAAACAATGAAAACTCGATATGTGTAATAAACAAATCAGCATCTACAGCCGTTCTCGAGATATAAGTGTTGTAACAGACACGACTTTCTTTTATATATATGTATATATATATATATATATATAATTACTTACGTAAATACAAATATACATATGTACAAACAAAAAACAAAAAATAAACAATACAATACAAATACAAATAAAGTACCTTTCCCTTACATACCTCAATGTAACAAAAAGCCTTTCAATGGGACCAATTGGTTCTCGACAGAACGTCTGCTATTTTGTTATATACGGTTCAATTTAATTGGCAATGTAGTCGAATGTCTCCATCTGCATTCTGGTATACTCAAAAAACTTAGTGGGGTGCCTTCTCAGCTGCTCATAATTGCTATCAATTATTGTTTTCTTAATTTGCACATTTTCACAAAGAAACATTTTACGCACGCGCGTGAACAACATTGTAAAGTTCCTATTTAGGGCTGGGATAGGCATCAGTCTGTCCAGGGTCCGCTACAAGAAAATTTGTAGATTGTAGGAGAACTTCAGGTTTCGGGCTGAAATGCAGTGGGCAAGAAATGATGACGCGGTAGTTTTTGTTTTTGTGGTTCTTGGTTTATTCTTTACTCTTTCATTCACTTTGTTATGATCCGCCTTTTTGCCGCCCTGGCCTATCGTTCCCGGCTAGCTCTCGGGGAAGTCAGGGGCGTTTTCGACCCGATAGCCAGGGGACGGATTTAACAAAACTATGTACTGAGACATAAACAAAAAACACAAATCAAACCTTCCAGGTTTCGTCCTCGTTGGCACTCTCTTCAGCGGGGTCAGTAGATGTTCTTGACCATGGCGAGGCCCTCCCTTCCATGAGCGTCCCGTTTTATGTGGTGAGCGCTCCCAAATTTTTCTAGGCTGGTTCTCCTCTCTCTCTCTCTCTCTCGTCCCACCCACCCTCAGGTCTCTACTCCATCATAATTCTTTTCATTTCTCTTTTAAATTCATGTTTTATTATTCTATCTAAATCTATTTATATTCTACAACATTTTAGACGGCTACTAACTCAATTAACGACAATATGGACTAACATAAAAAAAATACTAACATTCAAAAAAAAAATACCTACGAAACCTATTTCGCCCGACTTGGCATCTCCCCTCTTTTTCCTATCGAAAACCACAAAACAAAAATGTAAACAAACTGGAAAAATAAGTTAATGTAACAAATAATTTTAAACGAAAATCTAATTCATTCTATAACTTTTTATTTCCTTTTTTTTTCTTTTTTCTTTTTTTTTTTTTTTGTCCTTTTTTGTTTTTGGTGTGACTATTCGTGTGTTTGATATATGTGTTAGGATGTGTGGGGGGAAAGGTGATGGTTTGAGGTTTTTTTAATATATATATGTGTACATGCGGGTTTTTTGGATTAATGTGATGGGGCGTGAGGTGTGTGAGTATATCCCCATTGGGGTGATGTGGATCCTACTGCCGCCTCCTCCTTCCTGCGCCGTCGTCGTCCCCGTTGCTTCCTCGTGGTGTCCGGGCTTCGTTCCTCCTGCCGTCGTGGCCACTGTGCTTTTTTTTTTTCTCCAATCTTTTCTTTCTCGAACACACGTTTGCCTCGCTTGGCTCTTTTCCGGAAACTCCTCCTGCTTGTTCTTCTTATCCCTCCTTGCAACCCTGCTCCAGCCTCCCAGGATCCACAACAGAGGCCGCTGTCTCCTCTCCTTCTCCAGCCCTGTCGGCAAACGGCTCCTTCACCAAGCCGTCCATAACACCACACTCTCGTTTAAAGGTCCTGCCGTCGAAACGGGAGTGCAAAACCAAGGCGGCTTCTGGATTCTACACGCCCAAACGTAGGCCATCGCCCAAACCCTGAGATCCGCGTCTCACGCTCTACCGACTTATATGACCGGGCTACTGCTTCAGGTCTTTAGCATGGAACACTCCTAGCCGTGCCCCTTGTAGCGTCTCCAGCTCGTACAAGCTGTTTCCAATGCTCACTTCACATACTTCGGGCTGAACTTGGCGTTGATGTTATTTTTGAAGCTGCTCAACATGAAGTTCCGCTTATACACTTCCTGACCAGGTAAGTATCGAATTTCCCTTGCCTTTCGATCATACCGCTCCTTCGATCTCTTATAGGCCTCCTGCGAGTTCTTGCGGACCTCATCGCGGATGATCTCCTGCTGGTCTTGTCTTGCCACGAGTGATACTTGCGCGTCGTTCAGGGCTCCCAGTCTCCGTGCTAATTTGTAGTCCCGCCCGCTGGTGAACATGTGCTGCCCGAACAGCACGAAGTATGGTGACGTGCCTATGGCTGTGTGTATCGCACTCCTGGCCGCCCCTTGTATCTCCGGCAACTTCTCATCCCAGCGTGTGTGATCTTCACTGACATAAGTCCGGATCGCTGCAAGAACGGTCTGATTCACGCGTTCTGCCGCGTTCGCCTGTGGTGCATAATTCCCAGATTTCATGTGCGCTATACTTCTTTTGGTCAAGAAGTGTGCAAATTCGGCTGATACAAACTGCTTTCCGTTGTCCGTGTGTACCATTTCAGGAACGCCAAACTGTGCGAAGACCTCTTCATGCAGGAATTGGATTACGGCCGCCGATGTGGCTTTGGGTAAGGCCTTCAGCCAAACAAATCGAGACATGTGATCAAGGACTATCAAGATGACTACATTCCCCCTTCGGGTTCTAGGATATGGACCCAGAAAGTCGAGGTATATCTTCTGCATTGGCCTTTCGGTTACGGTCTCTGCACCCATCATTGGACGACTAACTTGTGTCGAATGTTTCGTCTCTTTGCAGGTATCGCAATCCGCGACATATGCCTTCACCTGTACCGTCATACGGGGCCAATAGAAATACTGCCGAAGGCGTCCCAGTGTCCTCGCGACACCTCCATGCATTGCCACGTCGCTATCGTGTGCCTCCCGGATCAGCGTGTTCGTCAGTGCTTCTGGAATCCACAGCTTCCACTGGAACTCCTCCAGCTCTGGCCGGGCAAATTGCGTACGCCTAAACAGCAGGCCATCCTCCACCTTCAGGTCTAGAAAGTTGTCCCTATCCTGCTGTATAGTCTCTATTCTCCTCAGGTATTCCTCGTCTTCGAATGCTGTGGTGTCGAAATCCAGGAAGTCGATCGCCTCTACGTCAAACGGACGAGACAGCATATCCGCGACAACGTTGTCCTTCCCCTTGCGGTGCTCTATTTCGAAGTCATACGCCTGGAGAGCTAATGACCATCTAGCTAGTCTCCCATCCAGCGCCTTGAACTTCATCAGCCACTGCAAGCTTGCGTGATCCGTTATCACCGTGAATGGCATCAGCTCTACGTAAGCCCGGAACTTCTCTATTGCCTTCACCGCAGCTAAACACTCTTTTTCAGGAACGCTGTAATTCAGTTGCGCGCCTCTCAACTTCGCCGAAAAGAACGCTATCGGGTGTTCCGCTCCTTCCTCGTCCTTCTGAAAGAGAACTGCTCCAATCCCCACGTGGCTCGCATCACACTGTATAAAAAAGTGCCTCTTAAAGTCCGGGTGGCGTAACAAGGGAGCGCTGTTAAGTGCTTTTTTTAGCTTCTCGAACGACTCGTTCGCTTCTACCGTCAGCTTAAATGAACCTTTCCCTTTCAGGCAGTCTGTGAGAGGAGCTGATAATGCCGAGAAATTTCGAATAAACCGGCGATACCAGCCGGCTGTCCCCAAAAATCTCCGAATTTGTCGCACGTTCGTCGGCATCGGTATCTGCGTGATCGCCTGTACCTTTTCCGGATCGGTCCTCAGTGCGCCATCGCCTACGATGTACCCTAGGTACTTTAGGTATTTATATACAAACCTCGACTTATTTTTTCCGATTGTCAAATTCGCCTCATTGAGACACTTTGCCACTTCCTCCAACAGCTTCATGTGTTCCTCAAATGTCCGGGAAATGACTAGCAGGTCATCCAAATATACGAAGACATGGCTTCGTAGTCGCTGGGGAATCACGCGGTCCATTAATCGACACAGCCGCTGTGCTGCGTTGCACAATCCGAACGGCATCGACTTAAATTGATAGAGTGGTCTCCCTGGCACCGTAAATGCTGTATACGTTCGACTTTCGGGCTCCAGCTCTATCTGCCAAAAGGCGTGCTTCAAGTCAATGCTGCTGATGAACACGGTGTCCTCCACCCGGCTCAGGATCGATTCGATGCTCTGCAGTGGGTAAGCATCCTTGATTGTTAGCTTGTTCAGCTTCCGCGCATCCAAACATAATCGGTTTTTTCCCGGCTTTCTCACTAGCGTCACCCGATTGCTCCACGGACTTTCGCTGAGTTCGATGACTCCTAGGCGCAGCATCTCATCCACCTCCGCAAACAACAACTCCTGCACTGCAGGGGATACCGGATAGAAGCGCTCCTTGACGGGTACTGCCCCCTCGACTAGTCGTATCTCGTGTTTCTCGATCTTCGTTCTCCCTAGACCGTGTGCATCGAACGACCGAAACTTCTCCTTCACTTGGTCCAGTCGCGTCTGTTGGGAGTTTGTCAACTCGTGGGGTTCCATCGGTCTACTCCTCGTCAGCAGTTCGGCTTCGATTTCAGCTACTTCCTCTCCTTGTTCCCGGCCTACTATCTGCGGCGCTAGTCCAAACTTCCGCCAGAAATCGACCCCCAGGTACAAAGGCTGTTTCAGTGAGGGACACAGGAACAATTCCATGGTATGCTTCTGGCCTCCGTAGGTCATCAGTGCCGTCACATGACCCAGGATTTGATGAGGCGTGCCTCCTGCGGTTTGTACTGAGGATTTCGTGGACTCTTGAAGTTTCAGTTCTAAATCGTCAATTAACTCCTTTCCACCTCTTCCCAGCAGGCTGACTGATGCCCCTGTATCCAGCAAACCCATCAGTATCATCGAGCCCAGGCTCACTCGCGCAAATGGGCGGTCATCCTGTCTCATTGCAGAGCGGATTGCTGCACATATGCCGCGTCTCCTCCTATGGCGTGCCTGGAACCTGACCCGAGCTCTCTGTGTTCTGGCTGAACCTGTTCGAGCGATCTCTTCCACCTCGTCTCCCATTATCCTCTTCCGGGTCTGCTCGTATCGATGCTGTCTTTCTGCTAACGGCTTACGCTCTGACCATCTTGCCCCAGGTAAGACCGATTGGTTTACCTCATATATTGTATTATATATATCTTTTTCCTTATTTCTAGGTACGTTATCTACTTGTAATTTTATATTATCATTGGAGGACAGAATTACTGGTTGTTCCTTCGCGGTGATGTGGAACGCGACTCCTCCAATTGTGTCGTGCTCCTTTTCCCGTTTCCCGGCCGGCATTTAGTACACTTAGGGAGGATTACCCCGGCTGCCCCACACTTATAACAGAATATATTCCGCACCGCCGCCTCACACTCAAAGTATGTGTGCCCCGGCTGATCACAATTCCAGCACTTCAGCTGTGTGCGATCGCCCCCAGACTCCTTCGCCCTATATACGGCCTCTAATGTCTCTGTCTGCTCCTCCAGCTCCTGGTTCGCCGCTTCTACTTCGTGCACTTTAGGGTCTTCCCTTCGCCTGCTACTCTCGTGATCTGTGCCGCTCCTTGTCCATCGGGTTGACAGCAGCTTCTCAGCATCTGCACACTCTTCTCGTAGTTTCTGCAGATTTGGGATTTGCATAGGATAAATCACCCTCGAGACTGCATCCCTAATATTGACCTTGACGATCTTTATAAGATCATAATCCGAGAATGGATTCAGCAATCTCGACCGCAACACTAACATCTCCTGAATGTATTGGTCTGCCGATTCCCCATGGCGTTGCCGGCGTTCCCTCAACTCCTGCTCTCGCTCGAACTCTGTCCGTCGCACTTGGAACTGCTGTTGGAGACCATGCCTAAGGTTCGGCCAGTCCGGCACTCCTACTGTCCGAACGTGCATCCAATACCAGTCCCTAGCCTGACCCGTGACTAGCGTATGAAACGCTTTCAGCACCTCTGACCACGAGACTTGGTACACCGTCTGCAGATGTTCCACTCGGAAGATGAACTCCGCCACCGGCATCCCCTTCGGATCGCCATCGAAGCTCAGACCCCATTTCCGGATCTGCACCTGCTCCTGCCTGACTTCCCCGTAACTTGGACGACTCCTGTTAGGGTTTGCATTGGCCCCTGAGCCTCTGGTGTTGAACAACCAGTCCTCCACGGGTCTCGGTTCGCCGCTAGCCCTCTGCTCGGCCTCCAATGCCCGATTATCCACAAACAGGTGCGTGGGTGGAGCTTGCTGGTTCGAGGGCATTTCCTGCGGACCTCCTCCCAGACTGGTGTTTTGTGAGCCCACATTTCTCCTCTCCACATCACTGGGCGTTCGCTCCACCTTCAGCGAGCCGACCACCGCATTTATTTGTTTCATAAATTCCAGCATGTCCGCTTGCATCGAGGCTCTGAGTGCCTCCATTTGTTGGCCCAACGATGCTCGGTACGTCTCCTGAGCCTGAGCTATCGCCACATTTACGGCCGATCTCAATTCGCTGGGTATTCCGCGGTCTCTGTGACTTGGAGGCTGGCCTCCTACAGCCCCTTCCTCCGGATCTTCCAGTTCCATCACCGCCCTTTCTGGTCTTGTGCCGGTTTTCCCGTCCTGTGACCTAGTAGTCGGCATCCTGTATGGCTGGAACCTTCTCTGAACCTCCGGGCTTCGCCTAGTTTTCCCCGACCCTTTGAATTCCGCCGGTTCACTCATACACCAATCTCTCTTTACTCCAATTCCTCCTTCGCACAAATATCTCTACACACGGCTACTTAATTTTCTATACTAAAGCTTTCTCAACTATCTAACCTATTCCAAAAACATAAACACCCTGACGGACAACGAGAAAATAAATAAATAAATAACTCAATAAATATATCTGCGACTAAACCACAAAAAATGTTTAAATAAATAAATAGTTTTAAATCTAAATAAATAAATAAACATCCATGTACACCTACTCGCCTAAATAAATACTAAAGTTAAATAAATAATTACTCTACCAAAACAAAAATCTTATTCCGCTGACCTACGTATTTAATCCTACTTCTAAAATTGTCTATATCCAATGTTAGTGAGGATATTCAGCCCTCGAGAATAAACACGTAAACAAAGACAAATATTCCACAATCTTTGGGCGAGACGAGAGAAAACTGCAACTCACTGTTGCAGTCGGTGAGTGAACCAATCTTTTTCCCTCGCAATTAATTTCCGCTTTTTTTTTTTCTTTGGAGTGCCAACTCCCTTTTACTGTTTTGTTTCAGTTGCCTTGGACCCCTCGAGTCGGGCAACGATGCTGATGCCTTCTCGGCACCGCACGGACCACAACTCGAGAGACCCCCGACAACCCTTCCGATCCGATCCGTGGACCCCTTAAGCCGGACAACGTGGCTGTAGCCCATTTGGCTACCCCAGGACCACAACTCGAGGTATCCACTCGTCAAATCTCTTCGAGGCCTCCACGAGTCGGACAACGTGGCTGCAGCCCATTTGGCTACACCAGGACCACAACTCTGGAGACACCTGCTAAATTCCCCTCCTCAACGGCTACTATGGCTGGGGTCTATTCCCGGCTCACGGACCAGCTGAGTGCTAACTCTTCCCGGCTCATTCTCAAACAGGGTATCTTTGACCCCCCCGTTCAAAACCGATGCCATTCGTTTTAATTGGGCGCCATTTGTTATGATCCGCCTTTTTGCCGCCCTGGCCTATCGTTCCCGGCTAGCTCTCGGGGAAGTCAGGGGCGTTTTCGACCCGATAGCCAGGGGACGGATTTAACAAAACTATGTACTGAGACATAAACAAAAAACACAAATCAAACCTTCCAGGTTTCGTCCTCGTTGGCACTCTCTTCAGCGGGGTCAGTAGATGTTCTTGACCATGGCGAGGCCCTCCCTTCCATGAGCGTCCCGTTTTATGTGGTGAGCGCTCCCAAATTTTTCTAGGCTGGTTCTCCTCTCTCTCTCTCTCTCTCTCTCTCTCTCGTCCCACCCACCCTCAGGTCTCTACTCCATCATAATTCTTTTCATTTCTCTTTTAAATTCATGTTTTATTATTCTATCTAAATCTATTTATATTCTACAACATTTTAGACGGCTACTAACTCAATTAACGACAATATGGACTAACATAAAAAAAATACTAACATTCAAAAAAAAAATACCTACGAAACCTATTTCGCCCGACTTGGCATCTCCCCTCTTTTTCCTATCGAAAACCACAAAACAAAAATGTAAACAAACTGGAAAAATAAGTTAATGTAACAAATAATTTTAAACGAAAATCTAATTCATTCTATAACTTTTTATTTCCTTTTTTTTTTTTTTTTTTTTTTTTTTTTTTGTCCTTTTTTGTTTTTGGTGTGACTATTCGTGTGTTTGATATATGTGTTAGGATGTGTGGGGGGAAAGGTGATGGTTTGAGGTTTTTTTAATATATATATGTGTACATGCGGGTTTTTTTGGATTAATGTGATGGGGCGTGAGGTGTGTGAGTATATCCCCATTGGGGTGATGTGGATCCTACTGCCGCCTCCTCCTTCCTGCGCCGTCGTCGTCCCCGTTGCTTCCTCGTGGTGTCCGGGCTTCGTTCCTCCTGCCGTCGTGGCCACTGTGCTTTTCACGTTTTTTTTTTCTCCAATCTTTTCTTTCTCGAACACACGTTTGCCTCGCTTGGCTCTTTTCCGGAAACTCCTCTTTGCTTGTTCTTCTTATCCCTCCTTGCAACCCTGCTCCAGCCTCCCAGGATCCACAACAGAGGCCGCTGTCTCCTCTCCTTCTCCAGCCCTGTCGGCAAACGGCTCCTTCACCAAGCCGTCCATAACAACTTAATTGTTTACGTTTTGAGACTTGCTGCTCTGTGATTGGCTGTGTGGTGCGCTGGTGGACTGCTTCTTGTATTGTCTTGTGTTCGGGCTGATGGACTGCCTGCCTCTTCGGCCGATCTTGGCCCTTTTATGCAGCTGGCGATCGCACCTGTCTTTGACCCGGAAATAATTTCTTATTGCTAACTTATGATTATTGCGTGGTAATGATTGTAGGATCAGTTAAGGAAATTGCCAAGGTGAAAGCAAAGTATCAGGTCAAGCTTCAGGACCATCCTAATAGACTTGCGCAGTCTTTAACTTGGTACACGTACCTTGTATGGCTATACACGACTCCGGCGAAGAGCCCTCCCCTCCCAGCAATAATATTTAATTAGCACTGTACTCTAAATAATTAAGTGTAATTAATTAAATAAATGTATTAATTAATATTTGCATACTTGTCGTCAGTCTCTAATAGAGAAGATTCAGTAAACAAAAAAACAAAAATTAAATTCAACTTTATTTTTTTTTTTTTTCCAATTTCGGTCACAAATTGGCCCTTGTCCACCACAGGGACCATTCCGCAATAGTCTTTGGATAGGTGTCGAATGGCCTCTTGATGGAGCATTGGATATCAAAGTCAATTTAAAAAAATAACAAATTAAAATCAATTTTGATTTATGTGCATACATACATTTGTATATAAGTCTATCAATACATATTTTATTTAATGTATTATGTACACGTGATATTTAAGAAGACCTACATTAAAGTACAAAAATACAAACAAATAAAGCTAATATTAATATTAATGTCACAATTGCGTTGGCTTTGCAGGGATGTTCTGCACTTATTAACGATCCAGAAATTTGATATTCACGTACTGAAAATAAATTTAATTTAAAATGTATTATTAAAGTATTTAAGCAATAACACTTCGCAACGAAATGCAACTTTTTTATCTGGATCAAAAACTTTAGAATTACAAAGTTATTTAAGACTACTCAATAATTACACTGGTCAACACGATTTTTCCTCAGGGAACAAAACCAACTTTTTCTTAAAGATTTGGGGCTTAGAAATGGTTTGATGATATTTTTTTTTTGCTAGGGAAGAACTTGTTTTTAAAGAATTATTGAAAACTGGTATTTTTTTTAAAGCTTTTTTCAGAGGTAGCGCTTGTTTTTTTTCACATAACTCTAGTATCTTTATCTATCTGGTTGTTAATAACTTTTAAAGTCAAAATTCCGTAAAAAATACTGCACAAAAATGATAATTTTTGCATTTCAATGCTTTTTATTTCCCAGATGGTAAGCTGAAATCACAAAGTGTTTAGGCTTAACTTCTAGTTGTTTTAATTATCTTTTCAAAATAGCAAAGTTCTTCACAACCAGACGTAAGATACTAGAGATATGTAAAAAAAAACAAGAGCTAACTCTGAAAAAAGCTTAAAAAAATATACCAGACTTCAAAAATTCTTCAAAAAAGAGCTGTGCCATAGAAAAAAAACCACAATTCTTTAAAAAAAATTTAAAGCCCCATATCTATCAGAAAAAGGTTGGTTTGGATCCTTGAGGAAAAAAAAGTTCGATTTTTTCGAGTAGTGTTATTTAAGAACACTCAAATTGTGTGGAAAAAAACACTGACTAACCTCTGAAAAAAACAACCAAAGCGGAAAAAATTATATAAATTTGTGAGCTTATGATTTATGTGAAAGGTTGTGTTTAAATGTATGTTTATTGACTAAATATAGTAATAATGGGTACAGCTTCGGTGTATATTTTTTTAGTTATGTTTAAACGCGACTGAAAAGTGATAAAAATACGGTATCAAACCAACTACGACTGTCGAAAGCGACGACTGACAACTGAATGGCGAGAGGCCACTGAGCGGCGTCGGCTGACGTTTTCGCGATCTCCTCGTTGCTGTCTCTGCTCTCTTGGGGAGGTCTGCACTTGTGTGCGCGACCCAGCCTTCTTACATTTATGTAGAATTTTTAAATATTTTACATTTTATATTTGTTTGCTACATCTATTACATACATCTAAAATGTCAATTACACATCTAAACTGTAGATTCTACTGTAATGTAGACGCAAAAATTTTTTGGAAGCATTATGAAGCCAGAATTGTCAACGGGAAGTATGCCATTACCAATGACTAACACTTTTCTGGGAAACAAATCTGCTGAAGCATCGTTTTGCAATTGAACACGTACATTTGTAGTCAACCTAAGTGTTTTCACAGAGCGCCACAAATTATATGTTTTCAAACATGCATTAATTTCATCAGCAGCAGTTCCTAGTTTGTCTACAGGTAATGTTTGTCTGAAATCACCTGCTAACACCTGCACCACCAAACAATCGATTATCTCCACAAATATCTTTCAACGTACGATTAAGTGACTTCTTGTTGCCCATAGTACACTCGTCCCATAAAAAAAGAGAGCATTGCTGCAGCACTCCCGCCATTGCAGATCTTTGTGAAATATTGCATGTAGGATTATCGTCAGCCTGCATATTCAAGGTCAACATAAGGGCAGTGTGCGCCGTGCGACCACCATCCAATAATGTGGCAGCGATGCCAGACGAGGCCAAAGCCAATGCGATTCTACCTTGTGTTCGAATGGTAGGCAAAATAATCGAATTTACAAACGTATTTCCGGTACCTCAAGCTACATCCAAAAAGAACAGTCCACCATGTTGTTCTTCGATAGCTCGCAATATTTGGTCGTAACCCGTTCTTTGATTGATATTTAATTATGGCTCATTGTTTTGCACAAACGCATTAAGCTCGGCATGATTATACTGTTGTTCACGCTCCAATTACACTACTCGACAAAATCGAACTTTTTTTTCCTCAAGGATTTAAACCGACTTTTCTGATAGATATGGGGCTTTAAAATTTTTTTTTGAGAATTATGGTTTTTTTTTTATGGCAGAACTTTTTTCGGCAGTTGGGCCCGCAACCTTCCAAAAGGTATTTTTTGTTAATTTGTTTCATTTTTTAGGTTTGGTTAACTGTGCCACTATGTCGCATAACTCGGCAAACATGGCCTAGCATTAATAGGAAGCGCACCGATGAGCTCTGCAAACTCAGTAGGAGTAGGTGCAGCTCAGTCATACGCTCCCTTACGGTACACTGGCTAATAGGCACACATGCAAACAGGCTGGGTGCCCCATATAACGACTTCTGTCGAAGCTGTAGAGATGAGGACGAGGAGGAGACTGTGGAACACCTGTTCTGCTCCTGCCCGGCTCTCAGTAGAAGGAGACTTCAATACTTGGGAGCTCCTTTTCTAACTGACATTTCGGACATGTCTACAATTAATCCCAGACGGATCGCAGGCTTCATAAGGGCATCCGGATGGGATAATGGATAACATAGGGTCTCACGAGGGAGAATGGGAACGAAACATGCGGTCTCTGACAACCCCGGCAGCCGCCTCAACCTAACCTAGGTTTGGTTAACGAATTTTAGCTCCAAAGTCTCTCCATAGATTTTAATAGGCGATACCTTAAACGACGCCAAATTAATGCACCTATACATAAAAAAATAGAGGACACAGGATATCATTTTTTTTTTACTTTTCCTGAGTTTTTAAAGTCAAAATTTCGTAAAACACACTGCACAAAAATCATAATTTTTGCATTTCAATGCTTTTTATTTCCCAGACGGTAAGCTGAAATAATAGTACTGGTGGATATAGCTTCGGTGGATATGTTTTTAAAGCGACTGACAACACAATTGATCCCAACTACGACTATCCAAAACGACGACCGACAACGGAATGGCGAGAGGCCTCTGAGCGGCGTCGGCTGACGCCCTCGCGATCTCCCATACTCTCTCTGCTCTCTCGGGGAGGTCTGCACTAGTGTGCGCGACCCAGCCTTCTTACATTCGGCCATCCTGACATTCGTCATCCTGACATTCGTCATCCGTCCCGGATGACAACAGCTCCTCGTCTTCCTCGACAAACTTCCACAGCTTGCGATTGTCACAACTAGTCGCTGTTACATTTGGTCCTTCGATGTCCGGGGCTGCTTTCTTCACGTCGTATCGTCCGTTACGCTTAATGTTGACGATCTCATACGGACCAAGGTATGAACTCGCCAGCTTTCGACCTGCAACAAATTGGGGTTAGCTTTACAGCGACGAGATCGCCCAATCTGTAGCCATGCTCGACACGTCGTTTCTTGTCAAAGTTGGCTTTGTAGGTCTTCTGTGCTTGCTGTATATTCTGCCAGGCTTCATTTCGCAACATAAGACGGTCGTCGTTAAATTTCTCCACCAGCTCCTGATTCAGTAGTTCCATTAGTCGGTCTTCTGCGTTGCTATTCATCTTGATGCTTTCGTCGACATATGAATGTGAGAGTTAATCGCTTTTTGCACAGAAGGTACATACTTGAACCACTTTGATGGTTCCTCTGATGACAGCTTTGCTATGATCGAAAGGATTGAGCGGTTGACCCTTTTGACTTGACCATTACCTCTGCCAACACCAGTTCTTGACCAGACGTTGGCCGTGAATGCAACGCCTCTGTCGCTTATCAGGCGCCTCGGAAATCCGAATACGTTGGACCACTCGCCCGGCTTCGTTATGACCTCTTCACAGCCTGTAGACTTAGTTGGAAACAGCCAGACAAACTTTGAAAACCCATCCACTACTGCCAGAATAAATTTATACTGTTTAGACGTCGCATCCATCGGACCCAAGTAATCGATGTGCACCGTATGGAGTGGTACATCTCCCTTGTCGATGCAATGCAAGAGGCCTTCTTGCTTCCCGGTCTTTTATACAACATACATATACAGTTAGATATTAAATTATTTACCTTCCCCTCTAAGTGGGGGTTGTAAAAATGATGCTGAATTCTGTGCATCGTCTTTGTGCTTGCGAAGTGACCAGTGTCGTGTGCACAACTTCTTTATAGAGTATTCCACCTTTCAGCTTGTAGTTTTCATATGCACCGTTTTGTAAAACGGGAACAATTGCATTTATGCCATCGTCGCTCTGCTGTGCCTTCTTTAAACGTGATGATATCTCTGATGTAAGTACGTAGACTTAAGGATAATGACATAGAGAGTCCACATGCTTCATTTTGTCTGCCGCTCGATGTTCCATTTCGAAGTCGAAGTCCTGCAAATGGAGCACCCATTGCGCCACTTCTCTTGATATGTCAAGCTTACTCGTCGTCTGATTAAACGCGATACAATCCGTGACCAGCTTAAACCTTATTCACAGCAAATAATGTCTAAACTTTTTCAATGCCAGATATGCAGATGTGATCTCTAGTATGTAACTATGTTGCTTAGATTCAGCTTGCGTCGTCTTCTTGCTAAAGAAATAAACCGGGTGAAGCTTACCATCGAACATCTGCAATAGAACTGCGCCGCAGCCATCTTTGGACGCGTCAGTGTGAAGCTCGGTTGGCGCATTCCTTATATAAATTCGCAAAACACGCTCCGTTACAAGAAAGGATTTCAACTGTTTGATCTCCTGTTCTTCCTCTGGTCCAATCTTAAAATCGAAGTCTTTTTTTTAAGAGATTTGTAAGCGGACGTGCTACTTGCGCATATTGTGGTACAAACTTGCGAAAAAATCCTGTAAGCCCCAGCAATGCTTGGATGGCCTTGACATTTTTCGGCATAGCGAAGCGATTTACAGCGTAACACTTCTCTTCTCCTGGCCAGATCTGACCATTTTCGATAATGTGTCCCAAGAACTTAATACGCCGCTGCAGAAAACTACATTTATTCCACTTAATCTTTATTTCATACGAAGCTGCTTTCTCTAAAACTTTCTTTGTTGTGGTTCTCCGACTTCGTTGGCATAAATAAATTTGTCATCCGTGTACAGCTGCAAAACGTCTTCATTGATAAGCGGCTTGAATATGTGATTTACAAACCGTATGAAAGCTCCTGGGGAGTTTGTAAATCCGAACGGTGCCTTGTTGAATTCAAAAAGTCCTTTACGAGTAACAAACGCAGTGTAAGCTCTGCTATTCTCTTCCACGGGCACATGGAAAAACCCATTTTCCAAGTCCATAATGCTGAAAAACTTTGCTGCTTTGAGATTTTCCAGAACGTCGTCCATCATCGGCACGGGAAAGCGATCTTTCAACACCATGCTATTCAGTTTCCGATAGTCAACGCAGACTCTCAACGTGTGATCTTTTTTCTTGACTATTACGATTCTGCTCGCTACGTGAGACGTCGATTTGCGCACAATACCCAGATCGAGCCACTCATCAATCTGCTTCTTTACAGCTGCTGCTTCATCTCCAGACAAACGGCTTGGCGACTGGCAAAACGATTTTATAACTCCATCTGGGACGATCTTCAGCTCTATTGGACATATTTTGGGTACTTCGGCTGGCTTATAACTGCTTTCCACTAGCTGCTCAATGTTCTTCTGATATTGGGGTGGAGCAACAAAATTACCTGGAGTTTCGATGACATTATAAACCATTTTATACTCTTCTTCCGACTTTTTCTGCTGTTCCAGGCTCAAAAAAGAGACTCCGTTTAAATCGGCCATAAGTGTGAACTTCTTAATGAAATCGTAGCCCAAAATTCCGTCACATTCCATCGCATTGTTTGGAACCACCAGAAATTTATGCTCGGTTCGCAGCTGATCCACTTCTATGTCGGCGTTAAAAAATCCAATTGGCTTTGTATTCTTGTTTCCCAGGCCACCCAAGGTTGTTGCACTTTCCAGCACCTGCACATCGTTCAAATTTTTGAATACCCCTTCTCTGACCAAGGTCACGTCCGACCCAGTGTCAACCACATTCACATTAGTTTACGAGTATTGTCTTAAAGCGACTGCGATCCATAATTAGATTCACCCTTCCATCTTTCTTCGGACAGTTACGGAAAATATGTCCGTACTCGTTGCAACGGAAGCATTTGGTATCAACTGTATGCGACATTCGTTTGTGATCCAGAGAACTGCAATTGAAACAGTATTCTTTTGTGCCTTCAGGTACCATCGCTTTACTTTTGTACACCACTGTGCTCTTGTCATCGCTGGGTTTTCCTTGAACTAATAAATGGCATACTCTTCGTATAGCGCTTAATACGACCGGCAGCGATGCATCGCGATTTTAAACTCGTTTTTTATTTGCAACCCGTCTACGATATATCACAATACTGCTTCCTCTTCAACACTGCCGACGCTTGCCAACTTTTTCATGCTCAGCATATACTCATGGAATATCTCCGACTTCAGCATTTTACGATTTCTCAACATTTGGCGAATATCCGCACAATTAGTACTCGTTTCCAGTTCGCTTATTAATCTGTCTTTTAGATCGTCAAAATTGTACACGCACTCGAATTCCAAAAAAAAAGGTTATCCGCGCCAAACATTTGGGTTCGGGCCTGAACATATTTTTGTTTATCCGACAGTTCGTAAGCCTCCGCATTATTCTCAAAAATGTCGGACCACTGTTGCACAGGGATAGAGTATCCATCGAAGTCGCTCAGGGTTAACAGTTGCATCATTTGTTGGACCCTGGCGTCGTTGTTTGGCACGCCGTACTCAAAAAGAGTTAAGGGGTATATTCGATTTGTGGTAAAAGTGGATGTGTGTAACGCAGAGAAGGAAACGTTTCCGACCCCATAAAGTATATATATTCTTGATCAGCATCAATAGCACCTAGATCTCAGAGACTATAAGTGCTAGGGTAACCAAATTTGGTTTCCAGACTTATGTGATATCACACTGCTTTAAGTGTATTTTAAAATTTCGGCCCGCCCCCTTTTGCCAATACAAAGGACGAAAATCTTTGGCAGGCACATTTTTAAAGATACGAAACTAAAAACACAGTATCGTAGTGAATGTCCATATCTACCGAACTGCGGAATCTGAATCAGATTAGATCATAATTATAGCCAGAATGAAGAACATAATCTTCAGTTGCTTCCCTCGCCCCCACCAGAAAGAGACCTACTACTCATTCTCTTTCTCGCTCGCACACTCTGCCTCGTTATGTACGCGAGCAACCCCTAGCGGAGAAGTTAGATGTAAAATATACATTTTAGATGTAGATAACATATGTAGCTAAAAAATTTAGTTTTTTAGTTCTAAAATTCTAAAAAATCAAATCAAAAAAAAAATTAATATACTGATTAAGTACGGGTATAAGTAGAGTCGCGTCTCCAGAAGCGACTCGCACGTTCCCTCTCGTGTTCTTCTGGGTTCAACCCGGTTTCTCGATCTTGCTCCGTCTCGGTCAAATTTTCATCCAGCAGCAGCAGATTACCCTTTTCGATTCTTGCTTCCACTACGTTGATTTATTTCGACGGCGTGCGTCTGGTTCCCGGCATTTTCCTTTTTTTTCTACATTTGTGTGTTTATTGCGAGCGACACGACCGAGCTGTTCTTTTCTTTCTTCTTGCGAACCGTCACAACGAGTACTGATCTCTATCGTTCTTCTTTTCCGAATGTCTGTATTCGTGTGTGTATTACGAACAGACAAAACAGCGAGGACCAACAACGTCGACTGAACTGTTCTCTTTCGTTACTTTTCCACGATCGTATGTATATTACGTGCCGACACAAAACAACCCCCGACAACAACGACGCTGACCAAACTGTTCTTCGTTCCTTTTCTGTTCTTTCGGAGGTGTATGCACGCCGCAACAAAAATTCGAATTTCGCAACAATTTTTCGCTTTTTGGGCAAATACTGTAATTTCATAACTGTTCGACTGTACAACTTTACGACTTTACTTCATTATTTGAAATCCATCCACTTTAGGCAACTGAGCTTATTTCACTTATCATTACAAACCGCGCATTCAAAACAGGACGAGCCCCCAAATGTGAAAGGTTGTGTTTAAATGTATGTTTATTGACTAAATATAGTAGTAATGGGTACAGCTTCGGTGGATATGTTTTTAGTTATGTTTCAACGCGACTGACAACTGATAAAAATACGATTGATACCAACTATGACTGTCGAAAGCGACGACTGACAACGGAATGGCGAGAGGCCTCTGAGCGGCGTCGGCTGACGTTTTCGCGATCTCCTCTTTGCTGTCTCTGCTCTCTCGGGGAGGTCTGCACTTGTGTGCGCGACCCAGCCTTCTAACATTTATGTAGAATTTTTAAATATTTTACATTTTATATTTGTTTGCTACATCTATTACATACATAAACAATGTCAATTACACATCTAAAATGTAGATTCTACAGATAGAATGTAGATTCTACATCTTCTCCGCAAAGGTCCCTCATTGCACAGGGCAGAGAATGAAAAATAAATTCTTTATTCTGGCTATAATAATGATCTGATCTGATTCAGATTAGGCAATCTGGTAGATATTGTACTGCGCTTTTAGTTTTATCGTATATTTAAAATTGTGGCTGCCACAGATCTTCGTCCTTTGTGGCGGTGGACCCGACCGGTCAGGGCGAAATTTTGAAATAAACTTGTAGCAGTGTGATATCACATGAGTCTGGAAACAAGATCTGGTTGCACTAGATTTTATAGTCTCTTAGATCTAGACGACAAACAAGACGGACGGACGAACAGACGGACAGACAGGCATAGCTATATCGACTCGGCTATTGATGCTGATAAAGAATACATATACTTTACTAGCAGACCCGCGCGCTTCTCTGCTTACTGTAACGCGAGTTAGGAATTCATCGAAATTAAACAATGACAATTTTGATGTAATAACATATTTTATTTATTGCAATGCTTTGTGATAAACAACATTCTTTGTTTTGCCGTCCGTACAATGAATAATTAATGCCGAAGGTTTGACTACGCTATATACAGTTGACCATGAGAAAATACCGGATTCTCCAAATTTAAACCCCAAATTTGTAACGACTTCATTGTGCTTTATTAATAGTCATAGCAAAATCAAGACGAATCGGAAATTGTAGTCGTTTGAGATCAAATGGCATGTCAGTCGGAATTGTCAGAATTCTCGGAATTCACCACAAAATTTCACAGTCAAAATTGTTGCATCAAGTAAATTAGTCATAACTTTTTTCACAGAAAGTCTTGTACCATTGCAAAGTCGTGGTGGATTATGATTCCGAAGCATAATTACGGTGACACCAACTTTTACTTGTAAATATTATGGTAATTCAGTTAAATCATTAGAAATTCGTCTGGATAATTTAAAACATCATCTTTTGATAATTGTAACAATTGACCTCTACGCAACCATTTATCCTGGGATGGAATTCAAAATAGATGCGCTGATCTAATTGACTTCTTTATTTGTTCCGTCCAAAATTGCTCTTTCAACCAGTCATGGTTTCTATAATTTTGTAGAATATTTGGAAACACTCATAACACTACTCGACAAAATCGAACTTTTTTTTCCCTCAAGGATCCAAACCGACTTTTTCTGATAGATATGGGGATTTAAATTTGTTTAAGGAATTATGGTTTTTTTTCTATGGCAGAACTTTTTTTTGAAGAATTTTTGAAGTCTGGTATTTTTTTTTAAGCTTTTTTCAGAGTTAGCTCTTGTTTTTTTCACACAACTCTAGTATCTTACGTCTGGTTGTGAAGAACTTTTAAAGTCAAAATTTCGTAAAATATACTGCACAAAAATCATCATATTTGCATTTCAATGCTTTATATTTCCCAGACGGTAAGCTGAAATCACAAAGTGTTTCGGGTTAACTCTTAGCTGTTTTAATTATCTTTTCAAAATGGCAAAGTTCCTAACAACCAGATGAAAGATACTAGAGTTATGTGAAAAAAACAAGCGTTACCTCTGAAAAAAGCTTGAAAAAAAATACCAGTTTTCAAAAATTCTTTAAAAAAAAGTTCTGCCATAGAAAAAAAAAATAACATCAAACCATTTCTAAGCCACAAATCCTTAAGAAAAAGTTGGTTTTGTGTAATCAAGTATTCCTTCAATGACACAAAAGTGCAAAAATTATTTGGAAACATTATGAAGCCAGAATAGTCAACGGGAAGTATGCCATTACCATGGACTAACAGTTTTCTGGGAAATTGAACCTAAGTCAACCTAAGTGTTTTTACAGAGCGCCACAAATTTTATGTTTTCAAACATGCATTAATTTTATCAGCAGCAGTTCCTAGTTTGACTACAGGTAATGTTTGTCTGAAATCACCTGCTAACACCTGCACCACCAAACAATCGATTATCTCCACGAATATCTTTCAATAAGAGAGCATTGCTGCAGCACTCTCGCCATACTGCAAATTTTATGTTTTCAAACATGCATTAATTTTATCAGCAGCAGTTCCTAGTTTGACTACAGGTAATGTTTGTCTGAAATCACTTGCTAACACCTGCACCACCAAACAATCGATTATCTCCACGAATATCTTTCAACGTACGATTAAGTGACTTCTTGTTGGCCATAGTCACATACAATAAGAGAGCATTGCTGCAGCACTCTCGAGATTGCAGATCTTTTTAAAATGTTGCATGTAGGATTATCGTCAGCCTGCATATTCAAGGTCAACTTAAGGGCAGTGTGCGCCGTGCGACCACCATCCAATAATGTCGCAGCGATGCCAGACGAGGCCAAAGCCAATGCGATTCTACCTTGTGTTCGAATGGTAGGCAAAATAATCGAATTTACAAACGTATTTCCGGTACCTCAAGCTGCATCCAAAAAGAACAGTCCACCATGTTGTTCTTCGATAGCTCGCAATATTTGGTCGTAACCCGTTCTTTGATTTATATTTAATTATGGCTCACAAACGCATTAAGCTCGGCATGATTATACTGTTGTTCAAGCTCCAATTACACTACTCGACAAAATCGAACTTTTTTTTCCTCAAGGATTCAAACCGACTTTTTCTGATAGATATGGGGCTTTACAATTTTTTTTTTAGAGAATTATGGTTTTTTTTTTCTATGGCAGAACTTTTTTTGGCAGTTGGGCCCGCAACCTTCCAAAAGGTATTTTTTTGTTACATTTTTTCATTTTTAAGGTTTGGTTAACGAATTTTAGCTCCAAAGTCTCTCCATAGATTTTAATGAGCGATACCTTAAACGACGCCAAATTAATGCACCTATACACAAAAAAATAGAGGACACAGGATATACTTTTTTTTTTACTTTTCCTGAGTTTTTAAAGTCAAAATTTCGTAAAACATACCGCACAAAAATCATCATTTTTGCATTTCAATACGACTCACAGCTGAGGATCGGCACCATCACCTGGGTGTAGACAATCATGAGGACGGCGCCAATGCAGAACTTGAGATGGTCGAACATGCGCGCTCCCTGGTTGCCCAGCTCAAGATCATCCCGAAGAAGAGGCCGCAGAGCAGATGGTGGAACAGCTGGATGGTGAGCGCCAGGCGGGCGCGCATTATACGAAGCATCATCACCCGGATCAGAACCACGAACTGCATCACCCCCGAGACGTCACTACGCCCGTTGTGCATGCGTTGCGAAAAGGCCCTCATCTGCTCCAGCAATACACGGGCCCCGCTCATCAGAGTGCCGTCCGTGGAGTCCGCGCTGCCGGCGAAGATTGTGGGCAGGATTGGACGCTTCGGCTGCTCCACGAACAGCGTGGTGACGGCCTGCTGCGACTCCAGCTGCGGATTCACAATGTCCGCCTGGCTGTCATCCTGTGTGATGTAGCAGGCATTATCCCGTTTCATTTGGATGCTCCCCGTCACACCGTCGCGCCTGCAACAGCCAGAGAGTAATTTTATTCCTTCCAGGGGAATATAAGGGTTACGATCTGCTGACTGAGTGAGTACTCGTCTTTACAGTCCAGTTCTTTACAACCAGACGTAAAGAACTATTGTTAACTAGTGTTATTTGTTGAAAATGTCGTGCATTTCACGATTAGCCGCTGTCATACCTAATTAAGCTAATGCTTTGCTTGCCGTCATCAAGCAAAGGTCTTCAATAGCGATCAATAATTCGTTGTAAATTAAAATATACGATAGAATGCGAACAAACATTCAATTTACATAAACAAAACTGTTGTCTTTTATAATATTTGTGGCGCCAAAACTCGAATTATACTTACGTATATTGTTCAATAAATGATTCGACTCAGGTGTCAATTCATTAAGTAATGTGCTCAATGGTTGTATTGGGCTGCCCAATTCAGGCAATTTCACTTTACCACTCACACAGAAAATCCCACCTGCGTCACCTTTAAATTGTAATGCCTGACAATGGCGACAACGGTCGTTCATTTGACCAATTATAATTTGCCTATGAGAAGCGTAATCAGTGGCACTATTGTACGCGAACGCAACACCTTATAGATTTTGTATACCACGACGTTCATTTGCACTTGTTGTTGTATCATTGTTCCATTGATTTGAACGGGACCTTGCTGTGCGTAATCATTTATTTTCATTGCGATAGCTACTTTCACGGCTCCTTGAAGCCACAACTTGTAACGACATTTAACTTTAAAAACCACAATGGCTGGTTTAAAACGCACACATTTTCAAAAGCAACAAATATTCTTACACAAATTGAAAATTTTTCAGACAAATATTTTTCACACTAAAAGTTATAATGGATATGATAGATAAAATAAAATGTTCTGTTTTACAGAATTTTTTATTAATTTTAAATATTTTTGCATCCTATTTATAGAAAAGTAAAAACTTTTGTACAATTATACAAACAATTATATAATAATAATTAATTTTCAAGTTTTATTGACTCACTCAGAACATAATGATTAATTTTAAGTTATACTTTATAAATCAAACGAGAAGGAACGTGTGAGTCGCTTCTGGGGACGCGACTCTACTTATACCCGTACTCAGTCAGTATATACATTTTTGAGTAATATTTTTGAAAATTGTAGAATTAAGAAAAAAATTTTACATTTTACATAGTTTTGCTACATATGGTATCTACATCTACATTTACAATGTATATTATACATCTAACATGTAGATTATAGATGTACCATTTAGATTCTACATCTCCTCCGCTAGGGGTTGCTCTCGCACTGAACGCGGCAGAGGGGGAAGCAACTAAAAATTAATTTCGTCATTCTGGCTATAATTATCATCCGATTTGTTTCAGATTCGGCAATCTGGTAGATATGGGCACTTTCTACGATACTGCGTTTTTAGTTTTATCGTTTCTTAAAAAATGTGCCTGCCACAGATTTTCGTCCTTTGTGTGGGCGGAAGGGGGCGGGGCGAAATTTTGAAATACACTTGTAGCAGTGTGATATCACATGAGTGTGCAAACCAAATCTTATAGTCTCTGAGATCTAGGCGCTCAACAAGACGGACAGACAGACATGGCTCTATCGACTCGGCTATTGATGCTGATCAAGAATATATATTAGATTTGTGGCCGTCTGACCGTCCGTCCATCCGTCTTGTTTGACGCCTAGATCTCAGAGAGTATCAGAACTAGGGCAACCAAATTTAGTTTCCAGACTCACGTGATATCACACTGCTACAAGTGTATTTAAAAATTTCGCCTTGGCAGGCACATTTTAAAAGATACGATAAAACTAAAAACGCAGTGTCGTAAAGAATGACGTTATCTACCAGATTGCCGATTTTCAGTTGCTTCCCCCGCCCCTCCCGCAAGAGAAACGCTACTCTATCTCCTTCTTGCTCGCACACTCTGCCGCGTTATGTACGCGAGCAACCCCTAGCGGAGGAGATGTAGAATATGAATGATACGTGTAGAATCTATATGTTAGATGTAAAATAGATATTGCAGATGTAGCAAAAAAATTTAAAATGTAAAATTGTAACGCTCTCTCTTATAAACTGTTGCTGCAACCACTCTCCTCTCTCATCTTTTATTGATTTCGCTTTAAGCATTGCTCTAAGCATTTGCTCTGCACAGTGGTCTGATTCCTATTTGTTTTGAACTTTTTTTCCAAAGTAAAAAAAATAAAAGACATAAATATGGAATATTCTGTTGTCTGCGCCAAAAAAAACCTGCAAGAAGCAGATCACCCATGACCAGCCCAATATCCCCTGCTGGCTTTGCGAAAGCGTAGTGCACGCAAAATGTGTAGGGATCTCGGGCCGTGTAGGAGACGCCATTTCACAAAAAAACGGCCTGCATTATAGTTGTGAGGAATGCCGTGCTGTGGAAAACGACATGCGTTCTTTCATGAGGCAGACGCGAAGTGGCTTCAAAGAGCTGATCGTAGGCTTTAAACAGCAATATGATCGGCTCTTGGCATGGACACTCAGTTCAGCAGTTTACAGCTGCTGGCTGAGTCTCCGAGGCGCAAGAAGTCTACTCCGCGGGACTTGCAAGTGCCGACTGCCTCATGTCCGCCGGCATCTGAAAAACTTACTCCGACCACCCCCTTAGTGCAGCAGTTGATTACGTTTGCTAGTCCAAGGGCAACGATCGCTGCTGGTGATGCAGATTCGGGAGCCGAATGCGTCACTTCGGAGAGTATGCAGTTAGAAATGTCTGTAGAGTCCGTGTCCATCGAGTCCGCACCCTTAACTATCCCCTCAGCTTCGCTTCCACCAGCTAATAGATGTCCAGGACCACCGGATACTGACATCACAGGTACTAGGCCTGTGGCGCCAAAACCACTGGTAGGAGTCCCACCGAAGCGACAAGTTTTTGTCTCGCGGCTAGCCCCTGACCTCACATCCCATGATGTGACCGTTTTTATACAAAGCAAAATAAAAGCCGTTGGCTTAAAGGTGGAAAAATTTAACTTTTCTTACGCCAGGGAGATATCTTCCTTCAAGATAAGCGTCTCCCCAACTCAATTTGAAACCATTTGTTCCGCCAAGTTTTGGCCAGAGCATTTGGTGGTTAAAGAGTTTAAGGCTAAGAAAAAGAATAGGCCCCCCATTACTCTTCCTAGCATTCAGACCAGTGCTCCATCTCCATCCTCATCTTCCACCTCTACTTCCACCCATCCAAAAAACTAACTTCCTCTCTTGTAGTTACCTACCAGAATGCTAGAGGCTTGCGTAGTAAGCTCAGCACTCTTTTCCTTGAGAGTCTCGCATTCTCATCCCACGTTATTGTGTTCACCGAGACCTGGTTAAAGCCAGACATTCTTAGTTCCGAGGTTTTGGCAGGTCGGTACACAATTTTTAGAAATGACCGTTTGTCTCGGCGGGGACGTGGGGTCCTTATTGCAGTGGACTCAAACTTCACGTCGGAACATTTCATGGTCCAGGTTCAACAAGACCTGGAATTCCTGTGCGTAAAACTGATTCTCCCAGGCTTTTCCATCTTCATTACTTGCTCGTATATTCCACCTTCCTCGGATAACTTAATATACGAGCATCACCTGTCCGCTTTAAAAACTGTTTCTTCCTCGCTATCAGATAAAGATCATATGATAGTTCTTTGTGATTTCAATTTGCCAGGTACTGTTTGGTCTTCGGTAAACGAGTCTAATAACCTTGTGCCCATGTCACGACATGACTTTATTGACGGCTTGCTAGATTTATCCCTGTCTCAAGTCAACCATGTGAAAAATTCCTTGGGTCGATTGCTTGATATGTGCTTTGTCTCGGATCCGACCATAGCGTTGTTAACCCGAGCCCTTCCCCTCAGTATACCTGAAGACTCCTACCATCCTACATTCGAAGTGTCAGTCGATATTGGCCCTACTGTATTGGATCGAATGGGTAGGCTATCTGAACGTGTCCGCTGCTTCGTAAACTCGCTTAATAACCTTATTAGGGATTTTGATTGGTCCGCTCTGTATTTGTGCACTGACGTTATGAAAGGCACAAACATTTTGTACAATGTACTTGACACATTTTTTGATTCTTGTGTCCCACTTTCTTATCCGGTTAGATCTGGAAAGCCTCCTTGGTTTACCAAAGATTTATCCAGTCTAAAAAAAATTTTAAATCAAGACTTTATAAAAAATTTCGAGAAGTTGGTTCTCCCTCTTCTCTTTCTCACTATGTAATAGCTTGGTCAAATTTCTCCGTTCTTAACGCTCAATGCTATAAAAACTACCTATCTCGATGCAGGATACGATTTTCACAGGACCCTAAACAGTTTTACAGCTTCGTAAATAGTAAGCGTAGAACGTCCGCACATCCATCCTCGTTATCTTTTCTCAATATGTCAGCAAACAATGATCAGGCAATTGCCGATCTTTTTGCCAAATTTTTCCAAACAACCTATTCTACTGAAAGCTACTCTGGTCAGCCGTATCCATACAGTTTACCAAGGTCGAATGGCATCTTCAGCCCCTTGTTAAATGAAAGCTCACTGCTTCATGATCTTCGACTAGTTAAGCCGGTGTTTTCACCAGGTCCCGACGGAGTTCCCGGCTGTGTACTTAGGTACTGTGCCGACGCTCTGTGTGGACCCTTGCTTAAACTATTCACCCTATCCATTAACTCTTCATGCTTCCCCCCCATCTGGAAGGAATATTTTATTATTCCGCTCCATAAGAAAGGCAGCAAGTCTGATGCAAATAATTATAGAGGTATATCTAAGTTATCCGCTAGTCCTAAAATGTTTGAAAAAATTTTAACTCCGCACTTGCAACATCTCTGCAAATCACTTATATCTCCGTCCCAGCACGGATTTATAAGGCGACGATCAACAACCACAAATTTATTAGAGTTTACCTCTTTAATCATCAAAGGCTTTCAAGGTAACTTGCAGACGGATGTCATTTACACTGATTTTAGTAAAGCATTCGATTCTGTAAACCATTCCCTTTTAGCACAAAAACTTGACCTTTTAGGGTTTCCACCTAATCTTTTGAGATGGATTTCTAGCTACCTTCGTTCTAGGTCTCAAAGAGTGATCTTCAAAAACTCCTTCTCTTCATCTGTTAAGGTTATTTCCGGAGTACCACAGGGCAGCCATCTAAGCCCCCTACTATTCACACTCTTTATTAATGATCTGCCTTCAGTATTAACAAGCTTTCGAGTTCTCATGTATGCGGATGATGTTAAAATCTGTGCCCAGTATAAGGACATTTCATTTCACTCTCGCTTGCAATCCGATCTCAATAACTTTCAGTCAGTACGTTCAGAGTACGGCTCTTGTGTATGGTGCCCAGTACAAAGTACACCAGGACCGAATAGAATCAGTCCAGAAAAACTTTTTACTTTTTGCTCTGCGTGGCTTTAACTGGGATGAAGGTGTGAGACTGCCATCTTACCCTCCTAAATTGCTTTTAATAAACCTTCCAACCTTAGTTAGTCGTAGAAAAATGCTTGGTGTGATTTTTATGCACAACCTGATCAAGGGTGACGTAGAGAGCCCAGACTTGTCGAGCCGCATAAACTTTACTATTCCTATTAGATCTACTAGAAACTTCATTCCTTTGTTCCTTCCGCTTTGTAGATCGAATTATTCCTTGCACGAACCATTTAGGGTCCTTTGCTCGGACTTCAATTCCCTCTGCCACATAATATCAACTACTAATTCCCTTCCTCTTCTTAAATCACTAATACTAACATATCTTTCCCGTAATTAGTTTTATTTCTTAGCTATTTTTGCATGTTTAGCTCTTTGAGTTGTGTTTAGCTCTAATTTTCCTCGAATTTTTAGTCTAACACCTATCTTTCCTGCATGCTCGCGATCGGTTCGGTAACACGCGTCGCGCGTCATGCGGCAGCGCCCCGCGGTCGGTTGGGCGGGAGGAGGGCTGCGTTTCTGCCTGGGTTCCGCGCGTAACAGGCTTCGGCTTGGTGTCGCATGGGCCACTTGATGGTGCAGTCATTGCATATCAACGCCCAGAAATATCGCCTCTTAAAACGAAATCAATTCCACGAATCGAATTGTGTGCAGCGCTTCTTCTATCCACGCTATGGTCTCAAGTTCGACTGCTGCTAGACAAGTTTGTAATTGAAAGCGTGAACTTTTGGTCGGACTCCCAGGTCCCCTTGTATTGGCTGGAAAGGGACCAATAGGGTTGCTGAAATCCAGGAGTTGTCCAGTGGTGTGATTTGGCGTCACGTTCCCACCGATCAAAACCCAGCAGACTTAGTGTCCCGTGGAACAGATGTAGATGGTGTAATGTGCTCATTGTGGACTAATGGGCCGCATTTTCTGTTTAGTGGTCCTGAGAATTGGCCGCTCCTTCATCAGGTTGAGTTGTCTCCAGAAATGGAAAAGTCAGAAGACAAGAAAAGTGTGGCAGCACATTCTGTGGCAAAGGGTCAGACTAATGAGGTCATCGAGCTGATTGGAAGATGCTCGTCGTTTCAGAAGTTGCTCATGGCGTATGTGAATCGGTTCATTCAAGGTGGCAATCGCAGTCGAGATGTGGTTGTGTCAGCTAAGGAGCTGAAGGTCTCATTTCTTAGGCTGGTACAGGTAGTCCAAAGATGTGAGCTTGGATCGGAATTCCTCAAACTGGATAGGTCGGAAATTTTGTCTCCACATATTCAACGACTCAGCCCGTTCATACACACGAGCGAACTCGGCGGAGTCACCTTCCGACTGATTCGTGTTGGGGGAAGATTGCTGCACGCAGAAATTCCATACGATACGAAGTTTCCTCTACTGCTGTCGCAAAAGTCGCAGTTCGTGATACTGTTTCTACGCCATTTGCATCGTGCTCATTATCATGCAGGTGCAAAAGTAATGGTTTCCCTTCTAAGGCAGCAGATTTGGCTATTGAACGCCCGATAATCATGCACAAGAATCGTGAGGAATTGTGTGCACTGTTTCCGATACAAGCCCATCCTTATGGGACAGATCATGGGAAACCTGCCAGCTGACCGAGTGCGAAGAGCTCGCCCCTTTCTGATTTGTGGGGTAGATTTCTGCGGTCCGTTTCAGGTGTCCCTCAAAATTCGAGGCAGGTCCCCCGTTAAGACCTATGTAGCCGTGTTCGTGTGTTTCGCTTCAAAGGCTGTTCACCTCGAATTAGTAGTCGACCTATCAACTGATAGTTTTTTGTGTGTGTTTCAAAAGGTTCGTCGGGAGGACAGGCCTTCCGGAGAAGGTCTACAGCGACAACGCCACCAACTTCGTGGGCGCGAGCCGAGTGATGGAAGAGCTTCACGCAGCATTTCAGAGGAATCAGGATCGGCTCAGGACGTACGCAGCACAGCACGGCGTCGAGTGGTGTTTCATACCACCGAGAGCACCGCACTTCGGAGGGCGGGAAGCGGCAGTCAAGGCAGCCAAACAGCGGCTGATACGTGGAGTTGGCAATGCCAAGCTCACCGCGGACGAGCTCAGCACCCACCTGGTAGAGGTAGAGGCCATCCTCAACTCCCGGCCAATCGCTTCGCCAGGCAACGACCCCAGCGATGGAGAAGCCCTAACGCCAGCGCACCTGCTCATCGGGCAGCCGCTTCTTTCGCTGCCGTCCGAATCCGAGCAAGACGCCAATTGCATCAAGGGCGGCTTCGAGTATTTAAAGCGGTGGCGCATGCTGTCCGCGCTCAAAAAGCAGTTTTGGAAGGGCTGGTCCGAGGACTACCCATCTAGAGCTGCTGGACCGGCGTCATCACACATCACACATCGTTCCGGGAAAACCATTCCAGATTTTCCATTATTTGTAGTAGTATAAGTAGAGTACTGTAAATACTTAGAGAGACACCATTTAAATATTAAGGAGCGCGCGTAGGTATCGTTCACCAACTCGATACATGCAGCGGAGTTGCGAGTAGAATATATGAGAATAGATCGTAGAATTAATATCGATAGGGGAGGAGGCGGAGATCGTGATCGAGGCTGGACTTTTTGGTTGGAAGACGAGCAGCGGAAAACTTACGAAGCGGAATAAAAAAGATAAAACGACCCAATTTGTGCGGAGTTTTTGTAATTCTTGCGCCCCCCCCTACAAACTCAGAAGTGGGATCAGAACCAAAGACGCCACCAGCAAAACACAAATTTTTTTTTTCTCGTCTTCAACCCTTAATCGACGCCGGCTACAATTAAAGAAAAACCATAATTCAAAGTGAAAATGTCTGATCTGGTTGGAGCAGAGCAATACTCCGCGGCACAGCTGCGGGAGTGGCTCGAGTTCCTTAACTTGCCAAAGAACGGGACCAAAGCCGCCATGGCAGCCCGTTTAAATGAAGTCCCACTGGAAACTCGCGGACAGGGGCCGCCAGCAACAGACATGTGCGAGAGCGAGACGGAAAACGAGTTTTGCCAGAACAATCCAAGTTCGACAAAAAACACGATGTCAGTCAGCATTCAAACGGTGAGGACAAAGGAGAGACCGATGATGCGACGTCGACCTTCGTACCGCCGACAAACGACAGCTACAACAACGAACCAGAAGCACAAAAGGAGCAGCGAAAAGCAACGGATCTAGCAGACGAAATCGAGACCTTGAAGCTACGAATTGAGCTGCTAAAGCTGCAAAAAGGAGGAGAGAGCGAGAATATTCCGCTGTGTGCCCGTCTGTCAACATTGAGTCTAGCCTCGCGCGACTCAATGTTGCGAAAGACATGTTGCCAAACTACCACGGCAACACCTCTGGCAACAATGGTGACGTCACGGCTTGGATCGCGCAATTCAGGGCGACGGCAAAGATAAACAAACTGTCGTATGAGCAGCTACTGATGCTACTGATGTCAAAGCTGAAAGACAATGCCCTAATGTGGCTGCATTCTGAGGTGCAGCACATGTCCATGCCAATTGATCAACTATTAAAAATAATGGAGAATACATTTCAACTCAAGGAAAGCAAACTATCACTCCGCCGCAAGTTTGAGTCACGGTCGTGGATGCGCGACGAGGAGTTCGTCGGCTACTTCAACGACAAAATGATGCTAGCGTCTCGCATAGCCATCGACGCCGAAGAGTTAATCGACGGCATCGTCGAGGGCATTCCAGATGAGACACTGCGCCGTCAGGCCCATATGCAGTGTTTCGTCGCGCCGTATCAGCTGCTGAGGGCTTTCGAGAAAGTCATGCTGCCGAAGAAGTACACACCACCAGGAGCAAGGAGCATCTCGGGAGAGTCGTCGTCACTGGTCCGCTGCTACAACTGCAACTCTCTGGGCCACATGGCAGCGGATTGTCGCAAGCCCAGGCGTGAAAGAGGAGCATGCTACGGATGCGGTAGCATGAACCATCAGATAGCACATTGCGGTGAGCGGAAAGATAAGGTACAGAACGAATACATCCGTAAATTTAACATATTCATTAAGAATCTTAGTAATAAATAAATGTTTTTTCTTAGACTGCCTCATCGACTCAGGGAGCCCAATAAGTTTTATGAAGATCTCGTGCCTCTCAAATGGACACAATATTAATCAAGTAGATTTAAGTTCATATCTCAACCAAGAAACTAAAAGTAATGCGACAGAAGTCCGAGAAGGAAAATTAAGTTCATGTAATTCGCAGAAGGGCAACGAAACGAAGAAGCCTGCATTTTTTTTAAATAAAATTACGAGCCACACATACGTTGGTCTTAACAACAGTAGACTTCGTGTTTTCGGACAAGTTTCCGGTTTTGTAATTTTTAATGGAGAACAAATCAACTTTAAACTATTAGTAGTGGCAAACGAGTCGATGGGCCATGAGGTTGTATTAGGTAGAGATTTTATGAGATTATGTAAATTTAAGATTGTAAGTGACATTTGCAAGGAAAATGAGAGTGGAGAAGAGAACGTTGGCAAAGCTGAAAATGACGATTACGAAGAAGAGGAGTGTGAAACGGAAGACGAAGAAGAAGAGCGAAATGAGTGGTTAAGAAAGAATGAGTGTGAAATAGAAAATGAATGCGACATAGAAAATGATTGGGAAAGAGAAAATGAGCGTGAAAGAGAAAATGAGTGTTTAGAGGAAGACGAGTGCGAAGTAAAAAATGAGTGTGAAAGAGAAAACGAGCGTTTAGAAGAAGAGTGTGTAATACATAGTGAGTTGTTAGGAGAAAATGAGTGTAAAGTAGAGAACGAGTGTAAAGGAAAAGTAGAAGGTAAAGCAGAAGACGAGTATGTAGGAGAAAATGAAGGGGAAGGAGAAAACGAGCGTTTCGGTGGGAAAGATGGTGCAGTTGAAAGACGGTTGAAAGACAATGATACATGCGAGAATATCCGGGTCAACTTTTGCGATCTACCGCACGAATATCCCGCCGTAGAGCATGAGTGTGAGCTGAAAGTAGGTACAGACTGTAACCAGGAACTCGTAGAAAGGCTTATGAAACTGTTCAGAACGGACTATCTGGACGCAAACAGACCAGATTTACCGGAAACAAAGTGGGAGATGAAATTAAGTTTCGAACACGTAAAACCGTTCCATTGTCCCCCCAGAAGGCTGTCGTATAGCGAAAAGGCGCAAGTACAAAAGATGTTAGACGAGTACACAGAGAAAGGCTACATCAGAACCAGCGAGTCGGAGTATGTCTCACCCATAGTACTAATAAAAAAGAAATCAGGAGAGTTAAGGTTATGCGTCGATTATCGCACACTCAATAAGGGAATGATAAAAGACAACTACCCGACCCCATTGATAGACGACCTGTTGGATAAACTGGCAGAAAAAAGACTGTTCACCAAATTAGACTTGAAAAACGGGTATTTCCACGTTTTCATGCACAACGACTCAGTCAAATATACCTCTTTCACGACGCCGATGGGACAATACGAGTGGTTAAGGATGCCATTTGGACTGCGCAATGCGTCCGCGGTTTTTCAAAGGTTCACTAACAAGATTTTCGCTGACATGGTAAAAGAAGACAAAGTGATAATATACATGGATGACTTAATGATAGCGACAGAAAATAGTGACAGTCACATGGAAATTCTACAGGAAGTGATGAAACGGTTGATAGCAAACAAACTCGAGCTGAGGTTAGATAAATGCGAATTTTTGCAGTCAGAAGTCAAGTACCTGGGTTATTCTATTTCTGGTAACGGGATTAAACCGGACTCCAGAGGATTGCAGGCAGTGAAAGAGTTCCCAGTTCCAATGAAAACGAACGAAGTGCAAAGTTTTTTAGTGCTATGTTCTTACTTCAGGCGGTTTGTGAAGGATTTTTCGACGAAAGCTAAGCCTCTTTATGATCTCGTCAAAAAGACAGAAAGTTTGAGTTCGGAGACACAGAATTAGAGTGTTTCGAGCAGCTAAAGAATAACTTGTTGGAAGCGCCAATATTGGCACTATATAATCCACTAGATCCAACAGAGTTACATTGCGACGCGAGCGCTTTAGGGTTCGGAGCGATACTAATGCAGAAGAAGAGCGATGGCAAGATGCACCCAGTGTTTTATTTTTCCAAAAGGACGACAGTCACCGAAGCAAAATATCACAGCTTCGAACTAGAGACTCTAGCGATAATTTACTCCCTTCAACGGTTCAGAATATATGTTCAAGGCATACCATTTAAGATAGTGACAGACTGCAATGCACTAACCATGACACTGAACAAGAAAGAACTGAATCCACGCATCGCCCGCTGGGCGTTAGAGTTACAGAATTATGACTACAAGTTAGAGCACAGGGCCGGAAGCAGAATGCAACACGTGGACGCTCTTAGCAGAGTTACACAGATACTGACGATAGACACAAACACTTTTGAAGAGAACCTTATAATATGCCAGAACAGAGACGGCAAATTGTTAAAGTTAAAAGAGATATTGCAGAAGTCCGAGCTTTAAAAAAAAAAAAAAAAAAATTTTTTAAAAAAAAAAAAAAAAAAAAAAAAAAAAAAAAAAAAAAAAAAAAAAAAAAAAAAAAAATAAAAAAAAAAAAAACACAAGGTACCAAAAGGATCGGTTCCATTCGATGTGGTACATATCGACCATTTTGGACCGGTTGACAAAAGTAGAGCGAACAAGCATATATTAGTAGTTATAGACGCGTTCACCAAGTTTGTAAGGCTTTACACAACAAAAACCACTAACTCAAGGGAAGCAGTTAAGGCATTGAACGATTATTTTCGAGCTTACAGCAGACCGAGATGCATCGTATCAGACAGAGGAAGCTGTTTCACGTCAAAAGAGTTCGGGGATTTTTTAGAGCAGAACGACATTAAGCACATAAAGATAGCTACAGGATCGCCACAAGCCAACGGCCAGGTAGAGAGAGTTAACAGAAGCTTAGGACCAATGATCGCAAAGCTAGTCGACCCGGAGAGAGGTTTACACTGGGATACAGTAGTGCGAACAGTTGAACACGCAATGAACAACACAATTCAAAGGACAGTTAATGAACACCCGAGTCGTATGTTATTCGGGGTCAGGCAGAGAGGCGAAGTGTCAGATCTACTAGGTGATTGTTTAAAAGAGCTAACCGAGCAACGAGTGACCAGGGATTTGGAGAAAATTAGATCAGAAGCAGACACTCATCAGGAAAAGGTACAGGACTACAACAAACAGGCAGCAGACGCAAGACGGAAAAAGCCACATGTATACAAAGACAACGATCTAGTCATGGTGAAAAACTTCGATACCCATATAGGGGTATCTAAAAAACTTATTCCGAAGTTCAAAGGGCCGTATAGGATAGCTAAGGTGTTAAGAAACGATAGATACGTGCTGGAAGATGTAGAAGCAGTCTAGGATCCCGTACAAAGGAGTGTGGGCGGTAGCAAATATGAAGCCATGGCTGGGAAAAGGAAACGAGGCAAATGTCACAGGGAAAAATGTCAGACAAAATGATTGTAATATATAGATTAAGGATAGCAAAATAAAAATGAAACCACCTGTTAAAAATATGGCCAACAAGAAACCAAGGCAACTGTAAGGAGTTCAGGAGCACTCCGGTCAGGATGGCCGAATTGTAGTAGTATAAGTAGAGTACTGTAAATACTTAGAGAGACACCATTTAAATATTAAGGAGCGCGCGTAGGTATCGTTCACCAACTCGATACATGCAGCGGAGTTGCGAGTAGAATATATGAGAATAGATCGTAGAATTAATATCGATAGGGGAGGAGGCGGAGATCGTGATCGAGGCTGGACTTTTTGGTTGGAAGACGAGCAGCGGAAAACTTACGAAGCGGAATAAAAAAGATAAAACGACCCAATTTGTGCGGAGTTTTTGTAATTCTTGCGCCCCCCCTACATATTATTTTTCGACCTTTGCAGGCGGCCGATTGTGTCGATCTGAACCGTATCAAATGCTTTTGCTGGCGTTGCAGTTAATTGCATTTCTTCTTTGTTGTGTTTGAGAGTTTTGTTCTTCAAACATTTGTCGCAGTGTTTTAAATACTGTTTTATATCCCTTGTCATGTTTTTCCAGTTGTATTTTTGTCTAATTTTGTTGATTGTACGATTGACTACCTGGTGACCACCAGTGATAGGGTCATCGTGGAATTGTTTTAATATTTTATCGATCGATTTTTTGTCTTGCAAGTATACTGTTTTTGGCGTTAACGCAATTGTTATGTCTATAAGGTTTTTATTTCCAATTTCTTTAAATTCATCTACTCGGGTATACTTAACAGTCTGCCTTCTAGGGACAGATGTAATTTGGTGACGGCTAGATTACCGGCTTCTAAATTAAGCCACTTCAAGATTTGTCCTAAGTCAATTTTCTCGATAATAATCAATAATAGTAAATGATCAGAATGAGCTCGACATGTCGTTTTACTTCTTTTTTATATAGCGCTTCATATATTTTTGGAACCTTAAGACTTTCTTTGATACTCATATTAGGAGTGATTTTTATTTTTAATTTTTCGGCTTCCGACCGTGTTGTTAACTTGAGTATTTGGGCTGCCTGGGCAGTTCAAAACTGATATTTCTATGCGGGATAGCGCATCCGCTACATAGTTTTCCTTCCCTGCTATGTACTCCACCATAAAATCATATTCTTCTAAATCTAATCGCATTCGTGTTAATTTAGACGAGGAGCTTTTCATTGAAAATAAGTATGTTAATGGACGTATAGGTATGGTCTGAAATATGTGATTGTCCAGTGAATGGCTGCTAGTTCTTTTTCTATTGTTGATTTATTGGATTCGCCTTTTGTGAATGCATATGCAACTGGTAGTTGTTTACTATCGTACTCTTGGCTTAGTACTGCTCCACATGCGAACCCGCTAGCATCTGTGATAGAGGTAAATGATTTTTTTAAATCTGGGAATTGTTAGATTTGAGGGTTTATAAGAGTCTGTTTAAGATAGTTGAAAGCTGTACTGAATTCTTCAGTCCATATAAAAGGTGTATTCTTTCTACTTAATCTTGTTAGATTGCGAGCTTGTTCCGCAAAATTTTGAATGAATCTTCTATAGTAGTTACAAAATGCAACAAATCTTTTAGTTTCGTCTGCTGATGTTGGGTAGTTTTGAATTAATGTGAATTTGGTGTCATCTGTCATCCCTATACTGTGCACTTATTCCCCAAGTAAGTTACTTCGTGACTGAAAAATAAACATTTATCTGGGTGTAACTTTAGATTGTATTTTCTGCAGATAGTGCATACATCTCTTAGGATTTTTGAACATGTGTTCCTCGGAACATCCCAATACGACCAAGTCGTCCATGTAGAGGAATGCTTGTTTGTGGCTATTGTATTTGCAATAAAAATGCATTTACCAATTTTTTGGTTGGGTATGAGGACTTCCTTGTGTTCTGAGCATATTTTTATTAAACTTCGGACCTGGCTGGAATTTTTATTGTGTTTATATTTATGTGTTTGTGCATTGCGCATAGGGATGGCTATATCTTCGTGGAAATCGCGTGGTCATAAGATTAATAAGTCTTGAATATCTTGGTAATCTAGAATGCAATTATAATTTTTTATGAAATTTAAACCAATGATGCCCGTACAATTAACGGACAAGTCATCTTGGACCAGATTAAAGTTGTGTTTTATTAGAACATTGCCACATACCAAGTCTGCCACTACTGTTTCTAATGTATTAAGTGTTCCTTACCCTATACCAGTGTAGTAATATAAGTAGAGTACTGTAAATACTTAGAGAGACACCATTTCAATATTAAGGAGCGCGCGTAGGTATCGTTCCACAACTCGATACATGCAGTGGAGTTGCGAGTAGAATATATTATAATAGATCGTAGAAATAATATCGATAGGGGAGGAAGCGGAGATCGTGATCGAGGCTGGACTTTTGGTTGGAATACAAGCGGCTGAAAACTCACGAAGCGGAATAAAAAAGATAAAACGAACTAATTTGTGCGGAGTTTTGTAATTCTTGTACCCCCCTACACCAGTGAGGTTAGTTGTAATTAAATTATTTATTTGTCTATTATTTGTGATTTCAACAATTTTACAAATTGATATGTATATCTGCCCCTGTATCCACTAAAAACGTAGATACCCTATTGTTTAACGTAGTTTTTGTTGATATGAAACTATGGAAATGTAAATTGAACGCGAATATAGATTTTTTGGCGCTATCTATTTTTGTGGAGGAATTTATGCGTTTTCCGCCTTTGCTTGACTATCTACAACGCGGACATTTTGGTAGCCCCTCCGGTTATTATTTAGTGGTTTACCTTTGTTTCGGCAATAGCCACTGTTATTGTACCGAGTGTTGTAGTTTCCGTGGAATTGGTTGTTACCGCGACCTTGGGTACCCTGGAAACGACCTATGTTTCCACGATACCCTCTATTTGAATAGTACATCACGGTATCCGTTCGTCCAGTTGTTTTAGAGCAATTGGAAACGAATTTCGATACCACCGCGCTTATTGTCGAGAAAGTGCCAGCCAGCATTATTTTGACCAAAGAACTTCCCATTCCATTCCGGATGGAAGTTAAATATCCGAAGTTTGTAATTGAGTTTAAATTGGATTTTGGATGGCCAATGCCAAGAGAAGAAACCATAATTCATTAATGCTATCGGTGTGGTCAACAATTTTGATCTTTACCACATTGACGTTTGGGTTTTCTACTTTCGATTGTGTTTTCCCCATTGTTATTTATTTACTAGACCCGCGCGCTTTGCTGCTTATTTAATGCATTAAATGTTTGGGAATTTATTGAAATTAAACAATGATTTTTTTCCAAGGAATAAAACGAACTTTTTCTTAATGATTTGGGGCTTAGAAATGGTTTGATGAAATATTTTGATATATTTGATATATATATATTATGGCAGAACTTTTTTAAAAGAATTTTTGAAAACTGGTATTTTATTTTAAGCTTTTTTCAGAGGTAGCGCTTGTTTTTTTCACATAACTCTAGTATCTTATGTCTGGTTGTAAAGAACTTTGCTATTTTAAAAAGATAATTAACACAGCTAGAAGTTAAACCTTAACACTTTGGGATTTCAGCTTACCGTCTGGGAAATATAAAGCATTGAAATGCAAAAATGATGATTTGTGTGCGGTATTTTTTACGAAATTTTGACTTTAAAAAATCAGGAAAAGTCGAAAAAAAATTATTTCTATTCGCTGTGGTATTTATTTGTGACTAAATATGAAGAGCAAAAAGATGTCCGTCAAAGGCAGACGGAATACAAATCAAAAAGGGAGACGAGAGAACGCCGCTTCATTGCGACTCATACATACATGGTTACTTATGCTGGATAATGCATAACAGAAAGAAAAATAGAGAAGACACATTGCGTTGTTTAGGTTTACATATTCAACAATATACTGTGTCCTCAATTTGTTTGTGCATAGGTGCATTAATTTGGCGTTGTTTAAGGCATTGCTCATTTAAATCTATGGAGAGACTTTGGAGCTAAAATTCGTTAGCCAAACCTAAAAAATGAAAGAATTTAACAAAAAAATACCTTTTGGAAGGTTGCGGGCCCAACTGCCAAAAAAAGTTCTGCCATAGAAAAAAAAACCATAATTCTTTAAACAATTTTAAAGCCCCATATCTACCAGAAAAAGTCGGTTTGGATCCTTGAGGAAAAAAAAGTTCGATTTTGTCGAGTAGTGTAATCAAAAGCAATAAATATATGTTTGAGATGCAAAGCTTTTTTGGCACCTTTATTTATCCAAAAAATCAATTAGACTTTGATTTACAACGTTATAATGTTTATTTATACCGGCGGCTAGCTGAGGCCAATTGCTCGCACTTTTGCCCAACCAGATAAATGTTCAAAAGCGGGTGTTCAGTATGCAACCTATGCGGCGAGAGATTAGCATAGAACTACTTGGGCCACGACGGCCGATCAATGCAAGAGCCGACGCGGCAGGTGCAGAGCGCCCTTTAACAGGGAGAGCGCAGCAGCACTGCCGAACGCTGGGGACATACATAAGCTTAGGTTTCGATACTCTTATACACCTAGTTACAGCTACATTTAATATTATGATATACGCTTAAGTAGCCGCTGGCCCGAACAATATACTTTCTCAAATCGCAATTTTTCGTCAAACAATACAAAAAGGTTTATACCAAATCTATCATAAAAACTTTCTGTTCTACAGAATGATACCAAATGAAATGAAATAGTCTTCCAAACATAGACCCTTGAGCCAAATTTAAGATTTTGAGAGAACCATATGAGAACCTTAGGTATAGAAAAGTACAAATTTATTTATGCAAGCCATGCCATTGTCTCTGGATATTTTTATAACCGTACTCAAAAAAGAGTTAAGGGGTATATTAGATTTTTGGTAAAAGTGGATGTGTGCAACGCAAAAACTATCTGACCCCATAAAGTATATATATTCTTGATCAGCTTCAATATCCGAGTTGATAGAGCCATGTCTGTACGTCTGTCCGTCTTGTTTGACGCCTGGATCTCAGAGACTATAAAAGCTTGGGCAACCAATTTTGGTTTCCAGACTTATGTGATATCACACTGCTACAAGTGTATTTCAAAATTTCGCCCCGCCCCCTTCCGCCAACACAAAGGACGAAAATCTGTGGCAGGCACAATTTTAAAAAAACGATAAAACTCAGTATTGTAGAGAATTCCCATATCTACCAGATTGCCGAATCTGAATCAGATCGGATCATAATTATAGCCAGAATGAAGAAATTAATTTTCAGTTGCTTCCCTCGCTCCCACCAGAAAGAGACATGCTACTCTATCTCTTTCTCGCTCGCACACGAAGGAGATGTAGAATATAAATGGTACATCTATAATCTACATGTTAGATGTAAAATATATATTGTAGATGTATATATACATAGCAGATGTAGCAAAAAAATGTAAAATGCAAATTCTAAAATTCTAAAAAATCATATGCTGAAAAATGTATATGCTGACTGAGAACGGGTATAAGTAGAGTCGCGTCCCCAGGAGCGACTCAAACGTTCCTTCTCGTTCATGTAGGTTTTTATTATTATTCCAGCACTTCCTTGACTTCTTTCGTCTGATTATGCTGTTGTAGTTGTGGTTCTTGTTGCTGCTTCTTGCGCTGTTCCTCTTCCAGTCTGTCGATGTATTCCCAAATGGCACTAGCAGTTACGCAGGGGGTTTGGGGGTCTCTGTTTACTTGATCCAGTAATATGGCCCGCTGTCGTCGAAATTTGCCGAGTTGACCTCCTCATCGCCTGACCGTGGTAGTGCTGGGTATGGTGGTCAGCCGCTCCTCTTGAAGCCTTTTTCTGGATAGGGCTTCGACGGCGGTGATCTGCTGCTGCCCACTCTTTTAGCGCCTTTACCGCTTCCTGATGGCTTATGCTCATCCTTGTTGAGTCCTTGTGCCATAGTAGGCAGTATCTGTTGCCGTATTAGGCAGGATCTGGTTTTTATTATTTTTGTTTTAGGTTGCCGGTTTAGGCGGGATCGCCATGTTATGTCAGGTTTGGGTTCCAGATTGTGATTGATTCTTTATTGCAAATAAACTTATATTTATATAAAATAGTAAAGAGGTGTTACCTCCATGCAGGAGACTCACCGCTCCGGTCTGCAATATGATGGGTCCAATTTCGGTCAGTGACGGTGGCTGTTGGCTGAATGCAGACGCATTACTTTTGGCCCACGACAGTGACCGCTGCTGAGGCCGCATCATATTGCAATCCGTTTTTAGAGTGGTTCATAAACACACTGCATGACTACACCACAGACGAAAGAAAAGTGCGAGAGATTTCAAAGACATGCAAGTGCTAGAGCAGATCATGACCATTGCGAAGGCATGTTAGGGCAGACGGACCGAATTGTCCGTGCCCTACGCGATGCTATGATGCTATGGTCCAGCCGTTCTCGAGTAATAAGTGTTGTAACAGACACGACTTTCTTTTATATATATAGATTATTTTGTATCATTGTTTTACGTTCATCAAAGCCTAAATTAGTTCAGCTAAAAGTAACACGACATTCATTGACTGTTAGGCGGTACGAAGTTTGCCGGGTCAGCTAGTATATTTATATAGGAGTACCTACGATTTGATTTTGAATTATAATATTGAGGTCATCTACATCTTTATTTTTAGCGGCCAAAATTGCTCGCTCACTTAACCATTTAATATTTTTGTGGTTAGCAACGATATCCGGGAATACTTTGTTGATAAGCTCGTCTTTTGATGATACGAAATTGCAAAAATTTGGAGGAAATGAAATCAAACCGCTCGATTTGTCAACAGGAACACGGCCATTACCGATAGTCAGCAATTGCTTCGAGAAATCATCAGCAGATAGATCGTTCAACAATGCAACTCTCATATTTACAAACAGTTGAAGTTTCTTTACATATCGCCACAGATTTGATGCTTTGAGGCAAGCGTTTATTTCGTCGGCAGCAGTAGATCTTGGAATGACTGGTAGTGTTTGTCGGAAATCGCCAGATAATAAAATCATTGCACCACCAAAACATCTCGAGTCATTTCGCAGATCTTTTAATGTTCGGTCTAGTGCTTCCAATGCGCGTTTGTGCGCCATTGTGCATTCGTCCCATATGATGATTTTTGATGCTACTAAAACTTTGGCCATTGCGGAGAGTTTCGAAATGTTACATGTCGGTTGTTCAGTAGTTTGAAGGTTTAATGGCAATTTTAACGCTGAGTGAGCCGTACCGCATCCGTCTAACAATGTGGCCGCTATTCCAGAAGAAGCAATTGCCACCGCAATTTCGGATCTCGCACGTACAGTGGCCAAAATCAATGCCATGAGGAATGTCTTCCCATGTTTGAACTGATTGGATTAGTTCATGTGGATCATATTCACGTTCACGTTCCAATTCTCTATTAAATGCGTTATTCAACTCGCGATATTCCGTTGCCTAATTACATTACGGCTTCGCTGGGAAAGATTAGACCTTCTAGGACGCGGCATTGTTATTAAAATGTGCACTCGCATAAAACCACCAAACTGATTTTTTATTCCCTAAATTCCATTCCTTTCCGATGATTTTATGTAGAATACTGTAGAATAAATCTTAGATATTATTTTCGGGAATTTGACTATTTGACAGGATTGGACAACAAATGTTTGACATGGAGAAAGAAAATCAATGAAAGCTCGATATGTGTAATAAACAAATCAGCATCTATTGAAATGCATCTATTCATTACGCATATCGAGTTTTCATTGTTTTTAAGATGTATTCTGCTATTCGGGACGGAAACAAATCCAACAAATCCAACAAATCAAAAACCATGGCAATCGGTCCAGCCGTTCTCGAGTTATAAGTGTTGTAACAGACACGACTTTCTTTTATATATATAGATATAGTAACATATCCATAATGCCCTGCGTTAAGCACTGGACACATTCATAACCACACCCACACTTACACACGATTATGCATATGCCCAGCATATGCATATGCTCACCCTTACCCCATGTATCTCTATATGAAATAAGATAATCATATAAGATACCCCAACACCTGCATAAACAACGCAGAACCGACAGGAAGTCCCATGCATACCGAAACTCTGGAGTGCAATAGAAACGTCGCTGACCAATACGTTACCAGCTCGTTCCCACACTCCATCCTATGACTAATTAGAATCGATCCCACACTCCAACAGAAGGGAGAACTCATGTAAACAAGTGAGTTCCCAAGAGGAAAGCCGACACCAATCACCAGCTGCGGCTGACCGTTTCATTCAAGCCGACGCCTCCGCCAAGCATCCCACGCATAGGCCAACGAATCGCTATCAGCATCTCTCTTCAAAACAACGCCTCTCGCCACCGAAGCATCGACTCTCTCAGCCGAAGCCATCATTACTCAATCCCGACGACAATACATCAGCCGAAGCCAAAAGCTTATGGAGATATGCTTAAAGCTTCATAACCGAGGTCTCGAGATGAAGAACTCGAGAACCAAAGAACAATTCCGTTTGAGACTTCTAAATATCGAGTTGGGGAATTCGCCTCCTATATTCTACTATAAGTTCGTTTAATAAAATATCTTTTTAAAAACTTACTTTGGAACTCGGGAATTATATCTGTAATAATAAATAAACCTTAAATTTCTCCAAATGACATTCCTTTCCCACTAGTATCCCGTTCAAGAAACGCGAAATTGCCTACACAATTCCTTTCCCACAGTACCGGTACACAACGACCACCTTACCTGGAACATTGGACACTATTTGGGAGGCGACTCACATGCGCGAGCCCGTGAGCAGTCCCCGACTTTTCTTACCGGGAATATTGGACACTGACTACAGGGCAAATGATTAGGTAACCTTCAGTTACCGATCAGCCCATCTGCACGCGCAGAATATAATATATTTGTTCAAAGTGACCGCCACGATATATAAGTTATCGATCTCAAAGCAACACTGCGCATGTACACTGCTGCTCCGAGGATCTATCGATACGAGTTTTTCATGTGTCGTGTGCCTATATAATTCTCGTGAGCACGTCTCCATACATTTTGCTGTACACATTATTATCCTACTCAATAAATAACTGAAACAGGTTATGGGCCCAGGCACCCAGATAACTAAAACAGTGAGAAACAAAAAAACATTGTTTGTGCTTAGTGAAAAGCAGTGTCGAAAAAAACGACTTAGACTCATTGGTGTGTGCGTGTGTGTACGGTAGAGAAAAGTGGAACAAAAATTTAAACAGACATTCGCAGCGTGTTTTTTGATCAGAATTCTGCAGCGAGCCGGACCGTTGCCGTGGTTAAAAGTCCAAAATAAAGAAGTCCCAACAGATCAAGAAACACAAAAGCGAACGGAGACTCAAGTGTGTATACCAAGGCACAGAAAATCGTGCGTGTGTGTAGCTAACAAAATTCAACCGAGCAAAGGAGAAAAGGAAACTGAAAAAAGAAAAGAAAGAGACAAAAGTATTTTCGTCGTAGTTGCTTTGTGCATGAAACAAGCGACAGATTTATACATACATATGTACGTAAGCATTTGCACAGTCGGACAGAAACAATAAAAAATGAGTGGAAATATGAATTTCAATATTGAGAAACTGGACGAAAACAATTATAGCACATGGGAAGTTTTGATGAGAAGTGTTCTCATACAAAATGATTTGTGGCCAGTAGTAAGTGGTAAAATAGAGCTGAGTGAAAATACTGAGCAACGCGCAGCTTTTGAGCTGAAAGATCAAAAGGCGTTGGCGTCAATATTACTTTGTGTTAAATCGACCCAACTGAACAATGTTAAAAATTGTGTATCATCTTCGCAAGCCTGGCAAAAGTTAAATGCAATTCATAGACCAAGCGGACCAGCAAGATGTGTGCTGCTAATCAAACAGTTGTTGTCGCTGAAAATGTCGGAAGACATGAGCGCACAGGAATATTTGCACAAATGAGGCTTTAGCAGAGGTCAGCATAAAGGTTGATGAAAAGCTTTTATCTGTTGTTTTGCTAAATGGTCTGCCAAAATCGTATGAAAGTTTTGTTGTTGCGATTGAGACGCGGGATGATTTACCGAGCTTAAGTGTGCTAAAAATTAAAATTTCTGAAGAAGCGAATAGGTAGGAAGATATCGTTAACAAGGAAATAACAAGCAGCGCAGAACTACATGTTAGCTATGACAAAAAAAACTTTAAGAAAAGCTTTAAGAAAGGCAAGAAGTGTTTTAATTGCGGAAAAGAAGGGCATTTTAAAACAGATTGTCGTGTCAAAAGAAAGCAAGAAGAAGTAAACAATAAGGGCGTAAGCTACAAAAGTGGGGAAAAATGGGGTACATTGCTTTGTGTAACCAAAGATACCAAAGTGGAACCTGAAAAATATGTACCAATTTTAAATGTTGCTAAGTCTGATGACCGGATGGTAAATGCATGGTGCATAGACAGTGGCGCAACGGCGCATTTATGTTGCGACAAGGATCGCTTTGTGTCGTTCACGGAAGATAATCAAAAAGTATTTTTAGCCGGCGGGAAATCACTTATTGCTGAAGGGCATGGAACTGTAAAAGTAAAGTTCGGTGATAGAGCGGTTACAATGGATAATGTTATCTTGGTACCAGACTTACAGTACAATTTTATATCAGTCGCAAAAGCATTAAGCAATGGCAAACAAGTTTTGTTTGAGAAAAATCAAGCGATGATTTTTGATAACGGAAATGTGTTAGTAAAGGCACATTTAGAAAATGGATTGGTTAATGACAATCAGGAAAAGTGCATGAACATTGTAAATGTTGAGACAGATAAATTTAAATGGCACAACAGGTTCGGTCATGTACATATTGACGCACTAAAGGAAATGGCTAGTAAGGAGATGGTAATAGGTCTCAAGGGCATTTGCAACCCAAAAAAGGTATGTGCAACATGCGCAAAAAGTAAGATTTGCGTTCAACCATTTCAATCGAGCTCAAACAGGTCAAAGTGTGTACTAGACGTGATACATAGTGACGTATGCGGTCCAATGCAAAAGCAATCGATAGGAGGAAATCGATTGTTCGGCTAAGCGCCGGCCCATGGCAGCGCAAAGAGTGTAGAGCTAAGCTCTTATCCACAACATTGCCTACCTGACTCTGCGCTCTTGAGTCATTTTTCCCCTTCCCGAAAATCGTCAGCCGACGAAGGCTGTGAGGGAGGCTCGTCTGCGCAGCAGAGACACTTCGAAATCTAGCATCATCAAACGTACAACATTTCGTCGGTTGGCACAGTGACCTGCTACATCGTTATTACCTTTTATACAAAAACCCCTTATTGTTCTCGCTCCAACACGGTCCACCACGGGTCCGCCTGTTGCTAACTCTTGTCCATACTATTCCCACTCGCCTTGCATGGCAAATAAAGAAACTAACATAATCAAACAAACTGTGGTGTGAATTAATCAAAGTACGAATTGTCGATTTAGCTCTACGCTATTGAAAAATCTCAATAGCTCAACATTTTGGTGACCCCGACGTGATATAATCGATATATATTTATATATATACACATATATATGCCTCGCAAATAACACTTGTCGGTTGTTTAATTCGCTTTGTACCACGGTTTTTCGATTCGGCGTTTGTGCACAAGCAACATAAACGGTTCTCGCGTCATCTGCTTTGCGGTTTGTCTTGCGGTTGTTTCGGTTTTCGGTGCTCTAAGTGTGCATGCCATTGTTGTTGTCAGCTGCACCTACTCAGTTATTTTAAAACTGTGAACTTTCGCTGCTGGCCTGTAGAACTGTGAGCCCGTGTGTTTGAGCGCTGCGATCGAGTGTACAGTTCCTATCAAACTGTTCGAGGTTATTCACTGGTTATTAATCTCTCCGTGCTTCAGAAACTGTAAACATACCCAATGGCTTCTAATAGCACCCCCTTACTCTTGCCCCCCTCACCATTGTTCGTCGATTCAGAAGCTGCATTCTACAAGCGCAAGGTGCAATCCATGGTAGGGGCAGCACGGAGAATCGAAACGGCCGTTGGCAAGGAGAGAATCGGCGAGCTCAGTGAGGAGGAGCTGAACCTGAGGCTGAAATTGCTAGCGGAGCTTGTAGTTTCATTCAACGAGCACCATAATGCCCTGGAGAGGATTGATCTCGATGAGATCGGTAGTCCCTTGAGGGAGGAGTTTGATGAGTGCGTGATCATGCTGGAGATTCGCATGAAACGGGAGTTAAACAAGCGGCAGCCCACAATGCTACCATGCTCAACAATGCGGACGGACCATGTAGGAGAGGCCCCAACTACGGTCGTAGTGCAAAGTCGGCCACGCCTGCCGGAGTTGAAGCTTCCTGAGTTCAGTGGTGGCTACGCTCAGTATTCCTCGTTTTGGAGCATGTTTTCCTCCATAATAGACAAGGATACCGATCTTTGCCTTTGTCGGACACTGTGAATGCTAATCTTCGGGCTTTGCAGAGTATGGGAACAACGGAGCAGATTGCAGACTGTATCTTGATACACAGCCTGCTGCAGAAGGTGGACAGCGCTACGCAAGCCAAGTGGGAGGAAACGTCATCGCTGGACAGCATACCCAGAAGCCAACAATTCACCGCCTTTCTGGAGCAAAGATGTCAGAAGTTGGAGAATCGCGAGCACGCTATGGCAATGTATACGCCTGGCATTCAGGTGGGAAAGATTAAAAAAGTACAGAGCAACGCTAGAAGTTCATTTGTAGCCACTGAGTCTGTTTCTCTTGAGTGTCTTTTTTGCAATACTGCGGGCCATGGCATATATACATGCGCGCTGTTTGGGAATCTTTCGCCGTCCCTTCGCCTAATTGAGGTGAAAAAGCTTGGTCTTTGCCTGAATTGCCTGAAGGCTGGCCATCAATTGCGCACTTGCAGGTCATCAACTTGTCGTCACTGTGGTAGCAAACATCACACTTTATTGCATTTAAACGCCAGACCCTCGCCCACGGAACCCGTTGTCTCTTCATTCCCGCACCCTGAAGCGCAGCCGCAGTCCTCAGCTGCCTCTCTGGTTGCACAGAACTCTTGCAGGGATGTTGTGCTCTTAGCCACTGCAGTTGTTCTGCTGAGGGATCGTGCTGGATCGCTCGTACCATGTCGGGCACTCTTGGACTCCGGATCAGAAATGCACCTTATAACCTCCAGCCTCGCCCAACAACTTAGACTGAAAAGGACCATGTCGTCGGCCGCAGTATCGGGTCTTGGGGATTCCAGTTTTGTATCGGAGGGCTATACTGTGGGACTCAACTTGCAGTCCCAAGCCTCTGACTACAGTACCAGTTTCGTCGCGTTGGTAGCTCCCACAATTACCGAGCAGCCCAGCTTTTCAGTTGACGTTTCTGGTTGGAAAATTCCGCCGAATTTACCATTGGCAGATCCGCAGTTCTTCAGGCCACAGCGTATTTTCCTGCTCATTGGGGCTAGCCTATTCTTCGAGCTGCTGTGCATTGGCCAAATCAAATTGGATGTTGGCTTGCCATCGCTTCAGAAGACTCGCCTTGGATGGGTGGTTTCAGGAGGTGGTCAGCAAACGCGTAGGACAGCCTTACTTGGGGCTCAGGCCTCATCTGACGTCAGGCAGGAGTCTCTTGATCAAGTGGAACTGTTACTGAGGCGTTTCTGGGAGGTTGAAAGTTCCACTGAAGATTCGGTGATGGTCAAGCAGGAGGATGTCGATTGTAAAGATCACTTCAAAGCAAATTTCTCGCGCCTGTCATCTGGAGAGTTTGCCGTGAAGCTGCCCATCAAGAAAAGTTTGGAGATCTTGGGCGACTCATACACGCAAGCATATCGGCGGTTCCTCAACTTGGAGCGGAAACTTGAGCGTCGTCCGCAGCTGAAGGCTCAGTACGCATCTTTCATTAGGGAGTACCAAGAGCTTAATCATATGTCGTTGGTGGAATCAGAACTGTTCAGTCGTTGTCGCTATTTTCTACCGCATCATTGCGTGTTTAAGGAGGACAGCACGACCACCAAATTGCGGGTCGTGTTCGATGGATCTGCCACAACATCAACAGGTTTTTCGTTAAACGAGGTCCTAATGGCTGGGCCTACTATCCAGCCAAAGCTTCTACATACGCTGCTTCGTTTTCGTACGTTCCTCATTGCGCTGACTGGAGACATTTGCAAGATGTACAGGTGTGTCCGAGTATCTGAGCCGGACAATTACCTGCAGTGCATCCTATGGAGGGATTCCCCTCACGAGGATGTGAAGGCGTTCAAGCTCGACACAGTAACATATGGAACCAAACCGGCTTCCTATCTTGCAATTCGCTCCATGCTCCAATTGGCAGAAGAAGAGAGGACTGCATTTCCCATTGGCTCGGAAGTGTTGACCTCCAATTTCTATGTCGACGATTTGATGACTGGAGGAGGATCTGTAGAGGAAGTGCGCGAAAAGATGAGGCAGACATCCCAGTTATTGGCTCGGGGAAGGTTCCCAATTCGGAAATGGTGCTCCAACGTCCCTGGCGTACTTGAGGGAATTCCTGACAAGGATAAGGAAACGCTGCTAAGGTTCGACGATGGCACCGACTTCACAAAGGCTCTTGGATTGGTTTGGGAGCCTTCATCTGATAATTTTCTCTTTTCGGTAGTACCCACGCAGCTGCCATCAAAGCCGACGAAACGTTCAATGTTGTCAACGATTGCTCGTTTTTATGATCCTTTAGGACTGATTGGGTCTGTCATCGCAAAGGCAAAGATTTTCCTTCAGTTGGTATGGAAGGAGCAGCTCCAATGGGATGAGAGTTTGCCAGAGTCTCTTTCATCAGCGTGGACCATTTTCTGCGAGAGTTTGTCCACCCCTCAGCTGTTTAGATTTCCTCGTCTGTCAGTTCTCCCCAATTCAACAGTGGAAGTTCACGGGTTTTGTGACGCCAGCCTAGACGCCTATGGAGCATGTGTTTACGTTGTGTCAAGGACAAATAATCGCGCGTACGTGCAACTTCTGTGTGCGAAGTCTCGTGTCGCCCCTCTTAAGGTATTGACGGTGCCCAAGTTGGAGTTATGTAGCGCTGACTTGCTTTCTCAATTGATCAGTGAGATACAGCAACTTAAATTGTTCACTGGAAGCTTCTATTGCTGGTCGGACTCCACAACTGCCTTGTCTTGGGTGCGCCATGACTCATCAAGCTTTAACGTATTCGTTGCAAATCGGGTCTCAGCCATTCAGGAGCGGACTGCTCAGATGGAGTGGCGCTACGTGCCCACCGCCCAAAACCCTGCTGACATATTGTCCAGAGGCGCTTCGCCGTCAGAGCTTCTGGAATCGCAACTTTGGGCCCACGGGCCACCCTTTCTTCAGGATGAGCAACCTCTGTGGCCAGCAGCGTCTATTCAATCCGTGCCAACACTGGAGTTGCGCAAGAGGGTCCTGATTGCAGTTTGTCCATTCGTAGACTTATCTGACGGCCGAAAGTTCTCCAATTCCTTCGGAAAGATCCAGCGCACATTTGGATACGTATTCAAGTTTCTGCAGCGCAAAAGGTCGTCCGGATTAACAGTAGCTGACATCGTTGGTGGCACGCGGATACTTCTTCGTTCGATTCAGCGAGTGCATTTGTGGCCTGACTACAAGACTCTGCGTGACGAACAGCAGGTGCAGTCGTCTAGCTCTATCTCGTCACTCGCGCCGTTCCTGGATGACCATGGCTTGTTACGCGTCGGTGGGCGGTTGGAAAACTCATCACTTGATTTCAACGCACGGCATCCAGTCATTCTTCCAAGGCGTCATCCCGTCACATCTGCTGGCCGATTGGAGGGCGCAAGACAGTGGCCAGCGTCGTAAATCGCTGCACCAGATGTTTTAAGGCCAAGCCGCGCCTGCTGCAGCATATTATGGCCGACTTGCCGAAAGATCGTGTGAATGCGTCGTACGTTTTTGCAGTCACCGGTGTGGATTTTTGTGGTCCGTTCTTTTATAAGAGTGAGGTGCGGACCAGACCACCCATCAAATGCTACATATGCCTCTTCATATGCTTTGCCACCAAGGCCGTTCACTTGGAGCTTGTGCAGGATCTATCGACGCCAGCGTTCATAAGCGCTCTGAAGCGATTCATTTTAACTCGCGGTCGGCCCAGGGAAATTTGGTCCGATAACGCAACCAACTTTGTGGGAGCAAAGAACGAGTTGGCAGAGTTGAAGAAGCTGTTCCTGGCAGAAAGACATATGAAGGAAGTTCAGGAGTTTTGCGTTGCGGATCATATTGACTGGCGGTTTATTCCCCCTCGCTCTCCCCACTTTGGCGGACTCTGGGAGGCTGCGGTTAAAACAGCCAAACATAATTTCTACCGTTCCGCTTCCAGCTCCTTGCTGTGCTTTGATGACCTGAAAACGCTTGTGTGCCATATCACTGCCATAATAAACTCAAGGCCATTACTTCCCATTTCAGAGCATCCTGACGATTTAGACATGCTAACACCTGCGCATTTCTTAGGTACTGCTCCAATCCGTACCGTCGCAGAACCAGATGTGACCGGACTCAACTTCAATCGTCTGGATCGCTGGCAGCAGGTCAACTTCCTGCAGCAGACTTTCTGGTCCCGCTGGCGAGAGGAGTACCTCACGCTTCTGCAGGAGAGGGCAAAATGGAGGACTGAGCAGCCTAACCTCAGCGTCGGCGACGTGGTCCTCGTAAAGAACGAGAACTTGCCTCCACTTAAGTGGCCGCTGGGAAGGGTGACGAAACTGATCGCCGGCAGAGATGGCGTTTCCAGGGTAGCTGAGCTCAAAACGGCTACTGGGATCACCACGAGGGCTATCGCAAAGCTGTGTATGCTGCCAAAGAAGGATGTCGAAGACCCGTGCTCTTCAACGGGGGGAGAATGTTCGGCTAAGCGCCGGCCCATGGCAGCGCAAAGAGTGTAGAGCTAAGCTCTTATCCACAACATTGCCTACCTGACTCTGCGCTCTTGAGTCATTTTTCCCCTTCCCGAAAATCGTCAGCCGACGAAGGCTGTGAGGGAGGCTCGTCTGCGCAGCAGAGACACTTCGAAATCTAGCATCATCAAACGTACAACATATCGTCGGTTGGCACAGTGACCTGCTACATCGTTATTACCTTTTATACAAAAACCCCTTATTGTTCTCGCTCCAACACGGTCCACCACGGGTCCGCCTGTTGCTAACTCTTGTCCATACTATTCCCACTCGCCTTGCATGGCAAATAAAGAAACTAACATAATCAAACAAACTGTGGTGTGAATTAATCAAAGTACGAATTGTCGATTTAGCTCTACGCTATTGAAAAATCTCAATAGCTCAACATCGATATTTCGCAACATTTATTGATGATTGTTCAAGATATGTATCAGTATATTTTCTAAAATCCAAAGATCAGGTTTTGATGCTTTTAAGGAGTTTAAAAGTCGAGTTGAGTGCCAAACTGGGAAACAAGTTAAAGTTCTACGAAGCGACAATGGCCGAGAATACATTTCAAACGTTTTTGATAAGTATCTGAAAGAAAATGGAATAATGAGAAACTTAACAGTGCCATATACACCGCAACAAAACGGAGTTGCAGAAAGGGCTGTTGCATTCTGGGTTGAGTGAATGCTATTGGGCTGAAGCGATTCGAACTGCCGCGTATTTGCGAAATAGAGTGGCAACAAGTTCCCTGAATGGTGTTACACCATTTGAAATCTGGACAGGTAGAAAGCCAGTGGTATCGCACTTGAGAGTTTTTGGCTCAGTAGCAATTGCTTTAGATAAAACTAAGAAATTAAAGTTCGCACAAAAAGGTTTTGAGTATGTAATGGTGGGATACTCCGATACGGCCAAAGTCGATAGGTCAGTTAAGAAAACAGAAAACTCTTAGAGAGTAGGCATGTCATGTAGAACCTGAAGGGGACACACTAGAGCCATCAGATTCTAATGACATGGCATCAGTTGAGGTTCAACAAAACCAGGACTCTGAATACCAGATAGAAAACGAGTCATCTACACATCCAGAAAACGCACCAGAGATTCAGGAGGAGAATAGGTCCGATAACGAAACTCTTGCATTTCCAGAACCCAAGAGAGGACCAGGTCGTCCATCCATCGTACGTACGGGCAAACCAGGAAGACCGAGGAAAGAGTATCATATGCTCAATGCGATACTAGCAGCAGACGTACAAGTTCCTCAAAACTACGAAGAAGCTGAACGGTCAACTGAAGGTGAGCTATGGAAAGCATCCATGAAGGACGAGTACGAATCCCTCGTCAAGAATGGCACGTGGTCGCTTACTGAATTGCCTAGCGACATGAGGGCTATTGGATGCAGATGGGTTTACGCTGTCAAGTCAAATCCGGATGGAAGCGTGAACAGACTGAAATCACGTTTGGTAGCAAAAGGTTGTAGCCAACGCTACGGGATCGACTACAAGGAGACATTCGCACCGGTTGTTCGCCATGCAACTATCAGGTTGATAATTGCACTTGCAGTCGAACATGGCCTCCACCTACATCAAATGGATGTTGCAACCGCATATCTAAACGGAGAATTGCAAGATGAGGTCTTTATGAGGCAACCCAAAGGCTTCGTCAGCGTTGACTATCCAAATCACGTTTTGAGGCTTCACAAGAGTATATATGGGCTTCAACAGTCGGGAAGAGTTTGGAACTCGATGTTAGACGCAACGCTGCGACGCATTGGATTTGTGCCGACTGCCAATGAACCATGCCTCTATTACAGACCAGGTAATAATATGTGTCTATTAGCTGTCTACGTAGATGACATTATTTTGGCAAGCAACGACCTGGACGATCTATCTGATATCAAGACAAAGATCGCAGCAGAATTTGACGTAGTTGACATCGGGCCTATGCAGTAATTCTTAGGTATTGAAGTGAAACGTGAAGGCAGTACTGGAGCAATTTCAATCAGCCAACGGAAGTACATTAGAGAATTGCTCGAACAGTACAACATGAACGATTGTAGACAGACGCCCACGCCTCTGGAAGCTGGTTACCAGGTGTCATGCAACAGAGAGGACTGCCGCAAGGTCGACATGACATCGTTTCAAAAGCTAATTGGGGAGTTATCTTATCTTGCAGTTATGAATCGTCCGGACATTGCTCATTCAGTGAACAAGTTGGCACAACGCAACAAAGATCCCCATTCCGAGCATGAAGCGGCAGCTAAGCATATCCTTCGATATCTAGCCAAAACTATCAACTGGGAAATATGCTACACAAAACAAGGCAGGGCAATTGAGTGTTTTGTCGATGCAGATTGGGCAAGTGATATGACAAACCGCACCTTGGCAGGAGGAGCGATTTCTTGGGAGTCAAGAAAGCAATCGACAGTCGCGCTTAGTTCCACGGAGGCTGAGTACATCGCCTTATCATCTGCAGCAAAGGAGGCGATATACTTTCGAAACCTACTCATCGACTTGAAGCTGATGTCCAAAGAGTCAGCTATTCAGATGTACGGTGACAACATAGGAGCACAGCAGCTAGCTAGAAACCCTATGTTTCATGCACGTACAAAACACATCGACGTCAAGGTTCATCATGTTCGAGAGGTTCTTAAGAGAGGTGAAGTCGACATTGCGTATCTACCAACCGATGAAATGATAGCAGATGTCCTTACAAAGAACTTAGCCAAAGTTAAACATCAAAAATTTGTATTCGCCTTTGGCTTAAAAGAAAGTTTATAATTTGCCTTGACATGTATTCGAATGCTAGTTTAAGTAGCATTAAGTATGTTTAAATTTTGTAAGCATGCGTTGTGTTGAGGAGGAGTGTTCAAAGTGACCGCCACGATATATAAGTTATCGATCTCAAAGTAACACTGCGCATGTACACTGCTGCTCCGAGGATCTATCGATACGAGTTTTTCATGTGTCGTGTGCCTATATAATTCTCGTGAGCACGTCTCCATACATTTTTCTGTACACATTATTATCCTACTCAATAAATAACTGAAACAATATTTATGTAAGAATCCTTCCCACATTCTGAAGTATATATATCTGTAAGAAATTCATGGGAAAATCGAAGGCCGGCCGATCCATAAAAGGCCCTGCCAGGCGTGGAGCCGGGGGAGTCAATCGAGAGTCCACTAGCCATCGTAGGGAGGCAGTCCACCAGCCATCGTAGGGAGGCAGTCAAGCAGCCATCGCAGGCAAGCAGTCCATCCTCCATCAACAGAAAAAAAACAATAATACGCGTCGTAACATTAATAAAGATAACCCATAACATAAGCGAGAGCATAATAATACGAAAGAATAAAGATATCTAAAAAAAAAATAGCAAGAAACCAAGAGTGTTGTGATTTTGCTAACCCATTTTCAGTTGCTGTCAAAGTTCCTGGTTTTCCAATCAAAGTCCTGCGAATTATAAATAACTTGTAATTCAGGACCGTGGACAGACTGAAGCATACCTCAGCCCGAGATAGGAAATTACAAGTGGCGCGCGAACAGGGACTTTAAAGGATTTTTAAGGAAAACATCAAGAAAAACCGAAATCAGGGACTTCGAGGATTAAAGACACACTGCCTGCAAAAGGAAATAGACAAGCTAAACTCAAATTCACTAACGTAGTCCGGGCGCGAAAACAATCGAGAAAATAAGTGCCGTTTTTGCTCCAAGTCACCACTGCCCACTACTCCTGGACCATCCGACCGGATTACGAGTCCCCGCAGCCACCGAATACCACACTCCTGCACCCCCGTTTCCAAGGCTCCTAACTACACGGACTCACCCAGCGCCCGTACCGAGGGTCTTGCCGGCGATCGACCGACCCATGGAAGGACACTACTACAACCACGATGCACTAATGGCGGAAAACATCCGAAAATGGGGAATCCAGTTTGACGGCCAAGGTGACCCTCTATCATTCACTGAACTACTCGAAGAACGTGCGCTCTCGTATGGGGTGGACACAAACCAGCTGCCGCGGGCCATGGCCGAACTTCTCACAGACCGTGCCAGGTGTTGGTTCCGCATCAGACGCCTACAAAGTTCCTCATGGGAAAACTTCCGCCAGGAATTCTTAGCGTTCTTCTTGCCACCACGGTATTTTGAACAACTGGAAGACCAGATCCGAGCCCGCAAGCAAGTGTCAGGGGAACTTTTCAAAGATCTCCTCATCGAGATACGTCTACTCATGTACCACGCCAGGTACGGCGCAGCCAAGGAGCTAAACAGGATCTACGACAACGCCCTCCCAGCAAACCAGATGTACGTGCGCCGCCACGAACTACGAGACGTGTCACAGCTAACACTGCTGGCCACCGAGTTCGAGAGTATTCAAGCGCGGACCATCCCGACCACTCTCGCACCACCACAACAAACAAGGCCGGCTACAGAGCCGAGGAGCAGCGACTCCAATCGGACACCATCCCGGAAGCCTCGTTGGGACTCGGCAGACTCACCAAGGAGACAGCTGTCCAACAAAACCCGAGGCGGCACATCGCATGATCACGACCCCCATCGCCAACCCACGCGAAGCCTGTCGCTGGTGTGGTGAAGATGGGCATGCGGCATACGAATGCCAAAATCCCTCGATCCTATTCTGCTGGGAATGTGGCAAGCGCGGCACACGGACCGTCGATTGCTGTCGCCAGCTGCTGTCGGGAAACGACTCGCGTCCTCGACTGACACGGGATCAGCCGGGAACGACATCCGCCCCGACCCACGAATAAAACCCCCGCTACACATGAACGAGAACCGGATAGTGGCAATGGCAACCATAGGAGGACAGGCAACGGAAGCCACCGTCGACACAGGGTATGCGTCCGCATACGCCTGGCCGACGGCTCGGTCAGAGAGATCACTCAGATTCTACCTGCGCACATCAGGTTGGATCAAAGAGAAGTTCAAATACCCCTCCTTGTCCTACCAAACATGTAGGATCAAGTTATCGTCGGCATGGACTTCCTATGTGCCATTGAAACAACGATCAAGTGCGGTACCACACTTCTACAATTACGACATCAGTGCCCCACACCACCTATCCACCTCGACAACAGAAACCGAAGCCAACGGCAGCCGTCATACGTCCACAACCTATCACAGCAGCAGCGCCAACATGACACCGATATCAGCAAACACGCGACCACGACATACGCCAACGAATACACTGACCCATATCGCCACGAAGAACACGACACCCAGCCCAGCCCCAGCAAAGGCAAAACGTTCGGCAACAGCGAAAAACACGAGTCCGAAGCCAACACCAAGAAACAACAAACAAACAACCGGGAAAACTAGTCCCACGGTCACTACGGAGCAACCGCGTCCAAGACCAACCACACGAGACATGCACTCACGCACTGGAACCCGGCGCTCGACACAGGAAGCCCAGGTCCAAGTCCAGCAACAGAGCATGTAAGTTGTTGTATTTGAGGAGCCAAATAAGAATATTCCAATTGAGTGCTAGATATAGACTGACCATTTATTAAATAGAGTTGCCAGATTATAATAATACAAATAATGCGTTAGGTAATTTTAGGAAAATAGATAGATAACACATCTCCTCCTTTAAATTAGAAACTGTTAGAAGTATTTTGTTTATGACCTGAAATCATTAGGTGCGAAACGATTAACTTGCTGGCGAGTTCGAGTGCTTCGACGAACTGGTATGTATCTGTATCGGCTGCTGGATAGGTTCCACTGAGCGTTCGGAGGAACCAGGATCAGGATCCGGATGCAGCAATGGTGGTGGAACTAGTAGTTCATCTTGCCGCTGTGGTTGTTGACAAGAATCTGGTTGTGGGGTTTCGGGTATATACCAAAACTTTGCGGAACTGACGTTGGAGGTATTTGCCGACAACTTTGGTTTCAGCTGATTAAAATGGCGCTTGACATAGCCATTTGTTGTGCGAACAATGTACATCATTTTTCCAATTGGACGATCGATAATGCCTTCAATCCACTTTTCTCCCCTCGAATAGTTACGAGTGAAGACCGTCTGGTTCGGAACGTACTTTGAGACTTGCTGCTTTGTCTCGACGGTTTTTTCGAAAAGTTGGCTTGTGCGTTGGGTGTGAACCTATATGAAGCGAGATACTTCGTTACTGCTGCTCGAACTGGAAGCCCATCTTGCAGATTCTTTTTTACAGAGAATTTGAACGATTCAACAAATCGTTCTGCTAATCCATTGGATGCTGGGTGAAACGGTGCTGTAGTAATGTGCTTGATGCCATGTAGCTTGCAAAAATTTTTGAAGGAATCAGCTGTAAGCTGCGGCCCGTTGTCGCTGACCATGGTTTTGGGATATCCTTCGATTGCGAAAATGGAGGATAATTCAGAGATCGTATTTGGAGTTGTTGTAGACGACATTTGAATAACGAATGGAAACTGTGAAAGGCATCTACACAAATTAGCCACATGGTATCAAATATGGGACCAGCGAAGTCAATATGGATTCGCTCCCAAGGTGTTGTTGCTGCAGGCCAACTATGGTACTCTCTTGGTGGTGCAGGGTTATTACATTTGCAGATGCTGCATGATTGAGCAAGGTTCTTGATGTATTCGTCGATGTTAGGCCACCAAACATGTTGCCTGGCTAACTGCTTCATTCGAACAATACCCCAATGTCCCTCATGTAGAAGTTTCAGGATATGGGCACGAGTTACATGCTACACTCTTCCCGAGATGTCTCCAGCCAATACCTTCTAAGCTAATGTCCAACGAGGACACTATAAGAAGACCCCACTGTAAAGTTGTTGGCTAGAGTTGCCTAAACAATTGACTAGAGTTGCCTAAACAATAGACATACATAAAGCCAAAACGGAGACACCGATGACATAAGAAGGAATGGAGAAAAGGAGAGAGAGAAGAAGAAAAAGGAAGAAGTCCAGGTGTTCAACTTCTGACATTCATTCGATTGTCGACAGCAGAACGGACCAGAGACTAATAAAAGAATCTCAACAAATAAAAATTTAAAAAAATAAAAAAAGAAAACCAAGTTACAAATTGTTGCTGTTTCTTTGAAAAAACCACTCAACTACATAACTCACGTAGTCTGGTTGGAATTACTATTCGATATGTTTTTTTATGAAGTCATAGCAATAGCCGGTTGATGGTTAGAGCAAACTTACGACTGAAGTAAGGCAATAAGGTTTCATTACCAGCTTCAAGTTTTTCTGACCATCCTACAGATACATAGTGCATTACTTTCTTGAGAGTTTTGTCGTTGTCAATGTTTTTCAGTATAGTTTCTGAATAAATCGGTGGTTTAAGTTCTTCTACAGTGTGGCAAGCTTCCTCTTCTTTGTCGAATTCTGGATCTGTACCCACTGGCAGTCGTGAAAGGGCATCTGCATTGCCATGTGCAGATGTGGATCGATACTGAATATCGAAATTGTAGGCCATGAGTATGATAGCCCAGCGCTTGAAGTCATCAATGGACGAATGCTTGCCTGGATTGAAAATGGTTACAAGCGGCTTATGATCGATAATCAATGTGAACTTCCTTCGATAAAGATATTGGTGAAAACGTTTTACTCCGAATATTATGGACAGGCCCTCTTTTTCAATTTGGCTGTACCTTACTTGATGCTTGTCAAGTGTTTTTGATGCAAAAATAATGGGTCTCTCTGTTCCATCGTTCTGAAGATGAGAAAGGACTACCCCAATACCAAATGAAGAGGCATCGGTCGCAAGTAAAAGAGGTAGATTTTCATCGAAGTGAGCTAACTGCGTCGCATTAATGATGTGAGACTTCAGAGATATGAAGGCTTGCTGCTGTTGCGGACCAAAATGGTATTGAACGTTTTTTCTGCGAAGCTGGTTCAGAGGCGAAGCCAGCTGAGAGTAGTTTGGAATAAAGTTGCAATATTAATTTACTTTACCCATGAAAGCTTCTAATAGTTTTAAACTAGAAGGTGGTTTCAAGAGTTTTACAGCCTCTAAGCCAGAGCTGTCTGAAAGAATCCCCTTTTGGCTGAATCACTGTATTTAGAATTTCGAGATCAATTCAATATATAATAAACAAAGACTATAATGTGTTGTATTTATGTTATGTTTATTTATGGGAAATGTATATAAGTCGGTAGTGCGTACTGGATAATGTTGTACGCTTGCCTTGGCCGACATGTGTTTGTCCGTGTATGTAAATGAACTCGTGTGGCGGCTAATATACATTAATATGTACAGATATGCGCATGTGTATAAAATGTGAATTAATTATATCTGGTGGCTTAAATTATGTGTAGATCCGTTTATATATGTTGTAAGTGTGTGAGTAACATATGACTTGCATATTTCTGCAGCTATGTATGTATGTACATATGTACACTCGAGCTTCGCTCAAGTGCCGGCATATGCTTGTGGATATGTAAATATGTATGGAGCTTGTTTTTCGTGTTGTTAACAATATTATTGCCACCTTGGACCGTTGAGGATCGACAATATGTATTTAAGTACTTTGTATATTTATGGAAGCGTGGTCGTAAATTGCGTTAAGGGGAAAAAAACTGCCGGCACACATATGCATGTACACATAAAGGGGTGTTTATTGTATGCGAGAACATGTATTTAACAAATAAATTATTAAGCTTCCTCAGGAACAACAATAAACTTGATTTTCTTTTATGTGGGGGCTTGTAAAAATATTTGACTCTAAGGTATAAATTTTCACCAATATGGCGCCTTATGTACAAGGCTATATACGGACCCGTAACTCATAACTCACATAACTCAAGCCTTGGAAGCGTTTTCGCCTTGAGCGGCGCTACTTTCGACTTTGCGGTCAACAACGAGACCTTGAAACCTTCTGCAGTCTTAGTACGCATATAGACGCATGCTCCATAAGCTCTCATGGAGGCGTCGGCAAAGGCATTTTCTTGTATGCACAAAGCGAGGTATGGCAATCTTCTCCAGCTGACCCAAGGATTCTTTTAGAAAGTTCAAAGATGTTTCCAGATTCATTGGAATTGACTCATCCCAATCTAGTTTGTTAAGCCACAGCTCCTGCAGTAGGATCTTTCCCTTGATTACCAGGGGGCTCAAACAGCTTTGATGTCACCGATTATATGTTCCGTTTTGTCGCTCGGAGACCAATGACTGAACTGGAAATTTGAAACCAAAAGACGTCTTCGTGCGGTATCCACGATATTCCTAACGTCTTGGTTGACTCGGAGTCCGAGATCGTTATCGGTTCAACTGTGCTCTCGGCAGTCAGGGCGAACCTGTGCAGACGGAAGCGGAGCAGCGTTGAGTATAACTCCTCTTGAATAGTCGGTCCGACCATCAGAATGTCATTCAAGGCCACTTGAGAGGACGTCTTCGAAGACGCATCAGGCCGAAAGACACACTGATGTGGAAGGAATAGTATTGTCAGTCGGCGACATATAACCTAAGGTGAGGTACTCTTCCATGAATTCCAAGTACATTTTCTTTCGAGCGACAAAAACCGTTTAGCAATCTCGAAGGAATTGCCCAAGCAGTTTGGATCGGATTTAAACGGCAGCCGTACTTTAAACCGACCTGAAGGCAAGACTTGAGTAGTCTTTCTATAATACTCCTCACATAACTTGTGTTCAGGAAAGACGGCAAACTTTTGTAGTGTGTTGTCGATAGACACAACTGACTCTTCTCGACAACTCAGATAGTTCCTCGCTTCCTGGGTGACAGTCACCTTTGGACTGTATCTTCCAGACACAATCCAACCGAGAAGCGTTTCCTGCAGAGTTGGATAGTCAGGACCTTGTCTAATTTGACCAACAGATAAGAGTTCGAAAAATGACTCTGCACCTACCTACACATATCTATTCTTTGTGGCCTGTATAAATATGGGTCTGCAAGAGGTAGGTTCTTCGGGATTTGCCAGTGACTCACATTAAGTGCGGGATCAGGGTGGTGTAACGAACCATGGTTCCCATGGTTCGCCACAACTGCCCGCACCTGCTACTTCTTGGATTACATTAATAATAAAGCTATATATACATACATATAAATATATTGATAATATCGAATAATATCGAACACTGACTACAGGGCTAATGACCTAATCTTAACCTTCTGTGACCGATCAGACCGTCTGCACGCGCCGACTATAACACACTTAGAAATAAGACAGGCCCGGGAAAATCGATGGCGGGCGGACCCATAAAGAAACAGCTTGGCGTGGAGACAAGGCAGTCAATCGCGGGAGTCAATACACGTCACGGCAGTCAATCGAGAGTCAAAGGGAGTCCACCAGCCATCGTAAGGAAGTCACGAAGTAACATAAACGCCGCATTCAAGCAGTAAAACTAAAGAATTAGCATAATAACCCGAAATAATAAACAAAACGATTAATACTTTAAAGAACCCAAAAAGTGTTGTGATTTAGCTAAACCTTTCTCTTTCAGTTCCTGGCAAAGTTCCTGGTTTTCCCCATAAGGTCCTCGAGAATAATAAATACCTTGTAGTTCAGAACCCTGGACAGACTGAAGCATACCTTCGCCTGAGATGGGACATTACAAGTGGCGCCCGAGCCGGGACCTTAAAGGATTTTTAAGGAAAACATCAAAAAAACCGAAAACTGAAACCTCAGGGACTTCGTGGATTAAAGACCCACTGCCAGCAAAAGGAAAATTGAATAGAAACTCAACAAACTCAACAGTGCCGACCCTAAAAGTGCCGTTTAACCGTGAATCAGTGCCAAAACCAGCAGAAAACCACCATGGAACATCACGACGAGGAACAACCAGAGGAGGCCGGACACTTTTCCAATCCAGCGGTCAGCACCGGCTGGATCCACAAACTTCGTCGGGACGAGCTAAAAGTCCTCGCCGAAGAATTCGGATTCGGTAGCGAAGGAACGGTCGATGAACGCAGAAAGAAATTTGCCGCGCTAGTCGCCGGACCACTCACGCAAGATGCCTGGGTTCGCTTAGGAGTCACAACTGCCCACTACTCCTGGATAATCCGACACTCGCCAAATGGATCCTAAGACCGGATTACGAGTCCCCGCCGCCACCGAATATCGCACTCCTGCATCCCCGTTTCTAAGGCTCCTAACTACACGGACTCACCCAGCGCCCGTACCGAGGGTCTTGCCGGCGATCGACCGACCCATGGAAGGACACTACTACAACCACGATGCACTAATGGCGGAAAACATCCGAAAATGGGGAATCCAGTTTGACGGCCAAGGTGACCCTCTATCATTCACTGAACTACTCGAAGAACGTGCGCTCTCGTATGGGGTGGACACAAACCAGCTGCCGCGGGCCATGGCCGAACTTCTCACAGACCGTGCCAGGTGTTGGTTCCGCATCAGACGCCTACAAAGTTCCTCATGGGAAAACTTCCGCCAGGAATTCTTAGCGTTCTTCTTGCCACCACGGTATTTTGAACAACTGGAAGACCAGATCCGAGCCCGCAAGCAAGTGTCAGGGGAACTTTTCAAAGATCTCCTCATCGAGATACGTCTACTCATGTACCACGCCAGGTACGGCGCAGCCAAGGAGCTAAACAGGATCTACGACAACGCCCTCCCAGCAAACCAGATGTACGTGCGCCGCCACGAACTACGAGACGTGTCACAGCTAACACTGCTGGCCACCGAGTTCGAGAGTATTCAAGCGCGGACCATCCCGACCACTCTCGCACCACCACAACAAACAAGGCCGGCTACAGAGCCGAGGAGCAGCGACTCCAATCGGACACCATCCCGGAAGCCTCGTTGGGACTCGGCAGACTCACCAAGGAGACAGCTATCCAACAAAACCCGAGGCGGCACATCGCATGATCACGACCCCCATCGCCAACCCACGCGAAGCCTGTCGCTGGTGTGGTGAAGATGGGCATGCGGCATACGAATGCCAAAATCCCTCGATCCTATTCTGCTGGGAATGTGGCAAGCGCGGCACACGGACCGTCGATTGCTGTCGCCAGCTGCTGTCGGGAAACGACTCGCGTCCTCGACTGACACGGGATCAGCCGGGAACGACGTCCGCCCCGACCCACGAATAAAACCCCCGCTACACATGAACGAGAACCGGATAGTGGCAATGGCAACCATAGGAGGACAGGCAACGGAAGCCACCGTTGACACAGGGTATGCGTCCGCATACGCCTGGCCGACGGCTCGGTCAGAGAGATCACTCAGATTCTACCTGCGCACATCAGGTTGGATCAAAGAGAAGTTCAAATACCCCTCCTTGTCCTACCAAACATGTAGGATCAAGTTATCGTCGGCATGGACTTCCTATGTGCCATTGAAACAACGATCAAATGCGGTACCACACTTCTACAATTACGACATCAGTGCCCCACACCACCTATCCACCTCGACAACAGAAACCGAAGCCAACGGCAGCCGTCATACGTCCACAACCTATCACAACAGCAGCGCCAACATGACACCGATATCAGCAAACACGCGACCACGACATACGCCAACGAATACACTGACCCATATCGCCACGAAGAACATGACACCCAGCCCAGCCCCAGCAAAGGCAAAACGTTCGGCAACAGCGAAAAACACGAATCCGAAGCCAACACCAAGAAACAACAAACAAACAACCGGGAAAACTAGTCCCACGGTCACTACGGAGCAACCGCGTCCAAGACCAACCACAGGGGACACATACCCCAAAGAAGCTACGAAAATCTCACCCACGAGACATGCACTCACGCACTGGAACCCGGCGCTCGACACAGGAAGCCCAGGTCCAAGTCCAGCAACAGAGCATGTAAGTACCACCTCCTCCAAAAAGAAAGTGAACACAGAAACACCCTCTGAGACGACCATCAGCCCTGAACCAAGACAACAACATCGACACCGACAACGGCAGCAACAGATCAACAGCCCAGCAACAAGGGAAACAGCCACGCTGACCTCACCCTTGTAACGAATCATGGTTCTAACCATGGCTCGCCACAAACGGCGGAGAGTCAGCGCATCCACGCTGGCGGGAGACATTAACCAAACTAAGATACACGGAGCTAACGAACCATATCTCTAACCACGGTTCTCCACAAATAGAGGTGTGTCAGCACCTCCGGGAAATAAAATAGTCTTAAGCAACGCACGCAATTACTAAAATTAAGAACTTTTCGATCAACAACCCATTCTGCATTACTTCGCAATCAGCTAAAACAGCATGAAATTCTCGGTCACATACTTCTTGGCGATATTTCGCAACCAGTCGCCCTCGAAACATCGACCCAAATTCAGACAACACCATCCGCGATGCCGAGTTAGCAAAATCCATCCTAAACCCAATTCTCAACTGCAGGCTGCACCTACTGCGATGCAGTCTCAGCAAAACCTTTTCAAAAACACACTGACCCCCTAGCCCACAGTCAACGAAGCATCAATCTTCGACCCAATTAACAAGCACCGCAATGATTGTCACAGAATTAATCATAAGTTAGCAATAAGCAATTATTTCCGGGTCAAATCCCAGTTGCCAGCTCCATAAAAGAGCCAAGATCGGCCGAAATATCAGGCAGTCCATCAGCCCTAACACAAGACACTGCGCTTGGCAGTCCACCAGCCCCAACACAAGTCACTGCACTAGGCTGTCCCTCAGCACAAGACCCTACACTACGCAGTCCACCAGCACGATTCGATGTAATCACCGATCTTCTCACGCTAAAATGGCTAAATACGCTTGACAGCCCATACGGTAGAGTGGAGAGATGGGCCCTCGAACTTCAGCAATACCAATATGACGTGCATTATCGAGCGGGCAAACAGGATGTAGTTACAGATGCACTATTCAGGCAACCATTAGGAACACTCGCAGGGATCGAAGAAGAGAAGACAGCTTGCCCCTGGCTCCAAAACCAGTCCAGGACGAGCCTCAGAAATACCCCGACTACACTTACGCCAACGGGGAGCTATATCGACATCTGGGCCATGGCGCCGATGACGACGACTATATAGCATGGAAACTCTGCGTAGCAAAAGATCAACGAGCCAGAATACTTCACGAATGCCACGACCACAGCCGGCCACCTAGCGGTCAGGAAAACCATCACCCGATTATCCCAACGGTACTATTGGCCAGGTTTCTACCGGGACGTAAGGAAATATGTCCGTGGCTGCGTAAGCTGCCAGAACTTCAAAGCTCAACAACGCCAGCCGGTGGGCCAGATGCTCACTCGCAAAGCCGAAGAGCCATTCGCTACACTATGCGCTGACTTCGTTGGACCACTACCTCGACCAAAGAAGGGAAACACGATGCTGCTCGTCTTCTTTGGCACGTTCACAAAGTTAGTCGAAGTGGTGCTCTCGGCAAGGCAACCAAACTCAGCGAAGTATTCACCATTGTCAGAAATAACATCCAAAGGGCAAGCCAAGAATAAGGAAGGCATTACAATCTCCGCCGCCGGCAATGGCGTCCCACTATTGGATACCTAGTACTCCTACGACAACACCATCTCTCCAACGCGGCCGACGGATTCGCCGCTAAGCTGGCACCAATATACGATGGACCCTAGCGAGTCAAAGGTTTTGCATCACCGAACATTGTCAAACTACAGCATCCGGGCAGCCGAAAATCGAAGGTTGCTAAATTCAACGACTTGAAAGAATTTCACAAGGACAGGGTTGCAACCGACCAGGCAAATACTACCACTAGCCGCCCGCAATCCCCCTAGCCGAGACTTTGGTTCCATACATTGGTAGCTGACCAACCAAAGTCAACCAATTCAAAAGCGCCGCTATGACTAAGTTTGGCTCACTACAGCTCATTACCACCACCTCCTACCGGAAGAAAGAGGGGGGTGTAACGAACCATGGTTCCCACGGTTCGTCACAACGCAGGCAACATCTGCTTTTACTTCTTTGATTACGTTAACAATCTATACTATAAATTTGTAGAAAAAAATCTGTGTGTAAGCGGTTATCTCCGCAACGCGTGCACCAAATTGCATGCTGTTTTTTTTAAATGATAGCCAGAGTATGCGGCATTCTTTCTTTTTAAAAGCTTTCACTTTTCTATAAATTAAAAATTAATCAAAAAAAAAATCTCATATTTGGTCTAAACATGTGCGTTTGAACGCCTACTTCATTTAATTTTGTGTCATTCTGTAGAACAGAACATTTGATGATAGATTTTGTTTTTTATAACTTTTTGTGTGATAATTAGTTTTCTGAAAAAATTGCAATTTGTGTAAGCATATTTGTTGCTTTTGATTAAAATTGTTTACTTAAGATGAATTCCTAAACATTAAATGCATTTAGTAAGCAGCGAAGCGCGCGGGTCTGCTAGTTTATGTTTATATTTGATTATTTGTTTTTTTATTATTACAAAAAATCATTCACTTAAAAACACTTTAAGACAGCGAGAAATATACCAATATTCATCTTAAATGATAACACTGGTCAACACGATTTTTCCTCAAGGAACAAAACCAAGTTTTTATTAAAGATTTGGGGCTTAGAAATGGTTTGATGATATATTTTTTTTTTCTATGGCAGAACTTTTTTTTGAAGAATTTTTGAAGTCTGGTATTTTTTTTTAAGCTTTTTTCAGAGTAAGCTCTTGTTTTTTTCACACAACTCTAGTATCTTACGTCTGGTTGTGAAGGACTTTTAAAGTCAAAATTTCGTAAAAAATACTGCACAAAAATCATCATTTTTGCATTTCAATGCTTTATATTTCCCAGACGGTAAGCTGAAATCACGAAGTGTTTGGGATTGTCTTCTAGCTGTTTTAATTATCTTTTTAAAATAGCAAAGTTCTTAACAACCAGATGAAAGATACTAGAGTTATATGAAAAAAACAATCGCTACCTCTGAAAAAAGCTTAAAAAAAAATACCAGTTTTCAAAAATTCTTCAAAAAAAAGTTCTGCCATAGAAAAAAAACCATAATTCTTTAAAAAATTTGAAATCCCTATATCTATCAGAAAAAGTCGGTTTGGATCCTTGACGAAAAAAAAAAGTTCGGTTTTGTCGAGTAGTGTAATCTATGCATTTCCACCATGATTGAAAATTTTCAAGTTTTATTGACTCACTCACAAAATAATGATTAATTTTAAGTTATACTTTATAAATCAAACCAGAAGGAACGTGTGGGTCGCTTCTGGGGACGCGACTCTACTTATACCTGTACTCAGTCAGTATATACATTTTTGAGTAATATTTTTGAAAATTTTAGAATTAAAAAAAAAATTTTACATTTTACATAGTTTTGCTACGTATGTTATCTACATCTACATTTACAATGTATATTATACATCTAACATGTAGATTATAGATGTACCATTTAGATTCTACATCTCCTCCGCTAGGGGTTGCTCTCGCACTGAACGCGGCAGAGGGGGAAGCAACTAAAAATTAATTTCGTCATTCTGGCTATAATTATCATCCGATTTGTTTCAGATTCGGCAATCTGGTAGATATGGGCACTTTCTACGATACTGCGTTTTTAGTTTTATCGTTTCTTAAAAAATGTGCCTGCCACAGATTTTCGTCCTTTGTGTGGGCGGAAGGGGGCGGGGCGAAATTTTGAAATACACTTGTAGCAGTGTGATATCACATGAGTGTGCAAACCAAATCTTATAGTCTCTGAGATCTAGGCGCTCAACAAGACGGACAGACAGACATGGCTCTATCGACTCGGCTATTGATGCTGATCAAGAATATATATTAGATTTGTGGCCGTCTGACCGTCCGTCCATCCGTCTTGTTTGACGCCTAGATCTCAGAGAGTATCAGAACTAGGGCAACCAAATTTAGTTTCCAGACTCACGTGATATCACACTGCTACAAGTGTATTTAAAAATTTCGCCTTGGCAGGCACATTTTAAAAGATACGATAAAACTAAAAACGCAGTGTCGTAAAGAATGACGTTATCTACCAGATTGCCGATTTTCAGTTGCTTCCCCCGCCCCTCCCGCAAGAGAAACGCTACTCTATCTCCTTCTTGCTCGCACACTCTGCCGCGTTATGTACGCGAGCAACCCCTAGCGGAGGAGATGTAGAATATGAATGATACGTGTAGAATCTATATGTTAGATGTAAAATAGATATTGCAGATGTAGCAAAAAAATTTAAAATGTAAAATTGTAACGCTCTCTCTTATAAACTGTTGCTGCAACCACTCTCCTCTCTCATCTTTTATTGATTTCGCTTTAAGCATTGCTCTAAGCATTTGCTCTGCACAGTGGTCTGATTGCTATTTGTTTTGAACTTTTTTTCCAAAGTAAAAAAAATAAAAGACATAAATATGGAATATTCTGTTGTCTGCGCCAAAAAAACCTGCAAGAAGCAGATCACCCATGACCAGCCCAATATCCCCTGCTGGCTTTGCGAAAGCGTAGTGCACGCAAAATGTGTAGGGATCTCGGGCCGTGTAGGAGACGCCATTTCACAAAAAAACGGCCTGCATTATAGTTGTGAGGAATGCCGTGCTGTGGAAAACGACATGCGTTCTTTCATGAGGCAGACGCGAAGTGGCTTCAAAGAGCTGATCGTAGGCTTTAAGCAGCAATATGATCGGCTCTTGGCATGGACACTCAGTTCAGCAGTTTACAGCTGCTGGCTGAGTCTCCGAGGCGCAAGAAGTCTACCCCGCGGGACTTGCAAGTGCCGACTGCCTCATGTCCGCCGGCATCTGAAAAACTTACTCCGACCACCCCCTTAGTGCAGCAGTTGATTACGTTTGCTAGTCCAAGGGCAACGATCGCTGCTGGTGATGCAGATTCGGGAGCCGAATGCGTCACTTCGGAGAGTTAGAAATGTCTGTAGAGTCCGTGTCCATCGAGTCCGCACCCTTAACTATCCCCTCAGCTTCGCTTCCACCAGCTAATAGATGTCCAGGACCACCGGATACTGACATCACAGGTACTAGGCCTGTGGTGCCAAAACTACTGGTGGGAGTCCCAGCAAAGCGACAAATTTTTGTCCTTCGGCTGGCCCCTGACCTGACCCTGTCTCCCCGACTCAATTTGAAACCATTTGTTCTGACAAGTTTTGGCTGGAGCATTTGGTGGTTAAAGAGTTTAAGGCTAAGAAACTGAGAGAAGCGAAAAAAACGAAAGAGAACGGCTGCACAGGCTGCTGCCGGGCGGGAGCATGAATATGTACGTAGATGACATTTTAGTACAGTGGGAAGTGCAAACAACGAACAATAATAGGGATTTACTCTACTGCTGCACCACTGACTATGATCTATGCAAATGTCCACTATTTGGCTGCGTAACCAAACAGTTTTATTTGTATTATTATTAAATATTTGCTCTGGTTACAATGGGTGTATTTTTAAAACGAGGTTATATAATAGAATGCTGCGATTTTGCTTTTTGCGTGATTTCGAGAGAGAGAATTTCTCACCGAACTAGCTGGCGTCGATCGTTGAACACTTGCTCTCTTTATTCCTTCGACTGCCGCTTCTGGTCTCTCTATCTGTTACAGGCGACTCTGCTGCTCTCTGTGGCTTCTCACCAAATCCCACATAGATTCATCCTGTCAGACAGGGGAAGCTGTTTCACGTCAAAAGAGTTCGGGGACCTTTTACAACAGAACGACGCTAAGCATATAAAGAGAGCTACAGGATCGCCACAAGCCAACGGACAGGTAGAGAGAGTTAACAGAAGCTTGGGACCAATGATCGCAAAGCTCGTCGACCCGGACAAAGGTTTACACTGGGATACAGTTGTAGTAACAGTTGAACACGCGATTAACAACACAATTCAAAGGACAGATAATGATAATGATAAACCACATCTTCCGACTTTTATTGGGAAACCTTGTCTTGGGAACCGACGCTAACCCGACCACATCCACCCTCCTACAAACATTGGTCCTTCGAGCCGGATCTTCACCTTTCCCATAAGGGGGAGTCCAACCTGCAAGCATCGGTGGATTACATCGCTACGTTCCGAAGATAAGTACGATTTCGTCTTCCCTAATCGGCGATTCCGGCCGTTCTCCGTTCGTTCACCTCCAACTACCAGTGTTACGGTAGTACATCCATTCCGCTTTGTCTGGGCTTACGCTTGTGAATTTAAATATAAAAAAAAAGGAAAATTGAACCAAATCTAGCTGCCAAAGAAAGACAGCATAAATTCCAGTTCAAAAGAATGGCTCCGCTGTTTTTCTGGATGTCGCCCAGGCTTTCGACCGCGTTTGTTTAGACGGCTAAATCCACAAAATCAAAATATTACTTCCACAGAATATCCATGGAATATTAGAGTCATACTTACAGCAAAGAAGCTTCGCAGTACGATGCAAAGATTTCCTCTCTGAATATCATCCAATTGAAGCTGGTGTACCGCAAGGCAGCGTGCTTGGACCGACACTGTATATCATATTCACAGCAGATCTACCGACAAACAGCCTAACAACAACTTCGATATTTGCTGATGATACTGCCATACTAAGTCGCTCTAAGTGTGGGTTCTTTTTTGTGTTTTTTTGAGGGATTTATTGCCTTCGTGTGTGGTACCCAGCCAAGCCGAAGTTTGTTTCGTTCGCGAATCCGCGGATCCCGTATCCGACTTCGCTTTCAAATCCTGCCTGTGTGAGTGCGTGGTATGCAAACGTGTGACAAGGACAGCAAAGGGTTTTTTGGCTGTGACCTCTCCACGTCGGCTACGCACCTCTTCCGCCTCAGGAACTAGTCCAACTCAGAAGAGCAAGTCACTCCCAGAGCAGCCAGTAGCACCCCTGCATGTAGTCACCCGATGACCTGCTTTGAGACAGTTTAAGCATAGAGAGAGTCTCCTGACTTCCTTAAGCCGATTCGCAGGGGACAGCCCTGAACTTCGAGCAATAATGGATTTCGTAAGCAGTTTCACTGCAAAGAGCGCATCCCGATAAGCTGTGACTTGTGGAAACAAGTGCGGATCTAGAAGGGTTAGTTTTTTTACTTCTGCCGATAAGTTGCCATAGCGAAATCCACGGTTTCCAATGTCCTGCATCGCTGTTCCAAGAACGAGGCCATAGATTCCCACGAAGGAATGACATTGACAAAGGCTGTATCTTCTAAAGTTTCCTCCCACTTTGCTTGACTTGCTGGATCCAGTTTCCGTAGAAGCACTAGCACGATTAGGCATCCAGCGATCTGCTCAGGAGTACCCAAAGTCTGCAACGCCCGCATATGAGAGTTTAACTTGATCGAAATGTTTGATTATTGTCGCGCAATCCACTGCTAAATTCTCGACAATCCAATTCTTTGAGCTCGTTCTGCACGGTTTTGAAGTGCCCTGCAGCTCCTCAATCTCCTCCAACCTTACCACGAGCATATAGTAGTCGCAAGCCGACAATTCATTCTCCCAAGTGGCACTCAATCTTTTGAGGCCTTCGCACAATTCCAATGCCTTCAGTTTCAGAAAAATCACCCTGTTTTCCGCAGCGGTAGTTGAACCATCCAACTCCAACTAGCAGCGACGGCGTTAGGAAAACGTTTCTAGAGGGAAGATGAAAAAGAAAGAGTGCCGCGCGCAAGAGACGGGAACGAGCACCGCAAACAAAACGTATATGCTTTATGCTTTAGTTTATGATTGCACGACTATATTAACTAATGCACAATCACGTCGGGGTCACCACAATTTTTGGGTATTAAGAGCCGTTGAAACTTGTTTAATTTTGAGAAAAATGTCTAGCGTTTCAATGGGTAATGAACAATTTATTATGTATTGGTAATGTAAGGTAGGCGTCAGTATGACCGATATAATAAAGCGATGCGATTGATACGAAGATTATCTCTCGACTCGCTACAAGGGTAAATGGGCCGACTTGCCAGCGCCCTATGCATTAAGACTTGAAAGAGAGCCAAAGCGAGCGATGAAAGGAGAGCAGATCGGGGCATATGCTAAGCCGAGCACGAACGTCATATGGAACGCGAGAGACCAGGTTAGATGCTGCAACTGCAACAACAAAGCGAAGAAGGCGAGATAAAATGAAAGAACGGTCGCTGCCGTGCGTAAACATAGGCTGATTAACAATGATTTGTACAGTGCAAAAAATTGAACATAATTAAATAATATTTAGGCTGATTGACCCGACATACTCCCACCGTTGGAAGCCTGACTTTCAACAGCATCTTTAAGGGGAAGCAGACACAGCTTGTTAACGGCTCGCTTGGTGATTCCAGTTGCAGTCTTCAGCACAGCGACTCGGGCGACGCCATCTCTTCCAGGTAGTAGTTCGACCATTCTCGCTAGTGGCCACTTCATGGGAGGTAGATTTTCATCCTTGACGAGGACCAGGTCTTTGACTGCTAAACTCGGCTTCTGAGTTCGCCACTTTGAGCGCTGCTGCAGTGACGTGATGTACTCCTCCTTCCACCGGGACCAAAAGAGCTGTGGAAGGTAAGAAACTCGCTGCCAGGCTTCAAACAAATGAGGACGCAGACGTAGCGCTTGATTGGAGCCTTGATGCGTGCCCCGGCTTGTAGAAAAACGGGCCACAAAAGTCTACGCCTGTGATCTCAAAGGCGTGAGAACCGTATAGGCGCTCTTTTGGAAGATCCGCCATGATGTGCTCCAATATTCTAGGTTTCGTTCGAAAGCATCTCACGCACTTGTATACGGCCTTCTTAACTGTCTTTCTCCCCCCAACAGGCCAATATTGGGATCGAATTAATCCCAGCAGAGCTCGAGGACCGGCGTGTAGATTCCGCTCATGAAAGTGAGAGCTAATTGCAAGAGTAAGCGGATGGCTGCTGGGCAAGATGATGGGATGACGGCCATCGAAATCAAAAATGATCCATGAAAGGGGACAATGATGAAAGTGAGCTGGATGAGGCGACCACTCCCCTAGAGCGCAGTGACTTCATGTCTTCCCAGAGCTGCGTACGCTGGACCAGCCGCATCAATAACTGGGTTCCACGCTCAATGTCAGAATGTGGCCAAAAACGCGTTGCAAAGAATCGAATGAGCTCGCATACTTGGATTTGGATACAATGTCCAAGTAGGGTGATTTGGCCAAGAACACCTTACGACGCAGCTCCAGGGTTGGCTTATCAGGCAACACCGTAGCTGGCCAGTCATCTGAAGATCCGCAAAGAAAGGGAGGTCCATGAGCCCAAAGGGGTGACTCACTCAACTCGATTGGTAGAGCCCCTCGTGAAAGAATGTCGGCCGGGTTCAAAGCTGTGGAAACATAATGCCATTCCATTTTTTCAGTCAGTTCCTGTATCGTTGCCACTCTATTTGCGACAAATATATTGAATCGGGATGGCTCGTCCCGAATCCGAGAGAGCGCAACAGCCGAATCACACCAACAGTAGCACCTTCCTTTGAAGACACTCATTCCTGCTACCTCAGATATGAGCCTAGCTAGCAATTCCGGTCCACAAAGCTCCAGCTTTGGTATGGTTAGTGTTTTCAATGGAGCAACACGAGATTTTGCATAAAGTAAGTGACTGCTGTATAGCTGACCCTTCGACACAGGCACCATAAGCCTCTATACTGGCTTCGCAAAATCCATGAATTTCCAGCTCAGAGTTCGGAATGAGCACAAGCCGAGGAAATTCATAACGCCGAATCTGGCCAAAACTACTGAATATTTCCTGCCACGAGGTGTTCAGTCCTGATGGCAAGCTTTCATCCCAGGATAACTTCTCTTTGCACAACTGCTGGAGAAAGATTTTTGATTTTGTAATGATAGGCCCAGCTAGTCCGAGGGGATCGTAGAACCGAGCTATTGTTGACAAAACGGAACGCCTGCAGGGACGCGAAGATGACTGCCGAAAGCGAGAATAAAAGCTGATCAGAAAACGGATCCCAGGCAAGTCCTAAAGTTTTGGTGAAATTGCTGCCATCGTCCAACTTCAAAAAGGTTTCCCTGTCCTCTTCCGGAACTCCATCGAGCACAGCAGCCACGTTCGTACACCATTTCCTCAATCGGAACTGACCTCTCGACAAAATTCCAGTAGTTTGCTCACGAATGTGGATATCCACATCATGAGAGCTGGCTCCAGATATCAAGTCATCGACGTAAAAGTACCGGCAAAGAATCACAGCACCAACAGGAAACGCAACCTGCTCATCCATTGCCAGCTGATGCGTCGCCCACACTGATAAATGTGAGGCAGGCTTCGTCCCATAAGTAACGGTGTCCAGCTTAAACACACGCAAATCCTCTTGCATGGAATTCCTCCACAGAATACGCTGCAAGTTACTATCCTCGGGTGAGAGCCTTACACACCGGTACATCTTGCAAATATCTCCCGTTATCGCAACTGCATATGACCGAAATCGAATGAGAATATGGAAAAGCTTGGGTTAGATTACAGGACCGGCCATTAAGACGTCGTTCAGGAAATAACCGGATGAAGTTGCTGCGGATCCATCGAAAACGACCCTCAGCTTGGTTGTCGAGCTATCTTCCTTTCTGACGCCATGATGAGGCAAAAAATATCGGCAGGAGCTAATTTACTTGGCAGGACCCAAGGACATATGACCTAGATCAAGGTACTTACATCAGGACGGCGATCTAACTTCCGTTCAAGGGATAAGAACCTTCGAAGAGCCTGATGGCTTCCAAGAGCTCCCAAGAGATCCAGATTGTATTTTGCGGGCAGCCTAACACAATAATCGCCGGCTTGAAATCGGCGAAAATGCTGCACAAAGTGAGCTTTACAATCTAGCTCTTCTTTTGTAGTATTTACTATGGGTTCGGGGCAATTCTCTACCTCCCAAAACCGTCGCAGCACTTCAATTCTCACGTCTAGGTTATCCTCCGCAGATACGGCCGGGGCGCGAAACCATTAAAGAGGACCCCTCCTTTACCCGGGAACAACCTCCAGATATGACCCATTCCAAGCGAGTCTTCTGAATTGATGGCAGTCCTGGCAAAAGCTTGACCTGGCCAACACAGGGGAGTTCGTAAAAGCTGGCGCCAATTAGAAGATCGACACGCTGCGGTCTATAAAACTCTGGATCAGCTAGTGGCAGGTTTGCTGGAATATTCCAGTTGAAAGTGTCTATTCCGAAGCTTGGCTGCCGGTCGGTTATGCTAGAGGCTACGACAGCGGTGATGAGAGTTGAGTATTCCGATGAACGAGAGTGCAGACCAACGTTGACCGAAACTCCATCCGTGACAAAAGTAGAATCGCCTATTCGTGATACTGACGTTGATGATTTCATTTTTCGAAGCTGAAGCTGATTAGCGAAGCGAGAAGTAATTAAGTGTAGTTGAGAGCTGAAGCTGATTAGCGAAGCGAGAAGTAATTAAGTGTAGTTGAGAGCCAGAATCAAGCAACGCTCGACAGGGAACAAAAACTCCGCAACGATTTTTTACCAAGACTGTTGCCGTGGCTAGCAGAACGACATCATCACTGAGACCCTGGGCAATAAGAGCAGAAGAGGTAGATGCTGGGATAGCTGGTTCAGTGGTATGAGTAGCCGCCGTAGGCAAGATCGCAGATGCTGGAACTTCTCAATGTTGGATAGGTCTCGATGATTGTCATTGATGGTCGTGCACATCGAGTAAAAGTCCGTCCAATCCGCATATCCTCCGCTAAACCTTGGCAATTGTATGGGAGGAAGGGATGATCCTTGCCTACGACGAGGTGGCGGCTGAGAACCAGCAAAACCTGCAGCGGCATGTATCCGCTAATCCTAGCATTTTCACGCATGATCGAAGCCTTGAGAGCACTGGCACTGGCACTGTCGCACAGTCCACTATGAATTTCGTTGCAGTCCAATTCTTCAAGACCGTTGTGTAATGTTTCAAATTGCCCATTCAGCTTCTCGATCTGCTCCAGCTTTACCAGTACCATGTAATAGTAGCAGACCGCAGCCTCATCTTCCCAAGCGGTAGCCAATCTTTTCACTTTCTCACATAGTTCCGTTGACTTAATCCTCAGAAAAGACACCCTGTTTTGCTCCCTGGGTACTGGAGCGTCGTTGCCATCATCCACAGCGGCAGCGGCTCTAAAAACGTTCGTAGCGGGAAGTAGAACACAAAGCGCAACGCTCGTAACAAACGGGAACTTCAAGCGCAATTTTTGTATACACAGGCGGCTGGTGTATATGTTTGTAAAGCAGCTATGTGGTCGATGACACTGGTAATGAGGTCGATGGCACTGGATCAGAGCGGCGAGCAAAGCAGACGAACGAGCGGCAATTAAGTGTTAATAATTATGTTGAAATGTAGTTTGTGATATGTACCAAATTGCTCAAATCACGTCGGTGTCACCAAATGTTTCAGCTATTAAGCGTTTTTAATAGCTATTTTAATTAGTTTTAAGAACAGAGCCGATAAATTTTATTTATATTTACTAGTGACTGTACGCGTATTTAATATGGTTGCTAAAGGTATATAGACCGACGGTTCTGAAGATCAATAATTATCTAATCGCAGGTCAAAATGGGCCGACTGCCCGTGCCCTATGCATAACGAGAGCGTGAGAGCATTATGGCATAGTTCGGCTCGGCTTCTGCGCCGAGTAAAGAAAGAGAGCTGCTTAAACGCAGCAGGTGCAGCAGCAACACAAAGGCAGCGGGAGACAGCTTTAAGAACAGCCGCTGCCGGGCGTAGGCATATGCGTGATGCTGCTTGACCCGACAGCGATGCTTAATGCGAAATCGGTAAAACTGTGAAGAGAGTAGTTTAAATAAGCGCACTAAGCGAGAGAAGAATAACAGGTATTTAGGTGTAAGTGATAGAGAGAGAGTGATAGACGGCAAAAGCTATGACAAGGGAGCGGCTGAATGTAATGAGAGGACGTACTCACGAAAAGCAATAACACAAACACACGACTAACCGACGTACAAATTATTTATATATGTTGTTTTTACACAATTATTAGGCATGAACCCGCGGTTAAGGGCAGATTTTAAGTTATAGGTTAATTATAAAAAAATGCGGCGCCCACCACAAAAGAGAACGAACCTTTGGTAACTGTTTTTTTTATAAATATGGATGATATTTGGTATAATTCCCTATCTAATCGACTAATTCTCTATGACTTTCGCCATGTGCAAGAACATGTTATTTTTTCATAGAATCGGCTCTGACTATGACAATATCTCAATGAGACTCTGATCGAGAAAATCTTTTGATTTTACGATATCCATATTCAAATTCTTGAAGTGCCTCGAGCTTTCTATGATGTCGTGTTCCTACCTGTTCATGAATTAGAGCTGATTACATCTATATTCTAAATATTTAAATTAGGCCCAAGGTTATATCTTTAAAGTTCACATTGTATTTAGAGACAGTAGAAAGTTTTTAAGATGCTTTTATAAACCTACACAAAATTATATAAAATGCTGAGGATTTGCGGGAGGGAACCAACGTATTTTTGTATTTAATCTATTTATTTGTTCATAAAATTACCCATTTCGGCAGTTTTCCTCTCTGTATAAGGTAGTGAATTTGTTGAAACTTCGTTTTTGATATCTTTGATCTCAGCGTCTTCTATGATTTCAAATATCCAACTCAAATATGGAAGAAGTAAGGTTATTTGATTTTTATATTCAACGAAAATATTTGATTCATTTCCATCACGCAGCTTATCCATATGGGGGCCAAGTGTTATAATTGCCACTAAATTATTTCCAGATAGTACACCATATCCTCTTAATTTTTGTTCGGTATAGGGATACCAGATCTATGTGTAAAAAAATGTACAAATAAAAATACAATAAGTACAATAAAAATAGTATTAAGATATATGAATTTTTTTGGTGACTTTTTAGGCTGATGATACACAATGTGAATTCGATATTTTACTGCCTTTATATAAGAAGCGTAAGATGATCGATATCATGAAAGATAATTGTAATTGTAGATCTTATTTGAAACTAGTAGAAAAAAGGATGTGTTGCGCATCAAGGAACGTCAAACTACCTCAAATTTAGACACTAACAGATACAGATTCAAATATGTGCCTGAAGTCCATTCACAGAAATGGTTCACAATATTATGGTTAATTTGCAACGATTCGATTCAACATTTAAAAATCAAAAGAAAACTGAACCACATAATGGATTTGGCATTAAAAATCAATAAATCGCAATTTCAAACGATTGGCGAACACTAGAGCTCTATTTGGGGACACTTAAACAAAAATAAATTTACTTGACATGTTATTGCGTGGGAAAACCATCCAGTTTATTTACGTTTGGTAAAGGCGGGCTAACAAACAAAATCGTACTCAATTTCTCTTCGAAATTAATATTGATAATTCAAATGACTTTACTTTCATAATTTAACTAATTTGAAAACTAGCCGTCGCTCGTAAGTCTAATGCATGATCGATCTTATCATCTAACGCTCGATCACTAACACTACCCGACACCATTTTTCCGCTTCGAACCAAACCAACTTTTTTTTATAGATTTATACCTACTTTGTAGCTTCAGATTACTGGCTGGGAAATGTCAAGCTTTCAAATTTGAAAATTAAGATTTTTGTGCGGTACTTTTCAACTTTTTGTCTTTAAAAACTTAAACTAAAACTTTAAAGTAAAAAAAAAAGAATATTCTGTGTCCTTATATTTTTGTGTATAGGGGCATTTATTGGGCGTCGTTTAAAACATTGTTTATCAAAATCTATGGAGAAACGGCTGAGTTAAAATTGGATGACCAACCCTCCGAAAATCCCATTTTACCGTTTTAATGTTGCTGGTTCACGCTTGTTTTGACATTTTTATACCCTACTCAAAAAGAGTGTAAGGCAGAGAAGGAAACGTTTCCGACCCCATAAAGTATATATATTCTTGAGCTTATATTGATCAGCACCAATAGCCGAGTCGATATAGGCATGTCTGTCTGTCCGTCTGTCTGTCTGTCTGTCTCAATGGGCGCTTAGATCTCAGAGACTATAAGACCTAGGGTAACAAAATTTGGTTTCCAGACTCAAGTGATATCCCATTGCTACAAGTGTATTTCTAAATTTCGCACCGCCCCATTCTGACTCTACAAAGGACGAAAATCACAATTTTAAAGAAACGATGCAATTAAAAACGCAGTATCGTAGAGAATGTTCATATCTACATGACTGCCGAATCTGAATTAGATCGGATCATAGCCAGAATGAAAAAATTAATTTTCAGTTGCTTCCCCCGCCTTCTTCAGCAAGAGACGCGCAATTCATTCTCTTTCTCGCTCGCACAACCTGCCTCGTTATGTACGCGAGCGACCTCTATCGGAGGAGATGTAGAGTCTTAATGGTACATTTAGAACTTAAGAGCTTAAAAACTGTAGAATCTAAATTTTACATTTCGAATTTTCATGGAAGATGTATAATCTATATATATAAAAGAAAGTCGTGTTTGTTACAACACTTATAACTCGAGAACGGCTGGGCCGATTGCCATGGTTTTTGATTTGTTGGATTTGTTTCCGTCCCGAATAGCAGAATACATCTTAAAAACAATGAAAACTCGATATGCGTAATGAATAGATGCATTTCAATAGATGCTGATTTGTTTATTACACATATCGAGTTTCCATTGTTTTTCTTTCTTCATGTCAAACATTTGTTGTCCAATCCTGTCAAATAGTACAGTATTCTACATAAAATCATCGGAAAGGAACGGAATTTAGGGAATAAAAAATCGGTTTGGTGGTTTTATGAGAGTGCACATTTTAATAACAATGCCGCGTCCTAGAAGGTCTAATCTTTACCAGCGAAGCCGTAATGTAATTAGGCAACGGAATATCGCGAGTTGAATAACGCATTTAATAGAGAATTGGAACGTGAACGTGAATATGATCCACATGAACTAATCCAATCAGTTCAAACATGGGAAGACATTCCTCATGGCATTGATTTTGGCCACTGTACGTGCGAGATCCGAAATTGCGGTGGCAATTGCTTCTTCTGGAATAGCGGCCACATTGTTAGACGGATGCGGTACGGCTCACTCAGCGTTAAAATTGCCATTAAACCTTCAAACTACTGAACAACCGACATGTAACATTTCGAAACTCTCCGCAATGGCCAAAGTTTTAGTAGCATCATCATATGGGACGAATGCACAATGGCGCACAAACGCGCATTGGAAGCACTAGACCGAACATTAAAAGATCTGCGAAATGACTCGAGATGTTTTGGTGGTGCAATGATTTTATTATCTGGCGATTTCCGACAAACACTACCAGTCATTCCAAGATCTACTGCTGCCGACGAAATAAACGCTTGCCTCAAAGCATCAAATCTGTGGCGATATGTAAAGAAACTTCAACTGTTTGTAAATATGAGAGTTGCATTGTTGAACGATCTATCTGCTGATGATTTCTCGAAGCAATTGCTGACTATCGGTAATGGCCGGGTTCCTGTTGACAAATCGAGCGGTTTGATTTCATTTCCTCCAAATTTTTTAAAATTTCGTATCATCTAAAGACGAGCTTATCAACAAAGTATTCCCGGATATCATTGCTAACCACAAAAATACTAAATGGTTAAGTGAGCGAGCAATTTTGGCCGCTAAAAATAAAGATGTAGATGACCTCAATATTATAATTCAAAATCAAATCGTAGGTACTCCTATATAAATATATTATTTTGTATCATTGTTTTACGTTCATCAAAGCCTAAATTAGTTCAGCTTAAAGTAACACGACATTCATTGACTGTTAGGCGGTACGAAGTTTGCCGGGTCAGCTAGTATAATATATAAAAGCAGGTGTTGCCTGCGTTGTGATGAACCATGGGAACCATGGTTCGTTACAGGGTCCAGCCCCTTTTTTGCTTTTTATAGCCTCTGCGGTGGTTTTCTTGAGAGAATTACCTTGGTTGATCTTGGATGATCTTGGTGCTAAACAAGACCCCAAGTTAAAGTTTTCTGAAAACATTTCTACGATGGTAAATCGAAGATTTCGTCCGATTTTAAAGAACGCCTCTTGTGTATGGTGCCGCCAGTAAAATGTACACCAGGACCGTATAGAATGAGTCCAAAAAAACTTTTTACGTCGTTAACTGGGAGGTGTGAGACTGCCATCTTACCCTCGTGGATTGCTTTTAATAATGCTTCCAACATTAGTAAGCCGTAGAAAACTGCTTAGTGTGATTTGTATGAACAACCTGATCAAGGGTGATCCACTAGAAACCTTCTTCCTTTGTTTCTTAACTTTTGTTGATCGAATTACTCCCAGCATGAACCCTTTTGGGTTTCATGGTCGGATTAAAATTCCCTCTACCACATTGTACGGTCTCCCAGCCGAGCATTAGTTAGTATTTATAGTCAGTTGTGCAGCCTTAAAGTAAATCATGTTATTTGTTCGTTATTTGCGATGCCCACTGTACCTAATTGTAATCGACATGTATCTACACTCGCCCCATCACTGTAATAGCCGTTTCAACCGTTCTTTCGTCTCGCACCTTTCTTTCTATCGCCTTTCGAAATCACTCTCTCGATCTATCAGCTGTTCGGTTCTCTCGAACACTCCCTCGCTCTCTATTTCATAGCATCGCGTAGGGCACGGACAATTCGGTACGTCTGCCCTAACATGCCTTCGCAATGGTCATGATCTGCTCTAGCACTTGCATGTCTTTGAAATCTCTCGCACTTTTCTTTCGTCTGTGGTGTAGTCATGCAGTGTGTTTATGAACCACTCTAAAAACGGATTGCAATATGATGCGGCCTCAGCAGCGGTCACTGTCGTGGGCCAAAAGTAATGCGTCTGCATTCAGCCAACAGCCACCGTCACTGACCGAAATTGGACCCATCATATTGAAGACCGGAGCGGTGAGTCACCTGCATGGAGGTAACACCTCTTCACTATTTTATATAAATATAAGTTTATTTGCAATAAAGAATCAATCACAATCTGGAACCCAAACCTGACATAACATGGCGAACCCGCCTAAACCGGCAACCTAAAACAAAAATAATAAAAACCAGATCCTGCCTAATACGGCAACAGATACTGCCTACTATGGCACAAGGACTCAACAAGGATGAGCATAAGCCATCAGGAAGCGGTAAAGAAGGCGCTAAAAGAGTGGGCAGCAGCAGATCACCGCCGTCGAAGCCCTATCCAGAAAAAGGCTTCAAGAGGAGCGGCTGACCACCATACCCAGCACTACCACGGTCAGGCGATGAGGAGGTCAACTCGGCAAATTTCGACGACAGCGGGCCATATTACTGGATCAAGTAAACAGAGACCCCCGTACCCCCTGCGTAACTGCTAGTGCCATTTGGGAATACATCGACAGACAGGAAGAGGAACAGCGCAAGAAGCAGCAACAAAAACCACAACTACAACAGCATAATCAGACGAAAGAAGTCAAGGAAGTGCTGGAATAATAATAAAACCTACATGAACGAGAAGGAACGTTTGAGTCGCTCCTGGGGACGCGACTCTACTTATACCCGTTCTCAGTCAGCATATACATTTTTCAGCATATGATTTTTTAGAATTTTAGAATTTGCATTTTACATTTTTTTGCTACATCTGCTATGTATATATACATCTACAATATATATTTTACATCTAACATGTAGATTATAGATGTACCATTTATATTCTACATCTCCTTCGTGTGCGAGCGAGAAAGAGATAGAGTAGCATGTCTCTTTCTGGTGGGAGCGAGGGAAGCAACTGAAAATTAATTTCTTCATTCTGGCTATAATTATGATCCGATCTGATTCAGATTCGGCAATCTGGTAGATATGGGAATTCTCTACAATACTGAGTTTTATCGTTTTTTTTTTAAATTGTGCCTGCCACAGATTTTCGTCCTTTGTGTTGGCGGAAGGGGGCGGGGCGAAATTTTGAAATACACTTGTAGCAGTGTGATATCACATGAGTCTGGAAACCAAAATTGGTTGCCCAAGCTTTTATAGTCTCTGAGATCCAGGCGTCAAACAAGACGGACAGACGTACAGACATGGCTCTATCAACTCGGATATTGAAGCTGATCAAGAATATATATACTTTATGGGGTCGTATAGTTTTTGCGTTGCACACATCCACTTTTATTAAAAATCTAATATACCCCTTAACTCTTTTTTGAGTACGGTTATAAAAATATTCAGAGACAATGGCATGGCTTGCATAAATAAATTTGTACTTTTCTATACCTAAGGTTCTCATATGGTTCTCTCAAAATCTTATATTTGGATCAAGGGTGTATGTTTGGAAGACTATTTCATTTCATTTGGTATCATTCTGTAGAACAGAAAGTTTTTATGATAGATTTGGTATAAACCTTTTTGTATTGTTTGACGAAAAATTGCGATTTGAGAAAGTATATTGTTCGGGCCAGCGGCTACTTAAGCGTATATCATAATATTAAATGTAGCTGTAACTAGGTGTATAAGAGTATCGAAACCTAAGCTTATGTATGTCCCCAGCGTTCGGCAGTGCTGCTGCGCTCTCCCTGTTAAAGGGCGCTCTGCACCTGCCACGTCGGCTCTTGCATTGATCGGCCGTCGTGGCCCAAGTAGTTCTATGCTAATCTCTCGCCGCATAGGTTGCATACTGAACACCCGCTTTTGAACATTTATCTGGTTGGGCAAAATTGCGAGCAATTGGCCTCAGCTAGCCGCCGGTATAAATAAACATTATAACGTTGTAAATCAAAGTCTAATTGATTTTTTGGATAAATAAAGGTGCCAAAAAAGCTTTGCATCTCAAACATATATTTATTGCTTTTGATTACACTACTCGACAAAATCGAACTTTTTTTTCCTCAAGGATCCAAACCGACTTTTTCTGGTAGATATGGGGCTTTAAAATTGTTTAAAGAATTATGGTTTTTTTTTTCTATGGCAGAACTTTTTTTGGCAGTTGGGCCCGCAACCTTCCAAAGGGTATTTTTTTGTTAAATTTTTTCATTTTTTAGGTTTGGCTAACGAATTTTAGCTCCAAAGTCTCTCCATAGATTTAAATGAGCAATGCCTTAAACAACGCCAAATTAATGCACCTATGCACAAACAAATTGAGGACACAGTATATTGTTGAATATGTAAACCTAAACAACGCAATGTGTCTTCTCTATTTTTCTTTCTGTTATGCATTATCCAGCATAAGTAACCATGTATGTATGAGTCGCAATGAAGCGGCGTTCTCTCGTCTCCCTTTTTGATTTGTATTCCGTCTGCCTTTGACGGACATCTTTTTGCTCTTCATATTTAGTCACAAATAAATACCACAGCGAATAGGTTATGGGCCCAGAATTTCGGTCTGCGGCGGTTGAAAGTGATTTTTCTGACTTTCTGAAATTGTGACTCGATCGGTTGCGAAAATGGGTTCGTCTTTCCATTCAATCGATAAGCTCGACAATGAGAATTATAATGCGTGGGTAATCCAAATGAAAAGCGTGCTAATACACTCTGAGTTGTGGTCAGTAGTGTGCGGTCGAGAAGTGAAAAATGAAGAAGATAATGATGCGCAGAAGGCACAGTTTGATTTAAAAGACGAGAAGGCTCTTGCGAGTATTATGCTGTGTATCAAGCCATCCCAGATAAACTATGTGAAAAACTGTACATCTGCAAAAGAAGCATGGAAAGTTCTAGCGGGTATCCATGTGCCATCAGGCCCCGCGCGTCGCATAAACCTGTTAAAAATGAGCGAAAATGAATCGGTAGTGAACCACGTAAATAATTTTTGTGCGATCGTGGAAAAACTGAAAGAAATTGACTTAACAGTTCCTGAAGAAATGTTGTCTATTCTGTTGCTATCGAGCCTGCCCGAGGCCTACGAAAATGTTGTGGTAGCAATGGAGACACGTGATTGTATGCCAAATTTGAACTCTCTGAAAGTAAAGCTTCATGAAGAAGGAGACAGGCGCAAATAAAATCAAGAATGCGCAGAGAAAAGTGAACAACGAGCGTTCGGTTCGGGTGTTTAAAATTGGTCGTCGTCAAAGCAAAAGACGAATAACGAAAATGGACAGAAGAAAGCGAACGGCCCGAGTGGGATAATTTGCTGGTCGTGTGGTCGTCGCGGACACAAGGCGTCAAAGTGAAGAGCAAAGAACAATCAAGAAAATACACCGAAAGGAAATAACGAAAACGAAAGAGAGAAATTGTATTCCGTTTTTGCGTGCGCGTCTAAAACTCTCTTTCCGAAGAGTATGTGGTGTGTCGACAGTGGTGCCACGGCTCACTTGTGTTGTGAGCGATCTAGTTTTTCCGAACTAAAAGAGCACAAAGAGCGAATTGCTTTAGCGGGCAATAGCTACATAGAAGCTGAAGAGAACGGCACAGTGGATTTGATTTGGGAAAATAACCAAGGCCATCGAAAATGGTTTCTCTGTTGAATTTGCAAAGACAGAAGCGCGTGTGAAAAACAATAAAGGCGTCCTTAGGCTGAGCTCGGTACTTCGTAACATTCATCGATGACAAATCGCGCTATGTGTTTGTTGATTTTCTGAAGACAAGAGACGAAATCTTAGTCAAGTTCAAACAATTTAAATCATTAGCGGAAAATCAATCGGGAAAGAAGTTGTTAATCTTGAGAAGCGATAACGGTCGCGAATACTTAATGACGCGTTTGAGTCATATCTTGTTGACAACGGGGTAACAATTAACTGTACCTCATACCCCCCAACAGAATGGTGTCGCGGAACGAGCCAATCGTACATTGGTAGAAATGGCCCGCAGCATGCTCTTTCATGCAGGATTGGAGGAGCGATTCTGGGCAGAAGCAATCAAAACTGCTGCATATTTGCGTAACCGAGTAGAATCTTCAACTTTACCTGGCATGACACCGTTTGAAGTGTGGACAGGAAGAAAGCCCTGTGTCGGCCATTTGCGGATCTTTGGTGCGAAGGCAATTGTGTTGAATAAAACTCAACATAAGAAATTTTCGCCAAAAGGCGAAGAGCATTATTTGGTCGGTTATTCTGAAACAGCGAAGGCATATAGGCTGTTTAATCCCGAAAACAGAAAGTGATTGAGGCACGAAATGTAATTTTCATCGAGAGCTCCCTGTATAGGACTCGCATGCCTTCGTCGAGTGCTGCTGAATATGTGCAGCCGCAGCTTGTAGAGTTCCAGAAGCATTCTATTCCGGACGAAGAGGCTCTGGACGTGGCTAGTGAGGATGAATCCTTAGTTGAAATGGAGAATATGCGAAACACAGAGGAGCGAAGGAATATTACATGCTGAACACCATATCGGCTGAAGCTATTAGTGTCCCTGCTAATGCAAATGAGGCATTGACGAGTAATCATGCAGCGGACTGGCGTGCTTCAATGAAAACGGAAACAGTCTTCTCAAAGATCAGACTTGGTCTCTAGTCGATCTACCAAAGTGTGAAAAACCTATCGGATGTATGTGGGTGTATGCACTAAAGCGTGACAAGGATGGCAATGTCGAGCGCTTCAAAGCCCGACTTTGTGTTTGTGCTCAGCGATATGGAGTAAGCTTCCCCGAGACTTTTTCACCAGTTGCCAGATACTCAACGATCAGGCTGGTCATGGCATTGGCTGCAGAACACGGGTGGTATATGCACCAAATGGACGTTTCGTCAGCGTATCTTAATAGCGAGTTACATGATATCAGCTACATGCGTCAGCCGGAGGCATTCATTGATCATCAATATCCAGATCGTGTGCTAAAGTTGCACAAATCGATGTATGGTCTAAAGCAGGGCGGCAGGGAATGTAACGAGAAACTCAATTCTACACTCATTAAGCTTGGATTTCTACCATGTGCAAGCGAGCCGTGTTTGTATTCTAGAAAAGTTTATATTAATATTTGTATTATTGTTGTATACTTAGATGATCTTCTAATAGCCAGTTCCGACAGAGGATATCTCGAAAGCGTCAAGACTGCCATTGCTGACGAGTTTAAAGTGGTCGATGGCGGCCAACTAAAGCATTTCCTAGGCATGGAAGTGGAGAGAGATGGCGAGACCGGAAGCGTGAGGTTTGGCCACAAGCAGTATATAGAGGATATACTCAGAGATTACTCTATGCAGTGCTGCAAGCCAAATGTTACACCACTAGAGGCAGGACATAAAGTAAAATGCGACAATCCGAGCTGCGTACGTGTGAATCAGGTGGCCTATCAATCTATGATTGGGTCTCTGATGTATCTGGCAATCACCACGCGTCCCGATATTCTTCATTCTGTAGCGAAATTGGCGCAATAGAATGCTGATCCCCACACTGAACTTTTTTTTTTTTTTTTATCAGTTTATTAGGTAAGGAAGTGTATAGAATAATAATATAATACGAAGAAGAACTCTATATTAAAGAGAATATAAATAAGTAAAGCCCGAGATCCTGCGGGTATGCCGCGAAGCTTTGCTTCGCAGGGACGGGCGGGTCGCCTTAGACCCCTCCTTTTATGCCGTTTCGACTCCGCTCCAGCTCTCTCAGCTTCCGCATAACTTCTGACGCGAATCCGGCTACCCTTGACCTGTACTGTTCGTTCAATACCATCCTGTTGATCAGGCTCTCGGCGTTCAGCGTGTCCTCGCCAATGCAGCTCTGCTGATCTGCAAACCTTGCGCAGTTGAAGAGGATGTGCTCTGCGGTTTCTTTTACGCCACACGTCGGGCAGTTAGCGTCGCTGTCGTGCCCGAAACGATGGAGTTGGCTCCAAAAACAGCCGTGTCCACTTAGTAGCTGGGTTAGCCAAAAATTAACTTCTCCATGCCTCCGGTTTACCCATATAGCGATGTCCGGTATAAGGCGGAATGTCTGTTCATAAACATGAACAGGACCCAACAGCAGACAACGAACACAAAATACAGTTCTCTTGAACTAGGCCTACAAACCTGCAGCTATCTCAACTCTAGCGGATCGCGGGCAAGATGTTCATAAACATGAACAGGAACGACACAGGCCACCCCATAAATAATACAGTCCACTTGAAGGAGGCCACTTGAGAAAAGGGACACCTAAATCTAGGAGCGGTTCGACCATAAAGTCATCTATATGGGTCGCGTCGAACCCAAATCTGTCGAAACACTTGTCGCACAGTCACACACACTTGTCACTATCAAGGATGATCGTGGGAACAAGTTCCGCACATTTGTTCTTTTCTTAGCGTTGGTCTTAGTTTAATTATATTAGAATTTCCTATATATAGTGCATAAGTTTTGAGAATAAAACAGTTCGAATTTACAACTCGTCTCATCAACAACACCATTTGTGGTCCTTCGATCCGGATTCATTATTCAGAATAGTCTGGAGAACAGAAGTCGCATCAACATTTGGTCCATCGAGCCTCTGAGTTTCCCCCACCCGCGGTAAGAAATTCAGACATATCAGCACCAGAGCCCCTGTTATCCCCCACCAGTGGTAAGAGACAGATTAGCATAAAACCTTGACTTTTATAGCAAGGTAGCTAGTGGCAACTAAACACGACAGCATAAAACCTTGACTTTTATAGCAAGGTAGCTATCGGAAGCATCGAGCCCCTGTCATCCCCCTCCGCGGTAAAAGGCAGAATCGCATAAAACCTTGTTTTATATAGCAAGGACGCTAGCGGCAAATCGATAGAATAGCGTAAAACCTTGGACTGAGTGCCAGGGTCGTTATGAATAACCAAAAAAGTCGATACTAAAACTCTGCGAGTATATAAAATCGCACAACACCTGAGCCTAAATGAACAATTATCAGTTGTGAGTCGTGGCACAACGTGGTCAACAAATCGACCACAATAAAAACACCCCAACGGTTCACTTAGGACAGTTTAAAACAAGCCTTTAAAATGGGCACGATCCGGAAAACATTGCTAGAGGAGCAGGATAAATTAGAAGCGAACATGATGCTGCTACAAAAGAGTTCATTAAGCAAACCATTTTCCCAGAGCAGTTCGGAAAATAATCTGATCTATTTAACAAGAATCAGAAAGGCCATCGAGAAAAACCATTCGGAATTGTTAAACGATGGTTACGGAGAGGAGGAATATTTCGAAAGGAATATATTTCAATATATAATGGAAAAGGCTAAATCTCTCGGAAACGCAACTCTTATGTTATACAAGTGCGACCAACTTAATAAGTATATAAGCGATAAGCCTTTAATTATATAACAGAACACGATATCCAGAGGATAAATAGTGGATTTTCCAAAATATCCGAGCTATTTCATGGGCTTTAATTATCGCATCTCACAAAAGACCTCATCGAGAAGAGACGTGAAACTTTAAAAGAATGTGGGCCAAAAGCAGCATTTCTAAGAAGCCGGTTCAATATGGAATCTAATACCGGCAACACACTTCGTATCACTTTGGGCCCCCCGAAGCCCACACGTTTTCCACGTGTGGCGTCAACTGCTAATATTTCCAGCCCGGTGATCAGCAAGCCTGTGCAAGAGCAGGAGCAGAAGAGAGACACCGAACAGAAGCAGAAGAAAGAGGACAATCAAACAAAAATGCCAACCTGTCATCTAGATGCAAAGGAGGAAGAAACAAATCGAAGAATCATCGGTTAAAGAAGCAGTCGAAGAACAAAAAGCCGACGAAAAGATAGCAAACGATGACGACGACGACGGTGATGATGAGGGTGTGTCGGGTGCCCAGAAGGCCCACCAGCGTGTGCAGAGTTCCACCAAAATATCTCCGCGCACGCCAGTGACTCAGAATGATCCGCTGGGTTCCCTCAACGAGGAGGACTCCTCCACGAGCACGCCCACACAGCAGAAACAGGAGGAGCAGGAGAAGGAGCAGCAGACGCAATCGCAGACAGATGGCAACATTTACAGCGACAAGCCGATCCTGTTTAGGGCACAGCGCAGTGCCACTTTCGATGAGTCGACGCAGATCGGCAAGAGCATGCAACGGTCGGAGACGATGCCGGTAGCTAGCAGTGGGGTGACCCACAGCCTGCCCAATATCGGATCATCACTGAAGTTTACATTCGGACGTTATTCACCCGCACGATTGTCCGTTAAGAAAGACTTAAAATTGCCCGCCAATATAATAGAAAATATCTCGAGCATAAGTCCCAGTCTGACGTGAAGGAAGTCCAACAAATTGATCCAAGGATCCCTGGATATCCCTGGCGCCATATCGACCAATACAACAGAGGAAAAAGAAATGATGGAGCCGAACGATGCTTACCAATGCACGTTCACAGAAACCAAACCACTTCCAAACTGGGTGAAGTTAAAAAGGCGCCACGACTGGCTCGACAGCAACGAAAATCTTCAGATCGTGGAAAACCTACCAAATGAAGGAATACTTTATCAGCAAGAAGAAACGACAACACTCACCGGAAAAGGAAAAAACTATCATCCATTTTATATACCAAGCAATATAAATGGCAAAGATGTTTTGACACCAGGAACTTTTCAAATTAGCAAATCTACATTGCTAATACCAGTTCCAAAAGGAGATGTAGCCATAACATCTCTTCAAAAGTGGAAACTGGTTGAAAAGATTCAAAAGAACTTTTGGAAAAAACCCAAGGATAAACTACAAAAGCTAAAAGAACTCACCTCTCATCCCGAAAAGAAGTACTCCGGATTCTTCACACTGAAGCGGTATGTACGGAAGAAGGTCAAATTTAAAGACAGTCGACAGTCGAGTACCCCCGGAAAGATGTTCAAACCATGAACAGAACTCTACACCACATCACACAGCGACAGTCCCAACCTTGGCGGACCATGGGAGCACCACACCACGGTGCAATAATTAAAAATCTGGCTGATCGCGGGGAAGATGTTCATAAACATGAACAGAACCCTACAGCAGACAACGAACACAAAATACAGTTCTCTTGAACGAGGCACACAGTCGCACAGTCACACACACACTTGTCACTATCAAGGATGATCGTGGGAACAAGAGCCCCACATTTGTTCTTTTAGTTTAATTATGTTATGTGAAATTAATTAAATAATCGCAAAAGAATTCACGAAAAAACGCTCGGGGTATGCATGGGTACCTGTGCTCGTGTTGCCCATGAAATCATCCAATCGTGTAATAAAGAATAATTGAGCAGGCTATCTCTTCCCTGCATGAGTCATGGAGTGCTCAGTGGCCCATCCCCGGTTCTTACGAACCTTTCCATTGATTTGCCAATAGCAAAACAACTAGTATAATGCCCTCGCTCAAAACAGTGTCTTCGACCACAACAACGACAACAACTGCAATTGCTCAGCGCCCGCTATTGTCAAAGAATCGAACCAACAGTCACAATAAAAGAGATCATAGTTTTTTTCCGGTATTATGTAGGTTTATTGTAACAATTATCACAAACAATAAAGTACGTACTGTTATTGTTAATTAGCAACTTTTGTTAAGGACAGGGGAAAATTTTTATTTACAATTTTGTTCGGTCTCCCAGCGAGGATTACTTAGTATTTTTAGTCAGTTGTGCAGCCTTAAAATAATTCCTGTTATTTTTTCGTTTTTGCACTACCGACTGTACCTAATTGTAATCGTCATGTACCTACACCCGCCCCCTCACTGTAATAGCGTTTTCAACCGTTCTTTCGTCTCTTCTTCTCGCACCTTTCTTTCTGACGAATTTCGAAATCACTCTCTCGATCTATCACTCTCTCGCTCTCTATTTCGTAGCATCGCGTGGGGCACGGGCAATTCGGTCCCTCTGCCCTAACATGCCTTCGCAATGGTCATGATCTGGTCCAGAACTTGCATGCCTTTGCAAATTTCTCGCACTTTTCTCCCGTCGCATATATAAACACGAATCGCGTGCATCTATCTTTCTTCTTTCATTCGCTATCGCTCTCTTCATCTATTTTCCTCTCGCTTGTATTAGGGCACGGGCAACTCGGTCCGCGTTCCCTTAGGCGAGTCTGGATGTAGCACTCGCAACTGACTCATCGTTGCCTAATCGACAAAATAGACAATACATAAACATATATTTACTAGCAGACCCGTGCGCTTCGCTACTTACGAATTGCATTTTTTCATCGAAATTAAACAACGCAGACATTTTCAAAACCAACAAATAAACTTTCACAAATTGCCATTTTTTCAGAAAACCAATTTTACCACAAGATGTTATAAAAAACAAAATCTATCATAGAATGAATGTTCTGTTTTACAGAATGACACAAAATAATATAAAATAGGCGTTCAAACACACATTTTTAGACCAAATTTGAGATTTTTTTTTATTAATTTTTAATTTTTGTGGAACCTGTTTATAGAAAAGTGAAAACGTGTGTAAAGAAAGAATGCATTTAAAAAAACCGCATGCAATTTAGTAAAATAAAGGTGATACATTTGGTATCCTCCTCTAAAATAATGTACTATTTTAAGTTAAATCCGGTACCAACGGACGAAAACGGATATTATGTAACAATAATATATATGTTACTGGTGGCCAAGTCGGACGGATGGGTGTAGTTTAACCTTCACCTGGTTCTGCTCCTTACCTATCTTCTAGCGAGGAAGTTCGGGTGGCTCCTCAGCTTGGTCAAATATCTTGTGGCTTGTTCGATAATAATGTCACCAACTGAGGGAACTCCAAGGTCTTTGGCGATGTCTGTATTGACCGTTCAGCACCACAGACCTTTCGGAAAGGTCTTGTTCTGAAACACCCTAATCCTGTCCGGGTTCGTTTTCGCTGCGATGCCATAGACGGATCTTGTTGGCCAGGCTTAGCTTGCTGTAAGGCTTAAGAAGCCAGTAGAGTTTTCTAGCCTTGCTTTCCAAGGCGGATCGATTTCGTCTGTGTGTTTCCTCAACGGTGATCATACGGTGCAGAAGATATTGAAGCTTGTAGATTGGGTGAACTTAATTTTGACCTATATGCATACCGTCAGGTGTCAGTTCTACCTTGAACATTGGCTGGCGAATGACGATGACATGACGAAACAAAAACAGTACCAATTAATCAGATAATAGATCGACTTAAAGACTTAAAGGGATTCAAAGTCAAAATGGCTATGAACATAATAAATAGAAATAAAATTCCCAGCCAACTATAGAGGTTGTCTTGTCTATAAAAAAAATTGAAATATCGCCTAAGCCAACAATGTGACTGCAGGAAACCCAGTCGACTGCTGGACACCCAGTCGTCGACAAAACTTACCATATATACCATCAACTGCGACTCCAGGAGTTTCTTTTGCTCAGGCGTTAAGTTACAACAACGGGTCGAACGCCTCAGCCACACTTCAACCAAACACTGCAGGAATAATGCAGCATCAGGCATCAAATAAGATCCCAGAAATTTCTTCCCAACATACCCCTGCAAGTCCACCCCAACTGCCTAGTGGAATTGAGTCAATGCTGGTAACTATAACAAATACAATGGTAGCAACCAAAATCTCCTCCTGGAGCTCCTAATAAAACAGAAATCTGTTAAAATGGTTTTTCTAAATATATCTTTCTGGATGCAAATGGCATTTCAAAGCGCATATGCGAGCTCTTGCAGTTCCTCGCTCAAAACGACATTGACGCCAAATCATACATCATATCATAAGGTACATGGAGGTACTGGCGTTCTGATCAAGCATCGCATCAGGCATTAGCCGTTGCCATCATTTGTTACACCTTATCTACAAGCAACTACCTAAACAGAGCCGCAGTATACTGCCCACAACGCTTCTGCATACTGACAGAATATTAAAAATTTTTCGAACTAAAAGGTGACGGATTTATAGCAGCTGTTGACACCAAGCACACCCATTGGGATCTCGACTTACCAACCCGAAAGGAAGAAAACTATATAACGCTATAATAACGCCACGAAACAAGCTAGACTTTATCTCTCAAGGCAAGCCTACATATTGGACCACAGATCCAATCAAACAACCCAACTTGATTGATTTTGCCGTTACACGAAAGGTGCTGCAAGCTCAAATTCATGTCGATAACTTAACAGATCTATCATCGGATCACTCGCCCATTCTACTTCACCTTTACGACCAAGACAGCTTTCGGAAAGCCCACACTTTCTAACATCTAGCAAAACAGATTGGCTGAAATACAGGAAGTTAATAAGTTCCCATATTGATGGCTCCGTAAACATTTATTGTGCAGATGACATTGCAAGCTCAGTTGAAACATTAGGATCTGCAATGTCACTGGCGGCCAAACATTCAAACAGGAGAGTGGGCTCGCAACAACAAAGGGAAGGCAATACAACCACACCCAGCAACAAAATGTGCTCCCATCAACCAACAATCCCGAAGCTACTCCGGCTATCATATTCCTATCAGTAGAAGTCACAAGGGTTATTAAAGACCAAATCTCAAAGCAAAAGAAAGCTCCAAGCCACGGTTTCATCTCCTCTAAAATGATCATAGAATTGCAGAGCTGTGCAGTGTATTTCCTTACTGTGATATTCAACAGCATGATGAAATGGGGCTGTTATCCTACAGAATGGAGGAAATCAGTCATCACAATGATCCATATCATATTTATCATATATCTATTGTATCAAACAACACCTACACATGAAGAGTGCCATACCGATGCACCAATTTGGGCTTCGCAAAAAATATGGAATCATTGAACAAGTAAACCGCATAACCTCTCAGATACGAAATGCAGTTAACAGACGGAAGTATTGCCCCACAGTTTTTCTAGTTGTCGCCCAACCTTTCGACCGCGTTGGGTTAGATTGATTGATCCTCAAAATCAAAATTATACTTCCACAGAACATCCATGGAATATTGTAGTCATAACTGCCGCAAAGAAGTATGGCACTGCGATGTAAAGATTTACCCAAAGGCAGCGTGCTTGGACCGACACTGTATATCATCTTCACAGCAAACCTACTGACAGACAGCCTAATAACAACTTCGACATTTGCTGATGATAGTGCCATACTAAGTCGCTCCAAGTGCAAGCATATTACCTTTACTCTAAACCATGGTTCGGCTTGGCCCTATCTAATGATCATAGGAAAAGGAGCTGCTTCTGCGCTGCCGGTACACATACAGTATCAACGAGAAGGAACGTGTGAGTCGCTTCTGGGGACGCGACTCTACTTATACCCGTACTCAGTCAGTATATTAATTTTTCAGCATAATTTTTAAGAATTTTAGAATCAAATTTTACATTTTTTTGCTACATTTGCTATCTACATCTACAATGTATATTATACATCTAACATGTAGATTATAGATGTACCATTTAGATTCTACATCTCCTCCGCTAGGGGTTGCTCGCGCACTGAACGCGGCAGAGTGTGCGAGCGAGAAAGAGATAGAGTAGCGTGTCTCTGGCTGAAGTGGGCGGAGGAACCAACTGAAAATTAATTTCTTCATTCTGGCTATAAATATAATCCGATCTGATTCAGATACGGCAGTCGGGTAGATATGGTCATTCTCTACGATACTGCGTTTTTAGTTTTATTGTATCTTTAAAATTGTGTCTGCCACAGATTTTCGTCCTTTGTTGTGGCGGAAGGGGGCGGGGCGAAATTTTGAAATACACTTGTAGCAGTGTGATATCACATGAATCTGGAAACCAAATTTGATTGCCCTAGCTTTTATAGTCTCTGAGATCCAGGCGTCAAACAAGACGGACAGACAGACATGGCTCTATCGACTCGGCTATTGATGCTGATCAAGAATATATATACTTTATGGGGTCGGAAAATTTTCCTTCTCTGTGTTACACACATCCACTTTTACCACAAATCTAATATACCCCTTAACTCTTTTTTGAGTACGGGTATAAAAAGCAGCAAGCATTCGTGTGGCTTTACACAAAGCGAGAACGAAAATGAAATCAGCCGTCGACAAATGCAAGACCACGCTGCGCAACTATTTGATGCGACACTGAGAGAAAACATTTTGAATGAAAATTGGGAACAAAACTTTTTCTTTATCCAAAATATAGATGGCGATGCGCAATGCGTCATATGTTATGTTATTATGTTACCTGTTATTATTTTATTTCAATTTTTATTTCACACGTAAGTATCAGCACAAAATAATTGCAACTTTTAATAAAAATCGTTTGTCGCAGTATATATGTCTGGACGTTGATATGCAATGACTGCACCATCAAGTGGCCCATGGTAAGCCTGTTACGCGCGGAACCCAGGCAGAAACGCAGCCCTCCTCCCGCCCAACCGACCGAGGGGCGCTGCCGCATGACGCGCGACGCGTGTTACCGAACCGATCGCGAGCATGCAGGAAAGATAGGTGTTAGACTAAAAATTCGAGGAAAATTAGAGCTAAACACAACTCAAAGAGCTAAACATGCAAAGATAGCTAAGAAATATAACTAATTACGGGAAAGGTATGTTAGTATTAGTGATTTAAGAAGAGGAAGGGAATTAGTAGTTGATATTATGTGGTAGAGGGAATTGAAGTCCCTAAATGGTTCGTGCAAGGAATAATTCGATCTACAAAGCGGAAGGAACAAAGGAATGAAGTTTCTAGTAGATCTAATAGGAATCGTAAAGTTAATGCGGCTCAACAAATCAGGGCTATCTACGTCACCCTTGATCAGGTTGTGCATAAAAATCACACCAAGCATTTTTCTACGACTAACTAAGGTTGGAAGGTTTATTAAAAGCAATCTACGAGGATAAGATGGCAGTCTCACACCTGCATCCCAGTTAAGGCCAGGCAGAGCAAAAAGTAAAAAGTTTTTCTGGACTGATTCTATACGGTCCTGGTGTACTTTGTACTGGGGGCACCATACACAAGAGCCGTACTCTAAAATCGGACAAACAAGCGAGATGTAGAGAGTCTTCGTTATATAGGGGTCGTCAAATTCCTTTGACCAACTCTTTATAAACCCAAGCACACCCATGGCCTTATTTACCATGGTAGAAATGTGTTCAGAAAACTTTAACTTTGGGTCTAATTTAACACCAAGATCATCAACCAAGGTAATTCTCTCAAGAGAACCACCGCAGAGGCTATAATAAGCCAAAAGGGGGCTGGAGCGATGAAATGTCATTACTTTGCATTTCAAGGCATTTAGGTGTAACATATTTGCACAACACCATGATTGAAAGTTATTGAGATCGGATTGCAAGCGAGAGTTTAACATCATCCGCATACATGAGTACTCGAGAGTTTGTTAATACTGAAGGCAGATCATTAATAAAGAGTGTGAATAGTAGGGGGCCTAGATGGCTGCCCTGTGGTACTCCAGAAGTAACCTTAACAGGTGAAGAGAAGGAGTTTTTAAAGAGGACTCTTTGAGACCTAGAACGAAGGTAGCTAGAAATCCATCTCAAAAGATTAGGTGGAAACCCTAAAAGGTCAAGTTTTTGGGCTAAAAGGGAATGGTTTACAGAATCGAATGCTTTACTAAAATCAGTGTAAATGACATCCGTCTGCAAGTTACCTTGAAAGCCTTTGATGATAAAAGAGGTAAACTCTAATAAATTCGTGGTTGTTGATCGTCGCCTTATAAATCCGTGCTGGGACGGAGATATAAGTGATTTGCAGAGATGTTGCAAGTGCGGAGTTAAAATTTTTTCAAACATTTTAGGAATAGCGGATAACTTAGATAATATATCTATATATCTATAATTATTTGCATCAGACTTGCTGCCTTTCTTATGGAGCGGAATAATAAAAGATTCCTTCCAGATGGGGGGAAGCATGAAGAGTTAATGGATAGGGTGAATAGTTTAAGCAAGGGTCCACACAGAGCGTCGGCACAGTACCTAAGTACACAGCCGGGAACTCCGTCGGGACCTGGTGAAAACACCGGCTTAACTAGACGAAGATCATGAAGCAGGGAGCTTTCATTTAACAAGGGGCTGAGGATGCCATTCGACCTTGGTAAACTGTATGGATAAGGCTGACCAGAGTAGCTTTCAGTAGAATAGGTTGTTTGGAAAAATTTGGCAAAAAGATCGGCAATTGCCTGATCATTGTTTGCTGACATATTGAGAAAAGATAACGAGGATGGATGTGCGGACGTTCTACGCTTACTATTTACGAAGCTGTAAAACTGTTTAGGGTCCTGTGAAAATCGTATCCTGCATCGAGATAGGTAGTTTTTATAGCATTGAGCGTTAAGAACGGAGAAATTTGACCAAGCTATTACATAGTGAGAAAGAGAAGAGGGAGAACCAACTTCTCGAAATTTTTTATAAAGTCTTGATTTTAAATTTTTTAGACTGGATAACTCTTTTGTAAACCAAGGAGGCTTTCCAGATCTAACCGGACAAGAAAGTGGGACACAAGAATCAAAAAATGTGTCAAGTACATTGTAAAAAATGTTTGTGCCTTTCATAACGTCAGTGCACAAATACAGAGCACAAATACCAATCAAAATCCCTAATAAGGTTATTAAGCGAGTTTACGAAGCAGCGGACACGTTCAGATAGCCTACCCATTAGATCCAATACAGTAGGGCCAATATCGACTGACACATCGAATGTAGGATGGTAAGAGTCTTCAGGTATACTGAGGGGAAGGGCTCGGGTTAACAACGCTATGGTCGGATCCGAGACAAAGCACAGATCAAGCAATCGACCCAAGGAATTTTTCACATGGTTGACTTGAGACAGGGATAAGTCTAGCAAGCCGTCAATAAAGTCATGTCGTGACATGTGCACAACATTATTAGACTCGTTTACCGAAAACCAAACAGTACCTGGCAAATTGAAATCACCAAGAACTATCATATGGTCTTTATCTGATAGCGAGGAAGAAACAGTTTTTAAAGCGGACAGGTGATGCTCGTATATTAAGTTATCCGAGGAAGGTGGAATATACGAGCAAGTAATGAAGATGGAAAAGCCTGGGAGAATCAGTTTTACGCACAGGAATTCCAGGTCTTGTTGAACCTGGACCATGAAATGTTCCGACGTGAAGTTTGAGTCCACTGCAATAAGGACCCCACCTCCCCGTCGAGACAAACGGTCATTTCTAAAAATTGTGTACCGACCTGCCAAAACTTCAGAACTAAGGATGTCCGGCTTTAACCAGGTCTCGGTGAACACAATAACGTGGGATGAGAATGCGAGACTCTCAAGGAAAAGAGTGCTGAGCTTACTACGCAAGCCTCTAGCATTCTGGTAGGAATGTTAGTTTTTTGGATGGGTGGAAGTAGAGGTGGAAGATGAGGATGGAGATGGAGCACTGGTCTGAATGCTAGGAAGAGTAATGGGGGGCCTATTCTTTTTCTTAGCCTTAAACTCTTTAACCACCAAATGCTCTGGCCAAAACTTGGCGGAACAAATGGTTTCAAATTGTCTGTGGGAATAATCAGGGACTTTGCTGTTTTTCGCACGGTCGACCGGTTTCGTTGTTTGTTTTTGGGCTGGAAAACAAATCAAAAAAAATTTGTCTAAGCCGCCCATGGGCTGCAAGTTTATGCTCTCGCAGCATGAAGCTTTTGGAGCGTTTATTGATCAACAATTGTTCCTGAAGTGAATGATGCAAGATGTAGGCAAAAACTGTCCGAAAAACTAAAAAGAGAGATGAAAATTATTCTTTCTTATTTTGCATCAATATATGTGCCGCTCACACAATCACTTCATCATCAGAGTGCTTTTTTGACCTTTGTAAATTTCAGCCAAATTTTACAGTTGCTCTGTTTACAAAACACAGCTGATTCATCAACCCTGTTTTAGCTATGTTCCACACCCTCATAACTAACAAATTCATGGCAGCAATTTTCCTGCTGGAGACAGGCCTATACGGGGGGCCTGAAGCTATAATTTCCGTTCCGTCGTTCCCCTCTCCAACACAGCTCTTGGAGAGCTTATTATGTCCAGTGATCGCGACGCTAAGAAATGTCTAACAAGCTCTCGACCGTCGCCGAGTCCAAAAACTACAGCGTCATCCGTGGATCAGGTTCGACAAAGAAAGAAACCAAGCCTCTTCCGTCCTCTTAAAAACTCAAAATAATCCACAGTCGCGCGTTACTCGCAACGTAGGACAAAAAATGGCAGAGTCAAGAAAACCGCGTTAGACGATTATATCGCGGCATCGGACCGTCTCAACAAATTCGAGGCCCGAATCAATACTCCATCCTCCGTGCAGGTTTCTCTGTTTTCACTAAAGATCCGTCTGGACGAGGTGAAAACATTATGCAAAAAGGTGCGGCTAGAATGTGAGCTCTGCACCAAGGTTCTTAACCAAACTAAGCCCGACAGTGAAGCGATGCAAGCCATGCAGGCAAAATACGAGAGATGCGCAACAAAATTACAAGAGCAAATCGAAAACACATCGACTACCTTTCCTTAGCTGCCTCTAGCTCTCAGCAATGTGGTTTCAGTCATCTCCCCCAAATCGAAGTCAAAATTTTCAATGGCGATTATCTAAAATGGCCCACGTTCCGGGATCTATTTTCCGCCTTCTATACCAATAATCCAAGGCTGACTAAGGTGGAGAAATTGTATTATCTCTGCCGCAAGACTAGCGGGGAGGCCAAGGACATCGTGGAAAAGGCTCCGCTCACGAATGAAGGTTTCGATTCCGTGTGGAACTCCCTAAAAGAGCGTTTCAAGAATAAGAGATTTCTTGTTAACTCTTGTCAGCGTCAAAAGGCGCACATTCTACCTTTGCGCGAAAGAAAACCATCCTGGCGGTCAGTGTCCACGCTTTCTCAAAATTTCTGCTCATGACATAGCCAGCTATATAAAGCAACAAAGGTTGTTTATGAACTGTTTCGCTAGAGGGCACCAAATCAAAGATTGAACGAGACAACATAATTGTTTTACGTGCAAACGTCGCCACCAAACGCTTCTGCACCGTGGTCCAGATATACAGTCCGCTTCATCATTCAATGTCTAAAGCTACTATACAGCGAACACACACGGTATTCTGCTAGGCACGGCTATAATAAACATATGCCATTTGGGCATCAGTTTTAAAGCACGTGCATTGATCGATTCTGGATCGGAAGCAACGTTCATCTCCGAATGTCTGTTCAGAATCAACAAGCTTCCTTTCCAAACAGTTCGGCTTCAAGTAACGGGCTTGAGACAAGCAATTTCAGCCAAGCCTCAGGCGATATGCCACCCCCAAATAAGCTCACCATCAAAACCGAGGATCCACATAGAAACCTCGGCCTACGTACTCCCATATGGGACAGGCACCTTACCCAGTTCCTCAAGGTTTTGTAAAGGACCTGCCAATCATTCCTCTTGCAATCATTCCTCTTCTTTCTATAAGAGCGGCTCCCAACCCAACATTTGCGGCTCGCTACTCGGTCTGGAGACCATATTTGGATGAATCCTCACAGGACCAGTAGCTGAGTCAACTCGCCCCTCAATTTCTTCCTTTGCTACAAGGGTAAAGGTCACCACTGCGTAGCGCTTAGAAAAACTTATAACTAAGTTTTGGGAGGTGGAGGATCTTCCAGCCGTGATGGCAGAAGAGTCTTCTGATTCCGTCTGTGAAGACAATTTCATTCAAACTACCCTTAGAGATTCCAGTGGCAGATATATGGTGTCATTACCCTTTACAAATCCTAAATGTGCCGACTTGGGCCATTCAAGATCAATCGCGCTGGCTCAGTTCGTCAAAAATGAAGGCTGTTTAAAACGGAACCCACATTTAAAAGAGCAGTATGACACTGTCCTCCAGGAGTATGTAGACTTCGGTCACATGCGACGAGTACCTCCAAGCAATGACTCTGACAACTTCTATCTTCCCCATCATTCTTTCCTTAGACCAGACAATACCACTACAAAGTTACGGGTAGTATTTAACGCCTCTTCAAATGGCAAGAGTCTTTACGACATCCAACATCCAGGACCGGTTCTCCAATCAGATCTGACCGTTCAGATACTGAAATGGCGTTTCTTCCAATTCGTTTTTAATGCTGACATCACAAAGATGTATAGGCAAATCAACCTCGATCCAACGCAGACAAAGTTCCAAAGAATCTTTTTTCGGAACAAAGATGACGAGCTCTGTGACTATGAGATTATTACCGTCACTTTCGGTGTGAATTGCGCACCATACTTAGCTATTCGCGTGCTCAAAAAACTTGCTCAGGATGTGCAAAAGATACACCCACTGGCGAGTGAAATCATATACGATTCCATGTATGTTGACGATGTGCTTGCTGGCGCGCACACTAAACAGATGGCCATTGCAGCGATCGAAGAGCTTCGCTCCGGTCTAGACAGTGCCGGGTTTCCGTTGAAGAAGTGGACTTCTAATACGAAGCAAATCCTTCAGGACATTCCTACGGACCATTTACTGTGCGCCGATTTCCTTGAAATGGAGGACACCAGCTTCGCAAAAACATTCGGTATCCGGTGGCAGGCTCAGAGTGACGAATTCTTCTTTAAACAGTCCGAGGTAGACCTAGGTTCCTGATCCACGAAAAGGGAGGTGCTTTCCAAAATATAGAAGCCACATGCGGCTCTTTCCATTAGTGGTTAGCATTAATAATTATACAGGGGTGCCACAGAAATCACTAGTGAAATTGAAAACCGCGCCGAGGATTTCCGCTTAAAAATTTCCGCCGTGCCACAGAATTCCGAGCGATTTCATTTTTCTTAGCATTGTCATAAACCAAATTCGAACTAAGGCTAGGGTTGACACTTTTCAAAATTCATTTCGAATGGGGCTCATTGTGCAGTTTTATTGATTTTATCATATCAAAACAATTTGTTTTTCTTTTTTCTTTTATAATATAAAATAGCTGATTTTTTAAAGCTGTACTTATATAATTTCAAAGCAAAAAAACATCCAATATCGGGCGAGTCAAACAAAACACTATACTCGGCAACTCTAGCAGTTGTCTGGCAAGTCTTCGTGCATGGCAGCAATCAGCTGTTCAAGAAAAGATACATCTGAATTTGACGGGAAACTTAATTAAAATGCTTTTACCGAGACTGTTGGCCATCGAAGAACTACGGATGCAACATATTACAATACAAACCTTGCTTCTCAGATGCGCATCGGACTCGTTCTCGCCTTCAGACGATACGCATGTGGTTTTTGTGATTGTCTTCTCAAACTACTGCTAGTTTAGTTCATTACCAGTTCTTGGTATAATGATCGCTATGCTTCTATTTGTGCTGCCATGGGTCTGCACTTAGCCGAACAGAGGTTTTTGACATAAATGCAATGGCAATAATGTGTAGAAATGGTTTGTTAGTTCTGTTTTGGCATTTTGAAGCGATGCCACCTGGTAGAACTACAAATGACTACAAATGTTTGCACAATTTGCACAAAAAGTATGCACACGTTTGACGTAAAGGAGGTTTTACTGCAATTCGATTTTTTTTGTAATGCTTAATTAAAGAAAAACAATGCTTTCAATATATTTAGTATTAAATATCTTGCTCTGAATTCGGGATAAAAAAGGTGGCATTACTGTATTAACTTCGAAAGTCCGAATCGCCCTAAGTTGCCACCTCGCTCTGCAACGGATTGAGAGCGGAATCGTTAAGTGAAAATTCAGTCAGCGGATTGAATAGTGATTTACTAAAATGCTTATTTTATTAACTTAACATGTATAATGTTAAATTATTTGGATGAGGGTTAATCACCAATTGAATAACCTTTATGGGAAAGTAAGATTCCAATCGTTTTGGGTGTGTTTTATGGGTGTATTTAATCAAATCGCTGGATAAATTGTGAGTGCTTTTGATTCCGCTGAAAAATCGGTGTGTGGCACGGCGGAATGGAATTGAGGTGATTTTCCAGCGGAAGTGATTTCTGTGGCACCCCTGTATACATATTCTCCGCTAGGGGTTGCTCGCGCACTGAACGCAGCAGAGCGTGCGAGCGAGAAAGAGAATGAGTAGCGTTTCTTTTGCCGGAAGGGGGTGGGGGAAGCAACTGAAAATTAATTTCTTCATTCTGGCTATAATTATAATCCGATCTGATGCAGATACGGCAATCTGGAATATATAGTCATTCTCTATCGTATCTTTAAAATTGTGCCTGCCACAGATTTTTGTCCTTTGCCTATATCACATGAGTCTGAAAACCCAATTTGGTTACCATAACTCTTATAGTCTCTGAGATCCAGGCGCTCAACAAGACGTACGGACGGACAGACAGACGGACATGGCTTAATCGACTCGGCTATTGATGCTGATCAAGAATATATATACTTTATGGGGCCGGAAACGTTTCCTTCTCTGCGTTGCACACATCCACTTTTACCACAAATCTAATATACCCCTTAACTCTTTTTTGAGTACGGGTATAATAACAAAATATAACATATACAAAAACCATGCCATACTCTATTTGAACCGCTATTTGGACGCAAAATTATATATATCGTTTACAGCAATCACTGTCGCCCCCCCTTTTCACCTCTCGTTGTTTGAAATTCGCCAAAAAGTTGATTCGTTAACCCAAGCCGCGTTGTATAACACTTACTTCCACACAAATATGCCGGTGCATTTTTTTCGTCTCTCGCTTTCGCTTATCCGCTTGCTGTGTACTTGGTGGGAGAATTTTCGTTGCCGCGCTTGATCAAAACGGAAGGCCAAGTGACGCGCTACCCTGAATTCTTAGGGTATATTGTTTTGGCTTTCACTTGGAAAGTGACGCGCTACCCTACATTCTTAGGGTATATTGCTTTGGCTGTCACTTGCAACCAACTATACACCTCGTGCCTCGACATTCAATTATTGTCGTTCTCGATTTTCATTCTTGTTTGAACATTTATTATTTATTTATCTAGAAAAATATTGGGTTTCGTAGCGTAGATTAGAAATAGTAAAATGTCACAAGAAAATAAGTCTGTTCTCAATGACTTAAAAAGTAAGCTCAGAAACCGAATCAAAAGCATTCGCAGCTTAGAGGATCGATTAGAGGGTGGGTCGATTCCATTGCAATTGACAGAGCTACAATGCAGACTCGATGTTCTGAATTCTGCTATTAACAAGGCCAACCTATTGCAGGAGCAAATAGAAGAAATTGATAGAAAAGATGAATTTGGAGCCGAGCTGGAAGAAATGGCCATTGTAACCAAGGCAGAGATAATGTCGCTTATCTATGCCTTGAAGCTAACAAGCGATACGCCGCCCTCGTGCTCGACTTCCGAAATTGGCATTACCAAAATTTAGTGGTAAATATTCGGAGTTAAAAAATTTTATTAGCCTTTTTGAGACTCTGGTTCATAATAATGATAATATACCGGTGAATGAATTTAATCATTTAATTTCATGCCTCTCTAATGAAGCATTAGGAACAATAAAGGCCAATTATGCAAAGGCCATGGCCATCCTAAAGCGAGTATACGACAACGAGTGTCTAATATTTTCGAATCTCCGCACTGTCTAATCTGCCAATAATCTCCCAACAGTCCGCATCGTCCCTAAGGAGCCTGATCGATACAATGTCACCTATGGTTCATTACTATCGATAAGAGACGATACGAAGATTTCGAATGCAATGCTCATTCCTCGCGTTTTGAACAGAATCGACCCAGTGACTAGACAGAAGTGGTAAGAATAGCTTGACTTCGAAGAGTTGCCGCTTTGGTCCGACTTTGAAAAGGGTTTAAAGCGTCGATACCAGCATTTGTCTGCGGAAGAGTCGACAAAAAGTCATGCCAAGCAAGACGCACAATCGCAGTTCATTTGCTTGTTCTTCCACTCCCCCCAACAGTAGAGCTCAGCGAACATGCAGCTATTGCAATTCGGCAGACCATGTAGTGGCCAACTGCACGCCATTTTCACGTCTCTCGGTTATGCAAAGGTTCGAATTCACAAAGTCTGCGTCCTTATGTATAAATTGTCTGCAAAAGGGTCACACTGTTGTAAGATGCAAGGTCGCCAAATGTCGAGTTTGTGGCCGCTCACATCACACATTGTTGCATCGATACACAGTGACTGATAATAGTCTCGCGTTGCCGCCACCCTCAGAGAGTTCGTCTCCTCCTTTAAATCAGGATCACCCTTCCACCTGTCATAATCTGCATGCGTCTTCGTTGAACAGAGTAATTTTGGCTACGTCGATCGTAAGTGTCAGAACAAAAAACGGTGAACACATTTTGGCCAGAGCTCTCCTGGACTCTGGATCCCAAACATACTTCTTTACGGAAGACCTCGCCCACCGCTTACAGATCCGTAGGGAGGAGTCGTGTATTACCTTGCTTGGTATTGGTGAATCCAATTCTCAAGTTAAGAATAAAGTACACACTGTGGGGAAGTCAAGCATAAATGGTAGTGAGTTCTCCTTTGATTTTTTGATCCTGAAATCAATTTCAGGTTATCACTCTGACCAGTCAGTTAATGTTACTGATTGGAAAATCCCAGAGAACCTACCACTGGCAGACAAGCCACAAAGAATAGACATACTGATTGGAGCAAATCAAGCAAGGTCCTGACTATCCAACTCTTCAGAAGACCCTTGGCTGGGTTGTTTCGGGAAAATATGTTTCCAAAAGTTCTGCTCCCCAAACGGCAAACAGTTTAAGTTGCAGTGAAGAGCAGTTAGTTTCCATTGATAGGACCTTGCAAAAATTCTGGTCACTGGAAGAAATGCCACCTCCAAGGAAAATTATTTCGCCTGAGCACACCTTATGTGAAAATCCCTTTCGGAAGACGACTCAGGTATTGCCATCAGGTCGGTTTGAAGTAAGGCTGCCGTTTAAATCAGATCCAAATTGTTTGGGCAACTCCTTTGAGTGGTGGTGTGTGGTTTGTGTATTCCGATCCGATGTCAGCCGATGTCATCGATGTCCATGATAGCTTATGGAGCGGCTTGAGTTATGTGCCGCTCACCTTTTCGCAGATCTCTGTAACATAATCAATCCCCTATAAAATTTCCCTATCGAACGAGATGTTTATGGGTCAGACTCTGAAGTAACTCTTCACTGGATTCGGTCGCATCCATCTTCGTTGTCGACGTTCGTTTCGAATAGGGTGGCTGAGATTCAGGAGTGGTCAGATGAAGCTACGTGGCGGCATGTCCCTACAAAACTAAACCCAGCAGATATTGTGTCAAGAGGTTGTGACGTCAAGGAAATCGTCCAGTCAATCTGGTTCGAAGGACCTGCATTTCTAAAGGATGAAGAAGAAAACTGGCCTTAAAACCCTCATTTTGAGCGTTCAGAAGAAGTTGAGCTGGAAAAGAGGAAGAACGCGGTCGGGCTGACCGCTGCCGTGGAAATTTCGAATTTAGTAGATGTCATCGAGGGATTTTCGTCACACCTCAAGCTACTTAGAGTGTTTTGTTATATGTTCCGCTTTATAAGAAAATGTAAGAGCCCGAGCATGACGTTTGAAAAAACGGTCTCACCAACCGAGTATGATGAAGCCTTTCGAAAAATTGTTAAAACCACCCAACATCACGAGTATCGTGAAGAAATCGAGAAAGTTCGGAAAGGATCTAGAGTTGGTCCTAGTCTTCAGCGGTTGAACCCATTCATCCATGAAGACACTGGTACTTGGTTTACTTTTTCGTTGTTGTGAGTAGGGGGGCGACTAGCTAAAGCTCCTATATCATACGATGCCAAGTTTTCGTTGCTTTTGACAAAGCGCTCGCAATTCGTGCGGAGCTATGTTCGTTGGCGGCGATGGTTCCGCAAATATGTCCTGGGGCTGCAAATTCAGGGCAAGGGGCATCAACGGAATCCCGAAATCAAGGAGGGAGACCTCGTTCTCGTGGCCGAGGACAACATGCCTCCAAAGGAGCGGCTCCTCGGGAGAGTCATCGCCACGCACGCCGGGGAGGACGGCATGGTCAGTGTCGTGGACATTAGGAGGAGCGATGGAAGCGTTTTCCGGTGGGCCATCCACAAGTTGGCGCCGCTACCATTGAAAATTTAGAATAGTTTCTCTAAATGCGAAGTACAGAAATACTTGGGTGGCGTAAAGATTTATTAAAATGCGGACGAGTGAAGTTCTTGATGCGCTCGATCGAATTCAATTTCAACGATTGTATTCTAAAATTCATTACAATTCGTTATATGCCTAACTAACCTACGGTGGCAAAGCGGGGCGAATTCGCCTTGAGCGAAAGAGCGAGCTTTTATTGCGCTCCCGCCTTGCCCTAACCTACTTACACTAGACTTCAAGAATTCAAAAAATAATCTTAACATAAAACATTGACTAAGACGACGACAAATAAATTTTTTTTTTCACCTCGATGTCTATAACTTTTATGCGATAAATCATTCCGATAGTAAGGCACATGGAAGTACTGGCGTTCTGATGAAACGTCGCATCAGGCATTATCCATTGCCACCTTATCTACAAGCAAAATTAATTCATATTGCAGTTCAGAGCGGCCACATAAACCTAGTATACCGCAAAACCTCAGTATACTGCCCACCGCGCTTCTTCATACTGACAGAATTTTAAAAATTTTCGACCTACTAGATGACCGATTTCTAGCAGCTGGGGACGACAATGCCAAGCACACCCATTGGGGATCTAGACTTACCAACCCGAAAGGAAGGCAACTATATAACGCTATAATAACGCCACGAAACAAGCTAGACTTTATCTCCCCGGGCAAGACTACATATTGGAACACAGATCCAAACAAGCAACTACGCAGAGCCCTAGAAGATGAAAAAAACCGAGCTCAAATATCGTATATGGAGCAGCTCTCCCCAACTAGCAAAACGATTCCCACTGTGGAAAGCTAAATCAGTCGTTTTCCCACCAATCGAGAGTGAATCACCTTTGCGTAAGCAAACAGGAGAGTGGGCTCGCAGCAACAAAGAGAAGGCAAATATTTTTGCCGTCCATCTAGAAAACGTCTTCAAACCACAACAAATAGCTTTGTGCTCCCACCAACCAGCAATCCCGAAGCTACTCCGCCTATCATATTCCAATCAGGAGAAGTCACAAGGGTCATTAAAGACCAAATCTCAAAGCAAAAGAAAGCTCCGGGCCACGATTTCATCTCCCCTAAACTGATCATAGAATTGCCGAGCTGTGCAGTGTATTTCCTTACTGTAATATTCAACAGTATGATGAAATGGGGCTATTATCCTCAAGAATCGAAGAAGTCAGTCATCACAATGATCCATAAAGCCGGAAAAGACAAGTCCAAGTCATCATCATATATACCTATCAGCCTACTGCCTTGTCTATCAAACATATTTGAAAAGATTCTCCTGAATCGTATCAAACAATACCTACACATCAACGGTGCCATCCCGATGCACCAATTTTTATTTTGCGAAAAACGGTTCCGTGTTTGAATAAGTAATACTCTCTGCACACTAAGTTCATCCTGGGGGAACGGTGGGAATTTTTGAAAGATTTGAAACACCGATTCATTGATATTGACACTGACAACATCCACCATCCATGAGAAACTGCTGTTGCTCACAATTGCGTGCGGTGAAAATTTGTTTACTTTAATTAAAATGAATATAAATAACATTTCAATGGTCGTGAATGTGATTCAGCAGCAAAACATATTCTTGCACAAGCGATGATGATGAGGATAACTTGGACGAGGAGGAGATAATAGAATGGATATCTGTTTTGAAAACACTGAAGCCCGGAAGGTTGTGGTCATTTGCGAGTGCTTCTAATAAATGCAACCAATGCTTAAAGTACAAATATATATGTTATGTTTTTCAGAAGCGGTTCGGTAGATTTTGGGAGAAGGATGTGCTCGAAAACAAGGAGGCGTTTTTTAAGGAAAGTTTTAGGATGGAAAGATCCTGCTTTTCTCTGTTGGTTACTCGCTTGGAAGTGCTACGGAAGAAGGACAGAAACTGCCGAGCTGCAATTCCTCTGGAGAAGCGTATCGCCATATCTTTATATACTTTGGGATCTTCTTCAGAGTACCGAACAGTCGGTGGGCTTTTCGGAGTGTCAGCCAACAGCGTCTGCAATATCCTTCATGAGTTTTGCAGAGCATTCATCAACGAATTCTCAGAGGAATACATGTCCAAAAACCATCTCACTTCAGAGAAAATTGACGAGTGGATTTGAAGAAATTGGGTTTCCTCAGTACCTAGGTGCAATTGGTAATAATGCAATAAAATCATCCATAATATATGTATATACATATATGTAAATTAATTTCATCACTTAATTTTTATGTTAGATGGATGTCACATCGAAATAAAACCACCTGCAGCTGAGGCAGTCGACCACCACAATTATTTTTTGCATGCTTTGTGAGATCTGATGGGGTTATTTTGTTTTATTTTTATATTTTCCTGTCTGTCATTGTTTACATTTTCGTAGTGATCTCCGATTTTTTGTTGTGAAATATGGTTGCATTTGACAATTATCGAAAAAATACCGCACTGAAACGTGAGAATTAGGAACATCCCAGATGGATGGTGGAATAACTCGGAAATTTTCGGAACGGCAAAACCTTACGGACCATCCCTGAAATGGATGGTGGATGGTCCCCAGTGTGAAAAGGCTATAAACCGTATAACCTCTGAGATACGAAATGCATTTGAAAGACTGGAGTATTGCTCCACTGTTTTTCTTGATGTCTCTCAGGCTACCGACCGCGCTTGGTTAGATGGCTTAATCCACAAAATCAAATTATTACATCCACAGAACATCCAAGGAATATTGGAGTCATAGCTACAGCAAAGAAGTTTCGCAGTACGATGCAAAGATTTCCTCTCTAAATATATCATCCAATTGAAGTTGGTGTACCCCAAGGCAGCGTGTTTGGACTGACACTATATATCATCTTTACAGTAGATCTACAGACAAACAGCCTAACAACAACTTCGACATTTCCTGATGATACTGCCATACTAAGTCGCCCCGAGTGCCCAACAAGAGCAACGGAACACACTCATCTCATCTCGTGGCCTTAGAAAACGTGCTAGCAGACTGGCGCATACACGTAAACGAGCAAAAGTGCAAGCATATCATATTTACCCCAAACAGACAAACTTGCCCTCCATTACATCTGAACAACATCAACATTCCACAAACCACCGAAGTACATACCCTGGTGTTCATCTGGATAGAAGGCTTACTTGGCGTAAACACATCGAAGCGAAAAGAAATCTACTTAAATTTAAAGCTAGTAATCTACATTGGCTAATTAAGTAGAAAGTAATTTTTTACAATGCAGTTCTCAAACCCCAATGGTACATACGGAATAAAAATATCCGTAAAGACTTAAATGTACGCTCAGTTAAAGATTAAATTGCCAAAGTGAAAGCAAAGTATCAGGGCAAGCTTCAAGGCCATCCTAATAGACTTGCGCCGTCTTTAACTTTGCACACTAGTCATACACGACTCGGAAAAAGAGTAACCTATTTAATGTCATCCATTAGTTTTGTGAGTTCTGGTGAAAGCGTATGATCCATACTTTACTATCGCGACGTTGACCATACAATGGGCTCAGAACCTATCTATATTAGCTTTGAAGATTCGCGACTCAAAAAATAAACGCACACGTAAAATTTGAATATTTTTGCGTAACTCGGAAATATTGAGCCAATTTCATGATTTTTTATTAATTATGTTTTGTATATGTTGGGTTAATATTTTCCTGGGTTGGATCTGGATTAGGGTTCTACGTCAATAGAGAATTACTCGAATTTTTCATTAACGAAAATTACAAAATTCATTTTAATATATCAACACCGACTTTTTAAATATTCTTTTCGTATAAGCTACGATTCCAACAAAATTTAAAATAGCTCAAACTCGATTTCTTTGAAATACCACCTTTGAATCGTCAGCTGTATACCCAATCAGTACTCAGTACTCAGTATACAGTATAATCCTCATAGCTGACCCAGCTGATTCGTTTACGTATTCAGTCCCACCCAGACTCCTCATTCCTACTGAACGAAATACGTTAAGTCTCACCTGGACTCTTCATCCTTACTGGACGGATTACGATAAGTCTCACCTGGACTCTTCATCCCTACTGGACGGAATACGATAAGTCTCACCTGGACTCTTCATCCCTACTGGACGGAATACTCATCACCCTTTTTAAGCGGCTCACACTCAGTCCCAACTGGACTCGTAGGCAAATTTGTCTCTTCTCCAGTGATATCTAATTCATTCGGTATGCAACCCTCTGGCATTTTTTGTACATCATCATGGCAATACCTGTACGTTCGATTATTATGCAAAGATTTCAACACATACCGCTCGCCATCAAGAGTCTCTAAAATAATAAATAATATAACCTCTAAACTTTGCATCTAACTTTGTGATGCCTTTCTTCGCTTTTGAGTAAAACATAGTCACCTAGTCACCCACCTTGTGTTTAACTACAGCAGCTTTACTCTTGTCAAACCTAGACTTGTTATAAACAGCTAAATCTTGCATATTTTTTGATGCCTCCTGTCTCAAAACCTGTAAGTCAATCTGTTCCTCTGTATCTGCTCCAGTTGCACGGTGGACTGTGCAGTTGAGGGCATGTTGTGTTTCTCCCATGACATCCTACCAAAACCGTTGGCTTGATTTAACAGCAGTTAATAGATTTTTCAGAATGCTCATCACACGCTCAACCTGACCGTTAGATGAAGCTTAATAAAAAAACTTTCCACTAGTGAAACATCTACCCTGATCAGCATTGATTCGGTTCGGAACCCCAAACAAAAAAATGGATGATTTTATAGCCGTCACACAGCTCTCGGTATCCAGTTTCAGAGTTTGAAACAAGTAAACGTACTTTGTGAAAGCGTCAATCTTTAAAAACACATACTCTTTAAGGTCACTTTTAGCGCTTTATTTTCCGGTGATATCTATATGTACGGTATGCCAAGGTATATTCACTTTTGGAATGGGATGAAGCTCTGCCCGAACTTTTCCCGACGACCCCTTAACTTTTTTACAAGTGATGCAATTATCAACAAATTTTCGTACGTACTTGTTCATCTTTTCAAACCAATAATATTGATCAACTTTATCAAGTGTTTTCTTCCAACCTAAGTGCATAATTGATTCATGAACCTGATTTATTACTGAACATCTAAATGCACGTGGTACTACCGGCAAACAACGCGTTCTATTATTTCTTTGAATGTTGCGAAACAACATACCCTTCCTTAATTCGTATGTCTTTGTCAAATATTAAGCAAACTCACTGTCATTAAGTTTGTTAACAATATCAATCAGATCTGAATCAAGTCGCTGCTCAGCTAAGACCCAATCGTTGGAAATCTCTGTCAGTCTCACTCGTTTTTCAGGAATGTTACATTTTATAGAATCGGATTTTACATGAATTGGATTTCTTGACAAAAAATCAACATGGGCCATACGTTTGCCTTCCCTATGCTGTATATCGAAGTTAAATGACTGTAAATAAGCCCACCACTGATACACTCTAGGGGTCAATTTCAATTAAGTGCGTGAAGCCTTTAAAGAGTTACAGTCGGTATATACTACAAACACACGTCCCAGCAAATAGTGACGAAAATGCTTAACAGCTTCAACTACTGCCAACGTCTCCATTTCATAGGAATGATTTCTTGACTCAGTGGAGGAAAAGGTTTTGCTAAAATATTCTACTACATGAGCATTGCCATTGATTCGATGCATCAACATAGCATCATAGCTATAGGAACTCGCAACTGTATGCAATTCAATTGGATATTCTGTGTTGAAGATTACAAGAGCTGTTTTATTTGTAAGAATGAGCAATCCCAAGCAGGAAAGGTAAAAGGTGCTCGGTGGAAGGTACTGGTACGAACCCGGTGGGGTCCCATCCCGGATCCGGGGTGGGCGGCATTTTTAAACCCGAAACGGAAACATTGGAGAGGCAGCTAAGCAATACTGCGGGTGCCCGACCTTCTGGTAAAGTGGAGGGAGACGATTTGCCGTCGACCAGTACCCTAGCCAAATATACCTATGCCGAAAAGAGGAGTGCAGGTCACATACTCCGTCGGCAGAACTCGAGCACGGAGACCAGCCCGTCGGCCGACTGGCTTAAGAAGGTGGAGTGGGGCACGGCAGTGCTCCCCGACTTCAGCATGAAGCCACCAAGGGAGGTTCCCCAGCTTAAAAGGCAATGCTCTCAAGAGACGCCAGGACCTGCGGCAAAACCGCTCAAGGGTCCTGGCAAATATATCCTTCGCACAGATTGCCAAAGAAAGGAAACTTTTTGGTGTCCTGGATAGAGGTAGTGCAGATGGAAGGATTCCAAGGAACCAGTTGAAGTGGGTGGAAGCGGCATTAGCCGACCGCTGCTTCGAGCTGCTGGAAAATGAACCTGGGCCATCCCCAACCTGTAAGGACATGGGATGGTTCTAGGGCAAAACGAAGATCATAGCCTGCGAAGACGAGCGCTCCGTACAGCTGTACAAAGCAGCGGTAGCGCGAGTGGGAGAGGTCTACCCAGGTGCAAAACTCGTCGCGGTAGACTGGAGCGAAGTGCCCAGTAGACCGAGGGCCAGATCTGGGTGCCCGCCTCCAATAAGAAGCCGGAGCGCATCCTTAAAATGTTGTAGCGATGCAATCCACACCTTCTTACCGAGGACTGGAAGGTAGTGAAAGTTGAAGCGACGCAGGGCCCCACCAACCAAGTGGTGGTCATCCTCAACAAGGAGTCGTTGGCACCGATCGAGGCAGCTAGGGGTGAGCTGAACTTCGGCTTCAGCTCGGTCACCATCAAGGTGTACAAGTCGGACGCAGCGAGGTCCGAGGCTCGTCCTGTCGACAAGCCACTCGAGCAGGAGGTGACCTCGGAGATCGAAGCCCCCGATGTTGAGCTGGGGCCGGAATAGGATGGCTACCTCAAAGACTCGACCGTCATGAAGGAGTTCGAGGCAATGTGTTTCGAGGACGAGCAGGTCACCGACGACTCGGACGCCGACACGACAGTGGTGGAGATTGATCATAACGATGTCTCTAAGCCAATCTCCACCACTGCAAAGCAGCATCTGCTGCTCTAATACTCCGCTTGGTTTCAAGTGGAGTCGACGTAGTCCTAAGTAAGGAGCCTTGGGTGGTACGAGGCAAGGTCTGTGGATTAGCGACGAAGGACTACAAGCTTACCGTAGCTCAAACGGAAGGAAAACTCGTACCTGCATACTTGCAAAAAGACACCTTAATATCTCTCTGCTCCACAATTTTAGCAATGGCGACAAAACGGCGGCTAACCTAGAAATACAGGGGACACACCTAAGACTGGTGTCGTCCTACATGGCCCACGAGGAAATCGATCCTCCAAGTGACCTCGTTCGCAAGCTAGCCAGCAACAGCGAGAGGTTGAATACAGGCCTTATAATAGGCTGCGACGCCAACGCTCACCACACCCAATGGGGGAGCTCGGAGCTCGGAGCCCACTGACTACATAAACCCCATAGCTAACTGGGATATATATAGTTCAAAAATGGATGAACTACTTCCCCCTTTAGCAACAAAATGCCCGGACACCCAAGATGATTTAATCGTCCAGTGGACAAATTCACGGAAGCATGCAAAAATGCCTTCATGGGCAGTATGCCCCTCGGCCAAACCTAGGGGGAAAATGAAACCTCCCTGGTGGTCAGAACAAATATATTCTACTCGAGACAAATTTTCCAGGGTGCACAACCATTGAGCCGGCAGACCCCCTCACTGATGGCCCGGCAACATCGATAGCGCACATCCTCACAAAAAGGAACATCAGCTGGGCAATAAATAGCTTCAGTTCCTTCAAATCACCTGGTCCCGACCAGGTCACTCCGGCTCAATTACAAAGAGCCGGAGAGACAGCCATTAACTGGCTGCAATGCATCTTCAGGAAGATACTGACAGTGGGAATAATTCCCCACGCCTGGCTTAAGGCTAAAATAGTCTTCATCCCCAAAGCAGGGAAAGCCTCACACTCAACCCCAAAGGACTTCAGACCAATCAGTCTATCGTCCTTTCTTCTCAAAACATTTGAGATACTCGTCGGACTACATCTGAGAGCAACCATAAATCCTGAGTGGCTGTCAGGTGCACAACATGCCTACCGAAAAGGAAAATCCACGGAAACGGCACTCCATGAAGTAGTCTCGACGGTAGAGAAATCCATACACGTCAAAGAATACTCCTTAATAGCTTTTCTAGATATCGAGGGAGCTTTTAACTACATCATACCAGAGGCCATCACGGAGGCCCTGACTGACTTGGGGGTGGATCGTCACATGGTGATGCTCATCGATTAATTGCTCACATGCAGGACGGTGACTGCGCTAAATGCCATCCTGTCCCTCCAGAGCGTAGACCTTGCAGGCAGGGAGCAGGCAGAAATGGCAGCAATTCGTGAGTCTCCGACCTATGGGTGTCAAAGCACAATGGTCACGCATCTATCCTAAACGGAAACATGATTGTCCTAACAAAAACGAACTACTGTGTTCCGAGGGAGTACATAGATACTTTTTTGAAATAATTTTCCCCAGCAGAGACAACTGGCTCGAGGGACTACCTGACCCAGACGGAGCCATACAAATCTTTACTGATGCCTCAAAACTGGACAATTAGGTCGGAGGGGGAATCTACTCCGAACAGCTAAACATGACACACTCTTTCAGGCTTTCAGATCACTGCAGTGTCTTCCAAGCGGAAGTCATAGCGATCAACGAAACCTTGGTGTGGCTTTGTGAAATTGCCACTACGGCATCTCATTTAAACATTTATAGTGACAGCCAAGCTGCGATCAAACCTCTAAATGCGATAACATTGAGCTCGGCTACCGTGGCAAACTGTCGAAAATCTCTACACGAGATGGCTCATCAGTTTTTTATCAGCCTAATATGGGTCCCTGGCCACCAGGACATTGAAGGCAACTGCGTAGAAGATGAGCTGGCCAGAACTAGAACTACATTACCCTTCTCCAAGACAAGGAGGACATTCGTATGCCAATGGCCACTTGTAAACACATTATATCTCGGTCGGTTGGGCGGGAGGAGGGCCGCGTTTCTGCCTGGGTTCCGCGCGTTCAACTGCACTGAGCTGCAGCTCAGTCATACGCTCCCTCATAGGACATTGGATAATAGGCACCCATGCTAACAGAACGGGTACCCCCCTTCAACGACTTCTGTCGTAGTTCTAGAGATGAGGACGAGGAAGATACGGTGGAACATTTATTCTGCTCCTGTCCGGCTCTCAGTAGAAGGAGGCTACAATACCTGGGAATGCCTTTCATTAACGACGTATCCGACATGTCTAATTTGAGTCCAAGAAGGATCGCAAACTTCATAAGGGAATCCGGATGGGACACCTGCTGACATAGTGTCTTACAAGGAAAGAGGCCATGATCAGGGGGCATTGGTATTTGATAATATCCGCTAGCCATGTCTAAACAAGTAAAATAATTAGCTCCACATAGTCTGGCAATCTCAATCGATGAATGGCAAGGGGTATTTATCAGAAACCGACACAAAATCGGTACGAACCATTTTTCTTTTTTACAAGCAAAATAGGGCTAGCGTACGGAGAACAGCTGTGTCTAATGATGTTACATTTTATTAACTCACTTATCTGAGTCTATACGATCAATGAACGGTTTTGTTTGAGTCTATTAATCGTAATTTCATTTCACCAGTACTAACAAAACAGCAAGGCGTTCCGTCAATGAAAGCTGCAGAATATTGTTCAAGTAATTTAATCAACTTATCTTTGTCATTATCAATCAGGTCAGTATTAATATTAAATAGGCTAATTGGCATTTCATAAGCTGCACATTAACATTAACAAATTTGGTTTTCAAGATTTTAAATTTATTGAACGAAAGTAAAACATTAAAACCTTGCTTAAGAATTTCTCGTCAAATTACAATATCATTCTGCAGTTGTTTATCTTGTTCGGAAGGACTCAGCACTTTCTGTACCTTTTGTTACCTATAAATAGAAATTAAGTTTGTTCAATAAAATCAGTATCAGAAACAGTACCAGCACTGCCTGTTCACTCATTCTCTACAACTGCAATCAACAGAGGCTGTCGCCGTGTCTTCAGACCCTCATTTGCTCGACGTAGGAAACCCTCTCCGCAGTCCAACTGGTTCAAGTTCTAGTTGCGACGACAAATTTGTAGACGGTTTATGTACCGTATGCATACCACAGCACACACACAAACACACATTAACATTTGGTGACCCCGACGCAGGAAAACCTGCAGATCACACTGAAGAAGTCACCAGGACTTTTTCAACACATTAACATACTTACGGTAGAATATCCTACCAATAATCAGAAAATATTGGCAGATCTGTCACTTTCAGATCATCAGCCATCAAGATCAACGATTAATAATATCAAGATCAGAAGTGCGTTTCACCAACACAAAACCTCCATCCAGTACGTCGTCTGTACTTATACTTTGAACCACATCGGTTGCGAATAGGAGCGTATCCAGCTGCAAAGCGAATAAAATACTCCCAACGGGTCAAAGTATAAGTAAGAGGCGAAATGGATTCCTACAAGGAGGAACACGTTGCCGCCACAGAGGCATTAAATGAGCAGCAAGAAATTGGAGATGAAATTTCGAAGATAATCAGGAACTTCAAAAAAGACTCTCCAGAAAGGAAACAAAATATAACGTACTTCCAAATAAAAAAGGCGGCTCTCGAGGATGCATGGAATCGATTTAACGAAATCGACACCAAAATATCAAAGGCATATAAAACCGATCATTACACCAAATTTCGTGAAGACTTACGTAAAAAACTCAAAACATACGTTGCGATCTTTACTGAAAGCATGGACAAGCTAAATCAGGCATCAAGTGCCCATGTGGGTCAAAATGTCGAACCACAATCAAATGATCGGAGCCAGCAATTCACGGATGCTTACAGCAAATTGCCGTCACAAAAGGCCATAGTAGAGTCCATAAAACGTACTCTGAGACAATTCTCAGAGGCGGGAGGACGAACATCAAGTGATTTGATAAAATCACTATGGACTCAAGCACAAGAAGCCCATTTTACTATCCACGAGGAATATGAACACCCAGAAGAAGGAGGATACAACATGGAAGCCTACCTGACCCTGGAAAAAGATGTACAAAGAGCATTGTCAAAACCAGCCACATCAAACAATAATGACGTGCATCTTCCACGCATCAACATTTCCAAGTTTGATGGGGACATACTGAAATGGTCCCAGTTCTATAACCTGTTTTCATGTATGATACATGAAACAAACATACCCACAGTTCGGAAGATGTGGTATCTGAAAACAACCGTAACAGGAGAGGCAGAAAGATTGATCCGACATATCGATCTAAAGGAAGAAAACTATGTGAGCGCCTGGGAAATCCTGATTGATACATACAACAATCCCAGAGACGTCGCTAGCACGGTATTGAACCGCTTCCTAAATTATAATACAGTTAATGACGACTCCAAGTCATTAAAAGAGTTGTACGTTACAACTATCGAATCCCTGGCATCACTAAAGGGATTGGGCATCAATATATCCACATGGGATCCAATATTGATTGCCGTCATCAAAAATAAGCTGGATGTCACTAACAGAGCCTTGTACGAGCAATCTTTGGGAAGCTCCAAGGAAATACAGGCCTTGGACACAATGCTTCAGTTCCCAGGCAAAAAGACACAAATGTCAAGGAAAGAGCCAAAAGGCACAACATGTGCAACCGTAAACACTGGAAAATCGAAGACGCCTCTCTGCTCATTCTGCAAGAAGGCAAGCCATTGGCTATACGGATGCGATGAGTTTCGCTCCAAATCACCATCAGAACGACTAAATTGGGTCCAAAAGCAGAAATTGTGTGTCAACTGTTTTAAAACAAACCACTAAACAAATGCATGCCCAGGTCGGACATGTTTCAAGTGCGACAAAAAACACAATACACTGCTGCACTTGGACATACCATCGGCCGTAAGTACAGAACCAAGAGCACCGACGGTTGGCGCAGCAAGTAACAATAATTACAACCTGTTAGCCACAGCAAAAGTAGGAGTAGAAGCAAACAATGGACAGAGAGAGAATTTCAGAGCCCTGCTGGATTCAGGATCACAGATCAACCTGATCTCTGAGCGAATGGCATCAATGTTGTCAGTAAAAATTAATGATACAACATTATGCATCAAAGGAATTGGAGGTCAGTCAAAGACCAGCAGAGCACGAGTAAATGTTCTAATAAAATCCCTTCACGGAGGATTTACGCAAAGAATTGAAGCATTCGTACTACCTCAGATAATTGCTGATCAACCAGCGCAGGCACTCGATGAAATGAACTTGAACAGACCAACCAATTGCCCACTGGCAGATCCGGATTTCTATAAACCGGGAAAGGTCGACATGCTTATCGGAGCAGAGCACTATTATTCGCTACTACTCCCAGATCAAAAACAGCCAAATTCAGGAGGCCCGTTGCTGCAAAATACAAAATTGGGATGGATTGTGGCAGGAAAAATCAGGTCTGCACACAACTCCGCATCCATTTGTGCAATTGGACTCAACGAGCTTATGGAAAAATTCTGGACTCTGGACAACTTAGAGACGGAAGAAAAACCACGCACGCCAATCGAAGCACATTGCGAAGCTCACTTTATAGAGAACTTGCAAACAGCATCGGATGGCAGGTTGATAGTAAAACTGCCATTTTCCGAACACTCTTCAGCCCTGGGGGGGTCTTTGAAAACTGCAACGAAAAGATTCCTGGCATTAGAGCGACGGATTTCACCAGACACCTGGAAAGGCTATGTGGAATTCATGAATGAATATGAAGGACTTGGACACATGAAGATGGTCCCAGCAACTCAAGTGCCGGAGAGACACTACTTCATACCACACCACTGTGTACTCAAACCTGAGAGCACCATCGCAAAGTTACGGGTCGTATTTGATGCATCATGTAAATCAACAAGTGGAAAGTCTCTAAACGAGATTCTGCATGCCGGACCCACAGTTCAGAGTGAACTTCTGTCCATTCTACTACGTTTTCGTATATATAAGTACGTATTCACAGCGGACATCGAGAAAATGTACCGACAAGTGTGGATAAATCCCGAGGATCAATTTCATCAGATGATAGTCTGGAGAAACCATCCATCTGAAGATATCAGGTACTATCGCTTAAAAACAGTCACATATGGAACCACATCTGCTCCATTCCTGGAAACGAAATGTCTGGATCATTTGGCAACTCGGAGCCAAAACAGATTACCTATTGGATCTGCTGCATTGAAGTACGATTTCTATGTGGACGACTGTCTCACTGGCGCGGATACCATTCAGGAAGCGATACAAGTTCAACAAGAACTTAATAAACGACCAACAACGACCAGCTCTTGCAAGGAATCCCTAAAGAGGGATGCCAATCGCATCTAGCTCTCTCGGACAAGAGTTATACACATGCAGACATAGCAACTCGTTCAACAAACTACAACGTATCGTAGCGTACATGTTTCGCTTCTGCTACAAAATTAGAGCACCTGCAACGACACTTTGCGCAGGAGAACTAAGACGTGCTCGCACTATGATCATACCAACGATTCAACAAGTTGAGTTCACAGCGGATTTAAAACAATTAAAACGCTATAAAACAGTGGATAAAAAGAGTTCGATCATTTCGTTATCTCCCTTACTAGGAGATGATGAGCTCATCCGAGTTGGCGGAAGACTCGAAGAAGCTCAAATTCCGTTCAACGCAAAACATCCAATCCTGCTACCGTACAACGACCCAATAGTCAAAATGATTATGCGAGAGCTTCATGAGGAAAATCTGCATTGCGGTGCCCAAGCATTAAGGGCAATCGCAAGACAACAATATTGGATTATCAACGACAAGACGATGGCTAGAAGCATCATACATAGCTGTATTAGATGCACCAGAGCCAGACCAAAGCTGATACACCAGATCATGGGCAATCTTCCAGCACAAAGAGTCACGCAAGCACGCCCATTCCTTAATGCAGGCGTTGACTACTGTGGACCAATTATGATCCACCATAAAATCCGGGGAAAACGGCCAGATAAGGCATACATTGCCGTATTTTGCTGCTTCTCCACAAAGGCTGTACATCTGGAGTTAGTAAGTGACTTAACCACAGATGCATTCTTGGCAGCACTCCGGCGATTCCTTAGCAGACGCGGGAAGTGTCAGACTATTCATTGCGACAACGCAACAAATTTCGTCGGCGCAAATAACAAGCTAAAGGAATTGAAAGAAGCTATATTTAGCGAAAAGGCACATGCTCTGATCACAAATCATTGCAACAAAAAACAAGTGGATTTTAAACTCATTCCTCCTCGGGCCCCATCGTTTGGTGGCCTCTGGGAAGCTGCGGTAAAATCAGCGAAAAGGCTGTTAGTTACAACCACAGAAACAGCATCCTTGACGTTTGAGGAGCTGAACACAGTCATAATCGGAATTGAAGCAATTCTGAATTCCCGACCCATAACTCCAATGTCAAATGATCCAACGGATACAAGTGCGCTTACTCCAGGGCATTTCCTGATCGGTGAAGCTTTGACCGCAACACCTGACGTCAACACCGATCGTCAAGAGAAAACTCTGGTTAAGCGCTGGGAATTGGTTTCACGCTTAAAACATGCATTTTGGAAACAATGGTCTACGGAATACCTCCACGAACTACAAACTCGGCATAAATGGAAAACCACCGCTCCAAACGTGACCGAAGGATTATTAGTTTTGGTGAAGGAAGACAACCTTCCAGTAATGAAGTGGCCAATGGGTCGCATCATCAAAACTTATCCTGGGCAAGACAACCATGTACGAGTGGTTGATGTCAAAACATCGTCCGGCGTATAAAAACGCCCCATCAGTCGTCTCGCCCCATTATTCTCAGAGGAGGTAGCAACAAAACGCTCCAAAAATGCTATTCAAGACATTGCGGAAATAGAGGAGCCACCAACACAGCGAAAAAGGTTATCATTACCTACACTAACATCCACATTGTTAGTGTTACTTCTCATGCTGCCATTAGCATTTTCACAGTCAATAAATGTGACGCAATTTGCAAACAAGCCTGGAATATTCTATGAGAAACTTGGAACCTCAAGAATGACCACTTCCGAAAGAACCGTGATTGTATACTACGACTTGGATCCATATTGGAAGGATATGCAAGTCATGTCAGCCGGAATGTCCGAACTAAGACACGTGTGCCCTGAACTAAAAAATGATCTAGCGTGCAACTCCATATTTCAACACTTTCAACATTTTTACAAAGAACTACAAACAGGAAATATGTTAATGAAGGCCTCTCGACAACGCAGATCACCGCTGGATATAGTAGGAAACGTGGCACACCAGCTGTTCGGTGTACTTGACTCTACATATGCTGAGAAAATGGCCAAAGTAATCGAAAGGGTACAAACCAACGAAGACTTTCTGCTACATCTACTACGAAATCAAACGTCAATTGTCGACTCCACAATGAACGTGATCAGGAAGGATAAGTCAGCCATTGGCAACCGCCAAAAGGTATTGGAACAACAAGTGGCAACCCTCAGCCGAGAAAGAGGAACATATCACGGCGCTCATCTAATTCAGTCATACCTAGTGCTCACAGCACAACTAACTCTGCTGAAAACGAGTCTTCAACGTATGCAGTCTGACATATCTGATGTACTAATCGGCATTCACCATCGGATAATAAGCCCAACGCTAGTATCTTCTGAGCAATTAAGAGAGCAACTAGATCAGCTGATCAAATGCTGCCTGTCACAACACAAAATGTGATACAATTATACAGGCTCATGCGAGCTGAAGGAACACTGACTGCCACACACGTAATTTTCAAGGTGACACTACCGTTAGTTTCAACAGTTCAGCTCGAAGTTTTCAGTATCATGCCGATTCCGGTCTGGGACTCAACAAGTTGGAGCTTGTTCAATCTCAAAACGACCATCATCACTGTAAACACTCACCGAGATCAATTCATGGGACTTACTCCAGAAGAATTTCGACGCTGCTTTAAACTACTCAACGCAGAATACATCTGCTTTGATCATCAAACAGTCTTCAATGTCGACAATCGCTGTGAGTTTCAGTTGTTTAACAATAAAACAGCACCTTTATGTGAAGTGACACACACGAAGGCGGACATTGTGTGGTACAAAACTCAGGAAGCAAATAAATGGATTTTTGCAACACACTCTACAATGAGACTTCAGGCAGTTTGCAACGGGTCTCCGTCAACCATACAACTTGGAAGGAACTGGCTTGCTCTCACTGTCACCTGCATGAACTGCTCGCAATACAGAAATAAGCATCAGTACCTTCAGCACAACAATCAGTGAAGTCAAATCAACCTCCACTCGATTTGGGGACATAAGCTTACCAACGACACCCCCTTCGCCAGAAACTGTACAATTGGAGAACCAGACATCAGACTATCTTCAAGAATTGGAAGATTTACGCCTCCAACTAGTGGCAATCAATCAACAAAGGCTGCCACACCATCTCAACACAGTGCAGCATCATCAAATCGCTACTTATGCTGCCCTAGCAATATCAATGCTATTGATTATTGCGTTCATTCTCCGGAAAAAGTATCAATCATGGAACCCAAGGCCGTCAACAATCAACCAAGCAGAGCCACGCGGATCATCACCCCCGATCCCCATTCCACGCCGTTTTTCAGTCGACTTGGGCGATGGTTGAACACCAGTTCAACGGCCGGGAGAATGTTCAGTCGCATATTTATGCAGTAATTAATATTACATAATATACACTTATCGAATAAGTCAGGTCGACCCATGTAACGGGAGACATAATAACAAACGACAAAGCATTGTAGCTGAGTCAACAATAACCGCTTCTGCAGCAATTTCTGCCAACGATGCGATCGCTCGTCAGCGGGCAAAAACACTGGTGCAATTGCTGACTATCACAATTGCCCAATAACACAATATCATATTAAATCCAAATTAATTCATTATTAATTCCAATTCCCTTTTACCATATTCTTACTAGACTCAGCACTTTCTGTACCTTTTGTTACCTATAAATAGAAATTAAGTTTGTTGAATAAAATCAGTATCAGAAACAGTACCAGCACTGCCTGTTCACCCATTCTCTACAACTGCAATCAACAGAGGCTGTCGCCGTGTCTTCAGACACTCATTTGCTCGACGTAGGAAACCCTCTCCGCAGTCCAACTGGTTCAAGTTCTAGTTGCGACGACAAATTTGTAGACGGTTTATGTACCGTATGCATACCAAAACACACACACAAACACACATTAACACAATATTTCAAGGGCATTTTCATTAATTACAACAGTGCTTAAGATTTGCAATGTGCTGTATATACCAGCATGGCCAATACTCTTTAATATTACAATGTTATTGATGCGTTTCCCCGATAAATTTTTACAAAATACTCTTAGATCCATCAATTCTTGCATAATTTTTTACAATTTTAGAATTTAGAAATCAAAAAACGAGAAGGAACGTGTGAGTCGCTTCTGGGGACGCGACTCTACTTATACCCGTACTCAGTCAGTATATACATTTTTGAGCATAATTTTTAAGAATTTTAGAATTAAAAAAAAAATTTTACATTTTACATTTTTTTGCTACATTTGCTGTCTACATCTACATCTACAATGTATATTCTAAATCTAACATGTAGATTAGAGATGTACCATTAAGATTCTACATCTCCTCCGCTAGGTGTTGCTTGCGCACTTAACGCGGCAGAGTGTGCGAGCGAGAAAGAGAATGAGAAGCGTTGTCGTGTGCTGTAGTGGGCGGGGGAAACAACTGAAAATTTCTTCATTCTGGCTATAATTATGATCCGATCTGATTCAGATTCGGCAATCTGGTAGATATGGGCATTCTCTACGATACTGCGTTTTTAGTTTTATCGTATCTTTAAAATTGTTTCGGCCACAGATTTTCGTCCTTTGTTGTGGCGGAAGGGTGCGGTGCGAAATTTCGAAATACACTTGTAGCAGTGTGATATGACATGAGTCTGGAAACCAAATTTGAATGCCCTAGCTTTGATAGTCTCTGAGATTTAGGCGCTTAAAAAGACGGACAGACAGACAGACAGACAGACAGACAGACATGGCTCTATCGACTTGGCTATTGATGGTGATCAAGAATATATATACTTTATGGGGTCGCAAACGTTTCCTTGTCTGCGTTACTCACATCCACTTTTACCACAAATTTAATATACCCCTTAACTCTTTTTTGAGTACGTGTATAATTACCATAATCAATCGGACTGTTGTAATCAAAAGCAGCTCGCATCATTTCATTCAAAACAGCGTGATCGCCGAGCAAGATTCTGTTTCTAAAGAAAAGTTTCAATTTGACAGTAAATCACTTATTTAATTCATTTGTTACAAATATTGTGATAAATGAAGAACTGGTCGACCGATTTTGTGCCAACTTCACATAAACCATCTACTTAATAGCCTTAAGCATTTGGTTTGGATAATTGATTCCGTTCTTGAGTTAAAAAATTACAAAAATGTATCAACAATTTATTGAAGTGACAATTTAAAAGAAAATCGGCTTAAACAATCCCTCAACAATCCGCTTAAAAAACCGTAAGAAAGAAAATCACCACATAGATATAAAATTAAAGTTTATTAATTTTAAAAGCCATCACTGGCATAAAGAACAAAACAAGGAGGCATTTTACATTACTCATCGCAATCAGAAGCACAATGCTTGCATGTGAAATAGCGCATTATTTATTCATTCACGATTAACAACTACACTACTCGACAAAACTTAACTTTTTTTCAGCTTCGCACCAAATATATTTTTTCTGATAGATTGGGAGTTTTTAATGTTTTTTAAAGAAATATTGTTTTTTTTTTCTTTGGCAGAAACTGGCATATTTATTATGATTTTTTTAGAGGTAGGCTTAAGTATGTTTTATCTAGTTGTAATGAACAACATTACAGTACTTTTTTTTTGTAAATTTACCCGGTTTTATCTATCATACAGAAATTATTGTTTAAAATGTAAAATTAACGAGAAGGAACGTGTGAGTCGCTTCCCCAGAAGTGTGCCAACCAGAGTCGCGCTACTCATTCGCTTTCTCGCTCGCAGACTCTGCCGCGTTCAGTGCGCGGGCAAACCCTAGCGGAGTAGATGTAAAATCTAAATGGTACATGCGTAATCTACAATGAGTAGAGTTGTCGTGTGCAGTAGTGGGCGGGGGAAACAACTGAAAATTAATTTCTTCATTCTGGCTATAATTATGATCCGATCTGATTCAGATTCCGCAATCTGGTAGATATGGGCATTCTCTACGATACTGCGTTTTTAGTTTTATCGTATCTTTAAAATTGTTTCGGCCACAGATTTTCGTCCTTTGTTGTGGCGGAGGGGTGCGGTGCGAAATTTCGAAATACACTTGTAGCAGTGTGATATGACATGAGTCTGGAAACCAAATTTGAATGCCCTAGCTTTTATAGTCTCTGAGATCCAGGCGTCAAACAAGACGGACAGACAGATATGGCTCGGCTATTTATGCTGATCAAGAATATATATACTTTAAGGGGTCGGAAACGTTTCCTTCTCTGCGTTACACACATCCACTTTTACCACAAATCGAATATACCCCTTAACACTTTTTTGAGTACGGGTATAATGAAACATGTACAATTTTTATACCCGTACTCAAAAAAGAGTTAAGGGGTATCAGCATCAATAGCACTACTCGACAAAACCGAACTTTTTTTTCCTCAAGGATCCAAACCGACTTTTTCTGATAGATATGGGGCTTTAAAGTTTTTAAGAATTATGGTTTTTTTTTTAAGTCTGGTATTTTTTTAAAGCTTTTTTCAGAGGTTGCCCTTGTTTTTTTCACATAACTCTAGTATCTTTCATTTGATTGTTAAGGGCTTTGCTATTTTGAAAAGATAATTAAAACAGCTAGAAGATAAGCCCAAACACATTGTGATTTCAGCTTACCGTCTTGCGAAATATAAAGGTCATTAAAATCTATGGAGAGACTTTGGAGCTAAAATTCGTTAACCAAACCTAAAAAATGAAAAAATTTAACAAAAAATACCTTTTGAAAGGTTGCGGGCCCAACTGCCAAAAAAAGTTCTGCCATAGAAAAAAAACCATAATTCTTAAAAATTTTAAAGCCCCATATCTATCAGAAAAAGTCGGTTTGGATCCTTGAGGAAAAAAAAAGTTCGGTTTTGTCGAGTAGTGCTATTGATGCTGATACCCCTTAACTCTTTTTTGAGTACGGGTATAAAAATTGTACATGTTTCATTATACCCGTACTCAAAAAAGAGTTAAGGGGTATATTCGATTTGTGGTAAAAGTGGATGTGTGTAACGCAGAGAAGGAAACGTTTCCGACCCCTTAAAGTATATATATTCTTGATCAGCATAAATAGCCGAGCCATATCTGTCTGTCCGTCTTGTTTGACGCCTGGATCTCAGAGACTATAAAAGCTAGGGCATTCAAATTTGGTTTCCAGACTCATGTCATATCACACTGCTACAAGTGTATTTCGAAATTTCGCACCGCACCCTTCCGCCACAACAAAGGACGAAAATCTGTGGCCGAAACAATTTTAAAGATACGATAAAACTAAAAACGCAGTATCGTAGAGAATGCCCATATCTACCAGATTGCGGAATCTGAATCAGATCGGATCATAATTATAGCCAGAATGAAGAAATTAATTTTCAGTTGTTTCCCCGCCCACTACTGCACACGACAACTCTACTCATTGTAGATTACGCATGTACCATTTAGATTTTACATCTACTCCGCTAGGGTTTGCCCGCGCACTGAACGCGGCAGAGTCTGCGAGCGAGAAAGCGAATGAGTAGCGCGACTCTGGTTGGCACACTTCTGGGGAAGCGACTCACACGTTCCTTCTCGTTAATTTTACATTTTAAACAATAATTTCTGTATGATAGATAAAACCGGGTAAATTTACAAAAAAAAAGTACTGTAATGTTGTTCATTACAACTAGATAAAACATACTTAAGCCTACCTCTAAAAAAATCATAATAAATATGCCAGTTTCTGCCAAAGAAAAAAAAAACAATATTTCTTTAAAAAACATTAAAAACTCCCAATCTATCAGAAAAAATATATTTGGTGCGAAGCTGAAAAAGTTAAGTTTTGTCGAGTAGTGTAGTTGTTAATCGTGAATGAATAAATAATGCGCTATTTCACATGCAAGCATTGTGCTTCTGATTGCGATGAGTAATGTAAAATGCCTCCTTGTTTTGTTCTTTATGCCAGTGATGGCTTTTAAAATTAATAAACTTTAATTTTATATCTATGTGGTGATTTTCTTTCTTACGGTTTTTAAGCGGATTGTTGAGGGATTGTTTAAGCCGATTTTCTTTTAAATTGTCACTTCAATAAATTGTTGATACATTTTTGTAATTTTTTAACTCAAGAACGGAATCAATTATCCAAACCAAATGCTTAAGGCTATTAAGTAGATGGTTTATGTGAAGTTGGCACAAAATCGGTCGACCAGTTCTTCATTTATCACAATATTTGTAACAAATGATTTAAATAAGTGATTTACTGTCAAATTGAAACTTTCTTTAGAAACAGAATCTTGCTCGGCGATCACGCTGTTTTGAATGAAATGATGCGAGCTGCTTTTGATTACAACAGTCCGATTGATTATGGTAATTATACACGTACTCAAAAAGAGTTAAGGGGTATATTAAATTTGTGGTAAAAGTGGATGTGAGTAACGCAGACAAGGAAACGTTTGCGACCCCATAAAGTATATATATTCTTGATCACCATCAATAGCCAAGTCGATAGAGCCATGTCTGTCTGTCTGTCTGTCTGTCTGTCTGTCCGTCTTTTTAAGCGCCTAAATCTCAGAGACTATCAAAGCTAGGGCAGAAAAATTTGGTTTCCCTACTCATGTGAAATCACACTGCTACAAGTGTATTTCAAAATTTCGCCTTGCCCCCTTCCGCCACCACAAAGGACGAAAATCTGTGGCAGACACATTTTTGAAGATACGATAAAACTAAAAACGCAGTATCGTAGAGAATGACCATACCTACCAGATTGCCGAATATGAATCAGAGCGGATCATAATTATAGCCAGAAAAATTAATTTTCAGTTGTTTCCCAAGCCCCCGCCAGCCAACAATAATGCTACTCATTCTCTTTCTCGCTCGCATACTCTGCCGCCTTAAGTGCGCGAGCAACCCCTAGCGGAGGAGATGTAGAATCTAAATGGTAAATCTATAATCTACATGTTAGATTTAGAATATACATTGTAGATGTAGATGTAGATAGCAAATGTAGCAAAAAAATGTAAAATGTAAAATTTTTTTTTTAATTCTAAAATTCTTAAAAATTCTGCTCAAAAATGTATATACTGACTGAGTACGGGTATAAGTAGAGTCGCGTCCCCAGAAGCGACTCACGTTCCTTCTCGTTTTTTTCTTAAAAGGTTGATCACTTAAATGTGGGTATTTATTGTTTTAAATTAATTTAAATGAATAATTACATCATTATACCCGTACTCAAAAAAGAGTTAAGGGGTATATTAGATTTGTGGTAGAAGTGGATGTGTGTAACACAGAGATGGAAAATTTTCCGAACCCATAAATTATATATATTCTTGATCAGCATAAATAGCCGAGCCATATCTGTCTGTCCGTCTTGTTTGACGCCTGGATCTCAGAGACTATAAAAGCTAGGGCATTCAAATTTGGTTTCCAGACTCATGTCATATCACACTGCTACAAGTGTATTTCGAAATTTCGCACCGCACCCTTCCGCCACAACAAAGGACGAAAATCTGTGGCCGAAACAATTTTAAAGATACGATAAAACTAAAAACGCAGTATCGTAGAGAATGCCCATATCTACCAGATTGCGGAATCTGAATCAGATCGGATCATAATTATAGCCAGAATGAAGAAATTAATTTTCAGTTGTTTCCCCCGCCCACTACTGCACACGACAACTCTACTCATTGTAGATTACGCATGTACCATTTAGATTTTACATCTACTCCGCTAGGGTTTGCCCGCGCACTGAACGCGGCAGAGTCTGCGAGCGAGAAAGCGAATGAGTAGCGCGACTCTGGTTGGCACACTTCTGGGGAAGCGACTCACACGTTCCTTCTCGTTAATTTTACATTTTAAACAATAATTTCTGTATGATAGATAAAACCGGGTAAATTTACAAAAAAAAAGTACTGTAATGTTGTTCATTACAACTAGATAAAACATACTTAAGCCTACCTCTAAAAAAATCATAATAAATATGCCAGTTTCTGCCAAAGAAAAAAAAAACAATATTTCTTTAAAAAACATTAAAAACTCCCAATCTATCAGAAAAAATATATTTGGTGCGAAGCTGAAAAAAAGTTAAGTTTTGTCGAGTAGTGTAGTTGTTAATCGTGAATGAATAAATAATGCGCTATTTCACATGCAAGCATTGTGCTTCTGATTGCGATGAGTAATGTAAAATGCCTCCTTGTTTTGTTCTTTATGCCAGTGATGGCTTTTAAAATTAATAAACTTTAATTTTATATCTATGTGGTGATTTTCTTTCTTACGGTTTTTTAAGCGGATTGTTGAGGGATTGTTTAAGCCGATTTTCTTTTAAATTGTCACTTCAATAAATTGTTGATACATTTTTGTAATTTTTTAACTCAAGAACGGAATCAATTATCCAAACCAAATGCTTAAGGCTATTAAGTAGATGGTTTATGTGAAGTTGGCACAAAATCGGTCGACCAGTTCTTCATTTATCACAATATTTGTAACAAATGAATTAAATAAGTGATTTACTGTCAAATTGAAACTTTTCTTTAGAAACAGAATCTTGCTCGGCGATCACGCTGTTTTGAATGAAATGATGCGAGCTGCTTTTGATTACAACAGTCCGATTGATTATGGTAATTATACACGTACTCAAAAAAGAGTTAAGGGGTATATTAAATTTGTGGTAAAAGTGGATGTGAGTAACGCAGACAAGGAAACGTTTGCGACCCCATAAAGTATATATATTCTTGATCACCATCAATAGCCAAGTCGATAGAGCCATGTCTGTCTGTCTGTCTGTCTGTCCGTCTTTTTAAGCGCCTAAATCTCAGAGACTATCAAAGCTAGGGCAGAAAAATTTGGTTTCCCTACTCATGTGAAATCACACTGCTACAAGTGTATTTCAAAATTTCGCCTTGCCCCCTTCCGCCACCACAAAGGACGAAAATCTGTGGCAGACACATTTTTGAAGATACGATAAAACTAAAAACGCAGTATCGTAGAGAATGACCATACCTACCAGATTGCCGAATATGAATCAGAGCGGATCATAATTATAGCCAGAAAAATTAATTTTCAGTTGTTTCCCAAGCCCCCGCCAGCCAACAATCATGCTACTCATTCTCTTTCTCGCTCGCATACTCTGCCGCCTTAAGTGCGCGAGCAACCCCTAGCGGAGGAGATGTAGAATCTAAATGGTAAATCTATAATCTACATGTTAGATTTAGAATATACATTGTAGATGTAGATGTAGATAGCAAATGTAGCAAAAAAATGTAAAATGTAAAATTTTTTTTTTAATTCTAAAATTCTTAAAAATTCTGCTCAAAAATGTATATACTGACTGAGTACGGGTATAAGTAGAGTCGCGTCCCCAGAAGCGACTCACACGTTCCTTCTCGTTTTTTTCTTAAAAGGTTGATCACTTAAATGTGGGTATTTATTGTTTTAAATTAATTTAAATGAATAATTACATCATTATACCCGTACTCAAAAAAGAGTTAAGGGGTATATTAGATTTGTGGTAGAAGTGGATGTGTGTAACACAGAGATGGAAAATTTTCCGAACCCATAAATTATATATATTCTTGATCAGCATCAATAGCCGAGTCTATAGAGCCATGTCTGTCTGTCCGTCCGTCCGTCTGTCCTTCTGTCTTGTTTGACGCCTGGACCAAATTTGGTTTCCAGACTCATGTGATATCACACTGCTACAAGTGTATTTCAAAATTTCGCCCCACCCCCTTCCGCCACAACAAAGGACGAAAATCTGTGGCCGAAACAATTTTAAAGATACGATAAAACTAAAAACGCAGTATCGTAGAGAATGCCCATATCTACCAGATTGTTGAATCTGAATCAGATCGGATCATAATTATAGCCAGAATGAAGAAATTAATTTTTAGTTGGTTCCCCCGCCCACTTCAGACAGAGACACGCTACTCTATCTCCTTCTCGCTCGCACACTCTGCCGCGTTCAGTGCGCGAGCAACCCCTAGCGGAGGAGATGTAGAATATAAATGGTGCATCTATAATCTACATGTTAGATGTAAAATATACATTGTAGATGTAGATAGCAGGTGTAGCAAAAAAATGTAAAATGTAAACATTTTTTTTTTAATTCTAAAAAATCATAAGCTCAAAAATGTATATACTGACTGTGTACGGGTATAAGTAGAGTCGCGTCCCCAGAAGCGACTCTACCCGTTCCTTCTCGTTTATATTCACTTTATATGTAGCGAAGCACGACCGGGCCGCTAGTTGTTTTATATAATGGAATCAATTTAGTTCCTACACCTCTAAACCTTAATTGCTACGCATAAGTTTGTATAATTTTCACTTTGTCAAAACTTATGAGGCAAAACCAAACTGTGTCTACAATCGGCTCATTCTTCTACTTTTTATGGGTTTGGAATCGTTTCCTTCTGTGAAAACTGTGTATAAAAACGGATGATGCATATTAGAAAAGCCTAAATATACAATATACAATCTCAATACAAAAATTTATATTTTGTAAAATGTTCATACTCACATTAGTCTCTTCTCCCAAGCCAGTTTCCCTATTTATTACAGATTTCGGCAAAAAAATCCACTTGACGTCATTACGCAGTGACAATGGAAGTGGTGAGCTTAGATTTAGCAGAGCAACGTCATGATCCATGGTAAAATAATTAAATTTATCATAAACATAAATGCTGCTAACAAAAACTATAAACTCATGCATATCTTCTCTTTTAAAAGATACTGATAGTTTATCTAATTGAATGAGATTTGTCTTATATGGGAATTCTGAAACAGCCAACAAACACGACGCTGCCGTTAAGATAATATGACTTTGCAGAATATTTCCATAGCATATATTTTCAAGTAAATATCCTGAATTATTTTTGCTGTGTAATTGCACTTGATAGGAAGGCCTAAAATATCCATTATGAACTATCGGTAACAAACATGTAGAAATAATAAAAACAAAAAGGATCATCTCTTTTTCAAAATATAGCTTTTATTTTCTACGAAAACAAAGACTACGTTCACGTTCTGTGTACAATACTATGGCAGGAGAACTAGAAACCTTCGCAGCGATATGTATTATCTTTTAATCTTTTGTAACTACAGAAAGCTTTCATAGAGCGACTGCGCTTCAAGAATTTTTATCTTTCTGACATGATTCTAAAAATATGTACATATGTATGATTGCTTTTTCTATCGGGGTGGCACAGAAGTCCATTCCAACCGAATTCTAAGTGAGTTGTAATTCTAGGTGTAGAAGGGTTTCTTGGTTGGTTTTAAAATAAATCTTGCAACTCTCACTTATATATTTTTTTACAAAATTATTTTAAATTGTACTTTCATATCAAGAAAGTAAAGGCAGTTTAAATGTTTATATATGAATTTCTGCCGAATGATCAACCAGCATCGAAAAATAAAATGTTCATAATCATTGTATATTTTTGTATATATGTACTTATAAAGAAATGTCTAAATTTGCATATTACAATGGGTCCTTAGCATATTTCAGTTTTTTCATGAGGAAATTTGCCTGAAAACTGAAAAAATTTTACTTTATCACTTTTAGCTACTTTTAAAGGCATTTTTATATTTAAATATTTTACATTCAAAACATACATATGTTATGTTTGCCCTCTTTCTACCGAAACTCTTAATTGCAATCTATTAATAAGAGAAAAATGCAAAGAGACCGAACCAAAGTTCAACTAACTAATTTAAATATACAAAACTTTGGTGTTACTATTAACCAAACCTTTTATTTTGATTTTCTAAGTACCGTACGTTTTCGACCGTAAGTATTGTTTTTTTCTTACTTTAAATTTTTGTTCACGCAAATATATATTTACAGATGGCTAAAACAAGTGAAAAACGTAACCGATATATAAAAAACGAGAAGGAACGTGTGAGTCGCTTCTGGGGACGCGACTCTACTTATACCCGTACTCAGTCAGTATATACATTTTTAAACATAATTTTTTTTAAATTTTAGAAAAAAAAAAAATTTTTACATTTTACATTTTTTTGCTACACCTGTTATCTACATCAACATCTACAATGTATATTTTACATCTAACATGTAGATTATAGATGTACCATTCATATTCTACATCTCTTCCGCTAGGGGTTGCTCGCGCACTGAACGCGGCAGAGTGTGCGAGCGAGAAGGAGATAGAGTTGCGTTTCTCTGGCTGAAGTGGGCGGGGGAACCAACTGAAAATCAATTTCTTCATTCTGGCTATAATTATGATCCGATCTGATTCAGATTCAACAATCTGGTAGATATGGGCATTCTCTACGATACTGCGTTTTTAGTTTTATCGTATCTTTAAAATTGTTTCGGCCACAGATTTTCGTCCTTTGTTGTGGCGGAAGGGGGTGGTTTTGGTTACCCTAACTCTTATAGTCTCTGAGATCCAGGCGCTCAACAAGACGGACGGACGGACAGACGGACAGACGGACGGACAGACGGACATGGCTTAATCGACTCGGCTATTGATGCTGATCAAGAATATATATACTTTATGGGGTCGGAAACGTTTCCTTCTCTGCGTTGCACACATCCACTTTTACCACAAATCTAATATACCCCTTAACTCTTTTTTGAGTACGGGTATAAAAATTAAAAGCCATCCACAGAAGTTAAAAGAATTGCAATTCGTGGGCATAACGTTTCCTGGCGCATGACCTTCTCGCGTTCCAAAAACTGACTAATACCGCAGTTCCTTTCTAACCGCGCTATTCTCTTTTAAGCTAATCACTCACACAAGAATGAGTGTATTTCTCTTAGGTCGCCTAATCTGCCTTGATCTGCGTTTTCTCCTTCTCTTTTATGACTACGCCAGGCTACTTAAAACAAAAATAGCTAGCCAACAAAAGTAGCAAAGAAATAAGAAAACCGTACCGTTAAAGGGTCAACGATTACACTAGTCAACAATAATTTTCCTCAAGGAACAAAACCAACTTTTTATTAAAGATTTGGGGCTTAGTTTGATGGCAGAACTTTTTTTTAAAGAATTTTTCAGAGGTAGCGCTTCTTTTTTTCACATAACTCTAGTATCTTCCGTTTGGTTGTAAAGAACTTTGCTATTTTGAAAAGATTAGCTTGAAGTTAAACTTAAACACTTTGTGTGTTTCAGCTTACCGTCTGCGAAATATAAATCATTCAAATGCAAACATGATCAGTTTTTTGCGGTATTTTTTACGAAATGTTGACTATAAAAACTCAGGAAAAGTCGAAAAAGGGTTGGATATTTGGTACCTGATTGCGTTCCTTTATTCCTAATTGGCAGTTGGGCCCTTCCAAAAGGTATTTATTGCTAATTTTTTTATTTTTTAGATTTGGTTACCAATATAAGCTCCAAAGCTAAAAAAAAAATATATATCATCAAACCATCTTTACGAAAAAGTTGGTTTTGTTCCTTGATTAAAAATCGTGTTGCCTAGTGTTATCGCCCAAAAAGTAAAAACAAAACCAAACAGATAAGACGTTTTTATATTCAGAAATATTCGGCCGTCAACCCCATATGGGTTGTTGAAAAAAAAAGGCACTGACGACTCGGGCTCAAGCAAGAAGCGGCTAGTCATAGACTTCCGCAAGCTTAAATCAAAAACCATACCAGACAAGTACCCGATGCCTTGTATATCCATGATACTTTCAAATCTGGGGAAGGCAAGATACTTCACTACCCTTGACCTAAAGTCAGGATACCACCAAATCACGTTAGCTGAACGCGATCGTGAAAATACTTCATTTTCGGTTAACGGAGGCAAATATGGGTTCTGCCGTTTTCCATTTGGTCTCAGGAATGCAACAAGCATCTTTCAACGGGCCATCGATGACATATTACGGGAGTATATCAGTAAGCCACAGACAAACCAGTGAGCTGCTTCAGGAATCAGATAATCCTGGAAGAGTCAAATACCCCTTCCAAGCAGTTTCACTTCCTCTTCTCCGAAAAGACCCGTCACAAGATCGACTTTGCCAGTCGAGACACACTTCTTGCGTCCATCAAGGAAGTGGTAAAGCCTGGAGTCGTTAACGCCATCCACTGCACTCTGCCAACTTTGGCGTTTGTGCAAAACGATCTAGTAAAAGCCTTTCCGGGCACAAAATTTCGATTTTGCAAGACCTTGGTGACAGACATCACCAACGACGGGGAGCGAAGAGAGACAGCTGAACACAATCGGGCGCACAGGGCAGCCCAGGAAAATGTGAAACAGGTACTGCGTGATTATTATTTTCCAAAGATGGAAAAAATCGCAGCAGAAGTGGTGATATGCCAGAAAGCCAAGTATGACCGGCACCCTAGGAAGCAAGAGTTAGGGGTGACTCCAGTAGTCCAGTACCCAGCAAGGGTAGATGAGTTGATTCATATCGACATCTTTTCCACCGCAGGGAAGTACTTCCTCACTGCAATTGAAAAATTTTCAAAGTTTGCAATAACGCAGCAGATTGCTTCACGCACGATCACAGAAGTGAAAATTTTACAATTGGTAAACATCTTTCCAGCTATTAGAACCATCTACTGTGACAATGAGGCAGCTTTCAATTGAGAGACCATTCGGTATTTATTAAAAAACCAGTTCGACATTGATATAGCGAATGCCCCACCGTTGCACAGCACATCAAACGGACAGGTGGAACGCATCCACAGCACCCTCTCTAAATAGCCAGGTGCTTAAAATTGCAACGCCAAGTGGAAGATACGGTTGAACTAGTTATTCTAGCGACCATCGAATATAATCGAACCATCCACTCTGTCACAAACAAGACACCTATGGATGTGGTGCACGCAAGTTGCGACCTTGGGGAAGAAATTATGTTGATGTTAATAAAAGCCCAACAAGAACAGCTAGATAGGAATAACACGACCAGGCAAAATAGGACCTTTGATGTAGGCGAGCAGTTCCTAGTGAAAACCAATAGGAGGTTAGGGAACAAACTAACTCCATTCTGCACTGAACAAAAGGTAGAGGCAGACCTGGGAACCACTGTTCTTATTAAAGGGAGGGTGGTCCCTCCCGAATCCAGATAGACTTTTGCTCTGGCGCCGCTGCTATTGCCAAAAGTCAGCTGTTGTGCCTGTTGTGTTAATGTGCCCGCTTGTAGTTGTGTCAGGGTCACACTATGTTGGCGTTCCAATTTGAATGCAGGCCGGTGTATATTTGTGGCGCTGGTCGTCAACCGTTCTCTTTCGCCTCTTCATCTCGCTCCTTTCTTTCTTTCTTTCTTTCTAGACGGATTTTCCATGGAGTTCTTTTTCTCCACAAACTACTCTTTGGTGAGGTCGAATCCACTGCACTCACAGCCTTATTAGCATTGCTCCCCCCCGATTAGGCATTACGTTCCTCTCCATCTTCAACTCTGACTATTAATCTTTCCGTAGCCTTTGTCGTAACTACAATACCTTCTTCCATCAGTTTTCATTCGACACTAGTTATATCAAGTTAAAATCTATGTTAACCAATAACTTTAATTTGATAGGCTATAGCTATTTCCTGACACCAACTTGCTGTGTGGAAATTCCTGATTCCTTTATATTCTCACAAGTGCAGTTCCACACAAATGTTGTTGACAGTTCGATTTTTCGTTATACCTAATCTGAGGTAAGGCATGTTCAGGCCAAATGTTTCCTTTATATTCTCAGTGCCTTTAGCACTTCGATATATCGACACCGCAAATGATATGTGCGTATGTAAGTGTGGGTGTGAGTAAATAAGTGTTTTATTCTGTAGGGGAAAATACATTGTGTTAGGTCTAACCTCAACTATTAATTATCACATACCGCAGTCTTTCCTCCTACTCTTCATGGTCTCGTCAATCGGAATAAACCGAAGCGGGAAACATGGCTTGAGTTCACATAAGTTCTTAATTTTAATGTGACCGCAGGTCACCCAAATACCAAATCTCTTCAAATATACTAAACGCAAATACTATCGATCCGTTACGGCTAATCCGTTCCGCGACATCCCGACCCCCGTGAAGCAGCTGCATTCACCACATCCAGTACAGCTAACTTGGAGACGGGACGCATCATAAGCTTGGATCGATCGTCGCTGGCCACGCGCACCGCCGCTCGTCGTGGTACTCCGTCCACTCCAGCATTCACCTCCTCAACGATGCCTCGCCTCCATTCTCTCCTTGGTATGGCAGGATCGCATACGTACACGAGATCTCCACGACGCATTGGCTCGACGTGCTCGCACTACTTCTCCCTGCGTACAAGCGTTGGTAGGTACTCATGTACCCAGCGTTTCCAGAACCGATCTCTCATCATCCGGGCAATCCGCCACTGTTTCCTTGTGGCGAACTTCTTAGGCGACTGACCATCGTCTCCTGGAAGGTCCGGTACGCCGGCTGCTCCTTTCAGCAGGTCGTTCGGTGTCAATGGGGCTTCCTGATCAACCGTGACTGGCAAGTGTGTGAGCGGACGCGAGTTGACAATGTTTTCCGCCTCAATCAGGAAGCTTGCCAGAACGTGCTCCTTAGGGGCCACCTCCTTCACAGTATGCGCCAGCACCTTCTTGACGCACTGGACCATTCTCTCCCAGACGCCTCCTTCAGCTGGGTTTGCCGGACAGTTGAAGATCCATTCGACTCCTTTGGACGACAGTTCGCCGTGGATCTTCTCCGGTTCGAAGACTTCGTTGAATTTCCTGGCCTCTCTGTCAGCACCGACGAAGTTCTTTCCGTTGTCGCTTCTCATCCTGACCACAGGTCCACGGCGGCACATGAAGTTCCTCATCGCGATGATGCACGAATCTGTCGACAGATCATGCGCCATTTCCAAGTGGATGGCCCTTGTAGTTAGGCAGGTGAATAGTGCGACCCACCTATTCTCCGTTCGACGTCCAATCGTCACCAACAGCGGCCCCAAATAGTCCAGGCCGGTATACTTAAATGGCCATCCATTGGCCTCGAGCCGGTTCTCTGGCAAGGGACCCGTCATTGGCTGTCTGGGTCGTGCTCTTCGCAGTTTGCAGATGTGGCAGAACCTCTTCCGGCACTCGCATATGGTCGCATCCAGGTTTTGATGACGCATCTTATCGTGGTAATGACCGACGATCATCTCTGCCAGTGCGTGCTTGTGCGACAGTATGATCGGGCGCCGCGCACTGAATGGCATGCACGCGGCCGCATCGATCCTTCCACACGCACGCATGACTCCATCTTCGTCAACGTATGGCGACAGCCCGCGTAATTGGCTGTCCTTCGTGACAGTCTTCCGTTGTGTCTCCTCAGCGAACGTCTCACTTTGCGCCAGCCGGATCAGCGTGCGCTCGGCCTCGGCGCACTCAGTCGCAGTTAGCCCGTACTCGTCGCTCTTCTCACGGTGTCCGCGACACCGTCGGATAAATCGGAGGACCCAGGCAGTGGCCCTGACCAATCGGTTGTAGCTTGAGAACCTCTGGAAAGATAAAAAGGAGTTTGCTATCTCTTCTTCATCCGCGGTTCGCGGGTAGCCACCATCACCCGAAGAAGATTTCGGCCACTCGTCCTCAGGTTCCCGTAGAAAGGGAAGCCCACTTAGCCAACGTGATCCTTGATCCAGATCCAGATCCACGTGGATTTGCGGCCGCGTCGCATCGTATGCCACGTTTTCGGCGGACGGTATCCATCTCCATTGGGATGTGTTTAAGCCGCAAAGTAGGCACCGATGCAGCCAATAGGCTGCAAGCTTATGCTCCCGAAGCATGAAAGCTTTTGGAGCGGCCTCTTCATTGCTCATTAGATCTAAGCTTAATCATGTGTAAGTTAGTTGAAATCAGACCTTGGAATAAATAACAACGCGCACGCGCATATTTACCGAAAACAACTCTGTCGACTATCTTTCTGATTTTGTTTGACCTAAATCCCACGATTCCCAAGTAACAAGCAGGCAAGGATCTCCCACTACAAACAGGATGCTTCTGTGGACTCCAAGATCTCTGCTACCCGGTTTCCCACGAACTGCTTGTAGCGCCGGTGGGTGCTGCTTATCCAGTGCAGAACCGTTTTGGAGTCGGTCCAGAGTACGCAGCCGTGCTCCCTTTTTACGGTGTCCATCAGTATCGTTCCCAGTACGGCTGCTAGAAGTTCTAGTCGTGGTATCGACATGGTTTTCATCGGGGCACATCTTCAGAGCCCGTACATCACCGCTAGCTGCGACTGGCGGCGCTGGCTTCACCCCGAAATTCTCTATTTCGAAGTAGTCGCTGACCATCTTCTCCAGAGAACTATCCTGTGGGAATGCTAAGAGACATGATTTCGAGTTTGGTGAACCTACTTGACGTTTCACCGGACCAAACACCACCCATCCGAGCTTGGTGGCGGCTGCATATGGTCCTCCTGCTCCAAAGCTCCTACTTTGCATAGGTATTCCAAAGTGCGCATGATCGAATCCAATCAGGATCTTCGGCACCGCGTTACAGTAAGGCTTGATCGGCAAACGTGCACTGGTCTTCGTCGTTTTGACATCTTCTCGACGCAGGCTTTGCATCGGCAGATTCAAATCCGAGACCGCGTACACATTCCTTAGCCCATGACATTTCGGCTTCCCAGTTCCGCTAATCTGCAAGCTCACCATCTTCGCGATCTCGCTCGAGGACTTCCCGCCAAACCATTGAATGTTCAGCTGTCGACTCTTGCCCTTCAGGTCTAGGCTATGCGCGAGCTCGTCATCCATCATTGTTACGGACGAGCCTTCGTCGAACAGGGCGTAGTTGTCCACTTGCTTGTTTTCCCCGTACAGAGTCACGGGCAAGATGCGGTAGAGTAGATGACCTCCATCCGAATCGACACAGCTTAGGTTCCGGTGTGCGACTTCAGGGCCGTCCTTTGGCACCTGCCTTTCGTCTAGGGACCTCCTCGGGGTCGGATCCGATGGCTGCGATGTTTGTGGGTCATCCCTCCGTTGACCACCGCCGTTATGCAGTGATCGCTTGCGATTACCTTGTTGGTCCCTCCGTGGCCCACTGTATGACTGTAGTGGCCGTCTGGGATTGTCCAATCCGTCATGCAGTAGGTAATGATGCCTTCTCTGGCATCCGTAGACAGTGCATTTCTTGTCCCTTTTGCAGAACCTGACCATATGTCCACTTTCCAGGCACGAGAAACAGACCCGATGCTCCCTCGCCAACTCAACTCGGGATGTTGGAGAAGCTTGGATGAAATCCTTGCAGTCCTGGATCGTGTGCTGCCCTTCACATATTGGGCAACACTTGGTGCGGTCGTTGTGCCGTTGCTGATCCATATGACTTGTGCTATCATGCAGTACCCGCCGTTTGGGATCCTTGCTCCCGGCATCCGTGATCGTACACACCAGTTTAGCGAGATCATTCAGCCACTCGATAAAGTGCAAGACCGTTGGGTACGATCCTATTGCTGCAGCATGCCTAGCCCAGTCCAACCTTTTGCTCAGGGGCAACTTGGCAATCAACTCCTCCATCAGGGTAGGATTACTCAAGTGCGGGACTCCGTCCGTGGTTGACCGTAGGAACGCTGCGAGATTGCTGACTCGTGTAGCAAATGGCACAAGCTTGCTTAAATGGTGCTCCTGAATTGCTTGCACATCTCGCACGCTCTCCAGCTGGCTACGTATCAGTTGCTCCGGACGTCCATATCGGAATTTCAGCTGCTCCATTACAGCTGCAACGTTGCTCGGGTGTATGAGCAGCGATTTAACTGACTCTCGCGCTTCACCCTTCAGAGCCTTCACTAGCCTTTGGTTGTTCTCCAGCGCTGTACAATGATACGCTGCCGTTGTCTCCATGAACGCGCATTGGAATATTGGCCATTCCTCTGGCTGACCTTCAAACTCGGGAAGATCAGGTAATCGACGCGGCGTCCATCGATTTGACAAGGTAGGCGATGCTGCTCCATATGACCCAAGCGAATTTGTGGGCATCATCAAGTTGTGTTGTGGCTCCCGTAGTGCCTGCACGTAACTTTGTTCTGGCAGCACCGTGGCCGTAACACAATATGGCGTGGAGTAGCTCATCGTTGTACAGTTTGTGCTCAGTGTGACTTGTCGCCCTATTGCCAAATTTCCACTCAATAGTGGCGGCAAACTTCCACTCAATTGGAACGGCAACTGTGCATCTAAAGATGGCGTCACTCTCTCGGATAAATCTGGCATCAGATTCTCACTCGAACATTGCGGTAGATTTGCACTCAGTATCTGCCGCTCTTCACTCAAACATGGCGGTGTATTCGCCGCACCGCTCACTCCAGAACCGTTAATTCTGTTTCCAACGGGTTTCCTAGCGGCTGCCTCTTGCCCTTTACTTGCCCTTGCCTTTTCCAGCTCCTTCTCCAAGATGGCGATCCTCTGCGTTAATGCAGAGACTTGGACGTTAGTGGGATTTGTGCTGTGGCCTGATCCGTCAGGCTGTACAGCACCACTCGGATTCCTTCCTTGTGTCCCACTCTCCTTAGGAGTCTGTGGCCGCTGCTTCGATCCACCAGCCGTACTCACGATGGCGACCGGGCTGTCAGTTGATGCGGCTGTGGTCGTCGTAGCTGCGGTAGCCCCGCTCTTTCCAATTTGAGGGCTCCGCTGGGGCGAGTGTGTGGTCGACATGTTAATGTGCGATCCCAAGAAGCACGCAAATAAGGGAGTGCGATGGAAGTGCGAATAAAAGAAATGACGCCGACCGACGATGACCGCGTAGGATTGCCTTTAGCACTTCGATATATCGACACCGCAAATGATATGTGCGTATGTAAGTGTGGGTGTGAGTAAGTAAGTGTTTTATTCTGTAGGGGAAAATACATTGTGTTAGGTCTAACCTCAACTATTAATTATCACATACCGCAGTCTTTCCTCCTACTCTTCATGGTCTCGTCAATCGGAATAAACCGAAGCGGAAAACATGGCTTGAGTTCACATGAGTTCTTAATTTTAATGTGACCGCAGGTCACGCAAATACCAAATCTCTTCAAATATACTAAACGCAAATACTATCGATCCGTTACGGCTAATCCGTTCCGCGACATGTGTAAGTACATGATGATCAACGAAATAAAAATCGCTTTTACCGAAGATTGAATTTAACAGCATATGATTGCGACGAAAAGTAAGTTACTCTACTCGACAAAATATTCACTGTAACAAAAATACTAAATATTTTTTTTCTTTGGTAGTCCAATGCTGTGGCAAACAACAGATACTTACGGCCCCTTTTGTTCAGAAAGAAAACTGGAATTGAGAAACACATGAAAATAGCTTACCCGAAACAATCTGGTTTTAGCTTTACCCTTCTCGCTCGTCCTTAAGAGGAAATACCGCCACTAAAACGAAACAAAAAAGGGGAAATGTCGTCTTCGTCGCATGGAACAACGGATTCAAGTAATGACCAATCAGGAGAATACAAATATTGCAAGCCTATTTCACAGGAACAATTGAACGATTTGGTGAGGAACCTGGATCTAAAAGTATAGCCGAGTTTCTTGGATCTTTTTTAAAGGATTCTGGCTTATTAAAGGAAAACGTCAACATAACCCATATCCGGACGCGTCTTTTAGCTCACGCACAATTTTATATGAGGAAGGATTTGGGTTTGCCATGACATTTTCGGACTGTTCAAGCAACTGGGTGAAGTGTAGGGAAACATTAAAGGCTGTTTTGTTACACAATGGAAACAAAAAGTCGTCTGTTCCCATCGCCCATGCTGTTAATATGAAGGAAACATATAAAACAATGGCTTAATTGTTTGAAAATATAAAATATAAGGAACACCAGTGGAAGGTCGCGTGTGACCTAAAAGTCGTAACCATGTTAACAAGATTGCAAGGTGACTGCACAAAAAACTGCTGCTTCTTGTGTCTATGGGATAGTAGAGCTGGAGAATAGCTCTACTCAACAAACCTCTGGCCAAAACGGGAGGCACATACACATAATTACAATTTACAGACGCTCATGAAAGCCCTTTTATTAGCGTTACTCCCGCCCATACTTCGAAACATGGTTGTGTTAAGTGCACACAGGTAGGAAAAAAAATTAATATGCTATTGACCTATAGCAGTTCATCGGGAATTTTAATTACAGATGAAGATTTTAATAGTAAAAAGTATCCATATCATCATTATTGTTGAGCTACTGAGCTTCATTAGTAGCGTTGTATTGCAATATTATTCGCTTCTGGGGACGCGACTCTACCTATACTCAGTCAGTATATACATTTTTGAGCTTATAATTTTTTACAATTTTAGAACTAAAAAAAATTGTACATGTTACATTTTTTTGCTACATCTGTTACCTACATCTACAATGTCTATTTTACATCTAACATGTAGATTACGCATGTACCATTTAGATTTTACATCTCCTCCGCTAGGGTTTGCCCGCGCACTGAACGCGGCAGAGTGTGCGAGCGAGAAAGCGAATGAGTAGCGCGACTCTGGTTGGCACACTTCTGGGGAAGCGACTCACACGTTCCTTCTCGTTAATTTTACATTTTAAACAATAATTTCTGTATGATAGATAAAACCGGGTAAATTTACAAAAAAAAAGTACTGTAATGTTTCTTTTCTATATTTTTTGTGCATTAAAATCGTGCAAAAGTAATTTTACGACCATGTCCATACATTTATATTATATTTTTTCCTTGCCATTTTTATAATTGTTACACAGCAAGCCTAGTACTCAGATCCGAAAAAACACCTCGCGAATAGAATTAGGGTTGATATTCGTATGATAGCCGATAGAAATTTTTTTCGGATAAAACTATTTTCTAGGCTCTGTACGGAAGACAGTTGAGATCAACAAAAAAAGGTGGGTATATACTAGAAAAGTATCCAAACTATTTGCTTGTATTGCTGGTATGTTTCTACTCCTTCGAAAGTTATATCAATTTTATATATTTTGCAGCAAACACAAATCATTTCAAATGAGAACAAAAAATCAAATGAAATATTTAAATAATGAAGACAAATTATATTGATATTATAATTTATTATTTTTATTAATTTTCATAAATATAAAACAAATATTGTTTTTAAAACATTTTGTCTTCACGGTGGTCGGCACGGGAGGCGTGACTATCTGCTGCTGCTGATAGGCAGACACATTACCTTGCGAATATAATATTGGGTAGCCCAGGATATGCCTGGGGAAGAGCCACCCCAGCCAAAGAAAAACATTTTATTAACTTTATACAAAACTAAGCAGCTGTCTGAGCAGTGTAACCGTTCGGAGTGCAGTGCACACCTCTGGCCGATAGAAGAATAAATGACATTTGTTTACTAGCAAACAGTTTTTGGATCTGAGTACCAGGCTTCAAGAATTAATTGCTTATTGACTGCTTTTTTAAGTTTTTCGTAGGTAAAGATTAGTAAAGACAGAAAAAATGGGGAATGGAGTAAAGCATTCGCAAAATAGCCAATATTGCTGAAATTAGCAAAAACACGGAAGCTTACAATAAAAAAATTAAATTTGTTCCAAACAATTTCAAAGCTCCAAATCTATAAAAAAAACGTCCATTCGGTTCCTTTAAAAAAAAAAAATCGATGCGAGTAGTGTTATTGAAGAATAGGCCAAAATCGTCGAGAGCACCATACAAAATATTGTTATTTCAATGCATAAACGCTTGGCTGAAGTTATTTTAAAGCGTGGAGGCACTACCCACTATTAAGTATAGTAATACATTTTTTTACCATTGTTTAGAGAAGGATATCGAAATATATCACCTTGCCGAACATATATATATAAAAGACGAGGAAGTTGCTTTCTATGTATGTAGGAATCGGGATAGGGCCGCCAGTGCAGAGAGCGACTCGAAGTGGGCGCCGGTATTGAGCAACGCCCGTTTTGAGCAAAGGAGAGAGATCAATTAGAGCAGGAGGTTTGTAGGGTTAATCAAGCGAGAGTCAGCGTCAGTCGGTGCCAGAGTTTCGCGAACTACACATACACACTACACATTAATTTACACACACGACATATTAAATACACATAATCATAAGCCAATTCCCATAATATTAAATAAAGTTACAACAACTACCACTATTATAAAACTAACGTCGTCTTGGGCTTTAATCCACATCAGTGCAAAAACCCTGGGCCACACATTTGGGGGCTCAACCGGGATTGAATTTTGATTAAACGTGTATAAAAACACCAACAATAAAAAGTGTCGTAATTGTGGTCAATTGTGTTGTGTTGTAGTGGAGTTCGAGTCATAAGTCGCAAAATTGCATTAACCAAGTCAAGAGTGTTAATGGACAATTGTTGGAGAGCGACAGAGACAAAAGGGAGCGTCAAAATAATTTTCGACAATTTCGTGGAATTGTGAAATTCAGAAGCGACGCGCAGAAACGGCCGACTCAACGAGAACCGATTTCAAGGTCTGCGACAGACGGCGACAAGAAACGGTGAAGAAACAAGGAAACAACGAAGAAAGCGAGAACTGATTTCAAGGTCTGCGACAGAAGCCGACGAGAAACAGGGAAGGCGAAAGAAAACGACGAAAGCCACGAGAAACGACGAGAGCAGTGATAAAGGAGCTGGAAACGAAGACGATACGAAAGCAGAGAGAGCAGAAATCGTTACTGAGAGCGGCGCGGGACTTTTCGGTATACAGACAACAAGCAACTGGCTGGAGTGTTGGTATTGTATAGCTGGAAAAGAGAGACGTGAAGCAGAACGAGAGCTGATTGATCTGGATGTCATCAAGCGTTGGGAGGCGGTAAGGCCGGATAGCAGAAGCGAGTTGCAAAGTACAGTTGCAAATTCTGGTGAGTTACGGAAATTGTCCGTGTCAGACGAGAGGATCCATATACATAAGTATTGATCGAAGAGGAAGCTGAAACGAACGACATTGAGTAAAACAAGAACGAACGTGTTTAAGGAGAAAAATTTTATTTGAGTACAGTTTGAAAAGTATGTGATTAAAGTTTTATAAGATTCGAGTAATGTTTGAGAGCCAATGCAATTATCAGAATTTTAATAAACTGTAATTGGAACAGTTTTCGAGCAATAGTAGTTGTATAAATAATAAACTGTAATTGGAAGAGTTTTCGAGCAATTGGAATTGGAAAAATAATAAACTGTAATTGGAAGAGTTTTCGAGCAATTGGAATTGGAAAAATAATAAACTGTGATTGGAAAAGTTTTAGAGAAACTGTAACTGTCGAAAATAAATAAACTGTAAGCGGCAAAATTTGTAGTTCATCGAAATTGGATAAGTTAAAATAAATTGAGATTAAAAAATTGGCATTGTTTGAGAGCCATTGTAACCGGCCAAGGAAAAGCAGATAACTGGAGTGCCAAATTTTGAGAGGAATTAGAATTAATATTTGTATTTTTATATTCTTTACTGTATTATAATATCACACATTTTTATATATTTTACCACATATTACATTATACATTATAAGAACATAAATTGTACAAGATGAGAAGAGACGAGATTCTGGCACTGCTAGTTGCGGATTTGAGGCTTAAGTTGAACGAGCTGGGATTGGAGACGGTTGGTAGAAAGGTAGATTTACAAAACAGGCTTCTTAATCACTATGATCTTCAAGCGGAGGTAGATGGGAGTGATATGGATGAACAGGAACAATCATTCAGGTCAATAGAACCGCAGCAAGTTCAAAATGCAGAAATAGGAAACAGAGTGGCAGGAATTGGTCGCAGAGAAATGGAAGCTACAGTTTCAGCTAGATCGTGGTTCACGCTAAAGGATGTTGAAGGTAGCGTTTCAGAGTTTTCAGGTTCAAATAGCTTGGATGTTAATCAGTGGATAATTGAGCTTGAAGAATGTGCACTAACGGTAGGGTGGAATCAGCTGCAGACTTTCATTTATGCTAAGCAATTGTTAGGTGGAGCAGCAAAGTCGTTCATACGCAGTCAGCGGGATATTCGTGACTGGAGTAGATTGAAGGAAGCGTTGATCGAAGAGTTCGGGATTAAAGTATCATCGGCAGAGGTTCATCGGAGATTGGTTAAGCGACAACAAAAGAAAAATGAAACGTTGCAGGAATACTTGTATGCTCTGATGGAGATAGCGAAACCGATTGATTTAGAAGACGAAAGTTTGATTGAATACTTTGTGAATGGGATTCCGGATAGTCGAACCAATAAGGGGTTGTTGTATCAAGCCAGAACCATGAGGCAGTTGAAGAATCAGATTGAAGTTTATCAGAAGATGCGTGGTCCACTAAAGTCGTCAAACAAATATGAATCACGGAGTTTTGGTAAGGAAATAAATGAGGGAAAAGGTTCAGAGTCAGCTAGGAAATGTTATAAGTGTGGAGAAACGTCACATATGAAGAAAGACTGTCCAAAGAACGATTTTAGATGTTTTAAATGCAACCAACTTGGGCATAAGGCCGCTGCTTGCATGGTTGAAGGACAGGTAAAGCAGGAAAGAGCAAACTTAGTGCAAGGGAAGATAGTAACAAAACCATATGGTATATTTACTTCTTCCGGGCTAGAGTTAAAGAATGTGGTACACACAAGAGGTACGTTCAAAGGTCTTGTAGACACAGGAGCGGATTTGTGCTTGTTAAGCCGCAGAGTTTTCCTTAAGTTAGGAACTGGTCAGTTGACAGGTCGCCAAAGATGTCTGACTGGAATTGGAGAGTTTCAGATCATCACGATTGGAAGTGAAGTCATTCCTGTGAAGATCGATGGAATCGAAATGAAGGTAGAGTTCAATGTTGTGTCGGATGAAGACATAGCTTTTGAAGCGATTTTGGGCAGGACAATTTTAAAAGACATTGACATGAAAGTCACCAAAGAAGGGACGGAATTCGTTAGACGATCGGAGGTCCAAGTAAAGAGCGAAGGGATACACGATGAGGGTAACGAGGAACAAGGTTGTTGCTCAGAGCTGTTAACAGAGTATAAAAGCTTGTGTATGATGAGTTTCGAAGAAGGTGACGATAAGGTGGACATAAAGGTTTCACACTTATCGCAGGTAGATGCTTGTAAAGTGAAAAGGATGATCGAGGGATACAATCCGAAAAGAAATGCTAGTAGTCAGGTAAGAATGAAATTAGTGTTATCATACGAGTTACCAGTTTACCAACATCCAAGACGTCTGGCATGCAGTGAACAAAAGATAGTAGATGACCAAGTTCAACAATGGTTAGACGAGAAGATAATCAAGCATAGCACGTCAGAATATGCATCTCCGGTAGTTTTGGTCGAAAAGAAAAATGGGAAGAAACGACTATGTTGTGATTATCGAAAGTTAAACGAAAAGATAGTAAGAGATAATTTTCCAATGGTGCAAATGGATTGTGTTATCGAGAAGTTAGAGGGAGCAAGAGTATTTACCACATTGGATCTGTCGAATGGGTATTTTCACGTGCCTGTCGAGGAACAGTCTCAGAAGTACACTTCATTTGTTACCCAAAATGGTCAGTACGAGTTCCAGTATGTTCCATTTGGTATATCCAACTCGCCTGCAGTGTTCAATCGTTTCATAATGTCAGTAATGCGCGATTTAATTAGGAAAGGTGATGCAGTCATTTACATGGATGACATTATCATCCCAAGTAAGGATGTTGAAGAGGGACTAGAAAGATTGGGAAGAGTGCTTGAAGTGGCAGCACAGAACGGATTAAGGATTAATTGGTCAAAGTGTCAGGTTCTACAGAAGAAAGTAATATTCTTAGGCTATATTGTTGAAAATGGAACGATCAAACCAAGTGAGGAAAAAACCATGGCAGTGGGTAATTTTCCAATACCCAGAGATAAAAAGGCAGTGCAAAGATTCTTAGGGCTGACGTCGTACTTCAGGAAATTTATAGAAGGATACGCAGTAATCGCAAAACCGTTGTCAGATTTGCTAAGGAAGGATGCAAAGTTCGAGTTCAAGGAATTACAGCAGATATCGTTCGAGCAGTTAAAGGCTGCGCTGACTAGTAAACCAGTTTTGAGGTTGTATAATCCTAGGTTGCAAACAGAAATACACACAGATGCGTCCAAGTTCGGATTTGGAGCAGTATTGCTGCAGAGAGACCCAGAGGATAGCTTGTTACACCCAGTATTATTTATGAGCCGCAAAACAAGACCTTGCGAAGAGAAATACCACTCGTACGAACTAGAAGTGCTAGCAGTAATAGGAGCATTAACAAAGTGGCGTGTATATGTCTTGGGAACGAAGTTTAAAATCATCACTGATTGTAATGCGTTCGCCATGACGATGAAGAAGAAAGAGGTACCGTTGAGAGTTGCGAGATGGGCGATGTTTCTACAGGACTTTGATTTTGATATAGAGCATAGGTCAGGATCGAAAATGAGGCATGTAGATGCATTAAGTAGAGTATCGTGTTACGTATTGACAGATAGTGTGATGCATAGGTTGAAAGAGGCGCAATTGGCGGATGACTGGACAAAAGTAATTAGAAGTATTGTGGAGGATAAGGGGTATGAAGACTATTACATTGCGAACCAGATTTTGTTCAAAGACCCAGATAGAGAACTGATCGTAGTCCCATCCCAAATGGAGGGAGAAATAATGCAAATTGCTCATAGGCAGGGGCATTTTTCTGCAAAGAAGACTCAGGAGTTAGTGGAAAAGTCGTATTTCATACCAAAGTTGAAAGAGAAAGTATGTCGAGTTGTGGAAAGTTGCGTAGAATGTATCTTGGTAAATGCAAAAGCTGGAAAGCAAGAAGGGTACTTGACACCGATAGATAAGGGCGATAGACCGTTAGTGACATTCCACATAGATCATGTAGGTCCAATGGAGATTACCAAAAAGCGCTATAACCATATTCTTGTTGTTGTTGATGGATTCTCAAAGTATGTGTGGTTATATCCAACGCGTAGTACAGGAACTGAGGAAGTCATAAACTGTTTGGAAAAGCAAGCCATCAATTTCGGAAATCCATGCAGAACTGTATCAGATAGAGGAGCCGCTTTCACGGCGAATGCGTTTAGAGAGTACTGTTCAGGGCAGAATATACAACATTTGATGATTACTACAGGTGTGCCACGAGGTTACGGGCAAGTGGAGCGAATGCACAGGATCGTAGTTCCTATGTTGTCAAAGTTAAGTGGAGATAGTCCAGGTTCTTGGTACAGGCATGTAGCTAAAGTGCAACAGTTAATCAACAATATTGAGCCGAGGAGTACAAAAATCACACCTTTTAAGATTTTGACAGGTGTTGATATGCGATGTTCGGATATTTCGGAGCTAAAAGAGCTGGTGAATGAATCATTAGTTGATGAATTGGAGGAAGAGCGTGAGCAGATACGCATAGAGGCTAGAGAGAACATAAAAGTTTTGCAGGAGGAGAATCGATTAGCATTCAATAAGAAAAGAAAGGTAGAAAAAGAGTACCAGGTTAATGATTTAGTAGCGATTAAGCGTACACAGTACGGGGTGGGGCTAAAATTGAAAGGAAAGTATTTAGGACCCTACAAAGTGGTGAAAGTCCATAAGCATGGAAGGTATGACGTAGAGAAGGTCGGGGATGGAGAAGGACCTTGTAAGACTTCAAGTGTGGCAGAGTACATGAAGGAATTCGGGGCGAATCCAGCGTCAGGAGGGCCGAATGTAGGAATCGGGATAGGGCCGCCAGTGCAGAGAGCGACTCGAAGTGGGCGCCGGTATTGAGCAACGCCCGTTTTGAGCAAAGGAGAGAGATCAATTAGAGCAGGGGGTTTGTAGGGTTAAGCAAAGGAGAGAGATCAATTAGAGCAGGAGGTTTGTAGGGTTAATCAAGCGAGAGTCAGCGTCAGTCGGTGCCAGAGTTTCGCGAACTACACATACACACTACACATTAATTTACACACACGACATATTAAATACACATAATCATAAGCCAATTCCCATAATATTAAATAAAGTTACAACAACTACCACTATTATAAAACTAACGTCGTCTTGGGCTTTAATCCACATCAGTGCAAAAACCCTGGGCCACACATGTATTTTTTACGTTTTAATTATGCTTGTGGCCGGAGCTGCACTACCTTCATCTGCGCTCAGAATCTGCAGCAGCAGCCAAAGCTCAGCAAGAGCGCAAGCTTCAGCGCGAGAAAGCTAACAGAGTGATCGACAATAACAAAACATAATACAACAAATAATTATGCTCGGTGGCATTTACTTAATGCTATAATAATTATAGGCCAGTCTGCTCCGAACATCCTCCCCCCGCTGAAAGATACTCGATTTCAATTGATCCAGGGTCGACGGGCAGGACGGCTAGCTTTCCAACGGCTTTCTTCATGAGACCCATCGCTGTTCGAACCAGCACGACTCTGACGATTCCATCCTTGCCTGGTGTGGACTCTTCGACGCGCCCGAGAAGCCATTTGAGGGTTGGCAAGTTTTCCTCCTTTATGAGATCGACGCTTCCAATTTTGATGTTGTCCATGGCTTTCCACTTGCTCCTCTTTTGAAGCAAGGACAAGTATTCGACGCTCCATTTTCGCCAAAAGTTTTGTTGCATCTGGGACACCTGCTGCCATTGACTTAAACGATTAGCGTTGAGATGCATGACGTCCGACTCTGGGAACGTCGTAAAGCTAGATCCCTTTAGAAAGTGCGCTGGCGTAAGCACTCCCAGACTGTCTGGGCCTTCTTAAATGGGATAAAGTGGTCGAGAGTTACGAATAGCCGATATCTCATAAACGAGAGTGCTAAGCTCTTCAAGGATTAAAACAGTGGATCCGACGACTCGATTGAAATGGTATTTTGCCGACTTGACAGCCGCTTCCCAAAACCCGCCAAAATGAGGAGAGCGAGGCGGGATAAATTTCCAGTCTATTCCATCACTGAGGCAAAACGAAGCGATGACAGAGACGGTTGGCTCACTATTGAACAGCTGCTTCAGTTCCAGCAGCTCATTCTTTGCGCCAACGAAATTTGTAGCGTTATCCGTCCACAAGGTCCGAGGCTTTCCCCTTAGGCTGATGAAGCGTCTCAATGCTGCGATGAATGAGGCCGTAGTTAGATCCCTGACTACCTCTAAATGCGTAGCCTTTGTTGAAAAGCAAACAAATATGGAGATGTAGCATTTGTATGGTGGCCTATTCTGGACATCAGTCTTATAATAGAACGGTCCACAAAAATCAATTCCAGTTGTGTGAAATGCGGGGCTCGGTTGGACACGATCAGTTGGCAAATCTCCCATCACGTGCTCAGCCAACTTTGGCTTTGTCCGAAAGCAACGGACGCATTTCCTTACGACGCTTGCCACCAATTTTCGACCTCCAACAGGCCAATACTTCTGACGAAGCGATGCTAGTAAAGCCTGTGGTCCAGCAAGAATTTTTCGTGTTAGAACGTTATGATTGCCTTCGTGATCGGATGACACTTCGGCAGCAATATAGGGTGCTTTGCATCGTATGCTACGATCGAATTTTAAAGCTTCCCGCCTACGCGAAGAAGTCCATCAGCATCGATCAGCGGATGCAACGAAAACTCCTGGCCGGAAGTACTTTATTGGCGATGAGTGCGTTGAGGTTCTCAGCGAAATTAACTTTCTGGATACTTTTAATAAGCAAACGCGTGCCTCCGTCCAGCTCCTGTACGGTGAGCGTGGCACTTGAATGAATAATATCCTTGCTTCGAAGGGAGATAAAACGATAAATATATCCAAAGACACGATGCAGCTTGCCAAACGAGTTTGTGTACTTACTGTCACATGAGAGGTCCGTTACAACTGTTCCAACCAATGCCGTCTGTCTGCGTTCTGGTAAGTCTCCAGCTGTCTGAGCATGAGAAGGCCATCCTGACGAGTCCGATAACAGGTATTGTGGTCCATTTAGCCACAATTCCAAATCTAAAAGCCCTGGATTTGCTCAATTCTGTTGGAGACAAAAACGTTAAAATTTGATGGGGCTTCACGTATCCAAGACAACACAATAGTTGAATCCGACCAACAGTGGAAATTGCAGGGTAATGAGATGCTTTCTTTTTCGCTTACAACGAGCTCAGCCAAAAGCAAAGCGGCGGATAGTTCCAACTTGGGTATGGTTAGCGTCTTTAAAGGCGCTACCTTGGACTTCGAGCAGAGTAAGCGGGATGTTGTAAGTCCTTGGTTGTTCGATCTTATGCAAACGCAAGCTTCATATGCGGTCATGCTGGCGTCACAGAATGCGTGCAACTGGAGAGATGAGTTCGGGAGCATGACAAAACGGGGGAATTAACAGTTCTGAATTATGCATAATTGAGATATCATGTCTGACCACACTGTCGACAAAGGTTCAGGCAGTGCATCCCATCCAAACTCCTCCTTCCATAAGCTCTGTAAGAATATTTTGGCTTTAGACATAATATGTTCTATTAAACCAAGGCGATCGTAGAATCTGGCTATAGCGGACAGGACAGAGCGTTTGGTGGGTGGACCGTCTGGCATATTTGCGAAAAATTGAATAGCAGGCTATCTGAAGTAGGATCCGTTCCATCAAGAAACTTGAGAAGCTTCCCCCTGTCTTCCTCCGGCTCCTCATCAAGCACCATAGGCTCATTGGAACACCATTTGCGTATGGGAAAGTGTCCTCTATGCAGGAGCTCCTTTACTTGTCGCCGGATCACATTCACCACTTCAATTGTGTCACCACATCAATAGGCCATTGAGGGAACGCCCGGATGTGGTCTTTGCGGATCCATCATGGTTTTGATTTTCAATATCTCGCTTGCTTCTTTATATTTTGGGCAGTACTGGCAGCATGTTCACCACTCCAATAATGCACTGTTTGCGTGAGCAGGGGGTTGGGTCGTGGGGGTAGTGCGGCTCGCACAATTTTTTTCCTTCACAGTACTTTGCAGAATGACCTATAATTTTGAATTTTGCATCTCATAGGATTTTTGATATATTATTTGAAATAAGCGGTATGCCATGAAATGTGAATTTTTTGGTGGTAAGTTATATAGGTAAGTTATAAGTTATATATATAAGTAAGCTGAATTACCCCTGTGGGAGTAGCTTTGCCATCGATAAAGCGAGAAAATTGGAAAATGTCCTCTGCCATCTGCTGCTGCTGATGGTCAGACATATTACCTTGCCAATAAAATGTTGTGGAGCCCAGGATATGGTTGAGGAAGAGCGGCCCCAGCCGAAGAAGTGCATTTTAATAACTTTAAACAAAACCAAGCAGCTGTCTGAGCAGTGTAACCGCTCGGAATGCAGTGCAAACCTCTGGTCACACATTGGCCGCTCGAAGAATATATGAAATTTGTTTGCTGGCGAACAGTTTTTCGATCTGAGCACTAGGCTTTAGGGGGTTTACGTGTTGTTGTTCAAACAATTTCTTATGAAATCAAATCTATAATTGGGTTTTAATTATGTTGTTTCCGATAGCTTTAGTTTGATTAACAATTTCGTTGGCTGAAACAAATCGTACTACTTTTGATTTTGCTGAAGGGGAGTCAGAATTAGTTTCAGGGTTTAATGTTGAGTATAGAAGAGGAGGATTTTCTTTAATTTTTATGGCTGAATATGCTAGAATTTTATTGAAAAGAATATTATTTTTTGTAAATTTTTTAGGTTGTGATTTATTTAATATACTATTTTATGTTAAATTAACATTTATTTCTTTTGAGCTCGTGCTACTTTGCCTTGTTTTCGTTATGATAAATTAAAATATTTAGCTTGAAAATGTTTTTTATCTTTTTCTTTAAATTATTTATTATTTTTTATTGGGTTAAAAATTTTATGATTTTCTTTATTGTAGGTAACTTTATTTAGTAAAGTTAATAGAAAATTTAATTCTATCTTATGTTTTCAAAACATATGCTCAAATACTAACTAATTTAATAAATTATCTCATAATTTTCTTAATAAAGGGTTAATTAAGTAGTATACAAAGAAATTACTGTTAAAATTTGTCCTTATAAAACATAAGATTCTTCTACTGGTCGAGCTCCAATTCAAGTTAATAAAATTACTGTTACTAACATAGTTCAAAATAAATTTTGATTAATTGGGTAAAATTGAATTCCTCGGAATTTTCTTAAATTATAAAAATGTAAAATTATTAAGATTGCGATTGATAACACTAAGGCGATTACTCAACCTAATTTATTGGGGATTGATCGTAAGATTGCGTAAGCCAATAAAAGGTATCATTCAGGCTGAATGTGGGCTTGTGTAACTAAAGGATTGGCTGGAATGAAATTATCTGGTTCTCCTAATAAATTAGGATTAATAAGAACTAATGAAATTAATAGAAAAATCATTACGAAAAAAGCTAAAATATCCTTGAATGTACAATAAGGATGGAAAGGAATTTTGTCAATATTTGATTTTAACCCAATAGAATTACACTAGTCAACACGATTTTTCCTCAAGGAACCAAACGAACTTTTTCTTAAAGATTTGGGGCTTAGAAATGGTTTGATGATATTTTTTTTTTCTAAGGCAGTACTTTTTTGAAAACTTGTATTTTTTTTAAAGCTTTTTTCAGACGTAGCGCTTGTTTCACATAACGCTAGTATCTTACGTCTGGTTGTCAATAACGTTGCTATTTTGAAAAGATAATTAAAACAGCTACAAGTTAAGCCCAAACACTTTGTGATTTCAGCTTACTGTCTGGGAAATATAAAGCATTGAAATGCAAAAATGATAATTTTTGTGCGGTATTTTTTACGAAATTTTGACTTTAAAAACTCAGGAAAAGTCGGAAAAAGAGGTTGCGGGCCCAAGTGCCAATTGGGAACAAAGCAAACGAAAAAGGATTGTACATTTGTTACCTGATCGCGATCGCAATTCCAGATTGGCAGTTGGGCCCGCAGCCTTCAAAAAGGTATATTTTGTTAAATTTTTTAATTTTTTAGGTTTGGTTAACGAGTTTTAGCTCTAAAGTCTCTCCATAGATTTTAATGAGCGATACCTTAAACGACACCCAATTAATGCACCTATACACAAAAAATAGAGGACACAGGATATAATTTTTTTAGACTTTTAGGCTTAACTTCCAGCTGTTTTAATTATCTTTTTAAAATAGCATCGTTCTTTACAACCAGACGTAAAATACTAGAGGTATGTGAAAAAAACAAACAATACCAGACTTCAAAAATTCTAAAAAAAAAAGTTCTGCCATAGAAAAAAAACCATAATTCTTTAAAAATATTTAAAGCCCCATATCTATCAGAAAAATTCGGTTTGGATCCTTGAGGAAAAAAAAGTTCGATTTTGTCGAGTAGTGTTATTAGAACCTGTTTGGTGTAAAAATAATAAATGAATTATAGTCAAAGCTAGTACAATAAATGGTAAAATAAAATGAAATGTAGAAAATCGTGTTAAAGTTGCGTTATCAACAGCAAATCCACTTCATACTGATGCTGATAATAGATTTATAATTACTGTAGCTCCTCAAAAAGATATCTGTCCTCATGATAATACGTAGCCTATAAAAGCTGTTTCTATTGCTAGGAATAAAATAATTACTCCTACTAGTCATGAGGGGGTAAATAAGTAAGATCCGTAATATATTCCTCGTCCTACATGCAGATAAATCTATATATATAAAAGTAAGTCGTGTCTGTTACAACACTTATAACTCGAGAACGGCTGGACCGATTGCCATGGTTTTTGATTTGTTGGATTTGTTTCCGTCCCGAATAGCAGAATACATCTTAAAAACAATGAAAACTCGATATGCTTAATGAATAGATGCATTTCAATAGATGCTGATTTGTTTATTACATATATCGAGTTTTCATTGATTTTCTTTCTCCATGTCAAACATTTGTTGTCCAATCCTGTCAAATAGTCAAATTCCCGAAAATAATATCTAAGATTTATGTGTGGCCCAGGGTTTTTGCACTGATGTGGATTAAAGCCCAAGACGACGGTAGTTTTATAATAGTGGTAGTTGTTGTAACTTTATTTAATATTATGGGAGTTGTCTTATGATTATGTGTATTTAATATGTAGTGTGTAAATTGATGTGTAGTGTGTGTGTGTAGCTCGCGAAACTCTGGCACCGACTGACACTGACTCTCGCTTGCTTAACCCTACAAACCTCCTGCTCTCATCGATCTCCCTCCTTTGCTTAACCCTACAAACCTCCTGCTCTAATTGATATCTTTCCTTTGCTCAAAAAGGGCGTTGCTCAATACTGGCGCCCACTTCGAGTCGCTCTCTGCACTGCCGGCCCTATCCCGATTCCTACATTTATTCTACAGTATTCTACATAAAATCATCGGAAAGGAACGGAATTTAGGGAAGACAAAATCAGTTTGGTGGTTTTATGCGAGTGCACATTTTAATAACAATGCCGCGTCCTAGAAGGTCTAATCTTTCACAGCGAAGCCGTAATGCAATTAGGCAACGGAATATCGCGAGTTGAATGACGCATTTAATAGAGAATTCGAACGTGAACGTGAATATGATCCACATTAACTAATCCAATCAGTTCAAACGAATGTACCTCTGTTGAATCCTAAGCAGAGGGAAGTCTATGATACACTGATTAATGCAATTGATGATGGAAATGGCGGTTTATTTTTTTTGGATCCCCTTGGTGGAACTGGGAATACATTCCTCATGTCATTGATTTTGGCCACTGTACGTGCGAGATCCGAAATTTCGGTAGCAATTGCTTCTTCTCGAATAGCGGCCACATTGTTAGACGGATGCCGTACGGCTCACTCAGCGTTAAAATTGCCATTAAACCTTCAAACTACTGAACAACCGACATGTAACATTTCGAAACACTCCGCAATGGCCAAAGTTTTAGTAGCATCAAAAATCATCATATGGGACGAATGCACAATGGCGCACAAACGCACATTGGAAGCACTAGACCGAACTTTAAAAGATCTGCGCAATGACTCGAGATGTTTTGGTGATGCAATGATTTTATTATCTGGCGATTTCCGACAAACACTACCAGTCATTCCAAGATCTACTGCTGCCGACGAAATAAACGCTTGCCTCAAAGCATCAAATCTGTGGCGATATGTAAAGAAACTTCAACTGTTTGTAAATATGAGAGTTGCATTGTTGAACGATCTATCTGCTGATGAGTTCTGGAAGCAATTGCTGACTATCGGTAATGGCCGTGTTCCTGTTGACAAATCGAGCGGTTTGATTTCATTTCATCCAAATTTTTGCAATTTCGTATCATCAAAAGACGAGCTTATCAACAAAATTTTGGCCGCTAAAAATAAAGATGTAGATGACCTCAATATTATAATTCAAAATCAAATCGTAGGTACTCTGTATTCATTGAAATCTATCGACTGTGTAACAAACGAAGAAGAAGCCACTAATTACACTAGTCAACACGATTTTTCCTCAAGGAACAAAACTAACTTTTTATTAAAGATTTGGGGCTTAGAAATGGTTTGATGATATTTTTTTTTTTTTCTATGGCAGAACTTTTTTTTGAAGAATTTTTGAAGTCTGGTATTTTTTTTGTAAGCTTTTCTCAGAGGTAGCGCTTGTTTTTTTCACATAACTCTAGTATCTTTCATCTGGTTGTTAAGAGCTTTAATATTTTGAAAAGATAATTTAAACAGCTAGAAGATAAGCCCAAACACTTTGTGATTTCAGCTTACCGTCTGGGAAATATAAAGCATTGAAATGCAAAAATGATGATTTTTGTGCGGTATTATTTACGAAATTTTGACTTTAAAAACTCAGGAAAAGTCGAAAAAAAATTATATCCTGTGTTCTTTATTTTTTTGTGTAGAGGTGCATTAATTTGGCGTCGTTTAAGGTATCGCTCATTTAAATCTATGGAGAGACTTTGGAGCTAAAATTCGTTAACCAAACCTAAAAAAAGGAAAAAATGAACAAACAATACATTTTTGAAGGCTGCGGGCCCAACTGCCAATTGGGAACAAAGCAAACGAAAAAGGGTTGTACATTTGGTACCTGATCGCGATCGCAATTCCCGATGGGCAGTTGGGCCCGCTACATTGAAAAAGGTGCTTGAATGAAAATCCTATTAATGAATTAATCCGAGTTTTATTTTTTTTTTCCCTATCTGCACAACATAGTTTTCAATCATTTTTTTCTGACATGAGTTTGAAGTACTTAATTATTATTTTTTTTTTTTTTTTATTTTTATTGTATCATTCATCATAATAAAATACTTTTTTCTTTCTATCTATATAAATATATTATTTTGTATCATTGTTTTACGTTCATCAAAGCCTAAATTAGTTCAGCTAAAAAGTAACACGACATTCATTGACTGTTAGGCGGTACGAAGTTTGCCGGGTCAGCTAGTAAAATATAAAAAAAAGGATGCACCATTAGCGTGTAAGGTTCATAATAATCATCCGTAGTTTACATCACGACAAATATGGTTTACTCCGTAAAAAGCTATAAGATGTAAGATGTATAGCTAGAAATAGTCCTAATAAAGAACCAAAATTTCATCATCTTGAAATATTAATAGGAGCTGGTAAATCTAATAATGTGTTATTAGCAATTTTAAATAATGGGTGGGAAGTTCGTAGAGGTTTATTCATTAATTAGCTTATTATACGTTAAGGTCCTTTGAATAATTTAGTAATTTTTACAACAACGATTAATGTAATTAGTAGATAGTTTTTTAATAAAATTGTGATTAAACTTTTTGGGTAATTATATAATTTATTTTAAGATAATGAATTTTCTAAAAAATAATAATTTAAATTAAAAATTGAATCTATTTCGCTTTTTATTAAGAATAATGAAATACAAGATTTATCAATTAACATTCTGGCAGTGAATAAAATAAATTAATCTTGAAAATAAAGTTAACTTAATTGATAAATTAAATATTTCATTAGAAGCTAATGATGTTACATAAATAAATAAAACTACTATTCCCACTTAAAAAATTAGGAATAAGATATAAGAATATCAAAAACTTTTTTTTGTTAGTCCCGAAATGAAGCAAATACAAATTAATTGGGTTAGTAAAGCCTATAGCTAGGGGATGAATTATATATAAAAAAAATAATAGTAGTTGTTAAGATTAATGAATACAGAATCAATTGAATAATTTCAAGAGGTAGTTTATTTAAAATATTAATTTTGGGGATTAATGAAAAATAAATATCTTTTCTTTTGAAGTTTTAAAAGAATAGTTCTTATTTTTGATTTACAGGACCAATGTTTTTATTAAACTTATTAAACTAATGATTATAATTTTATACTGGAGATTACCAATAATTTTATTTATTTAAGGTTTATTTTGTTCTGTTTCTAATCGAAAACATTTACTTTAGATACCATTAAGTTTAGAATTTATTGTTTTATATTAAGTTATGAAATATATTTTAGTATTTTTAACTCCTGTTTGTTTTATCAATAATATTGAATGGTGCAAATTTTATTATTTTTAATTAGATTTATTTTTTTAGTAAGAAATAATTTCATAAATTACTGATCAGAAATTTCTTATTTTTTAGGATGTGATATACTTTCTTATGGATTGGTTTTATTGAGTTTATGAATTTGTTCATTAATACTATTAGCTAGAGATGTTAATAACTACAATAATTTTAAAATTTGTTGTATTATTGTCATTAGTTTTAACTTTTAGAAGAATAAATTTATTTATATTATATTTATTTTCTGAAAGAAGTTTAATTTCTACTTTATTTATAATTTTAGGTTGAGATTATCATCATACAAGATGGTGTTTATTTATGATTTTATACAGTCAACACTAGAGTTAGGCTGTTGCCCAAAATAACTTTTTCTTATAGATTTCGGGGTTTAAAATTTTTTAAGGAATTATGTTTTTTTTAAAGAATTTTTAACATCTGGTATTTTTTTTAGTTTTTTTTAGAGGTAGTGCTTCTATTTTTCACATAAAATTAGTATTTTATATCTGGTTGCATAGAACTTTCCAGTTCTGAAAAGCTGACAAATGCAGCTTAAAATCCGCCCCAGACCTGTATCTGCAGCTTAACGTCTGGAAGATATTAAGCTTTAAAATTCAAATTTCATCATTTTTTGCGGTCGTTTTTTTCTCTCGAAATTTTGACTTTAAAAACTCGGGAAAAGTTGAAACAAAAACAATTATTTTATTTTTATTATTTTTTTTAAGGTATTGCTATTTAAAATCTATGGATAAACGGTCAACTTGCATCCGTTTGACTAAAACGACTCAAAGCTAATTTTACTTGAAAAATACCGTTACTGGTCCAATGCCAAAGGAACACGATCAGGTACAAAAAATTCAACCGCTTTTCGTTTGCTCTGTTTCCAATTGGCAGTTGGGCCCGCAACCTTCCAAAAACAATTTTTTCACTTTTGAGGTTTGGCTAACGAATTTTAGCTCCAAAGTCTCTCCATAGATTTTAATAAGCGATACCATAAACGACGCCTAATTAATGCACCTATACACAAAAAATAGAGGACACAGGATATAATTTTTTTTCGACTTTTCCTGAGTTTTTAAATTCAAAATGTAGTAAAAAATACCGCACAAAAATCACAAAGTGTTCAGGCTTAACTTCTAGCTGTTTTAATTATCTTTTCAAAAGAGCAAAGTTCTTTACAACCATACGTAAGCTACTAGAGTTATGTGAAAAAAACAAGCGCTACCTCTGAAAACAGCTTTAAAAAAATACCAGACTTCAAAAATTCTTCAAAAAAAAGTTCTGCCGTAGAAAAAAAAACCAAAAAGTTCGATTCGATCTCTTTTAACGCTTACTGCATAGGGCGCTGGCAAGTCGACCCATTTGCAGTGCTCGTTCCCGTCACTTGCGTGCGGTACTCTTTGTTTTTCATCTTCCCGCTAGAAACGTTTTTCTAACGCCGTCGCTGCTATGGAGTTGGATGGTTTAAAAGGCAATATAACTACCGCTGCGGAAAACAGGGTGATTTTTCTGAAGCGGAAGGCATCGGAATTGTGCAAAGGCCTCAAAAGATTGAGTGCCACTTGGGAGAATGAATTGTCGGCTTGCGACTACTATATGCTCGTGGTAAGGTTGGAGGAGATCGAGGAGCTGCAGGGCACGTTCAAAACCGTGCAGAACGAGCTCGAAGAATTGGATTGTCGAATTTGCAGTGAATTGTGCGACAAGTTTCAAACACTTTTCCGAGAGTTGAAGCCGTCAATTTGTCGTGAAATTGCCAGGACTAGCGATCAGATGCCGTCTCATTCCACGTTGGCTGGAACAAATGCAACTGCTGGATTTGCCTGTTCGCAGCCTCCACCTCGCCGTGGACAGTCCCTGCCGCCTTTGCAATGGCCAACGTTTGGCGGAGGGTATGCAAACTGGTCAGATTTTTATTCTATGTTTGTTACCATTATTGACAATCATCCGGACCTATCCAATATTGAAAAGTTCCAGCATCTGCGATCTTGCTTGCGTGATTCAGCGTTGGAGACAATTCGATCGTTAGAACTCTCGGATGGCAACTATAACATGGCATTAGAATTATTGGAAAAGAGATTTAATAATTGACGGTTGGCACACATTACTGAAATCCTGGGGCTCCAGGCTGTGGAGAATGGGTCAGTGGCTATGCTTCGGGAGATTTCGGACAAGTTCAACGCTCATATGCGGGCGTTGCAGGCTTTGGGTACTCCTGAGCAGATCGCTGGATGCATAATCGTGCAGGTGCTTCTACGGAAACTGGATCCAGCAAGTCAAGCAAAGTGGGAGGAAACTTTAGAAGATACAGCTTCTGTCAATCTCATTCCTTCGTGGGAATCCATGGCCTCGTTCTTGGAACAACGATGCAGGACATTGGAAACCGTGGATTTCGCTATGGCAACTTATGCGCCGAGCAGTCAGGTGGGAAGAAGTACAAAAACTAACCTAAGGTCATCGGGATGCGCTCTTTGCAGTGAAACTGCTCACGAAATCCATTATTGCTCGAAGTTCAAGGCCCTGTCCCCTGCGAATCGCCTTAAGGAAGTCAGGAGACTCTCTCTATGCTTAAACTGTCTCAAAACAGGTCATCAGGTTGCTACATGCAGCTCGAGCAGCTGTCGTATCGGCGGGCGCAGGCACCACACTCTTTTGCACTTCGGTAATCCTGAAGCTACTGCAGTCCAAACTCAATCAGTGGCACTTGAAACAATATCTCCGTCTGTTCCGTCTAATCTCAGCACTCAAACATCTACTTCAGCACCCACGTTGTCTCATAATGCCACTGCACCCTCTACTTCGTCGTCTACCTCTGCTGCTCTGCTCTGCTGCCCAAGGTTTCAGTAATGATGTTGTTCTGTTAGCCACGGCAACAGTCTTGGTTAAAAATCGTTCAGGAGTCCTCGTTCCATGACGAGCTTTGCTTGATTCCGGCTCTCAGCTGCACCTAATAACCTCTCGCTTTGCAAATCAGCTTCAGCTTCGAAAAATGAAATCATCGACTGCAGTATCTGGAATAGGTGATTCAAACTTCGTCACGGATGGATTTTCGGTCGACATTAGCCTCCACTCTCGCTCGACGGACTACTCAACTCTCATCACTGCTGTTGTAGCCTGTTGTAGTATAACCGATCGTCAACCAAGTTACGGAATAGACACTCACGACTGGAACATTCCAGCAAACCTATCTCTTGCTGATCCAGAGTTTCATAGACCTCAGTGTGTCGATCTTTTAATTGGCGCCAGTATGTTCTACGAGCTTCTTTGTGTTGGTCAGGTCAAATTACTGCCAGGATTGCCATCAATTCAGAAAACTCGTTTGGGATGGGTCGTGTCGGGAGGTTATTCTCCGGTAAAGGGATCTTCTTTGATTGTGTCGCGTGCTCCGGCCGCAGTTACTGACAATAGTAACCTAGAAGAGCGACTTAAAGTACTGCCTCGACGTTTTTGGGAGGTAGAGAATTGCATGGAACCCATTGTAAAGGTTACAACATTTCCATCGATTACAAACTGGCGATTATTGTGTTCGGCTGCCAGCTAAATATAACTTGGATCTGTTGGGGGAATCTTATCAACAAGCTCAACGTAGATTCTTATCTCTTGAGCGGAGGTTAGATCGTCACCCTGATGTGAAATCTCAGTATGCTGCTTTCATAAAAAAGTACATTGATCTGGGTCATATGTCTTTGGTTCCTGCCGAGTCAATCAGCTGGTGCCGCTACTTTTTGCCTCATCATTGCGTCACAAAGGAAGATAGCTCGACAACCAAGCTGAGGGTCGTTTTCGATGGATCCGCAGCAACTTCATCCGGTTATTTCCTGAACGACGTCTTAATGGCCGGTCCTGTAATCTAACCCAAGCTTTTCCATATTCTCATTCGATTTCGGTCATATGCAGTTGCGATAACGGGAGATATTTGCAAGATGTACCGGTGTGTAAGGGTCTCACCCGAGGATAGTAACTTGCAGCGTATTCTGTGGAGGAATTCCATGCAAGAGGATTTGTGTGTGTTTAAGCTGGACACCGTTACTTATGGGACGAAGCCTGCCTCAGATTTATCAGTGTGGGCGACGCATCAGCTGGCAATGGATGAGCAGGTTGCGTTTCCTGTTGGTGCTGTGATTCTTTGCCGGTACTTTTACGTCGATGACTTGATATCTGGAGCCAGCTCTCAGGATGAGGCTATCCACATTCGTGAGCAAACCACTGGAATTTTGTCGAGAGGTCAGTTAAGGTTGAGGAAATGGTGTTCGAACGTGCCTGCTGTGCTCGATGGAGTTCCGGAACAGGACAAGGAAACTTTTTAAAAATGGACGATGGCAGCAATTTCACCAAAACTTTAGGACTTTCCTGGGATCCGGTTTCTGATCAGCTGTTATTCTCGTTTTCGGCCCTACAGTCATCTTCGCGTCCCTGCAGGCGTTCCGTTTTGTCAACAATAGCTCGGTTCTACGATCCCCTCGGATTAGCTGGGCCTACAAAATCAAAAATCTTTCTCCAGCAGTTGTGTTAGAGAAGTTATCCTGGGATGAAAGCTTGCCATCCGCACTCAACACCTCGTGGCAGGAAATATGCAGTAGTTTCGGCCAGATTCGGCGTTATGAATTTCCTCGGCTTGTGCTCATTCCGAACTCTCAGTTAAAAATTCATGGATTTTGCGACGCGATCATAGAGGCTTATGGTGCCTGTATTTATGTTGTGTCGAAGGGTCAGCGATCCAGCAGTCACTTACTTTGCGCAAAATCTCGTGTTGCTCCATTGAAAACACTAACCATACCAAAGCTGGAGCTTTGTGGAGCGGAATTGCTAACTAGGCTCATATCTGAGGTAGCAGGAATGAGTGTCTTCAAAGGAAGGTGCTACTGTTGGTGTGATTCGGCTGTTGCGCTCTCTTGGATTCGGGACGAGCCATCCCGATTCAATATATTTGTCGCAAATAGAGTGGCAACGATACAGGAACTGACTGAAAAAATAGAATGGCATCATGTTCCCACAGCTTTGAACCCGGCCGACATTCTTTCACGAGGAGCTCTACCAATCGAGTTGAGTGAGTCACCCCTTTGGCCTCATGGACCTCCCTTTCTTTGCGGCTCTTCAGATGACTGGCCAGCTACGGTGTTGCCTGATAAGCCAACCCTGGAGCAGCGTCGTAAGGTTTTCTTGGCCAAATCACCCTACTTGGACATTGTAGCCAAATCCAAGTATCCGAACTCATTCGCTTCTTTGCAACGCGTTTTTGGCTACATTCACAAATTTTGCAACCGGATTCGGCGCCCTGGACTCACCGTCTCGGACATTGAACGTGGAACCCAGCTATTGGTGCGGCTGGTCCAGCGTACGCAGCTCTGGGAAGACATGAAGTCACTGCGCTCTAGGGGAGTGGTCGCCTCATCCAGCTCACTGTCATCATTGTGCCCTTTCATGGATAATTTTGGACTCCTCAGAGTTGATGGTCGGCTGAAGAATTCTTCGTTGGATTTTGATGGCCGTCATCCCATCATCTTGCCCAGCAGCCATCCGCTTACTCTTGCAATAATCTCTCACTTTCATGAGCCAATCCTCGAGCTCTACTGGGATTATTTCGATCCCAATATTGGCCTATTGGGGGGGAGAAAGACAGTTAACAAGGCCGTAAACAAGTGCGTGAGATGTTTTCGAACGAAACCTAGAATATTGGAGCACATCATAGCGGATCTTCCAAAAGAGCGCCTAGACGGTTCTCACGCCTTTGAGATCACAGGCGTAGACTTTTGTAGCCCGTTTTTCTACAAGCCGGAGGCACGCAACAAGGCTCCAATCAAGTGCTACGTTTGCGTCCTCATTTGTTTCGCGACCAAGCCCGTTCATCTGGAGCTGAGTCTCCTTTCTCCATGGCCTAAAGCGCTTTATATGCACCAGACGAAAGCCACGGAAAATTTGGTCTGACAACGCAACCAATTTTGTCGGTGCAAGGAACGAGCTCGTGGAGCTAAGACGCCTGTTTCTCAGCGACGATCATCAGAAGGCGGTTCTGGATTTCTGTTTGGTTGAGTCCATTGATTGGCACTTCATCCCGCCGCGCTCGGCTCACTTTGGTGCCTATGGGAAGCCTCAGTGAAGACGGCCAAGTACCACTTCTATCGAGCGATAGCCAATTCGGTTCTTGGATTTGACGAGCTGCGGACGCTGTTATGCCACATCACGGCAGTCATTAATTCAAGACCTTTAGTTCCCATTTCAGAGAGTCCTGACGATCTTGACGTCTTAACTTCAGCACATTTCTTGAATGGCGGCCCTCCTGCTTCATTCACTGAGCCTGACGTCACGAAGCTAAACTTCGATCACCTTGACGCCTGGCAGCGCGTTTCTTACCTTCAACAGCTCTTTTGGTGCCGGTGGAAGGAGGAGTACATCACGTCACTGCAGCAGCGCTCAAAGTGACGAACTCAGAAGCCGAGTTTAGCAGTCAAAGACCTGGTCCTCGTCAAGGATGAAAATCTACCTCCCATGAAGTGGCCATTAGCGAGGGTGGTCGAAGTACTACCTGGAAGAGATGGCGTCTCCCGAGTCGCTGTGCTGAGGACTGCAACTGGAATCAACAAGCGAGCCGTTAACAAGCTGTGTCTGCTTCCCCTTAAAGATGCTGTTGAAAGTCAGGCTTCCAACGGGGGGAGTATGTCGGGTCAAGCAGCCTAAATATGATTTAATTATGTTCATTATTTGCACTGTACCAATCATTGTTAATCAGCCTATGTTATGCACGGCAGCGGCCGCTCTTTCATTTTATCTCGGTTCATCGCTTTGTTGTTGCAGTTGCAGCATCTAAGCTGGTCTCTCGCGTTCCATATGACGTTCGTGCTCGGCTAAGCATCGGCAGCCCCGATCTGCTCTCCTTTCATCGCTCGTTTTCGCTCTCTTTTAACACTTGCGGCATAGGGCGCTGGCAAGTCGGCCCATGTGCCCTTGTAGCCAGTTAAGAGATAATCTTCGTATCAATGGCATCGCTTTATTATATCGGTTATACTAACGCCTACTTTAATTACCAATACAAAATATATTGTACATTTCGCATTAAACGCTAGACCTTTTTCTTTAAATCAAACGAGTTTCAACGGCTATTAAAAACTCTTAATAGCCAAACAGATGGTATATTCGATAATAATGATCGGATATACTTATATAAAAATCTATACTATAAAGTTGTAAAAAAAAATCTGTGTGTAAGCGGCTATCTCCGCAACGCGTGTACCAAATTGCATGTAATTTTTGTAAATGATAGCCAGAGAATGTGACCTGGTTTGCACAAACAAATTTGTACTTTTCTATAAATAGGTTCCTCAAGAATTAAAAATGAATAAAATAAATCTTAAATTTGTTCCAAAAGTGTGTGTTTGAACGCCTATTTAATTTCATTTCTCCGCAACGCTTGCACCAAATTGCACGCGGTTTTTGTTAAATGATTGCCAGAGTAGGCGGCATTCTTTCTTTACAAAAGTTTTCACTTCCTATAAATATGTTCCACAAAAATTAAAAATTAATTTTAAAAAATTTTGACTAAAAATGTGTGTTTGAACGCCTACTTCATTTCATTTTGTGTCATTCTGTAGAACAAATTTGGTCTAAAAATGTGTGTTTTAACGCCTTTTTCAAAGAATATTATTTATCACAAAGCATTGCAATAAAAAAAAAGTCATTACATAAAAATTATCTTTTTTTAATTTCGATGAATTCCTAAGCATTAAATTCATTTAGTAAGCAGCGAAGCGCGCAGGTCTGCTAGTACAATATATATTTAATACATGACTTCACATTGGAATAATTGTCATTTGGGTATTCAGCGTGCGACGTGTTCAACGACTGTAAATAAATTCGTTTCTCAACTCATAACAAAGGTTTTCGTCTCGAAAATCGTCCGCTTTGCATAAATACGCACACATAAGCACTTGATTCGTACGCTCCCAAATTTTTGCGAGCGAGATGGCGCGAATTTCGTGGCTTGCCGAAAAATTGGCTTGCATATGGCATTAAAATTATTTGACGCTACTCATTCTCTTTCTCGCTCGCGCACACTGCCGTGTGCAATGCGTGACCGTTGCGAAGTAGATGTAGAATATAAATGGTACATGTATAATCTACATGTTAGATGTATAATATACATAGTAGATGTAGATAACAGATGTAGCAAAAAAAATAAATTTTTTTTTTAATTTTAAAATTTTTAAAAATCATAAGCTCAAAAATATAAGGGAGAGGGCCCTGTTGTGGACCAGGTACTAGTTGTGACCCACCCCCAAAAAACTTGGACAGCAAGCAGATACTACTGATCTGACTATTGGTAGTTATATTCGGTGACAATACGCAGTTTTTGTGCTAATACCGAAACAAATAGCTGCTTTGGTGTAGGTGCTGTGAGCATAATAAAAAAAATGGGGGAAACTTCAAAGTAAATTTTATTATTTTTCAAGTGCGAAAAAATGGATGTAAATTTTTCCCAAAAATTGTAGTATTTCGTTTTCCTTGTAACCAAAATATATGGACAATTTTTTTTTTTGGTTTTTTGGAAAAATTGTCTCTTTTGCCCGGTTATGACACATGTCATGATATCTGTTGTAGACATCCTGTTTTTTGTATTTAATGCGAGTATTTGGTTACGAAGCTGCATAATATTGTTGTTTAAGGTAATGTAGTACAAATAAATAACATTTAGACCACTGTACATCTTCGATAAGCTTCCTATCACTTATGGAAGAAATTGGTCCCCTGCAAAGGGCTACATCACAGAAGCCTTCGAAACGTGATATAAAGCCGATGGAAAGCTCCGTGCTTACTTCTCCTGAATGCATTATTTCTTTGAAGAAAAATGCAGCTAAGAAAGTTTCGAAGCTAAACAAATATGCAGGCATCTGTTTCTGCCCAGAAAAAGCTTGGACGAAGGCATCATTAGCCAAACCACCAGCTAAGCGAACCAAGGCTCTTTCGGACGCTAATCAGGATTTTTGCATCAATTCGTTCGTTCTCTTTCGTAGTGACCAGACGTGTTTTTGTTTTGCGCTTCGCATTTTCCTTTTGTTTAACTTAAACAGCCGGTGTTTTTGATCTTTAATTTAACTCTCTAACTAACTTACACTAAAATCAACTTTTACCGCGGGTGCATGCCTGATAATTGTGTAAAAACACAACTTATTTAATTAATTTTGTGCGTCGGACATTCGTGTGTTTGTGTTGTTGCTTTTCGTAAGTACGCCGTCTCATTACATTTAGCCGCTCTTTTGTCGTAGTTATTGCCGTCTATCACTCTCTCTCTATCACCTAACTCCCAATAACTGTTATTTCGCTCTCGCTCTTGTAACTTTTTGTGCAGTAACGCTCTCACTTATAAGCTGTTGCTGCAACCACTCTCCTGTCTCATCTTTACCTATTTCGCTTTAAGCATTGCTCTAAGCATTTGCTCTGCACAGTGGTCTGATTACTATTTGTTTTGAACTTTTTTTTCCCAAAGAAAAAAAAAATAAAAGACATAAATATGGAATTTTCTGTCGTCTGTGCCAAAAAAACCTGCAAGAACCAGATCACCCATGACCAGCCCAATATCCCCTGCGAAAGCGTAGTGCACGCAAAATGTGTAGGGATCTCGGGCCGTGTAGGAGACGCTTTTTCACAAAAAAACGGCCTGCATTATAGTTGTGAGGAATGCCGTGCTGTGGAAAACAACATGCGTTCGTTCATGAGGCAGAAGCAATATGATCCGCTCTTGGCCATGGACACTCAGTTCAGCAGTTTACAGCTGCTGGCTGAGTCTCCTAGGCGAAAGAAGTCTACTCCGCGGGACTTGCAAGTGCCGACTACCTCATGTCCGCCGGCATCTGAAAAACTTACTCCGACCACTCCCTTAGTGCAGCAGTTGATTACGCCTGCTACTCCAGGGGCAACGATCGCTGCTGGTGTTGCAGATTCGGGAGCCGAATGCGTCACTTCGGAGAGTATGCAGGTAGACATGTCTGTAGCGTCCGTGTCTGTCGAGTCCGCACCCAACTCCTTAATTATCCCATCAGTTTCGCTCCCACCACCTAATAGATATCCAGGACCACCGGATACTGGCATCATAGGTACTAGGCCTGTGGTGCCGAAACCACTGGTTGGAGTCCCACCAAAGCGACAAGTTTTTGTCTCGCGGCTAGCCCCTGACCTCACATCCAATGATGTAACCGCTTTTATACAAAGCAAAATAAAAGCCGTTGGCTTAAAGGTGAAAAAGTTGAACTTTTCTTACGCCAGGGAGATATCTTCCTTTAAAATAAGCGTCTCCCCAACTCAATTTGACACCATTTGTTCCGCCAAGTTTTGGCCGGAGTATTTGGTGGTCAGTCGGTACACAATTTTTAGAAATGACCGTTCGTCTCGGCGTGGAGATGGTGTTCTCATTGCAGTGGACTAAAACTTCACGTCGGAAAATTTCATTGTCCAGGTTCAACAAGACCTGGAATTCCTGTGCGTAAAACTGATTCTCCCAGGTTTTTCCATTTTCATTACTTGCTCGTATATTCCACCTTCCTCGAATAACTTAATATACGAGCATCACCTCTCCGCTTTAAAAACTGTTTCCTCCTCGCTATCAGATAAAGACCATATGATAGTTCTTGGTGTAATAACCTTGTGCCCATGTCACGACATGACTTTATCGACGGCTTGCTAGACCTATCCCTGTCTCAAGTCAACCATGTGCAAAATTTCTTGGGTCGATTGCTTGATCTGTGCTTTGTCTCGGATCAAACCATAGCGTTGTTAACCCGAGCCCTTCCGCTCACTATACCTGAAGACTTCTACCATCCTTCATTCGAAGTGTCGGTCTATATTGGCCCAACTGTATTGAATCGAATGGGTAGGCTACGTGAACGTGCCCGCTGCTTTCGTAAAGCCGAGTTTACGAAGCTTAATAACCTCATTAGTGAATTTGATTGGTCCGCTCTGTATTTGTACACTGACGTTATGAAAGGCACAAACATTTTTTATAATGTACTTGACACATTTTTTGATTCTTGTGTCCCACTCTCTTATCCGGTTAGATCTGGAAAGCCTCCTTGGTTTACCAAAGAGTTGTCCAGTCTAAAAAACTTAAAATCCAGACTTTATAAAAAATTTCGAGAAGTTGGTTTTCCCTCTTCTCTTTCTCACTATGTAATAGCTCGGTAAAATTTCTCCGTTCTTAACACTGAATGCTATAAAAATACCTATCTCGATGCAAGATACGATTTTCACAGGACCCTAAACAGTTTTACAGCTTCGTAAATAGTAAGCGTAGAACGTCCGCACATCCATCCTCGTTATCTTTTCTCAATATGTCAGCAAACAATGATCAGGCAATTGCCGATCTTTTTGCCAAATTTTTCAGACAACCTATTCTCATGAAAGCTACTCTGGTCAGCCGTATCCATACAGTTTACCAAGATCGAATGGCATCTTCAGCCCCTTGTTAAATGAAAGCTCACTGCTTCATGATCTTTGACTAGTTAAGCCGGTGTTTTCACCAGGTCCCGACGGAGTTCCCGGTTGTGTAATTAGGTACTGTGCCGACGCTCTGTGTGGACCCTTGCTTAAACTATTCACCCTATCCATTAACTCTTCATGCTTCCGCCCCATCTGGAAGGAATCTCTTATTATTCCGCTCCATAAGAAACGTAGCAAGTCTGATTCAAATAATTATAGAGGTATATCTAAGTTATCCGCTATTCCTAAAATGTTCGAAAAAATTTTAACCTAGCATTTGCAACATCTCTGCAAATCTCTTATATCTACGTCCCAGCATGGATTTATAAGGCGACGATCAACTACCACAAATTTATTAGAGTTTACCTCTTTTATCATTAAAGGCTTTCAAGGTAACTTGCAGACGGATGTCATTTACACTGATTTCAGAAAAGTATTCGATTCTGTAAACCATTCCCTTTTAGCACAAAAACTTGACCTTTTAGGGTTTCCGCCTAATCTTTTGAGATGGATTTCTAGCTACCTTCGTTCTAGGTCTCAAAGAGTGATCTTCAAAAACTCCTTCTCTTCATCTGTTAAGGTTATTTCCGGAGTACCACAGGGCAGCCATCTAAGCCCCCTACTATTCACACTCTTTATTAATGATCTGCCTTCAGTATTAACAAGCTCTCGAGTACTAATGTATGCGGATGATGTTAAACTCTGTGCCCAGTATAAGGACATTTCATTTCACTCTCGCTTGCAATCCGATCTCAATAACTTTCAGTCAGTACGTTCAGAGTACGGCTCTTGTGTATGGTGCCCAGTACAAAGTACACCAGGACCGAATAGAATCAGTCCAGAAAAACTTTTTACTTTTTGCTCTGCGTGGCTTTAACTGGGATGAAGGTGTGAGACTGCCATCTTACCCTCCTAAATTGCTTTTAATAAACCTTCCAACCTTAGTTAGTCGTAGAAAAATGCTTGGTGTGATTTTTATGCACAACCTGATCAAGGGTGACGTAGAGAGCCCAGACTTGTCGAGCCGCATAAACTTTACTATTCCTATTAGATCTACTAGAAACTTCATTCCTTTGTTCCTTCCGCTTTGTAGATCGAATTATTCCTTGCACGAACCATTTAGGGTCCTTTGCTCGGACTTCAATTCCCTCTGCCACATAATATCCACTACTAATTCCCTTCCTCTTCTTAAATTACTAATACTAACATACCTCTCCCGTAATTAGTACTATTTTTTAGCTATCTGTGCATGTGTTGTGTTTAGTTCTAATTTTCATCGAATTTTAGTCGAACACCTATCTTTCCTGCATGCTCGCGATCGGTTCAGTAACACGCATCGCGCGTCATGCGCCAGTGCCCCTCGGTCGGTTGGGCGGGAGGAGGGCTGCGTTTCTGCCTGGGTTCCGCGCGTAACAGGCTTCGGCTTGGTGTCGCATGGGCCACTTGATGGTGCAGTCATTGCATATCAACATCCAGACATCATCTGTTTACACCTAACCGTCCGGTGCATATGAAGTGCGCTAATATGCGTGCAAGTAACTTAACTTGCAAGCATTGCGATTCTGATTACGATGATTGATGCTAAAAAGTCGTATCCTTCTTTTTCTTTAAGCATGTAGGCTCTTAAAATAAATAAACTTCCAATTTCTCGTTAATTGTGGTGATTTTCTTTCATTTTTTTTTAATTTTAAGCGGATTTTTCAGGGTGGTCCACAACTAAGCATATTTTGTTTTCTGGAAAAAAAGGGTTTCTTCAATAAATTCTTGATACAATTTTTTGAATGAAGGAATCAATTTTGTTCTTCACGGATAGTTAGCTAATGCCTCTAGCTTTAAATTGGTACACATATGTTTGTATAATAGGCAATTGGTCAAAAGTTAAGAGGCTAAAAAACAAAACTATGTCCACAACCGGGCCCTCTCCCTTATATATTGACTGAGTACGGGTATAAGTAGAGTCGCGTCCCCAGAAGTGACTCACGCGTTCCTTCTCGCTTCATTTAAAAAAATGTATTTAGCCCAGCACTACTCTTTCATTGAAAAGCAGATATCAAGGGTAGTTGTCTAAAGTCATGAAAAACAAGAAGATGGAATGCAAATGTAACGGGGTTTCTTCGAGCTTCTAATGCATTCCAGGCTTTCCGTAAAGGTATCACTTGTTTAATTTGGAACACCAGAAATATCTCAAAAAGAGTTTTTAAAGTAGTGAGGTGCGGCACTACTATTGTGCATTAATGTCAATATTAATTTTCTTTTAAAATATTCTTACTAGACTCAGCACTTTCTGTACCTTTTGTTACCTATAAATATAATTTAAGTTTGTTGAATAAAATCAGTATGAGAAACAAAACCATCACTGCCTGTTCACTCATTCTCTACAAGTGCAATGATCTGAGGCTGTCGCTGTGTCTTCAGACCCTCATTTTGCTCGACGTAGGAAACCCTCTCCGCAGTCCAACTGGTTCAGGTTCTAGTTGCGACGACAAATTTGTAAACGGTTTATGTACCGTATGCATAACAAATCACACACACACATTAACATTTGGGGACACCGACGCTGGAAATCCTCTACAAACTGTCCAACAAGCGACAGGAAAGGATATAACCTGTGGATCACACTGAATAAGTCACCAGGACTCTTCAACACAAACTGGCAGCTAGCCAGTCAGGTTCTACCAATAAGTAGAACCATTTGGCAGATCTGTCACTTTCAGATCATCAGCCAACAAGATCGACGATCAATAAGATCAAGATCACAAGTGTGTTTAACCATTGAAACAGCACAATCCTCCATCCAGTACGTCGTCTGTACTTTTACAATCCTCCATCCAGTACGTCGTCTGTACTTTTACTTTGACCAACATCGGTTGCGAATAGGAGAGTATCCAGCTGCAAAGCAAATAAAATACTCCCAACGGGTCAAAGTAAAAAGTAAGAGGCAAAATGGATTCACAGAAGGAGGAACACGCTGCCGCCAAAGAGGCTTATAGCAAAGTGCCGTCACTATGTCGCCGACAAAAGGCCATAGTAGAGTCCATAAAACGCATTCTGAGACAATTTTCAGAGGCGGGAGGACATACATCAAGTGATTTGATAAGATCACTATGGACTCAAGCACAAGAAGTCCATTTTACTATCCACGAGGAATATGACAACCCAGAATAAAGAGTATACAGCATGGAAGCCTACCTGACCCTGGAAACAGAGGTACAAAGAGCATTGTGCAAAACCAGCCACATCAAACAGTAACGACGTGCAGCTTCCACGCATCAACATTCCCAAGATTGATGGGGACATACTAAAATGGTCCCAGTTCTATGACCTGTTCTCATGTATGATACATGAAACAAACATGCCCATAGTGTGGAAGATGTGGTATCTAAAAACAACCGTAACTGCAGAGGCAGAATGATTGATACGACACATCGATCTAAAGGAAGAGAATTATATGAGAGCCTGGGAAATTCTGATTGATACATACAACAATCCCAGAAACGTCGCTAGAACGGTATTGAACCGCTTCCTAAATTTTAACACTGTTAATGACGACTCCAAGTCATTAAAAGTGTTGTACGTTACAGCTATCGAATCCCTGGCATCACTAAAGGGATTGGGCATCAATATATCCATCTGGGATCCAATATTGATTGTCGTCCTCAAAAATAAGCTGGATGTCACTAACAGAGCCTTGTACGAGCAAGCATTGGGAAGCTCCAAGGAAATACAGGCCTTGGACACAATGCTTCAGTTCCCAGGCAAAAAGACACAAATGTCAAGGAAAGAGCCAAAAGGCACAACATGTGCAACCGTAAACACTGGAAAATCGAAGACGCCTCTCTGCTCATTCTGCAAGAAGGCAAGCCATTGGCTATACGGATGCGATGAGTTTCGCTCCAAATCACCATCAGAACGACTAAATTGGGTCCAAAAGCGGAAATTGTGTGTCAACTGTTTTAAAACAAACCACAAAACAAATGCATGCGCAGGTCGGACATGTTTCAAGTGCGACAGAAACCCAATACACTGCTGCACTTGGACATACCATCGGCCGTAAGTACAGAACCAAGAGCACCGACGGTTGGCGCAGCAAGTAACAATAATTACAACCTGTTAGCCACAGCAAAAGTAGCAGTAGAAGCAAACAATGGACAGAGAGCCAATTCCAGAGCCCTGCTGGATTCAGGATCACAGATCAACCTGATCTCTGAGCGAATGGCATCAATGTTGTCAGTAAAAAATAATGATACAACATTACGCATCGAAGGAATTGGAGGTCAGTCAAAAACCAGCAGAGCACGAGTAAATGTTCTAATAAAATCCCTTCACGGCGGATTTACTCAAAGAATTGAAGCATTCGTACTACCTCAGATAATTGCTGATCAACCGGCGCAGGCACTCGATGAAATAAACTTGAACATACCAACTAATTGCCCACTGGCAGATCCGGATTTCTATAAACCGGGAAAGGTCGACATGCTTATCGGAGCAGAGCACTATTATTCGCTACTACTCCCAGATCAAAAACAGCCAAATTCAGGAGGCCCGTTGCTGCAAAATACAAAATTGGGATGGATTGTGGCAGGAAAAATCAGGTCTGCACACAACTCCGCATCCATTTGTGCAATTGGACTCAAAGAGCTAGACAAAGAGCTGGACAACTTAGAGACGGAAGAAAAACCACGCACGCCAATCGAAGCACATTGCGAAGCTCACTTTTTAGAGAACTTACAAACAGCATCGGATGGCAGGTTGATAGTAAAACTCCCATTTTCCGAACAGTCTTCAGCCCTGGGGGGGTCTTTGGAAACTGCAACGAAAAGATTCCTGGCATTAGAGCGACGGAGTTCACCAGACACCTGGAAAGGCTATGTGGAATTCCTGAATGAATATGAAGGACTTGGACACATGAAGATGGTCCCAGCAACTCAAGTGCCGGAGAGACACTACTTCATACCACACTACTGTGTACTCAAACCTGAGAGCACCAGCACAAAGTTACGGGTCGTGTTTGATGCATCATGTACATCAACAAGTGGAAAGTCTGTAAACGACATTCTGCATGCCGGACCCACAGTTCAGAGTGAACTTCTGTCCATTCTACTACGTTTTCGTATATATAAGTACGTATTCACAGCGGACATCGAGAAAATGTACCGACAAGTGTGGATAAATCCCGAGGATCAATTTCATCAGATGATAGTCTGGAGAAACCATCCATCTGAAGATATCAGGTACTATCGCTTAAAAACAGTCACATATGGAACCACATCTGCTCCATTCCTGGAAACGAAATGTCTGGATCATTTGGCAACTCGGAGCCAAAACAGATTACCTATTGGATCTGCTGCATTGAAGTACGATTTCTATGTGGACGACTGTCTCACTGGCGCGGATACCATTCAGGAAGCGATACAAGTTCAACAAGAACTTAATAAAATATTGCTACCGTGCGGCCTTAAACTTCGCAAATGGTGCTCCAACAACGACCAGCTCTTGCAAGGAATCCCTAAAGAGGACGTTGTCAACGACGTCAAACTAGGTGAAACATTAGAGCAATACAGCGTTAAAACGCTGGGTCTCATTTGGATGCCAAAACAAGACCAACTGCGAGGACGAACCACAAAAAGCAGAGCAACACGCATCACCAAAAGGGTCGTGTGCTCAGAATTGGCACAAATCTTTGCCCACTGGGTCTCTTTACCCCAGTGATAGCAATGGCAAAAATATTTCTGCAACAGCTATGGGAGTTTAAACTCGATTGGGACGATGAACTGCCATTACAACTCCAAAACGAATGAAAGGAGTACCGGGAGGAACTACAATCATTAAACTCAATGGAGATTCCCCGGCACGTATATGATGAAAAAGTGCCAGTCACCCAGGATCTACATACCTTTGTAGACGCGGGACATCAGAGTCGATTGTCAAGTGCGGTTGTGTTTCAAAACGAGCTCCAAGTTTTCCGCAAAAAGAATCGGTGCCAAGCCTGAAAAACAAATGGAAGGCGGTTGAAAGCAGTCTATAGACGCGCCGGTACGTACTGTGTCATCTGGTTGCAGGGGCACGGTTTAGTCACGGTGTAGTAGCACTCCACGTAGGAGGGGGAGGGGTGAACCGCTGTTTTGGCGCTTTCCACTATCCTCATTGTTAGTGGAAGAAAAACAATTTTCACTCAACCTGTTGCTCTCGACTGCAATTTCACAGCTTATCACAGAGTTGCCAGACAGGTGATCGTGCAGAGTTGCTCCACGGACGAAGCTGCCGGTCTTCACAGAACGACGCAAGGTTGCCAGATCGGTGGAGATTGGTCAACCGGGTGGAAGACTATCCTCACGACTCTCGTCGATAGGTCGAGAGAACTATCAAAGATGTTGAAGGACTCTAGGTACCTAAACAAGGACATGAAGGACCTGGTGCAGAAGGTGCTGAGTCTGCAAAAGTCCGCACTTTTCAGTTTCAACACTAATTCCCGCACGAATGAAAAGGAGGGGCAGAATGACCAGGAGACACAGTGGTCACCAAAACAGGCCGAACCCAAAATGGATAGGCCAGCGAGGAGCAAGCCTTAACAAAAAAAAGGACCCGCAGGTCAGCTCCCAGAGCAAGCTAACCTAAGGTCTGCTCGGTGGACGGAGACAGTCCCACCAGTCCGACACGGGGTCGACAGCTGCGGTCGCGGGCAGATGCCATCATTATTGAGCCGAAGGATAAGATGTCATACGCTGAGGTTTTAAACCTGGTAACACGCAGTCAGAACGAATAGCTGAGGAGTGTTGGCGAGAGCGTGCGCAGAGTAAAGTGCACATCCAAAGGGGCACTGTTGCTGGAGCTTAACGGCGCAGCCCTGGAGACAACCCAGCAGATAAGGGATAACATAAGCGATGCCTTGGAAGGGAAGGTGGAGGCGAGAGTACTTAACCAACAGACGAGGCTGGAAGTGTCGGATCTGGATGAGATGGCCAATGTAGAATATCTCCAAAACGCCTTTAAAGATCAAATTGGAGTCACGCTTGACGAGGCAGACATAAAAAGCCTGCGTCCAGCGTTTGTTGGCACGCAGCGCGTCATTATCAGCCTCACGGCAATCAGGGCCACAATGGTCCTTTCCGTGGGAAAGATTAAAGTTGCCTGGTCAGTTTGCCGCATTTGGGAACGAAACCTTCCCACCAGATGCTTAAGGTGCTTGGAGCAAGTCCATATAGCAGCAAACTGCCCCAGTTCAGAGGACAGAAGCGGATGGTGTTTCCAATGTATAGCTGCCGACCACAAAATCCGAAACTGCCATAGGGAAGCGAAGTGCTTTCATTGCGCCGGGAACGGACTGCGAACGGGAGGATGAATAACAACGGTCATGATTAGATGTTACCATATCAATCTGAACCACTGCGAGGCTGCCACAGACTTATTTACTCAGTCAGTGCGTGACCTGAGGACGGATGTTTTTATCATAAGTGAGCCATATAGATCCGCAGCAGATGGATGTTGGGTCCACAGCTCGACGGGGAAAGCGGCGATTTGGTCCTGCGGCATACCATGCATTCGTCCAACAGCATGCGCAGAGCATAGACATTTTGTTCGGGCGAAATTCGCGGGCCTCTGGATCTATAGCTGCTACTTACCACCTAGCCTGAGTCGCCAAAGTTTCGCAGTAGCAATAGATGATATAGTTGACGATGCCAGGGACCACAAGCCTGCTATAATAGCAGGTGATTTCAACGCGTGGGCTCAGGAGTGGTGTAGCGACATCTCAAAAACCAGCAGCTCGGATGCCATAGCAAAGGGACAGGCCCTTCTGGAGGCCTTCGCGACGCTGGACGTTGCCTTGCTGAATCAGGGCTCAGCGAACACGTTTAATCGGGGAGGTGCAGGATCGGTCATCGATCTCACCTTCGTCCTGAGCTCCCTCTCCACTCAGGCCAAATGGATTTTGGGAAACCATTACAATGCCAGCGACCATGAGGCACTGGTGTTCTCGATAGGCGGCGGATCTGGAAGAACCCAGAACCAGACCGAACAGAGGCTAGCCTACAAAGGAGACACACTTCGCGTTCCGGTGTTTTTGGAGGCGATGAGCGGAGTTTCGGTAGAAGGCTCAGCGCAGCAGATGGCCAACCAGCTGTCAGAACAGCTTCTGATCGCATGCGAAGCCAGCATGACGCGAAGGAAGAAGTTCGGTGGCAAGCAGTCACCGACCTACTGGTGGAGCGACGAGATAGCGGAGGCAAGGCGCACCTGCCTGTCTGCCAGAAGGAGCTACCAGAGAGCACGCAAACGCAGTGACAGCGATTGGCCGGGACTTTACCAAGCCTATGGAGAGGCCAGAAAAACGCTGAAGACAGCCATCAAGAGGAGCAGGCGAGAGTGTTTTTTGCAGCTTTGCGACTCAGCCGAGCATGACCCATGGGGGAAAGCATACAAGCTGTTGATGAAGCGGCTAAAAGCCAGTAACGCAGAAGCGCCGAACTGACCAACATCAACTCAGGGCTATCGTCGAGGCACTATTCCCTACCTGCGTAACCAACCGCGCTCCAGGAGTCGACGAGATCCAGCCACCACACGATGTGGAGCCAGTAGCGACCGAGGAGCTTTTATCCGCTTCGCGAAAGATGAAGCCGAACAAGGCTCCTGGCCCGGATGGAATCCCCAACAGGACGGGAAAGCTGGTGCTCATACCAAAGCCAGGAAAGCCACCAGACGACCCTTCCTCATATCGACCGATATGCTTGATCGATGGATTGGGGAACACGCTGGAGCAAATTATTATTATTAGGCTGGAGAGGGCGCTGGAAGAGTCCGGAGGGCTTTCGGAAAACCAGTTCGGCTTCCGAAAAGGCTTTACGACGGTGGACGCCATAGGCAGGGTGGTCCGTATCGCATTTGAGGCCGTAGAAGGAACTCGCTGGAAGGGTGGCACGAAGGAATATTGACTAATAGTCACCCTAGACATCAAGAACGCCTTCAACTCGGTGAAGTGGGAATGCATCACGAATGCTCTGAGCCAGCGGGGCATTCCCAGATACCTCCAGGCTATAGTGAGGAGTTATTTCGAGGATAGGATCCTCAACTTTGGCATGGCGACAGGGGCTCAATTCCACCCCATCTCGGCAGGAGTCCTCAAGGGTCGGTGATGGGCCCACTATAGTGGAACATAGTCTACGACGGAGTGATGCGGCTTACATTGCCACCTGGATGCCAGCTGACGACGTGGCACTCTCAGTGGTGGCCAAACACCTGCATGCGGCAGAAGAAGCCTGCAACACGGGCATACGGCTGTTAGCGGATTGGCTTCTGTCTGCCAGGCTGGAGTTAGCGGCGCACAAGACAGAGGCAGTCCTGGTCAGCAGCCCATCGATTGTGGAGACAGCGCACGTGCGAATTGTAGACTAGACGATAGCGTCGAAGAGAGCCATCCGCTACCTTTGGGTGATGATAGACACTAGGCTCTGCTTCCGGGAGCACCTAAGCTATGTGCAGGAGAAAGCGGCTAACACGACTGCTGCTAAACACCCGCGGAGCGAAGCAGGAGAGAAGGCTGCTGCTGACAAGCGTTGTCTGTTCTGCCATCACTTACGCTGCAGCAGTGTGGGCGAACGGCGTTAAAGTCGCCAGCTACGCCAGGGGCATTAAGTCCATCCACCGGCTCTGCGCGTCATCTCAGATGACGCAGCGCTTGTCATTTTAGGATTATTCCCCAAATCATCGAGGAGAGGAACGTGGCATTGGCTACCCATACAGGCGTCGACCGAAAGGCGGCGCGAGAACAGGCTAGAGAAGAGAGCATCAGAGCCTGGCAAAGCCGCTGCAAAAGGCCGGTGGACCCACCGCCTCATTTCATATGTTGGAAACTGGGTAAACAGAAGTCACGGAGTGGTAAATTTGTATAAGACCCAACTCCTCAGTGGACACGGCTGCTTCGCACAGTACCTGTGCAGATTTGACCATGAAGATTCATCACACTGCAGGTGGTGTGGCAGTACCGGAGGAACAACGGAGGAGCGCATTAGACGCGAGCTGTGGAGAGTCGCTGGTAGACAACTGTTTCCCGGAAACCTGGTGGAAGCCATGCTGTCTGATGACAAGACATGGGCGGCAGTGAACCATTTCGCCGCTGTCTCGATGAAGGAGCTACGAAGATGCGAGCGTATTAGAAGGGAGACATAGGAGGAGCCACCGTCCCTGCGAAGCAATGCTTCGCGGCAGTCCCGCAGGGACTCTGAACCCTCTACTGTTCTCCCCAATGTCCTAGATTTCTAGTTCATAATTTTTATATATTAGTAAAAAATTTAGAGTAACAACTTAAAATAAATAGGAGATACACAGAATAAAAAGAAAAAAGAGAAGGAGCTTGTGAGTCGCTTCTGAGGACGCGACTCTAATTATACCCGTACTGTAACGTTTCACGAACACAAATATACAAATTATGCCAGGCTAGTTGTTGGTCAGTGAGGGGAAGCGCACGCTTAAGGTTTCCGGCTTCTGCTCGTCGGCTATTGGGGTGATGGTCCTGCCCCCTCTCATGCTGGTGGCCTATACTCATAATACCAAAAATGAAGTAGCGTGCTACGACGAAAACTTAACCGGGAGATACTACCTATCCCTGAATACAGAAAAAACTGGGGTCTGTGCTGCGAAGAGTTTCGTCTCCGTCTCTGGTGTTAATGAGACTGTCTCGCCCGCCCTACCTTGGCCATTCCAAACCGCCTTCATTGAAAATGGAATGGCCCCTTCTGCCTAGGGACGCCTACATGGGGAGAGTGCTAGCTAAGGCAAACAAAGAAAACGAATTAAAACATTATAAAATATATTCTAAATTCTATAAAAATGAACCTACTAACATACTTAAGCTACGATATGCACGAGAAATAAATAATATTAAATGGACAAAAATGATTGCATATAAATAAATAAGAACAAATGATAAATAAATATCAATAAATACGAATAAATGATCAAACCGCAGATCGTTGTTAGGACAATTTTCCAGACATGCGATCATTGGCTTGCAAAAAGTGGATGGATGGGCTAGCGCATGATTAATCAGGTCCGCGAATAAATATATTTCTGCTGATTTTGGTCTGTTGTTATAAAATGCAGCCTTATGTGGCCATAACAGCACTCACCCTTGTCAGGAATCCATCGAAGAAAGCGCTTTTACCGACGTATTGCTTAACAGAGAAAGGGGAGAGAAAATATCGAGATGGAAGGAAAATATTCTAAGCGCGCGCTCCCTGACCACTCGCTCTTATCGCTTACTGCAAAAACACTCTAACCTTGCTGGGACACCAACAAAAACGTTAAAGCTTAAAACTATTTTTTTTCTTTTGAACTAAACGTTGCAAAAATTACACAAAACAAAATTAATCACAAAAAAAATAAAATTCTCTTGGGCATCTAGTATGCCTCTGGCCACCCGCCGTCCGGATCCACACAGGGGTCTCTCGCGATTCTTTTGCGGGTTCCCTCGCTCCCAATAGCGCAGGGTCGCCGACGCAGCTGTCTCTCTGCACGGTTCACGGGCACTAACTCTTCTCCTTCTGGACTTTTTCACCGTCAATTTGCACTTTACTTGTACGTACACGCGTATTATAAAATTAAGGGAGTTTTTTCACTCCGCACAACTGCACTGACTGGGGGACTAAAAGCGAGAGACCGAGCTAGACGCTTCCGTTTAAGCGCCAACCTCATGGTCTCGAAAAGGTCAATGGGTCCACTAAGTGAAAGGCCTGACATTTGCCCCTATTATTCTCTTTTCCTCCGAAAATTCCTTGACCCGATCATCCAATCTGAGCCCTAGAGGGCTCCACCTGACCTTCCCCTGGCCGACAGAGAGCGCCACCCGCTAACACTCTAGATGCTGCCACAAGCGTTACAGTACTCAGCCAGTATATACATTTTTGAGTATGATTTTTTAGAATTTTAGAATTTAAAAAAAAAATTTACTTTTACATTTTTTTGCTACATCTGTTATCTACAATGTATATTTTCATCTAACATGTAGATTACTTCTCATGTCTAGATCTAATGTCTGGATTTCACCAGATAGAACTAGAGGATAACTCAAGAAATATAACGTCCTTTTCAACGAACAATAGTTTGTATAGCTTCAAGCGATTACCAACGGATTAAAAATAGCACCAAATTTATTTCAAAGGATGTTGAAGGATGATGGTCTAGAACCATCTCAGGCATTCCTTTACATGGATGACCTAATTTTCATCGGTTGTTCAGAAAACTATATGATCAAAACCTTACAACCTTTTTTTTATTTATGTAGAAAAAACAACCTCAAACTACATCCTGTTAAATGTTAATTCTTCATGCACGAAGTGACCTTCTTAGGCCTCAAGTGTACTGACAAAGGTATTTCACAACAAGAAATATGACGTAATAGAAAATTACCCAGTGCCTACGGACGCAGACAGCGCTAGAAGATTTATTGCATTCTGTAATTATTTTAGATGATTTTTTAAAAACTTCGCCGACTATTCACGGCACATAACAAGATTATGTAAAAAGAATGTTCCTTTCATATGGACAGATGAATTCCAAAGAGCATTCGATCATCTTAAAAGACAGTTAATACATCCCACTCTATTACAATACCCAGATTTCAGCACAGAATTGTGCATAATAACTGATGCAAGAAAGAAAGCATGTGTAGCAGTTAATACATCCCACTCTATTACAATACCCAGATTTCAGCACAGAATTGTGCATAATAACTGATGCAAGAAAGAAAGCATGTGTAGCGGTTTTAACTCAAAACCAAGATGGACTCCAACTTCCAGTTGCATATGCATCAAGATCATTCACAAAATGTGAAAGTAATAAAAGTACAACAGAACAAGAATTAGCAGCTATTCACTGGGTGATATCACATTTTCGACCATACATATGTCCAAGGCAAGCATTTCTTAGTTACAACTGATCACAGACCACTAACTTATCTTTTCTCAATGGTTAATCCAAGCTCAAAACTAACAAGAATGAGATTGGAATTGGAGGAGTATGATTTTACCGTAGAGTATCTGAAGGGAAAAGACAATTTCGTTGGAGATGCACTGTCACAAAAAACTATTGAAGAATAAAAAACTATAAACACAAATGTCTTTAAAGTCACTACGAGACAACAGAAAAAAATCCTGAGCAGGAATAGAAACATCCGTTTTGCTTAGGCAAGTTCCGCAAAATGCTTCTAAGCCCAACGTACATGAAGTCATCAAAACCGACGATGTACGAAAACTAGTGACCTTGCGTATAATGCCATACAAATGTTTAATTAAACATGGACGAAAAATTATAGCAAGAATTGAAGTTAGCGATATTTATACTAATCGAAATCTAGATTTAGGTCAGTTCTTTCAAAAGCTTGAAAAAGAAGCCAGTATAAATAAAATTAATTGGCAAATTGGCACCGAGTGAAAAAATCTTTGAAATAATTTCAATTGATAATTTCAAACATATGGGCAATAAATATTTAAACAAACTAAGAGTATCGCTACTCAAGCCGATGACCATAATAAAAACACAAAAAGAACTGGAAAAAATAATGTCTACACTATATGATGATCCAATACAAGGAGGACAAACAGGCATATCTAAAACGTTAGCAAAGATAAGAAGACATTACTACTGGAAAAACAAGACACGTCATTTAACCAAGTACGTACGTAATTGTGCAAAATGCCAAGTATCAAATATAGTAAAAAATACTAAGACCCCTCTTACCATTACAGAGTCACCAATAACTAGTCGACACGATTGGACCATTACCGAAATCAGACAATGGCAATAAATATGCAGTCACCCAGTATGTGATTTGTCAAAATACTTAGTAGCCATACCTATAGCTAACAAAAGCGCTAATACAGTTGCGAAAGCTATATTTGAATCATTTATTCTAAAGTACGGTCCTATGAAGACGTTCATAACGGATATGGGTACAGAATATAAGAATTCTATAATCAATGATTTGTGAAAATATCTAAAAATACACAACATAACATCAACAGAACACCATCACCAGACTCTAGGAACATTCAACGAATAAATACGTTCATATATCAGTAGACAAAACTGATTGGGACGTATGGCTTCCATACTTCGTGTATTGTTACAATACTACACCTTCAATGACACATAGTTTTTAGTAAAAAATCCAATCTACAATGCTGGAAAATATAACGCAAAAAAGAAAATTAGAATACGATATAAACATAAATGATTTTTGTTCAGTGTGAGGATGGCGCTGGCGGGGCAACCGCTTTGTGGGCATTCCAGCCACACATCGCTGTTAGCGTTCCAGCTACACAAGTGATCGCCCTCGCTCTCGCCCTCGTACTTAAGAACATTTTTCACCCCGGCGACGCGCTCTCGCGCGCATATTCACCACGCTTGCGCTCACGCTCCCGCTCTCTCCTCCGACAGCCCTCTGCAGCTTGAGTACCACCGATCTAGAATTAATTCGCTTTTCCACCCTAAGCAAAACGGCCGGCTTTTGCACGCAACTCTACATGCATATAAACTAAGCCTACGAATAAACCCGAAATATACTTGAAGAACTTGGAACTCGCTTTATCGTCTATATCTCTTTGGGAAAGCATCTGTGAAACTTCGCACGCCTCTAAGCTCAATCATTGGTCCTTCGAGCCGGATTCCACTTCGCCTTCCCCGTCTATATCCAGCCTTCGAGCACGGCATCGCCTTCACCATACCAGGATCACAAGATAAGTATGATTTTCGTGTGCCACAAGTCCCTTCCATTCGCGATTTGTGTTCCAAAATTCCGAAAAGTCCGAGTTCCGCGATATAAGTACATATATATATTCTTATATATGTACTTATTCCTTCATTCTGTGCCATCCGTTATCCGTGCCTCTTCTTTTTTCGACACCGCCATATTATCGGCGATTCCGTCCGTACTCCCGTCATTCACCTCCAACTACCAGTGATACGGTATTTTTATACCCGTACTCAAAAAAGAGTTAAGGGGTATATTAGATTTGTGGTAAAAGTGGATGTGTGCAACGCAGAGAAGGAAACGTTTCCGACCCCATAAAGTATATAAATTCTTGATCAGCATCAATAGCCGAGTCGATTAAGCCATGTCCGTCTGTCCGTCCGTCTGTCTTGTTGAGCGCCTGGATCTCAATTGTGGCAGGCACAATTTTAAAGATACGATAAAACTAAAAACGCAGTATCGTGAAAAATTACCGTATCTACAAGATTGCCGAATCTGAATCAGATCGGATCATAATTATAGCCAGAATGAAGAAATTAATTTTCAGTTGGTTCCCCCGCCCACGCGAGCAACCCCTAGCGGAGGAGATGTATAATATGAATGGTACATCTATAATCTACATGTAAGATGTAAAATATACATTGTAGATAACAGGTGTAGAAAAAAAATGTAATATGTAAAATTTTTTGTTTAGTTCTAAAATTTTAAAAAATTATATGCTCAAAAATATATATACTGACTGAGTACGGGTATAAGTAGACTCGCGTCCCCTGAAGCGACTCACACGTTCCTTCTCGTTTATTTTCGATTACTTGTGTCTGCCCATAATCGGCTTCTGGTGACCAACGAAATCAACATCCTCCTCTTTTTGTCCCGCGTAACATCCGAATGCAGTCGTGCCTTGAAGGATCTTCAAAGTACGATGCAGGGAGTTCTACATGCGCTAGCGGTCTCCAACGTCTGCACGGACAACTGTGATAGTCTGCTTGTCACCATTTGCGCTTCCAAATTGCCGAAGTTGAGCCGGGCGTTGTGGGAAGCGTCCGTAACGGACAAAAAAGAGGTGCCGCCCTGGACGGAAATCGACTCCTTCCTCACTCAGCGCTTTCTGACTCTCGAGGCTATTGAGAGCGACCCTTCCACCTCACGACTCACAAGTGAGTCCGAAGAAGCGAACGTGTGACCTCTGTTCCAAAGAGAATCACCTGATTCGAGTTTGTCCCCGCTTTCTCAACATGTCCGTTGATGCACGTTCCAGCTGCATTAAGAAAAAGCAGCTGTGCCTAAATTGCTTCGCAAGAGGTCATCTGCTTCGCGACTGCTCCAGCAGCTACAATTGTTCCACTTGTGGGGCCAGGCATCACACGCTTCTGCATCGTGCCGCTCCTTCATCCAGCGTAGCGGCTTCGACTTCCGCCCAAGCCCCCAGCTCATCCGAACCTCAGCCCAACGTACAGAGCTACTTCGCCTCCAGCACAAGTACCGTTCTTCTGGGCACGACAATCATTAATATTTGTCACCTGGGGACCAATTTCCGTGCCCGCGCACTGATTGCCTCAGGCTCCGAGGCGACGTTCATCACTGAACGTCTCTTTAACATTATTAAGCCACCGTTCGAAGCCATACAGGCTCAAGTCGCAGGTTTAAACCAAACCGTAGCGGCTAAGGCGGAATGGCGCTGTCACTTCATGATGGGGGCCGCCTCCAGGCCTGGCCTCAAAATCGAGACCATGGCATATGTTCTGCCTCAATTAGCAGGTAACCTTCCCTCATATCCGATACCGCAGCACTTCTTGGATAAGCTTCCAAATCTCCCGCTGGCAGACCCCTCCTTCCACCGAAGCTCGCAGATTGGTGTGCTTTTAGGCGCTGACATCCTTCCTTCTGTCCTTATGAGCGGCTTCCGGTCTGACATTTGCGGCTCGCTGCTAGGACAAGAGACCATCTTCGGATGGGTCCTATCCGGTCCGGTATCAGCTGAATCCACTCGGACGGTTTCCGCCCTCACCACGAAGCTCTCGTTAGATTCGGACGTCCGACTCGAGAAGCTTCTCACCAAATTCTGGGAGGTGGAGGACCTTCCGCTGAGCCCAACGAGTGAGTCATATTCTGTGTGCGAGGAAAACTTCCGCAAGACCACTAAACGAGCCCCCGATGGGAGGTATATTGTTACTCTCCCTTTCAAGTGTCCAGAAAATGTCGATCTAGGACACTCCAGGTGCGCGGCACAGGCCCAGTTCCTTAAAAACGAGCAGCGTCTGCAGCGGAATTTGCCGCTCAAAGAGCAGTACGATGCTGTTTTCCAGGAATATTTAGAGCTAGGCCACATGACAGAACCACAACCAAACTGCGCGTGGTCTTCAACGCCTCCAGCCCGTCTTCTAACGGGAAAAGCCTCAACGACGCATTGCATTCGGGGCCAGTCCTTCAGTCTGACTTGACTATGCAAATCCTGAGGTGGCGAGTCTTCCGCTATGTCTTCAATGCCGACATCAGCAAGATGTACCGCCAGATCCTAGTGTCTTCCCAACACACGCCCTATTAGCGAATACTCTTTCGCGACCGTAATGGGGACGTGTGTGACTACGAGCTTGCCACTGTCACCTTCGGAGTCAATTGCGCACCTTACCTCGCCCTTCGCGTCATTAAGCAACTCGCACAAGAGGTGCGCCCACAGTTGCCAATGGCAAGCGACATCCTGGAGAGCTACATGTACGTGGACGACGTGCTGGCTGGTGCTCACACTCAGTCGCAGGCAATCTCCGCCATTTCAGAATTACGTAAAGCACTCGACTCCGCAGGGTTTCCACTCCGAAAGTGGACAGCGAACCACAAGGGCGTACTGCGCGACATTCCGGTCGACCACCTACTTCGAGCTGACTTCCTAGAGCTTGACGAAAGTAGCATCGCTAAGACATTGGGGATCCGATGGCAAGCCAGTGCCGATGAATTCTTCTTCGCTCCTCCCGAAGTACTTCAGCGGGAGTCCTGCACGAAGCGCAATGTGCTATCGCAGATTGCGCAGCTGTTCGATCCAGCGGGATGGCTTGCCCCCTTTGTCATCCAAGCCAAAATGTTCATGGAGGAAATTTGGCTAAGAGAGTTAGGGTGGGATGACGTCCTCCCTAGCGATCTATCTCACACCTGGGAGACGTTCCTGAAGAGTTTTCCGGCAATCCAGGATATCCGCATTCCGCGGTGGTGCCACGTTTGTCCAATGGCCAAGGTGCAGATGCATGGCTTTTGCAACGCGTCTCAACGTGCCTATGGGCAGCGATTTACATCCGAGTTGAGCGACCGCAGGGCATTGTCTGTGCCCTTCTCACAGCTAAAACCCCCGTGGCCCCCGTGAAAACGGTTTCCTTGCCTTGACTCGAACTATGCGGAGCCGTCCTTCTGACAGAGCTTTCCGAGGCCATCCTTCCACAACTGCCACTGGACACCAGCCAAGTATACTTCTGGACCGATTCCACGATTGTGTTGGCCTGGCTGAACAGACCTGCATGCGATTGTACTACTTTAGTGGGCAATCGAGTAGCCAAAATCACTCGATGTTGGCCCAGCGAGCGATGGAGCCACGTCCGATCCGAGGGCAATCCGGCCAACCTGGCCAGTCGAGGGCTAGGACCCTCTGACCTGGTTGGAAGTGATATGTGGTGGCATGGCCCTACTTGGTTGTGTGGTCCAAAATCAGAGTGGCCATGTCCGCGGGACTCAGTCCTTGAGACTGACCTGGAGAAGCGAGTCGTCAAGGTGCACCATGCCACCATCAGCGCCTCCGACATCCTCAGCTTTTTCTCCGACCTCGGGCGCGCTCTGCGCGTGATCGCCTACGTTCGGCGGTTCACTCAGCGAGTTAAAGGGCAGACGACCCATGTCTCCAAGGAGCTGAACGGAAATGAGATCGCTGCCGCTCTCCAGGCGGTCACAAACAAACAGCCACTCCCCACTACGAGTTCTCTTCTGAATCTTAATCCGTTCCTTGACCAGAACGGAGTCATGCGGGCATGTGGCCAAGTCCAAGCCCCGGCGTCCATGTCCTATAACGAACGGCATCCAATCCTGTTGCCACCCGCATGTCTCCTGGTTCGCCTGCTGGAGCCCCACATATGGGGGGCTTGTGGGAAGCAGGTGTGAAGAGCTTCAAGGCTCTGTTCCAACGGTCGATGTGTACGTCCAAATACACATTAGAGGAGTTCGCGAACTTACTTTCGAAAATTGAGGCATGCCTTAACTCGCGACCAATCTCTCCTATGTCTGAGGATCCAACTGATCCGTTGGCCTTGAGCCCAGGCCATTTCCTGATTGGTAGTCCGCTACTATCCGTGGCAGAGCCAGAAATACAAGCGAGCGCCTCCTCCATCCTAAACCGCTGGCAACATCTCAAGGCTCTCAATCTCACAAGCGCAACAAATGGCGGCATCCGACAAGAGACCTCGAGGTTGTAGAGAGACCTCGGCCGTGTGCAAAACACGTATCCTGGAGCCGATGATAAGGTCCGTGTGGTAGACCTACTCACGGCCCGCGGCCTTATCAAGAGACCGATCACGAAGGTGGTTCTGCTGCCTATGGAATCGGATGTCCTTTCCACCTACTCTCGCGGAGGATCCAATTCATAAGCCTCCGTCCTTTTGTTCCGCTTAAATCCAGCGTAGTTATCCGTACCCGTATCCGTATCCGTATGCCAACCCATGCCATATCTTTACTAATGCTCCGGTGATTCCTTTCTTTCATCCTAGTTTTTTCCAGAAGGCAGATATGGCCCCTCAAACCTCATCACGTTCCCGATCCAGCCGCAGGTCGGATCGCTCACGGGCAGGTGGAAAGACTTCCAATGTCGAGTGTGTCCCGGAGTTCACCCACTGAGGAACTGCCGGAAATTTATCCGTTTGAGCGTCGAGAAGAGGCTCCGAGCCATCCTCCTGCATAAATATTGCTCGAATTGCCTGGCTCACGAGCACTCGGGCAAGGACTGCCTCAGTGGATACCTATGTAAGGTGTGCTCCCGGAACCACCACACTCTGCTCGACCTGCCCGGGTCTCGGCGCCCTGCTGGCTCCTCTTCGGCTCCGTCGACTTCACCTCCGTCTTCCCACGCCGAACCCTCGTCTTCAGGTCAGCCGCCCTGTCATCGGAAATCCAGCCCCGACAGCAAACTCCTTGCTCCAGCATCGGAGCATCAACGTCCTCCCGACGGCAATGGTGGTCCTCGCAGGCACTAAGGTGATGAGTGCGCTTATCGACCCCTACACGCCGGTCAGCTGCATCGACGAATAGGTGGCTAGGGAGCTGAAGTTGCCCACCACTTGCATCGGGGACGAGAGGGTGTGCACCGCCATGATCCGGGCGAAGACAGGAGAGTTTAAAGTGGAGGCTGTCTTCAAAATCGAGCCCCGTCTGCGCGTCCGTACGCCGATCCGTCCACTGAGCGACACCGTCCGTGCTCGCTTCGACGACTTGAAGTTGGCCAGACTTGTATCCAAGGGTCATCCAACCTGGGTTCCTCGCCCGCGCAGACGGCCTTCCCGTGGCTCAAAGCACGGTGTTTGGCTGAATAGTGTCTGGTGCGTGCACGCAGACGTAAAATCTTTGCACTCCTGCAAGGGGGGGAGAATGTTCAGAGTGAGGATGGCGCTGGCGGGGAAACCGCCTATTCGCTATTCCACCCTACGCAAAACGGCCGGCTTTTGCACGCAACTCTACATGCATATAAAATAATCCTACGAATAAACCCGAAATATACTTGAAGAACTTGGAACTCGCGTCTATATCTCTTTGGGAAACCATCTGCGGAACTTCGCACGCCTCTACGCTCAATCAATTTTAAAGTATCAATAGGGACAAAAGTTCTTCTAAGAAACGAAGTTGGACATAAACTAGACAGTAGATATTTAGGACCTTTTACAGAAGTTCAGATAGAAGATATGCATATATATGTATATATGTATATATGTATATGTAGATGCTGATCAAAAATATATATACTTTATGGGGTCTGAAACGTTTCCTTCTCTGCGTTACAAACATCAACACATACGGGTATAAAAAAAAACTTTTGTAAACGCATCGGAACGAGCCTATGGCGCGGCAGTGTAAGTACGAGCCACCTACAAAAACAATCAAGTCTCTGTACGACTATTATGCTCAAAGTCTCGAGTAGCACCCACCGTCAAACAATCTCTACCACGTCTAGAACTGTGCGCTGCAGTGTTAGGTGCCGAACTCACCAATCGAGTTAGAAGGGATCTCCATATGAACCTTGACACAGTATCAGGAAGCTTCTGGACTGATTCCACCGTTGTACTGTCCTGGATTAACGCATCGGCGTCCACATACCACACCTTCGGGGCAAATCGAATCGCCAAAATCCAGGCATTGACTAACCAATTACAATGGCGTCACGTTTCATCAGCCAACAACGCAGCAGATGTCCTTTCAAGAGGAATCCTAGCAAGCAAGCTAAGGGATCATAGTCTATGGCTATACGGACCATTATTCTTGCACGGATCGGGATATAAATGGACAAAACCACCCACCATTAGGCCCGCCAACCCCAAGAAATAAAAAAAAAAAAAAATATTATAAAAAAAAAAAAAAAAAAAACACCCCCGGAACCTATAGTGCCAAGGGTATCGACAGGGGTCTTAGTTATAAGAATGCTGACCCAGCACTGGCATGGAAAGGGGCGGCAACATATTACTATGTTGCATAAACATCCGCCCGACCAACTGGGTCCGCACGAGGCGCTGACGTAGCGAAACTCGAGACCGCTGCTCAAGCAGCGCTGCCCAGGCTGGGGGACCCTATGGATAATTATAACATTTTTATATTTTAGTTTTTAACTCGATTCTGACCGAGCCGATCGTGGCCGGTAATAAATACCTAATCTCAATCCCGTTCTTTCATTACCGACGGCTGACGCCTCGGTGTGCATTAGGGAACAATAATAGAATAATTGGCGCCCAACGGGTCTAGAAATTAATAAAATTGAACCCCGAAACAACGCGAGTCTTGGAACGTCGCGGTAACCAAGTGAAAAAACAAAGCTACAAAATACCCAAAACCAAAAGTGCCAAGTGCAAGGGAAAATCAACTGAGTAATAACAACACAGAACGAGTGAGAACGTTCCATAGTGCAACATTCACATAACATTCACGGTAACCAAGTGAAAAAACAAAGCTACAAAATACCCAAAACCAAAAGTGCCAAGTGCAAGGGAAAATCAACTGAGTAATAACAACACAGAACGAGTGAGAACGTTCCATAGTGCAACATTCACATAAAAGAACTAAAAACAAGGAAAGGGCGGAAGTGCATCCCCTCGCTCCAACAGAGACAGATCACAGCCGAAAACGAAGTCAAAAGAGCTGAAGGGCAAGCCCTCGCTCCCATCAACGATCTACAAGGAAAAAATAGGCTGAAGGGCCCTCCCTCGCCTCCAAAGAGAAGATACAATACAAAATCTACACGGCTGCAGGGAATCCCCTCGCCCAACGTGACGGATCCGAAAGCTCAACCGGTGCATAGAGTAAAAAGAGGCTGTAAAGATGATGTAAGTGAATTGCGTGAAATTTAAATGTTTTTTGTGTCAGCCAACCTAAATATCAGTTGAAAATAAAAAGTTCACCGATAATTGCGTGAATCTTACTAGAACAGCTCAAAACAAAAAATAAAAGAAAATAAAGATAGAACAAAAAGTGAAGCATTTGGTTCTTTAATACGGGGTAAAAACCAGTCAAATTCTTCCCCTGGAGATTAATACTAGGGAGCGCGGTGTCTAAGTACTTAGGGCAGGGCTACTCGCAGCAGTTGGCACCATATGAGTGATAGGGAAAGTGCCGACGATAGTGACGATAGCCTGAAATCCTTGATCGAAGGCCTCCAGGCGGCAAACATTAACAAACGATCGACTCTAGGAACGCATAACGTCATGGACCCTGCCATTCTCGCAGCCGTCGAGGCCGCACTGACGAACCAGGCCACAACATTTGAGGCTAGATTACAGCAAATGCAGACTACAATTAGTCAGTTACAAGCGGCCGCGCCTGTCGCCGTACCAGAGGTAGAAGTGTACAGGAAAATAGAAATCAGGCCTGGGGTCCAGTGTGATCAGCCACTGGACATGGTGAAGTCAGTTCCAGAGTTTGACGGGAAACAGGAGCATTACGTTGCCTGGCGCCAGGCAGCGCTGGCGGCCTACGAGGTGTTCGAGCCCTACGAGGGCAGCACGAGGCACTATATGGCTACGGGAATCATCAGAAATAAGGTGAAAGGAGCCGCAAACAATATTTTGGCATCATTTGGCACGGTGTTGAACTTTAGGGCCATTATCAATAGGTTAGATAGTTCGTATTCTGATAGAACGCCAGTGAGCGTGATTCAACATAAGCTAGCAACCATGCGGCAGGGAAATATGTGCCTCACCGACTACTATGACGACATCGAGAGGCACCTTTCTCTCATGACCAATAAAAACATCATGAACCATACTGCGGAAGCAGCGGGCATCTTAAATGACAGAGCCAGGGAGGATGCCTTAGAAGTATTCATTTCAGGCTTGAGAAGAGCCTTAAAAACTCCAGTTTTCTCAGCAAGGCCTAAAGACCTGCCCACCGCGCTGGCCCTAGCCCAAGCAGCTGAATCCAGCGAGGACCGCTGCGTTCTAGCAGCAAATTACGCCAGGGCCATGGAGGAGAAAGCCAATAGATTTAGTGAGCGCAAACCCCAGGCGTCACAGCTAGGCAATGCCAAGCAATATAGGGCCCAGGACCCCTCTTCTTACAAGAGCCCTCATTATTTCAAGAGTCCGGGCACATCCAACGCCAAGTGGCCCCAACCAACAAGCCAGAGCTCAGGGCCAAGCAGCACCTGAGCCTATGGAGGTGGACCCTTCATCCTCTAAATTTAGACAGCCCACGGCTCACCAAAAGCCATTTGGGGCGGGCAAGCGCGACAATAGTTTTGGGAAAAAACAGAACGCGTCGGAGCGCACGTCGGGAAACTGGCGGCAGAGAGTGGAGCACATTGCTCATACGAACAACCGGTCCGAGGCGTCCTACGACGACGCGGCCACTGAGGCAGTCGCTGAAATAGAAGCCGACGGCGAAATTGAGTACGAGTCCGATTCAATCAATTTTTTAGGGGAAGGTCCCTGCTGCCATTCATATGGCGAAGAGTAGCGGGGATTAAGATAAAGCTTCTCATCGACACGGGTGCGTCAAAGAATTTTATCAAGCCATTTCGGTGGCTTCCCGGCGTCACACCCGTCGAATCACCGTTCCCCGTCCACTGAATTAACGGATCTAACAACATAACGGAAAAATGTCCCTTGTCAATGTTCGGCAAGATCACCCCATTTTTTCTCTTAAAAACACTAACGGGCTTTGATGGCATCATTGGCCTTGACCTGCTGACGCAGGTAGGGGCCACGCTATCTCTTAAAAAGGGGACACTCAGGTTTGGTAACACAACTGATCCAATTCCAAAAATGCGCACATGTCAACCACACCAACGTTGTTGATATGGACGCACCGCAGGCCGTAAAGGCAAACTTCATGCAGATGCTGAAGAAAAGAAGTAGGGCTTTTGTTGACCCTAACGGGTCGCTGCCCTATAATACTTCGGTCGTGGCCACCATTCGCACGGTGGATGACGAACCAATTTATTCAAAGCTATACCCCTACCCGATGGGTGTAGCTGATTTTGTCGATTCCGAGGTTAAGAGCCTCCTGAAAGACAAAATCATAAAAAAATCAAGATCACCCTATAACAACCCTATATGGGTGGTAGATAAAAAAGGCACTGATGAAAATGGCAATAGGAAGAAACGTCTCGTAATGGACTTTCGGAAGCTCAATCAGAAAATAGTGGCCGACAAATACCCAATGCCGAGCATCTCAATGATCTTGGCAAATCTGGGTACTGCAAAATACTTTACAACTCTTGACCTGAAATCCGGATACCACCAAATAACTTTGGCGGAACGCGATAGGGAAAAACTTCCTTTTCCGTAAATGGAGGAAAGTTTTGGAGTTTTGCCGACTGCCCTTCGGTCTGAGGAATGCGGGCAGCATCTTCCAGAGGGCAATCGACGATGTTTTGCGCGAACAAATCGGCAAAACATGCTACGTCTATGTCGATGACGTAATCATTTTTTCAAAGTCTCAGACCGACCATGTTAAACACGTCGACTGGGTACTGAAAAGCCTCTATGAAGCCAACATGAGAGTGGCTCAAGATAAGTCGCAGTTCTTTAAAACGAGCGTAGAATACCTTGGATTTATCGTAACCAGCGAAGGCACAAGAACGGACCCTGAGAAAGTGAGAGCTATCCAGGAATACGTTGAGCCATCAACGCTTTTCGGGCTAAGATCATTCTTAGGCCTGGCAAGCTATTACAGATGTTTCGTGAAAGACTTCGCGGCAATCGCCCGCCCGCTATCCGACATCTTAAAAGGGGAAAATGGATCGGTTAGTAAATATAAATCTAAAAAAACCCCAATATCTTTCAGCGAAGCTCAAAGACACGCGTTCCAAAAACTAAGGAACATTTTAGCATCAGAAAACGTAATGCTAATGTACCAAGACTACAAGAAACCTTTCGACCTGACTACGGACGCTTCTGCCTATGGCATAGGGGCAGTATTGTCACAGGGAGGCCGACCAATAACGATGATCTCAAGAACCCTTAAAGACAGTGAGCTCAACTACGCTACTAACGAGCGGGAGCTTTTAGCAATTGTTTGGGCCTTGGGGAAATTGCGCCATTACATTTATGGCGTCAGGGACATAAATGTGTTCACTGACCACCAGCCACTCACGTTCGCAGTGTCGGAGGGAAATCCTAACGCAAAGATTAAGCCATGGAAGGCACGCATCGATGAGATGGGTGCCAGGCTATTTTATAAGCCGGGGAAAGAAAACTTCGTCGCAGACGCATTGTCTCGACAGAACATTTGCGCGTTAGACAGCGGCGCGCCGCGGTCAGACGCAGCGACAATTCACAGTGAGGTTTCAATGACTTACACGATAGAATCATCAGACAAGCCCGTCAATTGCTGTAGGAACCAGATCATTTTAGAGGAGGCACGCTTCCCTCTCAAACAAATTTTCGTACTTTTTGGAGAAAAAACACGCCACGTAGTAAAGTTCCATGACAAGGGCGCACTCGCTGAGATGGTCAAGTCCGTGGTGAACCCACAAGTGGTAAACGCAATCCATTGCGACTTACCAACCTTAGCATGCGTACAGCATGAGCTGGTAAGGGCTTTTCCGTCGACAAGATTCTGGCATTGCAAGAATCTTGTCGCCGACGTGTTCGATGAAAACGAAAAAAAAGAGATCATCATAGCAGAGCACAATCGGGCCCACAGGGCGGCCCAGGAAAACGTTAAACAGTTGTTAACCGATTACTATTTTCCCAAGATGTCCAAACTGGCCAGCGAGGTAGTGGTAAACTGTAAAGTGTGCGCCCAAGCAAAGTATGACAGGCACCCAAAAAAACAGGAACTAGGCCCGACGCCGGTCCCTACACACACTGGGGAAATGCTACATGTTGATATTTTCTCAACAGAGAGGAAATACTTCCTCACGTGTGTGGACAAATTTTCAAAATTCGCCATCACGCAACCGATAGCGTCCCGCACCATTGCGGATCTAAAAACTCCACTGTTGCAAATAATGAATGTGTTCCCGCATGTAAAACAGATTTATTGCGACAACGAACCGTCGCTTAATTCTGAGACGATAAGATCGCTTTTGCAAAACAACTTTGGGGTCTACATCGCGAACGCGCCCCCACTACATAGCACCTCTAACGGACAAGTAGAGAGGTTCCACAGTACGTTGGTGGAAATTGCCAGATGCCTTAAAATGGCTAAGGGCATTAGCGACATAGTCGACCTATTCTTACAGGCAACGGTGGAATACAACAAATCAATACATTCGGTCACGAACAAAAGGCCCATAGACGTTTTTCACGCTGCTGCGGCTGACGCTCACAGAGAAATAAAAAATAGGGTCCAGAAAGCTCAAATTGTGCAAAACAATCGAATGAACCAATCCAGACAGAACAGAACCTTTAGGGTAGAAGAAAAGGTGTTGGTAAAGTCTAACAGACGCCTCGGAAACAAATTGACCCCACTATATGTGGAAGAAGCGGTGGAGGCGGACTTGGGGACAACAGTCCTGATTAGAGGGAGAGTGGTCCATAAGGACAACCTAAGATAAGTTCACTAGTTAGGCCTAAGAAAATAAATGGTGGTGGTATTTTATCATTCCTTATTATCCGTATAGTTTATATTCATCCTTTATCCGCAGGCTTTTCTGGGTACTTCACTCTCTAACAATGGTCGCGGCCCGCATCACCGACTATTCACACTCCCGCTACATTCCCATTACAGACGGGTCGGTATTAGTATGGGAGGAATTAAACTACATCAGGCACACAGCAAACCTATCAGAATATGGCCGCATTGCCGACGAAACCGTACAGATGACAGACCTTTTCCCAAGATCTCACATGAGACAACTGCTGGAGGTTGACTCCAGCCACGTCAAGGATATGTTAGAAGATATTGGCATTCACCGTAGGCTGGCGAGAAGTTTAGACTTCCTAGGGACGGCCCTCAAGATAGTGGCCGGCACGCCAGACGCCGCCGACTTAGAAGATATCAAGGTTACTGAGGCACAGCTAGTCCATTCAAATAATAGACAGATAGTAATAAACTCAAAAGTTCAGAGCCAGATAAATAACCTCACAAACACAGTCAACCAGATTCTTAGCACAGAGAGGAAGGATCATATCAACTCAGCCCATTTGTATGAAACACTGTTAGCTAGAAATAGAATTCTTATCACTGAATTGGGGAACCTAATGCTCACAATCACCTTGGCAAAAGCCAACCTGGTAAACCCCGCTATTCTTGACCATGCTGACATAGAATCCATTCTCACTAACCAATTCACAGGGGTTACAGTGTCAAACTTGTTAGAAGTATCCAGCATTAAGATCTTGCAATCAAATCATATTATCCATTTTATTATAGGGTATCCTAGAGTAAGTTTAGCCTGTAAGAAGATTATGATATACCCGGTTGAGCACAACGGTACATTACTGCAGCTAAAAGAGAACATCGTAGCCGAGTGCGAGAGCCAGGTGTGGGCCGTTACGGGCTGCACCTCCACTACCACTACTACCTTCTGCAGAAAAAATCTGGGTGGTTCCTGTGCGCAGGGGCTACACTCTGGAGGCACGGCACATTGCAGCTCTCAACCAAGCCACCTGGAACCCGTCACCATGGTAGATGACGGGGTTATTATCATCAACAACAGACCCGCCACCATCAGTTGTGATTCCGACACGTTGGTTAAGACCTCGGGAACGCAACTGGTCGCCTTCGATGACTTCGCCACCATCAACGGCTCACGGTTCCTGAATCGTGACAACACCAAACGCCGGGTGCCCGGCATCGCTTCGGTGCCCGCCCTGAATATCACAGGGCACCACGCGGTCCTGAGCCTACCATTCCTCCAACAGCTCAGTGAAGACAATCTGAACTACATTAAGGAGGTCGAGCGAAACGCAACGGGCAAGGTGAATCCTATCCTCGCCTTTGGTCTAGGAATAACCCTGTGCGGAGTCATCGGAAGTATCGTCTACATCAGATCCCTACTCAGGAAGAGGAGGGATTTGGTCCAGGTCAACGCGCTGATAGAAAATTTGAGAGGCTCGAGGACGACCACTCTTGAAGAGGGGGAGTAGTTAACACTCCCCACCAGCCATAGGGTATCGACAGGGGTCTTAGTTATAAGAATGCTGACCCAGCACTGGCATGGAAAGGGGCGGCAACATATTACTATGTTGCATAAACATCCGCCCGACCAACTGGGTCCGCACGAGGCGCTGACGTAGCGAAACTCGAGACCGCTGCTCAAGCAGCGCTGCCCAGGCTGGGGGACCCTATGGATAATTATAACATTTTTATATTTTAGTTTTTAACTCGATTCTGACCGAGCCGATCGTGGCCGGTAATAAATACCTAATCTCAATCCCGTTCTTTCATTACCGACGGCTGACGCCTCGGTGTGCATTAGGGAACAATAATAGAATAATTTATATAGCCAATACCCACTGTACCAAGAGTACTTAAAAGGGAACACACTGTAACACTTTGTTGCAGTGTTTATGCAATAACCATTCCCAGGCATATTCAGTGCGACGAAATACGATCACACATATATGCCTGGTACTACATTAGTGCAGCGTCGGCATGTATAGCATAGCCGACGGCACTTGAATATGATCCACACAAGCATGTGCATATTCCCCTCGCGCCCTCCGCTATCAGCAGCGCTGGGCATATATATAACAAACATATAAATGCAGCCGCTCCGCTGCCGGCGTTCCTGGCAGCGCAGCTGAGCGGCTTTAGCTTAAGCTATAATTGTAAGAATACCTAAAAATCATTGAATAATGATATATCAAGGAAGACGGATGTCTTCTCTTGGAACTTATGTTTACAATAGCTCTCTCGGAGAATTGATAAACACATGCAGACATAGCAACTCGTACAACAAACTACAAAGTATCGTTGCGTACATTTTTCGCTTCTGCTAAAAAATTAATAGAGCATCTACAACGACACTTTGCGCAGGAGAACTAAAGCGAGCTCGCACTATGATCCTACGAACGATTCAACAAGTTGAGCTCACAGCGGATTTAAAACAGCTAAAACGCTATAAAGTGGATAAAAAGAGTTCGATCATTTCGTTATCTCCCATACTAGGAGATGATGACCTCATCCGAGTTGGCGGAAGACTCGAAGAAGCTCAAATTCCGTTCAACGCAAAACACCCAATCCTGCTACCGTACAACGACCCACTAGTCAAAATGATTATGCGAGAACTTCATGAGGAAAATCTGCATTGCGGTGCCAAAGCATTAAGGGCAATTGCAAGACAACAATATTGGATTATCAACGACAAGACAATGGCTAGAAGTAGTAATGGCGGGAGCGGTCCGGCTGGTGAATTGTACTCCATTGTCGGTGATCATCACCTTGGGTACGCCGAACCGGGCCAATATTCGTTCTCTGAAAGCCTTTATCAGGGCTTCTGCCGTGGCATTTCTCATTGGCTCGGTCCACTTTGAAAACCGGTCCACCAGCACCAAAGCTTCCAAGCTACTACTTCTTCGTCGCCGGCCCGGTGCGGGATATGCCGGTACACTCCACCTGCCTCCTCCACATAGTCCGGGAACATGGCCGGCTCCTTTCTCATCTTCTCCTTGACCTTTTTTATCCATGAGCATTGCTCTTTGGGCTCCTGTCCAACGTCCTCCGCTCGCATAAATCGCTCTTCCATGGGCTGTCGAGATAGAATGGGAAACCATCTGTGGAACTTCGCACGCCTCTACGCTCAATCAATTTTAAAGTATCAATAGGGACAAAAGTTCTGCTAAGAAACGAAGTTGGACATAAACTAGACAGTAGATATTTAGGACCTTTTACAGAAGTTCAGATAGAAGATATGCATATATATGTATATATGTATATGTAGATGCTGATCAAAAATATATATACTTTATGGGGTCTGAAACGTTTCCTTCTCTGCGTTACAAACATCAACACATACGGGTATAAAAAAAAACTTTTGTAGACGCATCGGAACGAGCCTATGGCGCGGCAGTGTACGTACGAGCCACCTACAAAAACAATCAAGTCTCTGTACGACTATTATGCTCAAAGTCTCGAGTAGCACCCACCGCCAAACAATCTCTACCACGTCTAGAACTGTGCGCTGCAGTGTTAGGTGCCGAACTCACCAATCGAGTTAGAAGGGATCTCCATATGAACCTTGACACAGTATCAGGAAGCTTCTGGACTGATTCCACCGTTGTACTGTCCTGGATTAACGCATCGGCGTCCACATACCACACCTTCGTGGCAAATCGAATCGCCAAAATCCAGGCATTGACTAACCAATTACAATGGCGTCACGTTTCATCAGCCAACAACGCAGCAGATGTCCTTTCAAGAGGAATCCTAGCAAGCAAGCTAAGGGATCATAGTCTATGGCTATACGGACCATTATTCTTGCACGGATCGGGAGATAAATGGACAAAACCAGCCATCATTGAGCCCGGCGATCTCGAGAGAAAGGCTAAGCATGTCAGCTTGTCAATCGCATCTAGCTCTCTCGGAGAAGAGTTATACACATGCAGACATAGCAATTCGTTCAACAAACTACAACGTATCGTAGCGTACATGTTTCGCTTCTGCTACAAAATTAGAGCACCTGCAACGACACTTTGCGCAGGAGAACTAAGACGTGCTCGCACTATGATCCTACGAACGATTCAACAAGTTGAGTTCACAGCGGATTTAAAACAGCTAAAACGCTATAAAAAAGTGAATGAAAAGAGTTCGATCATTTCGTTATCTCCCATACTAGGAGATGATGACCTCATCCGAGTTGGCGGAAGACTCGAAGAAGCTCAAATTCCGTTCAACGCAAAACACCCAATCCTGCTACCGTACAACGACCCACTAGTCAAAATGATTATGCGAGAACTTCATGAGGAAAATCTGCATTGCGGTGCCCAAGCATTAAGGGCAATTGCAAGACAACAATATTGGATTATTAACGACAAGACAATGGCTAGAAGTAGTAATGGCGGGAGCGGTCCGGCAGTGGTCCAGGGCATGACCATGTATGGACATGAGATCACGCCACCAGCCCGGTCCCGTTAAGAACGTGAAGGTGACTGATGGTGACACGAAATCAGTGATCTGGTAGGGACCGGCATACCTTCGGGCCAATTTTGCTGCGAGCCCCTCGTCTGCGTTAGACAGGTGGTGCTGTTTAATCCACACCCTTTCTCCGACCTTAGGCTTCCAAGCTCTCTTTCGTAAGTTGTAATATCTTTCCTGATCCTGGGCTGCTCTTTCCAAATTTCGCCCTACCAGCTGAAAAAGTTCTTTCAGCTTTATCGCGTGTTCGTCTGGAGTGTTTGTCTTCTGACCCGTGCCGAGTGTTTCCTCATCGTACAAAGCCTTCGGCAGCCTGATGCGAATCCCGTAAACTGCCGTAAACTGGTATCTAACTCCCATCTGATCCAGAAACTTTTTAAACGCCCGACTGGTGAATTGTACTCCATTGTCGGTGATCATCACCTTGGGTACGCCGAACCGGGCCAATATTCGTTCTCTGAAAGCCTTTATCAGGGCTTCTGCCGTGGCATTTCTCATTGGCTCGGTCCACTTTGAAAACCGGTCCACCAGCACCAAAGCTTCCAAGCTACTACTTCTTCGTCGCCGGCCCGGTGCGGGATATGCCGGTACACTCCACCTGCCTCCTCCACATAGTCCGGGAACATGGCCGGCTCCTTTCTCATCTTCTCCTTGACCTTTTTTATCCATGAGCATTGCTCTTCGGGCTCCTGTCCAACGTCCTCCGCTCGCATAAATCGCTCTTCCATGGGCTGTCGAGACAGCGCGTCAGCCACTATGTTCTGTTGCCCCTTCCTATACGCTATTTCGAAGTCGTATTGCTGCAACTCTAGCACCCATCTTGCGATTCTCCCCGTCGGGCTCTCTATGCTGTTGAGCCATTTCAATGCCATGTGGTCGGTGACCACCTTGAAGTGATACCCTTCCAAATAGGGTTTGAGCTTCCTGATGGCCCACACAATTGCCAGGCATTCCTTCTCTGTAGCCGAGTAATTCTTCTCCGCGCTGTTCAGCGTCCGGCTGGCGTATGAGATCAGCCATTCGCCCTTCTCTGTTTCTTGGGTGAGAATCGCTCCCAATCCACAGTCGCTGGCGTACGTCTGTAGCACAAACTTCTTCGAGAAATCCGGGCAGGTTAGTACCGGATCGGCTATCAGCCGACCCTTCACGGACTCAAATGCCTGTTGTTGCTCTGATGCCCATTCCCACTTCACCTTTTTCTTCAGCAATGTGCTGAGCGGCTGTACCATGGTGGCGAACCCTGACACGAAACGTCGATACCATGAGGCGACGCCCAGATACTGGCGAAGCTCTTTCACGTTCGCCGGTGGATTCAGCTCTGCAATGGCGGCCACCTTTCCCGGATCAGTGCAGATGCCTTCTCCCGTCACCAAATGACCCAGGTACCGCAGCTCCCTTCGGCCGAACTGGCATTTCTCCACATTCAACCTCAAGTTGGCCCTTTTTAAGCGTCGGAAAACCTCCTGAAGATTACGTTGGTGCTCCTCTTTCGTTCAGCCTATAACGATGATATCGTCTTGGTATGCAAAAGCATGCGGCATCATTTCCGGACCAATAACCTGGTCCATTGGAACAATCCCTTGCTTGGCACTGTGAAGGCTGTGAACTTCCGTCTATCCTTTTCCAGTGGTATTTGCCAATACCCGTCTTTCAAATCCAAGCTACTGATGAACCGTGCTTCCCTCAGCTGATCTAAAATATAGTCAATCCGCGGCATTGGGTATCCGTCCTTGATAGACTTTGCATTGATTTGTCGGAAGTCCACGCATAAACTCCATTGACCAGTTTTCTTTTCAACCATTACGATGGGGGAACTATATGGACACTTCGATGGCTCGATACACCCTATCTCCAGCAGCTTGTATACCTTTCGGTTGATCTCCGCCTGCATCTTTATATTCTTAGGACTACTTGATACTACCGTATCGCTGTTTAACCGGAATCGCATCGCTCATTGTGATTGTATGCACCGCCACATTCGATACCCCTCTCATCCTCTTGAATTCCTCCAATTCCTTGGCCACAAATTCTTCGAACGAGCCTTCCTCTGCCCTGTCGTGGCGCCTGCTTCCCGTGGGGTCATCGAGCTCCTCGTCAGCCATTCGTTCCGGGGTCTCCTCATTGGCCTCCAATACTGCCACTGACAGCCTTTCTTCCAACCGCCCTTTCCATCGGCCTCTCGCAGGGATCACGACCCTGTGCCCCGCACAGGTCACCTCTGCTCCGACTGCGGCAATGAAATCCCAGCCTAGTACCAGCGCATCGATGACTCCCGGCAGCACAAGAAGTGCCATTGAGACCACTTTGTCCCCGAACGCCAGCTCCACTTCGATTTTTGTATCGATGGTTCGACGGCGTCCATCGGCCAAACGAACCTCCTCGCGCCCCTCCCCGCGCATCTGTTTCTGTTCTCGCGGATGAGCTCCATCTACTCCTCAGGAGTACATTTGAGGGGTCTCATGAAGGTCTACATGCCCACCATGTAGTCCTTGAATGACTCTTCCCATTTTTGCTTCCTTTGCCGTACCTCTTGGAGCAACTTCTGGAAGTACCCCCTCAGTAAGAAGTAGGCCTGGAAGCTCGCTGCGAAGGCTTCCCATGTTTGCCACTGTCGGTTATTGGCGATGAACCACATCAACGACCGGCCCTATAGCAGCTCTGGCATTGCTCTGGGAATCAGATTCACGTCCAGACCGTACATATCAGCCGACCATTCGACCTGCTCCAGAAACTCCAGGGGCTCTGCGCATTTCGGACACGGTGCCTTCCAATTCATGTCCAAACTCTAGGGCACACCGCGACCTGGCTCGCGCCTGATCTACAAACACAACTCCGCACGCACTGAGTCGCTTTTGATCGCCTTGGCGATAGCGGTACCTGTTGTCCCTTGTTCCCTTTGCTTGGTCGTACTGCTGCCTGTTGGTTGGGTCACTTTGATCCTTCCTTGGACTCTTACGTTGACTCTCCTTGTCGTTGATTCTACCGCACTCGCTTGTGTTCGCGCCTTTCCTCGTGATTCGCACTCTACTGACCGTCACTTTTACTGTTGCCGGGCTCCTCTTATACCCTCGCTTCGACGCTGGCGTCCGCGCCTCTGCCTAGCAACAGCGGTAAGTCCGTGCGCCGCTGGTAATTTTCCATCGGCCATTGTTTCCATCACGTACTTAACGGGACCGGGCTGGTGCCGTGATCTCATGTCCATACATGGTCATGCGCTGGACCACTGCCGGCCCGCTCCCGCCGTTTCTAGCCTGACGTGAGCGCCACTCCTTGCGTGCTCCTCCATCCCCGACTCTCTCCACGGGATCGTACCGGAGGCAAGATCTCATACCCATATATGGTCGTGCGCTGGACCCCTGCAACCCCGGGCTCTCACTCTCTTATGAATTTGCCTTGAATTCTCTTCTTAATCCTTACATGGTCCCCTTGTGAGGAAACTCCCGGCCACCTGCCCGTTTGAATTCACGTGTTGCTTCCGCTTGCGGTATCTATTGTATACGCTACGACTAGCCCGACACCATGCTGGCAATCCCTGTGTAAGTTTTACTTCATATTCTTTATTCATTATTCATTTATTACCGAGACCCGGTACCGTACCCCGCGCACCCTCACCCTCCCGCATTATGGCCTTGTTCAGCGCCGCCTCCCTTTGCGCCTTCTCTGCTGCTTTCCTTCGGGCCTCCTCTGCTGCTTTCCTTCGGGCCTCCTCCTCGCGTCGCCGCTCCTCCTCCACCGTCGCTGTCGGCCGCGCTGCTGGCGTCGCTGTCGGCTGCATTGCTGACGTCGCTGGCGGTTGGGCTGTTGGCTTTGCTGTCGCCTGCGCTGCCGTCCGTACTGCTGCGCTGCTGGCCTCCTTGTTGGCCTTGCCGTCGGCTGCGATGGCATCGCTGGCGGCATGAGTGTCGTAGGCTGCTGCGGCTCCCGTTGCCCTGCAGCTTCGCTTTCCTTAGCAGACGTGGGAAGTGTCAGACTATTCATTGCGACAACGCAACCAATTTCATTGGCGCAAATAACAAGCTAAAGGAATTGAAAGTAGCAATATTTAGCGAAAAGGCACATGCTCAGATCACAAATCATTGCAACAAAAAACAAGTGGATTTTAAATTCATTCCTCCTCGGTCCCCATCGTTTGGAGGCCTTTGGGAAGCTGCGGTAAAATCAGCGAAAAGGCTGCTAATTACAACCACAGAAACAGCATCCTTGTCGTTTGAGGAGCTGAACACAGTCATAATCGAAATTGAAGCAATCCTCAACTCCCGACCCATAACTCCAATGTCAAATGATCCAACGAAAACAAGTGCGCTTACTCCAGGGCATTTCCTGATCGGTGAACCTTTGACCGCTGCACCTGACGTCAACACTGATCGTCAAAAAAAACTCTGGTTAAGCGCTGGGAGTTGGTGTCACGCTTAAAACATGCATTTTGGAAACAATGGTCTACGGAATACCTTCACGAACTACAAACTCGGCATAAATGGAAAACCACCGCTCCAAACGTGACCGAAGGATTATTCGTTTTTGTGATGGAAGACAACCTCCCAGTAATGAAGTGGCCAATGGCACATCGTAGCACATCATCAAAACTTATCCTGGGCAAGACAACCATGTACGAGTGGTTGATGTATACAAACGCCCCATCAGTCGTCTCGCCTCATTATTCTCAGAGGAGGTAGCAACAAAACGCTCCAATGCTATTCGAGATATTGCGGAAACAGAGGCGCCACCAACACAGCGAAAAACGTTATCATTACCTACACTAACATCCACATTGTTAGCGTTACTTCTCATGCTGCCATTAGCATGTTCACAATCAATAAATGTGACGCAATTTGCAAACAAGCCTGGAATATTCTATGAGAAACTTGGAACCTCAAGAATGACCACTTCCGAATGGACCATGATTATATACTACGACTTGGATCCATATTGGAAGGATATGCAAGTCATGTCAGCCGGAATGTCCGAACTAAGACACATGTGCCATAAACTAAAAAATGTTCCAGCGTGCAACTGCATATTTCAACACTTTCAACATTTTTACAAAGAACTACAAACAGGAAATATGCTAATAAAGGCCTCTCGACAACGCAGATCACCTCTGGATATAGTAGGAAACGTAGCGCACCAGCTGTTCGGTGTACTCGACTCTACATATGCTGAGAAATGGCCGAAGTAATCGAAAAGGTACAAACCAACGAAGACTTTCTGCTACATCTACTACGAAATCAAACGTCAATTGTCGACTCCACAATGAACGTCATCAGGAAGGATAAGTCAGCCATGGACAACCGCCAAAAGGTTTTGGAACAACATTTTACAACCATCAGCCGAGAAAGAGAAATATATCACGGTGCTCATCTAATTCAGTCATACCTAGGGCTCATAGCACAACTAACTCTGCTGATAACGAGTCTTCAACGTATGCAGTCTGACATATCTGATGTACTAATCGGCATTCACCATCGGATAATAAGCCCAACGCTAGTATCTTCTGAGCAATTAAGAGAGCAACTAGATCAGCTGATCAAATGCTGCCTGTCACAACACAAAATAAAATACAATTATACAGGCTCATGCGAGCTGAAGGAACACTGACTGCCACACACGTAATTTTCAAGGTGACACTACCGTTAGTTTCAACAGTTCAGCTCGAAGTTTTCAGTATCATGCCGATTCCGGTCTGGGACTCAACAAGTTGGAGCTTGTTCAATCTCAAAACGACCATCATCACTGTAAACACTCACCGAGATCAATTCATGGGACTTACTCCAGAAGAATTTCGACGCTGCTTTAAACTACTCAATGCAGAATACATCTGCTTTGATCATCAAACAGTCTTCAATGTCGACAATCGCTGTGAGTTTCAGTTGTTTAACAATAAAACAGCACCTTTATGTGAAGTGACACACACGAAGGCGGACATGGTGTGGTACAAAACTCAGGAAGGAAATAAATGGATTTTTGCAACACACTCTACAATGAGACTTCAGGCAGTTTGCAACGGGTCTCCGTCAACCATACAACTGGAAGGAACTGGCTTGCTCTCACTGTCCCCTGCATGAACTGCTCGCAATACAGAAATAAGCATCAGTACCTTCAGCACAACAATCAGTGAAGTCAAATCAACCTCCACTCGATTTGGGGAGATAAGCTTACCAACGACACCCCCTTCGCCAGAAACTGTACAATTGGAGAACCAGACATCAGACTATCTTCAAGAATTGGAAGATTTACGCCTGCAACTAGTGGCAATCAATCAACAAAGGCTGCCACACCATCTCAACACAGTGCAGCATCATCAAATCGCTACTTATGCTGCCCTAGCAATATCAATGCTATTGATTATTGCGTTCATTCTCCGGAAAAAGTATCAATCATGGAACCCAAGGCCGTCAACAATCAACCAAGCAGAGCCACGCGGATCATCACCCCCGATCCCCATTCCACGCCGTTTTTCAGTCGACTTGGGCGATGGTTGAACACCAGTTCAACGGCCGGGAGAATGTTCAGTCGCATATTTATGCAGTAATTAATATTACATAATATACGGTTATCGAATAAGTCAGGTCGACCGATGTAACGGGAGACATAATAACAAACGACAAAGCATTGTAGCTGAGTCAACAATAACCGCTTCTGCAGAAATTTCTGCCAACGATTCGATCGCTCTTCAGTGGGCAATAACACTGGTTCAATTGCTGACTATCACAATTGCCCAATAACACAATATCATATTAAATCCAAATCAATTCAATATTAATTCCAATTCCCTTTTACCATATTCTTACTAGACTCAGCACTTTCTGTACCTTTTGTTACATATAAATAGAATTTAAGTTTTAAGAAGTATGCATACAAAATCACACACACACAAACACACATTAACAAATATTTCATGGAACACAACTATACTTCTTTAAAAAAAAAGCCGTTGATAGACCATGAGTTATGTTAAGGGCAGCAGCGCTGTTAATGGCGTTGCGTGAATGCGATCCACGGCTCTCGATCACGGGCGCTAGCCATAGGCCGAGCTGTGCCTAAACGAGAGAGAATCAGTGTCTTTCTCCACCCCGACAAAGCCTACACGCTCCGCGTACATATACATCTTAAAATAACTTGAAGCACCACATCTTCCGACTTTTATTCGGAATCCTTGTCTTGGGAACCGACCCGACCATATCCACCCTCCTACAATCAAAAACGTACGTACTAATACTAACTGGTTTTAAAGTTTCGTTCTTTTCATAAAAAATATTCAAAAGAGCTAAAAATTAAAAAAAAATTTATTTTTCAAACTTATACTAAACGAGAAGAAACGTGTGAGTCGCTTCTGGGGACGCGACTCTACTTAAAGCCGTACTCAGTCAGTATATACATTTTTGAGCATGAGTTTTTAAAATCTTAGAATTGAAAAAAAAAATTTTACGTTTTTTTGCTACATCTGTTATCTACATCTACATCTACAATGTATATTTTACATCTAACATGTAGATTAAAGATGTACCATTCATATTCTACATCTCCTCCGCTAGGGGTTGCTCGCGCACTGAACGCAGCAGAGAGTGCGAGCGAGAAGGCGGGGGAACCAACAGTAAATTAATTTCGTCGCTCTGACTATAATTATAATCCAATCTGATTCAGATTCGGCAATCTGGTAGATATAGTCATTCTCTAAGATACTGCGTTTTAAGTTTTATCGTATCTTTACAATTCTGCCTGCCACAGATTTTCGTCCTTTGTAGGGGCGGAAGGGGGCGGGGCAAAATTTTGAAATACACCGGTAGCAGTGTGATATCACATGAGTCTGGAATCCAAATTCGGTTTGTCTAGCTCTTATAGTCTCTGAGATCTAGGCGCTCATCAAGACGGACAGACGGACATGGCTTAATCGACTCGGCTATTGATGCTGATCAAGAATATATATACTTTATGGGGTCAGAAACGTTTCCTTCTCTGCGTTGCACACATCCACTTTTACCACAAATCTAATATACCCCTTAACTCTTTTTTGAGTACGGGTATAAAAAAAGTAGATATCTCGTGAATTATAAAGTAAGCAAGGGTCAAACGTTAAATGATTTAAAAAAAAATTTTTTAGGCATACTGATTCGATTCTCGAAAATTCCTTCAGAAAATTAAGAATCGATTGTATCGATGTTGACAATGATTTGACCCTGAGCCATTGCAAATCTCAGTAGATCCAGTTTTATATCTACTTGACGTGCCAAATTGTTTAAATACTATATATGCAGTAGGAAATGATTCCTTATGTACATCAAGTCAATAACAACATACCAAAATCTCAACCTATATTAATAAAACATAATATAGAAGAAAACAAAGCAACATGGTGCAGAACTCTATTTTATTTTCTATCGGCTTACTACCCTCGATTACGATACCTTAAATTACATATAACTTAAGAAACAAACTTCGTTCTTTTACACACATCTTACATTTTTGATGACTCTGCGCTTATTTTTGGCATCGATGAATCCAAACTTAAATGATTTTGGTAGCCCGTTGGTTGCAGGTAAGCAAAATTTGATGATATCGAAAAAGGTATGCCATGAAAAGAATATGTAGATTCTTGTGGGCTTAAAATAAAATTTGTGTTATTAATAAGTGGTAAAGTTATGCCAGTGTGGTATAATTCCGATTTTTTGGTATCTGGCTTCAAATTGTTACTTAAGAATGTTAAGGGAATATTATCGCTTGCAGATGTATTTTGTTGAAAAGCGCTCTTCGTTAAATCTAAATTTGTATGCTCCAGCTGAAAAGTATTTTGAAAGTCATCTTTTTTATAAGGCATGTTTAGTGTTTTAAATTGATGTATCCTATTGTGAAGGTGTTTTGCCGGCAGCGCAGATTGTTCATACCCTTTAGACCCTATATTATCGCTTTCAATATTGAATTTGGACTGGTCGTCTTCACCTTCAATGTTCATGTCCACTAAAAGGTCTGATTTGCTGGGGGGAATGGTTTCGCTTGCAGACGTATATTGATGACTGCCGCTCTTCCTTAAATATTTATTATTCTCTGTTTGAAAGGTATTTTGATGGTCTTCTATATTATTAGGAAGGTTTAAGTCTTTCAATTCATATATCCTATTGTGAGGATGGTTAGTACCCAAATCCCTTTCAATATTAAATTTGGGTTGGTCGACTTTATTATAGTGTTCAATACTTGATTTCTCAAATGTATATGGCTCTTTTGTTTGAATATAAATGGGAACTTTTCTTTCGATCTCAACCTTGAATGGAAACGGTACTTTTTTTTCAATTGGAATCGGAACTTTAATTTCAATTGGATACGGTACAGTTCTAAGAACAGGAAATGGTTTGGGAACATGAATTATTTTTTCAACTATTTTTTCAACAACATATGGTTTTGGGATATGAATCACTTTTTCAACTATTTTTTCTATTGGTACGTGAACAATTTTTTCTATAGTAACATTTATAATTTTAGGAACATGCACAACTTTTTCTACAACTTTTTCAATTGGTACATGCACAAGTTTTTCAACTGAATATGGTTGTGGTATTGTTTTTATAAGCTCTTTAATATGGTTATGATGATGATGATGATGGTGATGTTTTATTTTAGTTTTAAGACGGTTTCGTTTTTTTTTATTTTTAATATTTTTTATATTTTCCAGATTTTTGTGTGGTAAAGTTTCAGATCCGAATGGTTCAGATGCTTGATACTGGGAACCGCTGTCGAATGTTTCATCAATATGTCCATGCATGTGTTCAAAAGTACGAACATTTTTATTATTTGAAAGTATTTTTTTTTTTTTATGCTCGCTTGTTGATTTGATATTTTGATCTGTCGTTCTATTATGAAAAGGCTTTTCATATTTTTTAACGACGCGTTTAGGAGCCATGGCCTGATCAGCTGATATACGAGGATGTGTTATTTCGAACTGTTCTAACTTCTTTACGGTAGGCCGAAGGAAAGTTTCTTTAAATTCAGAAAAGGTCGAGCTTTTTATATTGGAATATTTGGACTTATTCATGGCATTGGAATTACAATAGGCGGCCTTTCCAATGACTAATATTATTACTAGGAAAAATCCAGCAAAAAATCGAATCTAAAATATATGATTTCATTCAGGTTTTTTTTAAATTTTTAAATATATAAACATTTTATAATACTTGTTACTCCTTAACTCATTACTCACCAGACGGTTCATTGCTTAAATTTATTACTGGTCTTATGTTTGGTGCAATTTGTATTTGTTTGTCTTTAATAAAAATGATCTATTTTCTTCCCAAGAAAGCATTTATATGCTCGTAACAGCAAATATAAAACAGCGATTAGGCTGATTATATAAGTAATATATTCAATTAATTGAATTTTCAAGCGTATCAAGTCTCGAAAACAGACAGTTTTACGATTCAAAGCCCACGATTGCGTGACGGCACTTATGGATTATATAGTAGAAGTAGATATGCACTTATGAACATATACATATTTATATGTATGCACACATTATTATTATTATTTTTCAAGACAAGTCAAACGGAGCATATATGTACGTATAATTTGGGGAAAAATAATTCAAATCCGTCCGTCCGTCTTGTTTGTCGCCTAGATCTCAGAGACTATAAGAGCTAGAGCAGCCAAATCTTGTTTTCAGACACATATGATATCACACTGCTACAAGTGTGTTTCTAAATTTCGCCCCGCCCCCTTCTGCCCCACAAAGGACGAAAATCTGTGGCAGCCACAACTTTGAAGATACGATAAAACGAAATAACATAGAGAATGACGATAGCTACTAGATTGATCATTATTATAGCCAGAATAAAGGAATTAGTTTTCTGTTCCTCCTCCGGCGCTGCTGATGCTACTCATTCTCTTTCTCGCTCGCACACACTCTGTCCTGTGCAATGCTCGAACTTTTCGTAGATGTAGAATTTACATTGTGCATATATAATCTACATTGTAAATCTAGATGAAGATATCAAATATAGCAAAAAAGTAAAATGAAATTTTTTTTTTAATTCTACATAGATTTATTTATTTATTAGTTTACAAATTTATATACTGACTGAGTACGGGTATAAGAGTAGAGTCGCGTCCACAGAAGCAACTCAAACGTTGTTACTGGTTTTTTTTTATGGTTTTTTTTTTTTAGTTTTTTCAATATTGCTTTTTATTTCCGATGAACTATGTTTCATGGTTATATGTATATTTACTGTACTGTACTGTGTTGAGATGGTGTGGCAGCCCTTGTTGATTGATTGCCACTAATTGCAGGCGTAGTCTGATGAAGATAGTCTGATGTCTGGTTCTCCAATTGTACAGTTTCTGGCGAAGGGGCGGTCGCTGGTAAGCGTATGTCCCCAAACCGAGTGTAGGTTAATTTGACTTCACTGATTGTTGTGCTGTATTGCTGTATTTCTGTATTGCGAGCAGTGCATCCAGGGGACAGTGAGAGTAAGCCAGTTCCTTCCAGTTGTATGGTTGACGGAGACCCGTTGCAAACTGCCTGAAGTCTCATTGTAGAGTGTGTTGCAAAAATCCATTTATTTCCTTCCTGAGTTTTGTACCACACCATGTCCGCCTTCGTGTGTGTCACTTCACATAAAGGTGCTGTTTTATTGTTAAACAACTGAAACTCACAGCGATTGTCGACATTGAAGACTGTTTGATGATCAAAGCAGATGTATTCTGCATTGAGTAGCTTAAAGCAGCGTCGAAATTCTTCTGGAGTAAGTCCCATGAATTGATCTCGGTGAGTGTTTACAGTGATGATGGTCGTTTTGAGATTGAACAAGCTCCAACTTGTTGAGTCCCAGACCGGAATCGGCATGATACTGAAAACTTCGAGCTGAACTGTTGAAACTAACGGTAGTGTCACCTTGAAAATGACGTGTGTGGCAGTCAGTGTTCCTTCGGCTCGCATGAGCCTGTATAATTGTATTTTATTTTGTGTTGTGACAGGCAGCATTTGATCAGCTGGCAACTGATCCCGGATTTGGTCTATGCCGATTAATACATCAGATATGTCAGACTGCATACGTTGAAGACTCATTTTCAGCAGAGTTAGTTGTGCTATGAGCCCTAGGTATGACTGAATTAGATGAGCTCCGTGATATATTTCTCTTTCTCGGCTGATGGTTGCAAAATGTTGTTCCAAAACCTTTTGGCGGTTGTCCATGGCTGACTTATCCTTCCTGATGACGTTCATTGTGGAGTCGACAATTGACGTTTGATTTCGTAGTAGATGTAGCAGAAAGTCTTCGTTGGTTTGTACCTTTTCGATTACTTCGGCCATTTCTCAGCATATGTAGAGTCGAGTACACCGAACAGCTGGTGCGCTACGTTTCCTACTATATCCAGAGGTGATCTGCGTTGTCGAGAGGCCTTTATTAGCATATTTCCTGTTTGTAGTTCTTTGTAAAAATGTTGAAAGTGTTGAAATATGCAGTTGCACGCTGGAACATTTTTTAGTTTATGGCACATGTGTCTTAGTTCGGACATTCCGGCTGACATGACTTGCATATCCTTCCAATATGGATCCAAGTCGTAGTATATAATCATGGTCCATTCGGAAGTGGTCATTCTTGAGGTTCCAAGTTTCTCATAGAATATTCCAGGCTTGTTTGCAAATTGCGTCACATTTATTGATTGTGAACATGCTAATGGCAGCATGAGAAGTAACGCTAACAATGTGGATGTTAGTGTAGGTAATGATAACGTTTTTCGCTGTGTTGGTGGCGCCTCTGTTTCCGCAATATCTCGAATAGCATTGGAGCGTTTTGTTGCTACCTCCTCTGAGAATAATGAGGCGAGACGACTGATGGGGCGTTTGTATACATCAACCACTCGTACATGGTTGTCTTGCCCAGGATAAGTTTTGATGATGTGCTACGATGTGCCATTGGCCACTTCATTACTGGGAGGTTGTCTTCCATCACAAAAACGAATAATCCTTCGGTCACGTTTGGAGCGGTGGTTTTCCATTTATGCCGAGTTTGTAGTTCGTGAAGGTATTCCGTAGACCATTGTTTCCAAAATGCATGTTTTAAGCGTGACACCAACTCCCAGCGCTTAACCAGAGTTTTTTTTGACGATCAGTGTTGACGTCAGGTGCAGCGGTCAAAGGTTCACCGATCAGGAAATGCCCTGGAGTAAGCGCACTTATTTTCGTTGGATCATTTGACATTGGAGTTATGGGTCGGGAGTTGAGGATTGCTTCAATTTCGATTATGACTGTGTTCAGCTCCTCAAACGTCAAGGATGCTGTTTCTGTGGTTGTAATTAGCAGCCTTTTCGCTGATTTTACCGCAGCTTCCCAGAGGCCGCCAAACGATGGGGCCCGAGAAGGAATGAATTTAAAATCCACTTGTTTTTTGTTGCAATGATTTGTGATCTGAGCATGTGCCTTTTCGCTAAATAGGAGCGGCGACGCGAGGAGAAGGCGCAAAGGGAGGCGGCGCTGAACAAGGCCATAATGCGTGAGGGTGAGGGTGCGCGGGGTACGGTACCGGGTCTCGGTAATAAATTAATAATGAATAAAGAATATGAAGTAAAACTTACACAGGGAATGCCAGCATGGTGTCGGACTAGTCGTAGGGTAACACGCGGGTTACACAGAGCCCACGAGGGCAATAAAATAAACAAACTTACGCCAAAACGCGGCCGGCGAAGCGTATACAATAGATACCGAAAGCGGAAGCAACACGTGAATTCAAACGGGCAGGTGGCCGGGAGTTTCCTCACGAGGGGACCATGTAAGGATTAAGAAGAGAATTCAAGGCAAATTCATAAGAGAGTGAGAGCCGGGGTGGCAGGGGTCCAGCGCACGACCATATATGGGTATGAGATCATGCCTCCGGTACGATCCCGTGGAGAGAGTCGGGGATGGAGGAGCACGCAAGGAGCGGCGCTCACGTCAGGCTAGAAACGGCGGGAGCGGGCCGGCAGTGGTCCAGCGCATGACCATGTATGGACATGAGATCACGGCACCAGCCCGGTCCCGTTAAGTACGTGATGGAAACAATGGCCGATGGAAAATTACCAGCGGCGCACGGACTTACCGCTGTTGCTAGGCAGAGGCGCGGACGCCAGCGTCGAAGCGAGGGTATAAGAGGAGCCCGGCAACAGTAAAAGTGACGGTCAGTAGAGTGCGAATCACGAGGAAAGGCGCGAACACAAGCGAGTGCGGTAGAATCAACGACAAGGAGAGTCAACGTAAGAGTCCAAGGAAGGATCAAAGTGACCCAACCAACAGGCAGCAGTACGACCAAGCAAAGGGAACAAGGGACAACAGGTACCGCTATCGCCAAGGCGATCAAAAGCGACTCAGTGCGTGCGGAGTTGTGTTTGTAGATCAGGCGCGAGCCAGGTCGCGGTGTGCCCTAGAGTTTGGACATGAATTGGAAGGCACCGTGTCCGAAATGCGCAGAGCCCCTGGAGTTTCTGGAGCAGGTCGAATGGTCGGCTGATATGTACGGTCTGGACGTGAATCTGATTCCCAGAGCAATGCCAGAGCTGCTATAGGGCCGGTCGTTGATGTGGTTCATCGCCAATAACCGACAGTGGCAAACATGGGAAGCCTTCGCAGCGAGCTTCCAGGCCTACTTCTTACTGAGGGGTACTTCCAGAAGTTGCTCCAAGAGGTACGGCAAAGGAAGCAAAAATGGGAAGAGTCATTCAAGGACTACATGGTGGGCATGTAGACCTTCATGAGACCCCTCAAATGTACTCCTGAGGAGTAGATGGAGCTCATCCGCGAGAACAGAAACAGATGCGCGGGGAGGGGCGCGAGGAGGTTCGTTTGGCCGATGGACGCCGTCGAACCATCGATACAAAAATCGAAGTGGAGCTGGCGTTCGGGGACAAAGTGGTCTCAATGGCACTTCTTGTGCTGCCGGGAGTCATCGATGCGCTGGTACTAGGCTGGGATTTCATTGCCGCAGTCGGAGCAGAGGTGACCTGTGCGGGGCACAGGGTCGTGATCCCTGCGAGAGGCCGATGGAAAGGGCGGTTGGAAGAAAGGCTGTCAGTGGCAGTATTGGAGGCCAATGAGGAGACCCCGGAACGAATGGCTGACGAGGAGCTCGATGACCCCACGGGAAGCAGGCGCCACGACAGGGCAGAGGAAGGCTCGTTCGAAGAATTTGTGGCCAAGGAATTGGAGGAATTCAAGAGGATGAGAGGGGTATCGAATGTGGCGGTGCATACAATCACAATGAGCGATGCGATTCCGGTTAAACAGCGATACGGTAGTATCAAGTAGTCCTAAGAATATAAAGATGCAGGCGGAGATCAACCGAAAGGTATACAAGCTGCTGGAGATAGGGTGTATCGAGCCATCGAAGTGTCCATATAGTTCCCCCATCGTAATGGTTGAAAAGAAAACTGGTCAATGGAGTTTATGCGTGGACTTCCGACAAATCAATGCAAAGTCTATCAAGGACGGATACCCAATGCCGCGGATTGACTATATTTTAGATCAGCTGAGGGAAGCACGGTTCATCAGTAGCTTGGATTTGAAAGACGGGTATTGGCAAATACCACTGGAAAAGGATAGACGGAAGTTCACAGCCTTCACAGTGCCAAGCAAGGGATTGTTCCAATGGACCAGGTTATTGGTCCGGAAATGATGCCGCATGCTTTTGCATACCAAGACGATATCATCGTTATAGGCTGAACGAAAGAGGAGCACCAACGTAATCTTCAGGAGGTTTTCCGACGCTTAAAAAGGGCCAACTTGAGGTTGAATGTGGAGAAATGCCAGTTCGGCCGAAGGGAGCTGCGGTACCTGGGTCATTTGGTGACGGGAGAAGGCATCTGCACTGATCCGGGAAAGGTGGCCGCCATTGCAGAGCTGAATCCACCGGCGAACGTGAAAGAGCTTCGCCAGTATCTGGGCGTCGCCTCATGGTATCGACGTTTCGTGTCAGGGTTCGCCACCATGGTACAGCCGCTCAGCACATTGCTGAAGAAAAAGGTGAAGTGGGAATGGGCATCAGAGCAACAACAGGCATTTGAGTCCGTGAAGGGTCGGCTGATAGCCGATCCGGTACTAACCTGCCCGGATTTCTCGAAGAAGTTTGTGCTACAGACGTACGCCAGCGACTGTGGATTGGGAGCGATTCTCACCCAAGAAACAGAGAAGGGCGAATGGCTGATCTCATACGCCAGCCGGACGCTGAACAGCGCGGAGAAGAATTACTCGGCTACAGAGAAGGAATGCCTGGCAATTGTGTGGGCCATCAGGAAGCTCAAACCCTATTTGGAAGGGTATCACTTCAAGGTGGTCACCGACCACATGGCATTGAAATGGCTCAACAGCATAGAGAGCCCGACGGGGAGAATCGCAAGATGGGTGCTAGAGTTGCAGCAATACGACTTCGAAATAGCGTATAGGAAGGGGCAACAGAACATAGTGGCTGACGCGCTATCTCGACAGCCCATGGAAGAGCGATTTATGCGAGCCGAGGACGTTGGACAGGAGCCCGAAGAGCAATGCTCATGGATAAAAAAGGTCAAGGAGAAGATGAGAAAGGAGCCGGCCATGTTCCCGGACTATGTGGAGGAGGCAGGTGGAGTGTACCGGCATATCCCGCACCGGGCCGGCGACGAAGAAGTAGTAGCTTGGAAGCTTTGGTGCTGGTGGACCGGTTTTCAAAGTGGACCGAGCCAATGAGAAATGCCACGGCAGAAGCCCTGATAAAGGCTTTCAGAGAACGAATATTGGCCCGGTTCGGCGTACCCAAGGTGATGATCACCGACAATGGAGTACAATTCACCAGTCGGGCGTTTAAAAAGTTTCTGGATCAGATGGGAGTTAGATACCAGTTTACGGCAGTTTACGGGATTCGCATCTTTTGCAGGCTGCCGAAGGCTTTGTACGATGAGGAAACACTCGGCACGGGTCAGAAGACAAACACTCCAGACGAACACGCGATAAAGCTGAAAGAACTTTTTCAGCTGGTAGGGCGAAATTTGGAAAGAGCAGCCCAGGATCAGGAAAGATATTACAACTTACGAAAGAGAGCTTGGAAGCCTAAGGTCGGAGAAAGGGTGTGGATTAAACAGCACCACCTGTCTAACGCAGACGAGGGGCTCGCAGCAAAATTGGCCCGAAGGTATGCCGGTCCCTACCAGATCACTGATTTCGTGTCACCATCAGTCACCTTCACGTTCTTAACGGGACCGGGCTGGTGGCGTGATCTCATGTCCATACATGGTCATGCCCTGGACCACTGCCGGACCGCTCCCGCCATTACTACTTCTAGCCATTGTCTTGTCGTTAATAATCCAATATTGTTGTCTTGCAATTGCCCTTAATGCTTGGGCACCGCAATGCAGATTTTCCTCATGAAGTTCTCGCATAATCATTTTGACTAGTGGGTCGTTGTACGGTAGCAGGATTGGGTGTTTTGCGTTGAACGGAATTTGAGCTTCTTCGAGTCTTCCGCCAACTCGGATGAGGTCATCATCTCCTAGTATGGGAGATAACGAAATGATCGAACTTCACTTTTTTATAGCGTTTTAGCTGTTTTAAATCCGCTGTGAACTCAACTTGTTGAATCGTTCGTAGGATCATAGTGCGAGCACGTCTTAGTTCTCCTGCGCAAAGTGTCGTTGCAGGTGCTCTAATTTTGTAGCAGAAGCGAAACATGTACGCTACGATACGTTGTAGTTTGTTGAACGAGTTGCTATGTCTGCATGTGTATAACTCTTCTCCGAGAGAGCTAGATGCGATTGACAAGCTGACATGCTTAGCCTTTCTCTCGAGATCGCCGGGCTCAATGATGGCTGGTTTTGTCCATTTATCTCCCGATCCGTGCAAGAATAATGGTCCGTATAGCCATAGACTATGATCCCTTAGCTTGCTTGCTAGGATTCCTCTTGAAAGGACATCTGCTGCGTTGTTGGCTGATGAAACGTGACGCCATTGTAATTGGTTAGTCAATGCCTGGATTTTGGCGATTCGATTTGCCACGAAGGTGTGGTATGTGGACGCCGATGCGTTAATCCAGGACAGTACAACGGTGGAATCAGTCCAGAAGCTTCCTGATACTGTGTCAAGGTTCATATGGAGATCCCTTCTAACTCGATTGGTGAGTTCGGCACCTAACACTGCAGCGCACAGTTCTAGACGTGGTAGAGATTGTTTGGCGGTGGGTGCTACTCGAGACTTTGAGCATAATAGTCGTACAGAGACTTGATTGTTTTTGTAGGTGGCTCGTACGTACACTGCCGCACCATAAGCTCGTTCCGATGCGTCTACAAAGGTATGTAGATGGTGACTGGCACTTTTCCATCATATACGTGCCGGGGAATCTCCATTGAGTTTAATGATTGTAGGTCCTCCCGGTACTCCATCCATTCGTTTTGGAGTTGTAATGGTAGTTCATCGTCCCAATCGAGTTTAATCTCCCAGAGCTGTTGCATAAATATTTTTGCCTTGACTATCACTGGGGCAAAGAGACCCAGTGGGTCAAAGATTTGGGCCAATTCTGAGCACACCACCCTTTTGGTGATGCGTGTTGCATGGCTTTTTGTGGTTCGTCCTCGCAGTTGGTCTTGTTTTGGCATCCAAATGAGACCCAGCGTTTTAACGCTGTATTGCTCTAATGTTTCACCTAGTTTGACGTCGTTGACAACGTCCTCTTTAGGGATTCCTTGCAAGAGCTGGTCGTTGTTGGAGCACCATTTCCGAAGTTTAAGGCCGCACGGTAGCAATCGGAAAATGGGAGTTTTACTATCAACCTGCCATCCGATGCTGTTTGTAAGTTCTCTAAAAAGTGAGCTTCGCAATGTGCTTCGATTGGCGTGCGTGGTTTTTCTTCCGTCTCTAAGTTGTCCAGAGTCCAGAATTTTTCCATTAGCTCGTTGAGTCCAATTGCACAAATGGATGCGGAGTTGTGTGCAGACCTGATTTTTCCTGCCACAATCCATCCCAATTTTGTATTTTGCAGCAACGGGCCTTCTGAATTTGGCTGTTTTTGATCTGGGAGTAGTAGCGAGGTGAGGTAGTACGAATGCTTCAATTCTTTGCGTAAATCCGCCGTGAAGGGATTTTATTAGAACATTTACTCGTGCTCTGCTGGTCTTTGACTGACCTCCAATTCCTTCGATGCGTAATGTTGTATCATTAATTTTTACTGACAATATTGATGCCATTCGCTCAGAGATCAGGTTGATCTGTGATCCTGAATCCAGCAGGGCTCTGAAATTGGCTCTCTGTCCATTGTTTGCTTCTACTGCTACTTTTGCTGTGGCTAACAGGTTGTAATTATTGTTACTTGCTGCGCCAACCGTCGGTGCTCTTGGTTCTGTACTTACGGCCGATGGTATGTCCAAGTGCAGCAGTGTATTGGGTTTTTTGTCGCACTTGAACCATGTCCGACCTGGGCATGCATTTGTTTTGTGGTTTGTTTTAAAACAGTTGACACACAATTTCCGCTTTTGGACCCAATTTAGTCGTTCTGATGGTGATTTGGAGCGAAACTCATCGCATCCGTATAGCCAATGGCTTGCCTTCTTGCAGAATGAGCAGAGAGGCGTCTTCGATTTTCCAGTGTTTACGGTTGCACATGTTGTGCCTTTTGGCTCTTTCCTTGACATTTGTGTCTTTTTGCCTGTTCCTAGAACTCGAACTCTTTGTTCTAGGAACTGAAGCATTGTGTCCAAGGCCTGTCCAAGTACTTCCTTGGAGCTTCCCAAAGATTGCTCGTACAATACTCTGTTAGTGACATCCAGCTTATTTTTGATGACGGCAATCAATATTGGATCCCATGTGGATATATTGATGCCCAATCCCTTTAGTGATGCCAGGGATTCGATAGCTGTAACGTACAACTCTTTAAATGACTTGGAGTCGTCATTAACTGTATTATAATATAGGAAGCGGTTCAATACCGTGCTAGCGACGTCTCTGGGATTGTTGTATGTATCAATCAGAATTTCCCAGGCGCTCACATAGTTTTCTTCCTTTAGATCGATATGTCGGATCAATCTTACTGCCTCTCCTGTTACGGTTGTTTTCAGATACCACATCTTCCGAACTGTGGGCATGTTTGTTTCATGTAACATACATGAAAACAGGTCACATAACTGGGACCATTTCAGTATGTCCCCATCAAACTTGGGAATGTTAATGCGTGGAAGCTGCACGTCATTATTGTTTGATGTGGCTGGTTTTGACAATGCTCTTTGTACATCTTTTTCCAGGGTCAGGTAGGCTTTCATGTTGTATCCTCCTTCTTCTGGGTTGTCATTATCCTCGTGGATAGTAAAATGGACTTCTTGTGCTTGAGTCCATAGTGATGGCAATTTGCTGTAAGCATCCATGAATTGCTGGCTCCGACCATTTGATTGTGGTTTGACATTTTGACCCACATGAGCACTTGATGCCTGATTTAGCTTGTCCATGCGTTCAGTAAAGATCGCAACGTATGTTTTCAGTGCTTTACGTAAGTCTTTACGAAATTTGGTGTAATGATCGGTGTTTCGTCATGTCGTCGTCTTAGTCAATGTTTTGTGTTAACATTATTTTTGAATTCTTGAAGTCTAGTGTAAGTAGGTTACGGCAAAGCGGGAGCGCAATAAAAGCTCGCTCAAAGCGAATTCACCCCGCTTTTCCACCGTAGGTTAGCTAGGCATAGAACGAATTGTAATGAATTTTAGAATATAATCGTTGAAATTTAATTCGATCGAGCGCACCAAGAACTTCAATCGTCCCGCAGTTTAATAAATCTTTACGCCACCCAAGTATTTCGGTATTTCGCGTTTAGAAAAACTATTCTAAATTTTCATGGCGCCCCCGGGTGGACGTAAAGAATAAATTAAAAAGGCAACAAATAAAAGTGACAGTGACACAGTGTAAAAAGAGTGTAACAAAAAATACATACACATACAGAAAGTTATAATAAATGACTAGTTTATCCTATTATAGAATAAAAGTGTTGTTTGTGTATCCAAATCCTTGCGAAAACTATCGTGTCGGTCGCGCAGTACCCTCACCGCCTGTTGCTGATCGCGGCTGCTACCCTGCCGCCATACCTGCTGCTTCACCGTTGCTGCTGCCTATACTTGCTGTTTCACCGTGCGCCATTCCTGCTGCTTCCAGAACAGACCCCGCAGCTTCCACCTAGAAGACGAATGGCCCCTTGTGAGCAGAGCCTGAGTTATTTCTGCAAAGAATTGAAAGCTAGAGCCGAAGACATACAAATAAACATTTATAAATTGTTTTGTGCTGGAAAAATTGCACCTCGCTTTCAATTCTTGGCACACCGGTGCATTCTTTCGTCTCTCGCTTTCGCTTATCCGCCGTTGCTTGCTGTATATTTAGTGGGAGAATTTTCGTTGCCGCGCTTGATCAAAACGGAGCGCCAAGTGACGCGCTACCCTGTTTTTTGAGGGTATATTATTTCGGCACTCACTTTGAAAGTGACGCGCTACCCTATAATCTTAGGGTATATTGTCATTTATTATTTATTTATGTACTAAAAAATATTGGTTGTCGTCGCCTAGATTATAAATAGTAAAATGGCACAAGAAAATAAGTCTGTTCTCGATGACTTAAAAAGTAAGCTCAAAAACCGAGTCAAAAGCATTCGCCGCTTAGAGGATCGATTAGAGGGTGGGTCGAATCCATTGCAATTGACAGAGCTACAATGCAGACTCGATGTTCTGAATACTGCTATTAACAAGGCACACCTATTGCAGGGCAAATATAAGAAGTTGATAGCAAAGATGAAATTGGAGTCGAGCTGGAAGAAATGGCCATTGTAATCAAGGCAAAGATAATGTCGCTTATCGATGCCTTGAAGCTAACAAGCGATACGCAGCCCTCGGTATCAGCTTCTACGGCCCCAACTCGTGCTCGACTTCCGAAATCGTCCCTACCAAAATTTAGTGGTAAATATTCGGAGTTTAAAAATTTTATTAGCCATTTTGAGACTTTTGTTCATAATTATGATAATATACCGGTGATTGAAAAATTTAATGTCACCGAGGACAATTATGCAAAGGCCATGGCCAGCCTAAAGCGAGTATACAACAACGAGTGTCTAATATTTTCGAACCAAGTCTCCGCACTGTTTAATCTGCCAAAAATCTCGCTACAGTCCGCATCGTCCCTAAGAAGCCTCATCGATACAGTGTCATCGATCTATGGTTCATTATTATCGATAGGAGACGATACGAAGATTTCGAATGCAATGCTCATTCATCTCGTTTTGAACAGAGTCGACCCAGTGACTAGACAGAAGTTGGAAGAACAGCTTGACTTCGAAAAGTTGCCGCTTTGGTCCGACTTTGAAAAAGTTTTAAATCGTCGATACCAGCATTTGTCTGCGGAAGAGTCGACAAAGCCAAGGCACGAAAAAGTCATGCCAAGCAAGGCGCACAATCGCAGTTCATATGAAAAGGTTCGAGTTCACAAAGTCTGCGTCCTTATGTATAAATTGTCTGCAAAAGGGTCACACTGTTGTAAGATGCAAGGTTGCCAAATGTCGAGTTTGTGGCCGCTCACATCACACATTGTTGCATCGATACACAGTGACTGATAATAATCTCGCGTTGCCCCCACCCCCAGAGAGTTCGTCTCCTCCTTTAAATCAGGACCACCCTTCCACCTCTCATCTCTCCACCTCTCACCTCTCTGCATGCGACTTCGTTGGACAGGGTGATTTTGGCTACGTCGATCGTAAGCGATAGAACAAAAAACGGTGAACATATTTTGGCCAGAGCTCTCCTGGACTCTGGATCCCAAACAAACTTCATCACGGAAGACTTCGCCCACCGCTTACAGATCCGTAGAGAGGAGTCGTGTATTACCTTGCTTGGTATTGGTGAATCCAATTCTCAAGTTAAGAATAAAATACACACTGTGGTGAAGTCACGCATAAATGGTAGTGAGTTCTCCTTTGATTTCTGGATCCTGAAATCAATTTCAGGTTATAACCCTGACCAGTCAGTTAATGTAACTGATTGGAAAATCCCAGAGAACCTACCACTGGCAGACCCCTATTTCTACAAGCCACAAAGAATAGACATGCTGATTGGAGCTGAATCATTCTTTGAGTTATTAGCTGTTGGTCAAATCAAGCAAGGTCCTGACTTTCCAACTCTTTAGAAGATCCTTCATGGCTGGGTTGTTTCGGGAAAATATGTTTCCAAATGTTCTACCCCCCAAACTGCAAGCAGTTTTAGTTGCAGTGAAGAGTTGTTAGGACCTTGCAAAAATTCTGGTCATTGGAAGAAATACCATCTCCAAAGCAAATTATTTCGCCTGAGCACACGTTATGTGAAAAGCACTTTCAGAAGAATACTCAGGTATTGCCCTCAGGTCGGTTTGAAGTAAGGCTGCCGACATACTGTCGGTGACATCGATGTTGTTCGACCACCTTGGATTGTTAAGTCCTATCGTCATAAAGGGCAAGATCCTATTGCAGGAACTCTGGCTTAACAAACTAGATTGAGATGAGTCGATTCCGATACATTTGGAAACAGCATGGACTATGTTGAAAAATATACTATATATACTATATAATCTATACCGCGGTTTGTGTATTCCGCTCCGATGTCACCGGTCTAGATACATGCCTTCGATGACGCCTCCATGAGAGCTTATGGAGCGTGCGTCTATGCCCGCAGCAGCACTGCAGAATGTTTAAAAATATCATTGTTGACTTCAAAGTCCAAATTGGAGCCGCTCAAGACCAAAACATTCCCACGTATTGAGTTATGTGCCGCTCACCTTTTCGCAGATCTCTGTAACATAATCAATCCCCTATAAAATTTCCCTATCGAACGAGATGTTTATGGGTCAGACTCTGAAGTAACTCTTCATTGGATTCGGTCGCATCCATCTTCGTTGTCGACCCAGCAGATATTGTGTCAAGAGGTTGTGACGTCAAGGAAATCGTCCAGTCAATCTGGTTCGAAGTACCCGCATTTCTAAAGGATGAAGAAGAAAACTGGCCTTAAAACCCATATTTTGAGCCTTCAGAAGATGTTGAGCTGGAAAAGAGGAAGAACGCGGTCGGGCTGACCGCTGCCGTGGAAATTTCGGATTTAGTAGATGTCATCGAGGGATTTTCGTCACACCTCAAGCTACTTAGAGTGTTTTGTTATATGTTCCGCTTTATAAGAAAATGTAAGAACCCGAGCATGACGTTTGAAAAAACGGTCTCACCAACCGAGTATGATGAAGCCTTTCGCAAAATTGTTGAAACCACCCAACATCACGAGTATCGTGAAAAAATCGAGAAAGCTCGGAAAGGATCTAGAGTTGGTCCTAATCTTCAGCGGTTGAACCCATTCATCCATGAAGACTCTGGTACTTGGTTTACTTTTTCGTTGTTGTGAGTAGGGGGGCGACTAGCTAAAGCTCCTATATCATACGATGCCAAGTTTTCGTTACTTTTGACAAAGCGCTCGCAATTCGTGCGGAGCTATGTTCGTTGGCGGCGATGGTCCCGCAAATATGTCCTGGGGCTGCAAATTCGGGGCAAGTGGCACCAACGGAAGCCCGACATCAAGGAGGGAGACCTCGTTCTCGTGGCCGAGGACAACATGCCTCCACAGGAGTGGCTCCTCGGGAGAGTCATGCCGGGGAGGACGGCATGGTCAGAGTCGTGGACATTAGGAGGAGCGATAGAGGCGTTTTTCGGCGGCCCATCCACAAGTTAGCGCCGCTACAGTGTTGTTGAACCCGCGCAGGCCTTCAACGGGGCCGGTGTTTCGTCATGTCGTCGTCTTAGTCAATGTTTTATGGTAAGATTATTTTTGAATTCTTGAAGTCTAGTGTAAGTAGGTTAGGGCAAAGCCGGAGCGCAATAAAAGCTCGCTCAAAGCGAATTCACCCCGCTTTGCCACCGTAGGTTAGCTAGGCATAAAACGAATTGTAATGAATTTTAGAATATAATCGTTGAAATTTAATTCGATCGAGCGCACCAAGAACTTCAATCGTTTTCAATCATTTTAATAAATCTTTACGCCACCCAAGTATTTCGGTATTTCGCATTTAGAAAAACTATTCCAAATTTTCAATCGGTTTTGTATGGCTTTGATATTTTGGTGTCGATTTCGTTAAATCGATTCCATGCATCCTCGAGAGCCGCCTTTTTAGTTTGGAAGTACGTTATATTTTGCTTCCTTTCTGGGGAGCCTTTTTTGAAGTTCCTAATGATCTTTGAAATTTCATCTCCAATTTCTTGCTGCTCATTTAATGCCTCTGTGGCGGCAGCGTGTTCCTCCTTGTCTGAATCCATTTTGCCTCTTACTTTTTACTTGGACCCGTTGGGAGTATTTTATTTGCTCTGCAGCTGGATACGCTCCTATTCGCAACCGGTGTTGGTCAAAGTAAAAGTACAGACGACGTATAGGATGGAGGATTGAGCTGTTTCAATGGTGAAACACACTTGTGATCTTGATCTTCTTAATCGTTGATCTTGCTGGCTGATGATCTGAAAGTGACAGATCTGCCAAATGATTCTACTTATTGGTAGGAGATTCTACCGTAGGTATGTGGCTTGCTGCCAGTTTTTGTTGAAGAGTCCTGGTGACTTCTTCAGTGTGATCCGCAGGTTATATCCTTTCCTGTCACTTGTTGGACAGTTTGTAGAGGATTTCCTGCGTCGGGGTCACCAAATGTCAATGTGTGTTTGTGTGTGTGTGATTTGGTATGCATACGGTACATAAACCGTTTAAAAATTTGTCGTCGCAACTAGAACTTGAACCAGTTGGACTGCGGAGAGGATTTCCTACGTCGAGCAAAGTGAGGGTCTGAAGGCACAGCGACAGCCACTGATGATTGCAGTTGTGGAAAATGAGTGAACAGGCAGTGATGGTACTGTTTCTGATACTGATTTTATTCAACAAACTTAAATTCTATTTATAGGTAACAAAAGGTACAGAAAGTGCTGAGTCTAGTAAGAATATGGTAAAAGGGAATTGGAATTAATATTGAATTAATTTGGATTTAATATGATATTGTGTTATTGGGCAATTGTGATAGTCATCAATTGCACCAGTGCTATAGCCCTGTGAAGAGCGATCGCATCGTTGGCAGAAATTGCTGCAGAAGCGGTTATTGTTGACTCAGCTACAATGCTTTGTCGTTTGTTATTATGTCTCCCGTTACATGGGTCGATCTGACTTATTCGATAAGTGTATATTATGTAACATTAATAAATGCATAAATATTCGACTGAACACCATGCTTTGGGGAAGTGTCCCAACCTCAGCATTGCATTCAGTATTTGTAGCAGGTACACAAGCGCTCTGAGTGGCATAAAGTTATATGTATGCAATATATATAAATAAATATATAAGCGCGTACATATACGCTGTGACAGATTTATGACATAATTACCAGCAGTTCTGGTGCGGGCCAGTGTCCCATACGGGCTTGACTACTGTCTATTCCCGCTGGCCTAGTAGCGGGCTAGGCGAAGCTGGTGCAATGAAATACACTGCAAGGGACACACATAGCCAATGCCTTGCTCGCACGGTCTAGTCAAAGGGTCAGAAAAGGCTGATGCAAAGAAATGGCACTTGCCTAGCCCATGGTTGGCCCAAGCGTATGCAAAGTCATGCCACTGCTATCCCATCGTTGGCCTAAGCTAATGCATGGACTGATGCATAAACAGAAAAGAGAGGAAAAGAGGGCACAGCTTCGTAGTCAAATGAAAAACAAAAACAGAAAAAGAAAATGAAACAAAAAATTGAGGCCTTGTGCATTTTTTTAGTGTAATTTTTCTTCTTTTTCTCTCCATTATTCTGCAGTCTTCGTATTCGAGCGCGTGCATAAGAATTGTTTCGTTTTCGCGAGTGGAAGTTTCTTCAGCTAAGTAATCAAATATATTTATAAATCTAAGTTAAATTAATTATTAGCATAGACAAAGTGTTTATTTATCAAATGAATATGTGCCTACTGTATGTACATGTAGGGTATATTCAAAAACCGTGCTTATGAGCACTGCAGTTAACTAAAAAGCAGTGAAATATTTTTGAGGCTGCGATGTACATATTGTGCCTTTGCACCGTTTTTTTCAGCGGCACGCGGCACGCCGTCTGCTTTTTGCTAAATACATATTTGTACATAGAATACAATTTTTCAGCTTATATATTGTTGTTTTTGCATGTTACTTTTTATATATTTTCATACACATTATTATATTAATTTATTATAAGTACTATTATGACGAAGGTAAGCAAGAGGAATTTAAAAAGATTAATAAAAAAAAGAAAAAGAGAGGGTATGAAACAAATTCAGACATCATGTTATAGGCTGTTTACATTGGGGCTGCGTCATGCTTCTTTGCGTCTTGCCGGAGACGTAGTTTTTATACCCATACTCAAAAAAGAGTTAAGGGGTATATTAGATTTGTGGTAAAAGTGGATGTGTGTAACACAGAGAAGGAAAATTTTCCGACCGCATAAAGTATATATATTCTTGATCAGCATCAATAGCCGAGTCGATATAGCCATGTCTGTCTGTCCGTCTGTCTGTCTGTCTGTCTGTCTGTCTGTCTGTCTGTCTGTCTCGATGAGCGCCTAGATCTCAGAGACTAAAAGAGCTAGGGCAACCAAATTTGGTTTCCAGACTCATGTGATATCCCACTGCTACAAGTGTATTTCAAAATTTCGCCCCGCCCCCTTCCGCTCCCACAAAGGACGAAAATCTGTGGCAGACACATTTTTAAAGATACGATAAAACTAAAAACGCATTATCGTAGAGAATGACCATATCTACCAGACTGCCGAATCTGAATCAGATCGGGTCATAATTATAGCCAGAATGAAGAAATTAATTTTCAGATGCTTCCCTTGCCCCCTCCTGCCTACGACCCAGCAACTCATTTTCCTTCTCGCTCGCACACTCTGCCGCGTTCAGTGCGCGAGCAACCCCTAGCGGAGGAGATGTAGAATCTAAATGGTACGTGTAGAATCTACATGTTAGATGTAGAATATACATAATATATGTAGATGTAGATAACAGATGTAGCAAAAAAATGTAAAATGTAAAATTTTTTTTTTAATTCTAAAATTCTAAAAAAATCTTGCTCCAAAATGTAAACACTGACTGAGTACGGGTATAAGTAGAGTCGCGTCCCCAGAAGCGACTCACACGTTCCTTCTCGTTTTTACATAGGTTAAGCATAGGGTGGCAAAAGGAAAAGGATAAGGAAACACATGCGATTAAAAATGATGATAAAATTGTAATATATAATATAAATGCAAAATCTTAACAAGTTGTATAGTGTGCATAACGTTTCGAGAAAATGTGATTAGAATTTAAATGTTGGGTCATTTTACAAGTCCGATTGTCTGACTAAAATTGATATTTATAGCCTATTCCCACAGGCCACCATCCATTTCGGGGATGGTCCGTAAGGTTTTGCCGTTCCGAAAATTTCCCAGTTATTCCACCATCCATCTGGGATATTCCTAATTCGCACGTTTCTGTGCGGTATTTTTTCGATAATTGTCAAATGCAACCATAAATATATGACATTCACAACAAAAATATCGGAATTCACTACGAAAATGTAAACAATGACAGACAGGAAAATGGTAAAAAAAAACAACAAAACCCATTCTCACCCGAGCAAGCAAACAAAAATTATTAATTAAAAATGGAAAAGGCAGAAAATGGCGGTGGTAAGTTTAATGGATGTATTTTTAATTTATAACAATATCATTAATACTACATAACAATGCAGCAAACAAAAGAACAGCTGGTGGCAGGTTGAAGTGGTCTGCCGAGATTGAGAACCTGCTTATAGATGTCTGGCAGGAGAAGATCGACGATATTCGCGGACCACGGAAGAATTCCCATATATATACGGAGATGGCCCATTCCATGAAGGAGGCTGGGCTCGACATGGAGTGGCCAGAAGTTCGAACAAAGATAGAAAATTTGACGAAAAAATACAAGTTCCTGGGGTGCCACAGAAATCACTAGTGTGTATGTAAATATTTATTTATATTGTAAACAAAAAATTGTCAAGAGTACTAATATTCATATTTTGCAGGACGGAAAAAAATAGAATTGGACCAAGCGGGGTACCATCGGGATGGCAGCATTATGATAAGCTAAACTCGTTCCTTGGATCATTTCGTATAAACAATGTTGACCAAAATACATTAGACAACCACAGTAAGTTAAATTAATTTTGTGTTCTTTAAAATTTATTAATAAAGACGTTGATTTGCAGACATTGACGAATACTTTTTGGAGTCTGTCGAGGTAGACCCTGACGGCTCAAACTGCAGTTCAAGCATAGTTTCTGCGGCCCCCGACCAAGCGCGCAAAACAGGACGCCAGGCAGTGCTTCTGAGCATTGCACGGGAAAGGCTGGACATACAAAAAGCCCAGCAAAAAACAGACGACACACGGACAGAAATACTCCAGCAAATGGCGAGCAGCAACGATACATTTCAAAGTGAACTGCTGCAATTTCTTCGAGAGTCCAAGGCCAACAATAATTAATTCCTAATATATTTAATACTACGTATAATGAAAAGTTACATAAAGTCACAATCAAGAGCACAATGTTGTCATCAGCTGTTTTCCATGGATGGTGGATTGTGGATGGTGGCAGTGGGAATCGCAGTTTCACATTTGTCAAAAATTCCCACCGTTCCTCATAGATATGCTGTGTGGGAAATGGCTATTAGGTGGTGGTCAATACCTGCATATTGGTTTGAAACAGAAATTTTAAAAAGTGGCCAAGATTTTGAAGCTACATCCAGCCGAAGTCACAATGTGAGCACATACCAACAGATCGAAGACCAGCACAAAGGTGCGCTTATACAATAAGTATATAAAATAAGATTAAATAAATAAATATTTTCTCAGCATAAATACACAACGAAATTTCCTGCCCCGCGTTACCGGTGCACACCGATCACCTTACCGGGGACATCAGACACTAGTGAGAGGCGAGTGCATTAGGAAAGCCGCCGCCAACAGGCAATCTAGTTGACACTATAAGTTTACGTAAGAACCTCCCAACCTTTCGAGATGGAAATAGATATCTGTAAGACTTTGGTGGGAAAATCAATGACAGGCGGATCCATATAAAACTGCCATCAAAATTGAATAGAAAAGCTAAACTCAACAATAATTCACTAACGTAGTCTGGGCGCGAAAACAATCGCAAAAGTAAACGCAGTGCCGACCCTAAAAGTGCCGTTTAACCGTGAATCATTGCCAAAACCAACAGAAAACCAGTATGGAATATCACGACGTGGAAAAACGAGAGGAGGCATACCCTGCGGGACACTTTTCCAATCCAGGGGTCAGCACCGGCTGGATCCACAAACTCCGTCGGGACGAGTTTGAAGTCCTCGCTGAAGAATTCGGATTCGGCAGAGAAGGAACGGTTGATGAGCGCAGAAAGAAATCGCCGCACTAGTCGCCGGGCCACTCGCCCAAGAAGCCTGTGTTCGCTTAGGAGAGTTCGAGAGCGCTATGGCAAACCAGCCTCACGCTCTCGCTCAAAATCACCACTGCCCACTACTCCTGGACCATCGGACACTGGCCAAATGGATCCCAAGACCGAATTGCCCCCACGGTCTTTTTAACAACTGGAAGACCAAATCCGAGCCCGCAAGCAGGTGTCAGGGGAACTTTTCAAAGAATTCCTCATCGAAATACGGCTACTCATGTACCACGCCAGGTACGACGCAGCCAAGGAGCTCAGCAGGATCTACGACAACGCCCTCCCAGCATACCAGATGTACGTCCGCCGCTACGACCTGCGAGACTTGTCACAGCTAACACTGCTGTCCACGGAGTTGGAGAGTATTCAAGCGCGGGCAATCCCGACACCACCACCCGACACCAGAACACGTCGGGAAACGACTCGCGTCGTCGACTGACACTGGATCAGCCGGGAACGACGTCTCCCCGACCCACGAATAAAAACCCCGCTACATATGAACGAGAACCAGATAGTGGCAATGGTAACCATACGAGGGCATGCAACAGAAGCCACCGTAGACACAGGGGCATCCCGAAGCTTCCTCAGTGTAAACCCCACCCGACAACTACACAACAACATCAACCTGCAACCTATACATGCGTCCGCAAACGCCGGCCGACGGCTCGGTCCGAGAGATCACTCAAATTCTACTGGCGCACATCAGGCTGGACCAAAGAGAAGTTCAACTACCCCTACTGGTCCTACCAAACATGTTGGCATGGACTTCCAATGTGCCATTGAAACAACGATCCAGTGCGGTATCACACTTCTACAATTACGAGACCAGTGACCTACACCACCTATCCATACCGTTCCAACCATCAGCATACAAAGCATCGAACCCCGACACCAGAAACCGAAGGCAACGGCAGCCGTCAATCGTCCAATCCCAACGATTTCGGCACCCAGCAGCGCCAACATGGCACCCAAACAAGCCCCAGCAAACACACGACCACGACCTAACCCAACGAATAAAACAACCAAGATCACCACGAAGAAAACACCACAACGGAGATCACGAATCCGAAGCCAACACCAAGAAAAAACACTAGTCACACGATCACTACGGAGCAACCGCGTCCTATGCCAACCACAGGGGACACATACCCCAAAGAAACTACGAAAATCTCACACAGGAGACAAGCCCTAACGCACTGGCACCCGGCACTCGACACAGGAAGCCCAGATCACAGACCAGCAACAGAGCACGTAAGTACTATCTCCTCCAAGGAGAAAGTGAACACAAAGTCACCCTCAGAGACGACAATCAGCCCTCAACCAAGACAACAATATCGACACCGACCACAGCCGCAACAGATCGACAGCCCAGCAACAAGGGAAACAGCCACACTGACCCCTCACTGGTCGGGGCCCATAATTTTTTTTTTTTTTTGTAATTACATGATTTTATTTTTTAATCTTCCCTAATAGAGACTTACGACAAGTATGCAAATCTTAATCTAATATGTTTATTTAATTAATTACACTTAATTACTTAGAGTAGGTCCCTAGCCAGGTATTATTACTGGGTGGTTTCTTCTCCGGAGTCGTGTATGGCTAGTGTGCCAAGTTAAAGACTGCGCAAGTCTATTAGGATGGGCTTGAAGCTTTGCCTGATACTTCGCTTTCACTTTGGCAATCTTTAACTGATCCTACATTTAAGTCTTTATGGATATTTTCATTCCGTATGTACCATGGTGCCCCAGTGATAGTTCTTAGTATCTTCGATTCAGCGCTCTGGATTATTTCTAAATTACTAACGCAAGCATTTCCTCATAGCTCGGAGCCGGGTGTCCAGATGGGTTTGAGAACTGCATTGTACTAAAGTACTTTATACTCCAGTTTTAGTGGTGAACGGGTGTTTATTAGCCAATGTAGATTACTAGCTTTAAATTTAAGTAGATTTCTTTTCGCTTCGATGTGTTTACGCCAAGTAAGCCTTCTATCCAGATGAACACCAAGGTATGTTACTTCGGTGGTTTGTGGAATGTTGATGTTGTTGTTGACCTATCTCAGGCTGGGATATGCATCAGTCTGTCCAGGGTCCGCTACAAGAAAATTTGTAGATTGTAGGTGACTTTTTAGGTTCGGAGCGGCCTGATCGTAAGAGAGGTAGGGGACAGGGGGAGCATTGTAGCCGACGAAAAATACTTCAGAAGCGTGGTTGGTGTTGTGCTGACGTTGTTATATTTTGTATTACTTAATTCTTTTGTTTACAGTTTTTACGAGTGCATCTGGTTACTTGACCGGTAGGCTGGGGTCTTGTATTGAGGGACTGCCTGGTGCAGTGTCTTGTGTTCGGGCTGATGGACTGCCTACTCGCCTACTCGGCATCGCGGAAGGTGATAGCGGAGTTTGGGACGGTAGGTCGGTAACTTTTATGCAGGCTTGACTTATTGTGAAAAAACGCAAGTGATATTTCTTATCTAGGTCGTCGATTGCGAAATGTCTCAAGAGGTGGACTGTTTTTAAATTGTTGTGTGGACAAAAATGTGTAGAGTGGTTTATCGAGAGTTCTTAATTAATTGTGTGCGTTGCTTAAGGTGCTGACACACCGCTATTTGGGGAAAACCGTGGCTAGAGCCATGGTTCGTTCACTCTGTGTATATCAGTTTGATTCTTGTCTTCCACCAGCGTGGATGCGCTGACTCTCCGCGTTTGTGGCAAGTTTGTCTGTTTAACGTAAAAGTTACATGCTTGCACTTTTTCTCGTTTACGCGTATGCGCCAGTCTGCCAGCCATTTTTCTAAGGCTACGAGATGAGACGATAAGTGTTCCGTGGCCCTAGTTGGACACTTGGAACGACTTAGTATGGAGGTATCATCAGCAAATGTCGAAGTTGTTGTTAGGCTGTTTGTCGGTAGATCTGCTGTGAATATGATATACAGTGTCGGTCCAAGCACGCTGCCGGTGTACCGCACCAGCTTCAATTGGATGATATTCAGAGAGGAAATCTTTGCATCGTACTGCGAAAGTTCTTTGCTGTAGGTATGACTCGAATATTCCATTCCACCCTTGATGTTCTAGGCGTTGTTTGATACGATTCAGGAGCAGCTTTTCCAAAATCTTTGAAAGGCAAGGCAATAGGCTGATATAGACGTGTACGCCGCCGCGCCACGCCGCCGCCGATTTTTACTTTTCTGATGCGCCGCCGCCGACTCACGAAAATATCGGCGCGGCGGCGGCGGCGTTCGGCGTCATACATTTTTGTAATGGGACGTTGATTTGTGGACGGACAATTATAGAAGAAGAAGTTATATAACATTTACATTCCATTATCAGTCACCGAATTTTGGTATGAAGCATTTCACGCTGGAAACAAAATACTTGTCAAAATCTCACGCCGCAAGTAATATTTTAACAGAGCTTCAAGATGTAACTCAAATTTATAATTTGCAAATGGAATCTAATTTCGTCGTAACCGACCAAGGTAGCAATATCAAAAAAGCTATTAATTTGGGGTGTTTAAAGAACCATTTCTGCCTTGGACATGGACTACACAATTTGCTAAATGTAGATGCCTACAATTCCGTGTCGGAAATTAAAAACTTAATTGTGAAGTGCAAAAGCATTGTGAGAGCTTTACGATTTAAGACACATGTTTTAAGATGTCAAGCTGACGCACTTCAAAATGAAGTTTTGTCAAATATCGACAATTTAGAAGAGCTGCTTGCATCCGAAGACACTGAATGGGTTGACTACGATGATGATTTTGGACCGTTGGATGATGTTCCCTTGCAAACTTATAAAAACATTAACAACACTAATGACTTGCGAAGTAGTTTGGTGGACAAGAGGAATGTTTCTCTTAAAAACTCGGTCCCAACTAGGTGGCACAGCGTTTTAGCCATGCTTCACAGTCTTGGGTGCCAAAGAGCTGCAATAAATAAATTGCTCACTAGCAGCAACAAGATTGATTTGATACTATTAGAGACTGAAGTACAGCTTTTATATAAACTTCGTGACTTCTTGCAAAAATTTAAAGACGCAGTAAATATTCTGTCTGGAGATTTGTATTCATCCATAAGCCTTGCGTTAGTTATCAGAACAGAGATCGTCTCTATTTTAGGTGAAGCTGAGAGCAATGAACCACTTTCATTGTTTGAAATGAAAAGAGATTCCCAATATCAGATATTCTAGTCTGCGCATCCTTACTAGATCCGCGATTCAGCTCTCTAGATTGTGTGTTAGAGTACTGTAAAGACCAAAATTTAACAAAATCTGATTTTTTGTTAAAAATGTTTAAAGAGCAGATTGGCGATGTACAACAAGCTAGCGATCAGCAGGATAGTTTAAGTGAATCTCCATCTGTAAGCAAAATATTAAAGCTTGCTCAGCGACATTCTACAAATACCAAAAATAGCAATTTGGAAGCTGAATGCCATTTACTTTTAAGTTTGTCTTCATGCCAAGACGTTTTAAGTTTCTGGAGGGAAAAGGCATCTGCAATGCCCTTATTATCTATGCTAGCAAGAAAAGTTCTGTGTATTCCAGCAACAAGCACACCCAGTGAGCGAGTCTTTTCTATAGCAGGTCTTACAATAACACATAAACGGTCGCAGCTCACTCCTCACAACGTAAATAAAATTGTTTTCATTCATGACAACTATGATCATTGCAAAGAAAACTTATCTTAATTTATTTATTGTTTTTAACTTTGCAAAAAGAAATTTAGATCTCAATTCAGATGTCAAATATAAATGAAGACTTAAATTTTTATACTAGTAAGAAAAGTCCTTGAAGGACTACTGTTAATTTGTTGTAATTTTAATTTTTTTGAATACTTAATAAACACATGAAGTGATATTTTTTTAAGTTAAAAAAGAAAAGTGTTATTTATTTATTGCTTACGCCGCCGCCGCCGACTAATTAGCCGACAAGTTCGTCGGCTAAGCCGCCGCCGCCGATATTTTTTCGCCTCTACGCCGCCGCCGAAGCTAACACAGTCGGCGTAAACCTCTAGGCTGATAGGTCTATATGATGATGGCGTGGACTTGTCTTTTCAGGCTTTATGGATCATTGTGATGACTCATTTCCTCCATTCTTGAGGATAATAGCCCCATTTCATCATGCTGTTGAATATTACAGTAAGGAAATACACTGCACAGCTCGGCAATTCTATGATCATTTTAGGGGAGATGAAATCGTGGCCCGAAGCTTTCTTTTGCTTTGAGATTTGGTCTTTAATGACCCTTGTGACTTCTCCTGATTGGAATATGATAGGCGGAGTAGCTTCGGGATTGCTGGTTAGTGTGAGCACAAAGCTATTTGTTGCTGGGTGTGGTTTGAAGACGTTTTCTAGATGGACGGCAAAAATATTTGCCTTCTCTTTGTTGCTGCGAGCCCACTCTCCTGTTTGTTTACGCAAAGGTGATTCACTCTCGATTAGTGGGCAAACGCCTGATTTAGCTTTCCACAGTGGGAATCGTTTGCTAGTTGGGGAGAGTTGCTCCATATAGGATATTTGAGCTCGGTTTTTTTTCATCTTCTAGGGCTCTGCGTAGTAGTTGGTTGGCTATTTTTAGCCGGTCTTTTAAAGCAGGTGATCTGTGTGCTTGCCGCTCTCCGCAAAGCCTTCTTTTATCGCGTAGCAGCACTTCAATGTGCCTAGAAATACGGCTGCTGTTGGAAAGTTTATTAGCTGCTAATATTGGTGTTGAGTGTTTTGCCGCCAGTGACGTTGAGGATACTAATGCTTCGACTGACCTATCAATGTCATCTTTACAATAAATGTTTGGGCAGCTTTCAATATGAGAACTTATGTACTTTCTGTATTTGAGCCAATCTGTTTTGCTAGAAGTTAGAAAGTGTGGGCGTTTCGGAAGCTGTGGATGGTCGTAAAGGTGAAGTAGAATGGGCGAGTGATCCGATGATAGATCTGTTAATTGATCGACATGAATTTGAGCTTGCAGCACCCTTCGTGTAACGGCAAAATCAATCAACACCAATATTAGCAGCTAATAAACTTTCCAACAGCAGCCGTATTTGTTTGGATGTTTGGATCTGTGGGCCAATATGTAGGCTTGCCCGGAGAGATAAAGTCTAGCTTGTTTCGTGGCGTTATTATAGCGCTATATAGTTGTCTTCCTTTCGGTCTAGATCACCAATGGGTGTGCACACATTTCTAAAGGATGAAGAAGAAAACTGGCCTTAAAACCCTCATTTTGAGCCTTCAGAAGATGTTGAGCTGGAAAAGAGGAAGAACGCGGTCGGGCTGACCGCTACTGTGGAAATTTCGGATTTAGTAGATGTCATCGAGGGATTTTCGTCACACCTCAAGCCACTTAGAGTGTTTTGTTATATGTTCCGCTTTATAAGAAAATGTAAGAACCCGAGCATGACGTTTGAAAAAACGGTCTCACCAACCGAGTATGATGAAGCCTTTCGCAAAATTGTTGAAACCACCCAACATCACGAGTATCGTGAAGAAATCGAGAAAGAAATTAATGCGTCTATCTAAAACTAACGAGAAGGAACGTGTGAGTCGCTTCTGGGGACGCGACTCTACTTATACCCGTACTCAGTCATCATATACATTTTTGAGAAGGATTTTTTAAAATTAAATTTAATTTTACATTTTACATTTTTTTGCTACATCTGTTATCTACATCTACATCTACAATGTATATTTTACATCTAACATGTAGATTATAGATGTACCATTCATATTCTACATCTCTTCCGCTAGGGGTTGCTCGCGCACTGAACGCGGTAGAGTGTGCGAGCGAGAAGGAGATTGAGTATCGTTTCTCTTGCGGGAGGGGGCGGGGGAAGCAACTGAAAATTTCTTCATTGTGGCTATATTTATGATCCGATCTAATTCAGATACGGCAGTCGGGTAGATATGGGCATTCTCTACAATACTGCGTTTTAAGCTTTATCGTATCTTTACAATTGTGCCTGCCACAGATTTTCGTCCTTTGTAGTGGCGGAAGGGGGCGGGGCGAAATTTTGAAATACAAGTCTCTGAGATCCAGGCGCTCATGAAGACGGACAGACGGACAGACGGACATGGCTTAATCGACTCGGCTATTGATGCTGATCAAGAATATATATACTTTATGGGGTCGGAAACGTTTCCTTCTCTGCGTTGCACACATCCACTTTTACCACAAATCTAATCTGCCCCTTAACTCTTTTTTGAGTACGGGTATAAAAATGCATGCCAAGATTTATTTTTTTCGACTTTTCCCGATTTTTTAAAGTCAACGTCACCCCAGTGACATATAATTTCATTAACCTTTATATTAGATTCGTGGTAAAAGTGGATGTGTGCAACGCAGAGAAGGAAACGTTTCCGACACCACAAACTATATATATCCTTGATCAGCATCAATAGCCGAGTCGATATAGCCATGTCTGTCCGTCCGTCCGTCCGTCTTGTTGAGCGCCTGGATCTCAGAGACTATAAGAGTTAGGGTAACCAAATTTGGTTTCCAGACTCATGTGATATCACACTGCTACAAGTGTATTTCAAAATTTCGCCCCGCCCCCTTCCGCTCACAGAAAGGATGAATATCTGTGGCATGCACAATTTTGAAGATACGATAAAACTAAAAAAGCAGTATCGTAGAGAATGCCCATATCTACCAGATTGCCGAATCTGAATCAGATCGGATCATAATTATAGCCAGAATTAAGAAATTAGTTTTCAGTTGCTTCCCCCGCCCCATCCTGCAAGAGAAACGCTACTCTATCTCTTTCTCGCTCGCACACTCTGCCGCGTTCAGTGCGCGAGCAACCCTTAGCGGAGGAGATGTAGAATCGAAATGGTACATGTACAATCTACATGTTAGATGTATAATATACATAGTAGATGTACATGTAGAAAACAGATGTAGCAAAAAAATGTAAAATGTAAATTTTTTTTTTTTAATTCTAAAATTCTTTAAAATTGTATGCTCAAAAATGTATATACTGACTGAGTACGGGTATAAGTAGAGTCGCGTCCCCAGAAGCGACTCACACGTTCCTTCTCGTTTTAATATGAATTGATGTTGCTTGTAGATAAGGTGTAGCAAATGAAGGCAATAGATAATGCCTGATACGATGCTTGATCAGAACGCCAGTACCTCCATGTGCCTTACCATCGGGATGATTTGTCGCATAGAAGTTATAGCCATTGAGGTGAAAGTAGTTTTTATTTGTTAGGTGAGTCTCTGTTAGTTAACAGAATAGGCTCAATTCCACTAGGCAATTGGGACGGATTTGCATGGGTATGTTGGGCAGGGATTTCTGGGATCTGGTTTGATGCCTGATGCTGCATTATTCCTGCTGTTGTTCGTTGATGTGTCGGCTTAGAGACTGAGGCGTATGACCCGTTGTTGTAACTTAGCGCCTGAGCAAAAGAAACTCCTGGAGTCCTAGTTGATGGTATATATGGTAAGTTTTGTCCGACTACCGGGTTTCGAGCAGCAGTTATTTGTTGGTTTCGGCGATTGAAAACAATTCTTTATAGACTGGACAACCTCTATAGTTGGCAGTATGGTTTCCTCCACAGTTGCTACATTTTTTGGCAGATGGGTTCTCCTTATTTACGGGGCAGGCCTCAGTGAGATGAACATCACCACAGGCAACGCAGACTGCCCGTAGAGTGCAATAAGTTTTCGTGTGTCCATATTCCTGGCAATTTGTGCATTGGACCTCCATTGGACCGGTCCATTTCGTTTGTGTGGTTCCTCAACGGTGATCCTGCGGTGTAGTAGATATTGAAGCTTGTATATTGGATGAACTTCATTTGTATTTCTATGCATACTTTCAGGTGTCAGTTCTACTTTGAATATTGGCTGGTGAATTTTATTTCTATTTATTATGTTCATAGCCATTTTGACTTCGAAGCCCTTATCGTTAAGTCCATCTATTATCTCATTGATTGGGACTGTTGGTGTAATATATTTTGTTGATAACTTCATTATTAATCTTTTTTTAGGAGCGTCTGCTCCGTTCTGTCACTTTATTCAGAATGAATCTTACATATTAATGTTGGGTCCAGCTAACCCGAAAACATGTAATGCTTATATCTATGTGTTTATATATATGTATATACATATGTATGCAGAAGGCATGCATATGTCGTGTATGGGTTGACCACTTGAGCTGCAAAGTGCATGCTCAGCATTCCCACGCTCCGCGATCGGCTTGTATAAAAGCGATGGATCGTATTGCTTGTGCGCTGGAATGTTTATGTAATTCTTAGTGGTCTTTTAATGTACTTCGGGCATTTGTATATTTGTATTCATTATGACAAACTGTCACAATGTATTAACGGATTGTTATACCCTTTGATTTATGAAAATGGTAGGGTAGATATGCCACACCTCCCTTTTTAAAGAAATGACGTAATTCATGTAATCATTTAGTGTTAATGTTAATGTTAGTGTATTTAATTTTTAAAAAGAAATTCATTTTTTTTTTTTTTACTTATTATACATTTATGTATTGAAAATGGTTTAATTTTTTACATTTGTGTTCATTGACAAATTTTTATTTTTAATATAATTGAATTTATGTTTTATTTTATTGTTAACTTTCTTAGAAGAATAATGACACCTTTTTTTCATGAAACGTTTTATTGAATATATTTTTTTAGCCTTTTTGTTTCTTATCTTAACTATTTTTAATACAAATGTTGTCATTATCTTCTATTTTCTCTACTATATATGGTCCTATAATTTGTGCCCTGTTTCGTTTCTTATAAGTACTTTATCTCCTACTTTGAAGTCAAAATTTTTTTTTTTTCATCATATGCTAATTTCTAATAAGCCTTGGCTTTTTCTAACATAATTCCAGCTCTTTTGTATGCTATTTCTAATCTAAACTTTATTTTCTTAGAATAGTCATCTAAATTATAAATCGGATCTATGTAATTAGTTTTGTTTAAATCTATGAACTGTTTTGGTAGTCTGCCAAATACTAGTTCGTATGGACAATACTCATGCGTTGCTGATGGTGTTGTGTTGAAGCAATAAGTGAAATATTGAATCCAGACATCCCAATCAGTTTTGTCTGCAGAGATGTATGACCCCAACGAGGAGGGCGAGTTTATCATTCGCGTCTTTTCGGAGACAATGAACAACATGGAGGAGAACGACGATGAGGTTGGCTTTGGAGATACAGACGATCGCATTGCTCCCGCCTTGCCGTCGCCCACGCCCAAGGAAGAGGATGATCCACAGCGCATCGCCCTGTGACGCCTCTTCGACAGCGTGGCCGGCAGCGACGAGGAGGTGGACTGGCAGGAGTTGAAGCGCATTCTGGACCACTCGATGACTTCGTTCTATTGTCCCTAATGTTTGATGATGATATGCAGTAGAGGTGAAATTATTGATCTTCATATACTTGCATAAATCAGTTAAAATCTGGTTTTTATACTCTGTTCCCATGTCCGAGATGAACGTCTTCATTGGACCGAACTTGAGTATGAAACTTTCGAATATAGCTACTAAATATTTTGTGAGGTCACATATTAATGCGACTATGTATTCATTGCCATTTTCCGATTTAGGTAGCGGACCAACTGTATCCACTATCACTATATCTAAAGCATTCACAGGTGTTTCTGTGAGAGTCAAAGGAGTTTTTGTGTGGTCTTTGTTTTAGACATTTGGCATTTTTGACATTTTCGTACGTACTCTTTTATATGACGTGTCATATTTTTCCAGTAGTAGTGTCTTTTTATTTTCAATAGCGTTCTTGTTATGCAGCTATGCCCTCCTTCAATTGGGTCGTCATGGTATGTAGACAGTATTTGTTGTATCTCTTTTTCATTTTGTATTTGGGTCACCGGCTACTCTAAATGATTTTAATATTATATTGCCCATATTTTTAAAAGAATCTAATGAAACTGATTCAAAGACTGATTCTTTTCGCTCGGTGCCACTTTGAGTTGGCTGATTTTTAATATACCGGCCTCTTTTTCGAGCCTTTGGAAGAACTGACCTAGGTCGAGAATTCCATTAGTATATAAATCGCTAACTTCAATTCTTGCGATAATTTTATTTCCATGTTTAAATAAACATTTAGATTCTGTTATGCGCAAAGTCACTACTCTTCGTTCTTCATCATTTGTAATGACTTCATGTACTTTGGGCTTAGATACATTTTTATGACTTTGCCTTGGCAGAGGTTCATAATTTTCTACTGTACAGTTTTAATTCTGTCTACTTTGTCGCCTGGTAGTGACTTTCAGGACTTTATGTTGCATATCTTTTAGTTCTTTTATATTAATACGCGAAAGTGCGTCTGCTACGAAATTATCTTTCCCCTTTAGGTATTCTACTGTGAAGTCGTATTCTTCAAGCTCTAACCGCACGCGAGTTAACTTCGAACTGGGATTAGTCATAGAAAAAAGATATGTCAATGGTCTGTGATCCATTTTAATAGTAAAGTGTTTGCCATAAATATATGGTCTAAAATGGGTAATTGCCCAATGAATTGCCGCTAACTCTTTTTCTGTTGTGCTCTTATTTCTTTCCCCTTTTGTAAATGAACGAGATGCATAAGCTATTGGGAGCTGAATTCCGTCACGGTTCTGAGTTAGAACCGCACGCTTGTTTACTAGCATCTGTTATAATGCAAAATTCTTTGCGAAAATCAGGATATTGTAATAATGTGGTGTGCATAAGCTTTTCTTTAAGGTATTGGAATGCGTGTTGGCATTCACTTGACCATTCAAAAGGAACATTCTTTTTACATAATCTAGTTATGTGCCGTGAATAATCGGCGAAGTTTTTTATAAATCGACGATAATAATTGCAGAATGCTACAAATCGTCGCGCGCTGTCCGCATCATGAGGGACAGGATAATTTTTGATGACGTCAAATTTCTTGTCATCTGGCAATACTCCTTTGTCTGTGCATTTGTGACCTAAGTGTGAAGAGCTGTTAGTCAACAGAAGCGGTCAACTCTATGGGGGCTGTTATACGCATGATAGACCCATAGCCATCGATAACAACAGAGGCGATACTCACTTAAGAAGTCGAAGCGAACAAGATAGCACACGTTCAAAAAAACCTTTTGTTTCAATTAATTCAGTCTACATATATTGTTAAACTTAATGTATCCAATAAACACTACTATACTACTCAAAAGCCATCCCTTCACAGTTCAGAATTGGGATTAGTAGAGTTTTTATGTGTAGAGCGAAAAAGTTTTAAGAGAAACTCTTAAAAAAGCGGCAAGAATCGTCGGCGTGAGATGTTTGCAATGGTAGGTGTTCCCTAAGGTCTGTGTGACAAAGAAAATTGCAAATTACGGATATGTTCCTTTTCTACGTGGCAGACGGAGAGATGCCACAAGCGTCTGGAAACATAGTCAACATGAGGAGGAGACGCTGACGTCACATGCGGCGGCAATTTCACACATGCAAAATAAAATGACGGAGCTGAAGAATATGATGGTTCAGTTGGTCATCATGCAACGACAAAACGCGGAAGCAACAGCATCAGGTGCAACAACACAAGCGGCAGCAGCAACAACGAACCAGCAGCAGATCAGAGAAGAAAATACCGAGGGTAGACTGGCTACCAATTACGTAAGGCAAGCGTCGGTCAAGGAAATAGCAAATACATTGCCGGACTCTGACCCCAGCGACGATAATGCCATCTCCGTAGACCAGTTCATCGATCGTGTCAACAAGGTAGTTGAGGCTTACCAATGGGACGAGAAGATTCTTTTCCTCGCCACTTATACGCGGCTTAAGGATCCCGCTAAGATGTGGCTCGACTCGTCGCCGGTTCTACACACCACATGGAGTGACTTCGCTGCAGCTATAAGAGACGAGTTTGGATCTAACCCAGATGAGGCAGAAATTCACTTCAATATGGCCAATGCAACCAGACGATCAAAGGAGACAGTAAAGGAGTACTGTTTCCGGATGTCCGCCCTGGGCGTGCGGTACAAGCTTAGTGAAGCTGCTGTTATAAGATATGTTAGATCAGGTATACAGCACCGAGAATTGCAAAATACTCTTGCCGCAATTCAGTTTTCGTCAATGAAGCAGTTTCGTGATGCAGCCGAATCGTATTTTGTAAATAGAGGTCGACCAATCGCAAACAAAAAGGAGTTCGTACCAAATGGCAGCAACTTTGAGACAAAGCAGGACTACGACGTAAAGTCAACAAAGCCAAAGGAGGCTCAGAAGTGCTACAATTGTTGAGAATTGGGGCACTTCGCTAGTTCATGCCAACAAGAAAAAAAGAAGTCGCGTTGCACCAACTGTAATAAGTTTCATGCAAACAATGTGAAATGCCAACCGGCAAATATGATGCGTTTGGGTGCCGCGAATCTCGACAAGCTATTCACCAGGAAAATCTACATACAGTCGTACATATATAGCGCCTTCATTGATACTGGAAGCCAGGCAAGTATCATGCGCCAATCAGTAGCCAAACAAATCAACGCTGATCGCCACAAGTGCTCTATGAAGATTCGAGGCATTTGTGGGGGTTCCTGTATCTTGACCGAAGCAATGGTTGTGGATATGGACATCGATGGAAAAATGATTATGGCCAAAGTATATGTAGCAGACGACGACCTGCTACAAGAGGACTTTCTGTTAGGACAAGACGTCATCATTAGCGGTCATCTATCGCTGAAGTTTGACCCAGGCGAAACTGAAGTGAAACGTGCTATTCATCAACCGGTAGCCTTTGTAAGCGACAACCTAACTACAAAACTGCTTGTCAATCTACAGAACCATCAGGAGAGAAGTCAAATGGGCGGTTCGCTGGAGAAGTTCAACCATGTTTTCTCCACAGGACTGCAAGGCATAGGCAAAACCAACATTGTTCAAGCCAACATTAGCGTTGAGAGTGGCCAAGTGGTTTCGCAAGCGCCATACCGAGTATCCGAGCCAAAGAAGGAAATTGTAAGCAGAATGGTCGAAGAGCTGTTGGAGCACGATATTATCATACCATCCACGTCAGAGTACGCCAGCCCAGTGGTGCTCATCAAGAAGCCAAACGGTAGTGATCGACTCTGTGTTGAATACCGCCGTCTCAATAAATTAATCAAGAAGGAAAATTTTCCAGTACCGAACATCGAGGAGCGTCTGCAGGAGGCGAAGCGATTTAAATACATTTCTTCTCTGGACCTCAACAGCGGTTATTATCAGATAGAAGCAGCACCGGAAAGTAGAAATTTTACTGCATTCATCACTACGGATGGACTGTATGAGTTCAAGCGACTTCCTTTTGGACTAAAGACTGCACCTGCTGTTTTCAATCGAGAATTACAAAACCGAGTGCAGAAAGGCGACATGATACATTACATGGACGACATCTTAATTGGTAGTCAGACGTTTGACGAGATGTATGAGAAGCTTTAGCGAATCCTCCAAGTATTGCAAGAGTGCGGACTAACGGTAAATCTGGATAAATGTGAATTGTTTAAGCAAACAATTACATTCCTGGGTCATCAGATACACGCAGACGCCATCAGTCCTGGAGAGGTAAAGACGAACGCTATTGCATTGTTCTCGACGCCGAGCAATGTGACTGAAGTACGGTAGTTTTTGGGTCTCAGCGGTTATTTCCGGAAATTTGTTGCCGGATATGCCATTATTTCGGATCCCTTTCGTGCCCTATATCGCAAAGACCAGACGTTCAAGTGGGAACAGCCACAACAGGATGCATTTGAGGCGCATTAAGAGACGCCTAATATCGAAGCCCGTTGTCACAAGTTACCGACTCGATGCTGAGCATGAACTACATACGGATGCCAGTGCCGTTGGTTTAGCCGGAGTATTGCTGCAGAAGGATGAAGATCAGATGAAGCCAATTGCTTACTATAGCCGAGCAACGTCCAAACCAGAGAAGAACTACCACAGTTATGAACTAGAAGCTCTAGCCGTCGTCGAGTCGTTGGAGCGATTTAAATATTACATCTATGGTAAGCGTATTAAAGTCGTTACCGATTGTAATGCCCTGAAAACATCAATGGAGAAACGGGAGCTTATACCCCGAATTACAAGATGGTGGCTGCGTATACAAGAATTTGACATAGACATTGTTCATCGAGCTGGAACACAGATGAATCATGTTGACGCACTAAGTCGAGCTCCAGTTAAAGATGCACATGAGATGGACAAAGCATCCCTGCAAATTTCGAAGACCATCATCGACGAGGCTGATTGGTTGTTTGCCATACAATTACAAGATGAGAAAATCCAGAAGATTGTCGCTGAGATGAAAATTTATAAGAAATCTGAGAACGACGAGTATGTGATCGAATAAGATCGCCTGTTTCGCAAATATGACGGCAAGCTGCTATGGGTTGTGCCGAAGCAGCTAAGATTCCATATTTTACATGAATGTCACGACAAGGCTGGACACATGAGCATAGAGAAAACCATTAATCGGATTCTACATTTTTTTTGGTTTTCCCGAATGCGCAACTACGTTAAAAGCTACATAAAGTCATGTGTGGGCTGTGCGCTGTATAAGATACCAGGTGGACGTCAGGAAGGACAATACCATTATGATGACGTCAATCCGATCTCTTTTTCGACCGTACATATGGATCACCTGGGACCCTTCCCAAAGAGTGCAAAACGGAATGAGCACATTCTTGTGATTGTCGACGCATTCACTAAATTTACCATAGTGCGAGCTGTAAAAAGTACAGCCGCGAAACACGTTATTGATATCCTACAGGAGGTAACCAGCTACTTAGGAATGCCAGCTCGAATCATTACCGATCGCGGTACAGCTTTTACGTCAAAGGATTTTGATGTGTATTGTAAGTCGAATAATGTAAAGCACATACTCAATGTCCCAGCGCAAGTCGAGGCCAGACGCAATCATCATTCAGCCCCAAGGAGAGCTGAGCTATAGCGACATACTTCGGCTGGTCACCAGGCGCGAGGACAGTAAGCTCCAAGAAGTGGGTGAAAATGTCAATAGAATCCGGAAGACTGCTAATGGTGATCTGCTGCTCGAGCTAAACGGCGCGAGCAAGAGCTCGACTGTCGCAAATACGACAGTGACGTCCAAGAGAGCGGTGAAGTACCTGGGCGTCATGATCGACACACGGCTCTGCTTCCGAGAACACCTGGCCTACATGAGCGCGAAGGCGGCGTCCACCTATGCTGCGCTCTCAAGGATAATGCTGAACACGCGTGGACCAAAGCATTGTCGTAGACTCCTGTTGACGAGTGTGACGAGATCGGTGATGCTTTATGCGGCGACAGTTTGGGCCAATGCCCTCAAAACGGCGAGCTACGCCAGGGGACTGGTAGCCACGCACCGTCTCTCCTCGCTACGGATCACCTGTGCCTTCCGAACGGTCTCCGATGAGGCAGCCCATGTCATCGCTGGAGTGGCACCCCTCGAGTGCCTGGCGGACGAGCGGTCCACATACTACATGGAGACCCATGGCAGGGGCATCGCAGAGGCGGCGACGAGGCATGCAAGCAGCAGACTCTAGAAAAGTGGCAGAACCGCTGGGATACGGCCACCAAGGGACGGTTTACCCACCAGCTCATCCCGCTCATCGGGCAAGTCAACTTCCACCTGACCCAGCTCCTCAGTGGCCACGGCTGCTTTCGCAGTTACCTGCACCGCTTCCGCATGTGTGAAGCAATGCTTCACGGCCGTACCACACATGTAGGGCTCGCCCAGCCACATCCCTAAATTATTTAAGCTTGTACATACATAAATATAAACTAGAGTAAATAAAAGAATTAAAAAAAAAACATACTCAATGCTGTAAAGACACCGAGAGCGACCGGACATGCAGAGCGAACCAACCGGATTATTTTGTCTATTGCCTTCATATGAAAATGAAAAACGATGGGACGACCAGCTATTCAGCAATTCAATGGAGCATCAACACCATGGTAAATAGTACGACTAAATGTTCCCCATTTCAGCTATTGTATGGTTATGAGCCACGAGATATCCTCAAGAACACAGTGACGAATGCGATCCAAGGCCGGGATCTGAAGATGATGACAGATGACGAGTTGGAAAATCTACGAGCAGATGCTGCGACTACAGTTACGATGCTAGACATTCCAAGCCAACCGCATATACCCTTGGTGATCTTGTGTTAGTCGAGAATGAGCCGTTTAGCACAGGAACATCACGCAAATTGGAGCATCGCTATAAAGGTCCATTTATTATCAGCTAGGTTCTGCCAAACGACCGATATCTTGTAGAAGATATCCCTCATGCCCAACGAAAGCAAAGGCACTATAAGTCGGTGTATTCTTCTGACAGAATGAAACGCTGGTGCAAACTTCCACCAGATGAACCAAATGAAGATGACGACATGGAAGGCGATTCACCCTACGAATCTCGCGAGGACGCTGGGATTTTTCAGGAAAGGCCGACTGTGAAGAGCTGTTAGTCAACAGAAGCGGTCAACTCTATGTAGGCTGTTATACGCACGATATACCCATAGCCATCGATAGCAACAGAGGCGATATTCACTTAAGAAGTCGAAGCGAATAAGATAGCACACGTTCAAGAAAACCTTTTGTGTCAATTAATTCTGTCTAAATATATTGTTAAACTTATTATATCCAATAAACACTACTATACTAAACAAAAGCCATCCCTTCACATAAGAATGTCTGGGGGGCTGTTAAACGCACGATAGACCCATAGCCATCGATAACAACAGAGGTGATACTCACTTAAGAAGTCGAAGCGAACAAGATAGCACACGTTCAAAAAACCCTTTTGTTTCAAATAATTAAGTCTACATATATTGTTAAACTTAATGTATCCAATAAACACTACTATACTACTCAAAAGCCATCCCTTCACAGTTCAGAATTGGGATTAGTAGAGTTTTTATGTGTAGAGCGAAAAAGTTTTAAGAGAAACTCTTAAAAAAGCGGCAAGAATCGTCGGCGTGGGATGTTTGCAATGGGAGGTGTTCCCTAAGGTCTGTGTGACAAAGAAAATTGCAATTTACGGATATGTTCCTTTTCTACGTGGCAGACGGAGAGATGCCACAAGCGTCTGGAAACATAGTCAACATGAGGAGGAGACGCTGACGTCACATGCGGCGGCAATTTCACACATGCAAAATGAAATGACGGAGCTGAAGAATATGATGGTTCAGTTGGTCATCATGCAACGACAAAACGCGGAAGCAACAGCATCAGGTGCAACAACACAAGCGGCAGCAGCAACAACGAACCAGCAGCAGATCAGAGAAGAAAATACCGAGGGTAGACTGGCTACCAATTACGTAAGGCAAGCGTCGGTCAAGGAAATAGCAAATACATTGCCGGACTCTGACCCCAGCGACGATAATGCCATCTCCGTAGACCAGTTCATCGATCGTGTCAACAAGGTAGTTGAGGCTTACCAATGGGACGAGAAGATTCTTTTCCTCGCCACTTATACGCGGCTTAAGGATCCCGCTAAGATGTGGCTCGACTCGTCGCCGGTTCTACACACCACATGGAGTGACTTCGCTGCAGCTATAAGAGACGAGTTTGGATCTAACCCAGATGAGGCAGAAATTCACTTCAATATGGCCAATGCAACCAGACGATCAAAGGAGACAGTAAAGGAGTACTGTTTCCGGATGTCCGCCCTGGGCGTGCGGTACAAGCTTAGTGAAGCTGCTGTTATAAGATATGTTAGATCAGGTATACAGCACCGAGAATTGCAAAATAGGTTAGGTTAGGTTGAGGCGGCTGTCGGGGTTGTCAGAGACCCGACACACCTAGGCCGGTTTCTCTTGCCGCAATTCAGTTTTCGTCAATGAAGCAGTTTCGTGATGCAGCCGAATCGTATTTTGTAAATAGAGGTCGACCAATCGCAAACAAAAAGGAGTTCGTACCAAATGGCAGCAACTTTGAGACAAAGCAGGACTACGACGTAAAGTCAACAAAGCCAAAGGAGGCTCAGAAGTGCTACAATTGTTGAGAATTGGGGCACTTCGCTAGTTCATGCCAACAAGAAAAAAAGAAGTCGCGTTGCACCAACTGTAATAAGTTTCATGCAAACAATGTGAAATGCCAACCGGCAAATATGATGCGTTTGGGTGCCGCGAATCTCGACAAGCTATTCACCAGGAAAATCTACATACAGTCGTACATATATAGCGCCTTCATTGATACTGGAAGCCAGGCTAGTATCATGCGCCAATCAGTTGCCAAACAAATCAACGCTGATCGCCACAAGTGCTCTATGAAGATTCGAGGCATTTGTGCATTTGTGATTATGGCCAAAGTATATGTAGCAGACGACGACCTGCTACAAGAGGACTTTCTGTTAGGACAAGACGTCATCATTAGCGGTCATCTATCGCTGAAGTTTGAGCCAGGCGACACTGAAGTGAAACGTGCTATTCATCAACCGGTAGCCTTTGTAAGCGACAACCTAACTACAAAACTGCTTGTCAATCTACAGAACCATCAGGAGAGAAGTCAAATGGGCGGTTCGCTGGAGAAGTTCAACCATGTTTTCTCCACAGGACTGCAAGGCATAGGCAAAACCAACATTGTTCAAGCCAACATTAGCGTTGAGAGTGGCCAAGTGGTTTCGCAAGCGCCATACCGAGTATCAGAGCCAAAGAAGGAAATTGTAAGCAGAATGGTCGAAGAGCTGTTGGAGCACGATATTATCATACCATCCACGTCAGAGTACGCCAGCCCAGTGGTGCTCATCAAGAAGCCAAACGGTAGTGATCGACTCTGTGTTGATTACCGCCGTCTCAATAAATTGATCAAGAAGGAAAATTTTCCAGTACCGAACATCGAGGAGCGTCTGCAGGAGGCGAAGCGATTTAAATACATTTCTTCTCTGGACCTCAACAGCGGTTATTATCAGATAGAAGCAGCACCGGAAAGTAGAAATTTTACTGCATTCATCACTACGGATGGACTGTATGAGTTCAAGCGACTTCCTTTTGGACTAAAGACTGCACCTGCTGTTTTCTATCGAGAATTACAAAAGCGAGTGCAGAAAGGCGACATGATACATTACATGGACGACATCTTAATTGGTAGTCAGACGTTTGACGAGATGTATGAGAAGCTTTAGCGAATCCTCCAAGTATTGCAAGAGTGCGGACTAACGGTAAATCTGGATAAATGTGAATTGTTTAAGCAAACAATTACATTCCTGGGTCATCAGATACACGCAGACGCCATCAGTCCTGGAGAGGTAAAGACGAACGCTATTGCATTGTTCTCGACGCCGAGCAATGTGACTGAAGTACGGTAGTTTTTTTCCCCCTCGGAGACCTACCATCTTGCCGCGATGAGGGGGCTTAGTAAGCGTAAGGAACCCAAGAGCTTTACCGGCGGTAGCGTAATGCTGCCAGAAGGGCCACCCAAGCCGGGCACGTCATGGGGGAGCGCCGAAGCTAAAAGTAGTTCACCCTGGCGGTAGGGATAAAACGCATCCGTTATGGGGAAATGTCCATTAACGTAGAAACAGTTAAGGTGCAGGGAGTCGGAGACCCAGTACCGGCGGTGATTGGGGGTGCGAGCGCAGGCCCCCCGGCGTCGATATCCTGTGACTGCAGGAAACCCGAGATGGCAGTGGAGTGCTTGGCTGCCAAATCGTGTAATGCCACAAGCAACAGAAGGATCCGCAGACAGAAAGGGACGATAGAGGATCTGGAACCGGGAACCACAGACGGAAGCTTCGTCTTCACTGGTCCCTCAGTGTCGGAGGCAGAGTTGGCTACCGCCTTCTCTCTACTCGGACACAACGAGGAGCCGCAGAAGGCAGAGCCACAAGTCACGGCTCCCAACATCCAGGTCGACTCGGGTCCACTACCTGTGACGGATGAGAAGACGGAGGCTGAGACCCTACGCAAACGGCTGTCAGGATACAGGGCATCGGCAAAATACCTCCGTGGTATTAGCCAAAGACCCCCCGATACGCTGACGGCGAGGGAAAGGAGCCTCAAGAAGAAGCACGAGCAAAACGTGCGGAGGTACGAGCGGCTTAACGGAGTCGCTCCTACCAACGGAGACAAAGCCCCCCAAGCGCACACGCGGCGGTGACTGAGGACCCCAAACCGTCGACTTCAGCGTCAGCATCAGCTGGCACGAAGACGAAGGTGGACCAACCCTCAAAGTCATCGTCTGCGAACGCGCGAGGGAGAAAGGGGAAAAAGTTGTCCGGGAAGCAGAGGGGGAAGACCACACCTCTGACGCAGAACACGGCGAGTGCCAAGGCACCACCAACGCCCTCTGTACAGAAGGCACCGGTGGAACCGACTGGTCGAGAGCCAAGGTTCAAGCGACAGAGAACGGACGACTCCACAAAAGCTTCCGAGTCGAAGAAGGCGAAACCAGAGGACATTCTGGCCAGCCTAGGATCGCCGGCCGAGCTGCAGGTAGCCATCATCGACCAAAGTCACCCAGAGGGGAAGATATCGGACGTAAATTGGCTGAAGGCAGAATCGGAGATCCTGACCGCCATGAAGGATGCCATTGTGCGCGCAGATAACCCGTTTGTCTGCGAGTTCAAGGGTATCAAATGGTATAAGGGAGCCAAGGCAGTGGCCTGTGGCAATGCAGAAACTCTTGAGTTTCTCAAAACCACGGTCCAAGGTTTTGGTGAACTTTGGCCAGGAGCGGCACTCCGCGTGGTCCCGACGGATCAGATTCCCAGGAGAACGATCATGAAGGTGTGGATTCCTCCCCCGATTAAGGCGGATGAAGACACACTCGTTCTGATCAAGGCACAGAACCGGATCCTGGAGACATCTGACTGGACCATCACAAGAGTGATAGCGCGAGACAAGGGGAACGGCAAGGAACTCTGGATCAGCATTGGTCAAGAAAGCCTGGCCAAACTCCTTGCAACGGACTGCCGCATATCCTTTGGTATGGGCACCCTGGCGGTAGCAGTACCGCGACACCCCAGGTCCGCTGAATAGCATGAAGGTGGTGCAGATTAATCTGCATCACTCAAGTGTACCATCGGCGGACCTGCTGCGGTTTATGGAGGAGAAGGCGGTGGACGTGGCCCTCATCCAAGAGCCCTGAATCGTAAGTGAAAGGGTTCGGGGACTGAACGGTCGCGGATACCGCCTTCTCACGCCACACCCCGCGGGTAAGCCAAGAACCTGTATCGTGGTAAGGAACGAGCTTAATGTTCTGTTTTCTTCCAGGTACAGCACTCCGGACCTAACGGTGGCACTATGTGAGAGGGAGGATGGGAAAAACCTATACCTAGCCTCTGCATACCTGCCGTACGAAGAGGAAGACCCACCCTCGGAGGATGTCAGGGCCCTGATCCACCAAGCGCGGAGGGAGGGACTTGATATTGTCTTAGGCTGTGACGCGAATGCCCATCACTCCCTCTGGGGAAGTACGGGCACAAATTCTAGAGGAGAGTCGCTGTTCGAGTACATTCTGTCCACAAATCTTGTTGTGTGCAACCGGGGAGATCACCCCACCTTCCGCAACAGGAACCGTGCAGATGTTATAGATATAACACTGGCCTCGAATAGCGACACCCTTACCATCGATGACTGGCACGTGTCCAGTGAGTGTTCCTTTTCGGACCACTACAGGATAGTGTACAGCATCAAATGGAACAAGGAGAGGCCCAAGGCCTACCGCAATCCCAAGCGGACGGACTGGAACCGCTTCTCCGCAACCGTACAGAAGGTGCTGCCTAACCCACCGGAAGGGGACATCTTTCAAACGGAAGCACTAGAGAAAGCTACGCAGACCGTCACTAATGCTCTACAGATGGCGTTTCTCAAATCCTGCCCGATCAGCCGACCCCCAAAGTCCAATCACAACCCGTGGTGGACACGGGAGTTGAGCGAAGTCAGAAAGGAATCGAGGAAACTCTTCAATAAAGCAAAAGTGACAAACACACAGGAAAGTTGGGACGAGTATCGCCGCAGCTTCAATACCTACAAAAACACCTGTAGGAGGGCGAAAAGGGAGTCATGGGCAGCATTCTGCGATGCCATAGATAGAACCACTGAGGCCTAAAAGCTTCGACGTGTACTGTCGAAGGCACCCACCACACCAGGCCTGCTCCGCAGCCAGGACGGTACCTCCGCAGAGAGCAGCCGAGAATCCCTGGGGAGCTCCTCATCAGTACTCACTTCCCAGGTTGCTCAGATCTCACCAGTAATGAATCCAACGCCACCAACGACTCTGATGATCATCAGGATCTCATACGAGATATAATGGCACCAGACAAGATTATTATTAAATCATTCAGTCCCTACAAGTCACCGGGACCGGATGAAATCCGACCAGCGATGCTGCAAGTAGCGTGCCTGCACCTACTACCATGGCTGAAGAAAATATTCGAAGGATGCCTCCACACTGGGTACGTCCCCCATGGGTGGAGGGAGGTGAGAGTGGTCTTCATCCCCAAGGCCGGGAAGATAAACCACATCTCCCCAAAGGACTACAGACCCATCAGTCTGTCGTCATTTTTGCTTAAAACGATGGAGCGACTGATGGATCTATATATAAGAACCAAGCTAGACAAACAAGTGTTCAGTGGAGCTCAGCACGCCTACCTCAAAGGTAGATCAGTTGAGACCGCACTACACGAAGTTGTTGGGCATATCGAAAAGAGTCTAAGCTATAAGGAATATGCCTTGGCGGCCTTTCTAGATATAGAAGGGGCTTTCAACAACGTCAGGATCGAGTCAATAACGGCCGCACTGGCCAAGATTGGTACACACCCGACGGTAACCGGATGGCTAGACAGCGTTCTCAGGAGCAGAACGATAAGCGCCAATCTAGGCTCCTCCTCGTCAAGAAAGACGGTCACACGAGGCACTCCGCAAGGGGGAGTTATATCCCCTCTCCTGTGGAACCTGGTCCTCAACGACCTCCTTCTTCAGCTGGGGAGGAGCGGATATAAGGTTACGGCCTATGCAGACGATCTAGTAATACTGGTAACGGGTAAATTTCTGCCCACAATCAGTGACCTTCTGGAATCTGCACTGGGCACTACCGCCAGCTGGGCATGCCAGAACGGTTTGGGGGTCAATCCTCAAAAAACAGAACTGGTACTGTTCTCACGAAGATATAAGATACCGAGTTTCAAACTACCAGCAATCGGTGGAACGACACTCGAGCTATCGAGCGAAGCCAAGTATCTTGGTGTCATCCTTGACTCCAAACTCTCCTGGAAGAGAAACACGGAGGAAAGGAAGAAAAAGGCAATGGCAGCTTTCTACACCTGTAGGAAGACTTTTGGACGAACATGGGGCTTACAGCCGCACATCATCCATTGGATGTATACAGCGGTAATAAGACCCATCCTGACATACGGAGGCATGGTATGGTGGGAAGCGGTTAACACCAAATCCCACCTGGAAAACCTCCGTAGAGTCCAACGGACAGCATGCCTTGGGGTCACCGGATCTCTCAAATCCACCCCACAGGCAGCTCTGGACACCATGTTAGGCCTGGAACCGATAGACCTTCATCTTAAGTGCAAGGCTGAGACAAGTGCCGCTAGGCTATTAGCCGCGCAGTTCTTCAAGCCATCGCCCTATGGCCACGCCACTATACTCCGTATGGAAGATAGTGGAACGGCCAGGTGGAGTGACTACTGTGTCTCAGAGTTCTCATGGAAAAGAAACTTTAGAGGATACATACCGGATAGGGAGAAATGGAAGAGTAACACTGTCCTGGGGCAGAACGAGCTCTCCATTTTCACCGACGGGTCAAAGACGGCCGAAGGGACAGGAGCTGGAATCTTCTCCGAAGAACTAGCAACCAACATATCCCTAAGACTACCAGACTGGTGCAGTGTATTCCAGGCGGAGATATATGCAGTTTGGCAAGCGGCAAAGTTGGTATACACCTTGGAGATACCTCCGAGGAACATAGCAATCTGCGTTGACAGTCAAGCTGCCATCAAAGCCCTGGTATCCTGCAAGACCACAAGCAGACTCGTACGTGATACGGTGGACGCACTAAACCAGATCAGCGCGCACTCAATCACACTCACGTGGGTTCCCGGTCACACCGACATAGCGGGCAACGAGAGTGCGGACGAGTGTGCCAGAACTGGATCGGCCAAGCCAATGGCGGACGCAGTCAGCGACATAAGGAGACCACTACGAGACATCATCTCGCAGATGATGGGCCGAGCCAGAACGAGATCGGACAGGAGGTGGAACACCACACCCAACTGTGAGATCTCTCGCTCGCTCTGGCCCCACTATGACCTTAAACGCACCAAGACTCTCCTAAGCTTCAGGAAGAGTCGGGTGCGAACACTGACGGGAGTTATAACGGGGCACTGTGTCATCGGCCGCATGGCCACGAGGTACAGACTGCCCCACCATGACTTCTGCCGCAGCTGCAGGGACGAGGAGGAAATAGAGAGCATCCAGCACCTTCTCTGCAACTGTCCTGCACTCATGGGGAGGCGTCACCGAATACTCGGTGGCGCCTTCTATGGAGATCTGGATAGTCTGGCAAACATGCCTCTAGAGAAACTGGTGCTCTTTATAGAGGCCTCGGGATGGTTCGCGAAACCTCCCTAGGCACTGGACAATATCCCATGACGAGTGTGGGCATCACAATGGGCAGACTTGCCTCCGAGTGACCTCGACTTCAGTCGAGCAGCCCTATAAACCTAACCTAACCTAACGGTAGTTTTTGGGTCTCAGCGGTTATTTCCGGAAATTTGTTGCCGGATATGCCATTATTTCGGATCCCTTGCGTGCCCTATTGCGCAAAGACCAGACGTTCAAGTGGGAACAGCCACAACAGGATGCATTTGAGGCGCATTAAGAGACGCCTAATATCGAAGCCCGTTGTCACCAGTTACCGACTCGATGCTGAGCATGAACTACATACGGATGCCAGTGCCGTTGGTTTAGCCGGAGTATTGCTGCAGAAGGATGAAGATCAGATGAAGCCAATTGCTTACTATAGCCGAGCAACGTCCAAACCAGAGAAGAACTACCACAGTTATGAACTAGAAGCTCTAGCCGTCGTCGAGTCGTTGGAGCGATTTAAATATTACATCTATGGTAAGCGTATTAAAGTCGTTACCGATTGTAATGCCCTGAAAACATCAATGGAGAAACGGGAGCTTATACCCCGAATTACAAGATGGTGGCTGCGTATACAAGAATTTGACATAGACATTGTTCATCGAGCTGGAACACAGATGAATCATGTTGACGCACTAAGTCGAGCTCCAGTTAAAGATGCACATGAGATGGACAAAGCATCCCTGCAAATTTCGAAGACCATCATCGACGAGGCTGATTGGTTGTTTGCCATACAATTACAAGATGAGAAAATCCAGAAGATTGTCGCTGAGATGAAAATTTATAAGAAATCTGAGAACGACGAGTATGTGATCGAATAAGATCGCCTGTTTCGCAAATATGACGGCAAGCTGCTATGGGTTGTGCCGAAGCAGCTAAGATTCCATATTTTACATGAATGTCACGACAAGGCTGGACACATGAGCATAGAGAAAACCATTAATCGGATTCTACATTTTTTTTGGTTTTCCCGAATGCGCAACTACGTTAAAAGCTACATAAAGTCATGTGTGGGCTGTGCGCTGTATAAGATACCAGGTGGACGTCAGGAAGGACAATACCATTATGATGACGTCAATCCGATCTCTTTTTCGACCGTACATATGGATCACCTGGGACCCTTCCCAAAGAGTGCAAAACGGAATGAGCACATTCTTGTGATTGTCGACGCATTCACTAAATTTACCATAGTGCGAGCTGTAAAAAGTACAGCCGCGAAACACGTTATTGATATCCTACAGGAGGTAACCAGCTACTTAGGAATGCCAGCTCGAATCATTACCGATCGCGGTACAGCTTTTACGTCAAAGGATTTTGATGTGTATTGTAAGTCGAATAATGTAAAGCACATACTCAATGTCCCAGCGCAAGTCGAGGCCAGACGCAATCATCATTCAGCCCCAAGGAGAGCTGAGCTATAGCGACATACTTCGGCTGGTCACCAGGCGCGAGGACAGTAAGCTCCAAGAAGTGGGTGAAAATACCAATAGAATCCGGAAGACTGCTAATGGTGATCTGCTGCTCGAGCTAAACGGCGCGAGCAAGAGCTCGACTGTCGCAAATACGACAGTGACGTCCAAGAGAGCGGTGAAGTACCTGGGCGTCATGATCGACACACGGCTCTGCTTCCGAGAACACCTGGCCTACATGAGCGCGAAGGCGGCGTCCACCTATGCTGCGCTCTCAAGGATAATGCTGAACACGCGTGGACCAAAGCATTGTCGTAGACTCCTGTTGACGAGTGTGACGAGATCGGTGATGCTTTATGCGGCGACAGTTTGGGCCAATGCCCTCAAAACGGCGAGCTACGCCAGGGGACTGGTAGCCACGCACCGTCTCTCCTCGCTACGGATCACCTGTGCCTTCCGAACGGTCTCCGATGAGGCAGCCCATGTCATCGCTGGAGTGGCACCCCTCGAGTGCCTGGCGGACGAGCGGTCCACATACTACATGGAGACCCATGGCAGGGGCATCGCAGAGGCGGCGACGAGGCATGCAAGCAGCAGACTCTAGAAAAGTGGCAGAACCGCTGGGATACGGCCACCAAGGGACGGTTTACCCACCAGCTCATCCCGCTCATCGGGCAAGTCAACTTCCACCTGACCCAGCTCCTCAGTGGCCACGGCTGCTTTCGCAGTTACCTGCACCGCTTCCGCATGTGTGAAGCAATGCTTCACGGCCGTACCACACATGTAGGGCTCGCCCAGCCACATCCCTAAATTATTTAAGCTTGTACATACATAAATATAAACTAGAGTAAATAAAAGAATTAAAAAAAAAACATACTCAATGCTGTAAAGACACCGAGAGCGACCGGACATGCAGAGCGAACCAACCGGATTATTTTGTCTATTGCCTTCATATGAAAATGAAAAACGATGGGACGACCAGCTATTCAGCAATTCAATGGAGCATCAACACCATGGTAAATAGTACGACTAAATGTTCCCCATTTCAGCTATTGTATGGTTATGAGCCACGAGATATCCTCAAGAACACAGTGACGAATGCGATCCAAGGCCGGGATCTGAAGATGATGACAGATGACGAGTTGGAAAATCTACGAGCAGATGCTGCGACTACAGTTACGATGCTAGACATTCCAAGCCAACCGCATATACCCTTGGTGATCTTGTGTTAGTCGAGAATGAGCCGTTTAGCACAGGAACATCACGCAAATTGGAGCATCGCTATAAAGGTCCATTTATTATCAGCTAGGTTCTGCCAAACGACCGATATCTTGTAGAAGATATCCCTCATGCCCAACGAAAGCAAAGGCACTATAAGTCGGTGTATTCTTCTGACAGAATGAAACGCTGGTGCAAACTTCCACCAGATGAACCAAATGAAGATGACGACATGGAAGGCGATTCACCCTACGAATCTCGCGAGGACGCTGGGATTTTTCAGGAAAGGCCGACTGTGAAGAGCTGTTAGTCAACAGAAGCGGTCAACTCTATGTAGGCTGTTATACGCACGATATACCCATAGCCATCGATAGCAACAGAGGCGATATTCACTTAAGAAGTCGAAGCGAATAAGATAGTACACGTTCAAGAAAACCTTTTGTGTCAATGAATTCAGTCTACATATATTGTTAAACTTATTATATCCAATAAACACTACTATACTACTCAAAAGCCATCCCTTCACATAAGAATGTCACTTCATGCATGAAAAATGAACATTTTTCTGGATGCAACTTTAGGTTATATTTCCTATATATATTAAAAGCATCAGTTAAGTTTTTAATCATGTGTTTTTCGGAATATCCTATCACCATTAAGTCATCCATATAAAGGAATGCCTGAGAGGGTTCTAAACCCGAGAATGCTATAGTCATCATTCTCTGAAATTAATTTGGTGCTATTTTAAGACCAAATGGTAATCGCGTGAAGCGATATGAGCCATTGCTCGTTGAAAAAGATGTTATATTTCTTGAATTTTCTTCAAGTTCAATTTGGTGGAAACCTGACATTAAGTCAAGACATAAAAAGTATTTAGCTCTGCCCAGTTGGTCTAGAATATCATCAATTCTGGGGAGCGGGAATTTGTCAGAAAGTAGCTTTTTGTTGATTTGGCGATAGTCAATTAGTAATCGCCATTTCTTTTCTTGCGAATTTGGTAATGATTTTTTTGGAACTAAGAAGAGTGGGCTGTTATACTCGGATACAGACGGTTCTACGATTTTATCATTTATTAATTTCCCTACTTGTTTTTGAATTTCTTCCACGTGGCTATGCGGGCTTCTGTAGTTTTTAATGTAGATTGGTTCATCATCTTTAAATCTTAATGTTCGTTTATAAAAATTATTTGTCGCTATTGGTTCGGTTTCCAGTCCGAACACATCACTATACTTGGTGCATAATTCTGTTAGTTGACTTTTGAATTGTTCTGGAAAATTTTTCTGTAATTTTGAAAGTACTTGTTCGCTTCTTTTTTTAGGATAAGTTGTATGAATGTCGTAATCTGTTAAATTTTCATATTGGAATTTGTTTACTTTGACCAATTTGTCGAAATTAGTTGTGTTTAGAAGGCGAATGTATACATGTTTGGATTCTGCTATTGTGTTTGCAACATAAATTCCATTATGTATTTCTTGATTAGGAACGAATATATAATCATTTAATGTATTAATGTCTATTTTTCGAATTACTTGGGATCTGGCTGGCAGAAGAACTGTATTGTTGCCAGCACTATATGTTATCGGAACATAAATAGGATATTTTAAATTTTGAGGTCTAATTACACTACTCGACAAAACCGAACTTTTGTTTTCCTCAAGGATCCAAACCGACTTTTTCTGATAGATATGGGGCTTTAAAATTTTTTTAAGAATTATGGTTTATTAGAGTTATGTGAAAAAAACAAGAGCTACCTCTGAAAAAAGCTTAAAAAAAAAATACCAGACTTCAAAAATTCTTCAAAAAAATTCTGCCATAGAAAAAAAAAATATCATCAAAACATTTCTAAGCCCCAAATCTTTAATAAAAAGTTGGTTTTGTTCCTTGAGGAAAAATCGTGTTGACCAGTGTTATAAACCAGTCTTCACTTGGTTTGAAATCTAATTGACAATTTTTACACCTTGGCCTATGCCTTGGATGTTTATAATTTTTTCTTTTTGAATTTTGAAATTATCTGAATTTTTTTTTAAAGTGAGATATTTGCACCAGTATCTATCAGGAATGTGAGTTTATTTTCAGTTGAATGATTATAAAAAGTGACAAATATATTAAGACTGTAATTTATGGAATGAACCTTTGCATTTACTGGTGTTCTCCTAAAGGGTTCTGAGAGTTTTCCGGCTTATTTTGCGCCATTCTCACATTGTTATTATTATAGCCTTGGTTGGAATTACCTCGGTATCTTCCTCGGTTTTTGCGTATTCTTTCTCCACGGCTATTGTAGTTATTGTTGTTGTTGTTGTTACCGCCTCGGTTGTAATTGTTGTGGTTGTAATTTCTACCACGATTATAACCTCGGCCTCCTCTATTATTGTTGTTTGCACCTCGTCGATAATACAGGACAGTGTTACTTTGACCTGTTATCTCCGTGCAACTATTGACAAATTTGGAAACGGCATCATTCATATTTGTGAATGTGCCTGCCTGCATGATAAGTTTTACCTTATTAATTGAGCAATTTTTTGCCAGTTTTTCCACCTCTTGGGTGTATTGGTTAGCCGTTTTGTTTTTCTGTTGCAGATTAAGAAACATAGCAGATACAACTTCCACCGATTCTTCTTTTACTGCATTTGATAGTTGCGTAATGATTGCAGCAATTTTCTGCTCATTACTTACTAAATTTCTTGCATGGCCTTTTAGCTTTTTTTTATAAGGCTTATGGCTGGCCTTTTAAGGTTTCTAATAGATTCAAAGAATCTAGAAAACTTTGTAGATTTTCCGGCTTACCGTCAAACTCTGGTATCAGAGATGTGGCTAGCTTGATAAACTCTACAACTGTTTGTGCCATTTCAGAGATTGTTATTATTTCCGGTTTGGTTTCGATTGGATCGCTTTCTTCCAGTATTTCAATGTCACTATCAGATTCAGCGTCGCTTGGTTGAATTGATTCGTTTAATTCTTTTAATTGGTCGGGATCAAACTCCGCCAATTGATTTAGACTTTCTGGCACGTTTATCTGAATATGTCGCCTATTGCTGACAGTAATCAATCTTGTGTTTAGGGATTTTATTACCCTTAAACATTTACTATTGTGCTCAGATGTGCATTTATTTTCATAACTGTTTACTAAGGTAACTATATTATTGTATTCCCTTACTAATATTTCTATATGGTTTTTTAGTGTTTCCGCTTTATAACTGCATCTCTATTGATGCATTTGTAAGATTTATCAAATTTATTTCGAAATGCGTCTATTTGTTTGCAATTTCTTTCCATTCCATTCTTTTACTTTTACTTTTACCATGTAGTTGCTATACCTAAATATGGGTCTTCTTTCGTAATCATGATCTGTTTTTTTTTTCTTATTCATTTCTAGAGCCTATCTAAGCTATTTGCTCTACTCATGTATCTTTTCTTGATAATTTTATTATGCTTAACATAGATTGTAAGCAGAAATTGTAAAACTAACACTACCGTTATAATTAATAACAGGATCCACAACGATTTTATATCGTCTGTGTGATCAATTATATTGACGTTGTTTACAACGTTGGCTTTTGCCTCACTGGAGTTACTAAACCATCCCATTTTGTAATTTAATTGTTGTTATATATTCAATGAAAAAAAAAGAACATTTTGTTTTTTAACGTTCATGAAAGAAAAAGTAAGGTTTTCTATTTAAAAATTTTAGATTGTGGGACTATGTAAAGAAAGAGTAATATTTTCTTCTTTGAAAATCAAAAATAAAATTTTAAGTGATAATTTTTTTTTAAGAAAAGGTTTTTTTTTTTTAACATTTGTCAAATGAGACATGAAAATGTATTAGTTGTTATTGAATGTGGTTGGCTCACATTTCGGTCTACAATTTTTTTTTTGTTCTCCAACCACATTTGTTAGTGAAAAGCCTATCAGAGTTTAGTATTTTTCAAGCAGCGGTTTCCCGAATAGGCTTGAAGGTAGAACTTAGTGCTAAGGCAAATTGGGGCATTCGCAATTACGCAGCCCGTTTGCGTTGTTTCGCACCAGGGCGAAGCTGCTCATCTATTTGAAGACGATCTGTGCATCTTTGTCGGTCTGATTACAACCATATCGGCTGGATTTGCCTGCAAGGCCTCTTGCAACGTCGGCAAATCCTTTTGTTTAACAGGTACAGCTGTCTCGAACTTGGGCTCCATCAATTATTTGCAGTGTATAAGTTAGGTTGAGGCAGCTCCATCAATTATTTGCAGTGTATAAGTTAGGTTGAAGCATCACGCTTCTTTTTTTTCTTTTATAAGAACACATGATTAGCTTCGGTTGGAACTTTTGTGAAAATCCAGTAATTTATTAGAAGCAATTTATACGTGAAATTTGGAAGTGTATTTTAAATGCACATTTTCTTGTTTTGCGTGAAAACTGTTTTTGCAGAATTATTTTCGAGCCTCAATGTCACGGTCGCCACGTAATATATTTTGTTGATAACTTCATTATTAATCTTTTTTTTAGGAGCGTCTGCTCCGTTCTGTCAGTTTAATGTATATATTAATGTTGGGTCCAGCTAACCCGAAAACATGCAATACTTATATCTATGTGTTTATATATATGTATATACATATGTATGCAGAAGGCATGCATATGTCGTGTATGGGTTGACCACTTGAGCTGCAAAGTGCATGCTCAGCATTACCACGCTCCGCGATCGGCTTGTATATAAGCGATGGATCGTATTGTGCGCTGGAATGTTTATGTAATTCTTAGTGGTCTTTTACTTTGTACTTCGGGCATTTGTATATTTGTATTCATTATGACAAACTGTCACAATGTATTAACGGATTGTTATACCCTTTGATTTATGAAAATGGTAGGGTAGATATGCTACATTGGTTCGATTACTTTGATAACCACCTGTAATCCTTTTCTACTTTTAAGTTGGTAGGTATAGCAATTCATTTTTTCATTTTCGAGGTATTTCGCAACTGATCGATAATTTTGTTCGTCTTTGACTTGTATTTTTGTTTCAATTATGTTACCTCTTTTGATGGACGCCAATTGCCCCAATTGTATCAGTTTTTTTTTTTGACCAGTTCAGCACAATTTGCCTGGCGGTCTTAATTTATAATTTATAGTTATTTTAGTTGCATTATTTTTCTTTGCAGTTTGTGGGCTCAATTTGCTCAAATGCAGTTTTTGTTGGTAATGCTGCCTTTGGCGAGCGTATAGAGAAATACGCGTTGTTTTTTGCTTGGGAGAGCCGACGCTCGTGTTGTTGCTGTTGCCGGGATTGGCTCATTTTAGCTTTGGTTAGAACAGATACAGGGCCCGTGCTCTTCACCGAGCTGGCGCTCTTAGCCGTTGACATTTGTTCCTTTCTAATACTTCTATTATTCTTTATTAATAAGATGGTATTCATGGGCAGCACGATCACAAGTGCCCATTCCTACCCCGAGCGCTCTTTCGCGAATTAATTAACGATTAATTGATTTACGCGGTGGAGCGATACAAAACTAAGTCTGAAGTCGTTGACGGTTGACGGCGAACGCCCATAATTGAGCTGATATCCACAGAGCCCCTCAACGCGGGCCGAAACCAGGAAGATGACCCCACAATACACCGACCACCGCAGTGTCGTACCCACGGTCGACCCCACGCAGATCTTCGCCAACCCATTGGAGTACCTTCCGCGTACCGACATTATTCAGCCATGTAGTAGCAGAGCCATGTCCGAGATCTTCTTCGCGACAAACCTGATCACGTATTAGTCTGGCTGTAGTATAACACGAGAACTACACCCGGCATACCAAAATATCGTACCCATGGTCTATACCACACCCATTGTCGCCCACATCAGCGAACTCCCACGCAGAATGAAACCACCTAGCGCGTTCCACACCATCATCCTACCAGAAGACCCGAACCAACATTTTGACCCCGAGATCGAAGACGAGTCAGAACCAGCCCCGGATCCCTGGCCACCCGACATAGCGCCAAAAATTCAAGCAATTCTGGATGAGGAGCTACCAAAGTTCGCTACTATCCATGGCACCTCATACATCGCCGAGCATACCATTCTAATGAGGGATAATCGGCCCATCAAGCAACGATACTATCCTATACTATCCCGGCCGACGAACAAGTATACCAACTGATAACGGAAGGTCTCATCGAGCCCTCCCAAAGCCCCCACAGCGCACCAATCGTACTCGTGCGTAAAAAGAAAGGGAAATAGCGCATGTGCATGATTTTCGACAACTCAACGAACATTCCAGCCCGTACGCGTACCCATTGCCCAGAATCAACTACATCTTGGAACGTCTACAAAACGCACGATTTATCACTACTCTCGATTTAAAGAATGGATACTGGCAGATACCAATGGCCAGTACCAGGCCGGGGCCTCTATCAACGTCGGCAACGTTTCAGCGGGCCCTCGACACCGTAATTGGTGCCGAAATGGAACCCTAAGCATTCGCTTACCTAGATGATATCGTAATTGTTCGAGACTTTAATGAACACCTGCACAATCTAAAAGTGGTCTTTTCTCGATCACGAAGAGCAAATCTACGCATAAATTCGGAAAAATTCACTTTCTTTCAACGACGGATCAAATATCTGGGTCACATGATCGGCGAAAAAGGCATCGATACCGACCCCGACAAAATTGCCGCCGTCAAAGAACTCAGGCCCCCTACAAACCTGAAAGAACAATGCATCGGAATGGCATCCTGGTACCGGAGATTTGTACCAAACTTCGCGACAGTCGGCCAACCGATATCCTGCCTACTCAAGAAGAGAATACCATGGATATGGAACGAAGCACAACAGGCTGCTTTTGACCTACTGAACCGCCCCTGTCCTTGCGTGCCCCGATTTCAACGTCAAGTTCTCGCTGCAAACAGATGCGAGTAACTTAGGAGTTGTCGCAGCTCTCACCCAAGTCGTCAGCCGACGACTAAACCAGGCGAAAGAACACTCCTCAGCCACCGACAAGGAGTGCCTGGCGGTCATTAGGGCCATTCGAAAACCACGCTGTGGTTTTACAGCGATTACAGCGAATCACCGACCATCTCGCTCAAAAATGGTTAAATACGCTTGACAGCCCGTATGGTAGATTGGCGAGATGGACCCTCGACCCTCGTAGTAGCAGTTGCAGATGCACTATCCAGGCAGCCATTAGGAACACTCGCACCAATCGAAGCCCCTGGCTCCAGCGCAGGATACAACAACTAAAGGATTTTTTTTTAAATTACGTGATAATATATATATCGAATCTTTCCTAATAGAGACTTACGACAAGTATGCAAATCTTAATCTAATATGTTTATTTAAATAATTACACTTAATTACTTAGAGTACGTCCCTAGCTAGATATTATTGCTTTCGACTTTTCATGAGATTTTAAAGTAAAAATTTCTTAACAAATACAGCACAAAAACCACCATTTTTGCATTTCAATTGTAACGAACCATGGCTCTAGCCGTGACTCGTCACAAACAGCGGAGGGTCGAAGCGTCCAAGATGATCAGGAACGAAAAAAAAACTGATCTAAACAGAGCTGACGAACCATGGCTCTAGCCACGGTTTTCCCCAAATAGCAGTGTGTCAGCACCTTAAGCAACGCACACAATTAATTAAAAACTCTCGATCAACAACTCTACACATTTTTGTCCACACAACAATTTAAAAACAGCCCACCTTTTGAGACATTTCGCAGTCGACGACCTAGATAAGAAATATCACTTGCGTTATTTCACAATACGTCAAGCCTGCATCAAATTACCGACCTACCGGCCCAAACTCAGCTATCACCTTCCGCGATGCCGAGTTAGCAAAACCTTTTCCTGAACACTACTGACCCACTAGCAAATTGTCAACGAAGCACCAAGCTTCGACCCACTTACTAGCCCCACAAATATTGTCCGAAAATAATCATAAGTTAGCAATAATTAATTATTTCCGGGTCAGGTGCGATCACCAGATGCATAAAAGGTCCAAGATCGGCCGAAGAAGTAGGCAGTCCATCAGCCCGAACACAAGACACTGCACCAGGCAGTCTCTCAACACAAGAGACTGCACTAGTCAGTCTACCGGCTCACAGGCCAAGTAACCAGATCCACGAATAAACACTGTAAACAAACCCGCAAAGAATTAATAAAAAAATAACAACGCCAGCAAGAACACCAACCCCGATTCTGAATTATTTTTCGTCAGCCACAACGCTCCCACTGTCACCTACCTCTCTTACGATCAGACAAGGCCGCTCCGAACCTAAAAGTGCCAGCAATCTACAAATTTTCCTTGTAGAGAACCTTGGACAGACTGATGCATATCCCAGCCTGAGATAGGTCCGCACACAATGCATTCTGTGCATTGGGGCTGCGTTTCTGCCTGGGTTCCGCGCGTAACAGACTTCGGCTTGGTCACTGGCCACTTGATGGTGCCATTGCATTGCATATGTCATTACATATCAACGTTCTGTGAAGGTACCCTTCCCAACCACCACCACCTACCTCAATCCATCACCGGTCTCAGCTCCCCACATACCTCACCCACACGTCATCTCGTAAAATTAGTTATATATTTCTTTTCATTATTTTTAGTTCTAAGCCATCCATATTAACTAGCCAATATTTTCTAAGCCGTCCATATTAAATAGCCATACAAGTTTAAATATAGCGCCTATCCTTTATTGAGGGACCAGAACCCTCACCCTGACCGGAACCGGTATCAGAACCAGTGCATCGGAACCAGAATAGGAACCAGCACATCGGAACCCGCACATCGGAATCATCATCGGAACCAGCATAGGTACCAGCCCACCAGAACCAGCGCCGGAACCACCACCGCGAGCGAAGAGAAATAAATTAAGAGCAACGACACCAAAGAGAGCCGAACTCCCACCCACCCACATCACCGAGCTTGGACCGCTGCTCACGCCGTAGCGCAAGTGCACGCAACCATGAGTAGGGGAGAAACGCGCAGACTCTCAGCCACGAGCGCGACCGGAGGAACTCCCACCCACCCACAGAGCCGAGCGAGGACCGGTGTCCCCGCCACATGGGGAGACTCACCGAGCCGAAAAGCCGAAGCGCCAGCAGAGGCTAGCGGCAGAGAAACAGATTTTTGGGAGCCAAGGAAGGCACACGCCAAACAGAGGATCGGGACAGAAGTTTTGACTCTAGAACTGGACGGTCACAAGCGGAAAAAAAAGCAAAGTGAAAGTGGAAGCAGAAGACGAGGAGCGGAACAGGAGCCAACAGAAGTGAAACACCAGGAAGACAGGAGCGGAGCAGGAAGCAGAGGTGTAAGCTGGCCTCACGTAGATGAGAAGGAGAAAAGAGATAGGTGCGATCATAGGGATTGGGGACACACACACACACACACTCACACAGACACTAAGCTAGCAGGCAGGAAATAAAGACAAGCATTAAAACCTACACACACATCTTTTTATACATATATGGAAATTTGTAGCTTTGTAGTTTCCATTCCTCTGCTCCGCTACTCAAGCGTGGAGCCGTAGTCAACCACCTTCCCGTCCCCTCCCTCGCATGTTTGGGAAGCCAGCCAGTGGTGTCGTACGCGGATGCCCCGGCATCCACGAACTGGTCTTCCCTCTCCCTCTTGCCTAACCACTTTCACCCCGGTCGAGCATTTTACCCGTTCCTTCGCCCCGCTACCCAAGCGTAGAGCCGTAGTCCGCTACAGTCCCGTCGCCTCCCCCTTACCCCTCGCCTACCCTCCTTCCTCACGGGGACGCCAGCTAAGTGAGACAGTACGCGAATGCCCCTGTCTTCACGAACCGGGCTCTTTCCCCTTCCCTTTTACCTGTCCTCCTATATACCCAGGGTCAGCCGTCCCTCGAACCCAAGCGCGACAAGGCGTCCCACTTCCACGGGGTCTGCGTCCCAGTGGGCGTACTGTGTGCCCTGTCGACCAGGCGGTCCATCACCGCTGCCCATAACTCTGGGCCAACGCCGCCCTACGTTTACGTCCTACCCAAGCGGCACCTCGTACCGCCTATATGCCTACCCGACCCCGCCTCTATGGTCTTCAATAAAAATCTTGCTGTATTGAAGGCCAGGCCCTGGACAGACTGAGAGGCTGTACCTTGGCTGGGAAACTTCCTTATAGTTCAGACAAAACCTTTTGCTTTATCTGGATTAAATTTTTGTAGTGCCAAGCAAGATACTTTTTTGAGTTCGGCTGCCGCATCGGCAGAGAAGTATTCGTGTGGCCTATGGACGATTTCTCGGCTGCTGCATCGGCAGAGAAGCTAGAATTTTTTTTTTCTTCGTGTCTGTTTTCTTCGCACACAAACGCACTAAAACATGACAGTGTCTACGTGCCGACCCCTGCTTTACAGGCACAAAAATATCCAGCGGAAAATCTTCACACCTACATACACTGCCGGTCACTGGTTTAAGAACACCGTTTATTTTAGACTTTTTGATTTTGCAAATCTCTCTTCACTGCTGGAAAATTGATTCTATTTTTTTGGCTCTTTTTTTTTGGCAGATTTTGGAACTGAATCGTTCCGTTGGATGAGTGTTAATCACCAATTGAACAACCTTTATGGGAAAGTAAGATTCGAATCTTTTTAGGTGTGTGTTTATGGCTGTATTTAATCAAATCGGTGTGGTGCACCGCGGAATGGAATTGAGGTGATTTTTCAGCGGAAACAATTTCTGCGGCACCGCTATATATTTTAGTTAAAATTGCGATAAAAAGTATATTAACATTCGAAGCAAAAATAAAAATCTCCACACGTAGTGTAAGGACCTATCTCAGGCTGATGTATGCATAAGTCTGTCCAGGGTCTGAATCACAAGATATTTGTAATTCACGAGGACTTTATTGGGAAAACCAGGAACTTTTTCAGCAGCTGCAATATAATGGTAACTTAATCACTACACTTTTTTGGTTTTTTGAAGTTTTAATAGTTTTGTTTATTGTTTCGGGTTATTATTCTACTTGGTTAGTTTTACTGTGTGACCGCAGCGTATGTATGTTACTTCTGGACTCCTGATGGACTGCCGACTTGCGTGTTTATTATTTGCCTGACTGCTATGGCTGATGGGCTGCCTATCGACTCGAAAGTGAACTGCAAGTGAACTGTAATCGAACTGCTGATTTGCGAACTGACTTAGTACAGTGATATAACTCAGATATATATAGCGTTTTCCCTTTATTGATAGGTCCAGTGCTGCTATGTACGGGACATTGCTCCGAGCTGGGCTCGGGTTTCGCTTTGGCGTGTTGATCGGCACTTTTCCATGTTATTAGTTGTATTTTGCGGCGTGGGTTAGTTGCTAGTTATTTTTCATTATTTTGTCTCTTGATGTTCCCATTTTCGTGGATTTTGGTGAAGCGTGTGCTGAGTTTTCACTTTGTTGGCTGTGGAACTCGTCATTTGAGAGCTTTGGTTTTGCTGTGGTGGGTTTGGTTATATAATCTTGGCCCGCGCCTTTCCGTCGATTGGCCGCGTGTGTGCTGAGCTTTCGGTTTTCTTTCTTTCTTCGGTCGACGTCTTTCGACCTGTGCTGAGTTGCTGCGTCTTCGAATTTGTTGATGTTGATATCTTCACCTGTGAGCAGCGTGGGTTGCATCGACTGCTTGTGACGTACCATGGGATTCATGGTTCGTTTCAGTAGGGAGACAAACCTTTCCTATATCGAAATTATAAAAATAATCGAAAGGAGCTCTACTTTTGAGCTTAATTATATTAAAAATAAACTAGAATATGTTTCTCGGTGTATAATTCTTCGGTAGTTGACTTTTTAGTGCTACTCTTCATGTTTTTGATATATTCTAGTTTATTTTTAATATAATTAAGATCAAGCAGTCAAGGGATATTTGCAAAATCAAAAAGTGTAAAAGTAAAAAGTGCATGCACGAAAGATATGTGTTAGACTAGGTTAGGTTAGGTTAGGTCGAGGCGGCTGTCGGGATCGTCAGAGACCCGACACACCTAGGCCGGTTTCGGCCCATTGTGATACCGCATAGATCGTTCCCTCTTCCCTCGTGAGACACTATGTTATCCATTGTCCCATCCGGATGCCCTTATGAAGATTGCGATCCGTCTGGGACTGATTGTAGACATGTCCGAAATGTCAATTAGAAAAGGTGCGCCCAAGTATTGAAGTCTCCTTCTACTGAGAGCCGGACAGGAGCAGACAAGATGTTCCACAGTCTCCTCCTCGTCCTCATCTCTGCAACTCCGACAGAAGCCGTTATAGGGGGCACCCGTCCTTTTAGCATGGGTGCCTATTATCCAATGTCCTGTGAGGGAGCGTATGACTGAGCTGCAACTCAGTGCAGCTGAACGCGCGGAACCCAGGCAGAAACGCGGCCCTCCTCCCGCCCAACCGACCGAGATATAATGTGTTTAAAAGTGGGCATTGACATACGAATGTCCTCCTTGTCTTGGAGAAGGGGGATTGTAGTTCTAGTTCTGGCCAGCTCATCTTCTACGCAGTTGCCTTCAATGTCCTGGTGGCCAGGGACCCATATTAGGCTGATAACAAACTGATAAGCCATCTCGTGTAGAGATTTTCGACAGTTTGCCACGGTAGCCGAGCTCAATGTTATCGCATTTAGATGTATAAATGTTTAAATGAGATGCCGTAGTGGCAATTTCACAAAGCCACACCAAGGTTTCGTTGATCGCTATGACTTCCGCTTGGAATACACTGCAGTGATCTGGAAGCCTGAAAGAGTGTGTCATGTTTAGCTGTTCGGAGTAGATTCCCCCTCCGACCTAATTGTCCAGTTTTGAGGCATCAGTAAAGATTTGTATGGCTCCGTCTGGGTCAGGTAGTCGAGCCAGTTGTCTCTGCGGGGGAAAATTATTTCAAAAAAGTATCTATGTACCCCCTCGGAACACAGTAGTTCGTTTTTGTTAGGATAATCATGTTTCCGTTTAGGATAGATGAGTGATCATTGTGCTTTGACACCCATAGGTCGGAGACTCACGAATTGCTGCCATTTCTGCCTGCTCCCTGCCTGCAAGGTCTACGCTCTGGAGGGACAGGATGGCATTTAGCGCAGTCACCGTCCTGCATGTGAGCAATTGATCGATGAGCATCACCATGTGACGATCCACCCCCAGGTCAGTCAGGGCCTCCGTGATTGCCTCTGGTATGATGTAGTTAAAAGCTCCCTCGATATCTAGAAAAGCTATTAAGGAGTATTCTTTGACGTGTAGGGATTTCTCTACCGTCGAGACTACTTCATGGAGTGCCCTTTCCGTGGTTTTTCCTTTTTGGTAGGCATGTTGTGCGCCTGACAGCCACTCAGTATTTATGGTTGTTCTCAGATGTAGCCCGACAGGTATCTCAAAGGTTTTGAGAAGAAAGGACGATAGACTGATTGGTCTGAAGTCCTTTGGGGTGGAGTGTGAGGCTTTCCCTGCTTTGGGGATGAAGACTATTTTAGCCTTTAGCCAAGCGCGGGGGATTTTTCCCACTGTCAGTATCTTCCTGAAGATACTTTGCAGCCAGTTGATGACCATGTCCCCGGCTTTTTGTAACTGAGCCGGAATGACTTGGTCCGGGCCAGGCGATTTGTAGGATTTAAAGCTGTTTACTGCCCAGCTAATATTCCGTTTTGTGAGGATGTGCCCCATCGAGGTTTCCGGGCCTTCACTTGGGGTGTCTGCCGGCTCGATGGTCGTACACCCAGGAAAGTGAGTATCGAGTAGAATGTGTAGGGAGTCCTCACTAGAGTTTGTCCACGTACCATCCGTTCTCTTGAGGTATCCCACCGAGGGGGATGTTTTTGACAGGATCTTGCGTAGCCTTGCGGCTTCTGACGTGTCCTCAATTTCGGCGCAAAATTTTTGCCAAGAGGCCCTTTTTGCTCTCCTTGTTTCTTTTTTGTATAGGGTTAGCTTACTTTTGTAATTTTCCCAATGCGCTTCCTCGCTGCTGCTTTTGGCTCTGTTAAAGAGAGTCCTGCAGTCTTTCCGGAGGGTATTTATATGTTTAGACCACCAGGGGGGTCTCTTTTTCCCTCTTGGTTTGGTTGAGGGGCAAGCTGCCATGAAGGCCTTGTTGCAGGCTTCCGTGAAATTGACGGAAATTGACAGTTTGTGAAACAATAGAGTGAGGTTAATAACCTCTTGACGGTTTTTTATGATGAAAGTGGGGTCATTACCCCGATAACCAATAATGAGGTTGGAGTTTAGGATGAAGCTGAAAAGTGACTCACCCCTTACATTTGTATCCGAGCTCCCCCATTGATAGAAAGATATTTAGGTGCTTTCTTGCTAATATGCAGGTTCTAATTTAACCTTCAGTTTGGGCTACAATCAGCTTGTAGTCCTTCGTCGCTAATCCACAGACCCTGCCTCCTACCACCCAGGGCTCTTGGATTGGGGCTATGTCCCCTCCGCTTGCGACTAAGCGGAGTATCAGGGCAGCGGATGCTGCCTTACAGTGGTGGAGATTTATCTGCAGAAGCCTCAGAGACTTCATTAGAGTCATTCTCCACCACTTTTATGTCGGCGTCAGAGTCGTCGAGAATCTCGTCCCCACACAACGCCTCAAAATCGAGCATCAGCTCCGTCTCCGAGGAGTAGCTCTCCAGTGCCGGCTCCGGCTCCGGGTCTACGTCGGGTGCCTCGATCTCCGAGGCAACGTCCTGCTCAACTGGGTTGTTGACAGAACGCGCCCCGGCCGTTGCATCCGACTTTTAGACCTTCATGGTCACCGAGCTGAACCCGAAGTTGAGCTCTCCCTTGGCTGCCTCGATCGGGGAGACTGGAGGTGGCCCGGGATCCTTCTCGAGAAGCTCGAAGCAGCGGTCGGCCAGTGCCGCTTCCACCCACTTCCATTGGCTTCTAGGAATTTTTCTCTCCACGCTGCCGTTGTCGAGAACGCCTATCAGCGTCCTCTCCTTGCCAATCTGCGCGAGGATACGTTCTGAAGCACTCTGGAGCGCTTCGCGGCACGTCCGGGCGTCTCTAGCGAGCGCTGCCTCTTCGGTTGTGCAGCCACCTTTCCACCTTTTTCAGCCAGTCTGCTGTTGGACTGACTTCTTGGCTGGCGTTCTGCCGACGGAGTATGTGCCCAGCACTCCTCTTTTCGGCATAGCTAAATTTTCTGGTTTGAAACTGATTAATGGTAAGCCATCACCCGCAGCTTCACCGGAAGGTTGAGCAGCCGAAATATTGCGTATCTGCCCTACCATGGTATCAGTTTTGGGTGTTGGCTTTCGACCCATCCCAGATTTGGGATGGAACCCACCCGGGTTCATACCCGCGTCTTCCACCGTGCAGGCCTTTCTTGCGACTGAGCGGATCGGGCCAGGCCTTTCGGCCGCTGCCCTCTCCCGCTTGGGATTTCTTCCAGCCGGCATTTGGGGAGTGCCTCTCTCCTTTTTGTTTTTATCTATATTTTTGTATTTATCCATGTAATTCCCACGAGCTGCAGAGAAGGGGAACGGTCCACCCTGGCAGAGCTCTACTTTACCCGGGTAAGGCATAATTAGAACACGGGGCTGCCAAGTCCCTGAGCTCTCCGTTCACGACTGGGCTGACTCTTGGCACGGGTCGAGTGACACCTTAGTCCGGCCCGGTGTGAGGTGAGTGTTGGGGCTGGGATGTGGGTAGGTAATGTGTAGGGATGGAAGTGTGTGAGCTACTTAATGAGAGGCGGCACCACAAGCGCATCGTCAGTGTTGATGCATCGCGAACACCCGCTGGCTGTCCGGGACTGCTTATTTCAGTTCTCTCCCTCAGAGCCAACTCAGTTGCTTCTCTTTGGGATGCCCGCTTATTCGCAGCTGACCTACCCACTAGGGTAGGCCGTTCGCTATCCGCAACCCGTCCAGTGGCCTCAGCTAAAAATTCGATGAAAATTAGAGCTCAACACAACTAAAAAAGCTAAATATGCAAATTTAGCTTAGAAATAGTACCAATTACGAGAAAGGTTATGTTAGTATTTTTGTATTTATTTCATGCTTTAAATTAACGCTACAAGTATAAACTTATTTTAATTGCGCTAGTCACTCGGTGAATATATGTATATAAAATAGTTCATTAGTTCCCGAAAATAATACCTAAGATTTATTCTTCAGTATTCTACATAAAATCATCGGAAAGGAACGGAATTTAGGGAATAAAAAATCAGTTTGGTGGTTTTATGCGAGTGCACATTTTAATAACAATGCCGCGTCCTAGAAGATCTAATCTTTCCCAGCGAAGCCGTAATGCAATTAGGCAACGGAATATCGCGAGTCAATTATATGATGGAGAACGAGAAATTGCACGAGAACAGCGACGTGTTAGTATGGAGCAAAGAAGGGCCTTAATTCGTGCTTCTCAAACACAAGAGCAAAGAGAGGCAGCCCTTGAAACGGCTAGGTTAGAAAAGAGAAATCGTCGAGCTTATCGTGCAGATGAACAGAGGAATAATCTTCGAAGTGCAAGAAGAAATGGTTCAAGTATTGATTTGAATCGAGCAGCGTTTCTGTATGATTGCACCATCGACTACAGCTTGCATCGTTTAGTTTGCATTGGTCCATTGGCCGTTGTTTGCCGGCATTGAAGTTTGCTGGTGAAACGCCTGGTTTGAGCTGCCTTAGTGGTAAAGTTAAATTGCCATTATTGGTCCCGCCACCAGAGCCATTGTGCTCCCTGCTTTATGGCGAAACACTAGAATCACGACATTTTCTAGCGAACACTCAAAAATACAATGTCTGTTTCCAAATGACTTCATTTGGGGCGGAAATTATCGAAGAACACGGATATAATCCGACATTTAAGTTAATTTACGTTAAAAACTTTATTTTCTATCATTGTAAAAAAAAATCTGGAATGCAGTTTGTTATATTTCTGTATTTGTCTCTAAAATAAAAATGGCATGTTATTATTTGACTTTACAGATTCAAGGCCAGATGCACAGATGCACAGCATAAATTCTTCCAAATATACTTCATGGGCAATATGGAGGAACAACTTGACCGGCGTCAAGGGATCAACACAGCTACGAAAAGAGTAATTCTCCAAGATCTGCAGCAAATGCTTCATGAACATCATGCATTGGTCAGGCTGTTCAAGACTGCTTTAGAGCGCATGCCAAGTGATGACTATAAAGTTGTGATCAGAGCAGATAAAAGACCAGCTGGAACACATGAACGCACATTTAATGCTCCAACAATCGATGAAGTGGCAATCCTGATTGTTGGTGAAAACTTGGAAACACGTGATATTTTACTTACACGACGCAATACTGGGCAACTACAAAGAATATATGAAACACACCGTTCATATGACCCGCTGATGTTTTGGCAAGGAGACGATGGATATCCCTTAAATATCAAAATGATTAATCCATTGAATGGTAAGATCAATATTATTGTTTTCATTTTAACTTGATATATATTTTATTCTGTTTGCTTTTAGTACTCAAAAAAAGTTGTAATTTCTAATTTAGTAGAGAGTAGCTGTAAAACTCGTTAACCTATTACGGGTTCTAAAATACAATTTTTCCTGCATTTGTTTCAGGTGAGGAAACTACCAACAAGGTTAGTTCGATGAATTATTACGCATATCGTTTGATGATTCGTGAGAATTCGGACAATTATTTGTTGCGATTTCGTCGACTGTTTCAACAATATTGCGTTGACATGTACGTTAAAATCGAAACGGAGCGCCTGACTTTCATTCGGTTGAATCAAGCTAAATTGCGTTCGGAAGAGTATATCCATTTAAGCGATGCAATTAGCACAGAAGGAGATTCAGAAAATGTTGGTCGGTTGACTATTTTACCGGCGACATACATAGGTAGCCCGCGTCATTTGCAGGAATATGCGCAAGATGCAATGACATATGTTCGTCATTATGGTCGGCCAGATATATTCATTACATTTACATGTAATCCGAAATGGATAGAAATTATTCAATTGCTGCTTCCCGGACAAACATCAAGTGATCGACACGACATCACCGCACGTGTTTTCAGGCAAAAAATTCGGTCACTAATGAATTACATTGTTAAGCAACACGTCTTTGGGAATACTCGATGCTGGATGTATTCAATCGAATGGCAAAAACTAGGCCTACCGCATGCTCACATTCTGATTTGGTCAGTCGAAAGTATTCGGCCAGATCAAATAGATGACATCATATGTGCGGAGATTCCTGCTGCTGAAACCGATCCAGACCTACATGATGTTGTAGTCACGAATATGATTCATGGACCGTGTGGCACTATCAACCGACAATCACCGTGCATGGTCGACGGCAAGTGTTCCAAACGGTATCCACGAAAATTGACGGCAGAGACCATTACAGGCAACGATGGTTATCCATTGTATCGGCGTCGATCACCGGATGATAATGGTAGAACTACAAAACTAAAGTGAAAGGAAACGATTTCGTAGTTGACAACAGTTGGATTGTTCCATATTCGCCACTTCTTTCCAAAACATTCAAAGCACATTGAATATTGCAATTCGGTTAAGTCAATTAAATACATTTGCAAATATGTCACGAAAGGGAGCGACATGGCGGTTTTTGGTATCCAAACATCCAATACCAACGATGAAATCACGCGCTATCAAGTTGGTAGATATGTGAACTGCAATGAAGCAATTTGGCGTATATTTTCATTCCCTATTCACGAACGTCATCCCACTGTTTTACATTTGGGGGCGCATCTAGAGAACGGTCAGAGAGTATATTTCACAGCGTCGAATGCTGCTCAACGTGCCGAAACACCTCCAGCGACAAAACTGACCAGTTTCTTTGCGATTTGTCAAAGCGATCCGTTCGCACGAACTTTGCTTTACTCAGAAATGCCACGTTATTATACTTGGAACGCTACAACGAAGAAATTTCAACGTCGGAAGCAAGGCGATGTAGTTCCTGGTCATCCAGATATGCGTTCTACTGCTCTTGGTCGTATTTACACAGTTCATCCGAAGAATGATGAATGTTTCTATTTACGGTTGTTGCTGGTACATGTTCGAGGGCCAACATCATTTGAATCACTACGAACTGTTAATGGTATTGTGTGTCAAGAGCTAAATTTGCTTAAAAACAATACTCATTGGGACACGACAATCGCTGAAGCAATTATTTCTGCATCTCCAAGTCAGATACGCACATTATTTGCTATCATCATTTCAACATGCTTCCCATCGAACCCACGTGACCTGTGGAACAAGTGGAACCTGTGTCAGAAGATATTTTACATCGAATTCGCGTCAGCTCAAGAAATTCCGATCTTGAGGTGAATGAGGAGATCCATAACCAGACTTTGCTCTTGATCGAAGATATGTGTTACCTCATGTGCGGCAGTTTGTTAGTTAGGTTAGGAATGCCAGCGCCAGATCGCGGAATGAATGACGCATTTAGTAGAGAATTGGAACGTGAACGTGAATATAATCCACATGAACTAATCCAATCAGTTCAAACGAATGTAGCAAATGTAAAATGAATCCTAAGCAGAGGGAAGTCTATGATACACTGATTAATGCAATTGATGATGGAAATGGCGGCTTATTTTTTTTGGATGCCGCCGGTGGAACTTGGAAGACATTCCTCATGTCATTGATTTTGGCCACTGTACGTGCGAGATCCGAAATTGCGGTAGCAATTGCTTCTTCTGGAATAGCGGCCTCATTGTTAGACGGATGACGGCTCACTCAGCGTTAAAATTGCCATTAAACCTTCAAACTACTGAACAACCGACATGTAACATTTCGAAACACTCCGCAATGGCCAAAGTTTTAGTAGCATCAAAAATCATCATATGGGACGAATGCACAATTGCGCACAAACGCGCATTGGAAGCACTAGACCGAACATTAAAAGATCTGCGAAATGACTCGAGATGTTTTGGTGGTGCAATGATTTTATTATCTGGCGATTTCCGACAAACACTACCAGTCATTCCAAGATCTACTGCTGCCGACGAAATAAACGCTTGCCTCAAAGCATCAAATCTGTGGCGATATGTAAAGAAACTTAAACTTTCTGTAAATATGAGAGTTGCATTGTTGAACGATCTATCTGCTGATGATTTCTCGAAGCAATTGCTGACTATCGGTAATGGCCGTGTTCCTGTTGACAAATCGAGCGGTTTGATTTCATTTCCTCCAAATTTTTGCAATTTCGTATCATCAAAAGACGAGCTTATCAACAAAGTATTTCCGGATATCATTGCTAACCACAAAAATAGTAAATGGTTAATTGAGCGAGCAATTTTGGCCGCTAAAAATAAAGATGTAGATGACCTCAATATTATAATTCAAAATCAAATCGTAGGTACTCTGTATTCATTCAAATCTATCGACTGTGTAACAAACGAAGAAGAAGCCACTAATTATCCAACTGAATTTTTAAACTCCTTGGATGTGATTGGTTTACCCCGCACAATTTAAAACTTAAAGTTGGCTCGGTAATCATCATGCTTAGAAATTTAAACCAACCAAAACTGTGTAATGGAACGCGTTTGGTGATAAGAAAACTGATGAGCAATGTTATTCACGCGTCGATACTTAAAGGAAAATTTAAAGATGAGGAAGTTCTTTGTCTGGACGTTGATATGCAATAACTGCACCATCAAGTGGGCCATGCGACACGAAGCCGAAGCCTGTTACGCGCGGAACCCAGGCAGAAACGCAGCCCTCCTCCTGCACAACCGACCGAGGTGCGCTGCCGCATGACGCGCGACGCGTGTTACCGAACCGATCGCGAGCATGCAGAAAAGATAGGTGTTAGACTAAAAATTCGAGGAAAATTAGAGCTAAACACAACTCAAAGAGCTAAACATGCACAGATAGCTAAAAAATAGTACTAATTACGGGAAAGGTATGTTAGCATTAGTGATTTAAGAAGAGGAAGGGAATTAGTAGTTGATATTATGTGGTAGAGGGAATTGAAGTCCGAGCAAAGTACCCTAAATGGTTCGTGCAAGGAATAATTCGATCTACAAAGCGGAAGGAACAAAGGAATGAAGTTTCTAGTAGATCTAATAGGAATCGTAAAGTTTATGCGGCTCAACAAGTCAGGGATATCTACGTCACCCTTGATCAGGTTGTGCATAAAAATCACACCAAGCATTTTTCTACGACTAACTAAGGTTGGAAGGTTTATTAAAAGCAATTTAGGAGGGTAAGATGGCAGTCTCACACCTGTATCCCAGGTAAGGCCACGCAGAGCAAAAAGTAAAAAGTTTTTCTGGTCTGATTCTATACGGTCCTGATGAACTTGTACTTTGTACTCTAAAATCGGTCGAACAAGCGCGATAGAGAGTCTTCGTTATATAGGGATCATCAAACCACCTTTTTTTATAAACACAAGCACGCCTATGGCCTTCTTTACCATGGTAGAAATGTGTTCAGTAACCTTTAACTTGGGGTCTAGTTTAACACCAAGATCATCAAACAAGGTAATTCTCTCAAGAGAATCTCTCACAGAGAGTGTAAGCCAAGGAGCTGGTGCGATGAAATGTCATTACTTTGCATTTCGAGGCATTTAGTTGTAACATATTTGCACAACACCATGACTGAAAGTTATTGAGATCGGATTGCGAGAGTTTGTTAATACTGAAGGCAGGACTACTATAGAGTGTGAATAGTAGGGGACCTGCCCTGTGGTACTCCAGAAGTAACCTTAACAGGTGAAGAGAATGAGTTTTTAAAGAGCAGTCTTTGAGACCTAGCTAGAAATCCATCTCAGAAGATTAAGCGGAAACCCTGAAAGGTCAAGTTTTTGTGCGAGAAGGGAATGGTTTACAGAATCGAATGCTGGAAGCCTTTAAAAAGAGGTAAACTCTATTAAATTTTTGGTTGTTGATCGCCGCTTCATAAATCTGTGCTGAGATAGAGATATAATTGATTTGCAGAGATTTTGCAAGTGCGGAGTTAAATTGTGTTCCAAACATTTTAGGAATAGATATACCTCTATTTGCATCAGACGTACCCAGTCTTTCTTATGGAACGGAATAATAAAAGATTTCGCCCAGATTGGGGGAAGCATGAAGAGCAAATGGATAAGGTGAATAGTTTAAGCAGGGGTCCACACAGAGCGTCGGCCCAGTACCTGAGTAAACAACCGGGAACTCCGTCAGGACCTGGTGAAACACCGGCTTAACTAGTCGAAGATCATAAGGTAGTGAGCTTTCATTTAACAAGGGTCTGAAAATGCCGTTCGACCTTGGTAAAGTTTATGGATACGGCTGAGCAGAGTTGCTTTAATGAGAATACGTTGTTTGGAAACATTTGGCAAAAAGATCGGCAATTGCCTGATCATTGTTTGCTGACATATTGAGAAATGATAGCGAGGATAGATGTGGGACCGTTCTACACTTGCTATTTACGAAGCTGTAAAACTGTTAAGGGTCCTATCAAAATCGTATCCTTCATGGAGAAAGGTAATTTGTATAGCATTGAACGTTAAGAACGGAGAAATTTCACCGAGCTATTCTTTCTACGTGACTCTACTCATACCCGTCCTCACTAAGTATATACATTTATGAACATAAGATTTTTTAGAATTAAAAAAAAATTTACATTTTGCATTTACTTGCTACATCCGGTATCTACATCTATAAGTACTATATATATAATATATTATACATATAACATGTAGATTCTACATGTACCATTTAGATTCTTGTTGTACCTGGACTATGAAATGTTCGGACGTGAAGATTGAGTCCACTGCAATGAGGATCCCACCTCCACGTCGAGACGAACGTTTATTTCTAAAATTGTGTATCGGCCTGCCAAAACTTCTGAACTAAGGATGTCCGGCTTTAACCAGGTCTCGTTAAACACAATAACGTGGATGAGATTGCGAGACTTTCAAGAAAAAGGGTGCTGAGCTTACTACGCAAGCCTCTAGAATTCTGGTAGATAACTATAAGAGAGGAAGTTAATTTTTTGGATGGGTAGAAATAGAGGTGGAAGATAAGGGTGGGATGGAGCACTGGTCTGACTACTAGGGATAGTAATGGGGCCTATTCTTTTTTTTAGCCATAAAGTCTTTAACCTCCAAATGCTCCGGCGAAGACTTTGCGGCACAAATGGTTTCAAATTGAGTCGGAGAGACGCTTTTCTTGAAGAAAGATATCTCCTGGTGTAAGAAAAGTTAAATTTTTCCATCTTTAAGCCGACGGCTTTTATTTTGCTTTGTATAAAAGCGGTTACATCATTGGATGTGAGGTCAGTTGATAGCCGCGAGACAAAAACTTGTCGCTTTGGTGGGACTCCAACCAGTGGTTTTGGCACCACAGGCCTAGTACCTATGATGCCAGTATCCGGTGGTCCTGGATATCTATTAGCTGGTTGGAGCGAAACTGGTGGGATAGTTAAGGAGTTGGGTGTAGACTCGACGGACATTTTGAAGACACTCCTCGTCTGCCTAATGAACGAACAGATGTCGTTTTCCACAAAACGGCATTCCTCACAACTATGCAGGCCGTTGTTTTGTGAAATGGCATCTCCTACACGGCCTGAGATAACATCACATTTGGCGTGCACTACATTTTCGCAAAGCCAGCAACGGCTATTGAGCAGCTCCCGCGGCTCTATCCGTTGTTTTTTGGGAGGCGCCAGCAAGTTGTCCCAGACGGTCATCGCTGCCGTTCAGCGATCTGTGAAACTTTACAAAGAGCGTCAAAGAGCCGGCAAAAATGCTTCGAATCCACGATCCCGAGATTGCAACAGCACATCATGTGTCTTGAGCTACTCACATGAAAATCGAAGCAACAACAAGCGACGCACACTGGGGCAAAAAGTTTAATGGTTATTATCACTACATATAATAATTAAAAAAATTTGTTTTTTAACGTTTTATTTCACAAATTTTTTTAATAGTGCCGTTTTTGGTTCCAGCTAGCGTCACTGTTATCGATGTAGAAGGCAAAAAACTGCAAAAGTGCAAAGCGAGCTTTCAAACTTAGTTAGAGGAATATGCAAAGAGCACGTATAAAAACATTTCGGGAATACAAAAACATACTTTTTATACGCGTACTCAAAAAAGAGTTAAGGGGTTTATTAGATTTGTGGTAAAAGTGGATGTGTGGCAACTCAGTATCGTAGAGAATGACCATATCTACCAGATTGCCGAATCTGAATCAGATCGGATCATAATTATAGCCAGAATGAAGAAATTAATTTTCAGTTGTTTCCCCCGCCACCTTGGCTACTCATTCTCTTTCTCGCTCGCACACTCTGCCGCGTTCAGTGCGCGAGCAACCCCTAGCAGAGGAGATGTAGAATATAAATGGAACATGTATAATCTACATGTTAGATGTAGAATATACATTGTAGATGTAGATAGCAAATGTAGCAAAAAAATTTAATATGTATATTTTTTTTTTAATTTGAAATTCTAAAAAATATTGCTCAAAAATTGATATACTGACTGAATACGGGTTTAAGTAGAGTCGCGTCCCCAGAAGCGACTCACACGTTCCTTCTCGTTTTTAAATTCAAGTCAAAGTTGAAAAACAACCCAAAAACAAGATGGTTTTGAAAATACGTTTTTCTCTATAACTGTCCATGCAACGGACCAAATTTTTATTGAATATTGATAAAAATTAATACACCTAGTAAAAGGTATCAAAAACGGAATGATATCTTACAGTTTACTTTTTATTCTACCTGAAAGATGCAGTACGTCAATAAAAGTTGAAACAAATTTTTGAACGCGAAAAAATTTTTTACAACGTTGATTGCGCATATCTCCTAAAATAATTCCGATTTTTAATTTTGCATTTTTAAAAAATTCTCAATCGGATTCGTGTGTTGGATTTATCCAAAGCGTTCTAAATATGAATTTACTTTTGCCACCTCTTTGCGGCTGTGCGACGCCGAATACGGTTATAAAAGTAACGATGCGTCCATACAATCGACTCACACGTTCCTTTAAATTTTTTTTGTGAATAGGTGTTATCAAAGACCATGCAATACAAAGATGTTGCTCGAGGAGCAAATGCTCGTTCAATTTTCGTTTGACGCTTCTTGGTACGGCATCTTGGTATCTATTAGCAGTTGCCTAGGGCCGCCCCTAGAGCTAACAGAAAAATTTGTTGAAAAAACAATTTCGAGTTTTGTGAATGAGTAAAAAATATAATAGCCACTGATAAACATACAAATTAATCAAACAAACACAGTCGGAATCAAACCTTCAAGGTAAACAGTCTGGAGTGAAAAAAAAAAAATAATTAAACGTCAAAAAAAACAAATCAAATATTTTTTCTGGTTTTGAATATAAAATAAATTTATTTTTGGCAAATATTTTTCTGTTAAAGTGATAAAAACCAACATATACAACATTAGTTACTAACCAAAACACAAGATGGCCTCCCTGGCCAAGGAGAAACTCCTGGCCACGGATTCAAAATATGCAAAAACGAAAGAAGCAAGATTAACTTCTAAAAGAGGAAAATATGATGATTAAAGTGAGTTCAGTAGAGAATGTGAAGAAATGGAGGTTAGTGAGGGCGATGCGACTGGATCAAAACAGGAATCTGGAAAAATTAATTATGTCGTAGCAACAAATTTTAAGGTTAGATGTGAAGAAAAAATATGCCGATAGAAATGTCAGAATTTTCTGGAACAAAAACGAGTATGGAAAACAAACGTAACTCAACAAAAAAATGTGAATATATTTTACGATGACAAATAGTTTATGTAGACAAAATTTCTGGCAAAGAAAATGAATCAAAAAGATTTCCCATTAACCCCATTGATCTTAGTTGAAAAGTTGGCGGTGTTCTGACTGTGTCAAAGATAGGCTTTTGCAGATGCAAAATTGAATTTAAAAACTCAATGAGTGCCAATAAGTTTGTGATGATTAATTTAAAGAATCATGGTTATGAACCTAAAATTTTTAATCATTTCGTTTATAAAACGGGTCTAATTTTTAATATACCAACATCCATTTCTGACAAATTATTAGCTGAATGCATCGACTCTCCAGTTCCTATTGAGAAATTTATTAGAATTAAAACAATAGATAAGAATAACAAAGATTTATTTGTTCCAACTTCAAGAGTTAAACTCCTGTTTAAATGTGCACGAATTCCTTCAGAAGTTGCATTTCTTTATACAAAGATACCAGTGATTCATTATGTTCCCTTTAGTCAATGTTATTGACAAACATTGCAAACAAGCAGACCAAAAATGTCATACATTTACATATATACATACATTCATTAGAAACTATCTGTACTGATGTGATCTGTGCAAATTGCAAAGAAAATTATGTAGCTACATCTGCTTCTTGTCCTGCTAGATAGCGAGCGTATGCTATACAAAAATGTATGACGGTGGAAAATGTATCTAGATTAGAGGTCAAAATTAGATATCCAGCGCTGTTTGGCAAGACGGAATCAGTTGATATTTTTGATCACGATTCTTTTCCGCAACCTTTTTGGCAAATGAAAATATACTAATACAAAACAACATGTCTTCCACGGCAGAGACTATACATTCTTTTAAACCCTTTAACAAAATTATTAAAAACAACAAATATAAAAATACGGAAGGCCTAAATGCACAAAACACAATAAAATCTTGGCAGAATGTTTTAAGAAAGCATTAATATGTTCCAAGTGAACGATTCACTCCCTCAACATCCAGAAATAATATACAACATGCGACGGCTCTTAACAGAGCTGAAAAAAGTCTTAACAAGCTTTCTCTAGACATCTCCCATTTTATTACAGATACAAACAACAATAATATGAATATAGATACTATAAAATTCCCAGATGAACTAAATACAACAATTTTGCAAACAAACTGTAAAATTGATTTAAATAAAATTTATAATTTATATTATTTACTAGAAATTTTCTTGATTAATCTTAACATTGATATTGCCATAATATCTGAAATTTGGATCAAAAATAATGCCATGCGTAATTTATTAAATTTCAACTTTATCTGTAAAGAGCGGGAGGATGGTTACGGAGGTGTTGGAATTAATATAAAGTAAAATATACAATTTAAAATTTAGAAATGCAATTCAAGTCTTGAAGTCATAGGTCTAAGTACAGAAAATCTCTCGCAAAACATAAATATTTTTAGTGTGTATTGTGCCCCAAACATCAACCTTTTGAATCAGGATGTAAGAATTTATTTAATAAAGCAGCTTCGTTAAATGGCCTGACTTTTATAGGGGCCGACTTTAATGCCAAATCGTCCATATGGGGAAACATCATACAGAATGCTATAGGTAATTATTTGGAGAGAGCTTTATTGAATTCAGGTTTTTTTGCATAAACAATGGCTCTCCAACTTTTTCACCCAATCCAAATTATTCTTCAGCACTAGACATTACACTGGTAAATAAATCTAAAAATAGCATAAACTGGCCCGTTCAAAACTCTAAAATTTAAAACAGCAACCATTTCACAATAGTTATTGATATTTCGAATTACTCTATCAAACCTAGCAATACAATTTTACACGAAGGAGTAATCGCGTATTTCTCTAAGATAAAAATTAGCACATTAGAAAACCTAAATAATTCAACCAAAAATATAATCTCAAATAATACCATAAAATAAATCGCGTATTTCTCTAAGATACAAATTAGCACATTAGAAAACCTAAATAATTCAACCAAAAATATAATCTCAAATAATACCATAAAATTATCTATAAACGAGAAGGAACGTGTGCATCGCTTCTGGGGACGCGACTCTACTTATACCCGTAGTCATTCAGTATATACATTTTTAAGCATATGCTTTTTTAGAATTTTAGAAGTAAAAAGAATATATAGACTCATTGGGGTCGGAAACGTTTCCTTCTCTGCGTTACACACATCCACTTTTACCACAAATCTAATTTACCCCTTAACTCTTTTTTGAGTACTGGTATAAAAACATAAAATTATTGGGTTTTTATGTCAAATGAAAAAAGAAGGAAGCTGGGCCACCGATTGATGGTTGCCCAGGGACTGGTTGAGGGTTGATGCGGCCCTGAATAGGTCGAGTTTGGTTTTAAAGTTGTTATTTGTTTGTATTGTGTGTATTTACAGTGTGTACTCAGCCGAAAAGAGGTGGAAAAATTAAAAGGTATTTTATGAACGCTTTGAATAAAATAAATGTACTCATCTAGTAGAAAATTTTTCAGAGCTTTAGCGAATCTAATTTTCAATACAATATTAATTTAGGAGATATGATATGAAAATGAACAAAAATGTCTTTATATAATTTATCAAGCTGGGCCCACTGTGCGCATCTGCTGAGCGGTCTCGACCTCGCTCGGCTCTTTTCTTACGAACAGACAAAGGTAATGGACAGCGAGCTCGCGGTCAAGACGTGCTCCCTCTGTCCATGGGGCGTACCGGTAAGCTTCGCCTTAGAACAGCTTTTTGGTCGCTCATGCAGCATCTTGGTATTGTATAGTCTTTAGTCAAAGACAAAATAAGTATAAGATGCGGAACGCTCATACATATCAATTGCCATATGCAATCCAATTTTTCGGCCAGCGACGAAATTCGCGCCATCTTGCTCTTAAAAATTTGAGAGCGTACGAATCTAAAAATAGAATCCGCTTGCATGTGTGAGTACACATAGAACCAGCAAGTGCGCATGTGTGCGTACTTGTGCGAAGCGGACGATTTTCGAGACGAAAACCTTTTTGAGTTGAGAAACGAATTTATTTACAGTCGTTGAATACGTCGCACACTGAATACCCTAATGACAATTATTCCAATGTGAGGTCATGTTTTAAAGAAATTATGCACTTTTATATAAGTATATCCGCTCATTATTATCGAATATATTATATTAACATTGGAGGGATATACAGTATAAGAGTTTATTAATATTGGGGTGGTAAGCGTCTTGCAAAATTAACTTACACTTATAAAGTGAAGGGTATATTTCGACAGCGCTGTAAAAAACGTATGCATGTGCACACATACAGTCGTCGCAACGACTCGGCTCGGCTGTCGTATCGGCATAGAACCAACTTCGTATGCTGTATGCATACAAGAGAGCGGCTGGCTCTAGAGCGCTCTCTCTCTCCCTAAAAAATTTCAGGAGAGCCTGGAGCCAGCTCTAGAGCCAGCATTCAAAATTCGTGTTCAAAAATTTCGTATGGCGTTATTTATCTTATACTTAAATTGTCTTTGCTTTGGTGTTATGCACCTTCTAAGGAGGCATCGCTTCTTTTATAACCGTACTCAGTCAGTATATAAATTTATTAACTTATGATTTATGTAGAATTTTAAAACATTTTACATTTTTTTTTTGCTCATCTGTTATCTACATATACAATGTCGATTCCACATATAAAATTTGATTTATCGGCAATCTGGTAGATATGGTTATTCTCAACAATAGTTTAGTTTTATCGTATGTTTAGAATTTTGGCTGCCACTGATTTTCGTCCTTTGTGCGGGCGGGCGAAAATTTGGAATACACTTGTAGCAGTGTGATATCATATGAGTCTAGAAAAATATTTTGGTTGCTCTAGCTCTTACCCAACTCTTTTTGAGTACGGGTATAATAAAGGGCATAATTTTTGCATTTGAAAGATTCCCAGACGGCAAGCTAAAACCACATGCGTCATGCGACAGCGGCCCTCGGTCAGTTGGGCGGGAGATCTGCGTTTCTGGCTAACAGTCTTTAGCTTAATAACGCATGGGCCAGTAATTGTATATCAACGTCCAATGCATTTCACCGGTCCCTGAGTGGCTACTGACAGCCCTCTGTCGACATAGGAGCTGACGGACATCGAAATAAATAATAAAAAAGAAATTAATAATAATAAAGTAATAAACTCCAACTGAATTAAATTTCATTTAATTAAATTATTCATAATTAATTTAATATACATTTTTTTATAGATTATGCAAAATTATAGCATTACACTATCGATTACAATGTTTTCATATATGTAGAAAGCTTGAATGTTTAGTTTAAATGAAATCCCTTTTCTTTTGTTGCTGTTAACAGTCGCTCCTTCATTATTTTTTCGGTTGGGTAGTCTGGAAGCTTTAAATAATGAACACAAGTATTTACAGAGGGATAGCTCCCAACACCTGCATCCACTTTTCGAACGACTGTAAGTCGAGGATGTAGATTTGAAAGTCCTCCCGGAGGCAAACTACTGCAACCAGTTGTGAACTGTAAAAAAGCTTTCCGTTCAATTCCTGACATGCCTAATAGAACGTTCACAAAACGAAGGAACCCAGGGCTAAAGAAATAAAAGATTAATATTGAATATTTGATTAATAATATTAATTTTACCTGTCCTTAGAGTAGCCAAGTTTTGGTTCAGTGTATGAAATAATATCTTCTCGATTCCAATGTGGATATTGTTCACCACAAATCATTAATCGAGCCTCAGCTGCGGAGAATGCAGTCAGCTTTTTCAAAGGAAAAACTTCATTAAATCCATCACTGAAAGCTTTCATCTGCTTAGCAATTCCATCATGCAAAATAAAGTTAAGAAGAAGTTCGCAATATGCCTCCAGATTGTTAATTGTGACATTTATTGATGATCCATTTGGCAGCAGCTCGGCTTGTGTATATCCATAAATTGAAGAACTTGGTAAATATGTGAATGTAAGTGCTAGATCTTCCAGAGATACTTCTAATCCATTTTTGGTGCATAGCTTAAGGTCATTAATTTGTTCTTGTTTTTTTTCCAAGCTTATACTGCAGTCAAAATCAATTGATTGCTTACGCAACAACAAGTCTTGCATTTCGAGTAAAAATTGATGGCGTGTTGGATCTACTTCTTTTAAATTATCTAAATGTAGTAATCCACCAAATAAATTAGATTTATTATAGTCAGTACGTAAGAAGTCAGTACACGATATCAAAGATATATCTCCAGGTCTTCTCTCAGATATCATTTTTTGTAAACTTCGTAAGGACATTTTTTTATGACAAAGCAATTGAAGAAAAGATGTCGACAAAGGTATATCCACTAGACGCATATCCTGCAAAACTTTTGCAATAAAAACTCCGAAAAACCAAAAATATTTTAAAACGCTTTCACATTTTGCAGAATTTTGTGGGAGTGGAGCTGGAAACAATCCATGTTCCCTTCGATTTACGTAATAACCGATTGGTTTAGAATTGCCTTCAAGAATTTCGGATATGTCCTGGATGTTTTTTTCTCCCAATTCATCGTCGCACAGCCACATACATAAGTCAGATCGTTGAATTTCTGCTGCCACTAACGCATAAAACTCCAGAGTTGGTCCTAATCCAGTTCCTTCTTCATCCAAAAATTCCACCTCCAATACAGACTTTCGATTGCAGTGCGTTTTCATAACTTGCATTGCCCATTTCAGCAAATTTTCGTTACGTGGTACTTTAACACGTTCATGTTTTAGACGACCAATGCGAAACTCGTGATCATCACGACGTGGACTCATTATTGGTATCCTTTGCCTTTCTGCGGTGAGATCTCGTTGAGATTGCAGACAAACGATACTTCGAGATGCTCCGAAAGAAGTGCAGTTTAAATACAACTGTCTAGTTTCAAATGGAAATAAGAATGGACAAGATTGATTTAAATTCTCACACCAATTAGGTAATGCGTTGCATGAAAGAACAAGTGGGTCTTGAATTTGCTGTTGTAATTTATTTGTAATTTTTTTGCTAACAAAAAGTTCGTCTGCTAGTAAGGGAACACTCCGTTCCTTACTTTCGAAATCAAGTTCAGTTTCGTTAAGAGAGTTGATTCGTATCAGCAACTCGAGAACATCATCAACAGAGCACAAATTGTGCTCTGCTTTATTAAACCCGATATGCATTGGAGAGTTTGGAGACAAAGTGGACGCACCGCTCTTGGATGACATATCTGGCGTTTGAAGTAATTCGTCGGATTCCAAATAAGTGTTTTCCTGGCCTTCGGGTAATATCTCTCGGTATATTATTGTGTATGTTGGTTCCCATACTTTTCGAAATTTATCAGCTCTGTTTAATTGACTATGCTGCAGTAATTCCTGTACGGCACGAAAAATTGTCCAGTTAGAATTATTCAAGTCAATTTCAACATCGGGAACACTGCCTATTCCGGGGCCACGTAACTTTAAGCCAAGTATTGGCTGTTCAATGGAATCATACCCAGTTTTCTGTGGGCTTGGCAAATCAAGACCTAGAGGAAGTATTTCTAAATCTGATGTCTGATTTACATTTGTGCGGCCAGGTCGCGGGTCAAATGCAGGTATCAATGCAGAAAATTGTCTTTTCAGAACAAATTCATCATCCCATGATTTACGCTTACTTACACCAGCCAATCTACTTTCTAGTGCCTCATCATCCATAAAAGAAAGCAAATTTCTTGAAACCATTACTTGTAAAAGGGTATTTCCAACTTCTTCATATTCGTCTTCATTTTCTTCTTCATCATTGTCTTCGTCCATATCTTCTTCATCATCTACGTCTCCTAACAATGCTGGCGCTCTGCAACTTTCCAAAAAGTCTTCCAAAGAAACTTGTTCGCTATCACTTGATGTAGAAGTTAGACTCATCGTTAACGTCTGGTTTATTGAAGATGTAGGTTGTTGTCCAGTAGAACAGTTAGATGGGTTTGTAGGAGGAACTCTTTCACTACTATTAGATGATAAGCTTGGATAACTTTGCGCTGTGCTTAACAAACCAGAGTGAAAATTACTTGACAATGCCAATTTGACCAAACTTGTTACTGAGTTTCCCAGAAATGAACTTGTTGCAACGCTTTGATCAGTATGCTGATTGATATTAACATCCGCTCTCATAAGCTGGTTATCCTGCATGTGTGTTCCTTGAGAAGTACGCCGACGTGCAATAGCAGCAAATGTTTCCAATAAGCCGGTATGACCATCACCTTCTAATATTGTTGGCACTTCAGAGACCGTGGTAGTCGTTAGGTTGGGTACACTTATGCTCATCTGACTAGCTACAGAAACAATATCAGGTGAAATTTGAGAATTTTTGACTTCGTCAATAGACCTACCCGCATTTGGTTCTGCTGAAGATGAATTCATGGTTCCACTGCAATTATTGATACTTTTTTTTGAAAATTCATCGTTTACAAATTGTATTTGTCTTTGTTGAATATTTTCGGCAATTAATACCTTAGTGATATGTTCTTTAATATCTAACCCTTTATTAGTACAAGAACAAGTTTCAGGTGATTGAACATTATTGGAGTTGTTTCGTATCATATCTAAGCCATCATCGATTTTATCGATAATTTCGACAACATCGTTAGAATATTGTGTAACATATTGAACAACGCCAGTTATATTTGTAGTTCGTACGTTTACAGGCAGTTCTTTAGGCATTTTATTTACTGAATAATTGGCATTCATTTTATTGTTTTCTTCAATATTGGATAGGTTTTGTATATCAGTGCCTTGTGAAACTAAGTTTTGAGTACTGGGAAGGAAAGAACTTGGACTCGCAGAAATTGTCTCAGCTTGCGTGTGTATCGGAGAAATTACGCTACATATATTTTCTTTCGATATTTCACCCAAATTTTCAGAAATAGTTGCTAGGTCTGATAGTATAGCTGAATTAATTGCCGGAATTGAATTATTGATTGCTGATAGGTCTGATATATGCTCCAGGTCACGACTCAATGGTGTTCCACCTTTTAGAGAGTCTTTATGAATTTTGTTAGAGCTAGGTTCTTTGTTATTTATTCGAGTTTCTCTGGTTGACGTATTTGTAGATAATTGGTTAGAGATTATTTGGGTCTTTGCTGAAGAAAACACATTTTCGGCTATTGTTTCCACAGCTTGCTTCCATGCAAGGTTGTCTGCAGAAACAGTTTGATTTGAAGCGCCTTCTGTATTTTGATTTTTTTCAGTCGCTTCAGCAAGGGATGGAGTAGAACTTGATTTTCGTGAACTAAGTGTGATTGTTTTATCTTTTATTTTAGATTCTGTATTAATGGTTTTAATCGACGTACTTCCTTCAAACAAAGAATAATTTTCGCAATCAGACAATTTCAAATCGTATTTTCCTTCGGAGCCCATACGATAAGAATTCCTTACACCATGGTCCCATTTTACATCAATCCAACCATTGTGTATTTCACCAGTGATGGTTCCTTCACTACATCCATCTTGATCATCCCAACGCCAGTCTATTCCACGAACAACACGCGCGCCAGTAGTCATGTGTTTAAGTTGAGCTCTTATCTGCCGCCTCTCTCGCCTTATTTTTGCTTCAGCATCTTTAACACTTTTTCCAATATCTTCAGAAACTCCTATGACGCGACCATAAATTTCAAATCCACTTACACTTAAATAATGAGTCTGACCGGACGCATTCCGACCATTCTGCTGAATTCTTATGTGACGATATCCTACTGAGTCTGATGCACAATTTATGGACCAAGTCGCTGTGCTACCAGGTTCAAGAAGGCTTTTATCATCTATATGAGTACTAAGAGTTGTCCAACATACGCCATCTTTCGAAGCTTGAAGTAGCCAATTCCGTAGTGCCGAACGTCCATATCCTCGAGCATGACGTAAAGTATAAGCAGTGGGTACAATGAATACTCCGAGATCTATAGCAAAATAGGCTTTCTTATTATCCTTGGTATGACAATTAAGCGATATGCTATCTCGAGACAAAATGTCCTCCAATTTTCCATAGGGTAACGTTTTGCCTTCTGAGCTTGTTACTTGTACAAGTCCAAATAGCGCAGGATTTACCCAATCGCACGTTTTTGCGTTAGAACCAATATAATATAACAGACCTTCTTCGTCAAAATCAAAAGAATGTGCAAAAAAAACACCATTTTGATTTTCTCTGAGTCTTTTCAAGTAAAAAAATGTTGATCTGTCTAGATCATACCATTGTTTGGCAACCATTTTAAGTAGATATTTTGAAAGCTGTCCAATGGTTGCTAAGGGTTCCATTTTTAAAGTTCGACCCGTTCGATCAAACAATGTATTTTCACATTGTGCACGTTCCAATCTGAAACGAAGTCGTTTTTGCAGAATTTGTAGATTGTATCCAGTGCATGGTGCATCATACAAATATACTGGTAATTTTTCAGTACTTTCTAAAACTGAGACAAGTTTCTGTATTAAAATACTCGCAGTACTTTTAACTCTTGATTTGTTCGGAACATAGTCAATGTTATCTTCTAATATGCATTTTTTGAAAACGGAAATCCGTTGTTTCTGCATTTGGCTTCGCTTGCATCTTGCCGAGTGACTTTCCCAATGGTTAACTGATAAAACAGCAACTAAAGCTTGTACAAGACCCGATGAATGCATTTCAAATGCACTCACTACGCCATCCTCATGGATCAATTGCGAAAGCTCCATTAATGCAGTAGATAATATAATTTCCCAATTTCCATCAGGTGATATATTCTGCTCTTCAAAGGATAGCTCAATTTTGTTTACTATATCTGTGAGTTTGCCTACTGCTCCACGTGGTATTGTTTGAGCTGATTTAAAGTACTTATTATAAATATCCCGAGATAAATTACGGATTTGAAATCTCTGACCATCTGTCTTTGACTTGATACGCTTTTTTTTTGCGGTTGACCATCCGGAAGCAAAATCAGGCCCCAAAACTGTTTCCGCTGTAAATGTATGCTTTGTTCCTCTGTTGCTCTCAAAAATAAATCCGAGCAAATCATCTTGCAAAATAGTTACTTGTTGACCTTCGGTGTTGTGAATTTGAAGTTGATTTGCTTTATGAGACTGCAGAACCCAGTTTCCAACTACCAACCTCAACGAACTTGTAGTGGGTAAAATAGGTTGCGATACTGTTCCTGGTACAACGCACGAACGGGCCCTCAAAAGTTTTTCCAAAAACTCTCCGCGATTTTCTGTTAATAAAAAAATAAATTTAAGATGGTTTTAATATTTTTGTTACATAATATAACTATGATTCGATCTGATTCAGATTGGGTAATTCTCTACGAGACTGCGTTTTAAGTATTATTGTATCTTTAAAATTATGCCTGCCACGGATTTTCAACCTTTGTGGGGGCTGAAGAGGGTGGGGAAATTTTGAAATACACTTGTAGCAGTGTGATATCACATGAGTCTGGAAACAAAATTTGGTTGCTCTAGCTCTTATAGTCTCTGAGATCTAGGCGCACATCAAGACGGACAAACGGACATGGCTATATGAACTCGGCTATTGATGCTGAACAAAAATATATATACTTTATAGGGTCGGTAACGATTCCTTCTCTGCGTTACACACATCCACTTTTACCAAAAATACAATATACCTGTTGAGCTATTAAGCGTTTTTAATAGCTATTGTTTAAGGCCTAATTTTAAGAAAAGAGCCGAGAAGGTTTATTATATGAATGTTTACTAGCGGTAGTACGCGTATTGCTAAAGGTATAAAGACCGACGGTTCTGATGATCAATAACAGACTGAAAAAGGGCAGGCGGGCCGAATTGCCTGGGCCTTAATGCAAGCGAGAGAGCTATTAGATTGAGTAATTATAAGCGGTTACATTGAAGTGGGCAATGCAAATAGCAGTCAAAGGTGACATTACGTTACTTGCGCCACTGGCTATTATTTGAGGAATTTGTTGGGGATTTTCAGGCTGGGAACCAGACATACTCCCCCATTGAAAGCCTGACTTTCAACAGATGCTGAAGGGTTTCACAGCCGTCGCTTGTGGCTGATTTGATGTAGCAATCCTTATTCCATCTTTAGCACAGAATCTTGTAATTGAAGCTAAAGTTGTAGGATTAAGAATGGCCAAGATGTGGCCAAAAAACTTCCTCAGATGATCCAATCGACAATCTGAGTGGTCAGTGTCACGATAATTGTTGTAGCTGTACGACTTCAGTGCAGCTCGGATGAACGATATTAAACCCACATGCCAAAAGAGGGGACTCTCTCAAATCACTCAAAATAATCCCACGCGAAGAGATCTCAATCAGAACTTTATGCCAAGACAACTTATCTTTGCCCAGCCGTTGGAGAAAGATTCTGGACCACGGTAGCTGCAGGTGCAGCTAGTCCGAAACCGTCACAACTGAACTTGTTCTTGTTGTTGGCACAACAAAAATCCAATATTTTTGACGCATAATAAATCAGTATTGTGATGCGGTGCGATTTCGGAAGCAGTATAGGGTTTTGACATCAGCTGGTAATTGAGAATTGCTCAGCCGTCCACCAACTCGTAGGAGGCCATTCTTGCATACAATCGATGAGAGCTTGAGCAGCTGAGAGCGGCTCCGAAGTGGCTTGTTCTCCAGCAGTAGATTTCGATCCTCTTTGAAACATTCCTGAGCCGTTTGTAGGAAAATCTCGTGATTTAGGGGCCCTGCTCCCTTGAATGAAACGCAAGACGTAAGCTACAATGCGAACCAGTTTTGTCCAGGACGAGACGCGCTGCACCAGTGCTTCGAGCGGTGAAAATGAGTCGTCTTCCTGAGTTGTCAATGCGGTGGTCTTCACTTCTTCGTTGCCATAGTTTTCCGAAAGGGAAGAACAGAATTTTGTAGAGCTCAACTTTGTCGCGAGTTTTTCTGGATCTTGCAGCCATGAAGGTCCCATCCACCACAGGTCGAAATTGAGCAGTTCTGCAGCGAGCATGCCTCGCGTGGCGCAGTCAGCAGGATTGTCCTTTGTATTTACATGATGCCATGCCATGCATGCGTGGTATAGCATCGAGTATATCTGACGTTCTGTTTGCAACAAATGTTTTAAGCTTCGATGGCTGTGAAAGCCAAGCCAGAACTATAGTTGAGTCGCACCATGCATGTATGTCAATGTTCTTATGCTGTAGAGCAGCCTTGATAGATACGATGAGTCGGCTCAACAACAGAGCGACACACAGTTCGAGGCGCGGTAGTGACTGCTGCTTCAGCGGAGCAACTCTGGTTTTTCCTGCGATACCGTTGGAGAAAGATTCTGGACCACGGTAGCTGCAGGTGCAGCTAGTCCGAAACCGATAGATACAGATACGGTGCCATTTGCCTGTACCAATCTGCTGTAGACGACTGCGGCGGAAGCATCTGAAAATACATGCAGTTCGATGTGATCCTCCTTGTTGTTAACAAATCGTGGAAGACGAAGTTCCTGGAGTCCATTAAGGTCGTTACGGTATTTCTTCCACCAATCCGCAATTTTTGGAGGAAGTTCCATATCCCAGTCGAGATCGAGTAAACACAATTCTTGAAACAGAATTTTCAATTGCACCACCACAGGCGACAGAATACCCAGTGGATCGAAGATGCGTGCCACGTCCGACAGCACTTGTCGTTTGCTGCTGTCCGGATTCGATGAAAGTCAAACGTTGTACGATAAAGTATCTTCTTCTGGATCCCAGTGAATGCCAAGAAATTTTGCTGTAGAATGGAGTCCCTTGCCTTGAGTATATTGCACGTTCCATTAGCTGAATCAATTCATCTCGCTTGCAAATAAGCTCTTCCTATGTGTATGCTCCCGTGAGTACGTCGTCTATGTAAAACTCCTTCTTCAAGATTTTAGCTGCAGTGGGAAACTCGTGTTGATGGTCGTGAGCTAGCTGATCCAGGACCCTCACTGCCAAGAATGGTGCGCTAGACGTGCCGTATGTTACTGTGGAGAGCTCATGGTGCTTGATAGGCGTGCTTTCTGAAGCGTATACAAATTGAGAATAAGTTTCGCAAAATACTGGGTCCAATGTGCACCGCGACGTTCAAGGCCTTGTGAGGTCCTATCTCAGGCTGAAGTATGCTTCAGTCTGTACAGGGTTCTCTACAAGGATGATTTATAGATTGCTGGCACTTTTAGGTTCGAAGCGGCCTTGTCTGACCGAAAGAGAGGTAGGTGACAGGGGGAGCGTTGTGTTGCTGACGAAAATACTTCAAGAATCGTGGTTGGTGTTTTTTCTGGCGTTGTTATTTTTATTACTTAATTCTTCGTGGGTTTGTGTACAATAAACTACTCGCGAATCTTGTTACTTGGCCTGTGAGCCGGTGGACTGCTTAGTGCAGTGTCTTGTGTTGGGGCTGATGGACTGCCTAGTGCAGTGTCCTGTGTTGGGGCTGGTGGACTGCCTCCTTCTTCGGCCGATCTTGGCCCTTTTATGCACCTTGGTTTTGACCCGGAAATAATTGCTTATTGCTTATGCTTATTTGGTGACAATAATTGTGGGGCGTGGTAAGTGGATCGATGCTTGGTGCTTCGTTGACAGTGGGCTAGGGGGTCAGTGTTTTTGATGAGATTGTATTTTGGTAGGTGAGGGCTGCAATTGGGAATTGGGTTTTGCTACCTCCGCATCGCGGAAGGTGATATCTGAATTTGGGTCGATAGTTCGATCATTTTATGCTGGCTTGACTTATTTTGAAGTAACTCAAATAATATTTCTGATGTAGGTCATCGATTGCGAAATGTCTGAAGAGGTGGGGTGTTTTTAAATTGTTGTGTGGACAAGAATGTGTAGAGTGGTTGATCGAGAGTTCTTAATTAATTGTGTGCGTTGCTTAAGGTGCTGACACAACGCTATTTGGGGAAAACCGTGGGCTGTGGTCGTGATCTTTCTGCTGTTCTGGGTGCTTTTTAGTTGGTCTCTGCTTGGTGGGTCGATTATCCCATATGACGATGGTTTTCTCGGCTGTTTTCTTTGGCCGTGGGTACGACAGGGCGTCGTCCTGTTTTCCGGGACCGCGTTGAGGGGCTCTGTGGATATCAGTTCGATTCTGGGCCCCGACCAGCGTGGGGTTAGCGTGGCTGTTTCCCGTGTTGCTGGGCTGTCGGATGGTGGCTGCCGTTGTCCTTGTTCGATGCTGGTGGTCGGCTTTGAGGGTGTCCGTGTGTTAAATTCTTCCATTGTGGATTCTGTGCGTGCTTGCTCTGTGGCTTGTCTTGGACCTGGGCTTCCTGTGTCGAGCTCCGGGTTCAAGTGTGTTTGTCTCGTGTGTGAGATCCTCGTGGTTTGTTTGGGATGCTTGTTCCCTGTTGTTGGCCTGGGACGCGGTTGCTCCGTAGTGACCGTGGGACTCGTTCTCCCGTTTGTTGGATTGCTGTTTGCTGGTGTTGACCTTGGATTCGTGTTCTCCGTTGTGGTCCGGTGCTTTGTTTTCGTTTCGATTGGTTTGGGTGTCAAGTGCTGCGTTGCGTTATTGGGTGCCGTGTGCGTTGCGGTAGGTCGTGGGTTCGCTGCGATTTGTTGGGGTTTCTCGTATCGGGGTTCGGCGTAAGCACGTGTTCAGTGGGTGTGGGGCGACGGTCTCGTAGCTGTAGCAGCGTGGTGCCGTATTGGATCGTCGTTTCGATGGCACCTAGGAAGTCCATGCCGACAATGGTTTTTCCCAATATGTTTGTCAAGACCAGGAGCGGGATTTCAACCTCTCGATGATCCAGCTTGTTGTGCGCCAGTAGAACTTGTAAGATCTCTCTGACCGAGCCATCGGCCAGGCGTATGCGGACGCATGCATCTTACAGGTTGGTGTTGTTGTCTAGTTGTCGGGCGAGGTTTGCGCTGATGAAGCTTCTGGGTGCCCCGGTGACGATTGTGGCTTCCGTTGCGTGTCCTCCTATGGTCACCATCGCAACTATCCGGCCGTTGCTCACGTGTAGAGGGTTTTTAAGTCGCGGGTTGGAGGAGGCGTCGTTCCCGGCTGATCCCGTGTCAGTTGAGGACGCATGTCGTTTCCCGACGTGTTCTGGCAGCAATCGACGGTCTGTGTTGTGTGTTGCGGGGGCGCGAGAGTCGGGAGGGTGCAGTCTTGGAGGCTCTAGAACTCGGTGGCCACGTTGTGAACTTCGTCAAGCTTTGGAGTTCGTGTCGTCGCACGTACATCCGGTATGCTGGCAGGGCGTTTTCGTAGATCCTGTTCAACTCCATGTCTGCGTCGTACCCGGCGTGGTGCATGAGTAGGCGTATCTCGATGAGGTAATCTTTGAACGATTCCCCTACCGCTTGCTTGCGGACCCGGATCTGGTCTTCCAATTGGTCAAAATACCGCGGCGGTAAGAAGAAAGTCAAGAATGCTTGGCGGAAATATGCCCATGAGCTGCCTTGTAGTTGGCTGGTGCGGTACCAGCGACTGGCCCGATCGGTGAGAAGTACTGTCATGGCCCGAGGCACCCGAGTCCACCCCATATGAGAGCGCCCGTTCTTCGAGTAGTTCCAGAAATGCAAGTGTTTCGTCCTGTCCGTCGAACCTGACTCCGCGGTGGGGACCTGTAACCCGGCTTTTGGGTCTGTTCAGATGGTCCGCTGGTCAAATGGTCCAGGAGTGGTAGGCATGGGTGACCTGGAGCGTCCTGCTGGTCTGGACCACGTTCGAGGTTCCCAGTCGAACCCAGGCTTCCTGCAAGAGTGTTCCGGCGACTAATGTGGCGAACCTCTTTCGGCGTTCCTCGACCGTTCCTTCGTTTCCAAATACGAATTCCTCGGCAAGGGCTTCCAGCTCATCTCGACGGAGTTTGTAAATCCAGCCGGTGGTGACTCCTGGATTGGTATGGTGTGTGACCCAAATTAAGAAATTCACGCATAAACTGTACATACTGTGCGTGCAGATCGGGATCTCGCTCCAAGCGACGTTCAACACTCCTGAATCATGCGAGTGCTCCGTGTAGTGTATCCGAAAACTGTTGATTAGGATTTTTGAACGGAAGCTCGATGATGTAACGCCCCTTGGAGTTCCGAGTGTGTTTCTTCATAAAGTGTTGCTCAACTTCATCGTCCTCTGGTTCCCGCTGAAATTCCTGGTTGACATCCAACAGCTCCCAAAAGCGTCGAGGCGATGCGTCAATGTCAATAGCCGTGTGCATTGTTGTTGTAGATGATGAGCTGCTGGTCGTAATAGAAGTTATGACCCATCCAAAAATTGTCGAAATGGCGAAATTGTCGAAGCCATCGAAAGCCTTTAGTGCTGCAGCGTCAATATCGTGTCTTGCCAATGTAGAGGTGATTTTGCTGAGTACGTGAGTGCGTACCTTCATTGTGTGCTCTGAGATCCTTGACTGCATGTCTAGTGTGCTGCAGCCTCTACCCTCTAGCCTCCAGAATACGTGACGGAAAACGTGACAGTCCAAGTGCCTGTATGCACGGTTCCGAGATGTATGACAGTTCCGAACCACTGTCCAAAAGCACCCGACAGATAGTGTGCGTTTCGAACGAACACTAGAGCTGTTGGCAATGCGCTTTTCCGAAGACAGTGTGGCTTTGTAGCAGTTGCTGATCCGTTGTATGAGGGTTCAGCTCTTGGAGTAACTTGCGCACGTGCGATGTGGCTGATGGCCACTGTTGCCTCTTCGGGAGCGCTGAGGATGTGTTGCTCGTCATTTCTTGGCTGTGCCCTGGTTGCAGCAGCCTGAGAAGTAGAATTTTCAATATGTAGTAGAGAATGGTGACGAGTATGGCAAAACTTGCATGTGAATTTTGATTCACACTTTCGTGACACATGGCCAAGCTTAATGTTAAAGCACAATGACAGCTTTAACGAATGTTCGTCTCTGCTCGACTGATAAGTCACCAAACTGCGGACAAATGTAGATCTTGTGTTCCTTGGAGTTACATTTTACACAAGCACCTTCTTCCAGCGATACCATAGCGTGCGACGATCGCTTGGATTTGTTTTGTTGTGCACCAACCTTGAAGTCTGTGACAGTCTCACTTTTGCTTAGCTCAAATTCCTCGCAGCGCCGGTCTAAAAACTTGAGTAAATCGTTTACATTTGGCGATTCCAGCTCGCAACTTCAATCCATTTTCGTCGGGTTTCAGCGTAAATTTTGGCCAGAATGAAAAGTATAATCCAGCAGTCCCTATTAGTTTACCCTGCTGCATCCAAGCCGCGTACAATCTCCGTTGCTCCATCTGTCACCTTACGTAGAATTGAAACATCTGCTCTGGAAGTCGAAGGTAAATTCACAAATGTGTCCAGCAGAGTATTTACAATGTGACGTGGTCAGTTGTAACGCTCCGTGAGGCAAGTCCAAGCAGCAGTATAAGCTGCTTCTGTTATTGGCATAAGTCAAATCAGCTGCTTCTCCAATAACATATGTTTTCAAGTAGTGCAATTTTTGAATGGCTGTCAAATGCTGATTGTTGTGAATCGTACTTTCGAAGAGGTTCATGAAAGCAGGCCAATCCTTGTAGTCACCATTGAACTGCTTGATGTGTATTTTTGGCTTTGCACTCCATTTGCTGTCGAATTTGCGATCAAAAACGTGGTTTGTTGTTGCGCCAATCGCTCGTTCAGCTCTTGTTGTTGTTGTAGAAAACGAACAAAGTTTTCATTTCCTAATCCCGATGCTTGTGATACCGATGTGCTCTCACTGTCGCTATGGTTGCCCCTGGCGTTCTTTCCTCCCTCGTTCTCCTTGGCATACAAGCGCGTTTTAGCAAGTGAAGTAATGTTTTTGCACGCAAGTACTTGTCTTCGTATGTCTCGTTGTCGATGGCTGGATCAACATACCCCTCCTCCTCATCGTAATAGTTATTTGCTCCAATTCCAAGTTTGATCCCGCACGTGGATCTTGTGACGCCGTTAGCAAACGCATGATGCTTGCCTTCGCACGGCTTCTTGCTGATTTCACAAGCTTGAAGTCTTCCATTTTTAAACAACAAGCTTATCCCGGTTGAAGGACCAACAATATGATGATGAATAAACCACTGCGATGTTCATGGAACACAAAGGATTTATTTCCATGGTTTTGAGTGCAATGTATTACTAATAGTTCTTATTTTTACGCAGTGCAATGGGCACTGCATTATTCCGGATCGGGTAATGCACTGTCGCTTGCTCTGTCCGGGGTAATGCAGTGTCTAGCCAAGGCCAGGTCCAGGTCCTCCCGACCAAAAATTGGGGGAACTGAACCTTGGCCATGGCTGGAGGTGCCTGGCGGGTAGGCATACAACGCTAGGGGGTGGTTCCCCCGATAAACATTAACTACGTATGGACCTTCGGGCCTAGTATGGAGCGGACAGAAGGTCAAGCACGGGTTGGGATGTCAACCCAAACGTCGGTGGAAAGCGTGACTGCTACCACCGGCGGGCACGGGGAGGAGGAATCCTCTCTGCGTGTCGCCAGCGGTCACACCTCGGATATGGCGGGAGCAGGCCATGTCAGTTGCAATGCTACTGCCACAAAACGGACTCACTCCAAGCTGAGCCGCACAGGTGCCTTAGTCGAGCGTACTCGGACCTGGAGAGCGTGCTCTCGGTCAGCAAGACGGAGGAAGAAAGCCTTCTCCGCTCGCCTGAACCAGGTTCCAGCTCCCTGCGTAGGGAAGGGCCGAAGCGTTCTAGGGAGGCGATGAAGGCTAAGGCCCAATATAAGGCGGCGCTTAAAATCCGAAGCCGACTCCAAGGCAGAGAAGACATCTCCCAAGAGGAGAAGTCCAAGCTAGCCTGGGCCGAGCAGAAGGTAGAGGAGGGCCGCCTACACTTTGCACAGATGCCGCAAATGAAAGCGACGAAGGAGGAATTTGCCAACAAGTTGGAGGAGATTCTCGCCACCAAAAGGCAACACTCGACCGAGAGCGCCAGTAAGGACACTCCGGCGAGCAAGCGGCAACGCGGGCCCAAGGGGGAGGGACCTCCACCCAAAACGGCAAAGAAACCCAAACACAAGGCGAAGGTCAATGAGGTGACCAAACGACACCTGATCGTGGCACTCATTGACCGGAGCGATGAGAATGGCAAGATGACGGAGGCGCGGTGGAAGATGGTGCACGCGCAGCTCGTAGAGTCGCTATTCGGAAGAATGGAGGAGGACCCAACAGCCCCCATGCCCAGATTCGATGGTGCTGGGTGGCTTAACGGGGTCAAAATACTGAAATGTATGGACGACCCCACACTCAAGTGGCTGACGCAAACGGTCTGCCAAATGGAGGCGTTGTGGGAGGGGGCCAGACTGGAGGTTGTGGACAGGGAGCTAATCCCGTCCATACCAAAGGCGAAGGTACTCTTCCCCATCGCAATCCAAGGAGACCGTGCGCTGAGGCTGCTACAGCGGCAGAACCCAGACGTGCCAACGGCGAACTGGAGAATCCTGCACATTGGGAGCCCACTACCCAACGGGGCCCAGAGTGCGATCCTCCAGATCAGCAAGGTGGCAGAGGACCTGCTGTACCCCAGATTCGGGAAGATGGCGTGGGCCATGGGTAGCGTATACCTCCGCCTCAAAAAGCGCCACCCCGAAGACAAAGACACGCACACCCTGCAGACAGGCGAAGTGGAGAAGGACCTCGGTCTGGATTCCATCGTGGAGGCAGCTCAGGGTATTACGCTGGATGACTCCGAAGAGGAGGAGGACGGTGACCTGACAATAATAGTCAACCCGTCGAGTGTAGTTGAGCCAGCCTCTCATGTCAGAGAGGGTGCTGCAGCTCAACCTACATAAAAGCAAGCTCGCGTCGACGGAGCTCCTCATCGCCATGGAGCAAGGGCCCGTCGACATAGCTTTGGTCCAGGAGCCATGGATTGCCACTGGCAACGCTGTGGCCGGACTAAATTCCTCTAACTACAACCTTTTCCACTCACCATCGGTAAGCAGGACTAGAACCGCCGTACTCGTACGAAAGGGCATCCATGCTTACCTTTTGTCTCATTACAGCACTGATGACCTGACTGCTGTGATGCTGGAAAGCGAGGAAAAGCACCTTGTGGTAGCTTCCTGCTATATGGCACACGACAGGCCAGCTCCACCGGAAGAGCTAAGGAGTCTGGTGGCGGATGCCAGCCCGAAAGACCAGCAACTTCTGGTTGGTACGGACGCCAATGCCCACCATAGCGTGTGGGGAAGCCCCGACATCAACGACATAGGTAAGTCACTTCTAGACTTCATACTATCAACTAACCTAGATGTAGCAAACGTAGGGGAGGAACACACCTTCGTAGGTCCCACCTCTTCTAACGTACTAGATCTAACACTCGTAACGGGAAAGAGTACCTTGGTGTCTGGCTGGAGAGTCCTTGAAAGACCATCCTTCTCAGACCACAAGTACATTCAATTCAAGTGCGAACTTAAACACTCTCCGAAGATAACTGTTTATAGAAACCCCGGGAACACAAACTGGGAAAAGTTTAAAAAAACAGTTACTTCGAAACTCGCGACTCGCGACAGGCGAACGAGGAGATAACACTACTCGACACAACCGAACTTTTTTTTTCCTCAAGGATCCAAACCGACTTTTTCTGATAGATATGGGGCTTTAAAATTTTTTAAAGAATTATGGTTTTTTTCTATGGAAGAAGTTTTTTTTTAAGAATTTTTGAAAACTGGTATTTTTTTTTTAAGTTTTTTTCAGAGGTAGCGCTTGTTTTTTCACATAACTCTAGTATCTTTCATCTGAATGTTAAGAACTTTAATATTTTGAAAAGATAATTAAAACAGCTAGAAGATAGGCCCAAACACTTTGTGATTTCAGCTTACCGTCTGGGAAATATAAAGCATTGAAATTCAATAATGATGATTTTTGTGCGGAATTATTTACGAAATTTTATCTTTAAAAACTCTGGAAAAGTCGAAAAAAAATTATATCCTGTGTTCTCTATTTTTTGTGTAGAGATGCATTAATTTGGCGTCGTTTAAGGTATCGCTCATTAAAATCTATGGAGAGACTTTGGAGCTAAAATTCGTTAACCAAACCTAAAGAATGGAAAAAATTAACAAAAAATACATTTTTGAAGGCTGCGGGCCCAACTGCCCATCGGGAATTGCGATCGCGATCAGGTACCAAATGTACAACCCTTTTTCGTTTGCTTTGTTCCCAATTGGCACTTGGGCACGCAGCCTTCAAAAATGTATTTTTTGTTAATTTTTTCCATTTTTTAGGTTTGGCACCTGAGCACCCAAACCCACCTGAGCACCCAACTGCCCATCGGGAATTGCGATCGCGATCAGGTACCAAATGTACAACCCTTTTTCGTTTGCTTTGTTCCCAATTGGCACTTGGGCCCGCAGCCTTCAAAAATGTATTTTTTGTTAATTTTTTCCATTTTTTAGGTTTGGTTAACGAATTTTAGCTCCAAAGTCTCTCCATAGATTTTAATGAGCGATACCTTAAACGACGCCAAATTAATGCACCTCTACACAAAAAAATAGAGAACACAGGATATAATTTTTTTTCGACTTTTCCAGAGTTTTTAAAGATAAAATTTCGTAAATAATACCGCACAAAAATCATCATTTTTGAATTTCAATGCTTTATATTTCCCAGACGGTAAGCTGAAATCACAAAGTGTTTGGGCTTATCTTCTAGCTGTTTTAATTATCTTTTCAAAATATTAAAGTTCTTAACATTCAGATGAAAGATACTAGAGTTATGTGAAAAAAACAAGCGCTACCTCTGAAAAAAGCTTACAAAAAAATACCAGTTTTCAAAAATTCTTCAAAAAAAAGTTCTGCCATAGAAAAAAAAAAAAATATCATCAAACCATTTCTAAGCCCCAAATCTTTAATAAAAAGTTGGGTTTGTTCCTTGAGGAAAAATCGTGTTGACTAGTGTAATCAATGAGGAATACAAAACCCTACTCAGGGAGTACAAGAAGGAAATACGCAGGGCACAAAGAAACTCGTGGAGAAACTCGTGCTCCAATATCGAGAAAGTCCCAGAAACGGCTAGACTTCGGAAGCTGCTATCAAAGCAACCTACCATACAGAGTCAGCTGAAGCGAGAAGATAGACAGTGGACTGAGGGCAGTGCAGAAGCCCCAAAAATAACAGAGTATGCAGATGACATAAGCATAATTATTACGGGAGTATGTCCATCGACCCTCAGCTCCATAATGGAATCAACACTCAGGGAGATATGTGAGTGGGCAGGAAAAGTAGGACTCAGTATCAACGCAGACAAGACGGACCTCATCCTCTTTACCAAGAGATACAAGGTACCGGCATGGATCCCCCCGAAAATTGATACAACCAGGCTGACCCCGAAAGCACAAGTCAAATACCTCGGCATAGTACTGGATAGAAAGCTGGCATGGAGGCCCAATGTAGTGGAAAGGGTGCAGAAGGCCACTATTGCGCTATATGTATCCAAGAAGATGCTTAGCAGCACATGGGGCCTATCACCTGATCTAATGCACTGGATCTACATCTCGGTGGTGCGACCGACTCTGTTGTACGGAGTCTTAGTGTGGTGGCAAGCGACAGAAAAGAAGACGTACAATAAGCTTATGGAAAGGACCCAGCGGCAGGCACTGTTCTGCATTACGGGGGCGCTGAGGTCAACCCCAACAAAAGCTCTCGAAACCATAATCGGAATCGACCCCCTGGACATCCACGCTCAACTGACTGCAGGAAAGGCGGCACAACGCTTAGTAGCATCAGGCAATATGTCTCTACAAGGATTCGGGCACAGTTCAATTGGCCGAGACATGACCAGTATATCTGACTACATGATCCCCCAAACTGGCCTGGATGTAAAAACAACCGCATACATGGGACCCAATGACTGGAAAAGGGGTCGGGACCAGACTCAATACCTCAACATCTATACCGATGGCTCCAAGATGGAAGGAGGAGTAGGAGCAGGCATATACTGTACAGACCCTGAGATAAGGCTGTCCTATAAGCTACCGGACCAATGCAGCATATTCCAGGCGGAATTCTTCGTCATACGGAAAGCGGCAGAGGCTGCTCAGTCTACGGATCGTCCACACGACGTGATCAGCCTGTTCGTGGACAGCCAGGCGGCGATAAGATCCATGCAGTCGTCGGCGGTCAGTTCCAGAAATGTCTTGGCGAGCAGGGAGGCAGTAGATATCCTAAGCACGACAGAGTCAGTGCGGATCTACTGGGTTCCCAGCCACCAAGGCATCGATGGCAACGAGATGGCGGACGGTCTGGCTAAGGACGGCGTCGGGCTGGCAAACGACAGAACTGAGAACGTGCCTGTCTCCCTTAGATCGCTCCAAAGCGATTTAGAGAAACGGGCCGACACACAGGCAAGAAGCAGGTGGAGCAGAACCACCACCTGCAGAACCTCAAAAACCATGTGCAAGAGCGCAATAGGAAACTCAGCCACTGCATACTGCACCTCCCACGGAAGGACTGCAGAATGTTGGTGGGAATACTCACAGGTCACTGTCTGGCCGCGGCACATGCTGTCAAACTAGGCATCACCAACAGTGGCAACTGCAGGAAATGCGAGGAATCCGGGGCAACTGAAACCCTGGAACATCTCATCTGCAACTGCCCTGCTCTCTCAAGGGCTAGGAGAATATACCTGGGCGCCCCGGTACTGGCATCACTGGAAGATGCCTCGAAGAGGACGCCAGGGGAACTGCTAGCCTTTGCGAAAAACACTTCGATCCTCAAGAACTTAAAAAGCTCGTAAATATACTCGAAAGGTTCATACACCCCCATCCGGACAACTAAGGGCCATATTGGCCTATGCGTCCGGGTTAACCTAACCTAACCTTCTCTTAACCCTAAAAAATCTCAAAAGCGCGACTCAGAAATACCAAACGAATGTGGAAAAATTTGGTGTTCAAAAATACAAAAAGAAATTTAAGAAATTCTTTAACGGCTGCAATGCGTTCATCAACAGATGTAGATGTAGATAACAGATGTAGCAAAAAAATGTAATATGTAAATTTTTTTTTTTTTTTAAATTATAAAATCCTTAAAAATTATAAGCTCAAAAAAGCTGACTAAGTACGGGTATAAGTAGAGTCGCGTCCCCAGAAGCGACTCACACGTTCCTTCTCATTTTGTAAGAATTTGTAAAAATCGGGTATTTTTTTAAAGTTTTTTTAGAGGTAGTATCGTATATCTGGTTGCATAGAACTTTGCAGTTCAAAAAAGCTGACAAATGCAGCTATAAATCCTACCCAGACAATTTGCAGCTGCAGCGTAACGCCTAGAAGATATTTAGCTTTCAAACGCCAATTTCATAATTTTTTGCGGTATTTTTTTCCGAAATTTTGACTTTAAAAACTCATAACAAGTCGGAAAAAATTTCTTCGCATGCATTTTTAGTTTTAGATAGACGTCTTAATTAGGTGTGAGATGTCATTACTTTGCATTTCGAGGCATTTAGGTGTAGCATATTTGCGAGAGTAAAATGAAATGTCCTTATACTGGGGACAGAGTTTAAGATCATCCGTATACATGAGTACTCGAGAGTTTGTTAATACTGAAGGCAGATCAGTAATAAAGAGTGTGAATAGTAGGGGGCCTAGATGGCTGCCCTGTGGTACTCCAGAAGTAACCTTAACAGGTGAAGAGAAAGAGTTTTCGAAGAGGACTCTTTGCGATCTAGAACGAAGGTAGCTAGAAATCCATCTCAAAATATTAGGCGGAAACCCTAAAAGGTCAAGTTTTTGTGCTAGAAGGGAATGGTTTACAGAATGGAATCCTGCAAGTTACCTTGGAAGATATATATATATATATATATTATAGATATACCTCTATAATTATTTGCATCAGACTTGCTACCTTTCTTATGGAGCGGAATAATAAAAGATTTATTCCAGATTGGGGGAAGCATGAAGAGTTAATGGATAGGGTGAATAGTTTAAGCAAGGGTCCACACAGAGCGTCGGCCCAGTACCTGAGTAAACAACCGGGAACTCCGTCAGGACCTGGTGAAACACCGGCTTAACTAGTCGAAGATCATAAGGTAGTGAGCTTTCATTTAACAAGGGTCTGAAAATGCCGTTCGACCTTGGTAAAGTTTATGGATACGGCTGAGCAGAGTTGCTTTAATGAGAATACGTTGTTTGGAAAAATTTGGCAAAAAGATCGGCAATTGACTGATCATTGTTTGCTGACATATTGAGAAATGATAGCGAGGATAGATGTGGGACCGTTCTACACTTGCTATTTACGAAGCTGTAAAACTGTTAAGGGTCCTATCAAAATCGTATCCTTCATGGAGAAAGGTAATTTGTATAGCATTGAGCGTTAAGAACGGAGAAATTTCACCGAGCTATTGCATATCGAGAGAGTGACTGGATTACTCTTCGGAAAACGAAGGAGGCTTCCCAGATCTAACCGGACAAGAAAGTCGGACACAAGAATAATACAAAAAGGAACGTAAGAGTCGCTTCTTTCTACGCGACTCTACTCATACCCGTCCTCACTAAGTATATACATTTATGAACATAAGATTTTTTAGAATTTTAGAATTAAAAAAAATTTACATTTTGCATTTACTTGCTACATCCGGTATCTACATCTATAAGTACTATATATATAATATATTATACATATAACATGTAGATTCTACATGTACCATTTAGATTCTTGTTGTACCTGGACTATGAAATGTTCGGACGTGAAGATTGAGTCCACTGCAATGAGGATCCCACCTCCACGTCGAGACGAACGTTTATTTCTAAAATTGTGTATCGGCCTGCCAAAACTTCTGAACTAAGGATGTCCGGCTTTAACCAGGTCTCGTTAAACACAATAACGTGGATGAGATTGCGAGACTTTCAAGAAAAAGGGTGCTGAGCTTACTACGCAAGCCTCTAGAATTCTGGTAGATAACTATAAGAGAGGAAGTTAATTTTTTGGATGGGTAGAAATAGAGGTGGAAGATAAGGGTGGGATGGAGCACTGGTCTGACTTCTAGGAATAGTAATGGGGCCTATTCTTTTTTTTAGCCATAAAGACTTTAACCTCCAAATGCTCCGGCGAAAACTTTGCGGCACAAATGGTTTCTTATTGAGTCGGAGAGACGCTTTTCTTGAAGAAAGATATCTCCTGGTGTAAGAAAAGTTAAATTTTTCCATCTTTAAGCCGACGGCTTTTATTTTGCTTTGTATAAAAGCGGTTACATCATTGGATGTGAGGTCAGTTGATAGCCGCGAGACAAAAACTTGTCGCTTTGGTGGGACTCCAACCAGTGGTTTTGGCACCACAGGCCTAGTACCTATGATGTCAGTATCCGGTGGTCCTGGATATCTATTAGCTGGTTGGAGCGAAACTGGTGGGATAGTTAAGGAGTTGGGTGTAGACTCGACGGACATTTTGAAGACACTCCTCGTCTGCCTAATGAACGAACAGATGTCGTTTTCCACAAAACGGCATTCCTCACAACTATGCAGGCCGTTGTTTTGTGAAATGGCATCTCCTACACGGCCTGAGATCCCATTACATTTGGCGTTCACTACATTTTCGCAAAGCCAGCAAGGGCTATTGGGCTGGTCAGGAGTGATCTGATTCTTGCAGGTTTTTTTGGCACAGTCGACAGAAAAATCCATAAAATCCATAATCCATAAATCCATAATCTTAATTTTTTTTTTTTTTGAGATATAAAATAAATAGCATTTAGACCTGTGAACAGCAAATGCTTAGAGCTTAAAGCGAAATCTGTAAAATTGAGATGAGAGAGGAGAGTCAATTGAGTTATAATATGTCTGCCACTAGACGATAAAACCTTGGACGACGTACACGTCGTGAAATAAGTAATCGAAATGTCTCCATTAATCTAACGCAGGAGGAACGTGCAAAAGTAAATGAATGGAGACGTGTTTGTACGTATTTTACAGGTTCGTTGATATCGTATGTCGTATGCCAGCATAGCAATGCATTGAAGTTTCAATCGGAAACCCCTGGCATATGCTGCGCTGGTGGAAGGGTAAAATTGCTAATCGCTTTACCCGGATGAATCAGTGGAAGAAGATGAACAAGCCTTCTTGCAAACCTCCGGCTGCATTAACTTTCCATCAAATCAATCCTGTTGTGTTACGCCATAACCCTCCCACAGTGGGCTTTGAAGTTGTTCCCAAGAAAAACGAGAAGGAACGTGTGAGTCGCTTCTGGGGACGCGACTCTACTTATACCCGTACGCAGTCAGTATATACATTTTTGAGCATAATTTTTTTAAATTTTAGAAAAAAAAAAATTTTACATTTAACATTTTTTTGCTACACCTGTTATCTACATCTACATCTACAATGTATATTTTACATCTAACATGTAGATTATAGATGTACCATTCATATTCTACATCTCCTCCGCTAGGGGTTGCTCGCGCACTGAACGCAGCAGAGTGTGCGAGCGAGAAGGAGATAGAGTAGTGTGTCTCTGGCTGAAGTGGGCGGGGGAACCAACTGAAAATAAATTTCTTCATTCTGGCTATAATTATGATCCGATCTGATTCAGATTCGGCAATCTGGTAGATATGGGCATTTTCTACGATACTGCGTTTTTAGTTTTATCGTATCTTTAAAAATGTGCCTGCCACAGATTTTCGTCCTTTGCGGGTGCGGAAGGGGGCGGGGCGAAAATTTGAAATACACTTGTAGCAGTGTGATATCACATGAGTCTGGAAACCAAATTTGGTTACCCTAACTCTTATAGTCTCTGAGATCCAGGCGCTCAACAAGACGGACGGACGGACAGACGGACGGACAGACGGACATGGCTTAATCGACTCGGCTATTGATGCTGATCAAGGAAACGTTTCCTTCTCTGCGTTGCACACATCCACTTTTACCACAAATCTAATATACCCCTTAACTCTTTTTTGAGTACGGGTATAATGAAAGCAATCGTAACAAGAATCGCAATATTGGTTTGGCGCGTACTTGTGATTAATTCGAAGTTTTGCCAAGCAAAAGATTTTAGCATATAGAGAATTTTGCGGTCTGCAAATTTGTTGCTGATAAGATGAAAGTGAATTCTGACAACCAAAAAAAAAAAAAGAGGTAGATATACAGGGGTGCCAGAAATCGCGAGTAAAATCATCGCTTTGCTTCTCTTTGTGCTGCTATAGATCTGCACTTAGCCGTACAGGGGTTTTTGACATGAATACAATGGCAATAACACTACTCGACACGATTTCGCGGCTTCGAACCTAAGCAACTTTTTTGATAGATTTTGGGCTTTAAACATGCTGAATGATAACCTTTTACAGGATTTTTCATTCGTGGTGATATACCTGAAGATAAGCGAATCTAAGTTTAAATTTTCTAACATTTTTAGTTTCTGCAACTTGGGCCTTTAAATTTCGTCGGTTTTTTCATATTGATAAGGTTTATTTTTATTAACAACTGTTAAAAAATTGATGAAAATCAAGAAGTTCAGCTGAGGTTGATATATTTAGTTAACTAATTCGCAAAAAGTTGTGCAGGTTTTCTACTGCCAATAACTGATTATTGACGATATTAATGGTATCAATATATCTCCAATAGATTTCACCGAATTATCCAACTCATTCAGCAATCAAAATTTTATTTTATTTTCTTGCTGAAATTTGTTTGTAAAATTTGGTATCAACCTCAAAAAAATGCTTTTCAAATAAAAATAAAAGCTTGAATATTACTATCAAACCCAAGATAACAAAATTAAGGTGTCCCGTTAAAATTAAAAAAAAATTTGCTTAACATAATTTATGTACACATATACTCCCACACGGAAGCATGCCTATGCAGTCGTTCCGTCGCGTCTTCATCTCACACCTTTCTTTCTATCGCCTTTCGCTATAACTCTCTCGATCTGTCGCTCTCTCGCTCGCATTAGGGTACGGGCAATTCGGCCCGCCTGCCCTTTGTTTTAGTCTGGATCTTGCAATCACTTTTTACCCATCGTATTGGAATCGAGCTATTCAATCCGACATAGTCTTGAACCAACCCCCGTGTCTTCAATCTGACCCCGTCTTGAATCCAGCTAACTATCCCTTTGCCTCTGTATATACTACACTACAATTATCTGTAAATAAACAATCGTTGTCTCTTTAATAAATAATCTCGCAAAACAACGCTTCTGAATAAGCTCAGTAGCTCAACGGATACAATAAATAAAACTGTTCAAAAAATGTCAACAATATGATGTTTTGGTAAATGTTTGATATATGAGACTATGCTCCTAAGATCGCGAAAAAAAAAAAATCCGCTTAATGGACCTCGATTTATCCAGAATGTCACTTTCGCGGTTTTTATCAGTACATTCGAGCGACATTTTTAAATTTTTTGTTGGACTAAAACGTGTTCACCGTTTCCATTGGGGATACTTCATCGCCGAAATCGCAGTTTCGTACTCTTATGTAATAAGGAAAAATAATTTAATTCCAAGGAGCCAATTCGTAAAACATATTCATCGATGGCCTAGTATATACCGAACGTTTTTTCGTGTTGATCTGAGTACTGCCTTCCGTACAGAGCCTAGAAAAAGTTATTGACCGAAAAAATGCCTTATCGGTTTCATCCGAGTATCAACCTTGATTCTGTTCGCTAGATGTTTTTTCGGATAATATATATATATAGACTAGGCTTTAATTAAGCCTAGTTAATTAAGTCGGTACATACTAGAAAAGTATCCGTAAGTATTCGATGGTGTTGCTGGTATGTCTCTATCCCCCCTCGAAAGTAATACCAATTTGATATATTTTGCCAGCAAACACGAAGCAAACATTGCAATATGAGAACAAAAACCAAATGAAATATTTAAATAATGAAGAAAAATATAATCTAATTAATGCAGCATTATATGAAGTACAATTATAAGGATATTGTTATATATTTTTATACCCGTACTCTAAAAAGAATTAAGGGGTATATTAGATTTGTGGTAAAAGTGGATGTGTGTAACGCACAGAACGAACCGTTTCCGACCCTATAAAGCATATATATTCTTGATCAACATCAATAGCCGAGTCGATATAGCAACGTCTGTCTGTCCGTCCGTCCTCTGTCCGTCTTGTTTCTCGCCTAGATCTCAAAGACTATAAGAGCTAGAGCAACCAAATTATTTTTCCAGACTCATGTGATATCACACTGCTACAGGTAGGTGTATTCCAAAATTTCGCCCGACCGCACAAGGGACGAAAATCTGTGGTAGCCACAATTTTAAAGATAAGAACTAAAAACGCAGTATCGTAGAGAATGCCCATATCTACCAGATTGCCGAAGGTTGCTGCTGATAATAAGACACATTACCTTGCCAATAAAATATTAGGGAGCCCAGGCTATACGGCTATACCTGGGGAAGAGCAACCCCAGCCGAAGAAATGCATTTTATTAACTTTAAGCAAAACCAAGCAGCTGTCTGAGCAGTGTAACCATACGGTCACGCAACCGGCCGCTAGAAGAACATATGACAGCGGATTGTTTACTAGCAAACAGTTTTTGGATCTGAGTACTAGGCTTAAAGAAAAACAATGCTTTTAATATAATTAATAAATTAATATTAAATATCTTGCTTTGAATTCGGCTTAAAAAAGGTAGTATTACTGTGCTAACTTCGAAAGTCTGAATCTCCCTAGGTGGCCACCTCTAAGGCCGGCGAAGTGACCGCGGAATCGTTAAGTGAAAATTCAGTCCGCGGATTGGATAGCTTTACTAAAATGCTTATTTTATTAAGTCAGCATGTAAAATGCTAAATTTTTTGGATGAGGGTTGATCACCAATTGAACAACATTTATGGATAAGTAAGATTCGAATCATTTTTTATACCCGTAGGAAACGTTTCCGACCCCATAAAGTATATATATATTCTTGATCAGCATCAATAGTCGAGTCGATATAGTCATGTCTGTCTGTCCGTCGGTCTGTCCGTCCGTCTGTCTGTCCGTCCGGCCGTCTTGTTGAGCGCCTGGATCTCAGAGACTATAAGAGTTAGGGTAACCAAATTTGGTTTCCAGACTCATGTGATATCACACTGCTACAAGTGTATTTCAAAATTTCGCCCCGCCCCCTTCCGCACCAAGAAAGGACGAATATCTGTGGCATGCACAATTTTGAAGATACGATAAAACTAAAAAAGCAGTATCGTATAGAATGCCCATATCTACCAGATTGCCGAATCTGAATCAGATCGGATCATAATTATAGCCAGAATGAAAAAAATTAATTTTCAGTTGCTTTCCCCGCCTCCTGCTGCAAGAGAAACGCTACTTTCTCTTTCTCGCTCGCACACTCTGCTGCGTTCAGTGCGCGAGCAACCCCTGGCGGAGGAGATGTAGAATCTAAATGGTACATCTATAATCTACATGTTAGATGTAAGATATACATTGTAGATGTAGATGTAGATAACAGATGTAGCAAAATAATGTAATATGTAAAATTTTGTTTAATTCTAAAATTCTAAAAAATTATGCTCAAAAATGTATATACTGACTGAGTACGGGTATAAGTAGAGTCGCGTCCCCGGAAGCGACTCACACGTTCCATCTCGTTTTAATATGAATTGATGTTGCCTGTAGATAAGGTGTAGCAAATGAAGGCAATGGATAATGCCTGATGCGATGCTTGATCAGAACGCCAGTACCTCCATGTGCCTTACCATCGGGATGATTTGTCGCATAGAAGTTATAGCCATTGAGGTAAAAATAGTTTTTATTTGTTAGGTGAGTGTCTGGTATGAGCATGGCGTCAATGTCGTGTTGAGCCAGGAACTGTAAGAGCTCGCATTTGTGCTCCGAAATGGCATTTGCATTCCAGAAACATATAATTAGACAAGCCATTTAAACAAATTTATGTTCCTCCTGCATCGTTCGTTGTATTGCTACCATTGTGTTTGTTATAGTTACCAGCATAGACTGAATTCCAATAGGCAATTGGGACGGATTTCCATGGGTATGTTGGGTAGAGATTTCTGGGATCTGATTTGATGCCTGATGCTGCTTATTCCTGTTGTGGCTGGTTGAAGTGTCGGCTTAGAGATTGAGGCGTATGACCCGTTGTTTTAATTTAACCTCTATAGTTGGCAGTATGGTTTCCTCCACAGTTGCTACATTTTTTGGCAGATGGGTCCTCCTTATTTACGGGGCAGGTCTCAGTGAGATGAACATCACCACAGGCATCGCAGACTGCCCGTAGAGTGCAATAAGTTTTCGTGTGTCCATATTCCTGGCAATTTGTGCATTGGACCGGTCCATTTCGTTTGTGTGGTTCCTCAACGGTTATCCTAAGTTGCTACTGAAGCTTGTATATTGGCGTCCTGATTGCTGTTCGTTGGGACCTAGCTTCCCAAATCTTTCACGTCGAAGGGCATAATAACATTGAAATTATTGTTGTTAAGCTTTGCTGGCCCTCTTCTAATCTCTTTATATCCTGCTCTTACATTCCACCGTCCTCTGAATTCTCCACTTATATGCTTCACGTTTACCATCTTCAGTCTGTTTCGTCTCAATGTGCTATATCCAATGACTTGGGTATGCTTCTTGATCTCGTGTTTTCTTCCGACATATCGAAGACCATGGTCTGCAGAGGGTCTCCTCTATCTTTCCCAGAAGATCCTTATCATCCAACCCTTGAAATTTCCGTGCAGTTGGCGTCCTCTGATCTCATTAATACTCCCGTTGAGCCGCCGTCTATTTTTTGCTTCAGGAAAGCAGATTTTAAGTGCCATAATCTTGCACTTTCTCAGAACGATTGGTCATTTCTCGACGACTTTCATGAAATTGAACTGGCTACAAATGCATTTTATTGTTCTCTGTTTAATGTCTTTTATACCTATGTACCTTGAATTTCACCTTCGCGTCATGTTAGTGGCCCTATTTGGTTCACCCCGAGTTTGATAAACCTTCGGAATATCAATTCTCGCTTGTATAAAAGGTTTAAAAGAACTGGCTCGCAATCTGACTTCTTTAAGTATTCAATCGCTAAGAGTAAATTTCTTTTATTTAATAAAACATGTTATAATGATTACCTGTCCAAATGTAGGCTTAGATTTAAGCATGATCCGAAGCAATTTTTTAGGTTTGTCAACTTGAAACGTAACTCTCCCCAATTTCCGTCATCTTTTTCTCTTAACGGCAGCCAGGCTGATAATGATTGTGACTTTGGCTAATCTTTTTTCTTCTTTTTTTCAACTCAGTTCCCTCTAATAACCATCCCTCTTTTCTGGCTTTTTCTGACATACTTCGTCCCAGTCTATCTTATCCTTTCCACATGAATAGTCGTAACTTTATCTATCCCCCTTCATCGACTATAATAGCCTCTTAATTAATTTAAAATCATGTCAATTTTCTTTTACTTTTCCTACTGGCCCCAATATGGTTCCTAGTGCTTAAACTTTGCGCAGATTCTCCCTGCCCCTCCTTAAACTGTTTAACCTATCTTTCGAGCTCGGAGATTTTCCCACTGTCTGGAAAGAGTCATATATTATTCCCATTTATAAAAAGGGGTCTAAATCTGATGTTTCTAATTACCGTGGGATCTCCAATTTATCTGCCATTCCCAAAATCTTCAACAAAAATAATCACTTTCGCAGCTCCAACAGTTTTGTTGTTCCTTATTCTCTGAATCGCAGCATGGATTTGTAAAACGTCGGTCTATTTCGTCTAACCTCGTGGAATTCTCCACTTTCGTGCATGAGGGTTTCGCTAAGAAGTCTCAAACTGACGTAGTCAGGCTTTAGTCAAGCCAAAGATTCTATAACACAACAAGATGCGTAACGACCATACTGCTGAAAAGCACACGAAATTTTTAGCGTGGAATTTCGATTTTTTTATGTGTGGGTTGTGTTGGCCGTGTTTGAGCGCTTGGTTGTGTGAGTGCGTTTTTTCGTATGTTCTGTCGCAACAAAGGAGTCAAGCTGACATATTGACGACTGTATCTCTCCTAAGCCCGTGGCGCAGCGTACTAAGTGGCTGACTGCAAAGCGAAATTAAGCGAGTTCAAGCCTCATTCAGTGAAAGTTGATTCATTTTTATGTTTTTTTTTTGTTTTTTCTTTAAACTATATTTGAAAATTAACTAATTTTCCCAAAATATACCAAAATTAATATTATTTGTGTTGAAGAATATTTAGTTTATTAGTGGTTTTTACTTTGTCTGGAGTAACTAGCCACTTGCAATGTTCATAAATCAAAACTCTTATTAATTTGTCCAACATGCTAATTTTATGTACAAAACATTCTGGGCTGGATCAAGCCTCAAAGGGGCCCTAGGCAACCATCAATTTGGGAGCCCCTCCTTTTTTCATTTGAAATAAATTATAACTTTTTTCATTGTTTGATTATTCTGTATTTTTTTGTTAATTTTCAGTGGCTATTATATTTGTTATTTATACCTCAGGGAAAGAAACATATGTGCATTTTTTAATTTGCTTATATTTTCTATAAACGTAACGGTATATTTTTTGTGGGTATGAAAGTTTGTACTCTTATCTCTTATAAAGATCTCCCACTCCAATGTTCCTCTTTGCGCTTCTCTCTTTGTACCGTTTTAAATAATAAGTGTAACAACTCGTGGTTTTCAAAGGCAATAAGTAAATGTGCAAGCTCAGATTATTGTGCTATCTCGTGCGGGTAAACTAAGAAGTGTGATCCAAAAAAGTTATTTAATCAGCAGAATTTAAGTAAACTTGTTTTTATACGTTTGGAGACATAAATGTTTGTTATAATTTTGATTTTACGGCAGAATGCCACGTGCAACACATTTGTCGGAGGAAGATTGCGGTCTGATAAAAGGGCTGGCCGAATCTGGCAAGAACATTTCTTATATTGCCGCCAGACTAAATCGGTATAGAAACACAATAGCAAACTTTCTCAAAAATCCGGAAATGAGGCGAAGCGGCAGACCCACTGAAATCGATACGCGGTGCAAGAGGCAAATTCGTCGTCTAGCAGTTCAAAACAACAAGTCTTGCATGGAGATCAAAGGTCAACTGAAGCTTGACATATCCAAAAGATGTATAAATCAAATTTTAAACAAAATCGAAATGGTTACATATGCTTCCCGCAACGCTATACCGAGGTTATTGAAGCGCCACATAACCGCTCCACTAGAATTAGCTGAGAAGTACAAATTTTGGTCAGAGGAGATCACTAAAGTTATATTTTTGGATGAAAAAAAATATAACTTGGACGGTCCTGACTCCTGCCAAAAGTATTGGCGCGACAAAAGGCAACCACGGCAGCACTGCCATAAACGAAAACACGGTGGAGGATCATTAATGGTTTGGGGGGGATTTGGGTATGCTGGGAAGTCCCCACTTTGTTTTATACCCACCAGAACAAATGCAGAAATGTACATATGTAGAGTTATTGGAAACAATACTCATTGAATTTGCTGGAAACCTTTACGGGGATGAGTGGATCTTCCAGCAGGACAACGCGCCCATCCACAAGGCACGGAAAACAAAATACTTTTTGCAAGCTAGGAAGATTCCCTTATTGCAATGGCCAGCGATCAGTCCGGACCTTAAACCAATATAGGATCTTCGGGGAATATTATCCAACAAAATTTATAAGAATGGACGCCAGTTTGATACGGTAAATGACCTCAAAAAAGCATTGCTCCAGGAATGGGATCAAATTAACCCTACAATTCTTAAGAACTTGGCAACCTCAATGCCCACCCGGATAAATCAAATTTTCACTAAAAAAGGCCAGCATATAAACTATTAATAAGCAAAAATAAAAATTAAAAAAAAATAATTTCATTAGTATTTTAATACCCGTACTCAAAAAAGAGTTAAGGGGTATATTAGATTTGTGGTAAAAGTGGATGTGTGTAACGGAGAAAATTTGGTGTTCAGACTCATGTGATATCCCACTGCTACAAGTGTATTTAAAAATTTCGCCCCCCCGCAAACTAAAAAAGCAGTATCGTAGAGAATGCCCATATCTACCAGATTGCCGAATCTGAATCAGATCGGATCATAATTATAGCCAGAATGAAAAAAATTAATTTTCAGTTGCTTCCCCCGCCTCCTGCTGCAAGAGAAACGCTACTTTCTCGCTCGCACACTCTGCTGCGTTCAGTGCGCGAGCAACCCCTGGCGGAGGAGATGTAGAATCTAAATGGTACATCTATAATCTACATGTTAGATGTAAGATATACATTGTAGATGTAGATGTAGATAACAGATGTAGCAAAATAATGTAATATGTAAAATTTTGTTTAATTCTAAAATTCTAAAAAATTATGCTCAAAAATGTATATACTGACTGAGTACGGGTATAAGTAGAGTCGCGTCCCCTGAAGCGACTCACACGTTCCATCTCGTTTTAATATGAATTGATGTTGCCTGTAGATAAGGTGTAGCAAATGAAGGCAATGGATAATGCCTGATGCGATGCTTGATCAGAACGCCAGTACCTCCATGTGCCTTACCATCGGGATGATTTGTCGCATAGAAGTTATAGCCATTGAGGTAAAAATAGTTTTTATTTGTTAGGTGAGTGTCTGGTATGAGCATGGCGTCAATGTCGTGTTGAGCCAGAAACTGTAAGAGCTCGCATTTGTGCTCCGAAATGGCATTTGCATTCCAGAAACATATAATTAGACAAGCCATTTAAACAAATTTATGTTCCTCCTGCATCGTTCGTTGTATTGCTACCATTGTGTTTGTTATAGTTACCAGCATAGACTGAATTCCAATAGGCAATTGGGACGGATTTCCATGGGTATGTTGGGTAGAGATTTCTGGGATCTGATTTGATGCCTGATGCTGCTTATTCCTGCTGTGGCTGGTTGAAGTGTCGGCTTAGAGATTGAGGCGTATGACCCGTTGTTTTAATTTAACCTCTATAGTTGGCAGTATGGTTTCCTCCACAGTTGCTACATTTTTTGGCAGATGGGTCCTCCTTATTTACGGGGCAGGTCTCAGTGAGATGAACATCACCACAGGCATCGCAGACTGCCCGTAGAGTGCAATAAGTTTTCGTGTGTCCATATTCCTGGCAATTTGTGCATTGGACCGGTCCATTTCGTTTGTGTGGTTCCTCAACGGTTATCCTAAGTTGCTACTGAAGCTTGTATATTGGCGTCCTGATTGCTGTTCGTTGGGACCTAGCTTCCCAAATCTTTCACGTCGAAGGGCATAATAACATTGAAATTATTGTTGTTAAGCTTTGCTGGCCCTCTTCTAATCTCTTTATATCCTGCTCTTACATTCCACCGTCCTCTGAATTCTCCACTTATATGCTTCACGTTTACCATCTTCAGTCTGTTTCGTCTCAATGTGCTATATCCAATGACTTGGGTATGCTTCTTGATCTCGTGTTTTCTTCCGACATATCGAAGACCATGGTCTGCAGAGGGTCTCCTCTATCTTTCCCAGAAGATCCTTATCATCCAACCCTTGAAATTTCCGTGCAGTTGGCGTCCTCTGATCTCATTAATACTCCCGTTGAGCCGCCGTCTATTTTTTGCTTCAGGAAAGCAGATTTTAAGTGCCATAATCTTGCACTTTCTCAGAACGATTGGTCATTTCTCGACGACTTTCATGAAATTGAACTGGCTACAAATGCATTTTATTGTTCTCTGTTTAATGTCTTTTATACCTATGTACCTTGAATTTCACCTTCGCGTCATGTTAGTGGCCCTATTTGGTTCACCCCGAGTTTGATAAACCTTCGGAATATCAATTCTCGCTTGTATAAAAGGTTTAAAAGAACTGGCTCGCAATCTGACTTCTTTAAGTATTCAATCGCTAAGAGTAAATTTCTTTTATTTAATAAAACATGTTATAATGATTACCTGTCCAAATGTAGGCTTAGATTTAAGCATGATCCGAAGCAATTTTTTAGGTTTGTCAACTTGAAACGTAACTCTCCCCAATTTCCGTCATCTTTTTCTCTTAACGGCAGCCAGGCTGATAATGATTGTGACTTTGGCTAATCTTTTTTCTTCTTTTTTTCAACTCAGTTCCCTCTAATAACCATCCCTCTTTTCTGGCTTTTTCTGACATACTTCGTCCCAGTCTATCTTATCCTTTCCACATGAATAGTCGTAACTTTATCTATCCCCCTTCATCGACTATAATAGCCTCTTAATTAATTTAAAATCATGTCAATTTTCTTTTACTTTTCCTACTGGCCCCAATATGGTTCCTAGTGCTTAAACTTTGCGCAGATTCTCCCTGCCCCTCCTTAAACTGTTTAACCTATCTTTCGAGCTCGGAGATTTTCCCACTGTCTGGAAAGAGTCATATATTATTCCCATTTATAAAAAGGGGTCTAAATCTGATGTTTCTAATTACCGTGGGATCTCCAATTTATCTGCCATTCCCAAAATCTTCAACAAAAATAATCACTTTCGCAGCTCCAACAGTTTTGTTGTTCCTTATTCTCTGAATCGCAGCATGGATTTGTAAAACGTCGGTCTATTTCGTCTAACCTCGTGGAATTCTCCACTTTCGTGCATGAGGGTTTCGCTAAGAAGTCTCAAACTGACGTAGTCAGGCTTTAGTCAAGCCAAAGATTCTATAACACAACAAGATGCGTAACGACCATACTGCTGAAAAGCACACGAAATTTTTAGCGTGGAATTTCGATTTTTTTATGTGTGGGTTGTGTTGGCCGTGTTTGAGCGCTTGGTTGTGTGAGTGCGTTTTTTCGTATGTTCTGTCGCAACAAAGGAGTCAAGCTGACATATTGACGACTGTATCTCTCCTAAGCCCGTGGCGCAGCGTACTAAGTGGCTGACTGCAAAACGAAATTAAGCGAGTTCAAGCCTCATTCAGTGAAAGTTGATTCATTTTTATGTTTTTTTTTTGTTTTTTTCTTTAAACTATATTTGAAAATTAACTAATTTTCCCAAAATATACCAAAATTAATATTATTTGTGTTGAAGAATATTTAGTTTATTAGTGGTTTTTACTTTGTCTGGAGTAACTAGCCACTTGCAATGTTCATAAATCAAAACTCTTATTAATTTGTCCAACATGCTAATTTTATGTACAAAACATTCAGGGCTGGATCAAGCCTCAAAGGCGCCCTAGGCAACCATCAATTTGGGAGCCCCTCCTTTTTTCATTTGAAATAAATTATAACTTTTTTCATTGTTTGATTATTCTGTATTTTTTTGTTAATTTTCAGTGGCTATTATATTTGTTATTTATACCTCAGGGAAAGAAACATATGTGCATTTTTTAATTTGCTTATATTTTCTATAAACGTAACGGTATATTTTTTGTGGGTATGAAAGTTTGTACTCTTATCTCTTATAAAGATCTCCCACTCCAATGTTCCTCTTTGCGCTTCTCTCTTTGTACCGTTTTAAATAATAAGTGTAACAACTCGTGGTTTTCAAAGGCAATAAGTAAATGTGCAAGCTCAGATTATTGTGCTATCTCGTGCGGGTAAACTAGTGTGATCCAAAAAAGTTATTTAATCAGCAGAATTTAAGTAAACTTGTTTTTATACGTTTGGAGACATAAATGTTTGTTATAATTTTGATTTTACGGCAGAATGCCACGTGCAACACATTTGTCGGAGGAAGATTGCGGTCTGATAAAAGGGCTGGCCGAATCTGGCAAGAACATTTCTTATATTGCCGCCAGACTAAATCGGTATAGAAACACAATAGCAAACTTTCTCAAAAATCCGGAAATGAGGCGAAGCGGCAGACCCACTGAAATCGATACGCGGTGCAAGAGGCAAATTCGTCGTCTAGCAGTTCAAAACAACAAGTCTTGCATGGAGATCAAAGGTCAACTGAAGCTTGACATATCCAAAAGATGTATAAATCAAATTTTAAACAAAATCGAAATGGTTACATATGCTTCCCGCAACGCTATACCGAGGTTATTGAAGCGCCACATAACCGCTCCACTAGAATTAGCTGAGAAGTACAAATCACTAAAGTTATATTTTTGGATGAAAAAAAATATAACTTGGACGGTCCTGACTCCTGCCAAAAGTATTGGCGCGACAAAAGGCAACCACGGCAGCACTGCCATAAACGAAAACACGGTGGAGGATCATTAATGGTTTGGGGTGGATTTGGGTATGCTGGGAAGTCCCCACTTTGTTTTATACCCACCAGAACAAATGCAGAAATGTACATATGTAGAGTTATTGGAAACAATACTCATTGAATTTGCTGGAAACCTTTACGGGGATGAGTGGATCTTCCAGCAGGACAACGCGCCCATCCACAAGGCACGGAAAACAAAATACTTTTTGCAAGCTAGGAAGATTCCCTTATTGCAATGGCCAGCGATCAGTCCGGACCTTAAACCAATATAGGATCTTCGGGGAATATTATCCAACAAAATTTATAAGAATGGACGCCAGTTTGATACGGTAAATGACCTCAAAAAAGCATTGCTCCAGGAATGGGATCAAATTAACCCTACAATTCTTAAGAACTTGGCAACCTCAATGCCCACCCGGATAAATCAAATTTTCACTAAAAAAGGCCAGCATATAAACTATTAATAAGCAAAAATAAAAATTAAAAAAAATAATTTCATTAGTATTTTAATACCCGTACTCAAAAAAGAGTTAAGGGGTATATTAGATTTGTGGTAAAAGTGGATGTGTGTAACGGAGAAAATTTGGTGTTCAGACTCATGTGATATCCCACTGCTACAAGTGTATTTAAAAATTTCGCCCCGCCCCCTTCCTCCACCCAAAGAACAAAAATCGTAGAGAATGCCCATATCTACCAGACTGCCGAATCTGAATCAAATCGGATCATAATTATAGCCAGAATGAAGAAATTAATTTTCAGTTGCTTACCCCACCCCCTCCCGCAAGAGACAAACTACTCTATCTCTTTCTCGCTCGCACACTCTGCCGCGTTCAGTGCGCGATAAACCCCTAGCGGAGGAGATGTAGAATCTAAATGGTACATATATAATCTACATGTTTTACGTCAAATATACATTGTAGATGTAGATAACAGATGTAGCAAAAAAATGTAAATTGTAAAATTTTTTTTGTTTAGTTTAAAATTCTAAAAAATCATGCTCCAAAATGTAAATACTGACTGAGTACGGGTATAAGTAGAGTCGCGTTCCCAGAAGCGACTCACACGTTCCTTCTCGTTAATTTTCATTTAGAATGCACATATACTTATTTCATATGAATGGAAAGTTATTCATTTAATATTTAGTTATTCTTAAAGTTTATGAAAATAATATTGTAATTTTTTTTGTTAATATATACCTACTATATATATAAAAAAAGTTTAAATCATTCTTTTTGTTTTTAATGGTTTTTTATACCCGTACTCAAAAAAGAGTTAAGGGGTATATTAGATTTGTGGTAAAAGTGGATGTGTGTAACACAGAGAAGGAAAATTTTCCGACCCCATAAAGTATATATATTCTTGATCAGCATCAATAGCCGAGTCGATAGAGCCATGTCTGTCTGTCCGTCTGTCCGTCTGACCGTCTGTCCGTCTGTCCGTCTTGTTTGACGCCGGGATCTCAGAGACTATAGGAGCTAGGGCAACCAAATTTGGTTTCCAGACTCATGTGATATCACACTGCTACAAGTGTATTTCAAAATTTCGCCCCGCCCCCTTCCGCCACCACAAAGGACGAAAATCTGTGGCAGGCACATTTTTAAAGATACGATAAAACTAAAAACGCAGTATCGTAGAGAATGCCCATATCTACCAGACTGCCGAATCTGAATCAGATCGGATCATAATTATAGCCAGAATTAATTTTCAGTTGCTTCCCCCGCCCCCTCCCGCAAGAGAAACGGTACTCTATCTCCTTCTCGCTCGCACACTGCCGCGTTCAGTGCGCTAGCAACCCCTAGCGGAGGAGATGCAGAATATAAATGGTACATCTATAATCTACATGTTAGATGTAGAATATACATTGTAGATGTAGATGTAGATAACAGATGTAGCAAAAAAATGTAAAATGTAAAATTTTTTTTTAATTCTAAAATTCTAAAAAATCATATTCTCAAAAATGTATACCGACTGAGTACGGGTATAAGTAGAGTCGCGTCCCCAGAAGCGACTCACACGTTCCTTCTCGTTGTAAGTAATATCAATGCAAATATACTTCTTTCCCTGAGCTATATGGAATTTTGTTTTATTCATGGCATTCACTATTCAGTATATTTGAATTAAAATCAAGATAACGAAATTTCAATTCAGTCAGAATTTCAGACGGCAAAAATTGGAGAGCACACAAATATGTACATATGTGTGTGTGACCGAGAGCAACAACGAAATTCTAAAAATAGAATACATTTTGTGTAGCGCACTCACACATACGCAAGTGTGGAGTTAGATTTCTTTAAAATATTGTGCTGCTGTCATACTTTTTGTTCTTCCTCGTAACGCATCTTGTTGTGTTTTAGAATCTTTGGTAAAGCCTTTCCTTCAGTAAATCATAATCTGCTTATTCATAAATTATCTCTCCTGGGGTTTCCGGCTAAACTTATTTTCTGGTTTAATGCATACCTTAGTAATCGATCTCAGCGTGTCTGTTTTAATAACTCTCTTTCTAAGCCTGTTTCTATATCGTCGGGGGTACCTCATGGTAGCCATCTTGGCCCTCTGTTGTTTAATTTTTTCATCAATGATCTTACCCAAGTCTTAACACATTCCCGAGTATGCGGACGATGGGAAGTTAGGTTTCTCCTATAGCGACCTATAGTCTCCGTTATGTCTCCAATCCGATCTTGACGCCCTCAACAACTGGTGCTCAATAAACAATAATAAAACAATGAAACAATAGACAGATAGCCATAAATTCAAGGACTCAAACACAGATAAATGCCCTCACCGAAACCGTTAACCAATTATTAAAAGTAAACAAGAAAGAAGAAATTAACACCTCCCATTTATATGAAACACTCTTAACTAGAAACAGAATGCTGACGCTCGAATTGCAGAACCTAATGATCGCCACTACTCTGTCTAAAATAAACATCGTAAATTCAGCTATTATCGATAGCAATGACTTAGAGGCGATTTTGAAGAAAGGTTCCACCGATATCAGTGTAGCCCAACTTTTGGGCGCTGCAAATGTGAGGGCTCTAGCTAATAAGGAATTGATCATCTTTGTAATTGAAATGCCTAGACCTAAGCTCATTTGTAAGAAATTAACCATCTTCCCAGTCGCACACTAGGGGGTAACCATCCGGCTACCGGAGGACATTATAGCAGAGTGCGGCAGAAAGATCATCGCTGTCTCATCATGCATGGGGCCCCGTCATTGGCCTTCTGTAAGGAGCACCGGCGAATAGCTGCGCCCAAGAACTGCCCCCGATCTTGGAGATAGATGAGGGTATCGTGGTAATCAACGATGCCACCGCCATTGTGACCACCGACGACGGCCCCGAGCGAACGTGCTTGGTAACCTTTGACCAAGTCGCTCACGTCAACGGGACTTCAACTTCAACAATGCGCCAAAAAGAGTACCTGGCGTAGCTACCTCGGCGAGGATTAATGTCACCCGCCACCAAACGCTGTTGAGCCTGCCGTATCTTCACAAGATGAATGAGGAAAATTTGCAGCACCTGACCGAAGTCCGAACAAACCTTACGATCGGTCCCGTCCTGGCCGCTGTCGTGGGCGTGGCCGTGTGCGCTACACTAATCGGCAGTTCCTGGTGGATGCGGCGCAGGCAGCAGAAGGGTAACACCGTGGCTGTCGAGCAGATGCTGAAGAGCATGGGCTTGACCGAGGACGGTCAAGTCTTGAAGGAGGGAGTAGTTAACAAGAGTTAACTGAATTGACCACTGGGTGGGACGAATTCTGCAATATTGTAAAATAAGAAGTTTCGTCACTCGTGGGATCGCCGTCGTCGCGAGCGACGAACGCCGTGGCCGGCAGCTAAGGGTTCGCGGTTAGGAAGTTTAGAGTGCTTAAGTTAGTTTTTAATAATCAGCCGAGTGGCGATGACATAAAACCCTCTTTACATTCTTTTGCTAAATACATTAAATAAATAACACTTTGTAATACCCGTGTTATATTTAAATATTACTTGAATGCTGGCAGATCTATGTCTGGACGTTGCTATGCAATGACTGCACCATCAAGTGGCCCATGCGACTCCAAGCCGAAGCCTGGCAGAAACGCAGCCCTCCTCCCGCCCAACCGACGGAGGGGCGCTGCCGCATGACGCGCGACGCGTGTTTACGAACCGATCGCGAGCATGCAGGAAAGATAGGTGTTAGACTAAAATTCGAGGAAAATTATAACTAAACACAACACATGTACAGATAGCTAAAAAATAGTACTAATTACGGGAGATGTATGTTAGTACTAGTAATTTAAGAAGAGGAAGGGAATTAGTAGTGGATATTATGTGGTAGAGGGAATTGAAGTCCGAGCAAAGGACCCTAAATGGTTCGTGCAAGGAATAATCTGATCTACAAAGCGGAAGGAAAAAAGGAATGAAGTTTCTAGTAGATCTAATAGGAATCGTAAAGTTTATGCGGCTCAACAAGTCAGGGCTATCTACGTCACCCTTGATCAGGTTGTGCATAAAAATCACACCAAGCATTTTTCTACGACTAACTAAGGTTGGAAGGTTTATTAAAAGCAATCTACGAGGATAAGATGGCAGTCTCACACCTGTTAAGGCCAGTTAAGGCCACGCAGAGCAAAAAGTAAAAAGTTTTTCTGGACTGATTCTATACGGTCCTGGTGTACTTTGTACTGGGGGCACCATACACAAGAGCCGTACTCTAAAATCGGACGAACAAGCGAGATGTAGAGAGTCTTCGTTATATAGGGGTCGTCAAATTCCTTTAACCACCTCTTTATAAACCCACGGTACCAGATTACAAATGTGTTCAGAAAACTTTAACTTTGGGTCTAGTTAAACACCAAGATCATCAACCAAGGTAATTCTCTCAAGAGAACCACCGTAGAGGCTATAAGGAGCCAAAAGGGGGCTGGAGCGATGAAATGTCATTACTTTGCATTTCGAGGCATTTAGGTGTAACATATTTGCACAACACCATGACTGAAAGTTATTGAGATCGGATTGCAAGCGAGAGTGACATGAAATGTACTTATACTGGACACAAAGTTTAACATCATCCGCATACATGAGTACTAGAGATTTTGTTAATACTGAAGGCAGATCATTAATAAAGAGTGTGAATAGTAAGGGGCCTAGATGGCTGCCCTGTGGTACTCCAGAAGTAACCTTAACAGGTTAAGAGAAGGAGTTTTTGAAGAGGACTCTTTGAGACCTAGAACGAAGGTAGCTAGAAATCCACCTCAAAATATTAGGCGGAAACCCTTAAAGGTCACGTTTTTGTACTAGAAGGGAATGAAGTCAGTGTAAATGACATCCGTCTGCAAGTTACCTTGGAAGCCTTTACTGATAAAAGAATTAAACTCTAATAAATTTGTGGTTGTTGATTGTCGCCTTATAAATCCGTGCTGGGACGGAGATAAAAGTGATTTGCAGAGATGTTGCAAATGCGGAGTTAACATTTTTTCAAACATTTTAGGAATAGCGGATAACTTTGATATACCTCTATAATTATTTGTATCAGACTTGCTACCTTTCTTATGGAGCGGAATAACAAAAGATTCCTTCCAGACGGGGGAGAAGCATGAAGAGTTAATGGATAGGGTGAATAGTATAAGCAGGGGTCCACGCAAATCGTCGAAACAGTACCTAAGTACACAGCCGGGAACTCCGTCGCGACCTGGTGATAACACCGGCTTAACTAGTCGAAGATCATGAAACAGTGAGCTTTCATTTAACAAGGGGCTGAAGATGCCATTCGACCATGACAAACTGTATGGACACGGCTGACCAGAGTAGCTTTCATGAGAATAGGTTGTCTGGAAAAATTTGGCAAAAAGATCGGCAATTGCCTGATCATTGTTTGCTGACATATTGAGAAAAGATAGCGAGGATGGATGTGCGGACGTTCTACGCTTACTATTTACGAAGCTGTAAAACTATTTAGGGTCCTGTGAAAATGGTATCCTTTATAGGTAATTTGTATATCATTGAGCGTTAAGAACGGAGAACGCTATTACATAGCGAGAAAGAGAAGAGGGAGAACTAACTTCTTCAAATTTTTTATAAAGTCTGGATTTTAAGTTTTTTAGACGGGATAACTCTTTGGTAAACCAAGGAAGTTTTCCAGATCTTTTTTTTTTTTTTAATAACGTGATTTTGTTTATTGAATTTTCCCTAATAGAGACTTACGACAAGTATGCGAATCTTAATCTAATATTTATTTAATTAATTACACTTAAATAATTAGAGTACGTCCCTAGCTAGGTATTATTGCTGGGTGGGGAGGTCTCTTCGCCGGAGTCGTGTATGGCTAGTGTGCCAAGTTAAAGACTGCGAAAGTCTATTGGGATGGGCTTGAAGCTTGGCCTGATACTTTGCTTTCACTTTGGAAATTTTATCTTTAACTGATCGTACATTTAAGTCCTTATGGATATTTTCATTATCTTCGATTGAGCTCTCTGGATTATTTCTAATTTACTGACGCAAGCATTTCCCCATAGCTCGGAGCCGTATGCCCAGATGGGTTTGACAACTGCATTGTGCAAAAGTACTTTGTACTCCATTTTTAGTGTTGAACGGGTGTTTATTAGCCAATGTAGATTACTAGCTTTAAATTTAAGTAGATTTCTTTTCGCTTTGATGTGTTTACGCCAAGTAAGCCTCCTATCCAGATGAACACCAAGGTATGTTACTTCGGTGGTTTGTGGAATGCTAATGTTGTTCAGATGTAATGGAGGGCAAATTTGTCCTTTTAACATAAAAGTGACATGCTTTTTTTGCACTTTTGCTCGTTTACGCGTATGCGCCAGTCTGCTAGCCATTTTTCTAAGGCCACGAGATGAGACGATAAGTGTTCCGTGGCCCTTGTTGGACACTTGGAGCGACTTAGTATGGCAGTATCATCGGCAAATGTCGAAGTTGTTGTTAGGCTGTTTGTCGGTAGATCTGCTGTGATTATGATATACAGTGTCGGTCCAAGAACGCTGCCTTGCGGTACACCAGCTTCAATTGGATCACCGTACTGCGAAGCTTCTTTGCTGTTGGTATGACTCCAATATTCCATGGATGTTTTGTGGAAGTAATATTTTGATTTTGAGGATTAAGCCGTCTAACCAAACGCCTGGGCGACATCCAGAAAAACAGCGGAGCAATACTCCCGTCTTTCAAATGCATTTCGTATCTCAGAGGTTATACGATTTACTTGTTCAATGGCTCCGTGTTTTCCGCGAAATCTAAATTGGTGAGTCGGGATGGCGTAGGTGTAGGTGTTGTTTGATACGATTCAGGATCAGCGTTTCAAATATCTTTGATAGGCAAGGCAGTAGGCTGATAGGTCTACATGATGATGGCTTGGACTTGTCTTTTCCGGCTTTATGGATCATTTTGATGACTGATTTCCTCTATTCTTGAGGATAATAGCCCCATTTTATCATGCTGTTGAATATCGCAGTAGGGAATTATACTGCACAGCTCGGCAATTCTATGATCATTTCAGGGGAAATGAAATCGTGGCCCGGAGCTTTCTTTTGATTTGAGATTTGATCATTAATGACCCTTCTGACTTCTCCTGATTGGAATATGATAGTCGGAGTAGCTATTTGTTGCTGGGTGTGGTTTGAAGACGTTTCCTAGATGGACGGCAAGTTTATTTGCCTTCTCTTTCTTGCTGCGAGCCCACTCTCCTGTTTGTGTACGCAAAGGTGATTCACTCTAGATTGGTGGGCAAACGCCTGATTTAGCTTTCCACAGTGGGAATCGTTTGCTAGTTGGGGAGAGTTGCTCTATATAGGATATTTGAGCTCGGTTATTTTCATCTTCTAGGGCTCTGCGTAGTAGGTGATTGGCTATTTTTAGCCGCTCTTTCGAGGCAGGTGATCTGTGTGCTTGCCACTCTCGGCGAATGTGCCTAGAAATACGACAGCTGTTGGAAAGTTTATTAGGTACTAATATTGGTGTTGAGTGTTTTGCCGCCAGTGACATTGAGGATACTAATGCTTCGACTGACCTATCAATGTCATCTTTACAATAAATGTTTGGGCAGCTGTCAATATGAGAACTTATGTACTTTCTGTATTTGAGCCAATCTGTTTTGCTAGAAGTGAGAAATGTGGGCGTTCCGAAAGCTGTGGATGGTCGTCAAGGTGAAGTAGAATGTGCGAGTGATCCGATGATAGATCTGTTAAGTTATCGACATTAATCTGAGCTTGCAGCACCCTTCGTGTAACGGCAAAATCAATCAAGTCGGGTTGCTTGTTTGGATCTGTGGGCCAATATGTAGGCTTGCCCGGAGAGATAAAGTCTGGCTTGTTTCGTGGCGTTATTATAGCGTTATATAGTTGTCTTCCTTTCGGGTTGGTAAGTCTAGATCCCCAATGGGTGTGCTTGTAGTGTAGTGTAGTCACCAGCTGCTATAAATCGTCACATAGTAGGTCGAAGCATGTTAAAAATTCTGTTTCGGAAATGCAGAAGGGTAGGGCTGCGTTTCTGCCTGGGTTCCGCGCGTAACAGGCTTCGGCTTGGTGTCGCATGGGCCACTTGATGGTGCTGTCATTGCATATCAACGTCCAGGAGGAGATTTTGGTTGCGCATAAGCTCCTGCATCGTTTGTTGTATTGCTACCATTGTGTTTGTTATAGTTACCAGCATAGACTCAATTCCACTTTGCAATTGGGACGGATTTGCATGGGTATGTTGGGAAGAGATTTCTGGGATCTGACTTGATGCCTGATGCTGCGTAAAGGCCGAAACGGAGCGGCTCAATTTCATTCTTTCTAATCAGTCGAAGTCCACTTGCGTGCCGCCATCGCTACTGAAGGAAACGCCGCCAACATAGGTAGTTGGACCATTCTTCCAGCTACTTATGTTGGAAGCCCGAACCACATGCATGAGTACGCTCCAGGTGCAATTTATTCATCACGTTCACTTGCAATCCAAAATGGACCGAAATTGCGAATCTGTTGCTAACGGGACAAACATACTGCACGTGTATTTAAACAAGAGATCAGAGTACTCATGAATTACATTGTTAAGGAGAAGGTTTTTGGCGAAATTTTTTGTTGGATGTACTCAATTGAATGGCAGAAGCATAGTTTACCACAAGCACACTTTTGATGTTGGACAAGATTCGACCATTTCATATTGATTCGATAATTTCTGCCGAAATACCATATACAGAAACTTATCCAGAGTAATATTCCATTGTGACAACGATGATCCAACATGATCCATGACATGTATGGAAAACGGGAATTGCACAAAGCGTTTTACACGTCCGTTGGTGAACGACACAATCAGTGGAAAGGACGGACATCCATTGTATCGGCGTGGTTCTACAAATGACAACGGCAGATCAATCATGATAAAAATTAAAGCAAATTATGTCGGTATCGATAACCGCTGGATCGTTCCATACTATCCGCTTTTGTCGAAAAAGTTCTCAAGCCACTGCAATGTTAAGTACTGCAACTCCATCAAATACTTTTGCAAATATGCGAACAAAGGGAGTGACATGGCATTGCCGGTAAAAATGCAAACGACAATGTGACTGTCGTGAATTTGGCAGTTAACTTGGAGCACGGCCAGCGTGTGTACTTTACGGAAGCAAATGTAGCACAAAGAGCAGAACGGCCATCAGCGACCACATTGACAAATTTATTTTCGATATGCGAAAGCGATCCGTTTGGCAAGGACTTTACTATATTCGGAAATGCCACGCTATTAAATATGGAACGCTGCATCTAAGAAGTTTCAGCACCGGAAGAGAGGTGACGCTGTTGCTGGCTTCGCTGATGTCTATTCGACTGATGTCCTGACGAATATACACAGTTCATCCACGCCAAGACGAATGCTTCTATCTGCGCTTGCTTTTGGTGAACATTAGAAGCCCTATATCCTTCGCTTCCTTGTGGATGGATGCGCCACTTTTCGGTATGCTTGCCAACGTTTGAATTTGCTAAAGAACGATATATGTACATTGGGACATTGGAATGTCACAATGGAATATAACTCCGAATAAGTTTCTGTATACGGTCCGCTAGTATTTTAATAAAATTACACCGAATCGATATAGCTACATATGTCAATATTTTATTTTTAGAAAGAGATTGAAATTGAGAGAGAAAGATTTTGACCTTTTTAGGCCAAATTAAATTTCAGGGAAAAAGTATCTAATTTTGTTAAGTGTTACCGGTTTGAGTTGTAAGGAACTTAAAATTCATAACAAAAAATTAAACAAATATATATGTATGTACGAATTTACTGAAGTTTAAATTTTATAGTTACCAGAACTATCGTTTCCGTTTTCTGGGCTTCCACTTGAGTACATTGTAGCTAGTTTACCATCAATAATAAAACGAAACCAACCATTGGAGCCGTTGGAAAGCTCTAGTGCTATTGAATCCGACCAAACATACAAGCAGTCACGTCCCCGGCACAAGCTCCAATCTCGCCAATGATAAGGTTTGCCTTGTAAAATCTCTTTTGCATCTTCCAATGAATCTACGATTTATGGAATTTTGAAGAGGATGTACATATATACAATTTATTTAAAATATAATTTTAACTTTTACCTGAAGTTGATTTTTGGGGCTCTGCCTTTATAGAAGACACTTGCAATAAAGCTAAGTCCTCTGAGTTACCGCTGAATTGTGGAGAGGTGTCTTCAACATCAAGCTCCATTAATGTTTGAACTTTTGCAAATACACCTAGTCTGGCAAACTGATTGAGAAATTCATCGTGTGTCTTGCACATTATTTCTTCAATAATATTTAAAACAATTAAATGACCATCGTCGTCATCCTGAAATTTAAACCAAAACTTGTGCTATTCATTGTTTATAAGCAGTATTTATGAATAATCTACAGATGAATATTCCGAACATAAAATTCCCGGTACTAGGTATGAACTATCATATTCAGGCAGGCCGCGGTTTTCCCTTAGTTTTGTGCTTTGCGTTTAAGGTGCTTCTGTTTTCCCTGTTAAACACAAAAATTAGAGTTGTTAAGCATAAAATTTAGATTTGAATACGCAGTATCAATAACCAATTCGGTCTGCGACAGCTGTTCGCACGAAAACGTAAATTGTTGTCGTGACAAAATATTTCTAAGCAAATGTGTATATTTGGTAAAAAAAAATTGTTTTTAAATTAAGCACAAGCTAAATTGCCTGGTAATGATTTCAATTAAATGTTAGTGCAAAAAAGTCATCTATATACATACACTACTGGTCAAAATAATAAGTACACGCTCATGAGCTTTCTTTCACGTCTCGTAAAACTTTTTTAAAAAACATTATGAAAAAATCCACTTAACTTTTAGATTACTAACCTACAGTAGAATATAACAAAATTCAACATATGCAATTATCGCTTCAAATGAAGGTTTTCTGATCAATTTTATCGAAGAAAAATAAACAAGGGGTGGTCAAAATAATAAGTACAGCAATTCTACAAAGCCAAAAACTCAAAGCATATCAACATTCTTTCACTTTTTTCTTATTATTAGCAATCCTACGATATTATCCGATATAGCCACCCTTATTTTCTTCAGCTTTGGCGATTATTTTTGGCATCCCAGCAATAATTTTGCGCCAAGTCTCTACTGGAATCTCATACCAAATTTTTGGGACAAATTCCCACAATTCTTCGGAGTTTCGAACTGTATTAGTGCCAACGCGACGTTTTAAGTCTCCCCATAGGTTTTATATTGGGTTTTAGTCAGGAGATTGACTTGGCAAATTCAAAACGTTTACCTTGCCCTCTGTAATCCAAGACTTGACCAGCCTTGCGGTGTGTTTTAAGTCGTTGTCCTGTTGAAAGACCCACCTCAAGGACATGTTTTCCTTAGCATATGGTTGCATAATGTCAGTCAATATGTTTTTATACCTGAATTCGGTCATAGGATCATTTTTACGATGTATCGGTTCAACGTCATGCAAAAAAAAAACAGCCCCAGACCATAAGGCAACCGAAGCGGTGGTTAAACATTTTTTTGTGCTGGACGTCGAATTATTTGCCTTTGGGCCGTCGTACATATCTCCTGTAGTCATTAATATTTGGTTTTGTTTTGTCGTTCTATAATATATAAATTCATTTTTTTAGATCCCTCTGGCTCAGAGCATGCAAAATTTGTTTCGCAAAATTGTTGCCTCATCTCAAAATTTTTTTCTCGGAGTAAGGAACCTTTTTGGGCTATACGTTCTGATAAGTATGAGTATTGACGCCTACGAGGAACTGTCTGAGATGATATTTCATGGCCAATTTGATCGGAAATGGCTTTGTAAGACATGAACGCATAATTTTTTGCAATACTGGCGATGCGGGTGTCCGTTGTTTGTGAAGATTTCTTCTTCATTCTTCGATTTTCAGTAAAAAATCTTAAATTGAAGCCATTCTGATCAAAATATACAGAGCGTCAAAGACTTGTCGCAGTTTCCCGAAGACTTTTCCCTTATTTTTTCAGATTCAAGACAATCTTCATTTCTTCAGCAGAACAATGATTTTTCGGCCCATATAGGGAAATTTTTTTAACTCTAATGTACTTTAATATGCAGGGAGTCAATAAAAACCAACCAATCCTTTGACTAAATCCCAATAAAATCCTTAAAAATTAATAAATAACTCTAGTGTACTTATTATTTTGACCACACTAAATATGCACAGCCAGCACAAATTTAAGCTTAGAATTAAATTAAGGGTGCTCACAACTTTAGTTTTTGATTTAAATGTTTGACTAAACTGTAATCTTGAAAAATATAAACAATTGGCAGTCATAAACTCAAAAACATTCGAGATATTTCATAAAAAATCAGCACGATGCCTCTGTACTTATTATTTTGACCAGTAGTGTATATATATATATATATATATATATATATATTTTTTTTTTTGATTGGATTTGTTTTTGTATACGCCGACTACTTTTCATTTCGGTGAGATTAATTTTTTCGTTTTGAAAACGGAAGTAAATCGAAGTTTTTGCAACAGTGAAAACTGGGGCCTGCCCAAAAGAAAAATTGTTTAATTTTAAATAAAAAGCGACACAAAAATTATGAGAAATGATATACAAAAAAAAAAAGATATTTTTAGCCGATCGAAAGATAATTAATATTTGTTGATGGGATACAGCGCAAATGTATTTATAAAGACTTGCAGTCGAACTATGCTGACCTCGATTTTAGATGACCATATACCTCCAGAGTACCGGGTAAAATCATATAGGAAATATTATAAAGTGTTTAAAGTTTACCTCGTTGTCTAGGACACTGGCTACTACCTCAATAAGTAAGTTTCCACCATTTTGCGCTACTGTATTATCTTCGCTTTTACTGGTTTCACTCAAACTTTGCAGTACAGATGGATAAGCGTATTGTACAATTTTTTTAATTAGGGCTAAGCTAGCCCGACGAACACTGCCCAACATTGATCCTAAGAATGTTCGACAAAATATTGGCAAAAGGAGCTTTAAATATATAGGTGCCATTTCAGGATCACCTCGCGGTTCCAAAAATGTATACTTTTTCCCATCTTTTATCAAAAGCGAGTGATCCGTAGACATCCATTCTCCTGGTGATTGCAATATAGCACTCACTTCGCGGTGACCATCATCCGATCTTTCCAGCGCTTTGTCTAGCGGTGTTTTTCCATCTTCATCACGCAAATCTGGATATGCTCCATATTTCAGTAAAATCTTTGCAATAGCTGGTCGCCCAAAGCAAGCAGCGTAGTGAAGAGATGAACTCCTTTGACCTTTGTTTACATCTGCGCCTTTTTCACACAAAAATTCAACCATTTCCAAAGTACCGAACGCGGAGGCCCAATTTAAAAGAGTTTGTCCAACGTCGTCCATACAGTTCACATCAATTCCCCCAGTCTCAATAGCTTCTCGCAAAGCCTCCGAGTCCTTTGATCGTATACAATCTATAAGTTGCCGATGTGTACGGTCAGTGTTGGAGTTATTACGTCTGGGTCGTGGAGCTAATTGGCCTTGATTGCCATGGTTACTTCCTCGATTCAAGGCCTGACGTCCTTCGAATAGTAGCAGAAGTAAAAGGTCTGCAAATCGCATACAATCAAGTACACATCTTTCATCACCCTGAAGAGCTCGTTCTATCGAGTCGGATAATTGAGATCGCAAAATGTCATAAGTAATGGAAGGCGATCCGCGGCACAACGTTGATAACAATGAAATTGTCGTCGATATCGATTGAGGAGATATACCTGAATCAGATGATTTTATTTTACTGCTAGATATTGTTGTAGCTTCTTCCGAGCCATTGTCGTCCATTGAATGTTGGTTTGGTGTTATAGAAGTTATGCTCAGCGGTTGAAGTCCTGGCGACAGTGACGAATGCACGTTGACATTTCCACCGACACTATTAAGACGTTTTAACAACTCAGAAAGTAAACCATATTCAGCTAGGGGTGCTGGGTCTATCCATTTTCTTGTAAAACGATCCGCTACAGATGCAAAACATTTTAGTGCCCCATCTGACACCATTTGATCTTCGTGCTGCAGCAAAGTACTTAAGCTCTGTACGCAGTTTTGTATGCATGGAGAATTAGGCTCTACTTTTGTGCAGAGTCTTGAAACAACAGACATAGCAGAGTGCAAGGTGTCCTTATGAACTAGAGAACCGCAATCTCGGATAAATGACAAAACACAGTTAAGGCCATCACCTTCAAAAACAGCTCCTGCTTCTCTAGTGCATATAAGTTCAAGAACTTTGATGCATTGCTCTGCCAAGTCACGTAATGTCCTCGAAGATAAGTCAGCAATCACTAAATGACTGCAAATGGCTTTAATTGCTCCATCAATGGAAACAATTCTTCTGGTGCATTCTGCAGAAACGTCTAAGTAATAAGTAATAGCCCGCGCTGTCACTTCAAGTACATTTTCAGGTGCAAGTTCATCAAGAAAAATCTTGCACAACGCCGGCAAAAAAGTTCGGGGAGGACAACTGAAACATCGTAGCATTAATACATACAAATTTATAAATTAAACCATATACATATGCTTATGTACAATACCTTTCGAAGCAACGGTCTACATTGTCAGACATCAAAAGAAGCATACATAATTGCTCCAGTGCAATTAATTGCATATCTCTCTCATCCCCTTGTCCCATGGACAACCATTCTAATAGCGTTTCGGGATCGACATCGCCCATCTGTAATGTCAACAAGAAAATTTGGATTATTTTTTATTTTATTCATTGAATTTTATTGTAATAAGGACGGAAAACTCAAAGCACTTACATACAACATATGTATGTATGTATATATGTATATCTATATATATAAAAGAAAGTCGTGTTTGTTACAACACTTATAACTCGAGAACGGCTGGACCGATTGCCATGGTTTTTGATTTGTTGGATTTGTTTCCGAACCGAATAGCAGAATACATCTTGAAAACAATGAAAACTCGATATGTGTAATGAATAGATGCATTTCAATAGATGCTGATTTGTTTATTACACATATCGAGTTTTCATTGTTTTTCTTACTCCATGTCAAACATTTGTTGTCCAATCCTGTCAAATAGTCAAATTCCCGAAAATAGTACCTAAGATTTATTCTACAGTAAAAACATATAATCATCGGAAAGGAACGGAATTTAGGGAATAAAAAATCAGTTTGGTGGTTTTATGCGAGTGCACATTTTAGTTTGTTAGTTAGGTTAGGAATGCCAGCGCCAGATCGCGGAATGAATGACGTATTAAATAGAGAATTGGAACGTGAACGTGAATATGATCCACATGAACAAATCCAATCAGTTCAAACGAATGTACCTCTGTTGAATCCTAAGCAGAGGGAAGTCTATAATACACTGATTAATGCAATTGATGATGGAAATGGCGGCTTATTTTTTTTGGATGCCCCCGGTGGAACTGGGAAGACATTCCTCATGGCATTGATTTTGGCCACTGTACGTGCGAGATCCGAAATTATGGTAGCAATTGCTTCTTCTGGAATTGCGGCCACATTGTTAGACGGATGCCGTACGGCTCACTCAGCGTTAAAATTGCCATTAAACCCTTCAAACTACTGAACAACCGACATGTAACATTTCGAAACACTCCGCAATGGCCACAGTTTTAGTAGCATCAAAAATCATCATATGGGACGAATGCACAATGGCGCACAAACGCGCATTGGAAGCACTAGACCGAACATTAAAAGATCTGCGCAATGACTCGATATGTTTTGGTGGCGCAATAATTTTATTATCTGGCGATTTCCGACAAACACTACCAGTCATTCCAAGATCTACTGCTGCCGACGAAATAAACGCTTGCCTCAAAGCATCAAATCTGTGGCGATATGTAAAGAAACTTCAACTGTCTGTAAATATGAGAGTTGCATTGTGGAACGATCTATCTGCTGATGATTTCTCGAAGCAATTGCTGACTATCGGTAATGGCCGTGTTCCTGTTGACAAATCGAGCGGTTTGATTTCATTTCCTTCAAATTTTTGCAATTTCGTATCATCAAAAGACGAGCTTATCAACAAAGTATTTCCGGATATCATTGCTAACCACAAAAATACTAAATGGTTAATTTTAGCGAGCAATTTTGGCCGCTAAAAATAAAGATGTAGATGACCTCAATATTATAATTCAAAATCAAATCGTAGGTACTCTGTATTCATTCAAATCTATCGACTGTGTAACAAACGAAGAAGAAGCCACTAATTATCCAACTGAATTTTTAAACTCCTTGGATGTGCTTGGTTTACCACCGCACAATTTAAAACTTAAAGTTGGCTCGGTAATCATCATTCTTAGAAATTTAAACCAACCAAAACTGTGTAATGGAACGCGTTTGGTGATAAGAAAACTGATGAGCAATGTTATTCACGCGTCGATACTTATAGGAAAATTTAAAGATGAGGAAGTTCTTTGTCTGGACGTTGATATGCAATAACTGCACCATCAAGTGGCCCATGCGACACGAAGCCGAAGCCTGTTACGCGCGGAACCCAGGCAGAAACGCAGCCCTCCTCCCGCACAACCGGCCGAGGTGCGCTGCCGCATGGCGCGCGACGCGTGTCACCGAACCGATCGCGAGCATGCAGGAAAGATAGGTGTTAGACTAAAAATTCGAGGAAAATTAGAGCTAAACACAACTCAAAGAGCTAAACATGCAAAGATAGCTAAGAAATATAACTAATTACGGGAAAGGTATGTTAGTATTAGTGATTTAAGAAGAGGAAGGGAATTAGTAGTTGATATTATGTGGTAGAGGGAATTGAAGTCCGAGCAAAGTACCCTAAATGGTTCGTGCAAGGAATAATTCGATCTACAAAGCGGAAGGAACAAAGGAATGAAGTTTCTAGTAGATCTAATAGGAATCGTTAAGTTTATGAGGCTCAACAAGTCAGGGATATCTACGTCACCCTTGATCAGGTTGTGCATAAAAATCACAACAAGCATTTTTCTACGACTAAGGTTGGAAGGTTTATTAAAAGCAATCTACGAGGATAAGATGGCAGTCTCTCCCAGTTAAAGCCACGCAGAGCAAAAAGTAAAAAGTTTTTCTGGACTGATTCTATACGGTCCTTGTGTACTTTGTACTGGGGGCACCATACACAAGAGCCGTACTCTAAAATCGGACGAACAAGCGAGATGTAGAGAGTCTTCGTTATATAGGGGTCGTCAAATTCCTTTGACCACCTCTTTATAAACTCAAGCACACCCATGGCATTATTTACCATGGTAGAAATGTGTTCAGAAAACTTTGACTTTGGGTCTAATTTAACACCAAGATCATCAACCAAGGTAATTCTCTCAAGAGAACCACCGCAGAGGCTATAAGGAGCCAAAAGGGGGCTGGAGCGATGAAATGTCATTACTTTGCATTTCGAGGCATTTAGGTGTAACATATTTGCACAACACCATGATTGAAAGTTATTGAGATCGGATTGCAAGCGAGAGTGAAATGAAATGTCCTTATACTGAACACAAAGTTTAACATCATCCGCATACATGAGTACTCGAGAGTTTGTTAATACTGAAGGCAGATCATTAATAAAGAGTGTGAATAGTAGGGGGCCTAGATGGCTGCTCTGTGGTACTCCAGAAGTAACCTTAACAGGTGAAGAGAAGGAGTTTTTGAAGAGGACTCTTTGAGACCTAGAACGAAGGTAGCTAGAAATCCATCTCAAAAGATTAGGTGGAAACCCTAAAAGGTCAAGTTTTTGTGCTAAAAGGGAATGGTTTACAGAATCGAATGCTTTACTAAAATCAGTGTAAATGACATCCGTCTGCAAGTTACCTTGAAAGCCTTTGATGATAAAAGAGGTAAACTCTAATAAATTTGTGGTGGTTGATCGTCGCCTTATAAATCCGTGCTGGGACGGAGATATAATTGATTTGCAGAGATGTTGCAAGTGCGGAAATAAAATTTGTTCAAACATTTTAGGAATAGCGGATAACTTAGATATACCTCTATAATTATTTGCATCAGACTTGCTACCTTTCTTATGGAGCGGAATAATAAAATATTCCTTCCAGATGGGGGGGAAGCATGAAGAGTTAATGGATAGGGTGAATAGTTTAAGCAAGGGTCCACACAGAGCGTCGGCACAGTACCTAAGTATACAGCCGGGAACTCCGTCGGGACCTGGTGAAAATACCGGCTTAACTAGTCGATGATCATGAAGCAGTGAGCTTTCATTTAACAAGGGGCTGAAGATGCCATTCGACCTTGGTAAACTGTATGGATACGGCTGACCAGAGTAGCTTTCATGAGAATAGGTTGTATGGAAAAATTTGGCAAAAAGATCGGCAATTGCCTGATCATTGTTTGCTGACATATTGAGAAAAGATAACGAGGATGGATGTGCGGACGTTCTACGCTTACTATTTACGAAGCTGTAAAACTGTTTAGGTTCCTGTGAAAATCGTATCCTGCATCGAGATAGGTAGTTTTTATAGCATTGAGCGTTAAGAACGGAGAAATTTGACCGAGCTATTACATAGTGAGAAAGAGAAGAGGGAGAACCAACTTCTCGAAATTTTTTATAAAGTCTTGATTTTAAGTTTTTTAGACTGGACAACTCTTTGGTAAACCAAGGAGGCTTTCCAGATCTAACCGGACAAGAAAGTGGGACACAAGAATCAAAAAATGTGTCAAGTACATTGTAAAAAATGTTTGTGCCTTTCATAACGTCAGTGCACAAGTACAGAGCGGACCAATCAAAATCCCTAATAAGGTTATTAAGCGAGTTTACGAAGCAGCGGACACGTTCAGATAGCCTACCCATTCGATCCAATACAGTAGGGCCAATATCGACTGGCACTTCGAATGTAGGATGGTAGGAGTCTTCAGGTATCCTGAGCGGAAGGGCTCGGGTAAACAACGCTATGGTCGGATCCGAGACCAAGCACAGATCAAGCAATCGACCCAAGGAATTTTTCACATGGTTGACATGAGACAGGGATAGGTCTAGCAAGCCGTCGACAAAGTCATGTCGTGACATGGGCACAAGGTTATTAGACTCGTTTACCGAAGACCAAACAGTACCTGGCAAATTTAAATCACCAAGAACTATCATATGGTCTTTATCTGATACCGAGGAAGAAACAGTTTTTAAAGCGGACAGGTGATGCTCGTATATTAAGTTATCCGAGGAAGGTGGAATATACGAGCAAGTAATGAAGATGGAAAAGCCTGGGAGAATCAGTTTTACGCACAGGAATTCCAGGTCTTGTTGAACCTGGACCATGAAATGTTCCGACGTGAGGTTTGAGTCCACTGCAATAAGGACCCCACCTCCCCGTCGAGACAAACGGTCATTTCTAAAAATTGTGTACCGACCTGCCAAAACTTCGGAGCTAAGGATGTCCGGCTTTAACCAGGTCTCGTTGAACACAATAACGTGGGATAAGAATGCGAGACTCTCAAGGAAAAGAGTGCTGAGCTTACTACGCAAGCCTCTAGCATTCTGGTAGGTAACTACAAGAGAGGAAGTTAGTTTTTTGGATGGGTGGAAGTAGAGGTGGAAGATGAGGATGGAGATGGAGCACTGGTCTGAATGCTAGGAAGAGTAATGGGGGGCCTATTCTTTTTCTTAGCCTTAAACTCTTTAACCACCAAATGCTCTGGCCAAAACTTGGCGGAACAAATGGTTTCAAATTGAGTTGGGGAGACGCTTATCTTGAAGGAAGATATCTCCCTGGCGTAAGAAAACTTAAATTTTTCCACCTTTAAGCTGACGGCTTATATTTTGCTTTGTATAAAAGCGGTCACATCATTCTTGCGCCTCGGAGACTCAGCCAGCAGCTGTAAACTGCTGAACTGAGTGTCCATGGCCAAGAGCCGATCATATTGCTGTTTAAAGCCTACGATCAGCTCTTTGAAGCCACTCCGCGTCTGCCTCATGAACGAACGCATGTCGTTTTCCACAGCACGGCATTCCTCACAACTATAATGCAGGCCGTTTTTTTGTGAAATGGCGTCTCCTACACGGCCCGAGATCCCTACACATTTTGCGTGCACTACGCTTTCGCAAAGCCATCAGGGGATGGGTGATCTGCTTCTTGCAGGTTTTTTTGGCACAAAAAGAATATTTCATATTTATGTCTTTTATTTTTTTTTACTTCGGAAAAAAGTTCAAAACAAATAGCAATCAGACCACTGTGCAGAGCAAATGCTTAGAGCAATGCTTAAAGCGAAATCGGTAAAAGATGAGAGAGGAGAGTGGTTGCAGTAACAGCTTATAAGTGAGTGCGTTGTTGCACAAAAAGTTACAAGAGTGTGAGCGAAAGAATAGTTATTGAGAGGTAGGTGATAGAGAGAGTGATAGACGGCAGTAACTACGACAAAAGAGCGGCTAAATGTAATGAGAGGGCGTACTTACGAAAAGCAACAACACAAACACACGAATAACCAACGCACAAAATTAATTAAATAAGTTGTGTTTTTACACAATAATTAGGCATGCACCCGCGGTAAAAGTTGATTTTATTGTAAGTTAGTTAGAAAACTAAATTATAGATCAAAAACACCGGCTGTTTAAGTTAAACAAAAGGAAAATGCGGAGCGCAAAAGAAAAACACGACTGGTCACTACGAAAGAGAACGAACGATCCTATTTCAACGATTCCGATGATCCCAACGGATATGCCCTTTGAGTTTAAACGAATTCAATTCCCGATTCATCTTGCCTTCGCCATGACGATCAACAAATCACAGGGCCAATCCTTGACTATTTGTGGCCTCAATTTAGAAAATGCATATTTTTCTCATGGTCCATTGTACGTGGCATGCTCACGTGTCGGCAAACCATCCGCTTTATTTGTTCTTGCGCCTGACCAAAAAACAAAGAATGTCGTTTACCACAAACTGCTTGAATGAAAATCCTATTAATGAATTAATCCGATTTTTTTTTTTTTTCCCCAATCTGCACTACATAGTTTTCAATCATTTTTTTCTGACATGAGTTCGAAGTACTTAATTATTATTTTTTATTTTTATTCTCATTCTGTATGTATGTTTTCATCATCATTCATCATAATAAAATACTTTTTTGTTTCTATCTATATAAATATATTATTTGGTATCATTGTTTTACGTTCATCAAAGCCTAAATTAGTTCAGCTAATAAGTAACACGAAATTCATTGACTGTTAGGCTGTTCCCGAGTTCCAAAGTAAGTTTTTAAAAAGATATTTTATTAAACGAACTTATAGTAGAACATGGGGGGCGAATTCCCCAACTCGATAATTAGAAGTCTTAAACGGAAGTGCTCTTTGGTTCTCGAGTTCTTTATCTCCAGTCCTCGGTTATGAAACTTTAAGCTTAACTCCATAAGCTTTTGGCTTCGGCTGATGTATTGTCTTCGGGATTGAGTAATGATGGCTTCGGCTGAGAGAGTCGAAGCTTCGGTGGCGAGAGGCGTTGTTTTGAAGAGAGATGCTGATAGCGATGCGTTGGCCTATGCGTGGGAGGCTTGGCGGATGCGTCGGCTTGGATGAAACGGTCAGCCGCAGCTGGTGATTGGTGTCGGCTTTCCTCTTGGGAACTCACTTGTTTACATGAGTTCTCCCTTCTGTTGGAGTGTGGGATCGATTCTAATTAGTCATAGGATGGAGTGTGGGAACGAGCTGATAACGTATTGGTCAGCGACGTTTCTATTGCACTCCAGAGTTTCGGTATGCAAGGGAGTTCCTGTCGGTTCTGCGTTGTTTATGCAGGTGTTGGGGTATCTTATATGGTTATCTTGTTTCATATAGAGATACATGGGGTAACGGTGAGTGCTGGGCAGATACATAATCGTGTGTAAGTGTGGGTGTGTTTATGAATGTGTCCAGTGCTTAACGTATACTTAATCCAGGGCATTATGGATATGTTACTATATGTATATACAATGTACATATGTGCGCTACTAGCATAAAATGCTAGCCTAGTTAGTGCCTGCTATCGATATCGGAAAACTCTGGTTTTCACATTCTATTTGTGCTTTACTTTTTAGCAATCCACAAAAGTCGATTTATTTACTCCCTGTCTTGTTAATAGCCAAATCGGGCTGCCACAGCTGTTCGGAGGAATTCACTATTTGTTGTTGCCCTGACCATTTTTTTCAGATCAAATTTTGAGGTTGGTTTGAATAAAAATTATTCATAACGAGAAGGAACGTGTGGGTCGCTTCTGTGGACGCGACTCTACTCTACCCGTACTACCCGTATATACATTTTTGAAATTATGATTTATGTAGAATTTTTAAATAGTTTGTATTTTTTTTGCTACATTTGTTATTTTTATCTACATCTACAATGTCGATAACACATCTGAAATGTAGATTATACATATACTATGTAGATTCTACATCTACGCAAAGGTCAGGCACTGCACAGGGCAGTGTGTGCGAGCGAGAAAGAGAATGAGTAGCGTCAGCAGCGCTGGAGGAGGTGGGGGAAGCAACTGAAAATCAATTTCTTTTTTCTGGCTAAAATAAAGAACCGATCTGATTCAGATTGGGCCATCTGGTAGATAGGGTGGGTCATTCTATACTATACTGCGTTTCTAGTTGTATCGTATCTTAAAAAAAAATTCTGTGACAGCCACAATTTTGAAGATACGAGAAAATACTCTGACTGGTGCTTTGTGTGCTCTTTGCGGAGGTGTAAGAAGAGAGATGTAGATGAGGAAAAAATGTTAACAGATAATTAAATGATTAAAAATTCCATATAAATCATAAGCTCACATAACTCACTGAGTACAAGTGTAAGAGTAGAGTCTATGGATATGAAATATTTTAAGTTTATACATTTGTCTATTATATATTTTGTTGGCGAATAGTTGTATTTTACATGTTATAGCAATTTTAGTTGTGTGAATATAAATACATACACAATAACACATGCACAGTTAACGCACTATACCTATCTCCCTTCCTCTTCCACGCTTTGACTGCGATGATATATAAAAGCATCAGCAAACTACTAACGTGCTTCCACTTGGCTTGTTATGCTGTTTCTCCCACCGCTCAGCACGAAACAGAAAACACGAGAGTAACAAATAAAAATTTTTTTTAAACATATTTGCAGCTCTGGTGCCCAATGTACAATCCGACAAAAGGAGACAAATTTGAGGGAATCTTGTTCGATTACTCGTTTTAGTTGAATAGTAGGAGACAAGGTCTGCGGATTAGCGAAGAAAGACTACAAGCTGATTGTTGTCAAAGGCGAAGAATAAAATCTACCGGTATTCTGGCAAGAAGAAACTACATGGCTTTCTGCTCCATAATTATAGCAACGGTGGCAACACGGCGGTACGCCTAGAGCAGCCGGACACAGCCGACTGTTGTCATCCTACATGACTCAACTTAAATCCACGCTAGTGAAGATCAGTAGCTCAACGACCGCGACGTGATATAAACACAAAACTCATTATAACATAAAACGTAACAATTGTGACAGCAATGTCTATGGCTGTGTGTAAGAACTGGGTATGGAACTATTATGATGTCTCTGTCGTGAGCCTACTACTACTATTCAAACAACACATAGAGGCGTCCAATCGACTACCCAGCAAGCAAAGTTAGGAGCGCTCAAAATTATGTGTCTGAAAAGAGCCGAGCTTAAGAGCGTTTTCGGAGTAAACACATAAGTTGGAGCGTTTACGGAGCACATTCAGTGCTTTCAAAGCACGGGCTCGTAAAAAGCTCTTATATACATAAGTATAAGTATAGTCGGAACTAATGAGGGTAAAAGGTAAGTAAGAACGGCGCTGACAATAACGGAATGCACATTAATGGGATAAGAAAGACGATCGACAATTCAGAAATTTCTTTAGTCAAGCCGCAATGAAAGTAGAAAAACGAGAAGGAACGTGTGAGTCGCTTCTGGGGCCGCGACTCTACTTATACCCGTACTCAGTCAGTAGATGCATTTTTGAGCATAATTTTTAAGAATTTTAGAATTAAAAAAAATTTTTACATTTTTTTGCTACATCTGCTATCTACATCTCATATATTATGTATATTCTACATCTAACATGTACATTATAGATGTACCATTTAAATTCTACATCCTCCGCTAGGTTGCTGCGCACTGAACGCAGCAGAGTGTGCGAGCGAGAAGGAGATAGGTAGCGTATTTCTGGCTGAAGTGGGCGGGGGAACCAACTGAAAATAATTTCTTCATTCTGGCTATAATTATGATCCGATCTGATTCAGTTCGGCAGTTGGTAGATAGGGTCATTCTCTACGATACTGCGTTTTTAGTTTTGTCGTATCTTTAAAGTGTGCCTGCCACGATTTTCGTCCTTTGTGGGGGCGGAAGGGGGCGGGGCGAATTTTGAAATACACTTGTAGCAGTGTGATATCCATGAGTCTTGACACCAAATTTGGTTACCCTAACTATTATAGTCTCTGAGATCCGGCGCTCAACAAGACGGACGGACGGACGGACGGACGGACGGACGGCAGCTGGCTTATCGACTCGGCTATTGATGCTGATCAGAAATATATACTTTATGGGGTCGGAAAATTTTCCTTCTCTGTGTTACACACATCCACTTTTACCACAAATCTAATATACCCCTTAACTCTTTTTTGAGTACGGGTATAATAATGAATGAGCTGTTCGTCAAGAATCGATGCTGTAGTGAGTCTTTTCCATCAGAAGTCGACGTGGTAAATGAACCGACATTTAATTCGGGATTTAATTTTGAGCAAAATTATATGGATCATGATGGATACTCAACTGACAGCATTGACCATTCAGAAGATGCTGAGTGTGAGATCAAATTTTGAAGAAAATTTTTATGGATGAGATTGCTACAAAATATTCGTGGAAGGGGACCAACACAAAAAAGTGTGTTTTTAGCATGGCGATAACAACAACACTTCGAAGTAATTAACCGTTTTTTCCCATTCTTTAGCAAATTCTTTTAACTAAGCTTATAAATGAATATTTTTCTTATTCTTTTAGGCTGTTTCAATCAAAAATTTTTATGTATATAAAATATATTAAACTTAAGAATTACTGCATAAATTTCCAAGCTTTTCTCATCATGACAGAAATTTACATTTAAGTTTAAGGTTCCATATATGTATCTCTAATTTTGTTAGTATTTAAGTCAAATATAAATATGTTATTAAAAAATTAACTTTCGTTTAATTCAGTGCACTTTTTCCACTCCCATAAGCATCTGAAAAGAACCTATTAGGAACCGATTCAAGTGCCTAAAGAAGCTACTCCTATGTGACTTTTCTGAGGGTTTTTAAGTAGCGCTGTCGCGTCAAGTAGCATGACTCATATGCCCACGCCCGGCAGCGGCTGTTCCGGCAGATATTCAATCATCATTTTTGCATTTCAATGCTTTATATATCCCAGACGGTAAGCTGAAATAACAAAGTGTTTGGGCTTAACTTCTAGCTGTTTTAATTATCTTTTCAAAGTAGCAGAGCTTTACAACCAGACGTAAGATACTAGAGTTATGTGAAAAAAACAAGCGCCATCTCTGAAAAAAGCTTTAAACAAAATACCAGATTTCAAAAATTCTTCAAAAAAAAAGTTCTGCCATAGAAAAAAATCCATAATTCTTTAAAAAAATGTAATGCCCCATCTATCAAAAAAAGTCGGTTTGGATCCTTGAGTAAAAAAAAAGTTCAATTTTGTCGGGTAGTGTTATTACTGGATATCTCCGGGCGCTAAATGTCGCTAAATGAATGAATGAAAATGAATTTCTGTGCAGTCCAATTCTACAAGCTCGTTGTGCAATGTCAGGAGATATGTCGTTACAAAGCTCAACGTGCGTAATAAACGGGAACGGGTGTATATGCTTCTATGGCAGCTATGTGGTCGATGGCACTGGATCAGAGCGGCAAGCGAAACCAGACGAACGAACGGCAATTAAGTGTAAATTATTATGATGAAATGTAGTTTGTGATTGCACTGATCGATTAATTATTGTTGTGCTATTAAAAACGCTTAATAGTTCAACATATGGTGACCCCGACGTAATAGTAAATCAAGTGTAAATTATTATGATGAAATGTAGTTTGTGATTGCACTGATCGATTAATTATTGTTGTGCTATTAAAAACGCTTAATAGTTCAACATATGGTGACCCCGACGTAATAGTACACATACTTTTATTAATATATATTTTTTTAATTCAGATAAACTTTTGGTTTTCTGCTTTCATATAAAAACATTGATGAAGTGCCAAAGATAATTGATCGGATTGAAACCAGAACCATTTCCCCACCAGTCAAATGTCCTAATTCCCACCATTGCTTTGGTGGACGTGACCGCGTTTACCAATCCGTCAGTTAAGGCCAAATACCTAACCCTTTAATCAAAAAAAATCATCAGACCATCCTGCTGCATCTTTTGTATTGGGCACTCATTTTTAAATCGTTCATTGAGTTCAGGTATCCGGCCGAACCAAACATGTTTATTATCTTACCAATGTTACAAACATTCTCAAATTTTTGTTTTGGTCAATGGGAGTATTTTCTGGATTATTTTCAATGCCAAAAGTGGTAATTTTGCTGGCCCATTTTGACACCGCCGTTTAGCTTTGGTCCTAATATCGATACCTACCGAACAAACTCCCTTCTAATATATTACGCTATTTTTTACCGATCAGCGACACTCAAGCGTTTATAAATACGATCCTACTTTGAAGGTCTACTTTGACCACCCAGGTCATCCTCTAACTTCCTAAGGCGGGTGGTCGTTTTACCTAACATCATTTTTCGAAATTCTTTAGAAAATTGTGTGGTACCTAATTTGGTATGAGTAAGTCCTCAATTACTCATACCAAATTAGGGGCGAATAGACCCAAAACACAAAATGGCTGAATTCTCAGTGTCAGTTTTTTTTTCGACATTTTTATACCCGTACTCAAAAAAGAATTAAGGGGTATATTAGATTTGTGGTAAAAGTGGATGTGTGCAACGCAGAGAAGGAAACGTTTCCGACCCCATAAAGTATATATATTCTTGATCAGCATCAATAGCCGAGTCGATATAGCCATGTCTGTCTGTCCGTCTTGTTTGACGCCTGGATCTCAGAGACTATAAAAGCTAGGGCAACCAAATTTGGTTTCTAGACTCATGTGATATCACACTGCTACAAGTGTATTTCCAAATTTCGGCCCGCCCCCTTCCGCCAGCACAAAAGACAAAAATCTGTGGCAGGCACATTTTTTAAGATACGATAAAACTAAAAACGCAGTATCGTAGAGAATGCCCATATCTACCAGATTGCCGGAATGAAGAAATTAATTTTCAGTTGTTTCCCCTGCCCACTCCTGCCAATGACCCAGCAACTCATTTTCCTTCTCGCTCGCACACTCTGCCGCGTTCAGTGCGCGAGCAACCCCTAGCGGAGGAGATGTAGAATCTAAATGGTACGTGTATAATCTACATGTTAGATGTAGAATATACATAATATATGTAGATGTAGATAACAGATGTAGCAAAAAAATGTAAAAATTTTTTTTAATTCTAAAATTCTAAAAAAATCTTGCTCCAAAATGTAAACAGTGACTGAGTACGGGTATAAGTAGAGTCGCGTCCCCAGAAGCGACTCACACGTTCCTTCTCGTTTACATTAATTTTTTGTTGAAACTTTTTGCTCTTTGAAATGGAAAAAGTCATCAATAAACAGCTAATGAATGTATCTATGCGATAAAAATATTTTCCGACAGACTTAGACGTTTTTGAATTCGCTCCATCGGTTTAAAGTTAACTAATATGAGTGTCCACATTTCAATGCACTGTATATAAATACATATATATGAATACAGACAAAACATTAAACTAAATCATTCAACTGTAGAGATAATTACTAGCAACATACCAAAGACAATATATACTATAAATTGGTAGAAAAAAATCTGTGTGTAAGCGGCTATCTCCGCAACGCGTACAACAAATTGCATGTTGTTTTTTTTAAATGATAGCCAGAGAATGTGACCTGGTTTGCACAAACAAATTTGTACTTTTCTATAAATAGGTTTCTCAAGAATTAAAAATGATTACAAAATATCTTAAATTTGGTCCAAAAATGTGTGTTTGAACGCATTTTTGTAATGATATCCAGAGTATGTGGCATTCTTTCTTTACAAAAGCATTCACTTTTCTATAAATAGGTTCCACAAATATTAAAAATTAATAAAAAAAAATCTCAAATTCGGTCTAAATATGTGTGTTTCAACGCCTACTTCATTTCATTTTGTATCATTCTGTAGAACAAATTTGGTCTCAAAATGTTTGTTTGAACTCCTATTTCATTTCATTTTGTGTCATTCTGTAGAACAGAACATTTGATGATAGATTTTGTTTATACCCGTACTCAAAAGAGAGTTAAGGGGTATATTAGATTTGTGGTAAAAGTGGATGTGTGTAACACAGAGAAGGAAAATTTTCCGACCCCATAAAGTATATATATTCTTGATCAGCATCAATAGCCGAGTGGATAGAGCCATGTCTGTCTGTCTGTCTGTCTGTCTGTCTGTCTGTCTGTCTGTCTGTCTGTCTGTCCGTCCGTCCGTCCGTCTGTCCGTCTTGTTAGACGCCTGGATCTCAGAGACTATAAAAGCTAGGGTAACCAAATTTGGTTTCCAGACTCATGTGATATCACACTGCTACAAGTGTATTTCAAAATTTCGCCCCACCCCCTTCCGCCACATCAAAGGACGAAAATCTGTGGCAGCCACAATTTTAAAGATACGATAAAACTATCGTATCTACCAGACTGCCGAATCTGAATGAGATCGGATCATAATTATACCCAGAATGAAGAAATTAATTTTCAGTTGTTTCCCCCGCCCCATCCTGCACACGACAACGCTACTCATTCTCTTTCTCGCTCGCACACTCTGCCGCGTTAAGTGCGCGAGCAACCCCTAGCGGAGGAGATGTACAATGTAAATAGTACATCTATAATCTACATGTTAGATGTAGAGTATACATTGTAGATGTAGATGTAGATAGCAAATGTAGCAAAAAAATTTAAAATGTAAAATTTTTTTTTTAATTCTAAAATTCTTAAAAATTATGCTCAAAAATTTATATACTGACTGAGTACGGGTATAAGTAGAGTCGCGTCCCCAGAAGCGACTCACACGTTCCTTCTCGTTTTTTTAACTTTTTGTGTGAAAATTTGTTTTCTGAAAAAATTGCAATTTGTGTAAGTATATTTGTTGCTTTTGAAAATTTCTGCGTTTTAAACCAACCTGTGTGGTTTTTAAAGTTAAATGTCGAGACGATTAAATTTGGGTCGGCGTGGTTTTTGGTTTAAATTTGGAGCATCCGGTATTTTCACATAGTCAACTGTATGTAGCGTGCTCACGACTAGGCAAACCGTCGGAATTAATTATTTATTGTACCGACGGCAAAACAAAGAATATTGTTTATCACAAAGCATTGCAATAAAAAAAATATGTCATTACATCAAAATTATATTTTTTTAATTTCGATGAATTGCTAAACATTAAATTCATTTAGTAAGCAGCGAAGCGCGCGGGTCTGTTAGTATAAGTATAAGATGCGTAGCACTCATACATTTCAATTGCCATATGCAATCCAATTTTTCGGCAAGCGACTAAATTCGCGCAATCTCGATTGTACAAATTTGATAGCGTACGAATTTAACAATAGAATCCGCTTGCATGTGTGAGTACACACAGAACCAGCAAGTGCGTATGTGTGCGTACTTGTGCGAAGCGGACGATTTTCGAAAACCTTTTTGAATTGAGAAACGAATTTATTTACAGTCGTTGAATACGTCGCACACTGAATACCCTAATGACAATTATTCCAATGTGAGGTCATGTTTTAAAGAAATTATGTACTTTTATATAAGTATATCCGCTCATTATTATCGAATATATCATATTAACATTGGAGGGATATACAGTATAAGAGTTTATTAATATTGGGGTGAAGGGTAAGATCTGCAAGGTAATTTTGTCTTGCGTATCGCAGAGTAATCTTGAACAGTAAACAACTAAACAAGTGAGTGAGCCATCAAACAAACTAACAACTGAGTGAACAAGTAAGCAACTGAACAACAATTTAGTGAACATGTTCAGTTTACTCAGTGAAGTGACCAGCTCATTTTTGTTCAATCATAGAGTCGTCACGGCGACTCGGCTCGGCTGTCGCATGATGCAATTATATAAGGTGGTTTCGTCGGCTGCCGAATCGTTCGGTTTTTAGTCCCTTAACGTTCAGGGCGTGCTCGCTTGTTGAAGAGACAGCTTTTTGTAAGCATTGTTAAATGACTGCTTTTGCCGACGAGACCACCTTATATACAGTATGTCAACTAATTGTTTGCAAAATGAAATAAGTCAGACAATTTCAACTTTAGCATTAAAAATATAAATACAGGCATTATTTGTAAGCTTCACAGAGTCTGGGGGCAAAGGAGCAGATTGCTGACTGCATCTTAATACACAGCCTGCTGCAGAAGGTGAACAGTGCCACACAAGCTACGTGGGAGGAATGCTCGCCGTTGAATAGCATACCCTCCAATCAACAATTCGCCACGTTTCTGAAGCAGAGATTGCCAGAGGTTTGAAACCCAAGAGCACGCGAAGGATATGTACACCCATAGAAGTCGAAAAAACTGCTCCGCCCAATACACCAATTGTCACCAAGGCCTGGATACAGAATTTGGTTGCTCTAGCTCTTATAGTCTATGAGAACTAGGCGATCATTAAGACGGACAGACAGACATGGCTTTATAGACTAGGCTATTGATGCTGATCAAGAATATATATAATTTATAAGGTCCGAAACGTTCCTTTTGTGAGACTTTGGCGACATATCTAGTCTACCGCGAGCGGCATATAAGATTTTCATTCAGACCCATAGGCTTTGTCAGTAATGGCCGTATGACATTAGACTCTAATGTTCAGCTCGTTTAATATAACAAAAAAATTACATTTTGGTTGAAAATAATTTGCGTATCTTATAGAATTAAATTAAAAATTAAATTTATTAGATAAAATTATATTTTCTTTGTAAATCACTTCGGAAAAACTTTTAAAACATCAGCAAACTGAAAAGTACATTCTGTGACAATATTTATGTTCGTCACTGTACATCCATTAACAATGTTTTATACATATGTATGCTCATATGAACAATTCAATGAAAGCAAGTTTTCCAATTAATTGTTTTTTATTAGAACTGATTTTTCAGTATGTATATATACTTGAAAATATTTCATTTTCTGTTTTTACAGTTCGAACATTAAATAGTTGTATACACTTTAAAATGCAAGCATGTGAACTGTGATATCGTTAATATAGTAAAATCGTAAATAATAAACATGTTGAGAGATTGTTATGAAATCATTTTTAACAGTATATACATAAAATGTTCTTAAGTCAGTCTTAATACCTTTTTAGCATTATGCAACGAGGGTGTATAATAATAACTGATATTAACAATCCCCTAAAACAGCTTTTTAATAAAAATAATTTCACTAAACACCGTCAATAAATTAAATTTCACCAATATGCATTCGCTTGAAAAATGATTCTAGGGATGTGAAAAAAGTCGATTGCTTTCATTTGTTGTTTTTGTTTGTGTGGTTCGGCCAGTGTGACCGTATATATAATCTATCACTAAAATATATCCGCAAGAATTTTCAATACTCAACACAGTGAGCCCTTCCCGGGGAAATGCTGGGAAAATTTGAAAGATTTAAAACACCGATTTACACTGGCACCAACCACCATCCAGATCGAAAAAAACACTCCGCGAACAGAATCAGTGTTGATATTCGTATGAAACCGATAAGAAATATTTTACGGCAAAAACTGTTTTCTAGGCTCTGTACGGAAGGCAGTACTCAGATCAACAAACAAAAAGGTCGGTATATACTAGAAAAGTATCCGAATTATTTGCTCGTATTGATGGTATGTTTCGACCCACCTAGAAAGTTATATCAATTTGATATATTTTGCAAGCAAACACGAAGCAAACATTGCAATAAGAGAACAAAAAACCAAATGAAATATTAGTTTGATTAATAATTTCGTTGACTGAAACTATTCGTACTACTTTTGATTTTGCTGAAGGGGAGTCAGAATTAGTTTCAGGGTTTAATGTTGAGTATAGAAGAGGAGGATTTGCTTCAATTTGTATGGCTGAATTTTATTTAGAAGAATTTTATTGTGTATATTTTTTTTAGGGTGTGAATTATTTAATTTACTATTTTATGTTAAATTAACATTTATTTCTTTTGTTTTCATTTGAGCTCGTGGTACTTTGCCTCGTTTTCGTTATGATAAATTAATATATTTAGCTTGAAAATGTTTTTTATCTTTTTCTTTAATTATTTATAATTTTTTATTGGGTTACAAATTTTATTATTTTCTTTATTGCAGGTAACTTTATTTAGTAAAGTTAATAGAAAATTTAATTCTATCTTATGTTTTCAAAACATATACTCATATACTAACTAATTTAATAAATTAAATTAATAAAGGTTTTATTAAGTAGTATACAAAATAAATAACTGTTAAAATTTGTCCTAATAAAACATAAGGTTCTTCTACTGGTCGAGCTCCAATTCAAGTTATTAATATTACTGTTACTAATATAGTTTAAAATAAAATTTGATTAATTGGGTAAAATTGAATTCCTCGGAATTCTCTTAAATTATATAAAGGTAAAATTATTAAGATTGCGATTGATAACACTAAGGCGATTACTCAACATAATTTATTGGGGATTGATCGTAAGATTGCGTAAGCCAATAAAAGGTATCATTCAGGCTGAATGTGGGCTTGTGTAACTAAAGGATTGGCTGGAATGAAATTATCTGGTTCTCCTAATAAATTAGGATTAATAAGAACTAATGAAATTAATAGAAAAATCATTACGAAAAAAGCTAAAATATCCTTGAATGTACAATAAGGATGGAAAGGAATTTTGTCAATATTTGATTTTAACCCAATAGAATTACACTAGTCAACACGATTTTTCCTCAAGAAACAAAACGAACTTTTTCTTTAAGATTTGGGGCCTAGAAATGGTTTGATGATATTTTTTTTTTTCTTCGGCAGAACTTTGTTTTAAAGAATTTTTGAAAACTATTATTTTTTTTTTTAATTTTTGTTTTTTTTTACATAACTCTAGTATCTTTCATCTGGTTTTCATCTGGTAAGAACTTTGCTATTTTGAAAAGATAATTAAAACAACTATACGTTAAGCCCACTTTGTAATTTCAGCTTATCGTCTGGGAAATATAAAGCATTGAAATGCAAAAATTATGATTGTGTCTTCTATTTTTTTGTGTATAGGTGCATTAATTTGGCGTCGTTTATCGTTTAAGGTATCGCTCATTAAAATCTATGGAGAGACTTTGGAACTGAAATTCGTTAACCAAACCTAAAAATTGAAAAAAATTAACAAAAAATACCTTTTTGAAGGTTGCGGGCCCAACTGCCTATTGGGAACAAAGCAAACGAAAAAGGGTTGTACATTTGGTACCTGATCGCAATCGCAATTACCGATTGGTAATTCAAAAACTTCAAAAATTGTTAAAAAAAAAAGTCCTGCCATAGAAAAAAAACCACATTTCTTTAAAAAAAATTAAAGCTCCATATCTATCAGAAAAAGTCGGTTTGGATCCTTGAGGAAAAAAAAGTTCGATTTTGTCGAGTAGTGTTATAATAGGAATTACTATACAAAAATTATAATAAATGCGTGAGCTGAAACAATTACGTTATAAATTTTGGTCATCTCCAATTAGAGCTCTTGGGTGTCCTAATTCAGCTCGGATTAAAATTCTAATAACGTTCCAATATCTTAATGATTTCTAGAAAATAGCACTACTCGACAAAATTAAACTTTTTATTTAGGCTGTGAACCAAAATGATTTTTCTAATAGATTTCGGGATTTAAAATTTTTTTTGGTACATTATTATTTTTTTTACGGTGTAATTTTTTTTTTAAAGAATTTTTAAAGTCTGGTATGTTTATGGTTTTTTTCAGAGGTTTTTATTTTTCACATAACTTCAGTATCTTATATCTGGTTGCATAGAACTTTGCAGTTCCAAAAAGCTGACATATGCAGCTATAAATCCGACCCAGACACTTTCCATCTGAAGCTTAACGCCTGAAAGATATTAAGCTTTCAAATTAAAATTTCATCATTTTTTGCAGTATTTTTTTTCGAAATTTTGATTTCAAAAACTCGGGAATAGTCGAAAAAAAATTAATTCTTGGCCAAAATTTTTGGTTTTAAATAGACGCATGCGGCATTTCCGTAGAGGGAGGATTTCAGAGCAGACTCGGCATTGGAACGTCTGCTCTCCACGGAGCGGTCGAAACTGGATCGAGAAGCCATGTCTGTATGTGGAAGGATAGGGCGAAATGAAAAAGTCGAAGAAGCATTAGAAGTGATCTTGGAACGGATGACGGGCACATTTTGGACATTGGAAGCTACTCTGGAAATTTGACAAGAAAAGGATGCAACTTGATGGATCGCCGTATTGGACACGGGACCAGTGAGCACCCAACCAAAAATGGTTTCTTGGCCGAGAAAAGAGCCACATATGTTGGGCTGTGAGCCGCTTGACGTTACCGATGGTAGGATATCGGCTCCAATCAGGACATCGATTGGTGAGCTCTCGAAGAATTTAGGATCCGCCAATGGAAGACTCGGCAAATCTTTCAATAAACTTGGCGAGATAGGACGCAACGGAAGATTCCTTTCCAATTCCAGGATAACATAGGCTTTGGCATTTAATTGTAAACCCGTGCTTGTTGGGGAGCGAATGGAAAACTGACAGAGCTCATCGGACTGAGCGGATACTGTCTGATTGAGGCTGGAGATCTGTGTCTGAATACGTTGGAATGGCAATTGAATCGTGTTGAAAAGGCGTTCCTTGCCTATAAAGACAGAGCTTGTGCCGGAGGCGAAACACGTCTGAACGTTATGATAAGGTTCGGAAGAACTTGAATTTTTTGCGGAAGGTACTGGTCGCTGACGTCTGGCCTGTGGAATTGGGTACGGATGTGAAATGTGACTCGCTGGAAGCTGGATTGCCACGATGCAGGAGAATGTGGTGTCGTCCTCCACACGTGCTGCAATTTTGAGAGCTTTGCCATTCTCGAAGCAAATGGCCTTTTGCGTAGCAATTTAAGCAGAGCTGCTTTTGCTTTATGCAGGTGGAGCGAGCATCAGAGATAACACGTGCTCTTGCTCGGATTCACGTTGCTTCGGAACGAGTGCGCTGTCCTTGGAACAGGACTTCCTTGGGAACGTAACGCCTTGACGCCTGACTGCCTTTGGCGGGTGGCGGGTTCGGAGCGCCTTGGGAAGTGGAAGGGTTGATAGCTTCTAGCTTCTAGGTATCCATTCCTTTTTGTCCGTTACGGACGCTTCCCATAACGCCCGGCTCAACTTTGGCAATTTGGAAGCACAGATGGTAACTAGGAGACTATCCCAATTGTCGGTACAGACGTTTGAGACAGCTAGTGCATTTGGGACCCCCTGCATCGTACTTTGTAGATCCTTCAAAGCACGACTTCACTCGGAAGTTACCAACCTTCATCTGGTTGGTAACCAGAAGCCGATGTATTTCATATCGGCTACGGAGGGCTAACCATGCGGACTCGAAACCGTCATTGGTGAGGGGAGATTTCTCTACGATGGCCTCCGGATCGCCCCGGGTCTTCTCGGTGAGGTGGTACAGCTTCTCTACCGGATACAATCTAGGATTCTTTATCACGACCGCAGTGAACAGATCCCGGAATGTGGGCCAGCGGACGTAGTCCCCTGAGAATACCTCAATATTGACGGGAGCCAGTCGACAGCCGCCCTGTTGGACTGGCTGTGCAGGAGGATGGACTGGGGTTGTGACCAGCTGAGCATTGAGGTCACTGAGGCGCTGCTCAAATGCCCCATAGCATTCTCCGTAGGCCTCCCGGATGTTAGCCTGGATTGCTGGAATCCATCAGCCATCACCGCGGAGCAGGCCGCGGCGGACTTCGGCAAGAGCGACGGATGGTGGCAAAAGCTTGTTGCTGTCCTTGGGACCTGTTGGCTTATTACGAACTCACACCCGCACAGAAAATCGGTTTTGGAAGTCTTGGAAGGACCGAAGACTGCTCTGAGTAGAGTTCAAACGGAAAGACGCCCGGAAATATAACCCACCTATATAACCCACCTCGAGCTTGTTGGAAAATATATAGTCGGGTCCCGGATCACCGTGAAGTGAAATTTGTAAGACAATGAGTGACTTATATTGCGCTGAGCCGAGGAGAGGAACGGTCACACTGATTTTGGAAATATTTTGCAAATATTGTTAATGCGGGCTCCTCCGTTTACCTCTTTAACGCAGCTGTGATCAGAACTTGGATATTTGCGGATGAACGGCGGACGGAATGGCATTTATATCCTCGATAGCTGATTGGAATGGGCGATAGTTTCCTCTATATGTCGGTTTGGATCGACAAAGTGCAGATAAACCTAGTCGCCGTAAGCGTTACCGGAAGCTTCAGTCAAGAATATGACGAAAATGCTTAAATTATAAATTGTGGATCATTCAATTTATTTCTTGAAGTGTCGATGTGTTTGTTTGGAAATTGTAAGACGAGAGTAAGGTTTTATTTTTATTTATTATTTTTTATTTTTGGTCGAACGCAAGATTTGGTTACGATACCGATAGTTGCGCCACCTCTAACTCCCAACACACCTATGTGACAATGTAAAGGGTCAAATAAGTACGGACAATGCGCCGTGCCTTGGTTACGGGTAATTTATTGTGTATTTCAAGATACTATTCGTTAGTGTGGCGACCAAAAACGTATGTCTGGAACGCGTAAATTGCTCGCAATCGCAGAATTTGTACATTAAAAAATGTCAGTAAGAATATCTATCCAAAAACAAAAACAACGTTTAATTATACATTCAAAATTATTTAAAATTAAATTTAAAAAATCAACTCTTTTATTATAACCGGCAACTTTAAGCCACATGGACCAGAGGGTTAATCCACACGCTATATTGTTGTTTCACTCACACTTACTGCGCTGACCCCTTTCACTCGCACTTATTGTAAGTATTGTTAAGGGCCTGCTGCTGCCGACGAGACCATGATGCAATTATATACTCTTAAAATATAACGTTTTTACATCTAAATCAATTTTAACTGTTTCGGAATCTATTAACAATTTTTGTTTAACATTTTTTGTTATGCTAAACTGTTCGTTCCACGTGATTGCAGCAAACCCTACAATAAGTCATTTTTGTTGTGCACAAGGGTTAAGGCTTTCGAAAAAATTTGACTGCACCCAAACTTTCACTATAACAAGCGAGCGCGCACTGAATGTTAAGGTACTGAATCCCGAACGATTCGGCAGCCGACCTTATATAATTGCATGATGGTTCCCACCATGAGTCAATTATTTAAGGAGAGAGCCCGTCGGCAAAATAAGGGAAACGTAACAATGCTGTCAATAAGTGCGATTGAATAAGTGCGAGGCTCTGCGCTGTAAGTGTGAGTTAAACGACAATATATAACTGCTTCATGCACTGAACTCAAAGGGAAATGACACGAGGAACGCTGCCGACGACGGCAGCTTTTCCTGAGTTTTTAAAGTCAAAATGTCGTACAAAGTACCGCACAAAAATCATCATTTTTGCATATCAATGGTTTATATTTCACAGACGGTAAGCTGAAATCACAAAGTGTTTGGGCTTATCTTTTAGCTGTTTTAATTATCTTTTCAAAATAGCAAAGTTCTTAAAAATCAGATGAAAGATACTAGAGTTATGAGAAAAAAACAAGCGCTACCTCTGAAAAAAGCTTTAAAAAAAATACCAGTTTTCAAAAATTCTTAAAAAAAAGGTCTGCCATAGAACAAAAAAATATCATCAAACCATTTCTAAGCCCCAAATCTTTAAGAAAAAGTTCGTTTTGTTCCTTGAGGAAAAATCGTGTTGACTAGTGTTACCAGTAGCTGGTTGACCAGCAGCTTGATGGCTTTATAATAAACAAATTAAATACAAAATTGTGTTATATGAATTTTTAACTCAAAATTAATACAAAATTCAAAATTAAAATATATATTAAAATCTAGCAAAGTGTACGCAGTCTCTAATTCATTTTTGGGTTTGGTACACCATTGCTTGAACACTCGTTTTTTAACCCTCTGCATCAGAACCCTTGCGCATCAGAATTTCGGTGCTTCGTCTCCAGGCAAAATACATTCTGTAATAGTTATATGTTTAGTTTAATTAAGATATAATAAACACTAGTAGTGTAATTGGTACTTTACCTAGCAAAGCTCCATGGAACTCCGAGTGGCTCCTGGAGGCTTTCTTCCCTTGTACTCAATCCACATTATACGCCAGTACGATTTCGTCACTTAAAATTGGTTTAAGTTGACGAGAACTCCAGCTGGCTATAAAATGGATTTTATTGTTGAAATCTGTAAATAGAAAGATTCAAAAAGAAGGTTAAGAAAATTAACAGGTCATATCGCCCTTCTCCTTTGTAAGCTGTTTTGTTAAAACTGTTTGGTCAGCTAATATTTTTGATAAGGCGTTCAATTGATCTGAAACGAATTTTGTTATTACTTTGCTAATACAAATATTAATCTTTATTAGTCTTACCACGAACAACGACATTCTCCTGCTGTAGATTTTCTGAAATTATATTAATATTTCGATAATACAAAAAATGTTACATTAATCCTTATTCGCCTTATCAAGAAAAAGAACATTCTCCCGCTGCTGATTTTCTGAAAATTTATAATTAATTCGAGTTATTTATTCCAATTTTATTTGAAAATAATGTTTGTATTTACCTGTCGACTTCTTGACCTCTTCCAAAATTTGCTTGCAGGTTTTACACTGCTCATTTTCTGAAAAAATAGTATTAATTTTTTATAATATAAAATACAAAAATACTTACCATTGCTTGACATGGAGAAACGGCTGATTTTCCTGGGTGATGCCATTTTTCGTTAATAATTTGTTTGCTAAAATAAACAGGTATATATATATATACATTTTTGTTTTTTGTTTTGTTTTGCGGACCATGGTAATTAGGTGAATCTTCGAAAGATACCCTTTATAGCCGACGATAAAGGCATGTCCGATTCGTGTTGCAAGAACACGCCTACGGAATAAAAACCCTCAACTGCTCTTGTGCTTTTGCTTAAGCCGGTCGTCTTTTCACCTCGCTCCTGCATTTTCTGCCTTTTTGCCAATTTAATTCAATATTAATTACAACAAATCGTGTACATCTTTAAACTCATCATAATCGGTCCTTTTTTGTGCCAATTATCTGGGTTTAGCTGTTTAACAATTGACTTAATAATAACTCTATATTTCGAACGCGTATCAGACTTGCGCAAGCAATTTGTTAGTGCTTTTATCCATTCCGCTTTGGATCATTGCTCTCTGAGCTCACTGTTCGTGCACTCCATCCGTTACATCGCCTATCAACACACGCTCTGGGCACACGCTGGAGAGCATAAGTGCAAGCTTTCTTGCTCTCACTCTCTCTGGACTTCGCCTGCATCTGCATCTTCTTGAATTGCTCTCTCGGTGTCTCTGTTTCGTGAGCTTTACCGTTTGTTTTCGTCACTTCGCTGGATCGTCTGCCGCTGCTGCTGATCGTCGCTCGCTCTGCTGCCTGCACTCTCATATCGCTTGCGCTCCCACTTTGCGTTTTTCTTCGAGCACAGTGATTCAACTGCTGTCAAAAATGGCTTTTGTCTGCAGTGCAAAGAAATGCGAATTTGGTGGCAACATAGTCGGTGATTCATTCCTTTGCTGCTGGCTGCGCGATAATGTCGCCCATATAAAATGTGCTGGTGGGGGTAATTTTGGACGTCTACACGATCTCATCTCAAAACGCATTGGTCTGACTTGGTCATGTTTGGCCTGCCGTGAGGCCGAAATGCGCACTTTTATGAGACAGACTCGTTGTTCATAAACATGAACAGGACCCAACAGCAGACAACGAACACAAAATACAGTTCTCTTGAACGAGGCCTACAAACCAGCAGCTATCTCAACTCTAGCGGATCGCGGGCAAGATGTTCATAAAAATGAACAGGAACGACACAGGCCACCCCATAAATAATACAGTCCACTTGAAGGAGGCCACTTGAGAAAAGGGACACCTAAATCTAGGATCGGTTCGACCATAAAGTCATCTACATGGGTCGCGTCGAACCCAAATCTGTCGACACACTTGTCGCACAGTCACACACACTTGTCACTATCAAGGATGATCGTGGGAACAAGTGCCGCACATTTATTCTTTTCTTAGCGTTGGTCTTAGTTTAATTATATTAGAATTTCCTATGTATAGTGCATAAGTTTTGAGAATAAAACAGTTCGAATTTACAACTCGTCTCATCAACAACACCATTTGTGGTCCTTCGATCCGGATTCATTATTCAGAATAGTCTGGAGAACAGAAGTCGCATCAACATTTGGTCCATCGAGCCTCTGAGTTTCCCCCACCCGCGGTAAGAAATTCAGACATATCAGCACCAGAGCCCCTGTTATCCCCCACCAGTGGTAAGAGACAGATTAGCATAAAACCTTGACTCTTATAGCAAGGTAGCTATCGGAAGCATCGAGCCCCTGTCATCCCCCTCCGTGGTAAAAGGCAGAATCGCATAAGACCTTGTTTTATATAGCAAGGACGCTAGCGGCAAATCGATAGAATAGCGTAAAACCTTGGACTGAGTGCCAGGGTCGTTATGAATAACCAAAAAAGTCGATATTAAATCTCTGATCCCTCCCAAAAGGGACGAGTATATAAAATCGCACAACACCTGAGTCTAAACGATCACTTATCAGTTGTGAGTCGTGGCACAACGTGGTCAACAAATCGACCACAATAAAAACACCACAACGGTTCACTTAGGACAGTTTAAAACAAGACTTTAAAATGGGCACGATCCGGAAAACATTGCTAGAGGAGCAGGATAAATTAGAAGCGAACATGATGCTGCTACAAAAGAGTTCATTAAGCAAACCATTTTCCCAGAGCAGTTCGGAAAATAATCTGATCTATTTAGCAAGAATCAGAAAGGCCATCGAGAAAAACCACTCGGAATTGTTAAACGATGGTTACGGAGAGGAGGAATATTTCGAAAGGAATATATTTCAATATTAAATGGAAAAGGCTAAATCTCTCGGAAACGCAACTCTTATGTTATACAAGTGCGACCAACTTAATAAGTATATAAACGATAAAGCCTTTAATGATATAACAGAACACGATATCCAGAGGATAAATAGTGAATTTTCCAAAATATCAGAGCTATTACATGGGCTTCAATTATCGCATCTCACAAAAGACCTCATCGAGAAGAAACTTTCAAAGAATGTGGGCCAAAAGCAGCATTTCTAGGAAGCCGGTTGAATATGGAATCTAATACCGGCAACACACTTCGTATCACTATGGGGCCCCCCGAAGCCCACACGTTTTCCACGTGTGGCGTCAACTGCCAATATTTCCATCCCGGTGATCAGCAAGCCTGTGCAAGAGCAGGAGCAGAAGAGAGACACCGAACAGAAGCAGAAGAAAGAGGACAAAAACAAAAATGCCAACCTGTCATCTAGATGCAAAGGAGGAAGAAAAAAAATCGAAGAATCATCGGTTAAAGAAGCAGTCGAAGAACAAAAAGCCGACGAAAAGATAGCAAACGATGACGACGACGACGGTGATGATGAGGGTGTGTCGGGTGCTTAGAAGGCCCACCAGCGTGTGCAGAGTTCCACCAAAATAGCTCCGCGCACGCCAGTGACTCAGAATGATCCGCTGGGTGCCCTCAACGAGGAGGACTCCTCCACGAGCACGCCCACACTGCAGAAACAGGAGGACCAGGAGAAGAGCAGCAGACGCAATCGTATATAGATGGCAACATTTACAGCGACAAGCCGATCCTGTTCAGGGCACAGCGCAGTGCCACTTTCGATGAGTCGACGCAGATCGGCAAGAGCATGCAACGGTCGGAGACGATGCCGGTAGCTACCAGTGGGGTGACCCACAGCCTGGCCAAAATATCGGATCATCACTGAAGTTTACATACGTCCGAATGTCCGAACGTCCGAATTCACCAGAACGATTGTCCCTCAAGAAAGACTTAAAATTGCCCGCCAATATAATAGAAAATATCGCGAGCATAAGTCCCAGTTTGACGGGAAGGAAGTCCAACCAATTGATCCCAGGATTCCTGGATATCCCTGTCGCCATATAGACCAATACAACAGAGGAAAAAGCAACGATGGAGCCGAACGATGCATACCAAGGCACGTTCACCGAAACCAAACCACTTCCAAACTGGGTGAAGTTAAAAAGGCGCCACGACTGGCTCGACAGCAACGAAAATCTTCAGATCGTGGAAAACCTACCAAATGAAGGAATACTTTATCAGCAAGAAGAAACGACAACTTGCACCGGAAAAGGAAAAAACTATCATCCATTTTATATACCAAGCAATATAAATGGCAAAGATGTTTTGACACCAGGAAATTTTCAAATTAGCTAATTTACATTGCTAATACCAGTTCCAAAAGGAGATGTAGCCATAACATCTCTTCAAAAGTGGAAGATGGTTCAAAAGATTCAAAAGAGCTTTTGGAAAAAAACCAAGGATAAACTACAAAAGCTAAAAGAACTCAGCTCTCATCCCGAAAAGAAGTACTCCGGATTCTTCACACTGAAGCGGTATGTACGGAAGAAGGTCAAATTTAAAGACAGTCGACATAAACCCCTCGTAGCCCCGGAAAGATGATCAAACCATGAACATAACTCTACACCACACCACACAGCGACAGTCCCAACCTTGGCGGACCTTGGGAGCACCACACCACGGTGCAATAATCACAAACCTTGCAGACCGCGGCAAGATGTTCATAGACATGAACAGAACCGACAGCAGTTCACGCCGCAGACAAATACAGTCCTCTTGAACGAGGCCTACACACCCACAGCTATCTCAACTCTAGCGGATCGCGGGCAAGATGTTCATAATCATGAACAGGAACGACACAGGCAACCCCATAAATAATACAGTCCACTTGAAGGAGGCCACTTGAGAAAAGGGACACCTAAATCTAGGATCGGTTCGACCATAAAGTCATCTACATGGGTCGCGTCGAACCCAAATCTGTCGACACACTTGTCGCACAGTCACACACACTTGTCACTATCAAGGATGATCGTGGGAACAAGTGCCGCACATTTGTTCTTTTCTTAGCGTTGGTCTTAGTTTAATTATATTAGAATTTCCTATATATAGTGCATAAGTTTTGAGAATAAAACAGTTCGAATTTACAACTCGTCTCAGTAACATCAACACTCGTACTGGTTTTCAGGATGTGCGGAAGCAATTTATCGCTCTCAACGAGAAGTTCCTGGCCCTGGAAACACAGTTCCTTGGCCACAAACTCTTGAGTGAATCTCCTAGACGGAAAATCCCTCATACCGATAACAACAACCTCTTACAACCTATTGGAGTTGGAACGCCTGCCTCTCATCTACATACATTGGAATTCTTTGCTACTCCGAGCGGTCATGCCTCGCCGTTAGTCAATCCGCCTTCAGTCGCTCCGGTGTTTCTCACACCGAATAGCAATGAAGCAGTTACTACGTCCATCATTGTCGGCTCCGCTGTGATTGCTCTCTGTGTGGACTTGCTGGCCGCTGATGATGTCCCCACCGTTCCTGTCACTGTTCCTGTTCCTTCCATTGCTACCGACGCTGCCACCGTGTCTGCACGAGATCTTTTGTGGGAGTGACTCCACTTTCTCTCTCTCGCTCGGGACTTCAGCTAAGAGCAGTGGTACCTCGAAAGGCTATCTTTGTCTCCCGTCTTATACCGGAGGCTACAACAGAGGATGTCAAACAACATCTTTGCTCTAGACTTAACGCCTCGCTTAATGATATAATTGTGATCAAATTCATTTTTAGACATAAGCGCAATATCTCCTCCTTTAAAATTCTTCTTCCCGATTCTTTACTATCCAGATCACTCGACCCGTCTATTTGGCCTGAGCATACAATAATGCATGAGTTCCTACATAAAGACTCTATCCAGAGTCCCAACATTACTGGACCTGGTAGTTCAAAAAACTAAATAACCTTTTTATTATTCATTACCAGAACGTACGCAGTCTGTTAGGCAAATTGTGTGAAATACATACGAATAGTGACTTTGACGCTGTCGCTTTAACTGCAACCTGGCTTAACTCCTCCGTCTATGATCATGAAATTTTCGTTCCAAAGTTTATCACATATAGAAGGGACCGTCCATCTTTTGCTGGTGGGGTTCTGATTTCTGTGAAAACGGATTTCTCATCTGAGTTGTTCCCATTCAATAATATCTATGCCATTGAGTTCATTGCAGTCAAAGTATGTGTTGGATCGGTATCGATCTATTTGACTTGCTCTTACATTCCTCCCAAATCTGATGCTGAGGTTTACTCTCATCACCTTTGTCCGATCCAGTTGCGCTGTCAATCCCATGGCACCCAGCCGCATACAGTGTTTTCGGAAAGCTAATTTTGCTGAGCTAAATCTTCACCTCTCGCACATTAACTGGTCTTTTCTACACGTGCTCCCGAACGTTGACGAAACAGTCAAATCGTTCTACGATATTATTAACGATGCCCTTAATATATATGTTCCTGTCATTAAATCTGTGTCATCAAAACCTCATTGGTTCTCCAAGAATTTGTCTTATTTAAAGAATAGAAAAACTAGGCTCTACAAAAAGTATCAGAATACTGGATCTATGATTGTTTTCGCCCAATATTCCTCCGCTCGTTCTCAATTCCTCACTGTTAATAGCTTTGTTATAATCAATACCTTTCCCGATGTAGTAATAATTTTCGTAGTGATCCAAAAAAATTCTATTCGTTCGTTAATTCTATACGTAAGTCCAATGCATTTCCTTCATCCCTCCATTATCAAAACAAATCTGAATCTTCTGCTGCTGGTATTGCAAATTTATTTGCCACCTTCTTTCAATCAACGTACTCGTCACATATCTACCACCCATCTACTCCGTATCCCTACCATTTACCTTATGCCAACAGCATTTTTCTTCCTTTCTTTGAGGAAAGTGATGTTCTAGAAGGTTTGTCAACGATTGACATATCATTCTTGGCGGGTCCAGACAAGGTACCAAGTTGTATTTTAAAACACTGTGCCACTAACCATACAGTATATAGATGTGCCAGTTCATACAACGAAAGGGGCTCAGCTGAGTTTTCTGTCCCAGGTCCCCAGGTCTTCGGCTGTTGGACCTGGGACGTTCGGGTGGCGGACCTGGGACGTTCGGGTCGGGGACCTGGGACGTTCGGCATTTTTTCGACATGTTCGATTCATGACGAGATGCGAAAGCAAGCCGAGAATTGCAAATGTATGTGTGGTACACAGACACGACAAAATATCAATTCTTATTTTCCAAAAGCGTTTTGAGTTGGTTTTGAGTTTCGTTTCCAGTTTACGTAAATGTGTGTGTGCCATGTATTCACATATACTGTGCTTGTGTTTTTTTTTTTGTTTTTTTTTTAATTCATTTATTATCTTAATAGTATGTATGTACAGAGTTAATAATATTGGATCTGGCTTGGCGAGTCGTTCATGTGCGGTACGGCCGTGAAGCATTGCTTCGCACATGCGGGGTCCTCGCCTAGGTTATCCGCTCCCTTCTCTCGCGCTCAACAGCGCGCAGTTTTGTCATGACAGACGCCGCGAAGTTGCTGGCCGCTTCCCAGTGCTCCGGAGACTGGAGCATCAGCGGCACCAGGTTCTGAGCGGTAATGGCACCACCCAGGTCGACTCCAAGAATGCTTCTAGTTTCGGCAAATCTGCCGCACGAGAAAATTACATGCTCGGCATCCTCCGCCCGCACCATGAGCACTCCGCAGACTGTTCGTGCCCAAAACGATGCAAGTATCCGCGAAAGCAACCATGGCCGCTGAGGAGCTGCGCCAGGTGGAAATTGACCTGCCCGTGCCTTCGTTCCACCCACTGCTCAATGGCCGGGATGAGCTGGTGAGTCCACCGTCCCTTAGTGGACGTATCCCAGCGATGCTGCCACTTGGACAAGCTCTGCTGCTTGCATGCCGTGCGCACATATCTCTTCTCCGCGTCGGTGATGCCTCTGCCGTGAGTCTCCCTGTAGTACGTAGCCCGCTCGTCCGCCAGCAGCTCGATGGGAGCCACTCCAGCGATCACGTGGGCTGCCTCGTCGGAGACCGTTCTAAAAGCGCAGATGATCCGTAGCGAGGAGAGGCGGTGCGTGGATACTAATCCTCGGGCGTAGCTCGCCGTTTTGAGGGCATTGGACCAGACCGGCGCCGCATAGAGCATCACCGATCTCGTCACGCTAGTTAAAAGGATTCTCCGCCAGTGTTTTGGTCCACGGGTGTTCAGCAGTCTTGTCAGTGCCGCATTACTGGACGCTGCCTTCGCACTCGTGTAGGCTAGGTGCTCTCGGAAACAGAGCCGTGTGTCGATCATGACCCCCAGATATTTCACCGCTCTCTTGGACGTCACTGTGGTGTCTGCGACTCTGATGCAGGCCGTCTCCACCTTCTTGCGGCTGGACACCAGCACTGCCTCGGTCTTTTGAGGCGCGAGCTCAAGTCCGACTTGTTCCAGCCACTGCTGGATGAGCAAAATCGTCTGGTTGCAGGTCGACTCCGCCAGGGTCAGCTCTTTCGCAACCACCAGTATGGTCACGTCGTCTGCGAAGCCCACCACGTGCACTCCTCGGGGGAGCCTGAGTCGCAAGATGCCGTCGTACATCACATTCCAGAGTAGAGGGCCCAGCACCGAACCCTGGGGGACGCCACCAGTCACCTCGTATTGCTCTGTACCGGTCTGCGTATCGTACAGTAGCAGCCTCCCTTCGAAGTAGCTACGCACCATCCGTAGCAGATAAGCTGGTGTATTGAAGCTCTCGAGGGCCCTCAGAATGCAGCTCCACCTTGCTGTGTTGAACGCATTTCTGATGTCAAGCGTGACCATCAGGCAGTACTCCTTCCCTCCCCCTTTCCACCGCGTGCCGGCGATTGCGGTGGAAGCTATGTCCACCACTCGGTTTATGGCGTCGATGGTCGATTTGGCCTTGCGGAATCCATACTGGTGCGGTGAGAGATCGCCCGCCTCCGTAATGGCTCGTGTTAAGCGGGAGCACATCACCCTCTCGAGCAGCTTACCTGCTGTGTCAATCAGGCAGATTGGCCTGTAGGACGACGCTGGTCCTGGCGGTTTGCCCGGCTTGGGAATAAGCACAAGTTTCTGCTTCTTCCACCTCTCAGGAAAGACTCCTTCTCGAAGGCACTGGTTCAGCAGCGCAGCGAAAATTTCTGGGCGCAAGGGGAGGGCGAGAATCAGGGCTCTATTTGGAATAGAGTCAGGCCCTGGTGCCTTGTTCGGGTTTATGCTCCTGGCTGCGATTCTCACCTCCTCCAGCGTCACTACTTCAAAGGCTGGTTTGAGGTTTCCTGTGGGCTGGGGGTCTCCTCTATGTGGTCCGCCATGCGCGGAAAGAGCTCCTCGACAATGGATCTGACTAGCTCCGGGTCCGATGGGGGTGTCTGCTTTTTGCCGCCCAATTTGTCGGCCACTAGCCGGTATGCCCTTCCCCAGGGGTCGTGCTCAGCAGTGTCGCAGAGCGCCAGGAAGCACTTGCGCTTGCTCTCCTTTATGGCCGTCTTGAGCGCGCGTCTGCAGTCCCTAAAAGCCACCTGCAGTTGCCCGCCTAAAGGGTTTCCGCGTGATCGCTGGCAACGTCGACGTGCATGGTTGCATTCCCGGCGTAGCTGGGCAATACTCTCGTTCCACCAGAACACGGGTCGGTGGTGGCGACCATATTGCCTCCTCTTGGACATAGAGGCGTCGCATGCTGACTCCAGGCCCTTCATGACGTGGTTTGCCATACATTCCGCATTTCCACCCGCCGTAAGGTTCGCCGCCCGCTCTGCGAACAGCGCCGTGTTCATGCTGTCGACGCGGTAGCATTTTCATCTGGGCTCTGCCGGTACTGTGCTACCTCTCCGCTGTCCGATATGGCATATGATTGCCACATGATCGCTCGCCGTGTATGCGCTGCTGATGCTTCAGCTAGTTAGATTGTAGAGCGAGCTGCTGACCAGGGTGAGATCAACTACCGAACCGACTCCTGCTCTAGAGAAGGTGTGCTCCCTTCCCTGGTTAAGAAGAGCGATGTCCAATGGAGCGAAAGTCTTGTCGCAACGCTTCCCCACTCCTCAGCCCATGCGTTGAAGTCGCCTCCAATAGCCACTGGGTGTCGACCTCTGACATCAGCCGCAAGGTTATCGAGGATACCTGCAAACTCGTAGAGGGATAGGCTTGGGGCGAGGTAGACGCTATAGACCCACTTAGCTCCAACTCTCGCACGGCTAATGTCGGTGAACTGCTAATCGCCGCACATCCACAGCGCCGCCTTTTTGGTACAGGTAGCTCTGGCAGGTAGCTGCTTTGTGCCCATCTGCGCCACACCTGAGGCAGCATCCGGTGCGATCCACCGTGCTTTTGCACACGGCTGCAAGATGTCCAAACTTTAGACATCGGTAGCATAGCCTCTGAGATATCCGCTGCCGGAGCCGACAGATCGACCACCCGACTTTGATCTTCCCCGGTGCCAGAAGGGCTTTTGCCTGGGTGGGGGTAAGCACACAAACGCTATTTGCGTTCCAGCATAAGACGGCCTCAGGCTTTTGACCGCTGCAATGTCAACGCAGGGTACGCCGACATTTGCCGCCACCGCTGTTGCGACATCCTCCTTTGTGACCAGGCTGTCAAGATCTCTGATCTCCACACAGAGTTCCTCGGTCACCGCCCTAATGCCGGATTGCATGCCCAGTGCCTCGCCGATGACCTCCTTGAGCTTCGCCGTGTTGCTCTTGCTCGCGCCATCTAGCTCAAGCAGCAGCTCGCCCTTTGCCGTCCTCCGGATCCTGTTTACGTTTTCGCCCACTTCCTGGAGCTTACCGTCCTGGCGCCTGGTGACCATTCGAAGAATGTCGCTATAGCTTAGCTCTCCCTGGGGCTGGATTATGATCGCGTCCGGCCTCGGCTCGCGGGGACGAGGTTCCTTTTTCTTTCTCACCTTGGGGCCCACCTGTTGCCATTTGAGCTGCTTTCTCGCGGCTGGGGTGGCAGCATGGTCCACTGCGCCGGAGGGTGTCATCTCGGCCTCATCCAGCGCTGGCAGCTCAAGCTGAGTCGTCGGTTGCTCCTGCTTGGTGCCTCTTTGCCTCTTTGTAGGCCCGAGGGCCAGCTGGGGAGACTCTCGTTGCCTCTTCGTTCCTGCTGGTGGCGGCTTCACGGATGTTTGGGTGCTCTTGGTGGCGGTCGCAATCTCCCTTAGGTGCAGCTTGTCGAAGTTTTTGAGAACTAGCGCCTGCAAAGCGACGATTCTCAGCGCTAGATCCTTCATGGGGACATCAACGTGGCGCTGGTCGTTCATCCTCTTGACCAAATCGTTCGCGCGCGTGCCTAGGGTTTTTAGGAGCTGCAGTGGGTCAGAATGCGAACGCTCAGCCTCCTTGCCATCGGTACCAAGGTAGAACATGCTCGATCCCGTTGCTTTCGCAGGTGCCGAAGGTGGTGGGGATCTGGCAAGTGCGCTGCGCTTACCAAAGACTGCCTCTTCAGTCATGTTGTCAATCGGGGTGTGTGGTGTGGAAGTCATAATTTGAGGGTTATTTTTTTTTTTTTTTTTTTTGATCAGTTTATTAAGTAAAGAAATATAATAGGAAATAAAATAGAGCCCGAGTTCCTGCGGGAATGCCGCGAAGCTTTGCTTCGAAAGAACGTGTGACGGCGCTTCGACCGGGGTATGCTCGCCGCGCCGGGGTTCACAGAAATTTGTTTGATCTCTGGATGTGGTAGCTGAAAGAAAAAGGCTCTAGGTTCAAGAAGAAGGCGACACGGCGACGGTATAAAGCAGGGATAGTGGGGTTATAGAGGAATCGTACGCTCTAAGAACCACACCATTCAATGCTTACCAAAGCCTCGGGGAGCGAATCCACCCTTGGCAGTCCAAGACAGGAATGGTCGTGATGGCTCTGTTGCGGCTGCTTTTATTGCCAAAAGTCAGCTGTTGGCTCCGGTCGCTGGTACTAACGCGTTGTTATGATCAGCTGCTAGTGTGGCCGTTTGGTTCGGAGGGCTGGGCACACTGTTGGCGCGTAGATTTGAATTTTGTAGTGTGGCCGTGTGGTCCTGATCGCTGGTCACATTGTCGGCGCGAAGATTTAAATTTTGTAGTGTGGCCGTGTGGTCCTGATCGCGGGTCACATTGTCGGCGCGAAGATTTAAATTTTGTAGTGTGGCCGTGTGGTCCTGATCGCGGGTCACATTGTCGGCGCGAAGATTTAAATTTTGTAGTGTGGCCGTGTGGTTCTGATCGCTGGTCACATTTAAAAGTCATGTTGTTTGTTGTTTTTGCTTTTCTTTTTAATTAAATTAGTCTTCATGTTGTTTCTCTTAAGTCTAAGTAATTGAACAGTGGAAATGAAATGAAAAATGAAATAATAACAGTGGAAATGAAATCATAATACTCCGCGGAATGTTGTTGTTTTTGTGACGCTTGGTGCTGGGTCGAACTGGGCGTCACACTCCCCCCTCCCCTTCTAGGGTGGGTCGTCCGGATGTCCCCGCTGCGTTGAACCAGATGCCTAGTCTTACGTCTCCCGATCGGCCGATTTTCACCCAGCATGCCTGGTCTGGTATTTCCTCGCTCCACAGCTTGAATCTTCTTTGGTGGTGGCTTTTCCGGTCGTCGATCGCCCGTTGGACGGTCGCCACTTGATTTGCGCTGAGTTTGCACCCTTGGGGAACCTCCCAGTTGCTGGGTATGGTGGCGGTTGGGCATGTTGTATGGGTCCGTGTTGTCGCCTGGCCGGATGTCTGTGCCTCTGCTGTTCGTGGTGGTTGACCCTGTGACGCAGTGTTTGGTGTTGGATCCGGCCTCCGTACTTCTGCGTTTTGATTCTTGGCTGGCCCTCCGATGTCCAATATGTCGTTGTCTATTTCCTCGAGCTCTACTTGTCGTGCCCAGCTGATCCGCTCAGTGGCCCTTGGTTGAGCCGGCTCGGGTCTGGTGTTGTTGGCCCAGCTTATTCTTTTCTTCCTGGTCCCTTCGGTCCCTGCCGCCTCTAGTGCCATGGTTGCTGGACTGGTCGTGGTTTCGCTGGCTTTCGCTGTTCTTCGTGGTGCCACAACTCTGGTGCCGGACACCCTCATCCTTCCTCCTAGCTGTTGCGGCGCTGGTATGACCTCCACCTTGCGTTGTTTCGCCTTACTTTCTTCCATTTGTTGTTTGAATTTCCGTGCGCTATTATTAAATTTGTCCATGATTCTGCAAAGAAAGAGAGGTGTCGTTATTGTGACTGTTTCTTGCTCTTCTTTGCTTGCGGGTTTTAGATGTGATATGTGCGCTCGACTTTTTTTGTTAGTAGAGGTGTCTTTGACTGTTACTATTACTGGGGACACGAGTTCGAGGACCTTACAAGGACCGTTGTATTTTGGCTCGAGTTTTGCTGTTATTTTGTCGATCTTTTTTGAGAGTGGGTGAGTTCTAACCCATACTATGTCCCCTATCTTTGGTTTCCAGTCTCGTCTTCTTAAGTTGTAGTGTCTCGTCTGTTTTGCTGCTGCTTCCTCCATGTTTTGTCTGGCTAATGCTTCCGCGCTTTGTCGCGCTTCTGCATTTTCTTGTGTCGTTAGTTCTGTGAGCCCTGATCCTAATGTTACCTCGTCAAACAGGTTTCCTGGTAGCCGTAGCTCTCGTCCGAACATTAAATATGCTGGCGTAAATCCTGTTGATTCTGATCGACTGCTGTTGATCGCGAGTGTTACTTCTGGTAAGTGCTCGTCCCATTTATTATGTTTTCCCCCGCGTACTGTGCTATCATGGTTTTCAATGTTCGATTCGCTCTTTCGGTCGGGTTTTCTTGGGGCGTGTATGGTGCCGTGAATTGCTGCTTGATTCCCCATAACTGCATTACCTGTTTGGTTTTTCTGCTTGTGAATTGCACGCCGTTGTCTGATATCAGCTGTTTTGGTGTTCCTCCTCGTGCTAGTATTTTTTCTCGGAACGCTTTTATGAATGTATCGGCGGTTGCTTTCCTCGCTGGTGTCACCTCTATCCATTTCGAAAATTTATCGATGAATACGATGAGTATTGTGTTCCCGTGTGATGTTCTTGGTAGGGGTCCTACGAAATCGACACATATCGTTTCCCACGGGGCATCTGCGATTTTTGTTAGCATTTTTCCCGCCGCTGCTTGTTGCGAGATTTTGAATTTTTGGCAGCTTTCACATTTTCTGATGAACTTTGTTACATCTCTGCTTATCCCTGGCCAAAAATATCGTTGTCGGATCCTTATTTTTGTGCGTCGTATCCCTAGGTGGCCTGCTGTTGGGTTCGTATGGTTTTCCGTTAATACCCTATGCCTTTCTTGTTTTGGCACGCACAGCTTCCATGGTTGGATGTCTTCATCCGTTTGGCTTGGTATGTGTCGGTATAATCGCCCGTGTTTTATAGTGTAGTCTTCTGCTATTTTCGGGTTTGTTTGTATCTGTTTCCACTTTGCTTCGTACCAAGCGCATTCCACCAGCTCTGTGATTCTCACCTCTTCGCGTGGTAAGCGGGATAATCCGTCCGCCACTGCATTGAGCTTCCCCTTCCGATAGCGTATTTCGAATGTGAATGGTTGTAGTCCCAACGCCCATCTTGCTACTCGGCCGGATGGGCTTTCGATGGAATTTAACCATTTCAGGGCTAAGTGGTCCGTTATCACTACGAACTGGTATCCCTCGAGGTACATCCTCATTTTGTGAATTCCCCAGTAGATGGCGAGACATTCTTTCTCTGTAGCGGAATATTTAGTTTCTTCGCTTTTTAGCTTGCGGCTTGCGTATGAGATTACGTGTTCTCCGTCTGCATCCTCCTGTGTTAAAACCGCTCCTAGTCCGCAATCGCTTGCGTCTGTTTGTAGGATAAAAGTTTTTCGGAAATCTGGGCAGGCCAGAATGGGTGCCTCTGTTAAACAGTGTTTCAGATCGTTGAAAGCGCTGTCTTGGGCTTCTCCCCACGTAAATTTCTGTCCTTTCTTCAGTAGTTCTTGTAGTGGCTTCGCTCTCTCGGTGAAGGTCGGTACGAACCTTCGATACCACGATGCTAGCCCCAGAAAACTGTGTAGTTGTTTTAGTGTTGTTGGTGCAACCAGTTCTCTGATGGCTGATACTTTGTCCGGATCTGTGTGTATTCCTTCCTCGCTCACCATGTGTCCCAGGTATTTCAACTTCTGTTGAAAGAAGTGGCATTTCGCTGCGTTGATGCGCAAGTTTGCTCTCCTTAATCGGTTCAGCACTTCCTGAAGCTTCTGCATGTGTTCTGTTTTCGTTCGCCCAATGACGATTATATCGTCTAGGTATGCGAAAGCGAACGGCTCCATGTCTGGTCCTATAACCGAATCTAATGCCCTTTGAAACGTTGCGGGTGCTGTGGTGAGTCCGAACGGCATTACCTTCCATTGGTACAAGCCTCGCCCAGGGGCTGTGAAGGCTGTGTACTGTCGGCTTTGCCTCTCCATCGGAATCTGCCAGTAGCCTGACTTTAGGTCTAGTGTGCTGATGAATTTCGCCTCTCTTAGTTGGTTTAATATGAAGTCCATCCGTGGTACCGGGTATGCGTCTTTCTCGGTTTTTTCGTTTAGTAGTCTGTAGTCGACGCATAGTCTCCAATCCCCTGCTTTTTCTTGACTAAGACTATTGGTGAGCTGTATGGACTTCGTGACGGTTCTATTAGGTCCTGACGTTTCAGCTCGTTTATTTCCCTGTTGATGATCTCCATTTGTGCTGGGTTCCTTGGGTAGTACCTCTGTTTGACCGGCCTATCGTCCTTGAGGAATATCCGATGAGTTGTTATGTTACTTACTCCGCCGAGGTTGTCGAATTTCTGGACCTCTGTTGATATCCATTTTTCGATTTCCTTGTCCGTTGGTTCCGGTTGTGAGTTTCTTGCCCTCTCTTCGTGTCTTTGTTTTTTCTCCCTTCCACTGATCACTACGGTACTTTTTCCGCATGTAATGATGGTTCCTGCGTCCCTTAAGAAGTCCATTCCGAGTAGTGGCGTGTCTGGTAGCCCCTCCATTATTAAAAATGATAATGTCGTTTCCTGGCCCCCTAGCTCTACTCCGGTAAGGAATGTTCGCGTGGTTTTTTGTGTACTTCCATCTGCGAGTCTGATCAGTCTATTTTCTTTTTCTTCCTTCCCGTTGTTCTGTAGTATTTTCGCCGTTTTTTCGTTCAAGATGCTTCTTGTGGCTCCCGTATCTATTACTACCTCCATCCTCTTTCCGCCGATCTTGGCCATTCCCACGAGCTGGTTGTCCTCGTATCTTAAATCTGTGGTGGTCCGCTCTGCGTGTTTTGGGCTCCGGGTGCTTCGCGGGATTGTCCCGGGCCCTGTGCGTTTTCCTGTGGTTTCCTGCAGCAGTCTATCGTTCGTACTCCTTCTTTATTGCATGTCCAACAGTATAACACTGGCTCCCTGGTGCATCCCCTCGATTCGTGTCCTATTTGTCCACATCGGTGACATTTTGTTTGTCTCCATTGTGGCCGTTGCCATGGTGTCTGGTTATTTTGTTGATTATTGGGCACGGTCTTTGATAGGCCTGCCTCTCTCTCTAGTTTCTCGAACTCTTCCGCTGTTATGATGAATTCTGATAGCGTCTGGAATTCCCTTCTCTTCACATAGAGTTTGATTGGTAACCTACAATTCTTGTATGCCATGTCCAGTTTCTCGTTCTCGGTGTACGTCCCGAATCTCATCAATTTTCTCAGGTCTTGAATAAACTCTCGTATTGTCTCCGTTTCTGATTGTTTCCGCTCCGATACTATCTTTATAAGCTCTTCATGGTATTGTGGTGACATGAAGTTCTCCTTCAGCTGGCTTTTCACCTCCTCCCATGTTGTTATGGGGGCGGGTTTCGTGTGCCACCAGTCCAATGCACTCTTCTCCAGTATTACCGGTATTGCAAATACAATGTGGTCTATCTCGATCCCGTATGTTTCTGCTAATTCCTCCATCCTACTGAGAAATTCGAGCAGTTCTCCATTCCCAGTGAATGTGAGGTCCCACTTCTTTATTTTATCTATTATGGCCACTGCTTCTGGTGATCCTTTCCGTATCTGCTTTGGAAACAAAGCATTCTTTTTTGCCGTTTTTGGTTCCCCTTGCGGTTCTTCCATAGCTGGCTTGGCTTGTGTTATTACTTTTGGTGATTGTTTTGGGCTCCTTCCTCTTGTCTGGGTGCTTCCGAGCTGTTCCAGTCTCTCCAGTATTTCCTTACTTAGATCCCTTCTTTCCGTGAACTGAATTAGTTGTTTCCTTAATGTTTCCACTCCTTCAGGCTTCTCCAATCCAAATTCCTCGCAGTAGCTGATCAGTTCTGCTCTTGTCGCCTGGTTGATCCATGCTTTCGCCATCTTGACCATAAATGAGATTTCAATTCTAAGCTACCACAACCTGCTCGGGCGCCACTGTGACGGCGCTTCGACCGGGGTATGCTCGCCGCGCCGGGGTTCACAGAAATTTGTTTGATCTCTGGATGTGGTAGCTGAAAGAAAAAGGCTCTAGGTTCAAGAAGAAGGCGACACGGGTAGGGTAGCAAAAGTAGGTTTTTTTGATGTTTATTTAGCTTAGGCATACAGAGTTGATATATGGCTCAAATGGTTCACTGGATCGTCCTCGATGTCCTCCTTCAGGGTCGTCAGGGCCGCACGTGGCTGCTCGCAGCGTGCAGGTCGTGCCTGGTAGAGATCGGTCGCCGCGGAGGATAATGCGCTCCGAGAGAAGTGATTGATGCGGAGGACAATGCGCTCCGGGAGAAGTGGTCGTTGCGGAGGATAATGCGCTCCGAGGAGAAGTAATCGGTGCGGAGGACAATGCGCTCCGGGAGAAGTGGTCGTTGCGGAGGATAATGCGCTCCGAGGAGAAGTGATCGGTGCGGAGGATAATGCGCTCCGAGGAGAAGTAATCGGTGCGGAGGACAATGCGCTCCGGGAGAAGTGGTCGTTGCGGAGGATAATGCGCTCCGAGGAGAAGTGATCGGTGCGGAGGACAATGCGTTCCGGGAGAAGTAGTCGTTGCGGAGGATAATGCGCTCCGAGGAGAAGTGATCGGTGCGGAGGACAATGCGCTCCGAGGAGAAGGTTGGGGAGACAGAGGAAAATGCGCTCTGAGTAGGGAGGGGAAAGTCAGAGGACAATGCACTCCGAGAATGAATTTGGAGAAAAACAGCAAAGATTACCGGGAAGAGGAATCGTACGCTCTAACACGGTGATCAATGCATTCCAAAGAAATGGACGGTATAAAGCAGGGATAGTGGGGTTATAGAGGAATCGTACGCTCTAAGAACCACACCATTCAATGCTTACCAAAGCCTCGGGGAGCGAATCCACCCTTGGCAGTCCAAGACAGGAATGGTCGTGATGGCTCTGTTGCGGCTGCTTTTATTGCCAAAAGTCAGCTGTTGGCTCCGGTCGCTGGTACTAACGCGTTGTTATGATCAGCTGCTAGTGTGGCCGTTTGGTTCGGAGGGCTGGGCACACTGTTGGCGCGTAGATTTGAATTTTGTAGTGTGGCCGTGTGGTCCTGATCGCTGGTCACATTGTCGGCGCGAAGATTTAAATTTTGTAGTGTGGCCGTGTGGTCCTGATCGCGGGTCACATTGTCGGCGCGAAGATTTAAATTTTGTAGTGTGGCCGTGTGGTCCTGATCGCGGGTCACATTGTCGGCGCGAAGATTTAAATTTTGTAGTGTGGCCGTGTGGTTCTGATCGCTGGTCACATTTAAAAGTCATGTTGTTTGTTGTTTTTGCTTTTCTTTTTTAATTAAATTAGTCTTCATGTTGTTTCTCTTATGTCTAAGTAATTGAACAGTGGAAATGAAATGAAAAATGAAATAATAACAGTGGAAATGAAATCATAATACTCCGCGGAATGTTGTTGTTTTTGTGACGCTTGGTGCTGGGTCGAACTGGGCGTCACAAACGGGCGGGTCACCTTGGACCCCTCCTTCTATGCCGTTTCGACTCCGCTCCAGCTCTCTCAGCTTCCGCATAACATCTGACGCAAACCCGCATACCATTGACCAGTACTGTTCGCTCGCAACCATCCTGTTGATCAGGTTTTCGGCGTTCAGCGTGTCACCGCCAATGCCGCTACGCTGTTCTGCAAACCTTGAGCAGCTGAAAAGGATGTGCTCAGCGGTTTCTTCGACGCCACACGTCGGGCATTTATCGTCGCTATCGTGCCCGAAACGATGGAGATAGCTCCTAAAACAGCCGTGTCCACTTAGTAGCTGGGTTAGCCAAAAATTTACCTCTCCATGCTTTCGGTTTACCCACGTAGCGATGTCCGGTATAAGACGGAATGTCCATCTGCCCTTCGTTGAGATGGCCCATCGTTCCTGCCATCTGTTTAAGCTCCTTTCCCTCGCTGCCGACTTTATTTGTCTCCTTAGTGCTGGTGATCGATTTTGTGGTGCTGCGTCGAGCTCTGAGGAGATTTCCTTTGCTTCCTCTGCGAGGTCCGCCACTGGGAGCATTCCTGCTATGACCAAGGCCGCGTCATCCGAGATTGTTCGGAAGCCGCAGCAGACCCGCAGAGCTCCCAGTCGGTGAGTTGCGTCTAACCCTCTCCTGTAGGACTTCGTCCTCGCCGCCTCTGCCCAGATTGGTGCTGCATACAGCATTACCGATTTAAGGACAGACTGCAGAAGAAGTCGGCGGCCTTGCTTGGGTCCCCTCACGTTCAGCATCATGCGAGAAAGTGCTCTTCCTAGGTCGGCTGCCTTTTTGCAGACTGCCTGGAGGTGCTCGCGGAATGAGAGACGAGTGTCCAGCATTACTCCGAGATATCGGATTGCTCTTGATGATCGGGGACAGGTCACCTGCCTCTACGACAGCTTCCTGGAGCTTCCTGCAAATGCATCGCTCCAGCGCTTTGCCCACTGTGTCCATCAGGCAGATGGGCCTATAGGATGTTGGTTCTTCCGGAGGCTTGTGGGGTTTTGGCAACAGGACAAGCTTCTGCTGCTTCCATGGCTTTGGGAAGACTCCTTCGCGTAGGCACATGTTGAAGACATGCGCGAAAGCCGATGGATGCGCTGTCATAGCCAGCTTCACTGCGGTATCGGGGATACCATCTGGGCCTGGCGCCTTGCCGGTCGGGGTTTCTGCTGCCACTTCCAAAATCTGGCTTGCCGTTATGTCGGTCCATCCGATGTGGCGATACGGTGCTCGTGCCGGGCTGACAGCTGGGGCGACGGTGGGAAATAGGCATTCGACGATTTCTTTCATCCTGGCAGGGTCGGCCGCGGTGAAAGGCTTTGCCGCGTTTAGCTTTTTTACTACGACTTTGTATGCGAGACCCCTGGGGTCATTTTGCGCAGAGTCACAGAGTTCAAGGAAGCAGTTCCTCTTGCTTTCTCTGATGGACCTTTTGAGGACTCGGCGTTTCGCGGCGTATTCCTGGGACCTCGTATGGAAGGCCGGCGTTCCCTTAGCGCGTGTTTGGCGCCTCCTAGCCCGGATGCATTCGCTGCGGGCTTCGGCGATCTCCGTGGTCCACCAGAATAGCAGCGCCTCTGTCCTGATCGCTCTACGATCCTGCATCTTGTCCACCCGATCTTGAGTTTTCCAGCCTCTAAAAGCCGCTTTGCCAGCGGGTCCGCAAGCCCGACGACAGCCACCTGGGAACCTCCATATCCCGGTCGTAAAGCCCTAATGCATTCTGCTTCCACTTGGTGGTCCACCTGAGCAGACAGTGCCATAGCGACCTCCTCTTTGGTGGCAAGGTCATCGATGTCGCGGATCTCGATGAAAGTTTCGCTTACCAGCGCCCTGACGCCTGCCAGCGTACCAAGGACTTGGCCTATCTCCTCCTTCAACTGGGCAGTATTCTCCTTCTGAGCGCCATTTAGCTCGAGCAGGAGCTCTCCCTTTGCTGTGCGCCGGACTCTGTCAACATTTTTTCCAACTTCCTTCAGCTTCCCGTCGTCTCTCCTCGGCACCATCCTTAGGATGTCGGAGTAGGAAAGGTCACCTTTTGTGGCAATTATGATTGCGTCGTGCCTTTGTCGCCTGGGTGGATGGGTCGTTGTCGCTTTGGGTCTCTGTTCTGGCTCTTCAGACGCGTTGAATGGTCGGCGTTTGGGCCTACGGGTCGCGGTGGACCATGCATCTCCATGCGGGGCTTCCGAGATTAGTGACGATGACACCGTCAGCTTGCATGGGATCGGGGATGTCTGCTGGTCCATCGTCTCTGGTTTGTGGTTCTCCAGTTTCTGCTCCTGGATTCTCACGCAGATGTCCGAGTGCAACTCCTTCAGGTTGGTTAGGGTGTCTTTTATCTGGTTCCCGTGACGCGTTGCCGGCCTCTTCTCGAGCGTTACGGATACTAATCCGTCTATGATCTCGCCCATTTCGGTCAACAGCGCTTGGAGACTTTTAGTGACCTTCTTTCTTTTGGTCTTTGCTTCTATGCTTTCAGGGCTACTCTCTAGATCTCTGCCTCTTTTGGGCGTATCGCCGTCCCTCATCGGGGCGCTCGGGAGCGCAGCTCCTGTAGGAGACCTCGCGATCTTGGCTCTTTGAGCGAACGCCTGGAGGTCGTCCGAGTCAGCCAGAAGGGCTAAGTTCGACCCTCCCAGCATTGTACCTTCAGATGAGGAGGAGCGGCTTCTGGGATCCCTCGGCGGCCAGAGGTTTCCCTGCGGCGATCCTCGGTGGAAGTTATACCGCTTCGGTTCGGTAACCAGAGCCCCGTTGATTGGCGCCGCCTGGGCGGAGGGGTTGGCTGGCGGCCGGTTCCTTGGCCTTTGCCTTTTTTCCTCCCAGATAGCCGGTCTTTCTGCTTTGCAGGTGCTTGTGGACAGTAAATTGAATTTATTTGAAATTAACTAACTTGAGTTAGTGAGCAATCGGTAATCGGTCGCTGTCAGAAGCTCGCTGATCTGGGACCTGAAAACCCTTTACAACCCTTCAGCCGATCAGCTGGTTCGTGGCCTGCACTGTCCAGCCCTCGATCAGCTGTGCTGCCTCGAGTGGAAACAAGAATTTACTTGCCGAAAAAAAAATAGAGAAAAGTGAAAAAGGCGGGAGCCGCCAGGCGCTGAGTGGAAGTGCCTGAGCGCACTCAGGGTGGTCCCCTGCCTCCCCTTGCCCTGTGGATGTCCGAGGAGCAGTCTGGATCTGGAGCCGTTCCCTGTGTGTGGCTTTGCTATCCCGGGTGAGCTTGCAGTGTTTAGGTACGCCTGCGCTAATTTTTTGTGTTTTTTCGAAAGTATATTCCGTGATTTGGAGCTGAATCTGCAGAGCCGCTCTGTGGCGCGTCCGCACTCGAAAATATCGCGTAACAGAGTCCATAATTTGAGGGTCTCAACTCGGGTTCGTTGTTCCTGGTCGCAGTGCGTAGTCACCATCGCGATCCCATGGGTGCCTTTCCGTGGAGTGAGGTCCATGCGAGGGTTGACCCTGGGCCTTATGAGCACCAGGGTTCAGAGCCAGATCGGTGCAAATTGGGATATAAATCAACCAATCCTACGCATCCACCTAAATGGAACCACCAGCAAGCGTTTCCCGAGGCCTGCCAAGGTTTTAACGAGACGGGGGCAGTGAGGACATTAGCCTACGAGCCATTTCAGCAGCGGTTCAGACGCCTAGTCAGGTCGCAGAATGCCATCACCGTCAGCCCAGAGTCCAATGCACGTAGGGGGGGTTCCAGTGGGTCGTACGTAACACCTTACTGGTCTCGGTGTTACGGGTAGGATGTGTCTACCGTTGCGCTATCGTCCATCAGCGACTGCGGCCATAATTGGTCCGCCATACTAGGCTCATTTGGGGCGTCCCGCGTCGGCTGGGCGTTTCTTCCTGGCTTCTGAAGATGGGGGTTATACCGCCCCTTCTCGGTCGCCAGGGCCCCGTTTGCTGGTGTGCCGCCAAAGCGGTGGGGTTGGCATGAGGTCAGGTCCGCGACCTGTTTAGTAGCCGCTGACCCCAATGCGCCTTTGTGGATAGTTACGTCCATAGTATCTCCTAGTCCCAAAAGCTGCACTCGGATATTAAGGGGTCGTTGCCTACTTTTAGGGTGGATGATAAGGCGCCCTCTGTCGGAGGCTGAATGCTGTACTCTGTCGGTGGTTAGCGTCCAGTACCTTCCAGTACTACCTGACAGCGCCATCTGCCGGTGTACAAATCGCTGTGTAGATACTAAACTTAGTATCGCAGATAGTGCTGGAGCCCTGGCTAGCAGCTGGTATTCCGCATTTGCTAGGAAGAAAAAGAAAGCGAACGTGGAACGTGCCAACGTGCTCACCTTGCCATAATAGCCACGTTTACAATACCCTAATCGAGTTGGCTTTCAAGGGGCTGTTTTGCGCATACGCACCGTGCTGGCAACACATCTGCCAGGCACGGCAACTTCGTCGCCCTCCATATTGAGTCGGAGAGAGGAGAAAAAACTCACTCTCCCCGGGAGCTTCGTTCGTGCGGCCAAAAGTGTGCACTTGAGTGGGATTTCGCGCTGCGTTCTCCAAGACCGAAATCCCTGCGAATCCTGCTCGGCGGCCTGCAACCTGAGTTACGTGGATCAGGCAGGGAACAGGGGAGCGCCATCATTGGGTACGTATGTGTGCTTTAACTCTGCCCTTCCATGGGCCTGATTTCTGTCTCTGAGTTGAAGCCATCGACTTCACTCAATGACTGCCGCCGTGGCCGTGGCGACAAAACGGCAATAAAAACGACCAGAACGCGAAATGGAGGCGGCTTCGGCGTGGGAGTCGACCGTCCACGCAGCCAGAGCGGCATCGCGACCGACCAGTCCGCAATGCACCCTCGGTTGACTCCAATGAGCCCCGAGACGTGGTGCAAAAACAGGAGCGACGGGGCGCGCGACCGTCCTGAATAAGCCACTACAACTCAAAAATACTGTGCTTGTGTGTGGGCTCTAAAATGTTTGGCTGCTTGAACAGAATTTCGCTTTTTCGTTTTGTTTTGAGGGGCTGATGTAGCGAACTGAGCTGACCTGCCGCAACATAAATGAGGAATGGGCAGAGTGGGTGGGGGTGGGAAATAAATACAATATATAAAAATAAAATATGTTAATTTTTTGACTTATTTTATATTGCACACTTACATATACATATCCCTGTTTTAGAAATGTATATACACAATAAAATGTGCATGTACATAAATATTGTGCAAATGACTCGGCTTTCGACTTTGCAAATTTGTCAATAAATTCCTTTTTTCCGAAAACTTTTCTATGTATATATATTTTTTTTCTTTTGTGCATAATTATGTCGATTTTTTAACTTATATGAATTATTTATCATATACATACAGTAGGCACACATATTATTCAGACACCCTTGTCACTCTAGTTTAAACCCCTATAACTCGGCGTACGGTTAAGTTAAACAGAAAAAGTTAATTTTATATCAAAGATCAATAAATCTACTATCCGTTCACAAAAAAATATTTACATTTTCTACTATGGTATCCTTATAAAAATTAACTAAAGCAAAAAAGCCACTATGCTTCCTCCGCCATTCCTTACAGTTGGTATCCGATTTTTCTTTTTGATGGCTTATTTTACTTTTCGCAAGACTTTTGGAGGAACACAAAGCCAAATTCATTTTTGGAGTATGTGATTTAACGTGTGAATCCAAATAGGACATATTTTGGATTGATGGACCTTGCGAAAAGTAAAATAAGCCATCAAAAAGAAAAATCGGATACCAACTGTAAGGCATGGCGGAGGAAGCATAGTGGTTTGTGGGTGTGTAGGTGCAGCTGGAGCTGTACGAATGATTTTCATTGATGGCAAAATTAACAAGGATATGTACAATGATAGTTTGAGTGACAAATTGCATCCATGTGCCATTAAATTTGGGCATATTCCAAAGGCAATCTTGTACCAGCCAAAAAAATTCCGAAAAAATGCATCTTTATTTGATCAAATCTTGATCATTTCCCACTGCAACCAGCTGAAAACTCAGCTCCTGTTACCTGACTTAAGTTCCATGAAGCATGTTTGCAGAAATTTTGAAAAAAGGATACGGAAACCCAAAATTTCATCGAAAGAATCCTTAAAAATGGATCTGCTTGTTTAGTGGGTCAATATTAATGCATAGGTCACCAAAAACTTTGGGGAAAAGGTGTTCCGAGGACTTATAGACATCACTAAGAATGAATGTAGCAAAAAAAAAATTCTATTTTATTTTTTAGCTGTAATAACACTACTCGACAAAAGCGAACTTTTTTTTTCCTCAAGGATCCCAACCGACCTTTTCTGATAGATATGGGGCTGTAAAATTTTTTAAAGAATTATGGTATTTTTTCTATGGCAGAACTTTTTTTTGAAGAATTTTTGAAGTCTGTTATTTTTCTTAAAGCTTTTTTCAGAGGTAGCGCTGGTTTTTTGGCACATGGATGCAATTTGTCACTCAAACTATCATTGTACATATCGTTGTTAATTTTGCCATCAATGAAAATCATTCGTACAGCTCCAGCTGCACCTACACACCCACAAACCACTATGCTTCCTCCGCCATGCCTTACAGTTGGTATCCGATTTTTCTTTTTGATGGCTTATTTTACTTTTCGCAAGGTCCATCAATCCAAAATATGTCCTATTTGGATTCACACGTTAAATCACATACTCCAAAAATGAATTTGGCTTTGTGTTCCTCCAAAAGTCTTGCGAAAAGTAAAATAAGCCATCAAAAAGAAAAATCGGATACCAACTGTAAGGCATGGCGGAGGAAGCATAGTGGCTTTTTTGCTTTAGTTAATTTTTATAAGGATACCATAGTAGAAAATGTAAATATTTTTTTGTGAACGGGTAGTAGATTTATTGATCTTTGATATAAAATTAACTTTTTCTGTTTAACTTAACCGTACGCCGAGTTATAGGGGTTTAAACTAGAGTGACAAGGGTGTCCGAATAATATGTGTGCCTACTGTATGTATATGATAAATAATTGATATAAGTTAAAAAATCGACATAATTATGCACAAAAGAAAGAAATATATATACATAGAAAAGTTTTCGGAAAAAAGGAATTTATTGACAAATTTTCAAAGTCCAAAGCCATTTGCACAATATTTATGTACATGCACATTTTATTGTGTATATACATTTCTAAAACAGGGTGAAAAATTAGAATAGTTTTTCTAATAAAGATTGTGGTGGCGTAAAGATTTATTTAAAGGCGGGGACGATAATAATTGACGTGCGCTCGATCGACTTCAATTTCAACGATTATATTCTAAAAATTCATTACATTTCGTTCTAAGCCTAGCTAACCTACGGTGGCAAAGCGGGGCGAATTCGCCTTGAGCGAAAGAGCGAGCTTTATTGCGCTCCCGCCTTGCCCTAACCTACTTACACTAGACTTCAAAAAAATTCAAAAATAATCTTAACATAAAACATTGACCAAGACGACGACATGACGAAACACCGGCCTCGTTGAAGGCCTGAGCGGCTTCAACACATTGGTAGCGGCGCCAACTTGTGGATGGCCCGCCGAAAAATGCCCCCATCGCTCCTCCTAAGGTCGACGACCCTGACCATGCCGTCCTCCCCGGCGTGCGTGGCGATCACTCTCCCGAGGAGCAAGTTGCATCGCCGCAAGCAGCTGAGACCCTCCTGGTCCGGAGTCCGCAGTGCTGGGGGGGCGATGAGCGACCCGCCTGTCAGCAGGTGCCCGGGCGTGAGTGCCTCGCCGTCGCTGGGGTCCTGGCTGAGGGCTCCCAGCGGCCTGGAGTTCAGGACGGCCTCGATCCCGACGAGGACTGTGGCGAGCTCTTCGGCGGTCAAGAGCGCGCTGCCTACGGCCCGTAGGAATAGGCTCTTCGCAGACTTCACACCTGCGTCCCAAAGTCCTCCCATGTGCGGCGCTCGAGGCGGTATGAACGCAAATTCGCATCCGTTTTTTGACGCGAATTCGCGAACTGCGTCCGTCCCGTCCTCGAGCGCCTTCTGCAGAGCGCTGAGGTGGCGGCTCGCTCCGACGAAATTCGTCCCGTTGTCGCAATGGACGATCTGGGGATATCCTCGGCGCCCAACGAACCTTTGGAAAGCCAATAAAAAAGAGTCAGTGGTCAAGTCGGATACAAGTTCTAAGTGAACCGCTTTGGACGCAAAACAAACAAAAAGCGCGATATAGGACTTGTATGGGGGCCTTCCTCGAATTTTCAATGTCGTCGAGACAGGTCCACAAAAATCAACGCCGCAAATTGAAAATGGGCGGAAAGCACGGAGCCGGTCTGCGGGTAAATTTCCCATCAGTTGCGTCAGCAGTCGAGGCTTGCATTTAAAGCAGCGGATACACGATCGAACTGTCTGACTGCAGACCTCCTGAGGATGCTCACAAAATTGATATGGTGCAGATGACGAACATAGCTCCGCACGAATTGCGAACGCTTCGTCAAAAGCAACGGAAACTTGGCATCGTATGATATAGGAGCTTTAGCTAGTCGCCCCCCTACTCTCAACAACGAAAAAGTTCACCAAGTACCAGTGTCTTCATGGATGAAAGGGTTCCATCGCTGAAGACTAGGACCAACTCTAGATCCTTTCCGAACTTTCTCGATTTCCTCACGATACTCGTGATGAAATCCTCACGATACTTCAACAATTTTGCGAAAGGCTTCATCATACTCGGTCGGTGAAACCGTTTTTTCAAACGTTATGCTCGGGTTCTTACATTTTTTTTTAAAGCGGAACATATAACAAAACACTCTAAGCAGCTTGAGGTGTGACGAGAATCCCTCGATGACATCTACCAAATCCGAAATTTCTACCGCAGCGGTCAGCCCGACCGCGTTCTTCCTCTTCTCCAGCTCGACATCTTCTGTAGGCTCGATATGAGGGTTTTTTGGCCAGGTCTCTTCTTCATCCTTCAAAAATGATGGTCCTTCAAACCAGATTGACTGGACGATTTCTTTGACGTCACAACCTCTTGACACAATATCTGCAGGGTTCTGTTTTGTAGGGACATGCCGCCACGTAGCTTCATCTGACCACTCCTGAATCTCAGCCACCCTATTCGAAACGAACGTCGACAACGAAGATGGATGCGACCGAATCCAGTGAAGAGTTACTTCAGAGTCTGACCAATAAACAGCTCGTTCGATAGGGACCTTTAATAGGGGCTTGATTCTGTGACAGAGATCCGCGAGAAGGTGAGCGGCACATAACTCAAGCCGTGGGAGCGTTTTGGTCTTGAGCGGCGCTATTTGGACTTTGAAGTCAACAATGATATTTGGAAACCTTCTGCAGTTCTGCTACGGACATAGATGCACGCTCCTTAAGCTCTTATGGAGGCGTCAGCGAAGGCATGTATCTGGATCGGTGACATCGGATCGGAATACACAAACCGCGGTATGGCGGTCGTGTCAATAACTTTACTGCAATTATGAAGCACCCAGGTGCGACTCAGCAGCGATTTGTACTACGGATCATTGTTTTGGCACAGCTTGTATTTGAGTTTGCTGCTGTTTCCTGGATCAACGAAGGCAAACTTTTGCGCAATTCTGGTCAATTCATATTTTTAGATGTCCAACTAGAACTCCTTGATCATTATATCATTAGAAATGCGCAGCTCTCCGACGCCATTAGATGATATACAACCCCACACCATGACTGAGATACTGCCAAATTTGACGGTTGGCACAATGTTTTTGGCCTGGAGTGCTGTGTTTGGCTTCCGCCAAACTTTTCCTGGTCCTTCATTATAATATATCATTATCTTTGTCTAGTCACAAAAAATGATATCGTTCCAAAATTCCGGCGAATTGCTAGAATTTAATATGGCAAAATTCAAGCGCTTTTCAATGTTAGCAAAGGATAGCAATGGCTTCTTCCTTGTCACTTATGATGAGTACTTGTGTCGATTCAGTACTTTTTTTATTTTCTCATGGCATATGGTCTTATTGCAAAGTTATTTAATGTCATTCGTCAATTCTCTGAGGCTTTTTTACGGTGTAATTTCAATTGTTTTTAAAACTTCTGCACAGTCCCGCCGAGAAAGATTTGGTGGTCTGCCGTCAGAGATCGGTAATTCCAGCCTTTTTTTCTTGTCCGGACGGTTAATTATATTATATATTGTTCTAAGTCTAATTTTTTAAGTTTCAGCAAACTCTTTTGCTATTTTTGTATTTTTAAAACGATAATAAACTAATTAAATCAAATAACCTTCAGTGCGTTTGCCAGGCATTGCAAAAATCATGAATAAAAAAAAACGTGACTTGAACCAAAGAAACTTTTAGCAGGAATGAGACCAAGAAAGACTAGAAAAGAGCCCGCGATCGGTCGTTTTCGAATTTTCTGACCCGCTAGTTTTTCTGTGGTATTCTTTCAAGCAGTGTTTGCATTTTGCAAACAATTATTAGACAGCGTCAAAAGTGCCATTTTTTGGTTTTCTTCGTTTCTTTTACGTTTTTCTTGGAATTTCGTAATTTTTTTTTGTCATACCTATAGCTTATACATATATATAATATAATTAATAAACAAAATTTTCCCAAATAATGCCTGTATTTATATTTTTAATGCTAAAGTTGAAATTGTCTGACTTATTTCATTTTGCAAACAATTAGTTGACATACTGTACATACGCATATATTCGGTCAATAGGTGACACACGAATCGCGGTCTATATATGCATCTCGCTTACAGCTTTCTTTCGCTATCGTTCTCTTCATCTATGCTGCTCTCTCGCAATCTTTCTCTCTATCTATCGCTCGTACTCGGCTCAGCAGCAGCCCGAGCTTCTATCGCTTATTTTGCTCTCTCTCCCTCGCTTGCATTAGGGCACGGACAATTCGGCCCGCCTGCCTTGCCACGTTCTGTTATTGATCATCAGAACAGTCGGTCTTTATACCTTTAGCAATAAGCGTACTGCCGCTACTAAACATTAATAAAATGATATTGTAATAAACCTTCTCGGCTCTTCTCTTAAAATTATGCCCTAAATAAATAGCTATTAAAAACGCTTAATAGCTCAACAGGTACATTTCAACTAGAAACCTCACCTTTGATACATTGTTCAAAAATCCAAAAAGCAACTGTGTTGACTACCATTCCAGGTATCGCAGTAAAATCTTTAATAAATGAACATTCTATTCTAGGCAGAGTTATTAATATTTAAAAATTAAATTCTAGAATGGAAAGGCAGGAGATGAAAACGAATTACTAGGAAGAATTGTGGTTGCTAATATAAGCTTGTCTTCTAATCGGAATACATTAAAAAACCACATGGACTGGCTAACGATCTGCGCTAAAGTTTGCACTCTTAGAGCAGAGTTCGATAAGTCCTATAAATGCTTAACGCAGAACAGACCTACTCAAAATAGTACGGTCATTAAACATACAACCAACCTATATGAAATATATAATGAGATCAGAGAGCTTTTCCTAACAAACAAAAAAGACTTGTCGATATACATTAGTTTCAAGCTACAGACGTTTTCAAACGTCTAAGGGAACAATTGGTTATCGTTAAAGAAAAGCTCAATTTAGACATACACATACCAACACTTCTCAACACAGCAGCAACATATATACCTGATGTAGAATCGGTATCAAGGCCAATAAGTCCCAGGCCCCCGAATATAAAAAATTTTAGCATATTATCGGAAGACGATTCTCGATCAAAACGATCGAACCTTGCGGTAAACGACGACACCTCGTCGACTAGCGCAGCTTTACGAGTTACGAGCTACTTACACTAGACTTCAAAACAATTCAAAAATAATCTTAACATAAAACATTGACCAAGACGACGACATGACGAAACACAGGGATATGTATATGTAAGTGTGCAATATAAAATAAGTCAAAAAATTAACATATTTTATTTTTATATATTTTATTTATTTCCCACCCCCACCCACTCTGCCCATTCCTCATTTATGTTGCGGCAGGTCAGCTCAGTTTGCTACATCAGCCCCTCAAAACAAAACGAAAAAGCGAAATTCTGTTCAAGCAGCCAAACATTTTAGAGCCCACACACAAGCACAGTATGTGTGAATACATGGCACACACACATTTACGTAAACTGGAAACGAAACTCAAAACCAACTCAAAACGCTTTTGGAAAATAAGAATTGATATTTTGTCGTGTCTGTGTACCACACATACATTTTCAATTCTCGGCTTGCTTTCGCATCTCGTCATGAATCGAACATGTCGAAAAAATGCCGAACGTCCCAGGTCCGCCACCCGAACGTCCCAGGTCCAACAGCCGAAGACCTGGGGACCTAGGACAGAAAACTCAGCTGCGCCCCTTTCGTTGTATGAACTGGCACATCTATATACTGTATGGTTAGTGACTGTGCCCAGTCCTTATGCAAACCGTTGACATATCTTTTCAACCTATCATTGGAACGGTCTTGTCTTCCAGTGATTTGGAACGAATCCTATATCATTCCGCTTCACAAAAAGGGTTCAAGATATCACATTGAGAACTAACGAGGTATTGCTAAGCTTTCCGCGATTCCAAAGCTGCTTGAGTTCCTTATTACCAGGCAATTGCAACACCTATGTAGTAGTCTGATATCTCCATCGCAACACGGTTTTTTTAAACATCGATCTACATTGACAAACCTTCTCGAGTTCTCTTCTGCAATTAACCGAGGATTTCAAAGCTCACTGCAAACAGACGTAATTTTCACGGATTTTAGAAAGGCTTTCGACTCTGTGAACCATTCTTTGCTCATTCACAAGCTTTCTTTAATTGGGTTTCCCACTAATCTTCTAAACTGGATTTCGTCTTATTTTTCTAACCGCACACAACGTGTTTTGTTTACTAATGTGTTGTCAAAAGTCGTTAATGTTACATCAGGAGTGCCACAAGGTAGTCATTTATTTTGTATTTATGAAACTTATGACTTTTTACCGTCGCGCTCCACACTTTGTCTCGTACGCTCTAACCGCACACAACGTGTTTTGTTTACTAATGTGTTGTCAAATGTCGTTAATGTTACATCAGGAGTGCCACAAGGTAGTCATTTATTTTGTATTTATGAAACTTATGACTTTTTACCGTCGCGCTCCACACTTTTTCTCGTACGCTCTAGGAATTCATCCCCTCGAACGAATTTCGAGTTCAAATGACCTTGGAGTTCTTTTCGATCATAGACTGTGTTTTAATAGCCATATAGCTGCAACTGTAAACAAAGCTAAGGGTGTTCTAGCGTTTATAAAGCGTTGGTCCAAGGAGTTTGATGACCCGTATGTCACCAAAACATTGTACGTCTCCTTGGTTCGTCCGATTCTGGAATATTGTTCTTGTGTGTGGAGTCCACAGTACAAGCAACAGTCCATTCTCGAGTCGGTACAAAAACAATTTTTGCCTTACGTAATTTTAACTGGGACTTGGATAGAATCTTGCCACCGTATCAATCGAGGCTACAACTTTTATACCTCCCTTCATTGCGCCATCGCAGAATCTGTAACGGCGTTATGTTTGTACACAAGCTCCTAGTAGGACTTGTTGGCTCAGAAGCTCTTCTTGGCCAGCTTGACTTTTCTGTTCCCCTAAGACCTACCCGCACCTTTCGTCTGTTTCGTTTACCCTTCTGTAGGTCTATTTTCGAATCTTATGCTCTAATTATAATAATCTTTATCATACCTTATCCCCTGAATTATCCCTTAAAATTACAGCCAGTAAGATATACCTGTTCTTACAGTCCTCTAATTTTTAATTATTTCCTATATGCCCTTTTGTTCTTCTCCTTTAATTTTAATCTTAATTTATGTTAGCAGATAGTTGTGTCCGGGGTGTCCCGGGGTGCCGCTTATAAATGCTCTTGCTGGAGCATTGCAAACTACGGCCCTAATAACAATATTTATAGGTCTGCCACAAAAGGTGAGGTCGCCATTCTTTAATTCTTTAAATTCTAAACAAAATTTTGATAAAAACTGCTCACAGCTACATTTTGAAAATTGTTGACTCTAACTAATACGGGTCCGATGATCCTATTGGGCTTTGAGGTGGCTCAGAGGGGGCCTAGCTGAGGCCACCGGACGGGTCGCAGGTTGCGGATAGCGAACGGCCTACCCTAGTGGGTAGGTCAGCTGCGAATAAGCGGGCATCTTAAAGAGTATCAACTAAGTTGGCTCTGAGGGAGAGTACCGAAATAAGCAGTCCCGGACAGCCAGCGGGTGTTCGCGACGCACTGACGATGCTCTTGTGGTGCCGCCTCTCATTAAGTAGCTCACACAATCCCATCCCTACACAACACCTACCCACATCCCAGCCCCAACATTCACCTCACACCGGGCCGGACTAAGGTGTCACTCGACCCGTGCCAAGAGTCAGCCTGGCTGGGGGCCCGGTATAAAAACTAGCCCAGTCGTGAACGGAGAGCTCAGGGACTTGGCAGCCCCCTGTTCTAATTATGCCTTACCCGGGTAACGCAGAGCTCTGCCGGGGTGGACCGTTCCCTTTCTCTGCAGCTCGTGGGAAATATATGGACAACTTCAATAACACAAACAACAACAAAAACAAAAACGAGAGAGGCACTCCCCAAATGCCTACAGGGAGAAATCCCAAGCGAGAGAAGGCAACGGCCCAAAGGCCTGGCCAAATCCGCTCGGACGCAGGAAAGACCTGCACGGTGAAGGACGCGGGTATGAATCCGGGTGGGTCCCATCCCAAACCTGGGATGGGTGGAAAGCCAACACCCAAAACTGATACCATGGTAGGGCAGCTAAGCAATATTGCGGCTGCTCAACCTTCCGGTGAAGCGGCGGGTGATGGCTTTCTATCAACCAGCGTCCAAACCGAAAAATTCAGCTATGCCGAAAAGAGGAGTGCTGGGCACATACTCCGTCGGCAGAACGCCAGCCAGGAAGTCAGTCCAACAGCAGAATGGCTGAAGAAAGTGAAATGGGCCTCGGTGGTGTTGCCCAACTTCAGTGTGGAGCCACAGAAGGTGGCCGCACAACCGAAGAGGCAGCGCTCTCAAGAGACGCCCGGACCTGTCGCGAAGCGATCTAGGGTTATACCGAATGTATCCTTCGCGCAGATTGCCAAGGAGCGGACGCTGATAGGCGTTCTCAACAAAGGCAGCGCGGAGGGGAAAATACCCAGAAGCCAGTGGAAGTGGGTGGAAGCGGCACTGGCCGACTGCTGCTTCGAGCTTCTCGAGAAGGATCCTGGGTCACCCCCAGTCTGCAAAGACATGGGATGGTTCCAGCGGAGCATCAAAGTGGTAGCCTGCGAGGATGAGCGCTCCGTAAAGCTATATAAAGCTGCGGTGGCGCAAATCGGTGAGGTCTACACCGGGGCGAAGCTCATCGCTGTGGACTGGAGCGAGGTGCCCAGTAGACCAAGGGCCCGTATATGGGTACCGGCCACTTTCAAGGAGCCCGAGCGGATCCTCACGATGTTGCAGAGATGCAACCCCACACTGCCAACCTCAGATTGGAAGGTGGTCAAAGTGGAGGCATCAAAGGGCCCCACAAATCAGGCGGTGGTTGTGCTGAACAAGGAATCGCTAGCCCCGATCGAGGCAGCCAGGGGAGAGCTCAACTTCGGGTTCAGCTCGGTGACCATGAAGGTCTACAAGTCGGATGCAGCGGCCGAGGCGCGTTCTGTCAACAACCCAGTTGAGCAGGACGTTGCCTCGGAGATCGAGGCACCCGAAGTAGACCTGGAGCCGGAGCCGGCCCTGGAGAGCTACTCCTCGGAGACGGAGCTGATGCTGGATTTTGAGGCGTTGTGTCGGGACGAGATCCTCGACGACTCTGACGCCGACATAAAAGTGGTGGAGAATGACTCTAATGAAGTCTCTGAGGCTTCTGCAGATAAATCTCCACCACTGTAAAGCAGCATCCGCTGCCCTGATACTCCGCTTAGTCGCAAGCATAGCAAGCATAGCATAGTCGCATAGCCCTAATCCAAGAGCCCTGGGTGGTAGGAGGCAGGGTCTGTGGATTAGCGACGAAGGACTACAAGCTGATTGTAGCCCAAACTGAAGGTAAAATTAGAACCTGCATATTAGCAAGAAAGCACCTAAATATCTTTCTATCAATGGGGGAGCTCGGATACAAATGTAAGGGGTGAGTCACTTTTCAGCTTCATCCTAAACTCCAACCTCATTATTGGTTATCGGGGTAATGACCCCACTTTCATCATAAAAAACCGTCAAGAGGTTATTAACCTCACTCTATTGTCTCACAAACTGTCAATTTCCGTCAATTTCACGGAAGCCTGCAACAAGGCCTTCATGGCAGCTTGCCCCTCAACCAAACCAAGAGGGAAAAAGAGACCCCCCTGGTGGTCTAAACATATAGATACCCTCCGGAAAGACTGCAGGACTCTCTTTAACAGAGCCAAAAGCAGCAGCGAGGAAGCGCATTGGGAAAATTACAAAAGTAAGCTAACCCTATACAAAAAAGAAACAAGGAGAGCAAAAAGGGCCTCTTGGCAAAAATTTTGCGCCGAAATTGAGGACACGTCAGAAGCCGCAAGGCTACGCAAGATCCTGTCAAAAACATCCCCCTCGGTGGGATACCTCAAGAGAACGGATGGTACGTGGACAAACTCTAGTGAGGACTCCCTACACATTCTACTCGATACTCACTTTCCTGGGTGTACGACCATCGAGCCGGCAGACACCCCAAGTGAAGGCCCGGAAACCTCGATGGGGCACATCCTCACAAAACGGAATATTAGCTGGGCAGTAAACAGCTTTAAATCCTACAAATCGCCTGGCCCGAACCAAGTCATTCCGGCTCAGTTACAAAAAGCCGGGGACATGGTCATTAACTGGCTGCAAAGTATCTTCAGGAAGATACTGACAGTGGGAAAAATCCCCCGCGCTTGGCTAAAGGCTAAAATAGTCTTTATCCCCAAGGCAGGGAAACCCTCACACACAACCCCAAAAGACTTCAGACCAATAAGTCTATCGTCCTTTCTTCTCAAAACCTTTGAGAGACTAGTCGGGCTGCAGCTGAGGACAACTATAAATCCTCAGTGGCTGTCAGGCGCTCAACATGCCTACCGAAAAGGAAAATCCGCGGAAACGGCACTCCATGAAGTAATCTCGGCGGTAGAGAAATCTCTACACGTCAAAGAATACCCCTTAATCTCTTTCCTAGACATTGAGGGAGCTTTTAACAACGTCATACCAGGAGCCATCACAGAGGCCCTGACTGACCTGGGAGTGGATCGTCACTTGGTGATGCTCATAGATCAATTGCTCACATGCAGGACAGTGACATCATCAATGGGATCGTCCACTCAGTCAAGGTATGTCAACAGAGGCACCCCGCAGGGTGGTGTCCTGTCTCCCCTTCTATGGAACATAGCAGTCAACAAGATTCGGTGTGACCTGGAAGGGGAGGGCTGCAAGGTGGTAGCATACGCGGACGACGTTGCCATTATCTTCTCGGGAAAATTCCCTCAAACACTCTGCGATCTAATGACCGCGAAGCTCGCGCGACTGTCAGAATGGACAAAGTCGCGTGGACTGGGAGTTAATCCCTCCAAAACGGAACTTGTGTTGTTTACAACCAAATACAAAATCCCGTCCCTCAACCCCCAATACTAAACGGATGCAGGCTCTCCTTCAGCGACAGTGCCAGTTACTTAGGGTTGGTAATTGATAAAAAGCTTAGCTGGAACCTGAGCATCAAAGACAGAGTGAAGAAGGCTACGATAGCCCTCTACACTTGCAAGAAGGCCATTGGGCTAAAATGGGGCATGAACCCAAAAATAGTCCAATGGATCTACCTAGCAATAGTAAGACCGATACTGCTCTACGGAGCAGTGTGGTGGCCAGCCCTATCGAAGGGGACCATCACGAAACAACTAAGCAAGGTGCAGCGTACTGCAGCCCTATGCATCAGTGGAGCTCTGAGCACAACACCAACGGATTCGCTAAATGCTATACTATGCCTGCAGAGCCTTGACCTTGCAGGTAAGGAGCAGGCAGAAATGGCAGCAATCCGTCTTAGAGACTCTGACCAATGGGTGTCACATCACACCGGTCATGCGTCCATCCTAAAGGGAAACAAAATCGTCCCCACAAAAACGGACTACTGCGTTCCGAGGGAGTATACAGATACCCCCTTTGAAACAATCATCCCTCACAGAAACAACTGGCTTGAGGGACCACCTGGTCCAAAGGGAGCCATTCGAATCTTTACTGATGGCTCAAAGCTGGACAACAAGGTCGGAGGAGGAATCTACTCCGAACAGCTGAACATAAGTCACTCCTTCAGGCTCCCGGATCACTGCAGTGTCTTCCAAGCGGAAGTCATGGCGATCAAGGAAGCTTTGAGCTGTCTGCAGGAACTAACCCCTGCGGCAACTCACATAAATATCTATAGTGATAGCCAAGCTGCGATCAAATCGCTGAATGCGATAACAACAAGCTCGGCTACCGTGGCAAACTGTCGCAAATCTCTTCATGAGATGGCTTATCAGTTCGTCATCAGCCTAATATGGGTCCCGGGCCACCAGAACATTGAAGGCAACTGCATAGCAGACGAGCTGGCCAAAGCTGGAACAACAATCCCCCTTCTCAATGATAAGGAGGATATTCGTATGCCAATGGCCACCTGCAAGCTCAAAATAAAAGAACATTTTAAGCGACTAATAAATGACAGATGGCAAACTGTGCCACTATGTCGCATAACTCGGCAAACATGGCCTAGCATTAATAGGAAGCGCACCGATGAGCTCTGCAAGCTCAGTAGGAGTAGGTGCAGCTCAGTCATACGCTCCCTTACGGGACACTGGCTAATAGGCACACATGCAAACAGGCTGGGTGCCCCATATAACGACTTCTGTCGAAGCTGTAGAGATGAGGACGAGGAGGAGACTGTGGAACACCTGTTCTGCTCCTGCCCGGCTCTCAGTAGAAGGAGACTTCAATACTTGGGCACTCCTTTTCTAACTGACATTTCGGACATGTCTACAATTAGTCCCAGACGGATCGCAGGCTTCATAAGGGCATCCGGATGGGATAATGGATAACATAGGCTCTCACGAGGGAGAATGGGAGCGAAACATGCGGAAACATGCGGAAACATGGGCCGAAACCGGCCTAGGTGTGTCGGGTCTCTGACAACCCCGACGGCCGCCTCAACCTAACCTAACCTAACTAATACGGGCCATAGGTGTGTCCTTGAACTTCTGAATAATGGAAGTCCGTCAATATTTATATCAATATTTAGCTCTTCCATTATTTGATTATTCTGAAAATGGCGTTGAAGCTGCCAAGCTAGACCAATGGGAAGATAAGATCCTCCACCAACTAACTGAATGTCGCATCTGTTTTGGCGGTTTGCTTTGTAAAACAGACAAACATCTATATTTTCTTCTTTTAAAATACCTACTAAGTCGAGTGCACATTCACGCGTTGACTTTGTTTTATAAACCACTGTCTTAGTTTGTCATTTAATGACGATTTATTTGGTTGAATTTCCTCATAAACTAATTTTTCCTGTTCTATCTGTATTCCAGTTTCTTCTAAATCTTTTTCTACCCAAGCAGACGCGCGGAGAAGAAATGCATTTTGCTTGTGTACTTTTTTGTCTCTTGCATTCCACGAGTACAGGTACAGTAAAGTATCACGAATAATTTACCATTTTGGTGCGAATTGCATGTAGTAGCATAAGTAAAAACTAACTGAGTTGTACGGTTATTTGTTGACTTCGAAAACAAAGCGAGGGAGGCTTCGTTTCTGTTTTGACTAGTCGCCGTTTTGATTTGTTGGATTTGTTTCCGTCCCGAATAGCAGAATACATCTTAAAAACAATGAAAACTCGATATGTGTAAGGAATATTTAATCATTTCAATAGATGCTGATTTGTTTATTACACGTCAAACCTTTGTTGTCCAATCCTGTCAAATAGTGTAACAACTATTTTTGTTTTGTTTTGGAGCTTATGGCCTGATTGCTGAGACCTTTAAGCGACAACTTTATTTTTTTCTGAAGATGATGTGTGCGTTCAGAAATTTATTTTTTGTAAAATGTCTACAAAGTTCAGGTACTGTTATATTTGTTTGTTGTAGACATTAGTTTTCGAAAATTATTTATTAATTATTTAATTTTTAATTCCCGAAAATAATACCTAAGATTTATTGTACAGTAAAAACATAAAATCATCGAAAAGGAACGGAATTTAGGGAATAAAAAATCAGTTTGGTGGTTTTATGGGAGTCAACATTTTAATAACAATGCCGCGTCCTAGAAGATCTAATCATTCCCAGCGAAGCCGTAATGCAATTAGGCAACGGAATATCGCGAGTCAATTATATGATGGAGAACGAGAAATTGCACGAGAACAGCGCCGCGTTAGTATGGAGCAAAGAAGGGCCTTAATTCGTGTTTCTCAAACACAAGAGCAAAGAGAGGCAGCCCGTGAAACGGCTAGGTTAGAAACGCGAAATCGTCGAGCTTATCGTACAGATGAACAGAGGAATAATCTTCGAAGTGCAAGAACAAATGGTTCAAGTATTGATTTGAATCGAGCAGCGTTTCTGTATGATTGCACCATCGACTACAGCTTGCATTGTGTAGTTTGCATTGTGGAACATTGAAGTTTGCTGGTGAAACGCCTGGTTAGTGCTGCCTTAGTGGTAAAGTGAAATTGCCATTATTGGTCCCGCCACCAGAGCCATTGAGCTCCCTGCTTTATGGCGAAACACTAGAATCACGACATTTTCTAGCGAACACTCAAAAATACAATGTCTGTTTCCAAATGACTTCATTTGGGGCGGAAATTATCGAAGAACACGGATATAATCCGACATTTAAGGTAATTTACGTTAAAAACTTTATTTTCTATCATTGTAAAAAAAATCTGGAATGTAGTTTGTTAGATTTCTGTATTTGTCTTTGAAATAAAAATGGCATGTTATTATTTGAAAAAAAAAAGTGTTTGTAAAAAAAGTGTTTGTAAATCTAACTATAACTATGGTTTTGACTTTACAGATTCAAGGCCAGATTTGCCATCGCATTGGATCATTGCAACCTATAGAAGATGCACAGCATAAATTCTTGCAAATATACTTCATGGGCAATATGGAAGAACAATTGACCGGCGTCAAGGGATCAACACAGCTACGAAAAGAGCAATTCTCCAAGATCTGCAGCAAATGCTTCATGAACATCATGCATTGGTCAGACTGTTCAAGACTGCTTTAGAGCGCATGCCAAGTGATGACTATAAAGTTGTGATCAGAGCAGATAGAAGACCAGCTGGAACTCATGAACGGACATTTAATGCTCCAACAATCGATAAAGTGGCAATCCTGATTGTTGGTGAAAACTTGGAAACACGTGATATTGTACTTACACGACGCAATACTGGGCAACTACAAAGAATATATGAAACACACCGTTCATATGACGCGTTACAATACCCGCTGATGTTTTGGCAAGGAGACGATGGATATCACTTTAATATCAAAATGATTAATCCATTGAATGGTAAGATCAATATTATTGTTTTCATTTTAACTTGATATATATTTTATTCTGTTTGCTTTTAGTACTCAAAAAAAGTTGTAATTTCTAATTTAGTAGAGAGTAGCTGTAAGAGTCGTTAACCTATACGGGTTCTAAAATACAATTTTTACTGCATTTGTTTCAGGTGAGGAAATTACCAAGAAGGTTAATTCGATGAATTATTACGCATATCGTTTGATGATTCGTGAAAATTCTGACAATTATTTGTTGCGATTTCGTCGACTGTTTCAACAATATTGCGTTGACATGTACGCTAAAATCGAAACGGAGCGCCTGACTTTCATTCGGTTGAATCAAGCTAAATTGCGTTCGGAAGAGTATATCCATTTACGCGATGCAATTAGCACAGAAGGAGATTCAGAAAATGTTGGTCGGTTGACTATTTTACCGGCGACATACATAGGTAGCCCGCGTCATTTGCATGAATATGCGCAAGATGCAATGACATATGTTCGTCATTATGGTCGGCCAGATCTATTCATTACATTTACATGTAATCCGAAATGGATAGAAATTATTCAATTGCTGCTTCCCGGACAAACATCAAGTGATCGACACGACATCACCGCACGTGTTTTCAGGCAAAAAATTCGGTCACTAATGAATTACATTGTTAAGCAACACGTCTTTGGGAATACTCGATGCTGGATGTACTCAATCGAATGGAAAAAACGAGGCCTACCGCATGCTCACATTCTGGTTAGTCGAAAGAATTCGGCCAGATCAAATAGATGACATCATATGTGCGGAGATTCCTGCTCCTGAAACCGATCCAGACCTACATGATGTTGTATTCAGGAATATGATTCATGGACCGTGTGGACTATTAACCGACAATCACTGTGCATGGTCGACGGCAAGTGTTCCAAACGGTATCCACGAAAATTGACGGCAGATACCATTACAGGCAACGATGGTTATCAATTCTATCGGCGTCGATCACCCGATGATAATGGTAGAACCATCAAAACTAAAGTGAAAGGAAACGATTTCGTAGTTGACAACAGTTGGATTGTTCCATATTCGCCACTTCTTTCCAAAACATTCAAAGCACATTGTAATGTTGAGTATTGCAATTCGGTCAAGTCAATTAAATACATTTGCAAATATGTCACGAAATGGAACGACATGGCGGTTTTTGGTATCCAAACATCCAATACCAACGATGAAATCACGCGCTATCAAGTTGGTAGATATGTGAACTGCAATGAAGCAATTTGGCGTATATTTTCATACCCTATTCACGAACGTCATCCCACTGTTTTACATTTGGGGGCGCATCTAGAGAACGGTCAGAGAGTATATTTCACAGCTTCGAATGCTGCTCATCGTGCCGAAACACCTCCAGCGACAACACTGACCAGTTTCTTTGCGATTTGTCAAAGCGATCCGTTTGCACGAACTTAGCTTTACTCAGAAATGCTACGTTATTACACTTGGAACGCTACATCGAAGAAATTTCAACGTCGGAAGCAAGGCGATGCAGTTCCTGGTCATCCAGATATGCGTTCTACTGATGCTCTTGGTCGTATTTACACAGTTCTATTTTGCAATTTCGTATCATCAAAAGACGAGCTTATCAACAAAGTATTCCCGGATATCATTGCTAACCACAAAAATACTAAATGGTTAAGTAAGCGAGACCTCAATTTTATAATTCATAATCAAATCGTAGGTACTCTGTATTCATTCAAATCTATCGACTGTGTAACAAACGAAGAAGAAGCCACTAATTATCCAACTGAATTTTTAAACTCCTTGGATGTGCCTGGTTTACCACCGCACAATTTCAAACTTAAAGTTGGCTCGGTAGTCATCATGCTTAGAAATTTAAACCAACCAAAACTGTGTAATGGAACGCGTTTGGTGATAAGAAAACTGATGAGCAATGTTATTCACGCGTCGATACTTAAAGGAAAATTTAAGATGAGGAAGTTCTTATTCAAAGGAATCCGATGATCCCAACGGATATGCCCTTTGAGTTTAAACGAATTCAATTCCCGATTCGTCTTGCCTTCGCCATGACGATCAACAAATCACAGCGCCAATCCTTGACTATTTGTGGCCTCAATTTAGAAAATGCATATTTTTCTCATGGTCCATTGTACGTGGCATGCTCACGTGTCGGCAAACCATCCGCTTTATTTGTTCTTGCGCCTGACCAAAAAACAAAGAATGTCGTTTACCACAAACTGCTTGAATGAAAATCCTATTAATGAATTAATCCGGATTTTTTTTTTTTTCCCAATCTGCACTACATAGTTTTCAATCATTTTTTTCTGACATGAGTTCGAAGTACTTAATTATTATTTTTTATTTTTATTCTCATTCTGTATGTATGTTTTCACAATCATTCATCATAATAAAATACTTTTTTGTTTCTTGTTTTACGTTCATCAAAGCCTAAATTAGTTCAGCTAAAAAGTAACACGACATTCATTGACATTAGGCGGTACGAAGTTCGTCGGTTCAGCTAGTTATTATATATATTATACTATTATTATATTATATTATTATTATAATTAATGCACAGACAAAAAACAGAATTGAAAAACCGTAGCAGTGGTAGTTGGAGTTGAAGGAATAATATGGCGGTGTCGAAAAGAAAGAAGCGACACGGAAAACGGATGGCACAGAAAGAAGAAATAAGTACATATATAAGAATATATATATGTACCTATGTATATCGCGGAACTCGGACTTTGCGGAAATTGGAAACACAAATCGCGAATGGAAGGGATTTGTGGCACACGAAAGTCGTACATATCTTAGGATCCTCTCGTGGTGATGTCGAAGCGCCGAAGCTTGAAGGCTGGATTCCTTATAGGGAAGACGACGGGGAAAATCCGGCTCGAAGGACCAATGTTTGAGCGAAGAGGCGTCTCAGGGTGTCCCACAGATAGTCCCAAGATAAAGGCGGTAGAGTCCAAGTTTTTCAATGTGGTTTTATTCGGTATAAGTATATGTACTTAGTATCGGATGGTCAAAAGCTTTTAGAATTGCGGATTGCGTGCAAAAAGGGGCCGTGTTTGCGAGGGCGCACGGGGGGATGCTCTAGCGTATGCGGCGGGGCACAGCTTGGTGCTGGAATGCTCGGTTGTGGGGAGGCTCGCCGTGTTGGAACGGGAAACTAATAAATCGCTTCTGTAATGGTGCTTGGTTTTTCCGTTTATTCTGAATTTAACTAGATCTTTGCCCGCCCTGCTACCGCGTGGTGTTTGTTTTGATGATCGGGCGCATGGACATGCTTTGCATAACATCCTCCCTTAATATATTGCAACAAGAAGGGGGCGGGGAGGCTCCCGTTATGCCGTGCTGCATGTACCGGAGAGGGTGCATCCGAACACCGTGTCCTTGGTACTGGGGGCAGATGTCTACCCCAAGAGCTGAGCAGGTTCAAGAAATTGACAAGCCAAACTTTTTTCGGTTTGAATATGGAGCATGTGATGGAGAAATATAAAATTGTGAAGGCTTCCATCATTAATGCAATGACCCACAAGATAATTTCCCTCAAGATGGACATTGCTTCAAGGAACAGCAGAGGCATCTTGGGAGTAAATGCTCAGTATTACGAAGACAATTCCATTAAAGTGGTCACACTTGGAATAATCGAGCTGAACAAGAAGCATACCGGCGCCAATCTCAGTGCTGAAATTGAAAGCATCCTTGAGGATTTCAGCTTGACGAAAAGTCAAATATATTCCGTCACATAGGACAACGGTCGAATTATCATAAAGTCCATTGAGATCCTAAACGAAGACTCCGATGATAGCGCCGATGATGACGAAGAAGAATTGGAGACTCAGGTAAATGTTTGTTCCATGGCATCGGTGAAGTGTGCTGCTCACACACTTCAGCTTGCAGTTAATGATTTCCTTAAAACTGGTGCAAGTGATGCTCTTTTTCAGAAGGCTCGCAAGCTGTTTAAAGCTCTGCGGACACCAACCTATAGGTATGTAAAGGTTAAAGATTTCCAGTTTCCTCTACGAGGAACGCTAACGTAATTGTTATTTTTTTTTAGGCTTTTAATTTCAAATGAAGGCTTGCGTCAGCCCCTTCTTGACTTTCCTACAAGGTGAAACTCGACTTTCACGATGCTTGAACGCCTTTTCTTGTTCCAAACTTTCAAAGATATTAACGAGCTGGTCGAAGCGTTACAGCCAATTTATATTGCCACACAAAAGCTGCAGATGGAGCAGCTATATCTGGTCGAATTCTATAAGCTGTGGTTAGAGCTTACGTTAAAAATCAAAGCCATGAAGAACTCCCATAGTGCAGCCCTACAAGAGGCAATTGGGAGAAAAGAAGAGGCTTTAACGTCGAACGAATTGGTTACTTCAGCCATCTATTTGGATCCCAGAATGCGAAGGGTTTTGTTTAAAAATCCATTAAAAATAATACTAGCGAAGAACCATTTGACTAAACTTTACAGGCAAATAAATGGAATTGCAAAAAAAGGAAATAACTTAAAGAATGTAGAATGCAATTTTTTTTGTAATTATTTTAATCTATGTTTACACTTATAATTAATAAGATAAAATGGCGCCCAACGTGGGGCCCGATTCGGCTGGCCAAATTCCGGCTTGCCCATAAGCACATAGAATACAGGAACAAAGTCTATAACAGCTACAAGACTTTAACAGCTTCCTTTCGCTATTGCTATGTTAACGCTACGAAATAGCAGGTGCGCAGGTAAAAAAAATCTGGAATGTAGTTTGTTAGATTTCTGTATTTGTCTTTGAAATAAAAATGGCATGTTATTATTTGAAAAAAAGTGTTTGAAAAAAAGTGTTTGTAAATCTAACTATAACTATGGTTTTGACTTTACAGATTCAAGGCCAGATTTGCCATCGCATTGGATCATTGCAACCTATAGAAGATGCACAGCATAAATTCTTGCAAATATACTTCATGGGCAATATGGAAGAACAATTGACCGGCGTCAAGGGATCAACACAGCTACGAAAAGAGCAATTCTCCAAGATCTGCAGCAAATGCTTCATGAACATCATGCATTGGTCAGACTGTTCAAGACTGCTTTAGAGCGCATGCCAAGTGATGACTATAAAGTTGTGATCAGAGCAGATAGAAGACCAGCTGGAACTCATGAACGGACATTTAATGCTCCAACAATCGATAAAGTGGCAATCCTGATTGTTGGTGAAAACTTGGAAACACGTGATATTGTACTTACACGACGCAATACTGGGCAACTACAAAGAATATATGAAACACACCGTTCATATGACGCGTTACAATACCCGCTGATGTTTTGGCAAGGAGACGATGGATATCACTTTAATATCAAAATGATTAATCCATTGAATGGTAAGATCAATATTATTGTTTTCATTTTAACTTGATATATATTTTATTCTGTTTGCTTTTAGTACTCAAAAAAAGTTGTAATTTCTAATTTAGTAGAGAGTAGCTGTAAGAGTCGTTAACCTATACGGGTTCTAAAATACAATTTTTACTGCATTTGTTTCAGGTGAGGAAATTACCAAGAAGGTTAATTCGATGAATTATTACGCATATCGTTTGATGATTCGTGAAAATTCTGACAATTATTTGTTGCGATTTCGTCGACTGTTTCAACAATATTGCGTTGACATGTACGCTAAAATCGAAACGGAGCGCCTGACTTTCATTCGGTTGAATCAAGCTAAATTGCGTTCGGAAGAGTATATCCATTTACGCGATGCAATTAGCACAGAAGGAGATTCAGAAAATGTTGGTCGGTTGACTATTTTACCGGCGACATACATAGGTAGCCCGCGTCATTTGCATGAATATGCGCAAGATGCAATGACATATGACATATGTCATTATGGTCGGCCAGATCTATTCATTACATTTACATGTAATCCGAAATGGATAGAAATTATTCAATTGCTGCTTCCCGGACAAACATCAAGTGATCGACACGACATCACCGCACGTGTTTTCAGGCAAAAAATTCGGTCACTAATGAATTACATTGTTAAGCAACACGTCTTTGGGAATACTCGATGCTGGATGTACTCAATCGAATGGAAAAAACGAGGCCTACCGCATGCTCACATTCTGGTTAGTCGAAAGAATTCGGCCAGATCAAATAGATGACATCATATGTGCGGAGATTCCTGCTCCTGAAACCGATCCAGACCTACATGATGTTGTATTCACGAATATGATTCATGGACCGTGTGGACTATTAACCGACAATCACTGTGCATGGTCGACGGCAAGTGTTCCAAACGGTATCCACGAAAATTGACGGCAGATACCATTACAGGCAACGATGGTTATCAATTCTATCGGCGTCGATCACCCGATGATAATGGTAGAACCATCAAAACTAAAGTGAAAGGAAACGATTTCGTAGTTGACAACAGTTGGATTGTTCCATATTCGCCACTTCTTTCCAAAACATTCAAAGCACATTGTAATGTTGAGTATTGCAATTCGGTCAAGTCAATTAAATACATTTGCAAATATGTCACGAAATGGAACGACATGGCGGTTTTTGGTATCCAAACATCCAATACCAACGATGAAATCACGCGCTATCAAGTTGGTAGATATGTGAACTGCAATGAAGCAATTTGGCGTATATTTTCATACCCTATTCACGAACGTCATCCCACTGTTTTACATTTGGGGGCGCATCTAGAGAACGGTCAGAGAGTATATTTCACAGCTTCGAATGCTGCTCATCGTGCCGAAACACCTCCAGCGACAACACTGACCAGTTTCTTTGCGATTTGTCAAAGCGATCCGTTTGCACGAACTTAGCTTTACTCAGAAATGCTACGTTATTACACTTGGAACGCTACATCGAAGAAATTTCAACGTCGGAAGCAAGGCGATGCAGTTCCTGGTCATCCAGATATGCGTTCTACTGATGCTCTTGGTCGTATTTACACAGTTCTATTTTGCAATTTCGTATCATCAAAAGACGAGCTTATCAACAAAGTATTCCCGGATATCATTGCTAACCACAAAAATACTAAATGGTTAAGTAAGCGAGACCTCAATTTTATAATTCATAATCAAATCGTAGGTACTCTGTATTCATTCAAATCTATCGACTGTGTAACAAACGAAGAAGAAGCCACTAATTATCCAACTGAATTTTTAAACTCCTTGGATGTGCCTGGTTTACCACCGCACAATTTCAAACTTAAAGTTGGCTCGGTAGTCATCATGCTTAGAAATTTAAACCAACCAAAACTGTGTAATGGAACGCGTTTGGTGATAAGAAAACTGATGAGCAATGTTATTCACGCGTCGATACTTAAAGGAAAATTTAAGATGAGGAAGTTCTTATTCAAAGGAATCCGATGATCCCAACGGATATGCCCTTTGAGTTTAAACGAATTCAATTCCCGATTCGTCTTGCCTTCGCCATGACGATCAACAAATCACAGCGCCAATCCTTGACTATTTGTGGCCTCAATTTAGAAAATGCATATTTTTCTCATGGTCCATTGTACGTGGCATGCTCACGTGTCGGCAAACCATCCGCTTTATTTGTTCTTGCGCCTGACCAAAAAACAAAGAATGTCGTTTACCACAAACTGCTTGAATGAAAATCCTATTAATGAATTAATCCGAATTTTTTTTTTTTTTCCCCAATCTGCACTACATAGTTTTCAATCATTTTTTTCTGACATGAGTTCGAAGTACTTAATTATTATTTTTTATTTTTATTCTCATTCTGTATGTATGTTTTCACAATCATTCATCATAATAAAATACTTTTTTGTTTCTTGTTTTACGTTCATCAAAGCCTAAATTAGTTCAGCTAAAAAGTAACACGACATTCATTGACATTAGGCGGTACGAAGTTCGTCGGTTCAGCTAGTTATTATATATATTATACTATTATTATATTATATTATTATTATAATTAATGCACAGACAAAAAACAGAATTGAAAAACCGTAGCAGTGGTAGTTGGAGTTGAAGGAATAATATGGCGGTGTCGAAAAGAAAGAAGCGACACGGAAAACGGATGGCACAGAAAGAAGAAATAAGTACATATATAAGAATATATATATGTACCTATGTATATCGCGGAACTCGGACTTTGCGGAAATTGGAAACACAAATCGCGAATGGAAGGGATTTGTGGCACACGAAAGTCGTACATATCTTAGGATCCTCTCGTGGTGATGTTGAAGCGCCGAAGCTTGAAGGCTGGATTCCTTATAGGGAAGACGACGGGGAAAATCCGGCTCGAAGGACCAATGTTTGAGCGAAGAGGCGTCTCAGGGTGTCCCACAGATAGTCCCAAGATAAAGGCGGTAGAGTCCAAGTTTTTCAATGTGGTTTTATTCGGTATAAGTATATGTACTTCAGTAAATCGGATCGCGTGCAAAAAGGCCGTTTTGCATAGAGTGTAGAAGTGCAAAGAAGTTTAAGTCGAAGTCAGCTGCCGGCGGCTGTCGGCAGCGGGGGCGGGTGCGTGAGCGCGGTCTGACCTCGCGACAGCGCGTCACCGGGGGGAAAAATGCTCATAAGCGTGATAGCGAGAGCGAGGGCAACAGCTTGCGTAGCTGGAATGCTAACGGTTCGTGGGGGGAGGCTCGCCAGTAAGTTGGAACGGGAAATCTAATAAATCGCTGTTTCGATGAAAGTAAATGGTGCGCTTGCGTCTGATTTCTTTCCGTTTATTCTTGACACTCATTTTATTCTAAGCTATAAGATCTTTCTCTAGCCGGGCGCGCAGGCCGCTGCTCAACTCAGAGCTTTCGGGTGAAGGTGAGTTTTAGTTTGATGAGATGATCGGGCGCATGGTACATGCTTTTCGGCATGAACATCCTCCCCCCCTTGCAATATAATTGCAACAAGAAGGGGGCGCAACAGGAACGGGGGAGGACATTCGTCGCTCCGTTATGCCGTGCTGCATGTACCGGAGAGGGTGCATCCGAACACCGTGTCCTTGGTACTGGGGGCAGATGTCTACCCCAAGAGCTGAGCAGGTTCAAGAAATTGACAAGCCAAACTTTTTTCGGTTTGAATATGGAGCATGTGATGGAGAAATATAAAATTGTGAAGGCTTCCATCATTAATGCAATGACCCACAAGATAATTTCCCTCAAGATGGACATTGCTTCAAGTAACAGCAGAGGCATCTTGGGAGTAAATGCTCAGTATTACGAAGACAATTCCATTAAAGTGGTCACACTTGGAATAATCGAGCTGAACAAGAAGCATACCGGCGCCAATCTCAGTGCTGAAATTGAAAGCATCCTTGAGGATTTCAGCTTGACGAAAAGTCAAATATATTCCGTCACATAGGACAACGGTCGTAATATCATAAAGTCCATTGAGATCCTAAACGAAGACTCCGATGATAGCGCCGATGATGACGAAGAAGAATTGGAGACTCAGGTAAATGTTTGTTCCATGGCATCGGTGAAGTGTGCTGCTCACACACTTCAGCTTGCAGTTAATGATTTCCTTAAAACTGGTGCAAGTGATGCTCTTTTTCAGAAGGCTCGCAAGCTGTTTAAAGCTCTGCGGACACCAACCTATAGGTATGTAAAGGTTAAAGATTTCCAGTTTCCTCTACGAGGAACGCTAACGTAATTGTTATTTTTTTTTAGGCTTTTAATTTCAAATGAAGGCTTGCGTCAGCCCCTTCTTGACTTTCCTACAAGGTGAAACTCGACTTTCACGATGCTTGAACGCCTTTTCTTGTTCCAAACTTTCAAAGATATTAACGAGCTGGTCGAAGCGTTACAGCCAATTTATATTGCCACACAAAAGCTGCAGATGGAGCAGCTATATCTGGTCGAAAGCCATGAAGAACTCCCATAGTGCAGCCCTACAAGTTCAGCACTGAGAGTGCAGTTTAAGGACGGCAGAACCGATCTGGAAATTCGTACAGCGTTATCGCAGCGAAAACAGAAAGGGAATGAAAACTTTGATGCTTTCTATGAAGCCATCATTTCAATAGCCGATAAACTGGTGCAACCCCTGACGGAACCAGCACTGTTGGAAATCCTAAGAGCTAATTTGGCGGCGGATATTCAGCACGAAATTTTGCATGTGGCGATCATGTCGGTGGCGCAGCTACGGCATGTAGTTCGCACTCGCGAACGTTTTATGCAGTCGTTGACTAAGCCGGTTACGCCAAGTCATCGGCCTGATCCTTCTTTTCGACCACGAATAAGATCAGCCATAGATCAGGATGATGACGAAGAACAAGATGAAATGTCCGAAGACCTAGATATTGCTGCTGTATCTCTCTTATGTTGGAACTGTGGAGTGCATAGTCACCGGTACCAGGAGTGTGTAGCAGAACGCAAGGTCTTTTGTTACGGCTGTGGTCGACCAGAAACTTACAAGCCATCGTGTAATCGATGTAAGAAGAAGAGGCCCAGAAGGCCTTTGAGTTGCTGAAAACAAAAATGTGCGAAGCTCCAGTTTTGCACAGTCCCGACTTTAAAGTGCCGTTTGCGATGAACGGGAGGGGTGCTCATGCAAACGGATACTGCTGGCAACGAAGTTCCCATTGCATTCATGTCACGGAAGCTAAACCAATGTCAGCGTAGCTATTCCGTAACGGAAAAAGAATGTCTGGCAGCCGTGATGTGTGTGAAGAAGTTTAGGCCATACATAGAAGGACAGGAGTTTTCCATAATCACAGACCATGCGTCCTTGAAGTGGCTTATGTCCCAAGCGGACCTAAGCTCCAGGTTAGCCAGATGGGCACTGAAGCTTCAGGGTTTCTCCTTTAAAATCTTCCATCGAAAGGGATCGCCGAACATTGTTCCGGATGCCCTGTCTCGGGTCTTCACTGAAGATCTGTCAACTATTCAATTTGATATCGTTATTGATTTACGATCCCCTCAATTCCAATCAGCTGACTATCAAGACATGATGTCTAAAATTCGGGCTAACCAAATGCGATTGCCTGACGTGAAGATAGTCGACAACCTTATTTATCGGCGAGCTGAGCATGCCACGGGAGAACAAATTGCCGACGATCTATGTTGGAAATTGTGGATCCCAAAAGGATTAGTACAGGAGGTGCTAAAGCAGGCTCATGAACACCCATTAGCAGCTCATAGTGGGATAAACAAGACTCGTTATTATTATTGGCCAAATCTCGTGACGGATGTGAAAGAGTTTATAGGCAGCTGTGACATTTGCAAAGGTAGCAAGCATCCAAACCACACTTTGAGACCGCCAATGGGGAAGTCAGGTGAATCACACAGGTTCTTCCAGAAGCTCTATGTGGACTTTTTAGGGCCGTACCCTCGCAGTAAGTCCGGAAACATAGGCATATTCGTAGTTTTAGATCATTTTTCGAAGTTTCCGTTTTTGAAAACGGTCAAGAAATTTACGGCGGAGGCCATTACTCCATTCATAGAGGAAGAGCTATTCCATTGTTTTGGCGTTCCGGAGGTTATAGTGTCGGATAATGGAGTGCAATTTAAGTCGCACCGGTTTAATGAGCTATTGCAGAAATACAGCATTAAACATTCATACACCGCTGTATACGCCCCACAAGCTAATGCTTCGGAAAGGGTCAATAGATCGGTTATTGCCGCAATAAAGGCGTACATTAAACCCGACCAAAGCAACTGGGATGAGTAGATGAGTGCGATAGCTTGTGCATTGCGGTCAAGTGTGCATGCCGCCATAAGTAGCAGTCCGTATCGGGTGGCCTTTGGTCAGAATATGATCACGAGTGGTACTGCCTATCCGTTGCTACGCAACCTAGGAGTATTGGAGGATCGGTCCTTTGCATTTAATAGGGAAGACTCGTTCGACCTGATTCGCAAAATGGCCCAACAAACCATGCAGAAACAACATCGGCGGAATGAAAACTCCTATAATCTGCGAAGTCGCGAGGTATCATTTCAAACAGGGCAGGAGGTTTTTCGGCGAAACCATCAACAAAGCAACTTTGCAAAGGGATTCAATGCGAAACTCGCACCGACGTTTGTAAAAGCAAGAGTACGGAAAAGGCTAGGACAAAGTTACTATGAGCTGGAGGATCTCCAGGGAAATTTAGTGGGAAAATACCATGCCAAGGACATTAAACAGTGACGAACATAGCTACCTCTCCGAACGAGGATCACCCTTTGGAGTCTTGAACCCCTATGTGTGATTTTGGCGGGAGGGTGTGTAATAAGTCGTTTGGTTGAGTAGCTATATACTAATACAGTATATATATAGTACACCCTAAAAGTAGACACCGATCAAACAGCACTTAGAACAAAAGTAGACCCGTACGGTTTTGAAGGGGAAGGGCAAGCTTTAAGCTTATATATACGTATATACATATGTAATATATTAAAGCTTGGTGTTGACTGCCTGGGAACAGTTCTACTGTGAAAGGGAACGCCAAGCTTTGAAAAGGCAGTTAGGCATATACATATATTTTAAAATATTAGCGGCTGCATCTCTATCAAACTAGGGTGAGAAGGCAAAGACCTGATAGGGCCCAAACGGCAGAGATAGGTAGCAGGCAAAGTTAAGGGTACTCGAAGCCGTTAAAACGCCCCCAAGCGGCGATCAAGGAACACTGAGGGCCGAGAGACCAGCTGTTAGGAGCAAATGTCAAGGGACAAGGATGAAAAAAGGAGAGAAGAATGACACTGAGCCTCCCAGTAGTTTCCGGTTCTGGGTTCTTTCTTTCTTCTAACGACCCGCAACTGGAGAAGACGCGTGGCTCATACCCTCCGACCCGGGAAAAAAAGAAGCCAATACCAGTGGAGTTCAGACACAAAAATTTACCGCAGATATTATCGCAGGTGCCAAATCGAATCAGGGTAAATATTGTCCGGGCCTGTTGGTTCCAGCTAATACCGAAAGTTCCCACATATGCGGCATTCGGCTTAGCATTTTCTTACTTTCATTTTCATTTGTATTTCTGCAGAATGGCACCTATTTGGTAATTACCTATTTTGCAATTACCTATTTGGCAATTACCTATTTGGGAATCACTTATTTAGAAGCTTGGAACTTCTCGAGAAAAGCTTCCTGAGATTTGGCGCTGTTAACCGCTGCAGCGGGAGCTGTTGTGTCGTACGCACACAACCTCACATATGCCATATATGTGCATAACCTCCCACGAAAGCCCCGGCAAGGCATAACCGCTTAAAAAGCAGCACCTAGTTTCACACGGATGGCTCGCGGAGAGGTTACAACTTTCGCCAAAGCGGTGTGTGTATACCGGAAAATCGCGGATCCCAACTGTTGGGTTTAATTCCCCCATCAAAGTCTTATCTTAGCCGATCGTGTCAAGTGTGCGGGCCTAAGACCCACCAATATTGTTTTTTTTGTGCTTGTGAGTGGAAGTGATCCGAAATGGAGAGGCGAGGAAGGGCAAAAGTAAATCATATTGTGAAAAAGTGAAATGTTGTAAAGGGTTCGAAAGGGCACGGCATAATATGTGCTAGCAAATTTTAATAAAACAGTTTATAAAATAAAGAAAGAAGATTAAAACAAAAAAATCCCTTACGCAACCTCAAAGTGCAGTGGTCCCAACGGCAGCCGAAGGTTAGGCCAGAAAGCTCCTAAGCGCTCTCTCTCTCTCTCTCGTTTTTTTTGGTGCTTTCTGTTCTTTTCTTTTTCGCAGCACAGGTGGAACCTTAGTCCCCCAGCGAAAGATCTTTTGGCGATGGATTACGGTACCAACATAACTGCATGTGAGTTTTAATCACCGCTGAAGCTTGGTCTTGCCAAAGAAAGTGGCTTGTTCGAGCGAGAGAGCGTGTAAAGGGCAGAGCCCGATAGCACTGAGGAAAGCTCTTGGGCCATAGAGCCGAGCATAGCTATGATTTAAAGCGGGTACAACGGAACCGCAAGAACCGCAATTTCTTTGCATTTTTCTGCCGATACAATGGGCATCATTCTACTTTTGCTGCTCATAATTTTGCATTCCCTTTCCAACTTTATCCGTTAATATTTTTATTGTTTATTCTCTTAATTTACGAATTACATATATACCCTATATTTCATATACCCATATCTACAAATATCCATATATATATCGGGCTTCAATTTGTCCGCAAGTTCTAAAAAACAACTTATGTTTTTAAAACTGAATAAATATTGAATAAACTCACAATTTCGTTATAATAACCATTTCTTTCTTTTATAGTGGGTGTTTGGGATTTTTGGGATATGGTGTTATGGGTTTTTTTTTTGCAAAGTAATGCAACGCATGGTACTGCATCATATTATGAAAGCTAAAAACTAAATATAAAGGAAAATAGTGAGATCCTTAAAATTCGTCCTTGAAGGACATGCGATGCATCACATGAAAGGTATTTTCTCAAGGATCAGGAATATACATAAAATAAAAGTTACGGAATAACTATTATTTTCAACTTTTAAAATAAAAATCAAAAATAACTCTTATTTTGGATTTTTATTATAGAAATCATAATTAAATCTTATGTTTGATTTTAAAAGTATAAATTAAAAATAACTCTTAATTCTGATTTCTATTGGAAAAATTAAAAATAAGTGTTCTTCGTAACTTTTATATAAAAAAGTTTAAAATAATTCTCAGAGTGCAATTTTTACTTTAAAAGTTATAACAGTTACGGTCTCTCAATATAAGATATAATATACCAAGTATAAGAGGAACATGTAAGTGAAACTTTTCCAAAAACAAAACCAAACAGATAAGACGTTTTTATACTCAGAAATATTCGGCCGTCATTGTTCTCAGAATTTTTGCCGATCATGTCACAAGACGCCGCACAGGCGCAATACATTAACGAAAAGTATAGGGCTGACGCACTCCGTGTCTTCGTTTCAGGCTTAAGAAGAGGCCTCACGGACACACTATTTGCGGCACAGCCTGCGGACTTGCCGTCAGCCTTGGCCTTGGCACAAGAAATTAAGGCCAACCATGATAGGCACGACTTTGCAACAAATTACGCTTTAGAAAGCAAACCACAGAATCGAACAAAATATAGGCAGGGCGTACAGAATGAGCCCGATCACTACAAGAGACAATCAAAGAACCCGTTCTACACGAACAATCAGGGGAACCATCAAACAGGTGGTATCCGTAGCCAAGAAAAAGTAGAGATGATGGATGTTGATCCATCTTCCTCTAAATTCCGTCAGCCAACTGCCTTTCAAAAGCAACAGGGGCACAACCCAGGCATACCGGCTACAGCAAACCCTAATAACGGGCACCAGCAGGGTGCGTATAAAAGGCCGGCTGAATCCCAGAGATTCTCCGACCAGCGCAGACAGAGGGTCAATCACCTCGCATGTCAGAGGCATTGACACCGTGCTTGGCAGTCTCCACGACGCGAACATGAGGCTGTCAAAGGAAAAGTCCCAGTTCTTCAAGGGACAAGTGGAATTCCTGGGCTTTGTGGTGTCAACCGAGGGCACGAAAACAAGCCCCGATAAGGTCAAGGCTATTCAGGGGTTTAGACAACGCTCCACCCTATTTGCGGTAAGACCATTCCTGGGTTTTACCAACTACTACAGATGTTTTATAAAAGACTTCGCTCAGATAGCAAGACCTATCTCTAGCATTCTGAAGGGAGAAAATGGTAAGATCAGCAAACAACGCTCGAAAGCCATTCCCATACAGTTTGATGAGGCTCAGAAACAGGCCTTTGATAAACTTAGGAACATTTTGGCGTCGGAAGACGTCATCCTCCGCTACCCAGACTTCAACCAACCGTTCGACCTAACCACTGATGCCTCATCCAGTGTACTGTCGCAAAATAATAGACCCACAACCATGATTTCTAGGACTCTGAAAGACAGAGAACTAAACTATGCGACCAATGAAAGAGAGCTTCTGGCCATAGTCTGGGCCTTAGATACGCTTCGTCACTACGTGTATGGAAAGAGTGACATCAACATCTACACAGACCATCAGCCACTGATTTTCGCGGTTTCAGATAGAAACCCCAATTCCAAGATAAAACGTTGGAAGGCGAGAATTGATGAATGCGGCGCAAGGGTCTTCTACAAACCAGACAGGGACAGCGCAGATGCGCTGTCACGGCAAAACATCAATGCGTTAGAAAGCCAGAGTCGATCCGACGCAGCAACAATTCATAGTGAAGCCTCGCTCACTTACTTAATTGAAGCCATAGACAAACCAGTGAACTGCTTCAGGAATCAGATAATCCTGGAAGAGTCAAATACCCCTTCCAAGCAGTTTCACTTCCCCTTCTCCGAGAAGACCCGTCACAAGATCGACTTTGCCAGTCGAGACACATCAAGGAAGTGGTAAAGCCCGGAGTCGTTAACGCCATCCACTGCACTCTGCCAACTTTGGCGTTTGTGCAAAACGATCTAGTAAAATCCTTTCCGGACACAAAATTTCGATTTCTCAAGACCTTGGTGACAGACATCACCAACGACGGGGAGCGAAGAGACATAATGACAGCTGAACACAATCGGGCGCACAGGGCAGACCAGGGGAATGTGAAACAGGTACTGCGTGATTATTATTTTCCAAAGATGGAAAAAATCGCAGCAGAAGTGGTGATAAACTGCAGGATATGCCAGAAAGCCAAGTATGACCGGCACCCTAGGAAGCAAGAGTTAGGGGTGACTCCAGTTCCGGCGAGGGTAGTACTTCCTCGTTGCAATTGACCAATTTTCAAAGTTTGCAATAACGCAGCATGAGAATGGCAAGATGACGGAGGCGCGGTGGAAGATGGTGCACGCGCAGCTCGTAGATTCGCTATTCGGAAGAATGGAGGAGGACCCAACAGCCCCCATGCCCACGTTCGATGGTGCTGGGCGGCTTAACGGGGTCAAAATACTGAAATGTATGGACGACCCCACACTCAAGTGGCTGACGAAACCGGTCTGCCAAATGGAGGCGTTGTGGGAGGGGGCCAGACTGGAGGTTGTGGACAGGGAGCTAATCTCGTCCATACCAAAGGCGAAGGTACTCTTCCCCATCGCAATCCAAGGAGACCGTGCGCTGAAGCTGCTACAGCGGCAGAACCCAGACGTGCCAACGGCGAACTGGAGAATCCTGCACATTGGGAGCCCATTACCCAACGGGGCCCAGAGTGCGATCCTCCAGATCAGCAAGGAGGCAGAGGACCTGCTGTACCCCAGATTCGGGATGATGGCGTGGGGCATGGGTAGCGTATACCTCCGCCTCAAAAAGCGCCACCCCGAAGACAAAGACACGCACACCCTGCAGGCAGGCGAGGTGGAGAAGGACCTCGGTCTGGAGTCCATCGTGGAGGCCGCTCAGGGTATTGCGCTGGACGACTCCGTAGAGGAGGAGGACGGTGACCTGACAATAATAGTCAACCCGTCGAGTGTAGTTGAGCCAGCCTCTCATGTCAGAGAGGGTGCTGCAGCTCAACCTACATAAAAGCAAGCTCGCGTCGATGGAGCTCCTCATCGCCATGGAGCAAGGGCCCGTCGACATAGCTGTGGTCCAGGAGCCATGGATTGCAACGCTGTGGCCGGAATAAAGTCCTCTAACTACAACCTTTTCCACTCACCATCGGTAAGCAGGACTAGAACCGCCGTACTCGTACGAAAGAGCATCCATGCTTACCTTTTGTCTCATTACAGAACTGATGACCTGACTGCTGTGATGCTGGAAAGCGAGGAAGGCACCTTGTGGTAGCTTCCTGCTATATGGCACACGACAGGCCAGCTCCACCGGAAGAGCTAAGGAGTCTGGTGGCTGATGCCAGCCCGAAAGACCAGCAACTTCTGGTTGGTACGGACGCCAATGCGTGTGGGGAAGCCCCGACATCAACGACAGAGGTAAGTCACTTCTAGACTTCATACTATCAACTAACCTAGATGTAGCAAATGTAGGGGAGGAACACACCTTCGTAGGTCCCACCTCTTCTAACGTACTAGATCTAACACTCGTAACGGGAAAGAGTACTTTGGTGTCTGGCTGGAGAGTCCTTGAAAGACCATCCTTCTCAGACCACAAGTACATTCAATTCAAGTGCGAATTTAAACACTCTCCGAAGATAACTGTTTATAGAAACCCCGGGAACACAAACTGGGAAAAGTTTAAAAAAACAGTTACTTCGAAGCTCGCGACTCGCCCGGGCACAGTGAAATCCCCGGAAGACATAGAAACGTCCCTAGAGACCCTGTCCAAGGAACTACTGGATGCGTACCACGCATCATGCCCACCATCGAGAACGAAAAAGAGGACCAAACCACTCTGGTGGAACCGGGACTTAGCGCTTCAAAGAAACAACCTCAAAGAATTCTTCAAAATCGCCAAACAGGCGAACGAGGAGATAATCAATGAGGAATACAAAACCCTACTCAGGGAGTACAAGAAGGAAATATGCAGGGCACAAAGAAACTCGCGGAGGAACTTCTGCTCCAATATCGAGAAAGTCCCAGAAACGGTTAGACTCCGGAAGCTGCTATACAGAGTCAGCTCAAGCGGAACGATGGACAGTGGACTGAGGGCAGTGGAGAAGCCCTAACAGCACCAATGGAAGCTCACTTCCCAGGATGCACCGAGGTTGCTGACGCAACAACGCATCAGGACCTAGTAACTGAGGAAGAGCATCCCCCAACAGGTCTCATATCGTCTAAGAAAATCCACTGGGCTATAGACTCCTTTGCGGGTACAAAAGCACCTGCCTTGCCTGAGCACAGGCAATATCCCTATCCAATTGTCTTCCTTCCAAAGGCAGGAAAGTGCAGCCATATGAGCCCCAAGGATTATAGACCGATAAGGCTCACCTCCTTTCTACTTAAAACACTAGAAAAGCTGCTGGATCTACACATCAGGAACGATGTAGGGAGACTGATGTCAACCAACCAGCATGCCTATACCAAAGGGAAATCGGTAGAGACGGCACTGCACTCCATAATAAAAAGTATGCTCTAGGAGTGTTCGTAGACATATCCGGAGCATTCAACAACGTCACTACGAACGCTATTATGGACCGCCTAGAAGCGACCAACACACATCCCGCAATCAACCTCTTGATAAAGAACCTTCTAAGTTGCAGACGGGTGCAATCAGAGTGGGGCACCGCTTCCATGGTGAGGGGGGCGCATTTCGCCCCTCCTGTGGAACCTGGTGGTCGACGACTTAATAAAGAGATTCGAGAGGAGAGCCCCAAAAATAACAGCCTATGCAGATGACATAAACATAATTATTATGGGAGTATGTCCATCGACCCTCAGCTCCATAATGGAATCAACACTCAGGGAGATATGTGAGTGGGCAGGAAAAGTAGGACTCAGTATCAACGCAGACAAGACGGACCTCATCCTCTTTACCAAGAGATACAAGGTACCGGCATGGATCCCCCCGAAAATTGATAAAACCAGGCTGACCCCGAAAGCACAAGTCAAATACCTCGGCGTAGTACTGGATAGCAAGCTGGCATGGAGGCCCAATGTAGTGGAAAGGGTGAAGAAGGCCACCATTGCGCTATACGCATCCAAGAAGATGCTTAGCAGCACATGGGGCCTATCACCTGCTCTAATGCACTGGATCTACATCTCGGTGGTGCGACCGACTCTGCTGTACGAAGTCTGTGGCAAGCGACAGAAAAGAAGACGTACAATAAGCTTATGGAACGGACCCAGCGGCAGGCACTGCTCTGCATTACGGGGGCGCTGAGGTCAAACCCAACAAAAGCTCCCGAAACCATAATCGGAATCGACCCCCTGGACATCCACGCTCAACTGACTGCAGGAAAGGCGGTACAACGCTTAGTAGCATAAGGCAATATGTCTCTACAAGGATTCGGGCACAGTTCAATTGGCCGAGACATGACCAGTATATCTGACTACATGATCCCCCAAACTGGCCTGGATGTAAAAACAACCGCATACATGGGACCCGATGACTGGAAAAGGGGTCGGGACCAGACTCAATACCCCAACATCTATACCGATGGCTCCAAGATGGAAGGAGGTGTAGGAGCAGGCATATACTGTACAGACCCTGAGATAAGGCTGTCCTATAAGCTACCGGACCAATGCAGCATATTCCAGGCGGAAGTCTTCGCCATACGGAAAGCGGCAGAGGCTGCTCAGTCTACGGATCGTCCACACGACGTGATCAACCTGTTCGTGGACAGCCAGGCGGCGATAAGATCCATGCAGTCGTCGGCGGTCAGTTCCAGAAATGTCTTGGCAAGCAGGGAGGCACTAGATATCCTAAGCACGACAAAGTCAGTGCGGATCTACTGGGTTCCCAGCCACCAAGGCATCGATGGCAACGAGATGGCGGACGGTCTGGCTAAGGACCGCGTAGGGCTGACAAACGACAGAACTGAGAACGTGCCTGTCTCCCTTAGAACGCTCCAAAGCGATTTAGAGAAACGGGCCGACACACAGGCAAGAAGCAGGTGGAGCAGAACCACCACCTGCAGAACCTCAAAAACCATGTGCAAGGAGCGCAATAGAAAACTCAGCCACTACATACTGCACCTCCCACGGAAGGACTGCAGAATGTTGGTGGGAATACTCACAGGTCACTGTCTGGCCGCGGCACATGCTGTCAAACTAGGCATCACCAACAGTGGCAACTGCAGGAAATGCGAGGAATCCGGGGCAACTGAAACCCTGGATCATCTCATCTGCAACTGCCCTGCTCTCTCAAGGGCTAGGAGAATATACCTGGGCGCCCCGGTACTGGCATCACTGGAAGATGCCTCGAAGAGGACGCCAGGGGAACTGCTAGCCTTTGCGAAAAACACTTCGATCCTCAAGAACTTAAAAAGCTCGTAAATATACTCGAAAGGTTCATACACCCCCATCCGGACAACTAAGGGCCATATTGGCCTATGCGTGGCCCCGTGAGGGCCGTCGGGGTTAACCTAACCTAACCTAATAACGCAGCAGATTGCTTCACGCACGATCACAGACGTAACGAGAAGGAACGTTTGAGTCCCTTCTGGGGACGAGACTCTACTTATACCCGTACTCAGTCAGTATATACATTTTTGAGCATAATTTTTTAGAATTTTAGAAATAAAAAAAAAATTTTACATTTTTTTACTACATCTGTTATCTACATCTACAATGTATATTTTACATCTAACATGTAGATTATAGATGTACCATTCTGTGAGGATCCTATTTCAAGCTGGGATATGCGTCAGTCTGTCCAGGGTCCGCTACAAGAAAATTTGTAGATTGTAGGTGACTTTCGGGTTGGAGTGGCCTGATCGTAAGAGAGGTAGGCGACAGGGGGAGTGTTATAGCCGACGAAAATTATTTCAGAGGCGTGGTTGGTGTTCTGTTGACGTTGTGATATTTTCTTTATTTACTTATTCGGTTACGACGACTTAGCTCGCGGATCTGATTGTTTGGCCTTGGAGCCGGTGTACTGGGTGCCGTGTATTGGGGCTGGTGGACTGCCTGGTGCAGTGTCGTGTGTTGGGGCTGGTGGACTGCCTGGTGCAGTGTCGTGTGTTTGGGCTGATGGACTGCCTGGTGCAGTGTCGTGTGTTTGGGCTGATGGACTGCCTATTTCTTCGGCCGATCTTGGCCCTTTTATGCATCTGGTGATCGCACCTGACCCGGAATTAATTATTGCTAACTTATGATTATTTTTCTGACAATAACTGTGGGGCTAGCAAGTGGGTCGAAGCTTGGTGCTTCGTTGACAGTTTGCTAGTGGGTTATTAGTGTTCAGAGAAAAAGAAGGTTTCGCTAATTTGGCATCACGGAAGGTGATAGCTGAGTTTGGGACAGTAGGTCGGTAATTTTATGTAGGCTTCTTATCTAGGTCGTCGATTGCGAAATGTCCCAAGAGGTTTTAAATTGTTGTGTGGACAAAAATGTGTAGAGTGGTTTATCGAGAGTTCTTAATTAATTGTGTACGTTGCTTAAAGTGCTGACACACCGCTATTTGGGGCAAACCGTGGCTAGAGCCATGGTTCGTCAGCTCTGTGTAGATCAGTTTGATTCTTGTCTTCCGCCAGCGTGGATGCGCTGACTCTCTGCCGTTTGTGGCGAGCCATGGGTAGCAATGGATTCGTCGGTGTTAATCTAGTCATTTTAGCGTGGCGTCGGTAAAGTTATCTTTTCTACTGCTGCTGTGGTCGTGATCTTTCTGCTGTTCTGGCATTCTTGAATCTGCGATGCTATGTCGGGTGGCCAAGGATCCGTGGGCAGTTCTGGGTCGTCTTTTGGGGCTCCGGGGTCAAAGGGTTGATTCGGGTCTTTCGGAAGGATGGGTTTGTCGAGTGTGCTAGACGGTTCGATCCTCCTTTGGTAGTCGCTTATGTGGGCGATGATCGGGGTGGCGTTGGCCGTGGGTTGATATGTTTCGTATCTCTGATGCAATACTTGGATGGTATTGGCGGTCGTTTGGCGCATGAACAGGTGAGTTTCGGTGTTGCCTCTTGTATCGCAGCGACGACTTGCGTGGGCGACGAAGATCTCGGACATGGTTCTAGGCATGGCTCGTTGCATGGCGCTAGGAATCATGTCAGTACGCGGAAGGTACTCCATTGTGTTGGCGAGGATCGGTGTGGCGTCGGCCGTGGGGAGGACCGGACGGCCGTCTGGGCATCGTGGGGGCATTGTGCTGGTTTCCGGGCCCTCGTTGAGGGGCTCTGTGGAGATCAGTTCGATTATGGGCCCCGTCCAGCGTGGGGTTAGCGTGGCTGTTTCCCGTGTGGCTGGGCTGTCGGATGGTGGTGGCCGTTGTCCTTTTTCGCTGCTGGCGGTCGGTTTTGAGGGTGTCCGTGCGTTCCCTGCTTCCGATGCGGTTTCTCTGCGTGCTTGCTCTGTTGCTTGTCTTGGACCTGGGCTTCCTGTGTCGAGCTCCGGGTTCAAGTGTGTTTGTCTCGTGTGTGAGATCCTCGTGGTTTGTTTGGGATGCTTGTTCCCTGTTGTTGGCCTAGGACGCGGTTGCTCCGTAGTGACCGTGGGACACGTTTTCCCGTTTGCTTGATTGCTGTTTTCTGGTGTATTGTATTGTTTGTTTATTGTATTTCCTAGTGCTACAAGCAAGGGGCTTATAATTAGAGCACTAGTCACTAGGTGTCACATTAGTTTGGGATTAAACTTAGATCTAAATTAATGTAATCTTTTAATATGACATACTAATAAGTGGTTACATATATTGATTTGTTTTCTTATGCTTATGTTCTTGTTATTTTATTTTAAATTGAATTTGATTTTTAAATCTTAGTCTAGTGTAAGGTGGGCACCTAACTGTGTTTTGAATTGTGAAAGGTTTCGTATTGTTTTCATGTGATGTGGAAGATGATTCCATATGCGAATAACATTCACAAAGAAATGTCTCTCAGAGTTTAGTGTTCTATATCGTATGGTGATAATATTGTTCGTTCTTGCGGAATTGGTAAATCTTAATTTTTCATACAGATATTGGGGTTGCCTGGTGAGGATTATTTTATGTAGGAACGTAAGCATCTTATAGTCAATCCATTTGAAAAGAGTCATGTCGAAAATTGTATATGAGAATGCAGAGATTCTGTCGCTGCGCCTTAATCTAAATATGTATCTAGCTATATTATTAAAGCAAACGCTCAACTTTTGCCTGTTTTCGTAGCCACAGTTTCCAAATGCCTCAATCCCATAAGTGAGTACAGGTACTAGGTATGCTTTTGCTATCTGCATCCGGATGCTAACTGGTATAAATTGCTTGGTAATATTAAGTGCCCTTAAGATCCCATATGTTTTTCCAACTGCTTTGCTCACATGATCATCCCACGACAGAGTACTATTTATTATAAAGCCTAAATTAGTTGTCTTCCCTATGTAGCTAATGGGAGTGTTTGATATTTCTACACGTCTCAATATAGTTTCATTTATTTTTTTCTTGTTTTTGTATATAATCAAGCATTTTGACTTTGTTGGATTGAGGCATAGACGATTTTTGGTTGCCCACGCACTAATTTTCTCAAGCTCTCTATTGGTAACATTTATACACTCATCTATTCGATTTAACGGTCGACTAACATATAATTGGACGTCATCGGCGTACATGTGCACTTTACAGTCGGACAATACTATTGGCAAATCATTTATATAAATGGAGAACAATATCGGGCCAAGTACTGATCCCTGTGGGACACCACACTTAACATAGGCAAAGGACGACATTTTCCCTTCAGCAACAACAGCCTGGCTCCTATTTAGCAGATAGGATGATAGCAACCGTACTGCAGAGTCAGAGAAGTTGTAGGATTCGCGAAGCTTTGCGATGAGGATGCGATGGTCAACTGAGTCAAAAGCTTTAGTGTAGTCAAGAAGAGTTAGGAACGTTACATTTCCGTCGTCTATTCTTTCACGGATATCCTCTACAATTTTTATCATTGCAGTTGTGCAACTTCTATTTGTTCTGAATCCAGATTGATTGGTGTTTAGTAATGTGTGCTCTGTAAGAAATGAATTTATTTGTTTAGCTACCAAGGTCTCGAACGCTTTTGACAGGGTCGGGAGTATGGATATTGGCCTATATTCTGCAGATAGGCTTTTTGCTTTTGGGATAGGGATTATTTTAGCCTCCTTCCACTGTTCCGGGAACGTTGATGTGGTAATGGCTGTGTTGAAAATGTGAGTAACGTGCATGATGATTCTAGGGAGTATTATTCTCAAAAATTTCGGGTTCATATCGTCTAGGCCAGTAGCATTTGATTTAATCTTATGAATGGATTCTAAAACATCACAAGGACTAACACAACAGAAACTAAAGCTAGGAACAGTATAATTATAGGGCGCTGATGTCAAGTTCAGGGTTGGTGTTGGGTCCGGTACAACTAATTGCAAAAATTTTTTGTTAACTTCATTTACGTCCATGTCAACTAGTGAGTTTCTTGCTTTTTTGCCAATTCCTATACTTTTAATCACTTGCCATTTCTGCTTGCTACACAGAGCGTTGTTAAACTTTGCCGAGTAGAAGGCGGTCTTAGCGGAGTATATTAGTTTAGTTACGTTTGATCTTAATGATTTGTACATATTAAAGTGGCTTTCAGTCTTATATCTTTTAAATTTTTTAAAAGCCGGGTTGAACCATGAGTTATCTGTTCGTTTGACTGTCTTTCTCTTAATAGGTACATGTTCACAGTAAAGATAGTCAATGTTTGATTGAAGTTGGGCAAGCTGAGAATTTACAGACAACATATAATGTATTGACGTCCAGTCATGGATGCTAATGTCAGTGTGTAGTTTTTCAAGGTCAATGTTCTTGAAGTCTCTGTAAAAGGTGTCATAATTATCGTAGTCAGGATTAAAATCATAGGTCAAGAAAATAAGGTCATGTTTTGAATACCCTGGTGCTGTGAGTTGGTCATATAGTAGAATTTTGTCAGTACTGTCGACAAAGAATAGGTCTAGTAGTGTGTTTCTTGTTTTTGTAAATTGTGTGGGGAGCTGGTGGTTCACTATATTTAAGTCAAGGCTCAACATGCTATCTGTTGACCTTGGATTCGTGTTCTCCGTTGTGGTCCGGTGCTTCGTTTTCGTTGCGATTGGTTTGGGTGTCAAGTGCTGCGTTGCGTTATTGGGTGCCGTGTGCGTTGTGGTAGGTCGTGGACGTGGGTTCGTTGCGAATTGTTGGGGTTTCTGGTATCGGGGTTCGGCGTCTTATACGTGGATGGTAGTAAGCACGGGTTCAGTGGGTGTGGGGCGACGGTCTTGTAGCTGTAGCAGCGTGGTGCCGCATTGGATCGTCGTTTCGATGGCACCTAAGAAGTCCATGCCAACAATGACTTGTCCCAACATGTATGGCAGGACCAGGAGCGGAATTTGAACCTCTCGTTGGTCCAGCTTGATGTGCGCCAGTAGAACTTGTGAGATCTCTCTGACCGAGCCATCGGCCAGGCGTATGCGGACGCATGCATTTTGCAGGTTGGTGTTGTTGTCTAGTTTTCGGGCGAGGTTTGCGCTGATGAAGCTTCTGGATGCCCCGGTGTCGATTGTGGCTTCCGTTGCGTGTCCTCCTATGGTCACCATCGCCACTATCCGGCCGTTGCTCACGTGTAAAGAATTTTTTAGTCGCGGGTTGGAGGAGGCGTCGTTCCCGGCTGATCCCGTGTCAGATGGGGACGCATGTCGTTTCCCGACGTGTTCTGGCGGCAGCAATCGACGGTCCGTGTGCCGCGTTTGCCACATTCCCAGCAGAATAGGATCGAGGGATTTCGGCAGTCGTATGCCGCATGGCCCGTTTCACCGCACCGGCGACAGGCTGCGCGTGGGTTGGCGATGGATGCCGTGATCATGCGAGGTGCTACATCGGGATTCGTCGTACTGTTTGGATGAGCTGACGGTCTCCCTGGTGTGTCTGTCGACTCCCAATGTGGTCTCCAAAATGGCGTCAGGGTCGAGTCGTCGTTCCTCTGTTCTGTAGTCGGCCTTGCGTATCTTGTTGCGTGTTGCGGGGGCGCGAGAGCTGGGAGGGTCCAGTCTTGGATGCTCTCGAACTCGGTGGCCAACGTTGTGAACTTCGTCAAAATTTGGAGTTCGTGTCGTCGCACGTACATCCGGTATGTTGGCTGGGCGTTGTCGTAGATCCTGTTCAACTCCTTGTCTGCGTAGTACCCGGCGTGGTGCATGAGTAGGCGTATCTCGATGAGGTAATCTTTGAACGATTCCCCTACTCCCCTATCCGTTTTGCGCTGTTCAGATGTCCCAGGAGTGGTGGGCATGGGTGACCTGGAGCGTCCTGCTGGTCTGGCGTTTAGCCGTTCGAGGTCTCCCAGTCGAACCCAGGCTTCCTGCGAGAGTGTTCCGGCGACTAATGTGGCGAATCTCTTTCGTCGTTCCTCGACCGTTCCTTCCTTTCCAAATCCGAATTCCTCGGCAAGGGCTTCCAGCTCATCTCGACGGAGTTTGTAAATCCAGCCGGTGGTGACTCCTGGACTGGTATGGTGTCCCTCGGGGTAAAATTCGTCGAGTTGACCGTCTCCGTGGGCTTCCATAGTGTGTTTCTGCGGCTAGTGGTACTGACTTAAGTTCGGTTTGTTGGTACTTCTGTACTGTAGCACTTTTGTTCGATACTCGTAGGATCGGCACTGCGACACTACTTGTTCGCGACCGGATTTAGTGTGGGCGGGGTTTTTGTGCTTCACGGTTATTGCTCCTTGCTAGTCTAGTCTCTTTCAGCGGCCGTGGGTCTTTCCTCCACAAAGCTCCGTATTAAGGTTGTAACGAACCATGGGTCTACCCATGGCTACCCACAAACGGCGGAGAGTCAGCGCATCCACTCTGGCGGAAGACAAGAAACAAACTGATCTACACAGAGCTGACGAACCATGGCTCTAGCCACGGTTTGGCCCAAATAGCGGTGTGTCAGCACTTTAAGCAACGCACACAATTAATTAAGAACTCTCGATAGACCACTCTACACATTTTTGTCCACACAACAATTTAAAACCACCCCACCTCTTGGGACATTTCGCAATGGACGACCTAGATAAGAAATATCACTTGGGTTATTTCACAATAAGTCAAGCCAGCATAAAATTACCCACCTACTGGCCCAAACTCAGCTATCACCTTCCGTGATGCCAAATTAGCGAAACCTTCTTTTTCTCTGAACACTAATAACCCACTAGCAAACTGTCAACGAAGCACCAAGCTTCGACCCACTTGCTAGCCCCACAGTTATTGTCAGAAAAATAATCATAAGTTAGCAATAATTAATTCCGGGTCAGGTGCGATCACCAGATGCATAAAAGGGCCAAGATCGGCCGAAGAAATAGGCAGTCCATCAGCCCAAACACACGACACTGCACCAGGCAGTCCACCAGCCCCAATACACGACACTGCACCAGGCAGTCCATCAGCCCCAATACACGACACTGCACCAGGCAGTCCATCAGCCCAAATACACGGCACCCAGTACACCGGCTCCAAGGCCAAACAATCAGATCCGCGAGCTAAGTCGTCGTAACCGAATAAGTAAATAAAGAAAATATCACAACGTCAACAGAACACCAACCACGCTTCTGAAATAATTTTCGTCGGCTAAAACACTCCCCCTGTCGCCTACCTCTCTTACGATCAGGCCACTCCAACCCGAAAGTCACCTACAATCTACAAATTTTCTTGTAGCGGACCCTGGACAGACTGACGCATATCCCAGCCTGAAATAGGATCCTCACAAGAAAACTACACACCACGCTTCTGAAATACATTCTACATCTCCTCCGCTAGGGGTTGCTCGCGCACTGAACGCGGCAGAGTGTGCGAGCGAGAAGGAGATAGAGTAGCGTGTCTCTGGCTGAAGGGGGCGGGGGAACCAACTGAAAATTAATTTCTTAATTCTGGCTATAATTATGATCCGATCTGATTCAGACTCGGCAGTCTGGTAGATATAGTCTGTTTAGGCAACGCAAAGTTTCTACCGGGGAACTATTTTATATTATAGCAGCGCAGATGTCGTTGCGCCTATGTTTTGGGAGTATGCCTTATGCATCGTAGTTGTTTTGGGAGCTACAGCGATCGGCAAACGTCTACGGTCTGCTCGTAACGCTCTTATACGGCGCTCTCGTACGCTATTGTCGCGTCGCAAGGTGCAGTTAGGACTAGCATATAAGTACTACATAAGTTCAAGAACCACATCGACGGCAATGAACAGCAAGCCGATGATACAGTCTGTAAGCGACAGCCCAGGAAAACAGAACGCACCCTCTGTGCCAAAAATTGTATTTTAACTTAACCTCTAATAAATCATTACGCAATCATTAAATCCGCGTGTAAAACCTTTCTCTGGGACCACCGGATCCGCCCCCCTAACTTCCCTCTAAGTTCCCCCTAAGAATCATCGTAAGCTGATACGGATGATTTGGTGAAGCCGGGTTATTTGGAGGTGGATCTTGAAGGGCAGTTTGAAGAAGCGTATATCGATTGTGTCGCGCAAATTCGAACGGAATTAAACATCTCGAGAGGTCGGATTCTTGCATCAACGCTCATCTCATCCGGTGAAGTGTAGCGAAATGGGTCCACCGAACCTACTGGTGTTAGCGGGTCAGCCGGTGTTGAAGAGGTTAAACTTCCTAGAGTGAAACTACCCATGTTCAGTGGAGAATTTGTGGATTGGCCGGCATTTAAGGAAATGTTTGAAGCTCGGGTCCATAATTGTCCTAGACTCACGGATTTGCATCGATTTCACTACCTCAAAGATTCTCTTTCAGATGAAGCGAAAAGGGATATACAACACCTTACTCTGATATAATCTAATTACAGTGTAGCTTGGCAAATGTTGTTGAAATTGTATGATAATAAGCGAGTGTTGTTTCAGCATTATATGCAGGTTCTCGAGCAACAGCCCATGGTCCGTAACGACGACCCTGTGTCGCTAAAAGGGTTTTTGCAAACTTGTCGTTCATGCATTAAATCGCTGGAGAAGGTGGGGGTGGATCTCACCCATCAGAGCCACATTTTGGAATACCTGATGACGAAGAAGCTGCCAGCGCAGATACGATTGGATTGGGAAAAATCGATAGCTCAATCGCAAGAATTACCAACTTTCGAGGAGCTGTCTACCCAGCTAGACGGTCAGTATAGGACGATGGTCACGACAGCCTCAGCTGACAGAGTGTTGTCATCGAACAAGGAGAGTAAAGGCGCTGCTGGGTCCGGCGTAAAACGCAGGGATGTTAAATCTTCATTTGTTGCCCGATCGGTGGATCACTGCTTAGTCTGTGGAACTGAAGGTCATTCCATAGTCGACTGCAAGGTATTTGGAGGCATGAATGTAACAGACCGGCGGGCATCGGTGATGAAGTATCGCTTGTGTTTCAAGTGTTTGGGAAGCAGCCATCAGTCTCGCAGGTGCAGGCTAAAAAACAATTGTTCGATTTGCACAGACCGACACCACACTCTTTTCCATGTGAAGAGTCAAGTAAGGGATTCTGGGGATCAGGTGCAACAGATCACGTCGAATGTCATAAATGGTGCGCCCGCTATAGGAACGCAAAAATATGAGGTACTGCTGCCAACGGCGTTGGTCACCATTGAGTCATCAGAAGGCTTCCCGTTGCAATTTAGGGCATTCTTAGACCAAGGATCGCAAGCTTCGTTTGTATCGGAAAACGTAGCGCAAAGACTAGGATTGTGTCGACAAAAGACACATTTAAAGGTAAACGGGTTATCCAATGCGCGGATTACGGAAGCATCCTCTTCAGTTCTGTTGAAAATCGGATCACGGTTTGAACCGCAAGTGAAGTACAATGTCACAGCGTATGTTTTGCCGAAGGTTAGTAAGAGGATGCCGGATCGTCGGATATCGATGGAAAAATGGACTCATTTCAAACATCTATGTTTAGCAGATCCCAATTATTTTGTACCCCAAGGAGTGGATATTTTGCTAGGTAGTGACATATATGATGAATTGATGTTGAGCGAGATACATCGTGGACCTGCAGGCACGCCTATCGCGCAGAACACCCGTTTAGGGTTCATTATCTCAGGGAAGGTCCAGGATTATGCAACTAACGCATTGGTACATACGGTTCAGGTGGTCCAGGATGATTCATCTGCGGAATTGGAAGGGTTGCTCCGACGGTTTTGGGAGCTTGAGCAGTATGAGCAAGAATCTGGAGGATTATCGAATGAAGAACAATGGTGGGAGGAACATTTTCTAGAAACATACAAAAGGTTGTCGTATGGGAAATATGTAGTGCGGCTCCCATTGTTATCGACATTGGACCCTAGCGCAGTGATTGGAGCGTCGTACCGGCCAGCTCTAAAAAGGTTGTGCCACCTGGACAAACGTTTACGGAAGGATGCCAAGTTGAAGAAAATATATTCCCAAACGATCCGTGAATATTTGGAACTAGGCCAAATGAAGAGGGCTTCCTCCCAGTGGAGCGACATTGAAGATCAAGGTGTATTGATGGCCAAGGGGGGAGCCACACATTGCTATTTACCCCACCATCCAGTGATTAAGGAATCCTCGACAACAACAAAGGTGCGTGTTGTATTTGATGGGTCAATGAAAACGAGCAATGGAAAGGCGTTAAATGAAGTATTGGCGATCGGGCCAAAACTGCATCGGGATCTACCGAGCGTGTTGATTAACTGGAGGTCGTTGAAATACGCATTCATGGCAGATGTCGAAAAGATGTACAAGTGCATCAATGTCCATGAGAGGGATGCTCAATACCAAAGGATTCTGTGGAAACCGGATGAAGGCGATCAAATTGAGGAGTACGCATGTTGCACTGTGATGTTTGGCACGAGCTGTGTTCCATATTTGGCCATAAGGATCATGCAACAATTGGCCCAGGATGAAGCTCATAACTACCCGTTGGCTGCAGATGTACTAAGACGTCAAATGGATGTGGATGACGTTTTATCAGGAGCGGATAGTCTGGCTGATGCCAAGGATATTCAAACTCAAGTCATCGGGATGATGAAAAATGGAACGTTTGAATTACGTAAATGGGCTAGTAATTGCACACAGCTGCTAGACGGAATCCCTCTGGAGCACCGGGAGACAATGGGACCGGTAAATTTGCAGGGCGATGAAATGATACGTGCACTGGGCTTATATTGGAACCCCAGTGAAGACGAATTCCGATTTCATTTAAACTTCGATATTCCGACAGGTACACCGACGAAGAGGATTATATTATCCACGATTGCAAGGCTATTCGATCCGATGGGTTGGCTAAGCCCAGTAACAATAGTGGGACGGCGTCTTATGCAGACCTTATGGAAAACAAAACTTAATTGGGATGACCATGTTCCGCTATCTATTCAAAGGGAATGGGAGAAATTCACACTGGAGTTGCCAAATTTGTCGAAGGTGCATATACCACGGTATATAGCTTGGGGAATGTCAGGCGTTATTCCGCAGTTGCACATATTTTGTGACGCCTCCATGAGTGCATATGGTGCAGCAGCCTATTTACGAATGCGAAAAGAAGAGGAATCTTTTCATGTGGAGTTGGTGGTAGCAAAATGTAAGGTGTCGCCTATAAAGCCACAACCTCACATCCCATGATGTGACCGCTTTTATACAAAGCAAAATAAAAGCCGTCGGCTTAAAGGTGGAAAAATTTAACTTTTCTTACGCCAGGGAGATATCTTTCTTCAAGATAAGCGTCTCCCCAACTCAATCTGAAACCATTTGTTCCGCCAAGTTTTGGCCAGAGCATTTGGTGGTTAAAGAGTTTAAGGCTAAGAAAAAGAATAGGCCCCCATTACTCTTCCTAGCATTCAGACCAGTGCTCCATCTCCATCCTCATCTTCCACCTCTACTTCCACCCATCCAAAAAACTAACTTCCTCTCTTGTAGTTACCTACCAGAATGCTAGAGGCTTGCGTAGTAAGCTCAGCACTCTTTTCCTTGAGAGTCTCGCATTCTCATCCCACGTTATTGTGTTCACCGAGACCTGGTTAAAGCCAGACATCCTTAGTTCCGCAGTTTTGGCAGGTCGGTACACAATTTTTAGAAATGACCGTTTGTCTCGACGGGGAGGTGGGGTCCTTATTGCAGTGGACTCAAACTTCACGTCGGAACATTTCATGGTCCAGGTTCAACAAGACCTGGAATTCCTGTGCGTAAAACTGATTCTCCCAGGCTTTTCCATCTTCATTACTTGCTCGTATATTCCACCTTCCTCGGATACCTTAATATACGAGCATCACCTGTCCGCTTTAAAAACTGTTTCTTCCTCGCTATCAGATAAAGACCATATGATAGTTCTTGGTGATTTCAATTTGCCAGGTACTGTTTGGTCTTCGGTAAACGAGTCTAATAACCTTGTGCCCATGTCACGACATGACTTTATCGACGGCTTGCTAGACCTATCCCTGTCTCAAGTCAACCATGTGAAAAACTCCTTGGGTCGATGGCTTGATCTGTGCTTTGTCTCGGATCCGACCATAGCGTTGTTAACCCGAGCCCTTCCGCTCAGTATACCTGAAGACTCCTACCATCCTACATTCGAAGTGTCAGTCGATATTGGCCCTACTGTATTGGATCGAATGGGTAGGCTATCTGTCCGCTTTTTTCGTAAAGCCGAGTTTACGAAGCTTAATAACCTTATTAGGGATTTTGATTGGTCCGCTCTGTATTTGTGCACTGACGTTATGAAAGGCACAAACATTTTTTACAATGTACTTGACACATTTTTTGATTCTTGTGTCCCACTTTCTTGTCCGGTTAGATCTGGAAAGCCTCCTTGGTTTACCAAAGAGTTATCCAGTCTAAAAAATTTAAAATCAAGACTTTATAAAAAATTTCGAGAAGTTGGTTCCCCCTCTTCTCTTTCTCACTATGTAATAGCTCGGTCAAATTTCTCCGTTCTTAACGCTCAATGCTATAAAAACTACCTATCTCGATGCAGGATACGATTTTCACCGGACCCTAAACAGTTTTACAGCTTCGTAAATAGTAAGCGTAGAACGTCCGCACATCCATCCTCGTTATCTTTTCTCAATATGTCAGCAAACAATGCTCAGGCAATTGCCGATCTTTTTGCCAAATTTTTCCAAACAACCTATTCTCATGAAAGCTACTCTGGTCAACCGTATCCATACAGTTTACCAAGGTCGAATGGTATCTTCAGCCCCTTGTTAAATGAAAGCTCACTGCTTCATGATCTTCGACTAGTTAAGCCGGTGTTTTCACCAGGTCCCGACGGAGTTCCCGGCTGTGTACTTAGGTACTCTGCCGACGCTCTGTGTGGACCCTTGCTTAAACTATTCACCCTATCCATTAACTCTTCATGCTTCCCCCACATTTGGAAGGAATCTTTTATTATTCCGCTCCATAAGAAAGGCAGCAAGTCTGATGCAAATAATTATAGAGGTATATATAAGTTATCCGCTATTCCTAAAATGTTTGAAAAAATTTTAACTCCGCACTTGCAACATCTCTGCAAATCACTTATATCTCCGTCCCAGCACGGATTTATAAGGCGACGATCAACAACCACGAATTTATTAGAGTTTACCACTTTTATCATCAAAGGCTTTCAAGGTAACTTGCAGACGGATGTCATTTACACTGATTTTAGTAAAGCATTCGATTCTGTAAACCATTCCCTTTTAGCACAAAAACTTGACCTTTTAGGGTTTCCACCTAATCTTTTGAGATGGATTTCTAGCTACCTTCGTTCTAGGTCTCAAAGAGTCCTCTTTAATAAATCCTTCTCTTCACCTGTTAAGGTTACTTCTGGAGTACCACAGGGCAGCCATCTAGGCCCCCTACTATTCACACTCTTTATTAATGATCTGCCTTCAGTATTAACAAACTCTCGAGTACTCATGTATGCGGATGATGTTAAACTTTGTGTTCAGTATAAGGACATTTCATTTCACTCTCGCTTGCAATCCGATCTCAATAACTTTCAATCATGGTGTTGTGCAAATATGTTACACCTAAATGCCTCGAAATGCAAAGTAATGACATTTCATCGCTCCAGCACCCTTTTGGCTCCTTATAGCATCTGCGGTGGTTCTCTTGAGAGAATTACCTTGGGTGATGATCTTGGTGTTAAATTAGACCCAAAGTTAAAGTTTTCTGAACACATTTCTACCATGGTAAATAAGGCCATGGATATGCTTTGGTTTATAAAGAGGTGGTCAAAGGAATTTGACGACCGCTATATAACGAAGACTCTCTACATCTCGCTTGTTCGTCCGATTTTAGAGTACGGCTCTTGTGTATGGTGCCCCCAGTACAAAGTACACCAGGACCGTATAGAATCAGTCCAGAAAAACTTTTTACTTTTTGCTCTGCGTGGCCTTAACTGGGATGCAGGTGTGAGACTGCCATCTTATCCTCGTAGATTGCTTTTAATAAACCTTCCAACCGTAGTTAGTCGTAGAAAAATGCTTGGTGTGATTTTTATGCACAACCTGATCAAGGGTTGTTCCTTCCGCTTTGTAGATCGAATTATTCCTTGCCCGAACCATTTAGGGTACTTTGCTCGGACTTCAATTCCCTCTACCACATAATATCAACTACTAATTCCCTTCCTCTTCTTAAATCACTAATACTAACATACCTTTCCAGTAATTAGTTATATTTCTTAAGCTTAAGCTCTAATTTTCCTCGAATTTTTAGTCTAACACCTATCTTTCCTGCATGCTCGTGATCGGTTCGGTAACACGCGCCGCGCGTCATGCTGCAGCGCCCCTCGGTCGGTTGGGCGGGAGGAGAACTGCGTTTCTGCCTGGGTTCCGCGCGTAACAGGCTTCGGCTTGGTGTCGCATGGGCCACTTGATGGTGCAGTCATTGCATATCAACGTCCAGACAATCCCATGAGCCGAGTTGTGTGCAGCAGTTATGGCTGTCAAAATATTCAAATATCTAAAGGACCAAATAAATATCCCAGTTTATTTTTCAGAAACGGTTTTCTGGTCGGACTCAATGATCGTTTTGAGCTGGATTCGAGGAGGAGCTACGAGATGGAAGATGTTCGTTGCCAACCGAATCAGCAAGATTTTGGAGCTAACCGATGGGAAACAATGGAAAAACGTTGCCTCGGAGGATAACCCCGCTGACCTTTTAAGCCGTGGAGTCAATGTGACGAAGTTGTCTTCCTGCCAATTGTGGTGGCATGGGCCGCGATGGCTTCAATCGCCTGAAACGGAATGGCCAACCACAGCAGTATACCATGAAATGGACACAGTAGTGAGCAGCGAAATGAAGAAGGTTGAATGTAATTTTGTATCCGTCACGGACGAGTCCTGTCCCTCCTTACTGGAGAGCTGTTCGTCGTTTACACGCCTAATCCGCGTCATATCATATGTGAATCGGTTCTTAAGGAATTGCCGTGTTACCAAGACTGATCGGAAGGCTGGCTTTTTCAGTATAGACGAGCTAAGCGGAGGACTCTTGTGCGCAGTCCGAATGTGTCAATTGGAAGCTTTTCCCAAGGAATGGAACATGTTAATGAACGGGAAAGGTGCAACCAAAGAGAGTTCGCTGCTGCCACTTAATTATTATTTTGATAAGGAGGAAAATGTTATTCGGCTTGGAGGCCGATTGAGAGACGCATTACTGTCGAAAGCGGAGAAACATCCGTATATTCTTCCCTACAAGCATCCGCTGACAACGTTGGTTATACGTTTTAGCCATGCCAGTACTCTGCATGGGGGAGCTGCGATTACACTCAGCCATATACGAAAAAGATTCTGGATACTGAACGGGCGAAATGCTGTACGAAAGGAAATTCTCCAATGTGTCGTATGTTACAGGTTGAATCCGAAGACCACTTGTCAGCAAATGGGAGATTTACCAGCGGTTAGGGTTCGCCCACAAAGAGCTTTTGAATCCATCGGAGTTGATTATGCAGGACCGTTCAACATATCCCCTTCTAAAGGAAGAGGTCGGACAGCAATCAAGGGCTACATCGCTGTATTTATATGTCTGGTGACCAAAGCCATCCACTTGGAACCCGTGGGGGACTTGACATCAACCGCATTTATGGGAGCACTGCAGCGATTCATTGGCCGACGTGGGAAATGCACTCACATATATAGCGATTGTGGGACGAATTTTGTTGGCGCAAATCGAAAGCTGCAAGCTGATAAGTTGGCATACAGACGGTACATCGAAAATACTATCCTCTTAAAACTAGCAGATGATGGGATCACTTGGCATTTTAACCCTCCATCTGCACCACATTTTGGAGGACTGTGGGAGGCGGGTGTTAAATCGATGAAATACCACCTGAAGCGGACGATCGGAGTTCGTACACTTACGTATGAAAAGTTGGCTACTGTGCTAGCTCAAATCGAGGCTTGTTTAAACTCTCGCCCACTATGTCCTCTGAGCAATGATCCAGAAGACCTAATGGTATTAACCCCTGGTCACTTTTTAATAGGGGAATCTTTACTTGCTCTACCTGAGGGACAGGTTGATAACATTAGCCACACGGAACGATGGAGAAACTGTCAATATATGGTTCAGCAATTCTGGAAACGTTGGAGCTCTGACTATTTAACGCGATTGCAACGGAGACCGAAATGGTTAGAAAGCAAGGAGAATTTAAAGGCCGGCGACATAGTTATTGTTAAAGACGAGCGGCTTCCGTCTAATTTCTGGCCCCTTGGTCGAATTATGCAAACTCACCGAGGGAAAGATGGTTTAGTTCTAGTTGTCACGCTAAGCTCTGCCCTCTACCTATACAAGATAATTGGCTAAATTCTGACATTGACCCTCCACAACACTCCAGAACACCACATAAACTGCACACTCTCGTTACAGTGTTGTTTCGAGTTTTATTTTCAGTTCTATTGGCCTGAAGTTGGAAAAAAAGAAAGAAAAAAAAACGAATCTGGATTAGACGATACTGAAGCTGTAGTGAACCCATGCATGTACATATGTAACACTCTGTTATATATATAAATACATATATAAGCGCGTACATATGAGCAGTGACATAAACAACTTATGTTTATGTTACACATTCCTTTTGCACAGCAACGATCTAAGACTTGAACACAGATCGGTCAGCTACCAAAACTGCTGAGCAGGCATTTACCCGAACTCAGGCAGAACCCAAACGCCCTAACACTGAGGCGATGGGTCTCTCTCTCAAAATCTCCTTAACGCTGACCTTGCATTTCCATTAGACTCAGGCAGAGACCACGCGCACTAATACTTATGCGGTGGTACTCTTTTCATATAATGCATGGGAGAACTCTCGCTCTCCGTTATACATAAGAACGATTGTACCCTAGGATAAGAACAAAAAGATATTCAATAAACATTCTGAAAGAAGCCACCAAGCTGAGCGGTATTGTTACGCTAAGCAGTAACATAACATGGCGACCGTGACAAATTCGACACTACTCGATTAAAACAACTTAATAATTCTAACATCGTAATCAAATCATATTAAAGTCTGTGGCCATGTGTGATTGCATTATTGTGTTCCGTGCTATGGGGCTATTGCTGCATAAATACAATGATGAACAACTGGAAAAACTGGAACACTAAGGACAGTGATGAACAACTGGCCCAACTGGAATAATAATTACAGAAACAGCAAAGAAATATCTGAGTGAGTACAGGGATGAGCACCCAAATTAAACTTAAACCCAGAAGAAGTGGTTTAAAAGAACGGATCAGAAAGAGAAAGTCTGATATCGTTAAACTTCTGTATAAAAACGACAATCCCCCGAAGTGGAAAGTAGCAGTGAAGTTACAGAGCGAACTCGAACACCTCGAGTCGCTATTAAAAAGTAAAAGCTCACCCTGTACCACAACACAAAAACAAAATAGACAACTTATTAATCACCGTCCTGCCCCCAGAGCTATACCAAAACAACAAAAGAAGTGCCCTGGAGACTGCCAAGGGCCACTCTACAGCCCGAACAACACTTGCATATGGGTGTTGCTGAAACGGAAAGAGATGACCAGCGCCGGCACCTCATCAGCCTGCGAGATGACCAGCTCCAGCACCCAATCCAACTAGCCTGTGCGAAGACACAGCACCGGCACCGCCAGCGCGAAAAGCTGGGCCACGGACCGATAGCGTTACAGAGAACGCCCATCAAAAAAATATTAAATACTATTAAAACAATATAAATAAATTGAATCGACAATTGAGTCGACCGGTAAAATAGATTGGCCTGTAAAGCCATTAGGTAGGACACAAATGTAATGATAATTGGTATAATAATATATCAAATTTTAAAAATAATTTTTGAGATAAAAGAAAATCCCAATAATTCAATCATGGGTAAAACAGAATCAATGATCGAAAACCCGACGGCAAATGTCGTCAATAAACTTGAAATAGTAGATCACACAGAAGACATACGTTCACTGTGGACACTATTACTAATAATAATTATTTTGCTATCCACAATGCTTTTGCTAAAATTGTATGCAATGCACAACAAGATATTAAAGAAAAAGTACGCAACAGCCACTATATAAACACACATATATAAAAAAAAATAAAAAAAAAAAAAAAAAAAAAAAATTAATTAAATAAAATTATTTCAAAATATCCGATTATGGTTGACAATGGACAATGGTTGGATACCGATAACAAAAGCAATTGTAAGAATTAGAGCAGAATTTGATAGATCTTTTAAATGCTTAAATGAAAATGTGCACATCACAATACAAACTATAACAAAGCATACAGAAATACTTATTGCACAATATAATAAAATAGTACTTATCTATCAAAATTGCCAAGAAAGACTTTCAGATTTACATGATACCCAAATTATAGAAGTATTAGAAAACCTACAAGAAAAACTTCTTAAAATCAGTACAATACATAGCTTGCAAATTTCCTTACCAAACAATTACACCAGTCTAGCCAGCTTTAATAAATCATTTCTGCCCGATACAATACACATAACAGAACAAGTAATACTAGAAACTGACCAAGAAATAGAAACAATAATGGCACAAACAAATATAGAATTTCTCAGTTCAGCCTCCAGGCTTATACCAGATTTCGATGGTAAACACGAAAATCTGAGAAGTTTCCTAGACGCACTAGAAATAGTAGATTTTATTAAAGGAACTCATGAAGTTTTAGCTGTATCCGTCCTTAAATCAAAACTTAAAGGACATGCCAGGAACTTAATAGAATCAGAAACAACAATAGCAGACGTCATTCGTAAGCTTAAAAATGACGTAAAAGGGGAGTCAGTTGAAGTACTAAACGCTAAAATGTTGAACGTCCAACAGAAAAATAAAACTGAATACTAACACTAAATATTCAACCCAACAAGCTGTAAAAGCTATGACAAAGAATTGATCCATCGAAAAGGTTAAACTTATCATGGAAGCGGGACAGTTCGATAACATGAACGAAGCTGTCTCCAAGTTCGTAAACAGTTGCACAGATGCAACCGGTAAAACTGATACCGTACTGTACTATAATCGGCAGAGTAATAACTCCTATAGAGGAAACTCATACCGAGGCGGAAGCCGAGGTGGATACCAAGGTAATTACCGAGGTAGTTACCAAAGTAGCCAAAGCCGAGGACGCGGAAATTTCAGAGGAAATTTTCGACGTTACAACAATAGTAATAACAACAATACAAACTATAGAGGAAACAACCGTCAGAACGGTGGATTCTATTCTATATGCCAACTCTAACAGGCAAAATAATAATGTCCGACAGGTGCAAACCACACCGGAAAACCAATAAGCCCCCTTAAGAAAACAAAAACAGTAACGGTTCACACTATCAATCTTAATTTCAACCTTTTTGTTTCATTACAAAATGAAAAAACACACAACATATATACATTATTGGTAGATACAGGTGCAGACATATCTTTAATAAAAGAAAATACAGACACATTTCGTAACATAGATTACAGAAATATCACACAAATATCAGGTATTGGTGAAGGTTCAACCAATTCCAAAGGATTAGCATTCATAGAACTTCTCTCAGGAAAATATGCTATTCCACATAATTTTCATATAGTAGATTCAAACTTTCCCATTCCTTGCGATGGAATAATTGGTATAGATTTCATGAAAAAATTCAATTGTCAAATAGACTTAAAACCAGAAAATGATTGGCTCATCCTGAGACCAAATAATTTCAATTATCCCATCAATATTCCAATATATCATTCACTAGAAAACAATTTAACAATTTTACCAGCACGATCCGAAGTTGTCCGAAAGATTGCTATAAATGCAGCAACTGAATATATATTCATACCAAATCAAGAGATTCAAAATGGAGTATACATTGGAAACTCTATTTCAGACTCTCAAAACACCTTCGTCCGAATATTAAATACCACAAATACAAACGCAATCATTGAATTAAATACAATAAAATTCGAACCATTAGATGATTATGACATAGTAAATACCAATCCTAATAATAATCAGACCGAAATTTTAGACAAGTTAAATAAAAACTTCCCTATTCAATTCAAAACCATTCTTACAGAATTATGCACCAAATACTGTGATATATTCGGAACAGAAACCGAATCACTATCAACTAATAATTTTTATAAACAAAAGATAAGAATGAAAGATGATGAACCGATATATATAAAAAACTACAGAATTCCCCACAGTCAAAAAGAGGAAGTAACAAAGCAAGTAGAAAAGCTAATAAAAGACAAAATAGTAGAACCCTCAGTCTCTGAATACAACAGTCCATTATTAATTGTCCCGAAAAAATCATTACCGAATTCAGATAGTAAAAGATGGCGCCTAGTGATTGACTACCGCCAAATAAAAAAAAAAAAAAAAAAAACAAAGACAAATTTCCACTTCCCAGAATAGATGATATTCTTGATCAATTAGATAGAGCTAAATACTTTTCATGTCTAGATCTGATGTCAGGTTTTCATCAAATAGAACTTGAAGAAAGTTCAAGAAATATTACTTCATTTTCAACGAGCAATGGCTCCTATCGCTTCACGCGATTACCATATGGTTTAAAAATAGCGCCCAATTCTTTTCAAAGAATGATGACAATTGCATTTTCAGGTATCGAACCTTCTCAGGCATTCTTGTATATGGATGACCTAATTGTCATCGGTTGTTCCGAAAAACACATGATTAAAAACCTCACCAGCGTTTTTGAGATGTGTAGAAAACACAACCATAAATTGCACCCTGAAAAGTGCTCATTCTTCAGACACGAAGTAACCTTTCTAGGTCATAAGTGTACTGATAAAGGTATTTTACCAGACGACAAGAAATATGACGTTATAGAGAAATACCCAGTCCCAACGGACGCAGATAGCGCTAGAAGATTCGTTGCATTTTGCAATTATTATAGACGTTTCATTAAAAATTTTTCCGATTATTCATGTCACATAACAAGATTATGTAAAAAGAATGTTAACTTCGAATGGACAGATAAATGTCAGAAAGCATTCGAATATTTAAAAGTACAATTGATGAAACCAACCTTACTGCAATATCCCGATTTTAGCAAAGAATTTTGTATAACAACGGATGCAAGTAAACAAGCATGTGGTGCTGTTCTAACACAAAATTATAATGGAACTCAGCTACCAGTAGCGTATGCATCAAGATCATTTACAAAGGGAGAAAGTAATAAAAACACAACAGAACAAGAATTAGCTGCAATACATTGGGCAATAAATCATTTTTGACCATACATTTATGGCAAGCATTTCACTGTCAAAACTGACCATAGGCCACTTACCTATTTATTTTCTATGATTAACCCCAGCTCAAAATTAACACGTATGAGACTAGATTTGGAGGAATATGATTTTACTGTGGAGTATCTTAAGGGAAAGGACAACCATATAGCAGATGCGTTATCAAGAATAACCATTAAAGACCTAAAGAATATACAAACAACCAATACAGTACTAAAAGTCACTACAAGATATCAAAGTAGACAAAAAACCTGCGCAGGTTCAAACACAGAATTGCAAAAGCAATCGATCTCTTCAAAGCCCAATATAGACAACGTCATACAAAATGATGATGTTAAAAAAGTAGTGACCTTACATTTATCTTCGACTAAGTGTTTCTTTAAACATGGGAAAAGATATTTGTAAGAATTAAAGTTAGCGACCTTTATACTAATGGAACCTTCGACTTAGGTCAATTTTTCCAAAGGCTTGAAAAAGAAGCCGGTATAAATAACATCAGCCAACTTAAAATGGCACCGAGCGAAGAAATCTTTGAGAACATTTCAATAGATTCTTTTAAGAACAAGGGCAATAAAATATTAAAGAATTTAAGAGTAGCGCTACTCAAGCCGGTGACCACAATAAAAGAAAATAAAGAAAAAGAAGAGATACTGTCTACATTCCATGATGATCCAATCCAAGGAGGTCACACAGGTATAGCTAAAACATTAGCGAAAATAAGAAGGCATTATTATTGGAAAAACATGACACGTCAAATTACAAATTATGTGAGAAAGTGTCCCAAATGCCAAAAGTCCAAAACAACTAAACATACCAAGACCCCATTGACTATAACTGAAACACCACAAATGGCGTTTGATAGGGTAATTGTGGATACGATCGGTCCACTTCCTAAATCAGAACAAGGAAACGAATATGCAGTCACTTTAATCTGTGACTTGACAAAATACCTTGTAGCCATACCAATCAAGAACAAAAGTGCAAAAACAGTAGCTAAAGCTATATTTGAAGATTTTATTCTAAAGTACGGTCCAATGAAGACGTTCATTACGGACATGGGAACGGAATACAAAAATTCAATAATTGAAGATTTATGTAAAAACTTAAATATTCAAAACATAACATCCACTGCACATCATCACCAGACTGCAGGAACCGTGGAGCGAAGCCACAGAACTTTTAATGAGTTCATACGCTCATACATCTCAACTGACAAAACAGATTGGGATGTATGGCTACAATACTTCGTATATTGCTTCAACACAACCCCCTCTATGGCACATGATTATTGTCCATATGAATTAGTTTTCGGTAAGACTTCGAACTTACCAATACATTTTAATAGCATAGATAGAATAGATCCTCTTTATAATATAGATGATTACGCTAAAGAATCAAAATTTAGACTAGAACAAGCTTTTAAAAGAGCAAGATTAATGATAGAATCTAATAAACAAAAACAAAAAATTAATTATGATAAAAACTGTTTAGATTTCAAATTAAAAACAGGAGATCAGGTTTTATTGAAAAATGAAACAGGTCATAAGTTAGATTTTAAATATACTGGACCATATAAGGTAGATAGTATAGGAGAAAATGATAATATACAAAAAACAAAAAGTACATAAGGATAGATTAAAACTTTTCATTTCATAATAATTTCATTTTATCCTGTCATGGCCATGACCTAGGTAGACATACGTAAATAGCCATGACCTAGGTAGACATACGTAAATAGCCAGGAAAATAACCATGACTTAAGTAAGCACACGTATATAACCATGATACATAGTTCATCGAAAAAAAAATAAATAAATAAATAAAAACAATGAATATATAATTAAAAAAAAAAAAAATAATAAAAAAAACAAAAAATATTTTTTATACATAAACATACATGTTAGTTCACAAAATTCAAATATTGTTTTAAATAACTTCATATATTACGTTATTTTTTTAAAAAGGGAGGTGTAGTGAACCCATGCATGTACATATGTAACACTCTGTTATATATATAAATACATATATAAGCGCGTACATATGAGCAGTGACATAAACAACTTATGTTTATGTTACACATTCCTTTTGCACAGCAACGATCTAAGACTTAAACACAGATCGGTCAGCTACCAAAACTGCTGAGCAGGCATTTACCCGAACTCAGGCAGAACCCAAACGCCCTAACACTGAGGCGATGGGTCTCTCTCTCAAAAGCTCCTTAACGCTGACCTTGCATTTCCATTAGACTCAGGCAGAGACCACGCGCACTAATACTTATGCGGTGGTACTCTTTTCATATAATGCATGGGAGAACTCTCGCTCTCCGTTATACATAAGAACGATTGTACCCTAGGATAAGAACAAAAAGATATTCAATAAACATTCTGAAAGAAGCCACCAAGCTGAGCGGTATTGTTACGCTAAGCAGTAACATAACAAAGCTATCGTCAAGGGGGGAGAATGTTTAGGCAACGCAAAGTTTCTACCGGGGAACTATTTTATATTATAGCAGCGCAGATGTCGTTGCGCCTATGTTTTGGGAGTATGCCTTATGCATCTCTTTCGTAGTTGTTTTGGGAGCTACAGCGATCGGCAAACGTCTACGGTCTGCTCTTAACGCTCTTATACGGCGCTCTCGTACGCTATTGTCGCGTCGCAAGGTGCAGTTAGGACTAGCATATAAGTACTACATAAGTTCAAGAACCACATCGACGGCAATGAACAGCAAGCCGATGATACAGTCTGTAAGCGACAGCCCAGGAAAACAGAACGCACCCTCTGTGCCAAAAATTGTATTTTAACTTAACCTCTAATAAATCATTACGCAATCATTAAATCCGCGTGTAAAACCTTTCTCTGGGACCACCGGATCCGCCCCCCTAAGGAACGTCCACTGCCGCCACAGGTGTAGTACCACTTTGTGCGCCGCATCATTATCTCAGCAGATTGGGGCTCCGTCTTTACGTAACTGCGCTTTAAGTCTTATCGTATCTTTAGAATGAATAACTAGGTGTATAAGAGTATTCGAAACCTAAGATTACACTACTCGACAAAATCGAACTTTTTTTTTCCTCAAGGATCCAAACCGACTTTTTCTGATAGATATGGGGATTTAAAATTTTTTAAAGAATTATGGTTTTTTTCTATGGCAGAACTTTTTTTGAAGAATTTTTGAAAACTGGTATTTTTTGTAAGCTTTTTTCAGAGGTAGCGCTTGTTTTTTCACATAACTCTAGTATCTTTCATCTGGTTGTTAAGAACTTTAATATTTTAAAAGATATATAAAACAGCTAGAAGATAAGCCCAAACACTTTGTGATTTCAGCTTACCGTCTGGGAAATATAAAGCATTGAAATGCAAAAATGATGATTTTTGTGCGGTATTATTTACGAAATTTTGACTTTAAAAACTCAGGAAAAGTCGAAAAAAATTATATCCTGTGTTCTCTATTTTTTTGTGTAGAGGTGCATTAATTTGGCGTCGTTTAAGGTATCGCTCATTAAAATCTATGGAGAGACTTTGGAGCTAAAATTCGTTAACCAAACCTAAAAAATGGAAAAAATTAACAAAAAATACCTTTTTGAATGTAGCGGGGCCCAACTGCCCATCGGGAATTGCGATCGCGATCAGGTACCAAATGTACAACCCTTTTTCGTTTGCTTTGTTCCCAATTGGCAGTTGGGCCCGCAGCCTTCAAAAATGTATTTTTTGTCCATTTTTTCCATTTTTTAGGTTTGGTTAACGAATTTTAGCTCCAAAGTCTCTCCATAGATTTTAATGAGCGATACCTTAAACGACGCCAAATTAATGCACCTCTACACAAAAAAATAGAGAACACAGGATATAATTTTTTTTCGACTTTTCCTGAGTTTTTAAAGTCAAAATTTCGTAAATAATACCGCACAAAAATCATCATTTTTGCATTTCAATGCTTTATATTTCCCAGACGGTAAGCTGAAATCACAAAGTGTTTGGGCTTATCTTCTAGCTGTTTTATATATCTTTTTAAAATATTAAAGTTCTTAACAACCAGATGAAAGATACTAGAGTTATGTGAAAAAAACAAGCGCTACCTCTGAAAAAAGCTTACAAAAAAAATACCAGTTTTCAAAAATTCTTCAAAAAAAAGTTCTGCCATAGAAAAAAAAAAAAATATCATCAAACCATTTCTAAGCCCCAAATCTTTAATAAAAAGTTAGTTTTGTTCCTTGAGGAAAAATCGTGTTGACTAGTGTTATGTATGTCCCCAGCGTTCGGCAGTGCTGCTGCGCTCTCCCTGTTAAAGGGCGCTCTGCACCTGCCGCTTCGGCTTTTGGATTGATCGCCCGTCGTGGCCCAATTAGTTCTATGCTAATCTCTCGCCGCATAGGTTGCATACTGAACCCCCGCTTGTGACATTTATCTGGTTGGGCAAAAGAGCGAGCAATTGGCTTCAGCTAGCCGCCTGTATAAATAAACAATATAACGTTTTAAATCAAACTCTAACTTATTTTGGATAAATATAGGTGCCAAAAAAGCTTGGCGACCAACAAATACATTTTGTGCAAACAAGAACAGTTAAAGTGCAAGTTCAGTGAGACTGCAGCCGTCTAATATTCCGTTGCTTAATCGCCGATTCTCTCTTGCTCTGCGTCGCTGCAGCCGCGGCCCTTGACTTTCCGTGTCTTCTATTCTCGCTCCCGTTCTTTCGCCGTCGCTTAAGCGGTCTTACATTTTCCGTTGTTTCGTTGCATTACACCGGTTGGCATGGACAACGAGCCGAATACAGGTGCGGGCGGAAATATTGCGATGGAGGAAAAAAGGCTGAGGCTTTACAAGCGTAAAGTTCAGTCTCTGCATGATCGGCTGCAGCGTCTTGGCCAGTTATTTTCGGGGAATAAAATCGACAATTTAAGTGCGTCAGAAATAGATGTGCGCCTCGATATGTTGGCTGAAATGCGTGAGGAGTTCAACAAATCCCATAATGAGTTGGAATCACTGGATGAAGACGAGATTGGAAGTGAGCTGCGTGAAACGTTCAATACGCTCTTCATTTCTTTGAAAGCCAAGCTACTGGCGGCTCTCGAACTAGGGCATTTGCGCGTAGCTGCTCATTCCACTAGCATGCCAAATAGCTCTGGAGGTCACACCATCATCATGGCTCACAAGCAGCGGCTTCCGGAACTGAAGCTACCTAGCTTCTCCGGTGGCTATGTGGAATATGCTGATTTTATTGCCATGTTCAATTCGGTCATCGAAGGGGATGCAGATCTCAGTGAAATCGAGAAGTTCCAACATCTTCGCTCATGTCTCTCGGATGCGGCCCTGGATTCGGTTCGATCGTTGGAGCTCTCCAGTGCCAATTATCGTGTGGCTCTGGACATACTTAGCAGACGTTTTAATAATAAACGACTTGTTTTCCAGGCACACATCAAGGAGATTCTTGGGCTCAAGAAGGTAGATTCGCATTCTGCTAAAAGGCTTCGGGAGTTTTCGGATGCAGTCAACTTGCATACGCGCGCTCTGCAGACATTAGGAAGTGCTGAGGAGATATCTGGATGCATGATAATCCACATGCTGCTGCAAAAGCTGGATGAGAAGACCCAAACCAAATGGGAAGAGACTGCGTCATCGGACAGGATACCAACAGCTGGGGAATTCTACGATTTCCTGGAGAAGCGATGCCAGAAGATGGAGAACGTGCAATACGCTATAGCGACACACGCTGGTAGCGCTCAGGTGGGAAAAAGCCAGTCTACACACCTAAAGAAAACCTTTGTTGCCTCTAACTCTTCCGCCGACCCGTCTGGATGCCCTTTCTGCCATTCAGCGGGCCACTGAATATACTCGTGCAGCATCTTCACGAATTTATCTCATTCTCTGCGTCACAAGGAAGTGAAGAAGCTGTCACTTTGTTTTAACTGCCTAAAATCGGGTCATCGGACTCGTGCATGCACAGGTGGCCAGTGTAGAGTTTGCGGAAGGAGGCATCATACCTTGTTGCACTTCGACTCATCTATAGCGCAAAGCTCCCCAGCTGTTTCTCATCCAGAACGAGCAGTACAACCAGGAGCTATTACGCCGGTTCAGGATTCTGCCAGCAGTGTGCCGTCTCATGCGTCTACCTCTCTTTCTGCCCAAGGTCTCTACTCCGATATTGTGTTGCTGGCCACAGCTGTTGTTTTGGTGAAGAATCGATCTGGCGTTTTGGTTCCTTGTCGCGCTATTCTAGATTCAGGATCTCAGCTTCATCTCGTTACCTCCAGGTTCGCCCAGCAGCTTCAGCTTAGGAGAACTCAATCGTCTGCTCTTGTTTCTGGTCTGGGCGATACTAGCGTGTCCACTGAGGGATCCTCCGTCAGCATTTGCATGCAGTCTCGCACTTCGGACTATTCGACCACACTCACTGCTCTCATCGCACCCACCATCACAGATAGCCAACCAAGCCTGGCAGTTAATGTAGCCGATTGGAACAATTCCCTCCAATATTCAGCTTGCCGACCCTGCATTTTTTAATCCTCAGCGAGTAGATCTGCTCATTGGCGCGAGCATATTCTATGACCTTCTCTGCGTAGGACAAATCAAGCTCATAGATGGATTGCCTCTTCTGCAGAAGACACGGCTTTGGTGGATCGTATCTGGTGGTGGACAGAGGGTATCAAGCTCGTCGCTTTTGGCAACCCGAAATTCTCCGGATTCGAAGGATAGAATGAATGCAAGGTTGGATCGAACTCTTCATATGTTTTGGGGAAGTTGAGAATTGTGTGGAGGCTAGCTTGAGTACAAAGGAAGAAGTAGATTGTGAGGCGCATTACGTAAACCACTTTTCACGGTTGCCATCAGGGGAGTACTCCGTTCGGCTGCCTTTAAAGCATGATGCTGATCGCTTGGGAGAGTCCTATACTCAGGCGTATCGACGATTTCTCAGCTTGGAGCGAAAACTGGATCGTAATCCCGCGCTCAAGGAGCGTTACTCAGCTTTTATGAAAGAGTATACTGATTTAAAGCATATTTCCAAAGTCCATCCTGACTCACGTAGCCTCTGCAAGTATTTTCTGCCTCATCCCTGCGTTTTAAAGGAGGATAGTACCACGACAAAACTCCGTGTCGTTTTCGATGGCTGTGCAGCTACATCAACTGGATGCTCCTTAAATGATGTGATGATGACAGGTCCTGTTATTCAGCCAGCATTGTTTAACATACTGATCCGGTTCCGCACATATCCCGTCGCTCTCACTGGTGACATTTGTAAAATGTACCGTTGCGTAAAGGTATCTCCACCCGACAATTTTCTCCAGTGCATCCTATGGCGAGATTCCATCCAGTCCGAGGTTCAGGTCTACACATTAGACACCGTCACATATGGTACGAGGGCTGCATCGTTTTTAGCGGTAGCCGCAATGCACCAGCTGGCCATTGACGAGGGTAATCCCTACCCTCTTGGCTCAGCTGCTCTGCAACAGGAGTTCTATGTTGATGATCTCATCTCTGGCGGCAACTCGGTCGCAGAGGTCAAGGAAAAGATGCGCCAAACTTCAAGTCTGCTGTCTTGCGGTAACTTTAAGCTTAGAAAATGGTGCTCGAGTAACCAGGAGGTGCTTGATGGAATTCCAGAGGACGACGTGGAGAAATTTCTGCGGTTCCATGATGGAAGCGACATTAGCAAAACTCTTGGTTTAGCTTGGGACCCTGCGTCTGATCAGCTGCTGTTTGCCTTGTCCGCGCTGGACACGAATTCAAAGCCCTCCAAGCGGTCGGTTTTGTCAACTATTGCGCGTTTCTACGACCCTCTTGGATTGATTAATCCTGTTATTGTGAAGTGCAAGATCTTTCTTCAGCAGCTTTGGAGAGAACATTTGGACTGGGATGAAAGTCTACCAACAGCGCTGCACTCAACTTGGATTGACCTGAGAAACAGTTTGGCAAGCATCTATCGCATTTCCTTTCCTCGCGTTGTCCATCATTCCAGCACAATTTTAGAGGTTCATGGATTTTGTGATGCCAGCATGGAAGCATATGGTGCTTGCATATATGTCGTGTCCAGGCAAGGGGAGTCGTCGAGCAATGTTTTGTGGTCAAAGTCTCGAGTGGCGCCACTAAAATCATTGTCGATTCCAAAGCTAGAATTGAATGGAGCCCATTTGCTTGCGAAAGTTATGCGGAACTTAAAGGAGACGGGAATTTTCCCAGGCCAGTTTTACTGCTGGTCGGATTCGTCTACGGCGTTATTTGGATTCGGGATGAGCCAGACAAATTCCAGGTTTTCGTGGCAAATCGAGTGGCAACAATTCAGGAGTTGACGCAAGGCATGGAATGGCGCTATGTTCCCACATTGTTGAATCCCGCTGATATCCTCTCCAGAGGCTCGCTTCCCAGCCACCTCATCCAGTCAGAGCTGTGGTTTCACGGCCCCTCGTTTTTGTTAGGTTCTAAGAATGAGTGGCCTGTATCTGCCGTTTCTGAAACTCCGACCATTGAGCTTCGCAAGCGTGTATTGCTGATCGCGTCTCCACATGCCGATCTCACGTCCGGATGCAAATTTGCTAATTCTTTCTTTGGCATGCAGCGCACATTCGCCTACATGTATAAATTCATTAATCGTCTTAGGCATCCTGGACTCACGGTTTCTGACATACAGCAAGGAACGCATCTTCTTGTTCGACACGTTCAGCTGGTAAGTTTGTGGTCGGACCTAAAGGAGATTAGACGCAATGGGCAAGTCAGGAAGTCTAGTTCGCTATCTCCGTTCATCGATCTTTCAGGTTTACTTCGAGTTGGAGGTCGTCTCGGCCACTCATCGCTCCCGTTTAATGCTCAGCACCCGCTTATTTTTCCCAAGGGGCATCCCGTAACATCTGCAATGATAAGCTATTATCATCAACAAAATCTCCATGCCGGACCTCGCGCCTTGCTTGCTAAAATTCGATTAGAATATTGGCATATTGGAGGTATTAAAGCCGTCTCGAAAGCGGTTAGCAAGTGTGTAAGATGCTTCAGGACGAGGCCGCGCATGGTTGAGCACATTATGGGAGACTTGCCTAAGGAGCGTCTGGAAGGATCGCGGGCCTTCGAAGTAACTGGAGTGGACTATTGTGGACCCTTTTTCTACTGATCAGAAATCCGCACGAGGCCTCCGATCAAGTGCTACATAAGCGTGTTTATTTGCTTCACATCTAAGGCCATACACATGGAGCTTATCAAAGATCTGACCACCGCATCGTTCCTGGGCGCATTGAAACGTTTTACGTCCACTCGAGGAAGGCCAAGTCATATTTGGTCGGACAATGCGACAAATTTCGTTGGCGCTAAGAATGAGCTTCTGGAGCTGAAGAAGCTTTTCCTGAGCGACTCCCACATGAAGGAAGTCCATGAATCCTGCTTGGCTGACACCATCGACTGGCATTTCATCCCCCCGCGCTCTCCGCACTTAGGCGGATTGTGGGAAGCGGCCGTGAAGTCCGCAAAGTATCACCTGTACCGCTCAGTTGGGCCATCCATCCTTAGCTTCGACGAGCTCCGCACCTTGATCTGCCAGATCGCGGAAATTGTTAATTCTCGCCCTTTGCTCTCGCTTTCAGAAAATCCTGAGGACTTGGATGTGTTGACGCCTGCTCATCTGCTGTTGGGAGGCCCGCATCAGTCAATTCTCGAGCCTGACCTAACGAAGCTCAATTACAACCGTCTGGATGGTTGGCAGCGGGTCACTCAACTGCAGCAGACATTCTGGAGGCGTTGGCGCGAAGAGTATCTGACTCTTTTACAAGAGCGCTCGAAGTGGCGTACGCCTGCGCAAAACCTCTGCGTCAACGATGTCGTCTTGGTGAAGGATGAGAATCTTCCTCCAATGCGTTGGCCACTGGCTAGAGTGGTCGACGTCGTCAAAGGCAAGGATGGAGTATGCCGCGTGGCTGATTTGAAGACTGCTTCAGGAACCATCAGGAGGGCCGTTACTCGGCTGTATTTGCTGCCCCTTGAGAAGTCGGTTGAAAGGCGAGCTTCTAACGGGGGGAGTATGTTCGGGCCAGCGGCTACTTAAGCGTATACGATAATATTAAAATTAGCTGTAACTAGGTGTATAAGAGTATTCGAAACCTAAGATTATGTATGTCCCCAGCGTTCGGCAGTGCTGCTGCGCTCTCCCTGTTAAAGGGCGCTCTGCACCTGCCGCTTCGGCTTTTGGATTGATCGGCCGTCGTGGCCCAATTTGTTCTATGCTAATCTCCCGCCGCATAGGTTACTTTGTGAACATTTATCTGGTTGGGCAAGAGAGCGAGCAATTGGCTTCAGCTAGCCGCCTGTATAAATAAACATTATAACGTTTTAAATCAGAGTCTAACTTATTTTTTGGATAAATATAGGTGCCAAAAAAGCTTGGCATCTCAAACATACCCCTTAACTCTTTTTTGAGTTCGGGTATAGAAACATGGATTTGAGTCGTTTTTTCTTTGCAGTTTCATGAGCCATGTTTTCCACGCAAGTGTCGGCTAATAAGTAATAACAAACCAAAAAGAAACGAGAAGGAACGTGTGAGTCGCTTCTGGGGACGCGACTCTACTTATACCCGTACTCAGTCAGTATATAAATTTTTGAGCAAAATTTTTTATAATTAAAAAAAAAAAAAAATTTTACAATTTTTTGCTACATCTGTTATCTACATCTACATCTACAATGTATATTGTACCATTCATATTCTACATCACCTCCGCTAGGGGTTGCTCGCGCACTGAACGCAGCAGAGTGTGCGAGCGAGAAGGAGATAGAGTAACGTTTCTCTTGCAGGAGGAGGCGGGGGAACCAACAGAAAATTAATTTCGCCATTCTGGCTATAATTATGATCCGATCTGATTCAGATTCGGCAATCTGGTAGATATGAGCATTCTCTATGATACTGCGTTTTTAGTTTTATCGTATCTTTAAAAATGTGTCTGCCACAGATTTTCGTCCTTTGTGGGGGCGGGGCGAAATTTTGAAATACACTTGTAGCAGTGTGATATCACATGAGTCTGGAAACTAAATTTGGTTACCCTAGCTCTTATAGTCTCTGAGATCCAGGCGCTCAACAAGACGGACGGACGGACGGACGGACGGACAGACGGACATGGCTTAATCGACTCGGCTATTGATGCTGATCAAGAATATATATACTTTATGGGGTCGGAAACGTTTCCTTCTCTGCGTTGCACACATCCACTTTTACCACAAATCTAATATACCCCTTAACTCTTTTTTGAGTACGGGTATAAAAACAAACTTGCATACCTACAAAAAATATATAAAATAATATAGAAAATATAAGCAAATTAAAAAGTGCACATATACATCTTTCACTGAGGTACATATAAGCAAAGGACACTCACATATATTTTTTATTGAATACATTCAAACTATGATCAATATAAATAGTTATTTCAATGCAATTCGTACACAGTTAAGTTTCAGTAAAAATCATCTCAGGTATGGACAGAAAAATTTCGTACGTACAGCGGGCCATCCACGATAGAATTTGTTGGAAAACATGTTGTTTATTATGAATTTCATTTGCCCACCAACGAATGCGAACATTTCTCGCAAACATCATTTTGTTTACATTTTTCAACGAGTCAACATGTCAGCGGACACCAAGAGAGTAATTACCTTAAGGGCAATACATATATGTTTGGAGAAAAAAAAGAAAAAAGGCAATGCAGGCAATGTATAAATTCTTGCAAAAATTGTTTTGACATTTTATATGAAGGTGTCCACTCAAAAAAAAATGATTACAATGTTTACAAATGATGTTCGTGCCAAAATTGCCATCCATTGACGAACATGTTGGCACGAACAGAACGAAGATAGAATAATTTCTATTCTCTTCGAACACAACATCGAACTCGAAATTACTACCCGAACACTACCACCAGCGATTCGAACACAACATGTTTGCCGAACAAATTCTATTGTGGATGGCCCGCTTACCCGCCAGATTGGCAGAATCGACCAATTAAAAAACCAATTTTCAAGTTAAACAATTTTCTTTTTATGCTAACATTATTATAAAAATTTCATTTAAAATTATAAAGTCTCTTAAACGTTCTTTATTAATCAAACAAGTTTAAGTCTAGGATTTGATAAAGGCGCAAACACCAGAATGCACCAGAGGGATTCATGCCACCCATATTTGGAGCAAGAGCACCTACACGTTAACATTTATTTTGATTTTACTATTATACAAATTATTAATTACTAAACACTAACTCCACCGATAATGTGCGTATGCGCGATTACTTTCACACTGTTTATGCACATCATCTTTTTTTTTTATAACTCTACCTTGACCATGCGCAGCGTCCATAATTTCCCAAGCTAATCTCTCTGGAAGACATACCTTACGATCTTTTTCAAACGCTGCATCTAAAAGCCATTTCATAGCGAGAAAATAAGATCTTTTTGACGTTACAGGAACTGGGACTTGATAGTTCACGCCACCCCGTTTTATAGATGTCAACTGAAGCAATGGTCTACTATTTTCAACTGCATCTATTAATATCATTTCTGCATTTGTGTTAACTTTTTGTTTATCTTCTGGGCACAGGTGCATACGCTCAGTTTGCGCACGTTTGATTATTTCTAAAGTTCTTGACAAAAGTCCTCTAGCTAAGACTCTATTTCCATTTTTCGTTATATAATTCAACATTTTCAGTTTGATTTCGTCGTTAAAGACAGTATCAGAAGAATTGTTTAGAGCTGCCCTTATCGGTATATGGTAAAACTTAGTTAGTTCACTCTTATTCAAATCTTCCATTTCTCTTTTAATAATAGGGTCAGCGTAATGTTGGGGAAACATAGACATCGACCGATAACTGAAGTACAATAATTTTGTTAACAGAATGGTATATATATATTAAATGGGAACCTTTTACCTGTAGATAGAAGATCGCAAAGCGATTTTATAAAACACTGCCATAACGATTACACGCTGGATTCTCTAAGTTTAATTATTATCAAATGTTATAATTTTCAATCATGTAAGCACGAACTGTGTGACCAAAAAGTTATTTTTAAACAGTATATACGCAATATTTTGGGTATTCCCGTATAAGTTGAACAGCTGAATCGCTTAACTTTCACAGGTCTTTGCTACGCTCCGGTATTCGTAAACTTATGCGTTTCCGATTTTGGGGTTTTGTAAACAAATTTGATAAATACACTCCATTCTTTGCTGAAGAGCTTGTCTGATTCTAAATCATATTTCAGAGTTTCTGCCTTATATATATATTATATATTATAAACCTAATACCCTCTGCACACTGAGCCAATCCCGGTTGAATGGTGGGAATTTTTATAAGATGATTAAATGAATATATATAACATTGCAATGGATGTGAATGTGCAGGAATGCACATTCCAGCGGCCAGTGTGTGACCAGAGGTGTCGCTGCATTCTGAACGGTTACACTGCTCATACCTCTGCTTGGTTTTTTTTAAAGTTAATAAAATGCATGGATCGAAGAAAAACAAAAAGGTCGGTATATACTGGAAAAGTATCAGAAGTATTTGCTCGTTTTTTTTTGGTATGTTTAGACCCACCTCGAAAAAGATATCAATTTGATATCTTTTGCCAGCAAACACGAAGCAAACATTTCAATAAGAGTGCAAAAAACCAAATGAAATATTTTAATCATGAAGAAAAATAGAATCTTGTTAATGCAGTATTATTGAAATGAGAATTATATGGATATTATAATCTATTATTTTTATTAATTTTCATATATAAACAAGTATAGTTTTCAAAACATTTTTTCTTCACGGTGTCCGGCACGGGCTGCTGCTGATAGTCAGACACATTACCTTGCCAATAAAATGTTGTGGAGATCAGGATATGGCTGGGGAAGAGCGGCCCAGCCGAAGAAGTGCATTTTATTAACTTTAAACGAAACCAAGCAGTTATCTGAGCAGTGTAACCGTACGGAATGAAGTGAACACCTCTGGTCACACCACTGGTCGCTCGAAAAATATATGACATCTGTTCGCTAGTACTAGGCTAGGCTGGTACTAGGCTTTATGAAAATTAATAAAAATAATAAATTACAAAATCCATATAATTTTCATTCATATAATACTGCATTAATTAGATTCTATTTGTCTTCATTATTAAAATATTTCATTTGGTTTTTGTTCTCTTATTGCACTGTTTGCTTCGTGTTTTGCTGGCAAAATATATAAAATTGATATAATTTTCTAGGCGGGTCGAAACATACCAACAATACAAGCAAATACTTCGGATACTTTTCTAGAATATAACGAACTTTTTTTTTGTTGTTCTGAGTACTGGCTTCCGTTCAGAGCCTAGAAAACAGATTTTCCCGAAAAAAATTTCTTATCGGTTTTATACGAATATCAACCCTGACTCTGTTCACGAGATGTTTTATTCGATCTGAGAACTAAGCTATAGCCGTATACTTTGGTCTCTTTTTCTGAGTACAGAATAGTCGGTAGGCTGTCAGCCCATAGCGTATGCAGTATCCTGCATAAGCTTTGAAGAGCATTCATAAATGAGAGGAACCAAGAGGATAGCCAACAAACCGAGTTTTGTGCTGAGACAGTTCTGACATATACAGGGGTGCCACAGAAATCACTTCCGCTGGAAAATCACCTCAATTCCATTCCGCCGTGCCACACACCGATTTTCCAGCTGAATCACAATCACTCACAATTTATCAAGCGATTTGATTAAATACACCCATAAAACACACCTAAAACGATTGGAATCTTACTTTCCCATAAAGGTTATTCAATTGGTGATTAACCCTCATCCAAATAATTTAACATTCTACATGTTGAGTTAATAAAATAAGCATTTTAGTAAATCACTATTCAATCCGCTGACTGAATTTTCACTTAACGATTCCGATCTCAATCCGCTGCAGAGCGAGGTGGCCACTTAGGGCGATTCGGACTTTCGAAGTTAATACAGTAATGCCACATTTTTTAAGTCGAATTCGGAGTAATATATTTTATATTAATTATACTGAAAGCATTCTGTTTTTCTTTTATTAAGCATTACAAAAAATAGCTCATTGCAGTAAAACTTCCTTTACGTCAAACGTGTGCATACTTTTTGTGCAAATTGTGAAAACATTTGTGGTCATTTGTAGTACTACCAGGTGGCATCGCTTCAAAATGCCAAAACAGAAATAGCAAACCATTTCTACACATTATTGCCATTGCATTTATGTCAAAAACCCCTGTTCGGCTAAGTGCAGACCCATGGCAGCAGAAATAGAAGCATAGCGATCATTATACCAAAAACTGGTAATTTTAATGAACTAAATTAGCAGTAGTTTGAGAAGACAATCACAAAAACCACATGCGTATCGTCTGAAGGCGAAAACGAGTCCGATGCGCATCTGAGAAGCAAGGTTTGTATTCTAATATGTTGCCTGCGTAGTTCTTCGATGGCCAACAGTCTTGGTAAAAACATTTTAATTAACCATACAGTAAAATGGAGATGTCTGTTTTTTTTTAACAGCTGTTTGCTGCCATGCCCGGAGAGTTACCAGACAACTGATAGAGTTTCCGAGTACATTGTTTTGCTTGACTCGCACGATATGAATGTTTTTTTTGCCACGAAATTATAAAAGTACAGCTTTGAAAAATCAATTATTTTATATCATAAAAGAAAACGAGAAGGAACGTGTGAGTCGCTTCTGGGGACGCGACTCTACTTATACCCGTACTCAGTCAGTATATAAATTTTTGAGCAAAATTTTTTAGAATTTTTGAATTAAAAACAAAAATTTACATTTAACATTTTTTTTACTACATTTTATATCTACATCTACATCTATAATGTATATTCTACATCTAACATGTAGATTGTACATGTTCCATTTATATTCTACATCTCCTCTGCTAGGGGTTTCTCGCGCACTGAACGCGGCAGAGTGTGCGAGCGAGAAAGACAATGAGTAGCGTTGTCGTGTGCAGGAGGGGGCGGGGGAAACAACTGAAAATTAATTTCTTCATTCTGGCTATTATTATGATCCGATCTGATTCAGATTTGGCAGTCTGGTAGATATGTGCATTCTCTACGATACTGCGTTTAGTTTTATCGTATCTTTAAAAATGTGTCTGCCACATATTTTCGTCCTTTGTGGTGGCGGAAGGGGGCGGGGCGAAATACACTTGTATCAGTGTGATATCACATGAGTCTGGAAACCAAATTTAGTTGCCCTAACTTTTATAGTCTCTGAGATCCAGGCGTCAAACAAGACGGACAGACAGACATGGCTCCATAGACTCGGCTATTGATGCTGATCAAGAATATATATACTTTATGGGGTCGGAAACGTTTCCTTCTCTGCGTTACACACATCAACTTTTACCACAAGTGTAATATACCCCTTAACTCTTTTTTGAGTACGGGTATAAAAATTAAAAACCAATTGCTTTGATATGATAAAATCAATAAAACTGCAAAATGAACCCTTAGTTCGAATTTGGTTTGTGACAATGCTAAGAAAAATGAAATCGCTCGGAATTCTGTGGCACGGCGGAAATTTTTAAGCGGAAATCCTCTGCTCAGTTTCCAATTTCACTAGTGATTTCTGTGGCACCCCTGCTAAGATGTTTTGCTGTTTTTTTTTTACCATTTTTCTGTCTGTCATTGTTTACATTTTCATAGTGAATTCCGATTTTTTTGTTTTGAATGTCAAATATTTATGGTTTCATTTGACAATTATCAAAAAATACTGCACAATTAAGAACATCACAAATGGATGTTCTGCAGAGGCAGAGTGTGTGCGATCGAGAAAGAGAATGAGTAGCGTGGTCTCAGTACTATATTGATCGAAATAAATATTGGGCCACTTACTTATCATAGTTATTTTCAGTGACGAAAAAAAGTTCAACTTTGATGGTCCTGATGGAAAAATGATGTGCTGGAGGGATATAAGTCGTGAACGCAAGTCCTGCTATGCTAGCAATTTCGGGGTATTTGCTTATGGTATGAGCTGCAGTTGGATACGACGGGAGATCCCCCGTATGTTTTGTATGATCATTTTTTAGCAGGATAACGCTGCAATCCACGTATCAAAAACGACAAAGCAGTTCTTTGAGGACCGACAAATTTATCTTTTGGGGTGGCCTGCGTGTAGTCCCGATTTAAACCCAATCGAAAATGTTTGGGGAATACTCTCGAGCAAAGTTTATAGCAATGGGCGACAATTTGAAAATTTGACCGAGCTCAAAAAGGTAATTATCGAAGAATGGCCCAAAATAGACTAGAAAACTATACAAAATTTGGTAATTTCAATGCCTAAACGCTTGGCTGAAGTCATTTCAATGCATGGAGGCAATTCCCACTATTAAGAAAGAAAATACATTTGATGCCGACCGACGATGACCGCGGAGGAGGACCGCATTTGCTCGACGTGCTCGCACCACTTCTCCCTGCGTACAAGCGTAGGTACTCATGTACCCAGCGTTTCCAGAACCGAATTTTGATTGAGCTGTCTTTCAACGCGACGCAAGGATTGGATGATCTCTGCAGCGTAGGTGCTCACGGCATCCCAATTGTGTTGCGAGCTAAGTAGTATATCCATTAAGTCATTGACTATAAATGACCTCCCAATGTCAAGGCTTAGCTCTTTCCGATCAGCAGAGAATCTTGGACAGACAAAAAATACATGTTCCGCGTCTTCTATGGTCCGTGCACAATGCGTGCAAAACGGATCCGACTCGCATTTAAATCTATGTAGGTAGAATTTAAAGAACCCATGTCCTGATAAAAGCTGCGTTAGATAAAAGTTAGTCTCCCCAAAAGTTCTACTCAGCCAGGGCCCTATGTCAGGGACTATGAGTCTAGTCCATTTGCCGTTTGGTGTGTTACGCCATCGCTCTTGCCATTGTGAGGATCTATCACAGGCTGGGATATGCATCAGTCTGTCCAAAGTTCTCTACTAGGAAAATTTGTAGATTGCTGTCACTTTTAGGTTCGGAGCGGCCTTGTCTGATCGTAAGAGCGGTAGGTGTCAGGGGGAGCGTTGTGTTGCTAACGAAAATACTTCAGAATCGTGGTTGGTGTTTTGCTGGCGTTGTTATTTTGTTATTACTTAATTCTTCGTGGGTTTGTTTACAGTGTTTACTCGTGAATCTGGTTACTTGGCCTCTGAGCCGGTAGACTGGGTGCTTTTGCGCTGGTGTACTGCGTCGTGCAGTGTCTTGTGTTGGGGCTGGTGGACTGCCTGGTGCAGTGTCTTGTGTTCGGGCTGATGGACTGCCTGGTGCAGGGTCTTGTGTTCGGGCTGATGGACTGCCTACTTCTTCGGCCGATCTTGGCCCTTTTATGCATCTGGTGATCGCACCTGATCCGGAAATAATTAATTATTGCTATCTTATGATTATTTTCTGACAATAATTGTGGGCCTAGTAACTGGGTCGAAGCTTGGTGCTTCGTTGACAATTTGCTAGTGGGTCAGTGTTCAAGAAAAGGTTTTGCTAACGCGTCATCGCGGAAGGTGATAGCTGAGTTTGGGCCGGTAGGTGGGTAATTTTATGCTGGCTTGACTTATTGTGAAATAACCCAAGTGATATTTCTTATCTACGTCGTCGATTGCGAAATGTCCAAGAGGTGGGGTGGTTTTAAATTGTTGTGTGGACAAAAATGTGTAGAGTGGTCTATCGAGAGTTCTTAATTAATTGTGTGCGTTGCTTAAAGTGCTGACACACCGCTATTTGGGCCAAACCGTGGCTAGAGCCATGGTTCGTCAGCTCTGTGTAGATCAGTTTGTTTCTTGTCTTCCGCCAGAGTGGATGCGCTGACTCTCCGCCGTTTGTGGGTAGCCATGGGTAGACCCATGGTTCGTTACAACCTTAATACGGAGCTTTGTGGAGTAAAGACCCACGGCCGCTGAAAGAGACTAGACTAGCAAGGAGCAATAACCGTGAAGCACAAAAACCCCGCCCACACTAAATCCGGTCGCGAACAAGTAGTGTCGCAGTGCCGATCCTACGAGTATCGAACAAAAGTGCTACAGTACAGAAGTACCAACAAACCGAACTTAAGTCAGTACCACTAGCCGCAGAAACACACTATGGAAGCCCACGGAGACGGTCAACTCGACGAATTTTACCCCGAGGGACACCATACCAGTCCAGGAGTCACCACCGGCTGGATTTACAAACTCCGTCGAGATGAGCTGGAAGCCCTTGCCGAGGAATTCGGATTTGGAAAGGAAGGAACGGTCGAGGAACGACGAAAGAGATTCGCAACATTAGTCGCCGGAACACTCTCGCAGGAAGCCTGGGTTCGACTGGGAGACCTCGAACGGCTAAACGCCAGACCAGCAGGACGCTCCAGGTCACCCATGCCCACCACTCCTGGGACATCTGAACAGCGCAAAACGGATAGGGGAGTAGGGGAATCGTTCAAAGATTACCTCATCGAGATACGCCTACTCATGCACCACGCCGGGTACTACGCAGACAAGGAGTTGAACAGGATCTACGACAACGCCCAGCCAACATACCGGATGTACGTGCGACGACACGAACTCCAAATTTTGACGAAGTTCACAACGTTGGCCACCGAGTTCGAGAGCCTCCAAGACTGCACCCTCCCGACTCTCGCGCCCCCGCAACACGCACCAAGGTACGCAAGGCCGACTACAGAACATAGGAACGACGACTCGCACCGGACGCCATTTTGGAGACCACATTGGGAGTCGACAGACACACCAGGGAGACCGCCAGCTCATCCAAACAGTACAACGATTCCCGCCGTGACACATTCATGATCACGACCCCCATCGCCAGCCCACGCACAGCTTGCCGCCGGTGTGGTGGCCACCGAGACCGACATGGGGCATTTGCCTGCCAAAATCCCTCGATCCTATTCTGCTGGGAATGTGGCAAACGCGGCACACGGACCGTCGATTGCTGCCGCCAGAACACGTCGGGAAACGACCTGCGTCCCCAACTGACACGGGATCAGCCGGAAACAACGCCTCCTCCAACCAGCGACTAAAAAACTCTCTACACGTGAGCAACGGCCGGATAGTGGCTATGGTGAAGATAGGAGGACTCGCAACGGAAGCCACAATCGACACCGGGTCATCCAGAAGCTTCATCAGCGCAAATCTCGCCCGACAACTAGACAACAACACCAACCTGCAAGATGCATGCGTCCGCATACGCCTGGCCGATGGCTCGGACAGAGAGATCTCAAAAGTTCTACTGGCGCACATCAAGCTGGACCAACGAGAGGTTCAAATTCCGCTCCTGGTCCTGCCAAACATGTTGGGACAAGTCATTGTCGGCATGGACTTCTTAGGTGCCATCGAAACGACGATCCAATGCGGCACCACGCTGCTACAGCTACTAGACCGTCGCCCCACACCCACTGAACCCGTGCTTACTACCATCCACGTACAAGACACCGAACCCCGATACCAGAAACCCCAACAATTCGCAACGAGCCCACGTCCACGACCTACCACAACGCACACGGCACCCAATAACGCAACGCAGCACTTGACACCCAAACCAATCGCAACGAAAACGAAGCACCGGGCCACAGCGGAGAAAACGAATCCAAAGTCAACACCAGCAAACAGCAATCAAGCAAACGGGGAAACGAGTCCCACGGTCACTACGGAGCAACCGCGTCCTAGGCCAACAACAGAGAACAAGAATCCCAAACAAACCACGAGGATCTCACACACGAGACAAACACACTTTGTCCACACAACAATTTAAAACCACCCCACCTCTTGGGACATTTCGTAATCGATGACCTACATCAGAAATATCATTTGCGTTATTTCAAAATAAGTCAAGCCAGCATGAAATGATCGAGCTAACGACCCAAATTCAGATATCACCTTCCGCGATGCGGAGGTAGCAAAACCCAATTCCCAATTGCAGCCCTCACCTACCAAAATACAATCTCATCAAAAACACTGAGCCACTAGCAAATTTTCAACGAAGCACCAAGCTTCGACCCACTTACTAGCCCCACAATTATTGTCAGAAAATAATCATAAGTTAGCAAAAATTAATTATTTCCGGGTCAGGTGCGATCACCAGATGCATAAAAGGGCCAAGATCGTCCGAAGAAGTAGGAAGTTCATCAGCCCCAACTCGAGGTAGCCCATCAGCCCCAAAACAAGACACTGCACTAGGCAGTCCATCAGCCCGAACACAAGACACTGCACGACGCAGTACACCAGCGCAAAAGCACCCAGTCTACCGGCTCAGAGGCCAAGTAACCAGATTCACGAGTAAACACTGTAAACAAAAAGAATTAAGTAATACAAAATAACAACGCCAGCAAAACACCAACCACGATTCTGAAGTATTTTCGTTAGCAACACAACGCTCCCCCTGACACCTACCGCTCTTACGATCAGACAAGGCCGCTCCGAACCTAAAAGTGACAGCAATCTACAAATTTTCCTAGTAGAGAACCTTGGACAGAATGATGCATATCCCAGCCTGAGATAGGTCCTCACAACCTGCCTGCCACAGAGTTCTTAATTAAACCTAACATAACATTTCAAGTCTTGAACCGGCCCCGCGTCTTCAATCGACCCATCGTTAACTCTCGTTATCAAATCCGAACACATTGGCTATTTTTGGATAATACATATATATTAACTTAAGTACAATAAACTGTGAATATATTAACTGAAAAATCATCGTCTCTTAAATAATTTCGCAAAACAACGTTACTGATGAAGCTCAGTAGCTTAACAGCATTCTCTGGGAAATTTTCACAGACGCTATGCGTCCCAATGGGCAGACAAATGGTCGCTAGTAGAGGTGTCAAACCATCGAGGGCACTATCGATAGTATCGATGTTTTGCTGCTAGCCGCTACTATCGATGGTTTTGCGACTATCATGATAGTATCGAGCTACAGTTATTGCGCTTTTGATATGTTTGGATTGGTTGCTCTAAAATTTGAAGACCAATTTTTGTAAACAAACTGACTGGTGACATCTAATTTTTACAATGGACAAGTTTCTGAAAGGTTTCAATGGTACGTAAGATATGCTCAATGTTATAGAGCATCTATTTAATGTTTTGATGTCATCATCAGCAAGGAAAATTCGGAAAAAGAAGACACCGAGGTCCAAGAACGTGAGCAGTTTGGCAGACCAACATTGCGGAAACTTGGCTCAAGTATAGTGTGGGACTGTTTCGAGAAAAGTCAGGATTGGAAAAAAGCAAAGTGCCGCTTTTGTCAGAGATCTTACAGAACCAGTGGCAACACCTCGAATCTTCTCGATCATCTTAAGCGCGCTTACCCATCTTACAGCGATTTAATAAATAACAACGAAGTAGGTTCAATTAAAAAATATATAAAAGCACCTGAAATGTACGACAGTTCATATAATTGTAAGAGAATGTTGGACCGTGCTTTGATGCAAATGATTGCTCTCGACGTGCAACCATTTTCAATCGTTGAGGACGCCGGATTTCGCAATTTGTTGTATCGTCTGGACTCACGGTATGTCTTACCGTCGCGGAATACGATGCAGAACGTACATATGAAAAATCTGTATACGGAGGTAGTCGAAAAACTACAGAATATTTTATGCAAAGTAGATAGCTGCGCCGTTACAATGGATTGCTGGACATCGAGGGCCACTGACTGGGTACTTGACTGTAACCATCCATTTTATAGACGATAAATTCGATCTCAAAAGTGGAGTGTTGTCAACCGAAAAGCTCGAAAAACCCTCTAATCATTCATCAGAAAACATTGCCAGATCCTTGCTCAAGGTTCTATGTAATTGGGGTTTACTTGGAAAAGTTGTCGCCATAGTAACTGACAATGCGGGATCCATGATAAAGGCATGTGAAATTCTTGAAAAACGACACCTACCCTGCTATGCCCACTGCCTGAATTTAGTGGTGCAAGACTGCTTGGCCCAAGAATAATTGAAACCACTGCTGGTAAAGTGCAAGCGAATTGTTACATTTTTTAAAAGTAGCACTATTCCTACGAAAAGTTCAAAGAGGCTCAAGGTGCGGGCAGAGTTTACAGTCTTATAAAAGAAGTTTGTACTCGCTGGAATATTGCCTATAAAATGATACAGCGGATATTAGCGACGAACAATCATATATCGCCCGTACTCTTAAGCATGTCAAGAGCCCCAGATCCACTGACTGCCGACGAAATTGCCATATTAAATGATCTTCAAGTTTTACTGGCCCCATTTGATTATGTGACAACTCAGTGCTCGTCTGGTAGCAAAGTAGCAACTTCGTCTATAATACCTTTATCAAACGGCCTGGTTCAAAGTCTCATTGAGCAATACGACAATCTAGAGACAAATGTTGGCAAGCAGGACTGTTTTTTTTTGCAGGAAAACGCAAAAAAAAGGCTTGTCCCATTTGAAGAGCGTTCAACAATTAGACTCGCCACCATTATGGATCCACGATACAAAAAAGAAGGATTTCGTTTACAGATCAATGCTGATCAAGGCGCCGTTTTGTTGGAAAACATGTTGACTAATTACAACGGAGAACAACCTGAAGAACCGGAAGCAGAACAGCCAGTACAAGTCTCACACGAGCAAACTCTGCTTAAGTTTATAAAAACCAAAATAGAAAAGAAGAAAAGAAACAATAGAGTCGACGCAATTGTGGTTCTTCGACAATATTTTGAAAAAATGAATACCGGAAATAATTGCAACCCATTAGAGTATTGGAAGGTAAGTGGTGATAGTTACATTTTTGTATATCAAACTTATTTGTTTATATACGTTTTTTTCAGAGAAATGAAAGTGACATGCCAGCTCTAGCCAATGTGGCAAGGAAAGCTCTGTGTGTTCCCGCAACCTCGACGGAGTCCAAGCGGATGTTCTCAAAGGCCGGACAAATTATTTCGGATCGTAGATCCGCGCTGAAACCGAAAATTGTTCATAAACTATTGTTTATCAACAAAAATTGGTGGATTACCGATTACAACACTTAGTAACTTCGTAAATAAGGATACTTACGCCACTCTCTTCGCGGCAAGGCTGGATCGCAGATGAGACTGATATTTTGAGAGTATGAATAAACCTCTTTGTCGGTATTCCCACGGAGTTGCCTTCAACGGCCGATATACCCCAGAGAAGCAGGTTTTTTCGTAAGCCCGTTTTATTCTAGATAAGAAAAGATGGTCACATAACCTCTTAGAAGTCTCACAATATTCTTACCGCAGTATTTCCTCCTGCTCTAACCACAATTCATCGTGGCCGAAAATATGCCCGTTCATTCCAGGGCTCAAAATCCATACATTTCTATATACTAGATGTTCTAAAATACCTATCGCTACAAACTATCGTCCCGCGACATCCCCGACCCCGTGTAGAACCACTTCACTCAAATCCAAAACCGCCAGTTTGGAGACGGGACGCATCATAATCCTGGATAGGCCGCAGTCGTTCACGCGCACACTAGGGCGTCTAATGACTCCATCAACTCCTTTGTAGACCTCCTCCACGATGCCCTTACTCCACTCTCTTCGCGGCAAGGCTGGATCGCAGAAGAAGACCACGTCACCCTGGCGAATCAGCTCCGTCCTTTGGCACCACTTCTCTCGGCGCACGAGTGTAGGCAGGTACTCCAAGAACCACCTCTTCCAGAAACGGTCCCTCATTAGTCGCGCTATACTCCACTGCTTGCGTGTAGCGCACTCCTTGGGCAGCTCCACATCTTCGACAGCTCATCCTGGACTCTCTCCATTTCGAAAACGTCACCAAATCGTCTGGCCTCCCTGTCAGCTCCCACGAAGTTCTTGCCGTTGTCGCTGCGTAGTCTATGTACTGGCCCTCGACGACAGACGAAATTCCGTATCGCAATTATACAGGAATCCGTAGACAGGTCATACGCCAGTTCCAGATGAATCGCCCTGGTCGTCAAGCATGTGAACAGGGCAACCCATCGCTTCTCCTTGTGACGCGCCACTGTCACCACAGTGAACCGAAGTAATCCAGTCCTGTATTCTTGAACGGCCAACCATGGGCCTCCAAGCGATCTTCCGGCAGGGGTCCCATTATTGGTGGCGTCGGCCGCGCCCTATGCAACTTGCACACGTTGCATGCTGCGATCACCCTTTGTAGTACACGTCTGAGCTTCGTAATCCAGAACCTCGTCCGGATCTCCGTAATCGTAGCATCCACAGTTTGGTGCTTCATCTTGGCGTGGAAGTGATGCACAATCATCTCCGTGAGACTGTGCTTGTGGGACAGAATTATCGGCCTCCTCGCACTGTACGGCATACAAAATGCGGCATCAACTCTGCCATAGGCTCGCAGAACTCCAAGGTCATCTATGTAGGGTGACAGTCCTCGAGTGTCGCTCCCGCTGGCAACCATTTTGCCGTCTTCTGCCGACCGCATCTCGTTTGGAAACGCTTCACGTTGTGCCTGTCTGATCAACAGGTTCTCCGCGGCCTCACACTCTGATTCAGTTAGGCCGTACTTCTCGAGCTCGCTTCTTTGTCCACGGCACCAGCGCGTGAACCTTAAGACCCAGGCTGTAGTCCTGAGTAGCCTACTGTAGCTCGAGAATCTCTGAAAGGAAATACAAAAGTCGTTCGCACCAACAAGCGAAAACTCACTTGGCATCTCCTCTTCGTCGTTACCATCCGAACCTGGTTCAGTTCCAGATTCAGGCTGTGGCCAGCTGCCCGCTGGCTGCCTCAAAATGCAGGTCCGCCCAGCCAACGTGACTTTTGGCTGAGGTCCACGTGGCATTGCGAACGTGTTGCGTCATCCGCCGCATTGTCGGCTGTTAGCACCCATCTCCATTGGGATACCTTCGTCGACTCCAAGATCTCCGCCACACGATTGCCAACAAACTGCTTATATCGGCGGTGGGTGCTACCAATCCATCTTAGCACCGTCTTGGAATCGGTCCATAACACAATGTCACTGATGGCCACACTGTGTTCCTTTTTAACAGTGTCCATCAGCCTAGTTCCAAGAACTGCTGCCTGCAGCTCCAGCCGTGGGATTGACATTGTTCTCATGGGCGCGCACTTCTTCTTGGCACATACGAAGCTCAACAGAACGTTATCATCTTCATAAGTGACCCTCCAGTAGGCCACAGCCGCAAATGCAGACTGACTTGCATCGACGAAGACGTGCATTTCTATAGCTCGCACGAGTCCATTCCCGAAATAATGGCGAGGGCCTCTGAACTGTCCCACGGTGTCCATTTCCTTGCGCCAATTCACAAAGGCTCTATATATCTCATCCGGAAGTGGTTCATCCCACTGGATCGTCTGCCTCCAAATCTCTCGTAGCAATAACTTGGCTGTTATCATGAGGCAACACAAGAATCCGAGGGCATCGAACGTAGACATGACCAAGCTCAAATATTCCCTCTTGGTATATGATACTTCACATTGAACCTGAAGTCATCTGTGGCTGCTTTCCAACACATTCCCAGAATCTTCTGTTCAGCCTCACCCCATCCGACGCTCTCGCCTCGTCCTGGTGGACCCAATGCAGCCTCCACAATGGGTGAGCTGGATGAAAATTGGCATAGCTCGAATCCAGCGTTCGCATGTATCTCCTTTACTCGGGTAGATACACTGATGGCTTCGCTCTCGGTAGCAAAGCTGTCCACATAGTCATCCACATAATTACAGTCGATGATGGCCTTGACTGCTCTTGGATCCGAATGACGAAACTGTTCATTTACAGTTTTCACGTAATGCGCAGCGCTTGGCGAGCAGGCTGCTCCAAAGGTCATTACAAGCATCTCGTAGATGTCAGGATCCCTTCTGTCATCTCCATCTTTCCACAGAAAGCGTTGGGAGCATCTATCTTCGGGTCGGATCAAAACTTGGTGGAACATCTCCTTGATGTCGCCAACGACTCCGACGGCACCTTCTCTAAAATGAAAGAGCACAGCTGGCAAGGGTTTATAATGTTGCGGCCCTTTGGCCAGTACCGAATTTAGTGATGGTCCACCAACTCTGGCCGCAGCGTCGAAAACCAGCCTAATCTTTCCCGGCTTGTTTGGGTTTTCTACTCCAAAGTGTGGCAGATACCATAGCCTGCCACTTTCCACTGCGACCTCATGAGGCTGCAACCGTCGAGCGTATCCTTTAGACACGTAATCATTGATGATCCTAGTGTATTCCTGCGCGAACTGCCCGTTGCGCTTCATCTTATTCTCGACGTTGAGCAACCGCTTGTACGCCATGTCATAGCTTTGTGGAAGCACAATGGAGTCATCCTTCTATAATAAACCTGTCTGGTAACGTTGCCCCACTCTCACCGTGGTATCTTCCAATGTCTTCTGCGCCCGCACGTCGTTGCTGCTGGCGACATCAAAATAATCTTCCACCATTCTCTGAATAGTGTCATCCTATGAAACAGCTAGGAAGCAGGACCTCGGCGTAGTTGATTGTCCACTTGTCGGCCCAAAGACAACCCAGCCCAGCTTGGTTGCGGCCGCATATGGTCCCTGTCTGGAAAACCGTCTCGTTCGAAGTGGAAGTCCCAAGTGTCCGTGATCCAGTCCAATGAGCAGTTTCGGCACCACATTGCTGTAGGGTGTCATTGGCAGGCGGGCATCCTTGTGCACGCCCTGGACATCTCGTCGGTGTAGAGTCTGCATCGGCAGGATCAGGTTCGAAACGGAATACACGTTTCGCAACTCATGGTGAATTGGCTTGCCTGCTCCACTGATTTGCAGACTTACCACGTTGGTAGGCTCCCTGGTGGATCTACCGCCAAACCACTGGATATTAAGATGTCGACGCTCACCTTGCACGCCCAGCTCCTTCCTGAGTTCGTCGTCGATCATCGTGACAGATGAACCTTCATCCAGGAGTGCGTATGTATCCACCCGTCGACCAGCTCCATACAGCGTTACTGGCAGTATACGGAACAGCAGGCGACCTCGTTCTGCGTCGACACAACTTAAAATCCTCTGTACGGGCCCTTCCGCTGCCTGCGGCGCCCCTCTGCTCTGTACTGACATCCACTGCCTGTGACGCCCCTCTGTCCAGGCTACGTCTAGAAACAGCTGACTCCTGGTTCCGCTGGCTGTAGCTTCTGTTACTACTTCGTTGCGGCGACCTTCTTCGCTGGTCATCCACACCATGCAGCAGACGGTGATGCCTCTTCCGGCATCCGTTGAGTTGACACTCACCATGCTTGTTTCAGGAGCTAGTCATGTGACCACTTCGTAGGCATGAAAAACATAGTCGATGCCTCCTCACATGCCTCCACCTGTCTGGTGGGGAAGCTCCGTTGAAATCACTGCAGTCCTTAACTGCATGTTGTCCTCCACATATTGGACAACGTCTAAGGCGACTGTCTTGATGCTCGCTTCGGTCTTGGTCGATGCTTGCATGCAGCAATCGATGCCTTGGTTCTTTCCCTTCGACATCCATGATGGTACATACCACGTTAGCGTACTCCGTCAACCACGAACTAAAATGGACAATGGTTGGAAAGGGTAATATTAAAGCGGCATACCTTGCCCACTCCACTCGTTTGCTTGTGGGGAGCTTGGCCACAAGGTCTTCCATGAGGGTTGGGTTCCCCAAATGCTGATCTGCCTTCGCTGACTGCAAGAAGGCAGTGAAGTTGCTCACACGAGTTGCGAAGGCTACAATCTTCGCCAGGTTGTGCTCCGAAATGGAAGGCACCTCTCGAATTCCATTAAGCTGGCTGCGTAGAAGTTGCTCCGGTCGGCCATACCTAATGCGCAGCTGCTCGATCACAGCGCTGACGTTACTTGGATGAATCAGGAGCGACTTGACGGTCTCACGAACTTCATCCTTCAGCGCCTTCATTAAGCGTTGGTTATTCTCCAGATCAGTACAATTATACGCGTGAGTGGTTTCCGTAAACGCACAAAGAAAGATTGGCCAATCTTCTGGCTGACCTCCAAATACTGGCAGATCGGGAAGCTTGCGTGGCATATAGTTTCCACTGCTTCCATTCGGTGTCGTCCAGGCGTAGGACCCCGCTAGGGAAGTCGGCGTTATGACGTTATGGATCCCTACACCTGGTGGCACAACTCCACGCGCTGTCTGGGCGGTGCTGGTTGCACAAAATGGCGTAAAACAGCTGCTGCTCATAAGCAGGGATGGTCCGCTACATGATGGTGGTTCCATACGTGCTGCACTGCTCGCACCGGCTCCGTTATATGGGATCGGATCGCTACTAATAGAAAATGGCGTATCGCTCCAAGATGGCGTCAGCAATGACGCCGCACTACTCACGCCGACATCGCTCGATATTACGGTATCAGTGGCAGTGTTCCCGTTGTTTCGGGCTCTTTCCCTTTCCAGCTCTTTCTCCAAAGCTGCGATTTTCTCCAAGAGATCTTGGTTTGGGGATGGATGGGCCTGTCCTGGTACTGGAACTTCAGCTGTGGTCTTAACACTTCCAAGTTGGGAAGCGACTACGGTAACAGCAGTGGTCGTGTTAGGAATCAGCCGCACCGATGTTACTTTCGGCTTTGGCAGCTTCTTTCCTGCACCACTGCTTCCAGGTTGGGAAGTCGCGCTCATTGTTGTTGGAGTCGCTTGCTCCTCGTTCAACCGGCTACTTCGTCTGGGAGCATGTTGCATCCTTCTATTCTACCCAATACTCCGGCTAATTGGCGCTGCCTGCGTCTACTCTGGGTCGCTGTCTGCGGCCCGTCCAATCTACGCTGTCCGCGTCTCTGGCGACTCTCTTGCTTGAGGTGGCTGACTGCCTGTATTCTAGCGCAAGTTGCCCTTGCAGTCGACTTGCCTAGGAGTGCGAATAAAAGATCATGTCGGTGGTCCCACGGAGTTGCTTTCAACGGCCGATATACCCCAGAGAAGCAGGTTTTTTCGTAAGCCCGTTTTATTCTAGATAAGAAAAGATGGTCACATAACCTCTTAGAAGTCTCACAATATTCTTACCGCAGTATTTCCTCCTGCTCTAACCACGCGACAATACAAAAGTGCAGCTTAAAAATATGTTGGCAATTCATATGCCCGTTCATTCCAGGGCTCAAAATCCATACATTTCAATATACTAGATGTTCTAAAATACCTATCGCTACAAACTATCGTCCCGCGACACGTTTAATTTTGAACAATCTTTGTATTATTTCGCTTAAAAAATAGCGTTTAATAGCATTTTTTAGTAATAATTATTTGAGCCCGATACTATCACGATGGTATCGATTGTTTTTTTCAAAACATTCAAAACTATCGATGGCTCAACTATCAATCGTTTGACAGCTCTACTCGCTAGGTGTTAATCCGTCCAAAACGGAACTAGTACTCTTCGCCAGGAAGTACAAGATTCCGACACTGATTCCCCCAAAACTCTGTGGGGAAGCGCTTGTTTTTAGCAATAACGTCAAGTATCTTGGTCTGATCCTCGATAGGAAGCTCGATTGGAAACTGAGCATAGTGGATAGGGTAAAGAAGGCCACTGTGGCCCCCTATACCTGCATAAAAGCCATCGGACTCAAATGGGTAATGACACCGTATATAGTCCGGTGGCTATATACCGCCATCATAAGACCAATCCTAATGTACTGAATGGTTGTGTGGTGGCCAGCACAGGACAAGAAAACTTTTCTTAGCAAACTCTGCCCTGTCCAACGCATGGCAGAGCTATGCATATCGGGCGGACTACGCACAACCTTAAGCGAAGCCCTCGATACCATGTTGTGCCTTCTCCCTGTAGAACTCATGGGGAAAAAGGTTGCAACTATTTCCGCTCTCAGAATGAGAGAATCCAAACTCTGGAAAGCATCCACGTTTGGACACTCGGGAATCTGAACGAGACTCCCGCAACTATCAAATGGGACAGATTACTGTGTACCGAGTGGTCAGCTCTCGACGCCCTTCCTGGTATCAATCCCACTCAGGGAGGACTGGGAAATGGGCGAACCTGGACCCACAAATGCAATCCACATATACACTGATGGCTCAAAGTTAGACGGCCATGTAGGTGGTGGCGTCTACTGTAACGAGCTCAACATTAGTCATTGTTTCAGACTCCCGGACAACTGTAGTGTGTTCCAAGCGAAGGTTGAAGCAATATTTCTATCGTCTCCAAACTTTCTTTAGACAGACACTCAGTGTGCGTCTTCTCAGACAGCCAAGCAGCTCTTAGAGAAATTGGCTCAATATCGTCGACCTCAACGACTGTTAACATATGCCGCAGGTCTCTAAGTGAGGCAGCAAACAATCATCTGTAAAACTTCCAGGTCGATCTGGCCAAGTCGATCGAAGAAACGCTCGGAAGAGCTCTACAAACTCAGCAGAGTACAGTGCTCTACCATCATCCGAGCTATCACGGGACACTGGCAGATGGGCACACACGCTGCCAGACTGTCCCTCATAACGATTTCTGTAGAAGCTGCAGGGACGCTCGGCCCACTTCTTCTATCACTGTCCGGCCCGGGGAAACCGTAGGCTCACCACGGTGTAGGGGAGAAGGCGTACACGCCCATGCGGCATCACAACGGTCCTGTAGCAGGACCAAGTGAGTTGGGGTGGGGGGGTTTTCCCCCTCTGCACAACTGCCGCCATAACTAAGGTTAGGTTATGGTGAGGTTGAAGCGGTTGTCGGGATGTACACACTTGGGCCGGTTACGGCCCGTTGTGTTGCCGCGTGGATCATGACCACTTTGCTGCACCTTTTTCTGCTGAGCTTGCATGTTTGCCGAGTTATACGACATTGCGGTACAGTTTGCCACCTATTGTCTGTTAGCAGCTTGAAGTGCTCTTTTATAATGTGCTTACAACCGGCCATGGGCATACCAATGTCCTCCTTATCTTGGAGAAGGGGGATTGTAGTTCCAGTTCTGGCCAGTTCATCTGCTATGCAGTTTCCTTCAATGTCCTGGTGTCCAGAGACCCATATTAAGCTGATAACAAATTGGTGAGCCATCTCGTGGAGAGATGCGATGTTATCGCATTTAGCGATTTGATAGCAGCTTGGCTGTCACTATAGATGTTTAAATGAGTTGCGTAGTGGCAATTTCACAAAGCCATCCCAAAGCTTCGTTGATCGCTATAAGTTCCGCTTGGAAGACACTGCAGTGATCTGGAAGCCTGAAAGAGTGTCTTATGTTTAGCTGTTCGGTGTAGATTCCCCCTCCGACCTTTATGTCCAGCTTTGAGCCATCTGTGAAGATTTGTATGGCTCCGTCTGGGCCAGGTGGTCCCTCGAGCCATTTGTCTCTGTGGGGGATAATTATTTCAAAAGGAGTATCCATGTACTCCCTCGGAACACAGTAGTCTGTTTTTGTTGGGACGATCCCGTTTCCATTTAGGAAAGATGCGTGACCAGTGTGCTGTGACACCCATTGGTCGGAGTCTCTCAGACGAATTGCTGCCATCTCTGCCTGCTCCCTGCCTGCAAGGTCTAGGCTCTAGAGGCATACGCTGGCATTTAGCGCATCATTTGGTGTGGTGCGTAGGGCTCCACTGATGCATAGGGCGGCAGTTCGTTGTATTTTTCCCAATGGTTTAGTGATGGTCTTTTTGATAAGGCAGGCCACCACCCTGCGACTCCGTAGAGTAGTATTGGCCTAACTAATGCTAGGTATATCCATTGGACAATGCTTGGGTTCATGCCCCATTTCAAGCCAATTGCCTTTTTGCAAGTGTAGAGGGCTATAGTGGCCTTCTTCACTCTGTCCTTGATATTCAGGTTCCAACATAGCTTCTTGTCAATTACCAACCCTAAGTATCTGGAATTGTCGCTGAAGGAGAGCCTGCATCCGTTTAGTATTGGGGGGTTGAGAGGAGGAACTTTGTAATTGAGCCGGAATGACCTGGTCGGGACCAGGTGATTTGAAGGAACTAAAGTTATTTATTGTCCAGCTGAGGATGTGCGCCATCGATGTTGCCGGGCCATCAGTGGGGGTATCTGCCGGCTCGATGGTTGTGCACCCTGGAAAATGTGTCTCGAGTAGAATCTGTAGTGGTTCCTCACTAGAGTAAGTCCACGTACCATCCATGCTTTTGAAGTACCCCACCGAGGGGGCTGTTTTTGAGAGGATCTTACGGAGCCTTGCATCTTCCGACGTCTCCTCAATGTCAGAGCAGAATTTTTGCCAAGAGGCTCTTTTTGCTCTCCTAGTTTCCCTCTTATATAGAGCTAGCTTACTCTTGTAGTTTGCTCAGTGAACCTCCTCGTTGTGGCTTTTAGCTCTATTGAAAAGAGTCCTGCAGCTGACCACCTGTTTCTTTTTCCTCCTGGACTTGGTTGGGCATGCTGCCGTGAAGGCTTTTTTGCATGCTTCCGTGAAATTGTGCACTAGACGATTAAGATCATATTGAATGTCCGGGCATTTTGGTGCTAAAGGAGGAAGTAGTTCTTCCATTTTTGAACTATATATATCCCAGTTGGCTTTCCTGGGGTTAATGTAGTCAGTGGGTTTAGAGTTTTCGAGAGATAGGACTGTCTCAATATACCTATTATCAGAGAAGGAGTGGTCCTCTAGGACTTTCCAATAACCTCCTGCCGGATTGTTATAATGAAGGTTGGATCGCTCCCCCGATTACAAATAACCAGGTCTGAGTTTAGGATGAAGCTGAAAAGTGACTCACCGTCCTCGCAACACATAGCCTCGAACTCCTTCAGGGTCGAGTCCGTGAGATAGCCATCCTGTTCCGGCCCCAGCTCAATATCGGGTGCTTCGATCTCCGAGGCCACCTTCTGCTCGACTGGCTTGTCGACCAGAATGGCCTCGCTGCGTCCGACTTTTATACCTTAATGGTGACAGAGCTGAAGCCGAAGTTCAGCTCACGCTTAGCGGCCTCGATCGGGGCCAGCGACTACTTGTTAAGGACGACCACCACTTGGTTTGTGGGGCCCTGCGCCGCCTCAACTTTCACTACCTTCCAGTCCTCGGTAGGACATTTTAAGGATGCGCTCCGGCTCCTTTATTGAGGCGGGCACCCAGATTCTGGCCCTCGGTCTACTTCACTTCGCTCCAGTCTACCGCAACGAGCTTCGCACCTGGGTAGACCTCTCCGACTTGCGCCACCGCTGCTTTGTACAGCTTTACGGAGCACTCGTCTTCGCAGGCTACTACCTTTGTATTTCCCTGGAACCATCCCATGTCCTTACAGGTTGGGGATGGCCCAGGGTCCTTCTCCAGCAGCTCGAAGCAGCGGTCGGCTAATGCCGCTTCCACCCACTTCCACTGGTTCCTTGGAATCCTTCTATCTGCACTGCCTCTATCCAGGACACCAATGAGTGTCCCTTCTTTGGCGATCTGTGCGAAGGATATATTTGACAGGACCCTAGAGCGTTTCGCCGCAGGTCCTGGCGTCTCCTGGGAGCGTTGCCTTTTAGGCTGAGAGACCTCCATTGGTGGCTTCATGCTGAAGTCGGGGAGCAGTGCCGTGGCCCACTCCACCTTCTTCAACCAGTCGGCCGACGGGCTGGTCTCCGTGCTTGCGTTCTGCCGACGGAGTATGTGACCAGCACTCCTCTTTTCGGCGTACGTATATTTAGCTTGGGCGCTGGTCGACGGCAAATTGTCTCCTTCCACTTTACCAGAAGGTCGGGCAGCCGCTGTATTGCCTAGCTGCCTCTCCAAGGTTTCCGTTTTAAAGTGCCGCCCACCCCGGATTCAGGATGGGAACCCACCGGGTTCGTACCGGTGCCTTCCACCGAGCAGGATTTACCTGCAATTGAGTGGGTTAGGCCAGGCCTTTGGGCCATGGCCTTCCCCTGCTTGGGATTGCTCCTTGTTGGCTTTTGGGGAGTGCCAGTCTCATTTTTTTTTTTTTTTTGTGTTTTTTGGTTTTTTGTTGTTTGTTTGTTATACATATTTCATCCCAAATCCATATCCTAACCTTAGTATAGTTGTTGCTTTTGATTACAAAAGGGAACCAGGGTTTTGTTGATTAAGAACTGAATGTTGTTTTTAAGGTAATCGGGGACAATGAATCCTTGAATCCCTGTACTTGGTTTTTTCCTATCAGATCGAGTTTTCGCGATATACCGTTACTTCCAGAATTAAAGCACTTCCCTTATAGAGGGGACTAACTTGAAAACGGTTAAACTTATTCAGTTAAAAAAATCCAAAACTCGCCAACAATACTGTCTTTAAGCCGTGCATACATTGGTTTTGAATTTGACCAACAGATTCAGTAATATAGCTGCAATTAAAAAAAAAAAAAAATTACAAAAATAAAAAATGGGTTCTTTTTTTTAAATTAATACAAAATAAATGGCCAAAAAGTCACAGTTTTGGTGTAAAAACATTTAGTTAAAAATATTTTAAATGAGATAATATTTATTTCATTCTAACCGGTAGTCCAAAACGAAATTTATAAGTATTATAATGTAAGGGAGAGGGCCCTGTTGTGGACATAGTTTGGTTTTTGCCTCTTAGTTTTTGACCAATTGCATATTATACAAACATATGTGTACCAATTTAAAGTAGAGGCATTAGCTAACTATCAGTGAAGAACTAAATTGATTCATTCAGAAAAATTGTATCAAAATTTAGTGAAGTAACCTTTTTTCGAGAAAAAAACGAGAAGGAACGTGTGAGTCGCTTCTGGGGACGCGACTCTACTTATACCCGTACTCAGTCAGTATATACATTTTTGAGAACGATTTTTGATAATTTTAGAATTAAAAAAAAATTTTTACATTTCACATAGTTTTGCTACATATGTTATCTACATTTACAATGTATATTATACATCTAACATGTAGATTATACATGTACCATTTAGATTCTACATCTCCTCCGCTAGGGGTTGCTCGCGCACTGAACGCGGCAGAGTGTGCGAGCGAGAAAGACAATGAGTATCATGGTCGTCGGCTGGAGGGGGCGGGTGAAGCAACTGAAAATTAATTTCGTCATTCTGGCTATAATTATGATCTGATTAGATTCAGATTCGGCAATCTGGTAGATATGGGCACTCTCTACGATACTGCGTTTTTAGTTTTATCGTATCTTAAAAAATGTGCCTGACACAGATTTTCGTCCTTTGTGATGGCGGAAGGGGGCGGGGCGAAATTTTGAAATACACTTGTAGCAGTGTGATATCACATGAGTCTGGAAACAACATTTGTTTGCTCTAGCTCTTATAGTCTCTGAGATCTAGGTGCTCATCAAGACGGACAGACGGACATGGCTATATCGACTCGTCTATTGATGCTGATCAAGAATATATATACTTTATGGGGTCGGAAAATGTTCCTTCTCTGCGTTACACACATCCACTTTTACCACAAATCTAATATACCCCTTAACTCTTTTTTGAGTACGGGTATAAATATACGCCCAGTTGTGGACCACCCTGAAAAATCCGCTTAAAAATAAAAAATCTGAAAGAAACCACAAATAACGAGAAATTGGAAGTTTATTTATTTTAAGAGCCTTAACATGCTTAAAGAAAAAGAAGGATAAGACTTTTTAACAGAGTCGCAATGCTTGTAAGTTAAGTTCCTTGCACGCATATTAGCGCACTTCATATGCACCGGACGGTTACATTTATTGCATTCGACGGAATTTTGCGGAGGTCAATTATCTTGGCAAAAGATGCAGACAGATGATGCAAAAATCCTGATCATCGTCCGAAAGAGCCTTATTTCGCTTATCTAGTGGTTTGGCTAATGATGCCTTCGTCCAAGCTTTTTCTGGGCAGAAACAGATGCCTGCATATTTTTTAGCTTCGAATCTTTCTTAGCTGCATTTTAATGCATTCAGGAGAAGTAAGCACGGAGCTTTCCATCGGCTTTCTATCACGATTCGAAGCCTTCTGTGGTGTACTTTGCAGGGGACCAATTTCTTCCATAAGTGATAGGAAGCTTATCAAAGATGTGGTCTAAATGTTATTTATTTGCATTACCTTAATTACCTTAAATAACAATATTATGCAGCTTCGTAACCAAATACACGTATTAAATACAAAAACAGGATGCCTACAACAGTTATCATGGTGTGTCTCATACCCGGGCAAAACAGACAATTTTTCCAAAAAAACCAAGAAAAAAATGTTGTGCATATCTTTTGGTTAAACACGAAAACAATTCACGAACTACAATGACCACACACAAAAAACGAAATACTACAATTTTTGGGCAAAATTTACATCCATTTTTTCGCACTTGAAAAATAATAAAATTTACTTTGAAGTTTTTTGTTCCCCATTTTTTTTATTATGCTCACAGCACCTAGACCAAAGCAGCTATTTGTTTCGGTATTAGCACAAAAACTGCGTATTGTTACCGAATATGACTACAAATACTCAGATCAGTAGTATCTTCCATAAGATTTTCTTAATTTATAATTATTTTGTTGAGAGATTAAATTCACATAGAAAGTGAATTTAAAATGATTTTTCATAAAGCTAATAAAATCACAATTGCCAATTACCACAATCTCAGCCAATAAACTTGAGAAAAAGAGAAATTTGTAATTTTGTTTCTTTTCTTTTTTATTCTTTTTTTCTTTTTGTTCTTATCCTAGAGTACAATCGTTCTTATGTATAACGGAGAGCGAGAGTTCTCCCATGCATTATATGAAAAGAGTACCACCTCATAAGTATTAGTGCGCGAGTTACCGTACCGGTACCCGGCCACCCGCCGGCCAAACCTCCCCGAGCTACCTCGTACTCGTCGACGGACGGGTAACTCGAGTTCAGCGCTCCGGATCAAAATGCAACGCCAGCATTTTGACCGGACGACAACCAGACCAACACTCGGCACAACGTGACAACAACAACACATGTAAATAGTCATAAGTATCAGATGAGAAAGGTTTTATTAAAAAATGAAATGAAAAATTAAAGAACACTTTTGAATTATTTGCGGATGACAGAATTATTTGCGGATGACAGAACTATTGTAATTGAACGACGAATACCGTTGAACAACTTGTGGAACAACATAACTCGCGCGGTCTCTGCCTGAGTCTAATGGAAATGCAAGATCAGCGTTAAGGGGCTTTTGAGAGGGAGACCCATCGCCTCAGTGTTAGGGCGTTTGGGTTCTGCCTGAGTTCGGGTAAATGCCTGCTCAGCAGTTTTGGTAGCTGACCGATCTGCGTTCAAGTCTTAGATCGTTGCTGTGCAAAAGGAATGTGTAACATAAACATAAGTTGTTTATGTCACTGCTCATATGTGTTAACTTACAATAGTGCCAACCCTAATGGGTAAAGCACCACCGTAGCATTAAGATAAAATTCTGCATCCAAAAGTGCCGATGCAGCGTATGTCGCTGCAGTGGGTCGGCCCTTATATGATTGGCCATCAGCGATCATACGACTCCTGCACGTGTAGCAGGTTCAGCACTTTTGGGTTGCGATCGGCCGGCTCGCCGGCTATGCCTTTTGTAATTAAAGTTCAGTTTTTGTATGAGTATTAAGGAGAGCACTTGGCCCCTAATAAACTTAACTCCGGTCAAATCCGTAACCTTTGTATTTTACTTATTTTACTAAGCCACAAGGCTTACAAACAGGAGTATAATATTCTCCCATCATAAACTTCGCACGAGCAAAACCATCAATCTACAGCTGCCCCTTCCCACCAGTGAAAGAGGTCACCCACCACCGGCCACGACTGCGGCGTGGGATCCACTACATCTACATAATTTGTACGCGCTTATATATGTATTTATATATATATCAGAGTTTTACATATGTACATGCATGGGTCCAATACGCCTCCCTTTTTAAAAAAAAATAACGTAATATATGAAGTTATTTAAAACAATATTTTAATTTTGTGAACTAAAATGTATGTTTATGTATGTATATATTTTTTTTTTTTTTTTTTTTTTTTTTTTTTTTTTTATTTGTTGTTTTTTTTTTATTTTATTTCCGATGAACTATGTATCATGTTTATATACGTGTGCTTACTTAAATCATTGTTATTTACGTATGCCTACCTAAATCATGGCTATTTACGTATGTCTACCTAAGTCTTGGCTATTTACGTATGTCTACCTAAGTCATGGCCATGACAGTAAAATGAAATTATTATGAAATAAAAAGTTTTAATCTATCCTTATGTACTTTTTGTTTTTTGTCTTTTATATTTGAAATTGTTATATTATCATTTTCTCCTATACTATCTACCTTATATGGTGCAGTATATTTAAAATCTAACTTATGACAATAAAACCTGATCTCCTGTTTTTAATTTAAATTTCTAAACAGCTTTTATCATAATTAATTTTTTGTTTCTGTTTATTAGATTCTATCATTATTCTTCTTTTTTTAAAAGCTTGTTCTAGTCTTAATTTTGATTCTTTAGCGTAATCATCTATATTATAAAGAGGATCTATTCTATCTATGCTATTAAAATGTATTGGTAAGTTCGAAGTCTTACCGAAAACTAATTCATATGGACAATAATCATGTGCCATAGAGGGGGTTGTGTTGAAGCAATATACGAAGTATTGTAGCCATACATCCCAATCTGTTTTGTCAGTTGAGATGTATGAGCGTATGAACTCATTAAAAGTTCTGTGGCTTCGCTCCACGGTTCCTACAGTCTGGTGATGATGTGCAGAGGATGTTATGTTTTTAATATTTAAGTTTTTATATAAATCTTCAATTATTGAAGTTTTGTATTCCGTTCCCATGCCCGTAATGAACGTTTTCATTGGACCGTACTTTAGAATAAAATCTTCAAATATAGCCTTAGCTACTGTTTTTGCACTTTTGTTCTTGATTAGTATGTCTACAAGGTATTTTGTCAAGTCACAGATTAAAGTGACTGCATATTATTTTCTTTGTTCTGATTTAGGAAGCGGACCGATCGTATCCACAATTACCCTATCAAACGCCATTTGTGGTGTAATGTCCTATCTCAGGATGAGGTATGCTTCAGTCTGCCCAGGGTTCGGAACTACAAGTTATTTATAATTCACGAGGACCTTATGGGGGAAAACCAGGAACTTTGACAGAAACTGAAAGAGATCGGTATAGTTAAATCACAACACTTTTGGTTCTTTAAAGTATTTAATCGTTTTGTTTATTATTTCGGACTGCCTTATGATGGCTGGTGGACTGCCTTTTCTTAATGCAAGGCAGTGCCTTTTTATAGATCGGCCGGCCTTCGATTTTCCCATGAATGTCTTACAGATATCATATTTCTACTTCAGAGTGTTGGAAGGGTTCTTACATACATTGCGCGTGCAGACGGGCTGATCGGTAACAGAAGGTTACCTAATCATTAGCCCTGTAGTCAGTGTCCAATATTCCCGGTAAGGAAAGTCGGAGACTGCTCACGGGCTTGCGCATGTGAGTGTCCAACAAGTGTCCAATGTCCCAGGTAAGGTGATCGGTATGCACCGGTACCGTGGGAAAGGAATTTTGCTGGCACTTCGCGTTTCTCGTGTGTAAAAAGAATGTCTTTCGGGGCAATTTACTGTTTAGTTTTTATTACCAATATTGTAGTGAACCCATGCATGTACATATATAACACTCTGTTATATATATAAATACATATATAAGCGCGTACATATGAGCAGTGACATAAACAACTTATGTTTATGTTATGTTACACATTCCTTTTGCACAGCAACGATCTACGACTTGAACGCAGATCGATCAGCTACCAAAACTGCTGAGCAGGCATTTAGCCGAACTCAGGCAGAACCCAAACGCCCTAACACTGAGGCGATGGGTCTCTCTCTCAAAAGCCCCTGTTCGGAGCAGCAGCCGATAATAGTTCTTCTTAGTATCATATAGTCATACATCATCTCTTATACTGCTTATACTTATCGCTCTCTCAGTACGCTCCCGTACATACGCACAGATGCCAGTACTGCTTATAGTGCATTGCTTCGCCCTTTCTCGGGCAGTCCAAATATTCGTCGAACGCATCGAGTCGTAGTTCACGGCCACGGCCTCAAAACCTTTGTAACCCGTCGTGAAAATAAAAAACATTTGTAAACTTAACCAACGGAGTAAATTATTGTAAACGTGGAGTCAGAGTTGCCGAAAAAGCTCGGCAGCTTCCAACATTTTGGTGACCCCGACGTGATCGCCGTGGACTTATAGTGCGTTAAAAGTGTTTAAACCATTCAATCAATCCAAATTTGAAGGTTTAACGTGACATTTGTGAAAAAGTAGCGAACCAAAAGTCGTTGTGACCGACCTTAGCAGTTCTAGCGGCCCGCTATTCGTTTTCGTATTCTCTTTCACCGTCTGCTTCAGCCTGCGCAACGCACTGTCAAGACTGGCTGCATAGAGTTCTAAGCGTGGTCCGTTAGTTTTCTTCGCCTCCTCTTTGGTCGTTTGCTTCAGCCAGCTCTTGTGAGAGGCTGCAGTAATAACTCTCTGAAATTCGAACTCGAAAGCAGAGTACATCTCTCTTTGCATAATTGTTGGTTTTCCGTCGTCGCTTCGTTGCTTTTACCGGTGCATACATATCGCATATATAAGTGCCAAAAAAGTGAACGCAAAGGCGTTGAACTCGTTTTGAACTCGGTTGAACTCGCGCGTTGCGTAATAATATTTAATTGTGATCGACTAGCACCCTCCGCGTCAACCGTTTTCTATAACCAAAACCATGGGCAAGAAAAAGAATAGCAGAAAGAGTGGATCGTTTGCTATGGACAATGAAAGTGATTCTGTGACATTTGGCGCTGCTCCATCGGGCGAAAGTTTTAGTGCGGATGCAGCCAGCACCCAAGTCCCTGTTCCGGTATCTCGTTTTTCCTTCATGAGACTGAAGGCTAGAGCTATTTTCGATCGGCTAGAGTCCATACGCACAGAGATGGATAGTGAAAAGTTGCGTCAAATGGATGAATACGACTTGCGAGGGCTGTTGGAATCATTGACGGAGCTTAAGTCAAATTTTGTTGTGGCACACACCAGTTTGGAGGATTTGGATTTCGAGTCAATGTCCAGTGAAATTCCTGCCAAATTCGACTCGTCGATATTGTCGTTGAGGACCATTCTTCAGCGCGAGCTTGGAAGTCACTCGAGCAATAAGCATTGTTCCACATTCAACGCCAACTCTAGTGAATCGCAGTCAATCGTCATAATGTCTAATCGATCTCGGTTACCTCATCTGGAGCTGCCCAAATTCAGTGGAATTTATACGGAGTGGGCCAATTTCTTCTCAATGTTCACCGCGATTATTGACAAGGAGTCTGAGCTGAGCCCTATCGAAAAGCTGCAACATCTACGTTCCTGCTTGAGTGGCGCCGCCCTGAATACCATCAGCTCGTTGGAAATAAATAAAGCTAATTATATCATAGCATTAGACATTCTGAAGCGACGCTTTGATAATAAACGTTTTATTTTGCAGGCACACATCAGAGGGATATTTGGGTTGGAGAAGGCTGACGCATCGGTGGGCAGATTGAGGGAATTGACCGACAGAGTTACATCGCATATTCGTGCTATGGAGTCGCTTGCAAGCAAGGAAGAAGTGGCGGATTGCATTATCGTGCAGACTGTTCTTCAGAAGCTGGACAAAGCCTCTCAAAATAGATGGGAGGAGTCTTCGTCGAATTAAGAGCTGCCATCTTGGGAGAAACTGTCTGGATTCTTGGAAAAAAGATGTCGCACGCTTGAAAATGTGGATCAAGGACAAGGACAAGATGGTCAGGTTGGCAAGTCCGGAAAAACCGTGAGTACGCATCAAAGAAAGACATTTGTAGCATCGAACGCTCCAGTTTCTTGTGAACTGTGCGAGAGTACTCATCACATGATTGCCAATTGTCAACGGTTTGCAATTCTATCGCCGAATGATCGTCGCCATTCAATTGAAAGATTGTAGATCAGGTCCCTGCCGCACTTGCCGATCGAAGCACCACACTCTTTTGCATTTCATTCGTCCAACAGAGGCTGCCCAATCTGTTCCTCCAATTGAAGCCTCACCAGCACAACCAAGTCGTAACGCCATGGTTGCAGTATCGCCCTCCTTGCCTCAAGCCTTTATGTCCCACAGTCAATCTGATGCTGTGCTTTTAGCCACTGCCGTCGTTCTCGTAAAAAACAGCGTTGGAACTTTCATGCCCTGTCGCGCATTTTTGGATTAGGTATCGCAATTGCATTTCATAACTAGTCGTCTAGCTAATCAGCTAAAACTTCGAACAACCAAATCGCTTACCGCTGTCTCTGGCATAGGAGATGCTAGCTTCCCAACAGAAGGTATCTCGGTGGATCTCGTTCTGAAATCGCGGATTTCAGAGTTCACCACTAGCATCACTGCCGTCGTTGCCCAGAAGATCACGGACCATCAACCTAGCATCACAGTTAGCACTGCTAGTTGGCCTATACCGTCGAATATCCAGCTTGCTGACCCTTCGTTCCATAAGCCACAGCGGATTGACCTGCTCATCGGAGCCGGACTTTTCTTCGAGTTGCTGTGTGTGGGGCAAATTCAGCTGGCGCCTGGACTACCGTTGCTGCAGAAGACACATCTAGGATGGATTCTTTCTGGTGGCGGGCACTCGGCCCTCAATAACTCGTCGTTCATCGCAACCCAATCTTCGGATGACATCAATCACAGCACTCGGCTCGATGAGTTGGTTCGTCAATTTTGGGAAGTGAAGCACATCTTTGAGCCAATCGTTAGGGCAACAAAGGAGGAGCTGCACTGCGAGGACCACTTTGTCAAACATCACACTCGATTACCCTCAGGAGAATATTCTGTTAGCTTGCCCATGAAGCGAAGTCTGGAGTCCTTGGGCGATTCCTACTTGCAAGCAAAGCGGCGGTTGGAAAATTTGGAGCGCAAGTTCGTGCGTAATCCAGTTTTATATTCGAAATATTCGGCATTTATGAAGGAGTACCTGTCCCTTGATCATATGTCTCTGGTTCCAAATGAAGATAGACACAAGTGCAGATATTTCTTGCCGCATCATTGCGTCATTAAAGAGGATAGCTCCACGACAAAGCTGAGAGTCGTATTCGACGGCTCTGCAGTTACCACATCTGGTCTCTCGTTGAATGATCTGCTTATGTCAGGTCCCACCATTCAATCCAAGCTGTTTCACACTCTCCTTCGATTTCGTACATTTTCCATTGCTCTTACAGGCGATATCGGTAAGATGTATAGGTGCGTGCGTGTCTCAATGCCCGACACCATGCTCCAATGCATCTTGTGGAGGGACTCTGTTGACGACGATATAAAGATCTTCAAGCTAAACACCGTCACCTATGGGACTAAGCCTGCATCGTTTTTAGCTATTCGAGCTATGCATCAGCTGGCCATGGATGAGTCGTCTTCGTATCCATTGGGTTCGGAAACCATTCTACAGGACTTCTACGTAGACGATATGATTTCTGGAGGAAATTCAGTCGAGGAAGTGCTGGATATTATGCGTCAAACCACGGAGCTTCTTGCTTGTGGCAATTTTCAGTTAAGGAAATGGTGTTCAAACTCTCCTGATGTTCTTCGTGAAGTCCCTGAGGCAGAAAGGGAAAGTTTTCTGAAGCTCGATGATGGCAGCGATGTGACCAAGGCGCTTGGACTCATCTGGGAACCCCAGAGGGACAAGTTCCTGTTTACTTTTGCACCTCAAATCGGTATTGGCAAGCACACTAAGCGTTCGGTGTTGTCAACCATTGCACGGTGCTATGATCCTATGGGATTGATTGGACCCACATTGACCAGAGCGAAAATCATCATGCAGCGCATGTGGAGAGACAAGCTGCATTGGGATGAAAGTCTTCCTCAGCCACTGGAATCGGCTTGGACTGAGTTTTGCAAAGACTTCGCTACTGTGGGTAACGCTACATTTCCGCGTTATATACTTCAACCTAAGGCAAGGTTTGCACCATTGAAAACCCTCACGGTGCCTAAGCTTGAGCTATGTGCAGCGTTCCTGTTAGCCAATTTACTTCGCGAAATTAGGAAAATCGATACCTTCGACTGCCCGATCCATTGCTGGTCGGATTCAACTGTGGTACTGTCTTGGTTGCGAGAGGAACCATCCAAATTTAACGTGTTTGTGTCTAACAAGATTTCCGCAATACAGCAACTTACGAGGGGCATGGATTGGCGCTATGTAGCAACTGAAATGAACCCGGCTGACATTCTTTCAAAGGGAGCAGCGTCTCAGGAGCTCTTGCAGTCTAGGTTGTGGATGAATGGACCTTCTTTCTTGCAAGGCGAAAGAAGTAGCTGGCCTGAACGTTGTTCGCCCGAACTCAGTCTTCCGGAAATTAGGCATCGAGTATTGCTGTCGTCTGAGCGTGTCGACATCTCGCTTTCGTTCAAGCACATTAACTCATTCGGAGTCATGATGCGCATTTTCGGATATGTTCATAAGTTCGTCAGCAAGAAAAGGTCACCTGATCTCTCGTCTGAAGACCTTCGCAAAGGATCGCACTTGTTGTGTCGCATCGTTCAACGCGCCCACCTTTATCCCGAGTACCGTGCTCTGCGGAAGGGGAACTGTGTGGAGTCCTCCAGCAGCATTATATCTCTCTCGCCTTTCATAGATGACGTTGGTTTGATTCGTGTTGGTGGTCGCTTGCGGCACTCAACTCTTGGCTTCGATGCACGCCACCCAATAATTTTGCCCAGGGATCATCCATTGACGTTCGCCATCATCATGCACTTTCATCGGAAGCATCACCATGCTGGGCCGCAGTCTCTACTGGGATCTATTCGCTTGCAGTTCTGGCCCATCGGCGGCATGAAAACTGTTGCTCGAGCGTTGCGGAAATGCATCATCTGCTGCAGGTCCAGACCTCGTCTTGTGGAACACATAATGGCTGACCTACCGAAGGATCGAGTGCAGGATTCGCCTGCATTCAGCGTCACTGGAATCGATTACTGTGGTCCCTTCTATTACAAGCCAGAAGGCCGCACTCGAACGCCTACAAAATGCTACATCAGCGTCTTCATCTGTTTTGCAACAAAGGCCGTTTGGTTGGAATTAGTGAAGGACCTCACAACTGCTGGATTTTTGAGTGCCCTCAAACGCTTCGTTGCCACGCGCGGCATACCCCGATGCATTTGGTCGGACAATGCCACCAATTTTGTGGGCGCAAGGAACGAGTTGGAGGACCTTCGGCGGCTGTGTATGAGCGAGAAGCATCGTGATGCAGTTCATAATCATTGCATCAACAATGGCTTCAATTGGAAGTTTATCCCGCCTCGCTCACCCCACTTCGGGGCCTTGTGGGAGGCAGCAGTGAAGATGGCCAAGCAGCATTTATATCGCTCCCTGGGATCGTCACTCTTTGGCTTTGACGAGCTGCGGACATTGGTCTGCCAAATCCAGGCTGTAATAAATTCTCGTCCTCTTCTCGCAATTTCAGAAAACCCTGAAGATCTTGGCGTCCTTACACCAGGACATTTTCTAATTGGTCGTCCGCTGATGGAGTTTCCCGAGCCAGATGTTACAAATCTAAACTTTAACAGACTAGATTGCTGGCAAAGAGTCGCCTGTGCTCAGCAGATCTTTTGGAAGCGTTGGAGTGAGGAGTATTTGACTCTGCTACAACAACGTGCCAAATGGCGCACACCGCAGCCATCGATCCGAGTCAACGACATCGTCTGTATAAAGGACGAAAACTTGCCGCCGTTGAAGTGGCCATTAGCACGGGTGATCGACATCATCGCTGGAGCTGATGGCACTGTGCGAGTTGCCGTCCTGAGAACACCGTCTGGAACCACTCGTCGAGCTGTCAACAAGCTGTGCGTCCTACCCGTTGAGGATCCTGTTAAAAGCCCTAGTCTTTCAACGGGGTGGAGTATGTTCGGAGCAGCAGCCGATAATAGTTCTTCTTAGTATCATATAGTCATACATCATCTCTTATACTGCTTATACTTATCGCTCTCTCAGTACGCTCCCGTACACACGCACAGATGCCAGTACTGCTTCTAGTGCATTGCTTCGCCATTTCTCGGGCAGTCCAAATATTCGTCGAACGCATCGAGTCGTAGTTCACGGCCACGGCCTCAAAACCTTTGTAACCCGTCGTGAAAATAAAAAACATTTGTAAACTTAACCAACGGAGTAAATTATTGTAAATGTGGAGTCAGAGTTGCCGAAAAAGCTCGGCAGCTTCCAACAGCCCCTTTACGCTGATCTTGCATTTTCATTAGACTCAGGCAGAGACCACGCGCACTAATACTTATGCGGTGGTACTCTTTTCATATAAAGCGTGGGAGAACTCTCGCTCTCCGTTATACAAAAGAACGATTGTACCCTAGGATAAGAACCAAAAGATATTCAATAAACATTCTGAATTAAGCCACCAAGCTGAGCGGTCTTGTTTCGCTAAGTATCTGTAACTTAACAATATATTTATATATTATTAACGTAATCTAAGAAGTAGCAGGTGTTACCTGCGATTATGGCGAAACATGGTTCGTTACACCCCCCTTTCTCCGGTAGGAGGTGTTGTGGATGAGCTGAAGGGAGCCGTGTTTAGTCGTAGCGGCGCCTTTTCTTGCTGGGGCCGGGACTTTCCTCTTCGGCGTTGTTTGTCCCGAACTGCTTTTCATAGTTTCGTAGATTTTGGTGGCGTGTGTGCTGAGTTTTCACTTTGTGGGTGTTGAACTCGTCATTTGATCAGTCAAGTTCGGTACTTTTACTTTGTGGGTGTTTGGTTACGTCTTCTGAGCCAGCGGGTTTTCGGTCATTGGCTGCGCACGTGCTGCGTTTTCGTCTTTCTTCGGTCGGTGTCTTTTGACCTGCGCTGCGCCTTTAAATTCGTTGACTTTGGCTGGTCAGCTACCAACGTATGGAACCAAAGTCATAGCTAGGGGGATTGTAGGGGGCTAGTGGTAGTATTTGCCTCGTCGGTTGCATCCCTGTCTTCGTGAATTTCCTTCAAGTCGTTGATGTTAGCAACCTTCGATTTTCGGCTGCCCGAATGCTGAAGTTTTACAATGTTCGGTGATGCAAAATTTTTGACTCGGTAGGGTCCATCGTATTTTGGTGCCAGCTTAGCGGCGAATCCGTCGGCGCGTTGGAGAGGTGGGTTTGTCGTAGGAGTAGGGATCCAATTGTAGGTCACCATTGCCGGCGGCGGAGATTGTAATGCCTTACTTGTTCTTGGCTTGCCCTCTGGATGTTATTTCTGACAATGGTGAATACTTCGCTGAGTTTGGTTGCCTTGGACCTTAGAGCGGTCTCTGGGGGGCTTCCGGTGCCTGTCGTGACCTCGTCATAGCGGGCTCCAGGCAAACGGGGCTCTCTTCCATGCAGTAGGAAAGCTGGGTTGAATCCCGTTGTCTCCGAGACGCTGGAGTTTACTGCGATTGATATTTCCGGTAGTAGTTCGTCCCAGGTGTTTTGGCGATCCCCTACGAATTGGGCAATCATGGTCTTGTCCGTCCGATTTGCCCTTTCCGTTGGATTTTCCTGGGGACAGTATGGTGCGGAATGTTGCACTTCTACTCCTGCTGTCTGTAGAAATGACCGAAACGATCGGCTCGTAAATTGTGTGCCGTTGTCACACACAAAGCCTTTGGGTATGCCGAAATGACTTAGTATTCGTTCTCGAAAAACCAGTTCCAGGGTAGCGGTGGTGGCCTTTTTGAGTGGCACCAATTCGACCCACTTCGTGAACGTGTCAAAGAAGACGTGCAGCATCGTGTTTCCCTTCTTTGATCGAGGTAGTGGTCCAACGAAGTCAGCGCATAGTGTAGCGAATGGCTCATCGGCTTGCGTTGTTGAGCTTTGAACTTCTGGCAGCTTACGCAGCCACGGACATATTTCCTTACGTCCCGGTAGAAACCTGGCCAATAGTATCGTTGGGATATTCGGGTGATGGTTTTCCTGACCCCTAGGTGGCCGGCTGTGGGTTGGTCGGGGCATTCGGGAAGCTCGTTCTAGCTCGTTGATCTTTTGCTACGCAGAGTTTCCATGCTATATAGTCGTCACCGTTGGCGCCATGGCCTAGATGTCGATATAGCTCCCCGTTGGCGTAAGTGTAGTCGGGGTACTGAGGCTCGTCCTGGACTTGCTTTATCCTGCGCTGGAGCCAGGGGCAGGCTGTCTTCTCTTCTTCGATTCGTGCGAGGGTTCCTAATGGTTTCCTGGATAGGGAATCTGCAACTACGTTCTGTTTGCCTGCTCGATAATGCACGTCATATTGGTATTGCTGAAGTTCGAGGGCCCATCTCTCCACTCTACCGTAAGGGCTGTCATGCGTATTTAGCCATTTTAGCGAGAGATGATCGGTCCACCAGCCATCGTAAGGCAGTCAATCGGGACTCAATCGCGGCAGTCCAACAGCCATCGCAAGGCAGTCAATCGATATTCAATCGCGGCAGTCAATACACGTCACGGCAGTCAATCGGGAGTCAACCGCGCCGCGTTCAAGCAGTAAAAATTAAGAAATAGCATACAAATCCGAAATCATAAACAAAACGATTGAATACTTTAAAGAACCAAAAGTGTTGTGATTTAGCTAAACCGTTCTCTTTCAGTTCCTGGCAAAGTTACTGGTTTTTCCCATAAGGCCCTCGTGAATTATAAATAACTTGTAGTTCCGAACCCTGGACAGAGTGAAGCATACCTCAGCCTAAGATAGGACATTACAAGTGGCGCCCGAGCATAGACTTTATGGAAAAACTTCAAGAAAAAAAAAACCGAAATCAGGGACTTCGTGGATTAAAGACCCACTGCCAGCAAAAGGAAAATTGGATAGAAACGCAACAATAATTCATTAACGTAATCCGGACGCGAAAACAATCGCGAAAGTAAACGCAGTGCCGACCCTAAAAGTGCCGTTTAACCGTGAATCAGTACCAAAACCAACAGAAAACCACCATGGCACATCACGACGAGGAACAACCAGAGGAGGTGTACCCTGCGGGACACTTTTCCAATCCAGGGGTCAGCACCGGCTGGATCCACAAACTTCGTCGGGACGAGCTAGAAGTCCTCGCTGAAGAATTCGGATTCGGCAGCGAAGGAACGGTCGATGAACGGCGAAAGAAATTTGCCGCGCTAGTCGCCGGGCCACTCACGCAAGATGCCTGGGTTCGCTTAGGAGAGTTTGAAATGTACTATGCCAAACCAGCCTCACGCTCTCGCTCCAAGTCACCACTGCCTACTACTCCTGGACCATCCGACACTCGCCAAATGGATCCTAAGACCGGATTACGAGTCCCCGCAGACACCGAATACCGCACTCCTGCAGCTCCGTTTCCAAGGCCCCTAACTACAGAGACTCACCCAGCGCCGTACCGAGGGTCTTGCCAGCGATCGACCGACCCTTGGAAGGACACTACTACAACCACGCCGCACTAATGGCGGAGAAATCCGAAAATGGTGAATCCAGTTTGACGGCCAAGGTGACCCTCTATCATTCATTGAACTACTCGATGAACTCGCGCTCTCGTATGGGGTGGACACAAACCAGCTGCCGCGGGCCATGGCCGAACTTCTCACAGACTGTACCAAGTGTTGGTTCCGCACCAGCCGCCTACAAAGTTCCTCATGGGAAAACTTCCGTCAGGAATTCTTAGCGTTCTTCTTGCCACCACGGTATTTTGAACAATTGGAAGACCAGATCCGAGCCCGCAAGCAAGTGTCAGGGGAACTGTTCAAACAGGTACGACGTAGACAAGGAGCTAAACAGGATCTACGACAACGCCCTCCCAGCATACCAGATGTACGTTTGCCGCCAATAACTGCGAGACTTGTCACAGCTAAGAGTATTCAAGAGTATTCAAGCGCGGACCATCCCGATCAGTCAGAGCCGAGGAGTAGCTACTATAATCGGACACCATTCCGGAAGCCTCATTGGGACTCGGCAGACTCACCAAGGAGACAGCTATCCAACCCAACCAGTACGACAAAAACCGAGGCGGCACATCGCATCACGACCCCCATCGCCAACCCACGCGCAGCCTGTCGCCGTCGTGGTGAAGATGGGTATGCTGCATACGAATGCTAAAATCCCTCGATCCTATTCTGCTGGGAATGTGGTAAGCGCGGCACACGGACCATCGATTGCTGTCGCCAGCACACGTCGGGAAACTCGCGTCCTCGACTGACACGGGATCAGCCGGGAACGACGTCTGCCCCGACCCACGAATAAGACCCCCGCTACACATGAACGAGAACCGGATAGTGGTAATGGTAACCATAGGAGGACAGGCAACGGAAGCCGACGACTGAACCAGGCGGAAGAAAACTACTCCGCTACTGACAAGGAGTGCCTGGCGGTCATTTGGGCCATTCGAAAACTACGCTGTTACCTGGAAGGATACCGATTCGATGTAATCACCGATCATCTCATCTAAATACGCTTGACATCCCATACGGTAGAGTGGCGAGATGGGCCCTCGAACTTCAGCAATACCAATATGACGTGCATTATCGAGCAGGCAAACAGAACGTAGTTGCAGATTCCCTATCCAGGCAACAATTAGGAACACTCGCACGAATCGAAGAAGAGAAGACAGCCTGCCCCTGACTCCAGCGCAGGATAAAGCAAGTCCAGGACGAGCCTCAGAAATACCCCGACTACACTTACGCCAACGGGGAGCTATATCGACATCTAGGCCATGGCGCCAACGGTGACGACTATATAGCATGGAAACTCTGCGTAGCAAAAGATCAACGAGCTAGAACGAGCTTCCCGAATGCCACGACCAACCCACAGCCGGCCACCTAGGGGTCAGGAAAACCATCACCCGAATATCCCAACGATACCATTGGCCAGGTTTCTACCGGGACGTAAGGAAATATGTCCGTGGCTGCGTAAGCTCAAATATGTCCGTGGCTGCGTAAGCTGCCAGAAGTTCAAAGCTCAACAACGCAAGCCGATGAGCCATTCGCTACACTATGCGCTGACTTCGTTGGACCACTACCTCGATCAAAGAAGGGAAACACGATGCTGCACGTCTTCTTTGACACGTTCACGAAGTGGGTCGAATTGGTGCCACTCAAAAAGGCCACCACCGCTACCCTGGAACTGGTTTTTCGAGAACGAATACTAAGTCATTTCGGCATACCCAAAGGCTTTGTGTGTGACAACGGCACACAATTTACGAGCCGATCGTTTCGGTCATTTCTACAGACAGCAGGAGTAGAACTGCAACATTCCGCACCATACTGTCCCCAGGAAAATCCAACGGAAAGGGCAAATCGGACGGACAAGACCATGATTGCCCAATTCGTAGGGGATCGCCAAAACACCTGGGACGAACTACTACCGGAAATATCAATCGCAGTAAACTCCAGCGTCTCGGAGACAACGGGATTCAGCCCAGCTTTCCTACTGCATGGAAGAGAGCCCCGTTTGCCTGGAGCCCGCTATGACGAGGTCACGACAGGCACCGGAAGCCCCCCAGAGACCGCTCTAACCAAGGCAACCAAACTCAGCGAAGTATTCACCATTGTCAGAAATAACATCCAGAGGGCAAGCCAAGAACAAGTAAGGCATTACAATCTCCGCCGCCGGCAATGGTGACCTACAATTGGACCTCAACGCAAACACATCAACGACTTGAAGGAATTTCACGAAGACAGGGATGCAACCGACGAGGCAAATACTACCACTAGCCCCCTACAATCCCCCTAGCTATGACTTTGGTTCCATACGTTGGTAGCTGACCAGCCAAAGTCAACGAATTTAAAGGCGCAGCGCAGGTCAAAAGACACCGACCGAAGAAAGACAAGAACGCAGCACGCGCGCAGCCAATGACCGAAAACCCGCTGGCTCAGAAGACGTAACCAAACACCCAAAAAGTAAAAGTACCAAACTTGACTGATCAAATGACGAGTTCAACACCCACATAGTGAAAACTCAGCACACACGTCTCCAAAATCCGCAGAAAATATGGCATACTCTGTGGCACGAATCATGCTTCTGACACGGCCTCCACGGGTTACCTGCCCCCCGCTGCTATAATACCATTGAAATAGTAATAATAAATATATGTTATTGACATGCAAAAATGCCACAAAATGTCAGGAAATATATTTATTGAACGGGGCAAGCAACGCCGAAGAGGAAAGTACATGGAAAACCCCCATGGTTCGCCACTATCGCGGGTAACACCTGCTACTTCTTAAAAATAACATTAATAATATAACTATATACACATATAAATATATTGGTAATAAGAAATACACAGTAAATTGCCCCGAAAGACATTCTTTTTACACACGAGAAACGCGAAGTGCCAACAAAATTGCTTTCCCACGGTACCGGTGCATACCGATCACCTTACCATGGACATTGGACACTCACATGCGCGGGCCCGTGATTCCTTACCTGGAATATCGAACACTGACTACAGGGCCAGTGATTAGGTAACTTCTATTACCAAACACCTTACGTAAGAAAATTCCCACACTGTATGAATAGAAATAAGATTTTCTTTTGTAAGACCCAAGAAAATCGAAGGCGGGCCCCATAAAAGGGACAGCCTGGCGTGAAGACAGTGTCAGTCAATCGCGGGAGCCGATATACGTCGCGCCGAAGAAAACTAAATAAAACACTAAATAAACCGATAATAAAAAACCCACTTAAAGACGTCGAAAGAAGGTGTTGTGATTTAAAATTTTCTTTCTTTCAGCTTCCTGGCCAAGTTCCTGGGTTATATGGTTATAAAAGGCCAAATCAAACTCAAAACATGATAGATTTCCGGATAGGGGATGTTTGAAATTTTTTTTTTAAATGGAAAGATCTGTCCTGAACGGTTATCACTGGTTTGTATACAGCACGTAAAACCACAAGTGCACGTGAGCGACAGCGCAGCAGCAGCACATTTTCCTTTGCGCATTAGATGGTCCGTGACGTTCCATGCTGTAGATCCACAATAACTATTGCTTTACCTTTAATTTCGAAGAGGAAATCGTTTTCAACATGTAACATGTAATAAGCAAACAATTTCTAGTCATTCTAAAATCTTTATTACAAAAACAATTTTTCTGAATTTTATTAATGGTACATCATAGTGTCCGTGCTTTGATACATACACATATAAGCATCGCAAAAAATACGCTTGGCGTGTTCAGGTAGAGCTTTATCATTAGGTGATGTTTCATTAATAGTGCGTGCACCTTCATCGGAAAGCCACTGTGTTAATTCGGGAACACATATTATTTCTGGTATGTTATATCCATTCTGTTCACCTACAAGAAAATATAAAGGCATATATAAAGGTGTAAAAAAACCAATTTCTTTGTCTGAAACGGATTCGGCAATCTAGAATGTGTGATTATTCTCTACGATGCTGCGTTTTTTATTATCTCATATCTTTAAAATTGTGAATGACACAGATTTTCGTCTTTTGTGGAGGACGAAGGGGCGTGGAAAAATTTCATAGTAAACTTGATGCAGTTTGATATCTCTGAGAACTAGGCGACAAATAAACCGGACGGACAGAGGGACTTGGCTATATCGACTGCTATTGATACTGCACCAGAATATATACTTTATGGGGTCGGAAACGTTTCTTTCTGTGCGTTACACACACTGTATCGGATCGAGCGGGTAGGCGTTTTGAACGTGTCTGGTGATTTCGTAAAGCCAAACTTACAAAGCTTAATAGCCTCATAGATGGTCCGCTATGTACTTGTGCACTGACGTATGAAAGGCACAAAAATATTACAATGTACGGGACAAACTTTTTGATTCTTGTGTCTCGCTTTCTTGTCCGATTTTATATGGGTAGCCTTTATAACAAATTGCAAGAGGTATAGCACCCTATTTGTTGAGCTACTGAGCTTCTTCAGTAGCATTGTATTGCGAAATTATTAAAAAGGCGATGATTGTTTAATATATACTATATTCAAAGTTTATTGTGGTGAAGTAAATAAGCGATACAGAGTCGAACTAACTATCCTAGCTGGATTCAGATTGAAGACGCGGGGGTCGGTTCAAGATGGTGTCGGATTTAATAGCTCGATTCCAAGACGATGTGCAGTGATTGCAAGATCAAGACTAAATCAAAGGGCAGGCGGGCCGAGTTGCCCGTACCTTAATGCGGGCGAGAGAGCGACAGATCGAGAGAGTGATAGCAAAAGGCGATAGAAAGAAAGATGTGAGTTGAAGACGCGAGAGAACGGCTTCATAGGCTGCTGCTGTGCGGGAGCATGAATATGTACATATGTATGTAGATGACAAAGTTAAGCAGTGGGCAGCAAAAATGCTGAACAATAATATATATTTACTCTTCTGCTGCACCACTGACTACTGATTATTTGGCTGCGTAACCAAACAAAGTCCAAAGTAGGTTTCTCAGCCAATAAATTCACGGCGAACGTTTTTTGGAATGCTAGCGGTATTGACAACACTATCACTCATTAAAATCTATGGAGACTTTGGAGCTAAAATTCGTTAACCAAACCTAAAAAATTAAAAAAATGAACAAAAAATACCTTTTTGAAGGTTGCGGGCGTGTTACCTTTAGAAAGGATAAACTTATTGGATCAATTTAATGGGGATTTGAAAAAGGACAATGTGCAGACATTGCAGTTTCCATTACAAAAATCCATGAATTAGGCTACGAATTGGTCCCACACCCCTCCTATTCACTTGATTTAGTCCCTAGTGACTATTTTTTGCTTTCAAACCTCAAGAGATGGCTCGGCGGAAAAAGATTTGAGTCCAACGATGAACCCATCGCACAAAAAAATGCCAATTTTGACGACATCAACAAATCCTATTTTTATGAAAGGATACAAAAATTGGAGAAATTCCGGACTAAGCATATAGAACTAAAATAAGATTATGTAGACAAATATAAAAGAATAATATTAAAAAAGTCGTTTTCTCTTAGATAGGCCGACTATTTATCAGACCGCCCAAGTAAAACTGTAACTTACCCTTTCTATCAGCCATTGAATCGAAAAAGCACCATGGTGCATCTGGCCCAGAGCCAGATTTTACAAACGCTACATAATGCGATGTTTCTATACAAACAACTGAAATTAGTTCCATGTATACTCGTGGTACTATCATATGATCAGCCATTATTCTGAAGTCCTTAGGAATAAAGATTTTTGTTGGCATATGGTTAATCCTAAAATGATGTTTATTTAATCATAAACGTAAAATTTTATATATATACTTGTAAAATCCAACCTTTTTGTATGCATATGAAATGTATGAAGGCATTTTTCACAAAAGGCTGTACACTCAAGACCAGATCCAGCTTGTAGGCTTCCAAAACATTCATTACATTCAAATTCGGCTAGTTTTCCACATAGACAGCACTGTCGAGGAGCTGAAATAATTAAAACAATAATAAGAAGGTATAAACAGACGCATTTTTTGGATGGGAAGTGAATTAAATGAAAAAGACGAAACATATTACTGAGTAAGAATTAATATAATATTTGCTTTTATTCAATAAGAAAAAGTCGAAATTGAGTTTTATTTTTGAGCAAAAAATAAAAACACATTTCCATATAATTCTGTTCCGATATTATAGTCTAAATTTGTTTTGTTATATTTGCCTAATTATAGGCCGAGTCAAAACGTGTGTCATAATAGTAAAATGGTTAGACAAAAAAGAAGAGACACAGAAAAAAAAAATGGCACACAGTCATTGCTGTAAAAATAAATACTTCTAATAACATTACACGGAGGCATCAATTTTTTTGTTGCATCATTTCAGTATAAATGTCGCAGTACGGCTACGCTCCCAGCGCTTGCGCTTACTTCGAATTACGTATAAAATATGTATGTGGTATAAGTAATATAAATTACACGGCACGATTTTTCCTCAAGGAACCAAACCCACTTTTTCTGATAAATTTAGGAGGAATTGAGGAATTGGAGGGCTTTAGCTAAGCCGTTTGTACATAGTTTCTATTGATCAATACCTTAAACGATGCCTAATTAATGAAAAAATTTAATACTTCCTTATTAAGTACTCAGGATATTATTTTTTGTTTACTTTTCCTGAGTTTTGAAAGTTAAAATTTTGAAAAAAAAAAATAACGCTTAAAAATAATCAGTTTTCCATTTGAAAGCTTAATATTTCCCAACCCGTACGCTAAACCCACAAAGTGTTTGTGCCCAAATTATAGCTTCGTTTATTAGCTTTTCAGAATTGCAAAATTAATTACAACCAAATGTAAAATATTTAAGTTATGTGAAAAAAGGAAAAACACAAATACGAATAAGGTTACACTGCAAACTCGAAGAAAAGACAAAAACGAAATCATAACAAAAGTCGAGTTAACACCAACCAAAGAAGAGAAAAACCCCGATTTTTTTCTGGACGCATCACATACACATACATACACACAAAGTTGTACGCATGTGTTGGGCTTTCGGTATGCTGGTACACAGCACAAGCTGTGTAAGGATACAAGAATTGGTTTGCTATGCTGGGAGCCATTACAAAAACCAAAGAGCTCGCGGAGCAATGGGCCTGGGCAGCCCTGCCCTAAATCTCACATATTTATTAATTTAGTATCGGGTATAAAAGTAGAACTTAACATATATATAACAATATGGAACGTCAAAAGTCACTTCTGTGGCTGCGACTCCACTTATACACCCGTACTATAAATATATGTGAGGTGTAAGGAAGTTATGCCGGGGTACAGACTCAGAGTCTGGCCGGGGCCGGATCCACTATAGCAAGATTTTAATTTTTGCGGGACCCCGAGAATATGTATACGCGGGTCGCTTCATGATGATCACAGCCACGGGCACCGTACCTCCGGGTCCAGTGCCGCGGATTGACTCACCAAACTAAACGGAAATAACTACTGGGGGAAGGGGGAGGATCAGATCCACGGGCACCGTGCTTCTGCGTCCAATGCCGCGGACTGACTCTCAAAGTAAAGGAAAATAAATACAGGGGGAAACAGTATTACCTACAGTTGCAATGCTTCCGCGTCCAGCTTCTGAAATTGAGGTTGGGATTTGGGTAAGTTAAGTGGACTAAAAACGTGGCGGAAGGGGTCGGGGGTACCAACATGAGCTCCCAGTTCCTTCCCAGGAGAAGAAATCGAGTATTTTCAATGATTTTTATTTTATTTAAAGGTCACTACTTCCTACCTATCGCACCGCTAGGCCAGCTTAACCTCGTGTAATCACCCGTACCATACCAGAGTCCGTTCCGGTGGCGTGATCCCCGCCTCGTCTTCTCTGGTTTCCTTCGATGAGGGTCTGGGATACTCGCAGCATTGGCGTATCCACCTGATATTCCGCGGGTGGTTCGTGGGGAGGTGTCTGCGCTGCCGCACCTACGTGTCCGACCTCGCGATCCATGTTTTGGATGCGTCGAAGATCCAGGGGACCATCCTGCACTTGGGGTGTCTTTCCTGCCACTCCTTCCGAGTGTCCGCCTGTTGCGCCCTCCTCGCTGTCACTGATCGTGATGACCCTGGGGTCGAGCCGGTGGGGGCCGATCGGTCGGTGGTCAGACGGGGAGAGGGCATGAAACTCATGGTTGAGCGGTCGTCCTCGCACTTCCCCTTATCGGAGGTCTCTTCCTCACTACCGCTGGTTTCGCCGGTTCGCGCTGTTCTGCATCTGCTGGCTTGTGGACACGGTGTTCCTGGGGCTAACCACGACCCATAGGGGGACGGTGCTCCCCTCTACACGGGGCTTTGGGGCGCTTGCCGTGTGCTCTCCTCGGCAATAGCCTGCCTACTCAAGATGGCGGCTCCGGGGGCCGTGCACCGTTCACGAGGTGTTTGTTTCTTCTCGTCCTCGCTGATGTCCGAGTACTATGGCCCTCGAGCCCGCACTGCCGCTATCCACCGATTTAGGGTCTCGACGTCGTGGTGTAGGGGGGCCCGCTGTGAATTTTTCCCAAAACGCCAGTCATTGAGGATTTCCTCATCGCTCTCCTCGGCAATGGTGGGGTCTCCCCATCGGCTCTCGACTCGGATAGTGTGGCCCAGCCGGCGGAGACTGTCTATGGCATCGTCTCTTCGTGTCGAGGAGGGCGGTCGTGGTGGTGGCGATGTCGGGTGCCTTCGTGTCCGCCTTGTAGGCGTGGCTCCGGTTCCTCTGCCCACTTGTGCTTATATGTAATGTTTTAGGTAAGAGACATTTCAACACGGACATTCTACAAAATTTTTACATTGAGAATATTTCTAGGGAATATGCGAAACGGGCCAAAAATTTGGGTTTTATATTTAATAAAACGTTGACATGGGATGAACATACTAATAAATCAATCGGGAAAATATATGGCACCCTTAGATCCCTATACATAACGAGAGACATTTTACCACAGAAAGTCAAACAAACAATTGAAACAGTGTAGCTCACACCAGTAATTTTTTATGGTATCGAAGTTTTTAGTGACTGTAACTCTGTCAGTCAAGGTAAGCTTCAAGTTGCTTTGGGAGATATATTAATAATAGACTTAGAACTAACAGTATTTTTCACGTAATGATTAAGATATTCGATTTGGCACTTAAGTCCTGGACAATCTATAGGGTCTTGACATTATTGCAGAAAATTATATAAACCAAAGAACCTTGTTACCTATATGAAAGACTTAAATTTAGCACGTCAAGAAGGACCACAAACATTATGACATTTATTTACAAGGATTGAAGAGAGAGCGAGACCTATAGAAATTAAATTATATCATTTTAGGAACCGTCAACGACTTCAGACGTATTTTTATACCCGCACTCAAAAAAGAGGTAAGGGGCATATTAAATTTAGGGCAAAAGTGGTTGTGTGTAATGCAGAGAAGGAAACGTTTCCGACCCCATAAAGTATATACATATATATATTCTTGATCAGCATCAATAGCCGAGTCGATATAGCCATGTCCGTCTGTCCGTCTTGATGGGCGCCTATATCTCAGAGACTATAAGAGCTAGAGCAACCAAATTGTTTCCATACTCATGTAATATCACACTGCTACAAGTGTATTTCAAAATTTCGCCCCGCCGGCAGACCGCCCGCACAAGGTTGAAAATCGGCCGAAAAAGCAGGCAGTTCATCAGCCCCAACATAAGCCAGTCCATCAGCCCCAACACAAGAAACTGCACAAGACTCAAGACACTACACTACGCAGTCCACCAGCGCACCACACCGCCAAAACAGAGCAACCACGCAAATAACTAAGTGAATGAAAAGTACTGAATAAACAAAGAACAAAACAACAACACTACCGCGTCATAATTTCTCCCTTGCCGCTGCATGTCAAGCCAGTCCGACACCTGAAGTCACCTACGATCTACAAAATTTTTCTTGTAGCGGACCCTGAACAGACTGACGCATATCCCAGCCTGAGATAGGTCCTCAAAAAATGTAAGATACTTAAGTTATGTGATAGCTGTAAAAGATTTATAAACACCAGACTTTTCAAATTAAAAAAATAAATTATTCAATAGAAAAAAAAAAAACATAATATAAAAAAATAATTTTAAGACTCAAATCTATCAGAAAAAGTCCTTTTCGTTCGAAGCGAAAAAAGTTCAGTTTTATGCTTCAAACTAAGATTTCATCGAAAGTTGGGGCAATATTATTATTTGTATTTATTTTAATTAATTAGCTGTTGTGCTATTGAGCTTATTCTGTAGTGTTGTTTGCGAGGTTATTAAAGAGACGAAGATTATTCAGTATATATATTCACAGTTTATTGTAATGTACTAAATAAGGCGATACAGACTCGAAGGGATAGTTAGCTGGATTCAAGGCGTGGTCAGATTGAAGACGAGGGGATCGGTTCAAGACGGTATAAGATTGAATAGCTCGGTTCCAAGACAATGTGCAAGTGATTGCAAGATCAAGACTAAAAGAGGGCAGGCGGACGGAATTTCCCGTGCCCTAATGCATGCGAGATAGAGAACGAAAGAAGCGAGAGAAGCTCGGGCTGCTGCTGAGCCGAGTACGAGGGATATATAGAGAGATAAAATTCGAGAAAACAGCATAGATGCTGCTGTAGCAAAATTAAGAAGGAGATCTAAAGAAGTGAAAGATTAAAGATTAAAAGCGGTTACAATATTTATATGTAGTGGGCAATAAAATAGAAAACAAAGGTGGAATTACGTTATTTTGCGCCACTGGCTATTATTCAGGAACTTGTAGGGGAATTTCAGGATGGGAAACCAGATAATTTCAATTATCTGCAAACTATGAGCTAGTGAATGAATAAGACGCCGTTGCAAATTCTGCAATGGTGTAAGGAGCGTAGGTCAGTTCAGATTCCTAAGGGAACAGTACTCCAATATCAGGCATACCAATGAGACGTACAGTAATTTTGTTATATACGGGTCGTCAAAATCTTTTGACTAACGCTTAATGAACGCTAAAACTCCCTTAGCTTCGTTCACCATTGAAGCAATATGGCTGTTAAGGCATAGCTTTCCGGCGACTAATGTGGCGAATCTCTTTCGTCGTTCCTCAACCGTTCCTTTGTTGCCGAATCCGAATTCTTCGGCGAGGACTTCTAGCTCGTCCCGACGGAGTTTCTAAACCCAGCTGGTGGTGACCCCTGGATTGGTATGGTGTCCCTCAGGGAAAAATTCATTGGGTTGGCCGTCTCCGTGGGCTTCCATGGTATACTTCTTTGGTTAGTGGCACTGACTTACGTTTGGTTTGGGGGTACTTCTGTACGGTAGCACTTTCATTCGATACTCGTAGGATCGGCTCTGCGGTACTACTTGTTCGCGACCGGACTTAGCGTGGGCGTGGTTTTTGAGTTTGATGGGTATTGGTCCTCGCTAGCCTAGTCTCTTTCGGTGGCCGTGGGTCGTTACGCCACAAAGCTTTGTATTAAGGTGTTCTCAAAGTTTCCTCAAAGTCGCCTAATGCGCTCTGCATACTGATCCCATCTCGGGGGAATGGTGGGAAATTTTGAAAGATGTGAAACACCGATTCACACTGTGACCATCCACCATCCATGAGAAACAGCTGATGCTCACAATTGCGTGCGGTGAAAATTTGTAAACATTTACAATTAAAATGAATATAGATAACATTACAATTGTTTTGAATGGGATTCAGCAGCAAAACATATTCTTGCACAAGCTAATCATGGGCTGGACATGGATGATGATAATGAGGCCAATATTGACGAGGAGAATATATTGCAATGTATATCAGTTTTGAAAACATTGAAGCGTGGTGTGACTGTGTGACTGCTTCTACTAAATCCAATCAATGTTTTAAATACAAATATATATTCTTTGTTTTTTGAGAAGCGGGTTGGGCGTTTTGGGAGAAAGATGTACCTGAAAACAACGATGCGTCTTTTAAGGAATGTTTTATATAGCCATAGCATTGTATACTTTTGGCTCTTTTTCTGAGTACAGAACAGTCGGAAGGCTGTCAGCCAACAGCGTGTGCAATATCCTGCATGAGTTTTGCAGAGCATTCATAAATGAGAGGATCCCAGAGGATAGCCCACAAACCGAGTTGTGTACCTGAGACAATTCTGACATATCTGATGTTATGTTTTTGTTTTTATCATTTTCCAGTCTGTCATTGTTTATATTTTCGTAGTGAATGGCACATTTTCGTTGTGAATGTCAAATATTTATGGTTGCATTTGAAAACTATCGAAAAAATACCGCACAGAAACGAGCGAATTAGGAACATCCCTGATGGAAGGTGGAATAACTGGGAAATTTTCGGAACGCAAAAACCGTACGGACCATGCCCGAAATGAATGGTCGACAATGTGAAAAGGCTATTCCCCCGAAACTGAACCATTTTCTCGTATTTTTTTTAGATAGTTGAATATGTTAGAACGATTTTGTGGAATTATTTTTCTCAAGAATCATATTTTTTATAGGAGATGCTGGAGGAGGTGAGGGAAGCAACTGAAAATTAATTTCTTTATTCTGGCTATCTGATCCGATCTAAATCAGATTCGGCCATCTTCTAGATATGTGCATTCTTTACGATAATCCGTTTTACTTTTCTCGTAGCTTAAAAATTGTGGATGTCACAGATTTTCATCCTTTGAGGGGCGTTAAAGGCGTGAACAATTTTTTAAATACGCTTGTAGCAGTGTGATCAACAAAATTTGGTTGCTCTAGCTCATATAGTCTCTTAAAACAGACAGAGTCTATCGACTCGGCTTTTGATGCTGATCAAGAATAATACACTTTACGGGGTCGGAAACGATTCCTTCTCAGCGTTGCACACATCCACTTATACCACACATCTAATATACCCATTCACTCTTAAAACGAATCCTTTTGCTTATTTGAAAAGGGTTTTACATAAAAGTTAATGAAATTATATGTCAATTGTGTAAACTGGTCGTCTTAAATTAAATTTAGACTACTATATTGCAAAAGAATTATATATAAATATGTTTTTAGAGACATTGAATTTTTTTCTCGGTGAACCTTGTCAGAGAAATGCCCATATGTATACATATACATACAGTCAGCAAATAAATAAGTAAGATTATGATTTATGTATAATTTTAAAATATTTTACATTTTTTTGCTACATCTGTTATCTACACCTATAATATCGATTCCATATCTGAAATGTAGATTCTACATACACAATGTAGATTATACATCTCCGCAAAGGTCGCGCATTGCACAGGGCAGAGTTTGTGCGAGCGAGAAAGTCTCGTGCTGGAGGAGGTTGGGGAAGACACTGAAAAATAATTTCTTCATTCTGGCTATAAGATTGATCCAATCTTAATCAGGTTCGGCAATCTGGTTCTTATCTACGATACTGTCTTTTTAGTTTTATCGTATCTTTAAAATTGTGCCTGCCACAGATTTTCGTCTTTTGTTGTGGCGGAAGGGGGCGGGGCGAAATTTTGAAATACACTTGTAGCAGTGTGAAATCACATGAGTCTGGAAACCAAATTTGGTTGCCCTAGATTTTATAGTCTCTGAGATTCAGGCGTCAAACAAGACGGACGGACGGACAGACGAGCATGGCTCTATCGACTCGGCTATTGATGCTGATCAAGAATATATGTATATACTTTATGGGGTCGGAAACGTGTTCTTGTCTGAGTTACACACATCCACTTTTACCACAAATCTAATATACCCCTTAACTCTTTTGTGAGTACGGGTATAAAAATACGGAAACCCCGATTTAAAATTAAATTATCAGGTGTGCCACAGAAATCACTAGTGAAATTGAAAACCGGGCAGAGGATTTCCGCTTAAAATTTTCCGCCGTGCCAGAGAATTCCGAGAGATTTCATTCCTTTTAGCATTGTCATAAACTAAATTCGAACTAAGGCTAGGGTTGAAACCTTTCAAGATTCAATTCGAATAGGGGTCATTTTGCAGTTTTATTGATTTTATCATATCAAAACAATTGGTTTTTCTTTTTTTCTTTTATGATATAAAATAACTGATTTTTCAAAGCTGTACTTTTATAATTTCAAAGCAAAAAAACATCCAATATCGTGCGAGTCAAACAAACAATGTACTCGGCAAATCTAGCAGTTGTCTGGCAACTCTCCGTGCATGGCAGGAATCAGGTCTTCAAAAAAAGAGACATCTGAATTTTACAGTAAACTTAATTAAAATGCTTTAACCGAGACTGTTGGCCATCGAATAACTACGGAGGCAACATATTAGAATAGAAACCTTGCAGCGCAGGCTTCTCAGATGCGCATCGGAATCGTTTTCGCGCTCAGACGATACGTATGTGATCTTTTTCTCAAACTACTGCTAATTTAGTTCATTACAATTACTTGTTTTTGGTATAATGATCGCTATGCTTCTATTTGTGCTGCCATGGGTCTGCACTTAGCCGAACAGGGGTTTTTGACATAAATGCAATGGCAATAATGTGTAGAAATGGTTTGCTAGTTCTGTTTTGGCATTTTGAAGCGATGCCACATGGTAGTACTACAAATGGCCACAAATGTTTAATTTTAATTTTAATTAATTTTAATTTTAATTAATTTTAATTTTAATTTAATTTTAATTTTAGCAGAATTTTTCATTTGGCTCTGTTTACAAAACACAGCTGATTCCTACTTCGTTCAATTCTTTTATTTTCGATTTTGATCCTTTGAAAAGGACTTACCAATATCCATATTTTTTCTTATAACACTACTCAACAAAGTCGAACCTTTTTTCCTTAAGGAACATACTTTTTCTAATAGATTTGGAGCTTTACAATTTTCTAAAATTATTGATCTAAAATTGGTCGACCAACCCTTCGAAAATCACATTTTACCGTTTGGAACGAACGGCCCACCAAGTTCAACCAATTCTCAACCAATTTTACATCCGCCGTCGCTCCATAGATTTTAATGAGCAATACACAAAAAAATAATGGACCTAGGATATAATTTGTTTTCGACTTTAAAGTCAAAACATCGTAGAAAAAAAAACAACAAAAAATCATAATTTTTGCATTTGAAAGCTTTTTATTTCCCAGACGGTAAGCTTAAACCACAAAGATTTGGGTTTAATTTCTAGCAGCATCTATAAACTTTGCCATTCTGTCACGTGAAAAAAAGCGGTACCTCTGAAAAAAGCTTTAAAAAAATATTTTTTAAATTCTGGAGACGTGACTCCCTTTTGATTTTTTTAAATTTTAAAATTAAAAAAAATTTTACATATTACATTTATTTGCCACATCTGTTATCTACATCTACAATGTATATTCTACATCTCCTCCGCTAGGTGTTTCTAGCGCACTGAACGCGGCAGAGTTTGCGAGCGAGAAAGAGAATGAGTAGCGTGTCTCTGGCTATGGTGGCGGCGGAAAAAAGTGAAAATTAAATTTCTTTATTCTGGCTATAATTATGATCCAATTCAGATTCGGAAATCTGGTAGATATGGTTATTCTCTACGATACTTAGCGTTTTAGCGTATCTTTAAAATTGTACCTGCCACAGATTTTCGTCCTTTGTGGGGTCGGAAGGGACGGGGCGAAATTTTGAAATACACTTGTAACAGTCTCTTATAGTCTCTGAGATCTAGGCGCTCATTAAGACGGACAGACGAAGGGACGACTCGGCTATTGAAGCTGATCAAGAATATATATACTTTATGGGGTCGGAAACGTTTCCTTCTCTGCGTTGCACACTCTTAAACTCTTTAACACCTTAACTCTTTTTTGAGTACGGTTATAAAAAAAAAGTTCTGCTATGGAAAAAAATATGTATCAAACTGTTTCTAAGCCCCAAATCTTTCAGGGTTGGTTCCTTGAGAAACAATCGTGTCGGGTAGTGTACTCCGATTGAATTTTGAGAATTTTTTCGATATCCGCTCACGACCACGGCCAATTAATATTAATTTTCATTGTGAATGTCTTATTCAAGTGTCGCAGTTTTAAATAACGCACTTTTTAGTTATTTCAATTAAATTTTGTTTCTCAATCTCCTTTAATAAATATTTCTATAAACTTTGTTGAAAACTATGCTAAACTGAATAACGAAATTAAAAAAAAAAATTCAAATTCACCGCTTTCTTTATAGCACAATCTATAAATATTACAGATTTTAGGAACGTTCACATAGCCTTATCCTAGTGTCGGGTAGTGTATTGTAAGGAACCATAACTCTTCTGTGACTAGTGCATTAATAACGCTACTCGACAAAATCGAACTTTTTTTTTCCTCAAGGATCCAAAACGACTTTTTCTGATAGATATGGGGCTTTAAAATTTTTTGTTTTTTTTTTGTTTTTTATTTTCTATGGCAAACTTTTTTTAAAGAATTTTCGAAAACTGGTATTTTTTTTAACCTTTTTTCTGAGGTAGCGCTTGTTTTTTTCACATAACTCTAGTATCTTACGTCTGGTTGCAAAGAACTTTGCTATTTTCAAAAGATAATTGAAACAGCTAGAAGTTAAGCCCAAACACTTTGTCATTTCAGCTTACCGTCTGGGAAATATAAAGCATTAAAATGCAGAAATGATGATATACATATATATATATATATATACATTTTTTACGAAATTTTGACTTTAAAAACTCAGGAAAAGTCGAAAAAAAGTATATCCTGTGTCCTCTATTTTTTTTGTTTTTTGTTTGTTTTTTTTTTTTTTTTTAAAAAAAAATACCTTTTGGAAGGTTGCGGGCCCAACTGACAAAAACAATTGGGAACAAAGCAAACGAAAAAGGGTTGTACATTTGGTATCTGATCGCGATCGCAATTCCCGATTGGGCCCGCAGCCTTCAAAAATGTATTTTTTGTTCATTTTTTTCATATTTTAGGTTTGGTTAACGAGTTTTAGCTCCAAAGTCTCTCCATAGATTTTAATGAGCGGTACCTTAAACGACGCCAATTTAATGCAACTATACATCAAAAAATAGAGAACACAGAATATAATTTTTTTCGACTTTTCCTGAGTTTTTAAAATCAAAATTTCGTAAAAAATACCGCACAAAAATCATAATTTCTGCATTTTAATGCTTTATACTTCCCAGACGGTAAGCTGAAATCACAAAGTGTTTAGAGTTAACTTTTAGCTATTTTAATTATCTTTTCAAAATAGCAAAGTTCTTTACAACCAGACCTAAGATACTAGAGCTATGTGAAAATAACAAGTGCTACCTCTGAAAAAAGCTTAAAAAAATACCAGTTTTCAAAATTTCTTTAAAAAAAAGTTCTGACATAGAAAAAAAAAAATATCATCAAACCATTTCTAAGCCTTAAATCTTTAAGAAAAAGTACGTTTTGTTCCTTGAGGAAAAATCGTGTTGACTAGTGTAATAAGTGTTACTTTTAGCACTAGGAAAATAATCAAATTAAATACAAATTATTTATTTTATTTTATAAAATTTAAATATAATTTAGTTTTTAATTATAAAACTTACAGTTTTCAATTATGTCTGTAACGTCTAGAACTTGTGAGGGTAAAATTCTTGGATACATTTTGTAACTTTTTCCAAAACGAGGCATCTGAATAATGAAACAAGATGGAACCTCCTTTAGTTTAATGTTCGATGAGTGAAAGCTTTGTTCAAATAGTTGCTGGACAGTTGGTAATGTTAGTTTTTCATCTTTATCCACAAACAGTTGATAAAAATATGAGTCTTGTCCTGAGCTGAGCTAAAAATAAAGAACTGAAATTAATGTAAATTCTCATCACAAAATTAAAAACAAACGTACTTTTAAGAATGGTTCGACGCGCATTATTTGTGACAGTAAACTGTTCAGGAACTCTTCAGGATCTTTTTCCTCGCATGTGAGACCACTTACAGAACTGAGTTGGTCTAATAATTCACGCAGCTTCATAACGCGGTCGGATCGCACAAATAATTGTTTCCTCAATGGATTAACAATTTCATCACGCAAAACCTTTTGAACATCTCTGTAATTCCGAATATCCTGTTGGAAAAAACATTAGATTAAATGATTTTCGCTGAACATATTTATTAACTTACTTTCGGTCCTGGACATCGGTATAGGATAGAATCAAACACACTAGTAAAAGTGAACATTGAAAATAATGTCGCATCAAGATAACAAGAGTTATGATGTCCTTGTATACCTTTAAATTTTCCACAAATTTTCTCGAGCTCATCCGAACTATGTATTCCTGAAAGCAATGATAAGGAGGTGTAAAATATTCCGACTTTAACCCATTCCTAGCCATTGTACCCAAGCGAGTACAGAAAAGCGGCCACATTCAAATATTCGTTACTTTAACTAGACAAATCGTTTTGCAAAATTCTATTTGCGTTTCAATCACATACATTGTTCTTAACAGCTGGGTGTACATAAAAAAGCGACAAAAAACTATGGTTGTTATTATTGAGCTTTGTTCTGACACGTCTTCGGCCATTTTGCGAATTTTGAGTAGTTTAGTCAATGTTTGCCTCTGTAAAACAGGTGTTGCGGTATACTTGGAAAATTTTTTTTTTTAATTTATAAAGATCGAGAAGTAACATGTGAGTCGCATCTGTGGACGCGACTCTACTTATACCCTTACTCAGTCAGTATATACATTTTTCAGCTTATGATTTTTTAAGAATTAAAAAAAAAAATTTACATTTGACATGGTTCGCCACAACTGCCCGCACCTGCGAAGCACCAAGCATCGACCCACTTACTAGCCCCACAATTATTGTCCGAAAATAATCATAAGTTAGCAATAATTAATTATTTCCGGGTCAGGTGCGATCACCAGATGCATAAAAGGGCCAAGATCGGCCGAAGAAGTAGGCAGTCCATCAGCCCGAACACAAGACAGTGCACCAGGCAGTCCCTCAATACAAGACCCCAGTCTACCGGCTCACAGGCTAAGTTACAAGATTCACAAGTAATTCACAAGATTCCCAACCCACGAAGAATTAAGTAATAAAAAAAAACAACGCCAGCAAAAACACCAACCACGATTCTTGAAGTATTTTCGCCAGCAACACAACGCTCCCCCTGTCACCTACCTCTCTTACGATCAGACAAGGCCGCTCCGAGCCTATTAATGATCTGATCTTTATAAATGATCTGCCTTCAGTATTAACAGTAGCAGTGTGATATCACATGAGCCTGGAAACCAAATTTGGTTGCCCTAGCTCTTATAGTCTCTGAGATCCAGCCATCAAACAAGACGGACAAACGGTCAGACGGACAGACAGACCTGGCTCTATCGACTTGGCTATTGATACCATCTAGGCCCCCTACTATTCACACTCTTTATGAATGATCTGCCTTCAGTATTAACAAACTCTCGAGTACTCATGTATGCGGATGATGTTAAACTTTGTGTCCAGTATAAGGACATTTCATTTCACTCTCGCCACTCTCGCTTGCAATCCGATCTCAATAACTTTCAATCATGGTGTTGTGCAAATATGTTACACCTAAATGCCTCGAAATGCAAAGTAATGACATTTCATCGCTCCAGCCCCCTTTTGGCTCCTTATAGCCTCTGCGGTGGTTCTCTTGAGAGAATTACCTAGGTTGATGATCTTGGTGTTAAATTAGACCCAAAGTCAAAGTTTTCTGAACACATTTCTACCATGGTAAATAAGGCCATGGGTGTGCTTGAGTTTATAAAGAGGTGGTCAAAGGAATTTGACGACCTCTGTATAACGAAGACTCTCTACATCTCGCTTATTCGTCCGATTTAGAGCACGGCTCTTGTGTATGGTGCCCCCAGTACAAAGTACACCAGGACCGTATAAAATCAGAAAAACTTTTTACTGCGTGGCCTTAACTGGAATGCAGGTGTGAGACTGCCATCTTACCCTCGTAGATTGCTTTTAATAAACCTTCCAACCTTAGTTAGTCGTAGAAAAATGCTTGGTGTGATTTGTATGCACAACCTGATTAAGGATGACGTAGATAGCACTGACTTGTTGAGCCGCATAAACTTTACGATTCCTGTTAGATCTACTAGAAACTTTATTCCTTTGTTCCTTCCGCTTTGTACATCGAATTATTCCTTTAACGAACCATTAAGGGTCCTTCCCTCTGCCACATAATATCCACTACTAATTCTCTTCCTCTTCTTAAATCACTAATCCAAGCATTTAAATCGCGATTCTAGGGTTTTTGGATGAAGTAGTGTTCTGATTTAGTTGTCAGTGTGCTTTGTGACATATTCTCGATTTAATATCTTTCTTTGTGTTTGATACGTTTGTTTAGGAATTTTCTTAATTTCGAATTGTGCTTAAATGAAAATTTCCATCAAGACGCAGGAGGTCCCAGTTCCACCATCGAAAAAATCATGCAACATTAATGCGGCATACTAGAGCAGAAAGAACAGTCCAACAAGTTGAAGAAGATAACGAAAATGTGCGTGAGGGCATGTCGCAGTTGCGTGAATCTCAATCACAAGAGGTAAGAAATGATCGCCGCAATGAACAAGGAAAATTGTAATTAAACGTGGGTGTCGCCAATTATTTAATTGGCAATATCACGGAAAATGACCGACAACGCCAACAAGTCATAGAGCATTAACATCCGCTTCGTTCAAGTGGTATGTGCTGCGCATCAGGAAAAGTACAACTACATGAAATTGAGACACCACCGCGGTGGAACGTTCCGGTGCACCGGAACCATTGAACACCTTGCTCATCGACACCGATCCAGATTTAAACATCTTCCTGAATTCCATTCGCAAATTCAATTAATGCTTTCAAATGACATCATCCGGAGCGACAGAAACAGTCAAGAATACTCCGGAAAATGGTCAACAAAAAAATCCACATTTAAAATTACACTACCCAAAAAAATCGAACCGACTTTTTCTGATAGATATGGGGCTTTACATTTTTTTAAAGAGTAATTTTTTTTTTCTATGGCAGAACTTTTTTTTGAAGAATTTTTTAAGTCTGGTATTTTTTCTTTAATCTTTTTTCAGAGGTAGCGCTTGTTTTTTTCAAATAACTCTAGTATCTTACGTCTGGTTGTAAAGAAAAGATAAAATGAGTCTGCTTGGAAAGCACATGAAAATGATCGGCCAGAGGTATCCATGACAATTGATTTTAATTAATTGTAAGATGTTTTGGTAAACACACGATCGTATTCTGAGGGAAGTCAGAACTACACTAAGCCACAGACACTATAGGCACAGAGTGATATATCCATGACTATGATTAGGTAGACGCGACGAGATCCAATTTGTGTGGACCCGCACTTGTGAGAATATAAAGGAAACATTTGACCTGAATAGGTAGGATAGGACCTACCTCAGATAACGAAAAGAGTAACTGTCAACAACATTTCATACCAAAGGAATCCGATCAGGTACCAAATGTACAACCCTTTTTCGTTTGCTTTGTTCCCAATTGGCAGTTGGGCCCGCAACCTTCCAAAAGGTATTTTTTTTAATTTTTTCATTTTTTAGGTTTGGTTAAAGAATTTTAGCTCCAAAGTCTCCACAGATTTTTATAAGCGATACCTTAAACGACGCGAAAGTAATATACACAGGACGCCTACACACAGGACACAGGATATACTTTTTTCCGACTTTGCCTGAGTTTTTAAAGTCAAAATTTCGTAAAAAATACCGCACAAAAATTATCATTTTTGCATTTCAATGCTTTATATTTCCCAGACGAAGTGTTTGGGTTTACCTTCTAGCTGTTTTAATAATCTTTTCAAAATAGCAAAGTTATTTACAACCAGACGTAAGATACTAGAGTTATGTGAAAAAACAAGCGCTACCTCTCAAAAAAGCTTAAAACAAAAATTACCAGTTTTCAAAAATTCTATAAAAACGAGAAGGAACGTGTGAGTCGCTTCTGGGGACGCGACTCTACTTATACCCGTACTCAGACAGTATATACATTTTTGAGCATAATTTTTAGAATTTTAGAATTAAAAAAAAAATTTACATTTTACATTTTCTTGCTACATTTGGTATCTACAATCTACAATGTATATTTTACATCTAACATATAGATTTCATATGTACCATTTAGATTATGCATCTCCTCCGCTAGGGGTTGGTGTTGCTAGCGCACTGAACGCGGCAGAGAGTGCGAGCGTGTCCCTGGCTGGGGTGGCCTGGGAACCAACTGAAAATTAATTTCTTCATTCTGGCTATAATTATGATCCCTTTTTTTTAGTACGGGTATAAAAATAGATTTGCGATACTAAGTGTCGCAAATAAATATGAGATCGCCCAAACACCCAAGGGCAACAAATTATGTTCGTCAGGCAAATTTTAGTGAACTGGTAAAAAAAATTACTGATAACTGACATTTTATGTCACGGCCATAAAAAGGGGTAACATAAATAACACAAAAATACAGGTCGATGACGAACAATTCTATCGATCAGAGGCGAAATACCTCGAAAATGAAAAAATTAATTACAACCACAAGTGGTTTTCAAAGGAATCGAATCTAAGGAACTCCCAGTTAATGAGATAATAGATGGACTCAACGGGTTTAAAGGGCTTCGATGTCAAAATGGCCATGAACATAATAAATAGAAATAAAATTCACAAGCCAATATTCAAAGTAGAACTGACACCTGAAAGTATGCATATAAATACAAATGAAGTTCATCCAATATACAAGCTTTAATATCTACTACACCGCAGGATCACCGTTGAGGAACCACACAAACGAAATGGACCGGTCCAATGCACAAATTGCCAGGAATATGAACACACACGAAAACTTGTTGCACTCTACGGGCAGTCTGTGTTTCCTGTGGTGATGTTCATCTCACTGAGGCCTACCCCATAAATAAGGAGGACCCATCTGCCGTCGCGTTTTTTCGTGCAGATTTTTTTCTGAACGAACACGCACTTCCTTGGACAAAATGGCCTATCGTGTCATGACGTGACACGAAGCCATTCTTTAATATGGAGGTGTTGGCGTTCTGATCAAGCATCGCATCAGGCGTTATCCATTGCCTTCGTTTGCCACACCTTATCTACAGGCAACATCAATTCATATTGAAATTCAGTGCGGCTACCTAAACCTAGACGCAGTATACTGCCCACCGCGCTTCTGCATTTTCGAAACAGAATTTGTAACACTCTTCGACCTACAAGGTGACCGATTTATAGCAGCTGGTGACTACAATGCCAAGCACACCCATTGGGGATCTAGATTTACCAACCCGAAAGGAAGACAACTATATAACGCTATACTAACGACACGAAACAAGCTAGACTTTATCTCTTCGGGAAAGCCTACATATTGGCCCACAGATCCAAACAAGCAACCCGAAATGATTGATTTTGCAGTTACACGAAGGGTGCTGCATGCTCAGATTTATGTAGATCACTTAACAGATCTACCATCGGATCACTCGCCCATTCTACTTCACGACCATCCACAGCTTTCGGAACGCCCATTGATAGGTCAGTCGAATCATTAGTATCCTCAATGTCACTGGCGGCAAAACAATCAACACCAATATTAGCAGCTAATAAACATTCCAACAGCAGTCGTATTTCTAGGCATATTGAAGTGCTGCTACGCGATAAAAGAAGGCTTCGCGGAGAGCGGCAAGCACACAGATCACCTGCTTCAAAAGAGCGGCTAAAAATAGCCAACCATCTACTACGCAGAGCCCTAGAAAAAAACTGAGCTCAAATATCCTATATGGAGCAACTTTCCCCAACTATCAAACGGTCCAAACCAATCGAGAGTAAATCAAATTTGCGTGCACAAACAGGAGAGTGGGCTCGCAGCAACAAAGAGAAGGCAAATACATCATGAGAAGTCACAAGGGTCATTAAAAACCAAATCTCATCTCCCCTAAGATGATCATAGAATTGCTGAGCTGTGCAGTGTCTTTCCTTACTATGATATTCAACAGCATGATGAAATGGGGCTATTATCGTCTAGAATGGAGGAAATCAGTCATCACAATGATCCATAAAGCCGGAAATGACAAGTCCACGTCATCATCATATAGACCTATCATCTTCACAGCAATCAAGCTCCAAGTGCCCAACAAGAGCAATGGAACACTTATCATCTCATCTTGTTGCCTTAGAAAAATGGATAGTAGACTGGCGCATACACGTTAAAGAGCAATTGTATTTTTCTTGTTCTCGTGTAGGTAAACTTTTATATTTACGCGCAGAATGCAGAAACGAAATATATTGAATACCCACAACTATTAAATAATTGTGTGGGGATCTCGGGACGAGTAGGAGATGCCATTTCCCAAAACAACGGCCTGCATTATAGCTGTGAGGAATGCCGTTCTGTGGAAAACGACATGCGTTCGATATATATATATATAGATATATATATTCTTGATCAGCATCAATAGCGGAGTCGATATAGTCATGTCTTTTTTTTTTTTACTTATTGCACTTTTGTTATAAAAACACGAAAATTTAAAATCGACCGAAGTCACCCATAGGGGAAGATATCGGACGTCAAACGACACCCAAGGTCCGTTGAATAGCATGAAAGTGGTGCAGATTAATCTGCTGTGGTTTATGGTGGAGAAGGCGGTGGACGTGGCCCTCATCCAAGAGCCCTGGATCGTTAGTGAAGGGCTTCGGGGACTGAACGGTCGCGAATACCGCCTTCTCACGCCAGACCCCGCGGGTAAGCCAAGAACCTGGGGAAGTACGGGCACAAATTCTAGATGGAAGTCGCTGTTTGACAACATTCTGTCCACAAATCTTGTTGTGTGCAACCGAGGAGACCATCTCATCTTCCGCAACAGGAACCGTGCAGAGGTTATAGATATAACATTAGCCACGAATAGCGACTGCCTTACCATCGATGTGTGAGTGTTCCTTTTTGGACCACTGCAGGATAGTGTAATGAAACAAGGAGATTCCCAAGGCCTACCGCAATCCCAGGCGGACAGACTGTATTCGCTTCTCCGCAACCGCACAGAAGGTGCTGCCCAACCTACCGGAAGAGGATATACTTCAAAGAGGAGCACTAGAGGAAGCTATGCAGAACGTTACTAATGCTTTATAGAAGGCCGCGGGAGCTGAGCAAAGTCCAAAAGGAATCGAGGAAACTTCAACAAATCTAAAGTGACAAACACACAGGAAAGCTGGGACGATTATCGACGCAGCTTCAATACCAAAAAACACCTGTAGGAGGGCGGGATATAGATATTACCACTGAGGCCTCAAGGCTTCGAAGTGTACTGCCGAAGGCACCCATCACACCAGGCCTGCTCAGCAGCCAGGACGGTACCTTCGCAGAGAGCAGCAAGAATCCCTGGAGCTCCTCATGAGTACTCACTTCCGGGTTGCTCAGATGTCACCGGTGACGAATCTAACGCCACCAACGACACTGAGGATTTGCAAGGAGAGGAAATCGAAAATCTCATACGAGATATAATGGCACCAAAGAAGATTATCTGGTCCAGTAAATCATTTAGTCCCTACAAGTCACCGAGACCGGATGATATCCAACCAGCCATGCTGCAAGAAGCTTGCCTGCACCTACTACCATGGTTGAAAACAAATTTCGAAGGATGCCTCCTAACTGAGTACGTCCACCATGGGTGGAGGGAGGTGAGAGTGGTCTTCATCCCCAAGGCAGGGAAGATAAACCACATCTCCCCAAAGGCCTACAGACCCATCAGTCTGTCCTCATTTTTGCTAAAAACGATGGAGCGACTAATGAAAATATATATTAGAACCAAGCTAGACAAACAATTGTTCAGTGCAGCTCAGCACGCCTACCTCAAAGGTAGATCAGTTAAGACCGCACTACACGAAGATGTTGGGCGTATCGAAAAGACTCTAAGCTATAAGGAATATGGATATAGAGGGTATATAGGGATATAGAGGGGGCCTTCAACAACGTCAGGATCGAGTCAATAACGGCCGCACTGGCCAAAATTGGCACACACTCGACGGTAACCAGATGGCTAGACAGCGTTCTCAGGAGCAGAACGATAAGCGCAACCTAGGCTTCTCCTCGTCAAGAAAGACGGTTACACGAGGCACTCCGCAGGGAGGAGTTATATCCCCTCTCCTGTGGAGCCTGGTCCTTAACGACATTTTTTGACCTTTTTTTGGCCTCGATGCGAAGGTGTCAAACGTTAACCGATTGCAAAAAAATTTGTTTGCCTTCGCCTTTGGAATCCCTTAGTACAACTTTTCTATACCGGGCCGACTTAAGATTACAAAATTTTAAATTTTCAGCCGACTATAATCCATATGCTTAGCGGGAGACGTAATGGGAGTGATGAACTGAAGATGACGGAAACGGGAATGGACTTTTGGGTATTTTATATCCTCCAATCATTGCAAAAACAAATTTATATTGAACGTACTATTCGACTCACTTCTCATCCATGCAACCACAATGTGCCATGGTTAAGCGTGGCCGGGTAAAGCTAGTTTCTTAATAAAATTCCCAATTCGTCAGAAAACATGTAATAAAATAAATTTTCACCCAGTAAAGCGTAATAAGGTAGTTTTAGACTTTGAAGACAAAAACCCGGTCGCTGATTGTGGTGCACACAATTTCGCCGTTGGAGATTTCAGAAAAGCAACCAGACCGACATTCTGCACGAAACTTGAACCGGGTTCCTGTGCGTATCTGGAACCACCGCTACATGCGTCACCCATAATTGAAAACCATTATGGTCTACGAAGGCGTAATTTTCATCAACGACGCAATCTTGAAAGTCGTACTTCAAAACGGGGATAGTCAACTAATCTCTGGGACTTATAACATTCACAAATACAATTATTCTGAACGGGAGCGAATGGCATCCTACAGAAAAACCCACTCGTCTCAGTAATGGCCCAAATATAAGTGACAGCGTAACGAGAAGACCTCAGTCTGCCGTTCCTTCATGATTTGCGTCACCACTGTTCTTGTCCTCGTCTGCTGTGGAATCGTGTGGCTAAGGCAGCGCCACGTGACACGCATGTGTCGGTCCACACTAAACAGATATCCGGACCACCTTCAAAGAGTACCGAGGACGATTATCCGTGGAAGGAGTTAACGCGGGCTGCATTGCAGCTGCAAATGTCAGCACATTCCAGATCAACGGCACACGATATCCGACAATATCCCGCGGACAATGTCCCACTGAACTGTGTCGTTCAACCCAGACGTTGTCCGCGTCAGCACAATCCACCACGAGCTGCAACTCGTAAATTCCAAGGAAAACATACTCGGACTCAACATCCGGCGAGGAGCAGGCCCGGCGGTTTCGCAATAAAGTAATACATTATGTACAATAGATGCTAAGCTTCGAGTAGGAACACGTTCAATAAAAGATTCATTCTGATTTTCGATACCAAACAAGGCAGTTGACTTTTTATTATTCGACCAGCAAACTCTACCAAGAGACTCCGATCACTTTATTGAACAACATTACACAAAAAAATAGAGGACAGGATATCATTTTTTTTAACTTTTCCTGAGTTTTTAAAGTCGAAATTTCGTAAAAAATGCCGCACAATGGTCTGGTTCTACATCTGCCTGAAGAACGTCTCACAGCTGCTCGACGCCGAGGCGCGCCTGGGTATCTGGGAGCGCAGCTTCCAGGGCCGCGACTGTCACGAGCGCGCCCTCTTCATGCGCCTCAGGCTGCTGCAGGGCATCGTCCTCTGCGCGGGAGGATGCTTCGGAGCAGATTGCACCCTAGTCGAGATGGGCTTCGACACACAGCTGGTCTCCCTGGCCCTGCAGCGCACCAAGAACAACGTAACGAAAGCGCTGGATATGCTGGAGAAGAACGTCCCAGATGGCTGCCCTACAGCAGCTGGGCTTCGACAACGCCACAATTCGCGCCGCACTGGAGTGCACCGGCAACTACGTTGAGAGGAGCATTGAGTTCCTACTGCAGGCCCTCCAGAGCGAGGAGAAGCTGAAGGAGACCCTCGAGCTGGCCACAAAGCCGGCGAACTATGGCGGCGACAGACCCTCTACGTCATCGCAGGCCCAGAACTCGTCGATCATTGACTTTGTGATGGCCAAGGCGCGCGATGAGCTGGAGTCACTCAAGGCCTACGAACGCTTTAATTCGGAAATCAATCAGACCGAGCAGGACCATCTGGATCTGCCGCTGACACGTGAGGAGCAGCTCCTGTGCGAGTATCGCCGCATGCTCGAGCAATAGGCTCCAACCCAAAACCAAACAAAATCAATTGCAAACATAAACACGCTTAAGCGCCTGAAACGAAACGAAGCGGCTATAAAGTAATTACAAAATGGAGAGAACCGGTTACGGCGATAACTGTAATCATGACTTGTCTATTGCAAACCGTCGTCTTATGCCACTCAAGTGGCACTCATCCACTCAGTCCGTACCCCCAGCCCCCAGCCAATCCACCACCCGCCCGCTAGCCACCGCCCCGCCGTTTGTGTTTGAATAACTTGGCAATTAGTAAAGATATAAAGACTTACAACGAGATATATATATATATATTCTATTGACAGCTACGACAATGTGATTATGCCCCCCAGTCCGTGCCCCTCCATGCCGTTTGTTTCGTTCCGCTCCGTTCCGTTCAGTCACGAACCTGTTAACGTCTTCAGCAATTATTTATTTTTCTCTATATATATATTTTTTTATTTGTTATTGTCTCCTTTCGGACTTTCGATCCCAGCAAGCTGGTGTCCGGAACCTGGTCAAAGAGATGCCAAAGGGCACACCCAAGCCACTCCGCCCCACCGCTTTCTTACAAATTGAGACTGGATTTATCATCATACACACATACAGATATATGTTATATTCCCGTGATAGTTTGGGTGCCTTATAATTCAATGCATAATGTAAAAACGTTCACGATTGATCTTTGCAAATGTTCCTGCAATATGGGCAGTTCCGCCAAAAGGTCAACCAGGCCATAAATCATGAAAAGTCAACAAAAACCGATTTTCATATCATTTTTTCGGGATATTATTTTCTAAATTTATTGAAAGGTAACTAATTTTTTTATTGACATCATTTAATGCGAAAACCTATTAAAATAAGCTAAATTTCACGTTTTTGGTACTTATATAGACACGTTTTCTCTTACTATTATCTCCTAGGAAAAAAATGATTCTTGATAAAAGTTTCTCCTTAAAGACTTATTGAAATAATTAAAAAAATTATCAGCTATTCGTCCAACCTCGGCTAACAGTATATTTTTGGGCTTTTATTATCGCGAAATTTGGTAACGTCACGCCAATAAAGATCGTCAGATGCCTCCGGGTACTTATAGCAAAAAAGACAGGAATGTTTTTTACAGCAAAAAAATTTTTTAATTAACACTACATATTTCATATACTTGCACCAAAAATTTGTATACAGAGAGACATATTTTTTTCAACATTTTGTCTTACGAATGTAAAGTAACGCCAGATATGAACTGCCCATATGTAACTAATTTTTGTATATCTTTTGTTAAGGTTAAATGTGCAACAGATGTAAGGAAATGTAGCAAACGGAATTATTAATTGATATATGTCAACGATTTTTCATGTACAGAAAAAGTCGGTTTGGATCCTTGAGGAAAAAAAGTTCCATTTTGTCGAGTAGTGTAATCGACAAAATGGACAAAATTCCTACAACAATAACCAGAATCGTAGCAATTCCGGACAACAAGCCTCTTCCATGAACAATATCAACGATGGCGAAAGGTTTCAGATAGAAGCCTCGACAAACCAGTCGGATACATACAAAAAAAACCATGGGCCCACACTTCCATATATACTCCTAAACTTATTCAATGCAAAGACCCCGTTAAATTGCTTAATAGATAACGGGTCCACCTTCTCATTCATACACCCACACTTCGACTTTCCTTACCGTTAATATTGGACACTGACTACAGGGCTAATGATTAGGTAACCTTCTGTTACCGATCAGCCCGTCTGCACGCGCAGACTATAATATATTTATGTAAGAACCCTTCTCACATTCTGAAGTAGAAATAAGATAACCTAAGGCATAACATAAGCGAGAGCATAATAATACGAAAGAATAAAGATATCTTTTAAAAAGACAAGAAACCAAGAGTGTTGTGATTTCGCTAACCCATTTTCGCTAACAAAGTCCTGCGAATTATAAATAACTTGTAATTCAGGACCCTGGACAGACTGAAGCATACCTCAGCCTGAGATAGGACATTACAACCACAAATGAAAACTCGTATTCACCTCCCAGTTAGCGTTAAAAAAGGGGATTTTCTTTGCAACCCAGTGACTATAGACAAAAACATTTCCAGTACCGGAGGACTATATACAGCCACAGACGGCCACAGTTTCCTCGATATTACAAATGATTCTGACTCCGAGAAAAACTTTTCTTTAGACCAACCGTTAGACGTAATGCCTTCTAACGAAGGAAATTATGACCAGGTACATAGAATAGAATCATTGCAACCGGGTCCCGCAGACAATAAGGAACATCGTGACAACCACATCCAAAAAACACATCTAAATAATGAGGAAAAACAAGAGCTCCTTAGAGTAAAGAATTCGGGAATTTATTTTACAATGACCCCCTTGACCTTTTCCAACGCAGTAAAGCACGACAATATACCGATATACGTGAAAACTTATAGATACCCGTAAATGCATAAAGCGGAGGTTCGCAAACAAATTGCAAAGATGTTGGAACAGAATATTATCAAGAACAGTCATTCTCCCTGGGGTGCAGCCGTCTGACCCCTTAGAAAAAAAGAAGTGGAGACTGGTGATAGACTTCAGGAAATTAAATGATAAAACAACCGCAGATAAATATCCTATACCTAATATCAATGATATACTCGACAACATAGGCAGGGCCAAATACTTCTCCAGTCTGGACCTAGAAAGTGGATTCCATCAAATAGAAATGAGCCCCAAAGATATGTCCAAAGCTGAGAAATGCTCCAGCCACCTTCCAGAGAGTCATGGATAATTTATTGGGAACTCTAATAGGAGATATCTGCCTAGTGTACCTCGACGATATTATAATTTTCTCAGCATCTCTCCAGAACCATTAAATAGATATTAAATCAGTCTTTCAAAAATTGCGGCAAGCGTTTTTTTCTCCGATGAATCTAAAATAAACCTTTCTGGTTCAGATGGAGGATCTGAGGATGTTTTTGTTTATATGGGGTTGTCATCTAGCACTAATTAACAGATCTGTAAACGCGGTTTAAAACAAAGCCATTTTAGAAGAACACCTCATACCCTCAAATAAGGAACAATTTTCTCATTCCGACTGTGTCATCTTTCAGAATGATTCTGCTCCTTGCCACCGTGCAAAATTGGTAAGTATTATTTGTGTTAACTTTGTTATTCAATTGTCTATTAGTTTATAAACAAATTTTAATTTTTCACCCATTGGTTTTAGATAAAAAATTACATAAAATAAGTGGGAATTTCGACGTCGGAGTTGCCAGTAAATAGTCCTGGACTCAACCCGATCGAAAACCTCTGGCACACTATGTAGGTTTTTATTACGAAGCAGAGTCCAAAAACTTTGTCAGAATAGGAAAAGATAATTGAAAAATTGTGGAATGAAGATATTACAATCGAAATCATCAGTAATCTAATAGATTCCATGCCATCACGCATAAAACTGGTTATAAAAAATAGAGGAGGTTCAACTAAATATTAATATAAGACATTTTTTAAATTGTTTATTTAGTTAAATAAGTTTTTTTCTTTGGAAAAATGCCAAAACTTTATAAAACAGAAAAATTCACTTTTTTCCGCTACTGTACTTCGCGGACACTAACCTCTACAAAATTTGTAAATGTTTAAGTGTCCTGTACGAACCAACAGAACCAGACGAAGTTGACAACTTAATACGAACCCACCATAAGAACAACAATCACAGGGGTATTGATGAAATGTACCAACACTTAAAAAGATAAATTGATGTGCCCCAATTAAAGCACCTGATATCCCAAGTAGTTCGAGACTCTCTAACCCACAAATACGATAGGCAACCTCAGAAACCACCCTTCGTACTACCAGAAATACCGAACGGCCCCTTAGACATTCTTCACACGGACATTTATACCATTAACCATAATTACCACTTAACAATCAGCTCAAGCATATGTATTACCTAATAGAAATTCGATCAATGTCACAAAAGCTTTCAAAACTTTCATGAGCCAGTTCGGCATACCAAAGAAAATTATCCTTGATCAGGGGGCCGAGTTTTCTGGCGCCGTCTTTAAAGATTTCTTGTCTCAATACAATACCATACAATCTCAATACAGTCAAATTCAATAACGAACATGAGTATTTACAAAAACTCATCGAATTTCAAACTTCATTTTACCGTACTGTTAAGGAACAAATGGTAAACACGACTTAGAAACGAACAGAACACCTCAACGAATCAAGAGCAAATATATTGTTTACAGAATAAAAATAGTTAAAATGTATAGTGTTGAACATGCAAGGATGCACTTACGTAATGGCGGTACTGAACCAAAAATAGAATGGCATGCGACGACACCCAATTTTATCTCGTGGTTGTTGGTAACCTTGTTTCCTAAATTGTAGCTGTCTATATCGGTGAATCGTCGATCAGTTTTGCATTTGTCGGGCGTAACAAAAATAGCCCGACCTTGGTGACACATAAATAAACTGAAAATTAGGGAAACAAATATTATGAAACATTTTTTTTTTATAAAATCAATTCGAATAGTTTTTTTTTTTAAGAAAACGTACCTCCCTATTAGGATACCCAGTATTAACTTTAAATTATATATGTCTTGGTGTCTATCTACAATAATAGTAAAACCGTCCTAATCTGAGTTCTGATAACACTACTCAGCACGATTTTTCCACAAGGAACAAAAACGATTTTTTTAAACAGTTAGATGAGATGTTGTTTCCTACTATAGCAGAACTTGTTTTAAAGAATTTAAAAAAAAGTTTATTTTGTTATGCTTTTTCAGAGATAGCCCTTTATGTGACAAAACAGAAGGGCTACCTCTGAAAATCACTTTAAAAAATATTAAAGTTTTTACAAATTCTTTTAAAAAAATACCGTCTAAACAAAAAAGTGTCGGGTTATACAACCGAGTTCTGCGCCTGGGCAGCTGAGTTGATCCCAGAATACTTGCTTTTATATATTTTTTGAGTTCTTTTTGAAAAAAAATTCTGAAAAGTTGATGAATGCTGTTTTGAGGGTATTAAAATAGTCGAATATTGTTTATTAGTGTACTGATGCGATTACATTACATGCCATTCCGAATCCGAGGTCAGAATTAAAAAATTGGTTAATATTATGTAATATAAATTGTCACTTTTGGTATATTTTGGCCTACAATAAAAAACGTGAACGTAGCAAGGGTATATAAAATTTGTGTTTTTATACCCGTTCTCAAAAAAGAGTTAAGGGGTATACTGTATTTGTGGTAAAATTGGGTGTGTGCGACGCAGAGAAGGAAATGCTTCCGACTCCATAAAGTATATTTATTCTTCATCAGCATCAATAGCCGTGTCGATCCATGTCCGTCTGTCCGTCTTGATGAGCGCCTACATCTCAGAGACTATAAGAGCTAGAGCAACTAAATTTTGTTTCCAGACTCATATGATATCGCACTGCTACAAGTTTATTTAGAAATTTCGCCCCGCCTCCTTTCACCACCGCAAAGGACGAAAATCTGCCACAATTTTAAAGATACGATAAAACTAAAAACGCAGTGTCGTAGAGTATCAGATCGGATCATAATTATAGCCAGAATGTAGAAATTAATTTTATTTGCTTCCCCTCCTCCTCCGGAAAGAGACCACTCTACTTATTCTCTTTCTCGCTCGCAGACTCTGCCTCGTTATGTACGCGAACGCCCGCAGGCGGAGAAGATGTAGAATCTAAATGGTACATATATAATTTACATGTTAGATGCATAGTATACATTGCAGATGTAGATAATAGATGTAGCAAAAACGAGAAGGAACGTGAGGTCGCTTCTGGGGACGCCACTCTATTTATACCCGCACTCAGTCAGTAATACATTTTTGAGCTTATGATTTTGTAGAATTTAAAAATTTTTTTTAAATGTTTACATTTTACATTTTTTGCTACATCTGTTATCTACATCTATATCTACAATGTATATTCCACATCTTACATGTATATTAAACATGTACCATTTAGATTCTACATCTCCTCCGTTAGGTGTTGCTAGCGCACTGAACGCGGCAGAGTGTGCGAGCGATAAAGAGAATGAGTAGCGTGTCTCTGGCTGGGGTGGCGGGGGAACCAACTGAAAATTAATTTCTTCATTCTGGCTATAATTATGATCCCTTTTTTTTTAGTACGGGTATAAAAATAGATTTGCGATACTAAGTGTCGCAAATAAATATGAGATCGCCCAAACACCCAAGGGCAACAAATTATGTTCGTCAGGCAAATTTTAGTGAACTGGTAAAAAAAATTACTGATAACTGACATTTTATGTCACGGCCATAAAAAGGGGGAACATAAATAACACAAAAATACAGGTCGATGACGAACAATTCTATCGATCAGAGGCGAAATACCTCGAAAATGAAAAAATTAATTACAACCACAAGTGGTTTTCAAAGGAATCGAATCTAAGGAACTCCCAGTAAATGAGATAATAGATGGACTCAACGGGTTTAAAGGGCTTCGATGTCAAAATGGCCATGAACATAATAAATAGAAATAAAATTCACAAGCCAATATTCAAAGTAGAACTGACACCTGAAAGTATGCATATAAATACAAATGAAGTTCATCCAATATACAAGCTTCAATCTACTACACCGCAGGATCACCGTTGAGGAACCACACAAACGAAATGGACCGGTCCAATGCACAAATTGCCAGGAATATGGACACACGAAAACTTGTTGCACTCTACGGGCAGTCTGTGTTTCCTGTGGTGATGTTCATCTCACTGAGGCCTACCCCATAAATAAGGAGGACCCATCTGCCGTCGCGTTTTTTCGTGCAGATTTTTTTCTGAACGAACACGAACTTCCTTGGACAAAATGGCGTGACACGAAGCCATTCTTTAATATGGAGGTGTTGGCGTTCTGATCAAGCATCGCATCAGGCGTTATCCATTGCCTTCGTTTACCACACCTTATCTACAGGCAACATCAATTCATATTGAAATTCAGTGCGGCTACCTAAACCTAGACGCAGTATACTGCCCACCGCGCTTCTGCATTTCCGAAAGAGAATTTGTAACACTCTTCGACCTACAAGGTGACCGATTTATAGCAGCTGGTGACTACAATGCCAAGCACACCCATTGGGGATCTAGATTTACCAACCCGAAAGGAAGACAACTATATAACGCTATACTAACGCCACGAAACAAGCTAGACTTTATCTCTTCGGGAAAGCCTACATATTGGCCCACAGATCCAAACAAGCAACCCGAAATGATTGATTTAACTGCAAACTGCACGAAGGGTGCTGCATGCTCAGATTTATGTAGATCACTTAACAGATCTACCATCGGATCACTCGCCCATTCTACTTCACGACCATCCACAGCTTTCGGAACGCCCATTGATAGGTCAGTCGAATCATTAGTATCCTCAATGTCACTGGCGGCAAAACAATCAACACCAATATTAGCAGCTAATAAACATTCCAACAGCAGTCGTATTTCTAGGCATATTGAAGTGCTGCTACGCGATAAAAGAAGGTTTCGCGGAGAGCGGCAAGCACACAGATCACCTGCTTCAAAAGAGCGGCTAAAAATAGCCAGCCATCTACTACGCAGAGCCCTAGAAGATGAAAAAACCCGAGCTCAAATATCCTATATGGAGCAACTCTCCCCAACTATCAAACGATTCCCACTAAGGAAAGCTAAATCAGGCGTTTGCCCACCAATCGAGAGTGAATCAAATTTGCGTGCACAAACAGGAGAGTGGGCTCGCAGCAACAAAAAGAAGGCATGGAGTATTCGAGTCATACCTACAGAAAAGAAGTTTCGCAGTACGATGCAAAGATTTCCTCTCTGAATATCATCCAATTGAAGCTGGTGTACCGCAAGGCAGCGTGCTTGGACCGACACTGTATATCATATTCACAGCAGATCTACCGATAAACAGCCTAACAACAACTTTGACATTTGCTGATGATACTGCCATACTAAGTCGCTCAAAGTGTCCAACTAGGGCCACGGAACACTTATCGTCTCATCTCGTGGCCTTAGAAAAATGGCTAGCAGACTGTTGCATGTCACTTTTACGTTAAACAGACAAACTTGCCCTCCATTACATGTGAACAACATCAACATTCCACAAACCACCGAAGTAACATACCTTGGTGTTAATCTGGATAGAAGGCTTACTTGGCGTAAAAACATCGAAGCGAAAAGAAATCTACTTAATTTTAAAGCTAGTAATCTACATTCGCTAATAAACACCCGTTCACCACCAAAACTGGAGTGTAAAGTACTTTTTATTCCCGTACTCAAAAAAGAGTTGAGGGGTATATTAGATTTGTGGTAAAAGTGGATGTGTGTAACGCAGAGAAGGAAACGTTTCCGACCCCATAAAGTATATAAGTTAACACATAAGAAATAACATAAGAAATGAAGCACGAATGTTCATGTGCCACCCTAACGTAGTGCATAAGAAACATGAATGATCATGTCCCTCCCTAACGTATCCAAGTCTGATACTCAAGACGCTGATGCAGCAAATGTCGCCGTAGCGGTCGGCTCCTTAATCCCATTGGCCGCCAGCGACCGCATGATTCTGGCGCATGTTGCATGGTCAGCATTTCCTGCTTATGCGCGGCCGACTCGCCAGCTATGTTTCGGTTAGGTTTACAATTAAGTTTCAGGTTAAGATTTGACAAATAAATGAACGGGAGCGTTCATGTTAACTCCGACGCGAGTCGTAAGACCTTTATTAACCTAATCATATTGTTGAGCCTTAAGGGCCAACGAAATAGAGGGCAGTTACCCTCTCAACATAATCTTCAGTAGAAGACGTAGTTGCCAAACGGCAACCACGAAATATAGGGCAGTTACCCTCTCAACATAATCTTCAGTAAAAGACCTAGTTGCCAAACGGCAACCACCGCCCCCCGCTACAAGAGCGAGCCACGGGAACCCGATCTCAAAAATGTATATACTGACTGAGTACGGGTATACGAGTATGACTCACACGTTCCTTCTCGTTTACAATGCAGTTCTCAAACCCATCTGTACATACGGCTCCTAGCTATGGGGAAATGATTGCGTCAGTAATTTAGAAATAATACAGAGTTCAATCGAAGATACTAAGAACTATCACTTGGGCACCATAGTACATACGGAATGAAAATATGCATAAAGTCGATCAGTTAAAGTGAAAGCATAGTACCAGGCCAAGCTGCAAGCCCATACTAATAGACTTGCGCAGACCTCCCCACCCGGCAATAATACTTCGCTAGGGACGTACTCTAAGTAATTTGGTGTAATTAATTAAATAAATATTATTAGGTTAAGATTTGCATACTTGTCGTCAGTCTCCAATAGGGAAGATTCGATAAATAAAATACCGTAATAATAATAAAAAAAAATAAATAATAAAAAAGGTTTGTGTCATTTGAGGTGTGTTTATATTAATACGAAAACTATTCTAAGTCCCTGTAAATAATGGCTGACGCAATCGGTAGCCCTTCTTCATAATTCCATGCAAAAGACACATCAGAAAAATGTGTGGGTGAGATTCCGATAATACACACATGCATGTATACATGCACGTTGACCGGCTTGTGCCGCTCACTTCTTTTCTTTCATTGCTGAAAATTTGCATAAATATTATCGATGTCTGAGACTTTTGTAATCAAAGTCTGTGAAAATTTCTCCGAAAAACAGATTGACTTTAATTAATTTAAAGTTGTTATAATAGTTTGCAGTTTTTTGCTAAGCGGAGTTTTGTAACAGTGTGATTTAACGTGAGTCTGGAAACATATCGGCTCGGCTATTGATGCTGGTCAAGAATTAATATTCTTTACACACAACCACCATTTGACAACGGATTTAAATGCAGCGACTCAAATTACATATGGTATGACTCTCAACATCTCCGGACATTTATTTGTTGGGTTGTCTCAATATAAATTGTTATTCTAAATTTGTCAATGTAAATAAATATTTACCGAACGCTATTATAACTTCCATCTGAAGACGTAAGATTCTTTAAGAGAGGTTCGTCTTCAAGCTCTATACCAACAAGTACGTTTTTAGAAATTCCTGGAGAGATACCAATCCATCTAATTACTCCATATACATCTCCACACAATCCAGAATCGGATACTTCCACAAGGGAGCCAATTGCAAGCTCTGTTCCTGGTACTTCAATCAGGCGTTGGTAATCCGAAATTGGGTGACCTAAAAATTCCATTTCATTAAAAAATGTATTAAAAACATCGCAAGTCGCGGAGCTAGAGCAATCAAATTTTGTTTTCAGACTCATGTGATATCACATTGTTACAAGTGTATTTAAAAGTTTTCCCAGCCCCATTACATAACCTATAGAACGAAAATCTGTGGCATTCACAATTTTGAAGATACGAGAAAACTAACGCAGTATCGTAAAGAATGACCACATCTACCAGATTGCCGAATCTGGTACAGATGGGATCATTATTATAGCCAGAATAAAGAAATTAATTTTCCGTTTCTAACATCCTCCATTACGAGCTACTCGTTATCTCTATTGCTCACACACACTGCCTCTACCTTTGGCGGAGGATTTGTTTAACCCATGTCTATCCATAATGTAAGCGAGTACAGAAAAACGGCCACTTTCAAAAAGACGTGACTTTAACTAGAACGAGAAGGAACGTGTGAGTCGCTTCTGGGGACGGGAATCTACTTTTATACCCGTAATCAGTCAGTATATAAATTTTTGAGCTTACGATTTTATAGAATTTACAAATTTTTTAAAAATGTTTACATTTTACATTTTTTGCTACATCTGTTATCTAAATCTGTATATTCTACATCCAGCATATATATTCTACATCTAACATGTAGATTCTACATGTACCATTTAGGTTTTACATCTTCAACACCAGAGGGCGCTCGCGTACATAACGAAGCACGTCAAGGAACCATGGATCCCATGGTTCGTCACAAGCAGTTGATACAACCAACGCTACCCCCAGGTGAATATATCAACACCAACGAACTGGAAGATGCAGCACGGGTCGAAAGACGGAGGGACGTCGACCGAGGAAAGACAGAAAACCGAGAACTCACCACACGCGCGGCCAATCGACGGAAAGGCACGGGCCAAGATTTATATAACCGACCCCAACCTCAGAAAAACCAAGTAACCAAAGCTCTCAAATGACGAAGTCAACACCCAACGAAATGAAAACTCAACAAAAATCCAAAAATCCACAAAAATGGGAACAGCAATAGGCAAAATAACTACAACCTCAGCACACGTGCCATTGAACGTCAAGGAAATGCGATCACCCCACGCAGCAAAATACAACCAATAGCATAGAAAAGTGCCGATCAACACGCTAAAGCGAAGCCCGAGACCGGCTTGGTGCAATGTCCCATACATAGCAGCACTGGCCCTATTAAGAAAAGGAAAACGCTATATATATCTGAGTTCTCCCTGTACTAAGGCAGTTCGTTTGGAGTTCGCCAGCAGTTCGCAAATCGGCAATTAACTTTTGCCTTCACTTTCGATTCGATAGGCAGTCCATCAGCCATAGTCAATCGTCAGTCAATCGCGGCAGTCAATCGAGAGTCAATCGCGGGAGTCAATAGAGTCAATCGCGCCGCGTTTAAGCAGAAAAATTTCAGAATTAGAATAATAACCCGAAATAATAAACAAAACGATTAAATACTTTAAAGAACCAAAAGTGTTGTGATTTAGCTAAACCGTTCTCTTTCAATTCCTGGCAAAGTTCCTGGTTTTCCCCCACAAAGTCCTCGTGAATTATAAATAACTTGTAGTTCCGAGCCCTGGACAGACAGAGCGTACCACAGCCTGAGAGATGTCATTACAGTGTGCGAGCGAGAAGAGAATGAGTGGCGAATCTCTTGCTGTAGGAGGCGGGGGAAGTGAATGAAAATTTCTTCATTCTGGCTGTAATTATGATCCGATATGATCAGTTTCAGCAATCTGGTAGATATGGTCATTCTCTACGATACTGAGTTTTTAGTTTTATCACATCTTACTGTGCCTAACTGTATCTAACTGTGCCTGCCAAAGATTTTCGTCCTTTGTGGGGGCGGAAGGGGGCGGAGCGAAATTTTGAAATACACTTGTCACATGAGTCTGGAAACCAAATTTGGTAGCCCTAGCTTTTATAGTCTCTGAGATCCAGGCGTCAAACAAGACGGACAGACGACATGGCTCTATCGACTCGGCTATTGATGCTGATCAAAAATATATATATAGTAACATATCCATAATGCCCTGTATTAAGTATACGTTAAGCACTGGACACATTCATAACCACACCCACACTTACACACGATTATGCATCTGCCAGCACTCACCCTTACCCCATGTATCTCTATATGAAATAAATATATAAAATATAAGCATATAAGATACCCCAACACCTTCATAAACAACGCAGAACCGAAAGGAAGTCCAATGCATATCGAAACTCTGGAGTGCAATAGAAACGTCGCTGACCAATACGTTATCAGCTCGTTCCCACACTCCATCCTATGACTAATTAGAATCGATCCCACACTCCAACAGAAGGGAGAACTCATGTAAACAAGTGAGTGCCCAAGAGGAAAGCCGACACCAATCAACAGCTGCGGCTGACCGTTTCATCCAAGCCGACGCCTCTGCCATGCCTCCCACGAATAGGCCAACGCATCGCTATCAGCATCTCTCTTCAAAACAACGCCTCTCGCCAACGAAGCTTCGACTCTCTCAGCCGAAGCCATCATCACTCAATCCCGAAGACAATACATCAGCCGAAGCCAAAAGCTTATGGAGTTAAGCTTAAAGCTTAATAACCGAGGACTCGAGATAAAGAACTCGAGAACCAAAGAGCAGTTCCGTGTAAGACTTCTAATTATAATTCGATAATCGATAATCGATAATTATCGAGTTGGGGAATTCGCCTCCTATGTTCTACTATAAGTTCGTTTCATAAAATATCTTTTTAAAAACTTACTTTGGCACTCGGGAATTATTATTATATATGTATACTTTATGAGTTCGGAAACCTTTTCTTCTCTGCGTTGCACACATCCACTTTCACCACAAATACAATATACCCCTTAACTCTTTTTTGAGTACCCCCCCTTCCGACACCACAAAGAACGAAAATCTGTGGCAGGCACATTTTTAAAGATACGATAAAACTAAAAACGCAGTATCGTAGAGAATGGCCAAATTATAGCCAGAATGAAGAAATTAATTTTCAGTTGTTTCCCCCGCCCTCTTCAGCACACGACAACGCTACTCATTCTCTTTCTCGCTCGTACACTCTGCCGCGTTCAGTGCGCGAGCAACCCCTAGCAGAGGAGATGTAGAATATAAATGGAACATGTACAATCTACATGTTAGATGTAGAATATACATTGTAGATGTAGATGTAGATAGCAAATGTAGCAATCAAATGTAAAATGTAAATTTTTTTTAATTCTAAAATTCCAAAAAAATTTCTCAAAAATGTATACACTGACTGAGTACGGGTATAAGTAGAGTCGCGTCCCCAGAAGCGACTCACACCTCCCTTCTCGTTATAAATAATTTTTATTTAAGCCAACCTGAAAATTGGGTTTGAAAAAATTGGTCAGGGCAAACACACAAAAAGTGTATTTAGCACGATTTTGCTAACGATAAATTACTGTTCAGCATAACAGAGGTCTTGGGTATAACATAAGTAAACTTGGCGCTTAACAGAGTGCCTTGAAATGAAAAGTATTACTCTGCTGAAAAGTAAAACGCAAAACGGGCTCCGACAAAATTTGTCTCGTTGTCGGAATACATCCTCAGCGGAACGCCACGTCTTGCGATGAAGCTTTTGAAAGAAAAAAGAAAACAATTAGTCGACAGGTCTGGGACAAGCTCTATATGGACGCTCTTGAAGCGAAACACGTAAATACCGCGATGTACATTTTAAGCGACTGACGACCTCGAATCCAAAGCGAGACGTTGATGGGCCCACAAAAGTCTACCCCGCAAATCAGGAACAACCGACCCTCCCTAAACCTGTCTGCTGGAAGATTCCCTATAATCTGACCCATCAATTTAGGTTTGTACCGAAAACAGTGGATGCATCTCCTCACTATGCGAGTGCATTCTCTATATCATCGGCTCCTGTCTACATAAAAATCACTGCAGATCCTATCTTGTGGGTGTCTCTGTGGCGAACGCCGAGCTCGTGCAAACAACGAATGGAAAAGCAAGGTGCTGCAGACGTACTATAGGTAACTGTACTCAACCGAAATAGTTGCAACTGATCGGTGGGCTGTTCTGCCACACGATGAGTTGGAAATTCCGGTCCTTTTCGCCCACATCCGCCCACATTTTCGAAACGTCTGCCGTTTAATAATGTGGTCCTGGCGGGATCGCGTTGTCTGTCCGAGACATATGGCCGAGCTCGATATATTCTTTCATGAAACTGAGATACATGTCTCTCACCTCACTCTCTCTTAACGTTCGTCGTTCTAACGATAAGAAACGACGTTTCGCGACCTCGAAGGTCGACTCCAACTGGGTGCAGACATTGGCTTTGAAAAATTCTTTGCATGCCATCTGCTCTGCCGAATTCGTTTGAGCATGTTTGGAATCTGGCGCTGCACCTATCTCCCAAAGTCTTTCGACCATTTGAGACACAGAGTCTTCTTCCGGTGAGTAGGTTGCGACGCAGCGGCTTTTCCAGTCAGAAGCATGCTACACCGACCAGAAGTTTTTGCAATAATGGTGCCCCTTCAGTTTTATTTGGCTTGTGCACAACAGATCGAAGAATGAGTCGGCTTCAATCAGCATTATTTAACCTGGGGTATATTGTCGTCGATACTTCACTCCTCGACACCGAGCTTGACTTGCCTACAGATTTCACTGTTAAGCAACGGTTGACCCTTGGCACCCTCACCGATTGCGCGAGACTTTCTGTCATGAAATTGACCTGTGAACCCGCATCCAACAACACTCTTGCTAAGTGAACTTGGCAAAACGTGTCCCGAACTCTTACCACTTCTGTGGCAAGGATGACATGCTCGGGCTCACTGGATGCCTGGTTCACCTGCGCACCTGCTTGTACCCCAATTGCCTGACTTTGTGAATCTGCGCTCTGAGCTGCATATCTATGCAAGAGGGTGTGATGCCTCTGTGTACAAACTCTGAATTTAGAGGATGTGCACTGAGATACCGTATGTCCGGATTGGAGGCAATTAATGTATAATTGCTTTCCTTTTGCGAACTCGACGCGCTCCAAGACGGGTATTGCCCCAAATCCCTGGCAGTTTCCGATCGTATGGTTGGCGCCGCAATATACGCCCTTGGGGTCGATCGACTTTTCGGCCTTCGCGCAAGAAAATGACGATCTGCTGGTTTTCTTTCTGATCGAAGGCATGTCAAACTTCGGTTACCTCTTGCTTTGCATGACTCCTCTGCTGAAAGGTGTTTGTACCGCCGGCTCAACATTTTTGCACAATCCGACCAACAAGGCAGCTCATCATAGTTAAGCTGTTCCTCATAATTTGTTTTTGTATATGGGTCAACCTTGGATAAACCAGAGGTATTATAATGGCGTTAGCTTAGCAACCTCTCGCTCGTCTCCTAACGATAATAGCGACAATGGCTACAATGGCTGACATTGTATCTATAATTGATCGCAATGAAGACGCTGAAGTCTTGGTTATTAATATTAAACACTTGTTGTCGTACACCCTCTTCAAACTTTCTAACGCTTTTGGATAGTTGGCATCTGACATTTGGAATGCCTTTACGGTTCCCAAGGCTTCATCGGACAAGCATGATATGAGATGGTTGAACTTCTCTATATTGGACAACGACGGGTCGGAATCTACCAAACTTTCAAACAAACTAATAAACTGTTCATAATCCGCATGCTTTCCGCTGGCAATTTGGATTGATGATGAATTTACGTGTGGTTGAGGGGCTCTGTTGATCGCTGCCGACATGTACATTGAGCCTTTTTAATCACACACGTTTCTTCTACCTCCGTATCCGAATTATCTAAGTCTAGTACATCGATCTCAGACTACAGAGCCATTGCTTTGTTAATATAGGAGTTCAATATTTCCAAACGACATTGGATTTGTAATGGAGCCAGCGAAATTGAACCCTCCTCAAATGCTATCCTCATTCGACTTATATCTTCGCTAATCTTTTCCAACCTCACATACAATTTTTTGAGCTTCGTGCTTTCACACATTCCGCTCCCAGTTGCCTTCTCATCAATACGATCTTTAGACATTTTTATTAACTTACTACCAAAGTTGGCTGTGTAACTTATAATTCCTATTGAAGAGATCCGACGAACTTGCTAAGAGAAGGCGACGATAGCCTGATGAAATGCACTGCGTTCAGTGAGAACAATGTTCGACATTGCGCCTAAACTTGATCAAATACCCACGTAATAAACGTATTGGGTTCGATGCGACAACGAACGAAACAGTTCGAAAAGACAAAACGCAACCGAGCTCTGTCACGGCGAGCCAAGCTCGAGCCACGTTCGATCCGCTACGAAACGGACGTCTGGAGTTGCAATGCGCGCAAAACTAAGCTTAGCGTAAGCAACCAACACAAGTTTATCTCGAACCAATATGAGCAACATAATTCTAATGCGCGTAACGCACTCGATTACCAAATTAGAACAGCGTTCGACCCTAAAACGAAGTGGCGAACGATGTTTCAATTGATTCGCGCAATATAAGAGCGACTGATCAGCTCTCGTCACAACGACAAGCTGGACGACACCAGTTGAAGAGTTAGATGACCACGAAGCCGCGGGATCAAATTTACGACGAGTGTAATGCACGAACACGTACTGAACTTGAGAGAACCGTATGCTGGAAGAGCTTAAAGAGCGCAACAATTAGCTTACCGCTGCAAGGGGTTTTCTAAGCGAACGAAACGAAATGCGAAATAAGGCAACCCAAGCTACGAAACAACTATGTTTCGCGGTAAACTATGGCGTTGGCGCCTTCTAATACTCTTTCCGATTTACCCAGCTACACACGAATAGTCAAACGGTAGGTATAGGTATGCCAATAGGTATTATCCGCTATTATTTTAGCCGCTATTGATTTTGGATTGTTACTTGGTCGTTGGATGATCCACTTGCCTGGGCGTTGTCAACTCAATGTCCATGTTCTGCTTCGGTGTAGGTATGGTAGTCTTCAAAGCGTGGATTTTGGTAATCTTCCTTCTGGATCGTCGAATTGTTGGTTTTTCCGCGGCTTTTTATTCGCGAACAGCGTTCTGATCGAAAACAACGATTGGTTTTTGCAAAACTAATCCCAAAAACCCCGTTCGGGCGCCGTGTAAAAATTTCGAATCGAAAATGCATGTTAATTCGGATGCCTTTACTTAGGCTTGAGACGCGGGGATTGGCGGGACGGACCAGAGCTGAGGCGGCGATAAATTCAACCAAAAAGAGTGTCGGCTGTTCTGCGAGCGTGTAAACATGTTCTTCTTAGGCTGCAACTATTATTCTCGGCTACCCTATGGTGTAGCGAAACTACACGACACAATGTTATCTCACGGAACCGAACCGTTCAGGCCTGCTTTATAGAGGCATTTATCAGCTATTTAGAATGGCAGCGTTCATTACAACCACTGTAATAGACTAAAGTTATGTGAAAAAATCAAGCGCTACCTCTGAAAATTCTTGAATGTTCTGAGGTAAAAAAAAACGAGAAGGAACGTGTGAGTCGCTTCTGGGGACGCGACTCTACTTATACCCGTACTCAGTCTGTATATACATTTTTGAACATCATTTTTTAGAATTTTATAGGCTGTTTACATTGGGGCTGCGTCATGCTTCTTTGCGTCTTGCCGGAAACGCAGTTTTTTTTACAAAGGTTAAGCATAGGGCCCTAGTGGTGGCAAAAAGTTGCGTCAGTTTCTGATTCATGTGCGTCTATTCGATAAATTCGATTGCTTTTGCTCATTTTAGCGCTTTTCTGCCTATCAGCGCAACTCTCGCCTCTAATAACCACAAAAACTTGTAGATAGAAAATAAAATTTTGGCGCTAAAAATGTATGATCGTGCAAAAAGGTGAAAATATACAAAAATCATTAAATAAAATACTTGAAACTGATTGTATTATTATCATACGAAATTTTGCTGACACCCTGATGCCATTAAGACACTGCTGGAGACGAACTTCGGTGGTTTTCATAATTTGAAGAAGAACTCCCACAAACTCTACAATGAAATGTCTGAAAATAATATATAAATATGAGAATCAATTCTCTTTCGTCCATTTTCCTGCCGTCAGGCATAATTCTGTTGCTTTCAAAAATTTGTGTTTCTTTCCTTGTCATCAAGCACCCAAATCCAAATTCAAGACGCACGTCTGCCAATGTAAACGCCCTTTCTGCTTCATTGCGTCTATTCCGATATCGATAGCAGACGCACTCAGTGTAAAAAGGCTATTAAAAAAAAAAATTTTACATTTTACATTTTTTTGCTACATTTGCTATCTACATCTACAATGTATATTCTACATCTAACATATATATTGCACAAGTTCCACTTAGATTCTATATCTCCTCCGCTAGGGGTTGCTCGCGCACTGAACGCGGCAGAGTGTGCGAGCGAGAAAGACAATGAGTAGCGTTGTCGTGTGCAGAAGGGGGCGGGGGAAACAACTGAAAATTAATTTCTTCATTCTGGCTATTAATATGATCCGATCTGATTCAGATTTGGCAGTCTGGTATATATGGGCATTCTCTACGATACTGCGTTTTCAGTTTTATAGTATCTTCAAAATTGCGCCTGCCACAGATTTTCGTTCTTTGTGTGGGCGGAAGGGGGCGGGCGAAATTTTGAAATACACTTGTAACAGTGTGATATCACTTCAATCTGAAAACCAAATTTGGTTTCTCTAGTTCTTATAGTCTCTGAGATCTAGGCGCTCTTCAAGACGGACGGACGGACGGACAGACGGACATAACTATTTCAACTCGGCTATTGATGCTGATCAAGAATATATATTTGTTGCATTCGGCTTGCGGCTCGTGGGCAACGCCGGCTAGCTCTCGACCCCAGGGATGGGTAGTTCCCCTTGCGCACCAAATGTAAACAAGGTTGGAGACTACGACTTTTCGGGACATCAAATCAGACAAAGAACCTACAATAGACTGCAAAACAGACAAAAAGAACCAAACAAATAGACGGCTGTCAAGTGGGTGAAGGCTAGGTGTTTCCACTTCGCGCGCCCACCCTACCTGTGGTCAAACACAACGTTCATTTTGGCCACCCTCTGCTGGAACGGCCCCGGCTGGTCTAGTCCATGGCTTACGCCACGCGTCCTCCCTCTAAATTAATTTAGGCCTTCATCCTTTCAATATTCCTTAGTTTAATATATAATATAATACGACAAATACATCTCCTAATTGTAATTTTCTTTCCTAGATAATCTATACTATAAATTTGTAGAAAAAATCTGTGTGTAAGCGGCTATCTCCGCAACGCGTGCACCAAATTGCATGCTGTTTTTTTTTTTAATGATAGACAGAGAATGTGACCTGGTTTGCACAAACAAAGTTGTACTTTTCTTCAAGAATTTAAAATGAATCAAAATAATCTTAAATTTGGGCGGCATTCCTTCTTTACAAAAGTTTTCACTTTTCTATAAATAGGTTCCACAAAAATTAAAAATTAATCAAAAAAAATCTCAAAATTCGTCTAAAAATGTGTGTTTGAACGCCTACTTCATTTCATTTTGTCATTCTGTTGAACAAATTTGGTTTAAAAATGTGTGTTTAAACGCCTATTTCATTTCATTTTGTGTCTTCCTAAACATTAAATTAATTTAGTAAGCAACGAAGCGCGCGGGTGTGCTAGTAAACAATAATAATTTAAATAAATAACATTATCAGGGGTGCCACAGAAATCACTTCCGCTGGAAAGTCACGTCAATTCCATTCCGCCGTGCCACACACCGATTTTTGGCGGAATCAAAATCGCTCACAATTTATCCAGCGATTTGATTAAATACACCCATAAAACACACCTAAAAGGATTGGAATCTGACTTTCCCATAAAGGTTGTTCAATTGGTGATTAACCCTCATCCAAATAGTTTAACATTATACATGTTAAGTTAATAAAATAAGCATTTTAGTAAATCACTATTCAATCCGCTCACTGAATTTTCACTTAACGATTCCGCTCTCAATCCGCTGCAGAGCGAGGTGGCCACTTAGGGCGATTCGGACTTTCGAAGTTAATACAGTAATGCCACACTTTTTTAAGTCGAATTCGGAGCAATATATTTAATATTAATTATATCGAAAGCATTCTGTTCTTCTTTAATTAAGCATTACAAAAAATAGCTCATTGCAGTAAAACTTCCTTTACGTCAAACGTGTGCATAATTTTTGTGCAAATTGTGAAAACATTTGTGGTCATTTGTAGTACTACCAGGTGGCATCGCTTCAAAATGCCAAAACAGAACTAGCAAACCATTTCTACACATTATTGCCATTGCATTTATGTCAAAAACCCCTGTTCGGCTAAGTGCAGACCCATGGCAGCACAAATAGAAGCATAGCGATCATTATACCAAAAACAGGTAATTTAAATGAACTAAATTAGCAATAGTTTGAGAAGACAATCACAAAAACCACATACGTATCGTCTGAAGGCGAAAACGAGTCCGATGCGCATCTGAGAAGCCTGCGCTGCAAGGTTTGTATTCTAATATGTTGCCTCCGTAGTTCTTCGATGGCCAACAGTCTCGGTAAATGCATTTTAATTAAGTATCCAGTAAAATTCAGATGTCTGTTTTTTTGAACAGCTGATTGCTGCCATGCACGGAGAGTTGCCAGACAACTGCTAGAGTTGCCGAATGTTTTATTTGACTCGCACGATATGGGATGTTTTTTTTTCTTTGAAATTATAAAAGTACAGCTTTTAAAATTAAATTATTTTGTATCATAAAAGAAAAAAGAAAAATAAATTGTTTTGATATGATAAAATCAATAAAACTGCAGAATGAACCCTATTCGAATTGAATCTTGAAAGGTGTCAACCCTAGCCTTAGTTCGAATTTGGTTTGTGACAATGCTAAGAAAAATTAAATCTCTCGGAATTCAGTGGAACGGCGGAAATTTTTAAGCGGAAATCCTCTGCGCGGTTTCCAATTTCACTAGTGACTTCTGTGGCACCACTGTATAAAAAAAAAATAAATATATACCAACTCACTTAACGACAACATTCAAATAAATACCAACTGGTTTATGGGAATATATGTACCTATGTGCGTAATGGGCGTTTTTGTGCAGACTTAAATTGGGAAATGCTTTAATTTTCTTTGGGCCCTCCCGGGACTAACCTTCCAAGAGCTCTTGTTAAGGGTCATAGGGGCAGGTATAAACAAGGCCATCGCCAAAAAAAAAATGACAAAACACTATTTCACCAAAACGGTGGGTTTGTGGGACCCCGCGCCGCGCACAAGGGTTAATCCTACTATATGTTTTTATACCCGTACTCAAAAACGAGTTAATGGGTATATTAGATTTGTGGTAAAAGTGGATGTGTGTAACGCAGAGAAGGAAACGTTTCCGACCCCACAAAGTATTTATATTCTTGATCAGCATCTATAGCCGAGTCGATATACCTATGTCTGTCCGTCCGTCCGTCTTGTTGAGCGCCTGGATCTCAGAGACTATAAGATTTAGGGTAACCAAATTTGGTTTCCAGACTCATGTGATATCACACTGCTACAAGTGTATTTCAAAATTTCGCCCCGCCCCCTTCAGCACCGCAAAGGACGAAAATATATGGCAGGCACAATTTCAACAATACGATAAAACTAAAAACTCAGTATCGTAGAGAATGCATGGGCATTTGAGATCGAGCTGTCCATGAATATCATCTAATTAATAAAGAATAATATAAGTATTAGAAAGGAACAAATGTCAACGGTTAAGAGCGCCAGCTCGGTGAAGAGCACATGCACTGTATCTGTTGTGACCAAAGCAAAAATGAGCCAAGCCAGGCAAAAGCAAGAAGACGAGCGTCGGCTCGCCGAAGCAAAAAACAACGCGTACTCTATACGCTCGCCAAAGCAGTACCTACAAAAACTGCATCACTGCAAGTGAACGAGGAGAGAGCACGCTCTCTCTCCCCTGCATTGCAAAGTGGGTCATGGGTGCTCAGTGCCCATCCCCCGACCCGTACTGCCTATCCAACGATTTGCTAATATGAACAACCACTAGTACAATGATCTCACTGAAAACTGTGTTTTCGACCACAACAACGACAACAACTACAACAACAACTACTGCAATTGCTCAGCGACCGATACTGTCGACCCACTGCGACAAGACCCACCTCTCCCAACCAATAAATTCGAAAAACGCTAACGGAGCGTTAATTCAGACTGGGCTCGATCGCTATGTGCAAATCAAAAGAAAATTGAGCCCACAAACTGCAAAGAACAACAATGCAGCTAAAATAACTAAAATAACCAATAACACTGTGCCACATAAGGCACTAGCAAACAATAGATTTTCGAAACTAAGTGTTCCAAATGTAGATGCGATCGCCCAAACACCAAAGGCCAACAAATTAAGACCGCCTCCTTTTTATGTTCGACAGGCAAATTGTGCTGAGCTGGTTAAAAAAATAACTGATACAATTGGCGCAAACACATTCTATGTCACGTCCATCAAAAGGGGTAACATAAATGAATAAGTCAAAGTCAAAGACAAACAAAATTATCGATCAGTAGCGAAATACCTCGAAAATAAAAAAAATGAATTGCTATACCTACCAACTTAAAAGTAGCAAAGGATTACAGGTGGTTATCAAAGTAATAGAACCAGCAGTCCCAATCAATGAGATAATAGATGGGCTTAACGATAAGGGCTTCGAAGTCAAAATGGCTATGAACATAATAAATAGAAATAAAATTCACAAGCCAATATTCAAAGTAGAACTGACACCTGAAAGTATGCATATAAATATAAATGAAATTCATCCAATATACAAGCTTCAATATCTACTACACCGCAGGATCACCGTTGAGGAACCACACAAACGAAATGGACCGGTCCAATGCACAAATTGCCAGGAATATGAACACACACGAAAACTTGTTGCACTCTACGGGCAGTCTGTGTTTCCTGTGGTGATGTTCATCTAACTGAGGCCTACCCCATAAATAAGGAGGACCCATCTGCCGTCGCGTTTTTTCATGCCGATTTTGCTCTGATCGAACACGCACTTCCTTGGACAAAATGGCCTATCGTGTCATGACGTGACACGAAGCCATTCTTTAATATGGAGGTGTTGGCGTTCTGATCAAGCATCGCATCAGGCATTATCCATTGCCTTCATTTGCCACACCTTATCTACAGGCAACATCAATTCATATTGAAATTCAGTGCGGCTACCTAAACCTAGCCGCAGTATACTGCCCACCGCGCTTCTGCATTTCCGAAAGAGAATTTGTAACACTCTTCGACCTACAAGGTGACCGATTTATAGCAGCTGGTGACTACAATGCCAAGCAGACCCATTGGGGATCTAGATTTACCAACCCGAAAGGAAGACAACTATATAACGCTATACTAACGCCACGAAACAAGCTAGACTTTATCTCTTCGGGAAAGCCTACATATTGGCCCACAGATCCAAACAAGCAACCCGAAATGATTGATTTTGCAGTTACACGAAGGTGGCTGCATGCTCAGATTTATGTAGATCACTTAACAGATTTACCATCGGATCACTCGCCCATTCTACTTCACGACCATCCACAGCTTTCGGAACGCCCATTGATAGGTCAGTCGAATCATTAGTATCCTCAATGTCACTGGCGGCAAAACAATCAACACCAATATTATCAGCTAATAAACATTCCAACAGCAGTCGTATTTCTAGGCATATTGAAGTGCTGCTACGCGATAAAAGAAGGCTTCGCGGAGAGCGGCAAGCACACAGATCACCTGCGTCAAAAGAGTGGCTAAAAATAGCCAACCATCTACTACGCAGAGCCCTAGAAGATGAAACACACCCAGCAACAAATAGCTTTGTGCTCCCACCAACCAACAATCCCGAAGCTACTCCGCCTATCATATTCCAATCAGGAGAAGTCACAAGGGTCATTAACAACCAAATCTCAAAGCAAAAAAATAGCTCCGGGCCACGATTTCATCTCCCCTAAAATGATCATAGAATTGCTGAGCTGTTCAGTCTATTTCCTTACTATGATATTCAACAGCATGATGAAATTGGGCTATTATCCTCTAGAATGGAGGAAATGGAGGATCATCACAATGATCCATAAAGCCGGAAAAGACAAGTCCACGCCATCATCATATAGACCTTTCAGCCTATTGCCTTGTCTTTTAAAGATATTTGAAAAGCTGCTCCTGAATTGTATCAAATAACACCTACACATCAACGGTTTCATCCCGACTCACCAATTTGGATTTCGCGAAAAACACGGAACCATTGAACAAGTAAATCGTATAACCTCAGAGAGACGAAATGCATTTGAAAGACAGGAGTATTGCTCCGCTGTTTTTCTGGATGTCGCCCAAGCTTTTGACCGCGTTTGATTCAGATTTGGCAGTCTGGTATATATGGGCATTCTCTACGATACTGCGTTTTCAGTTTTATAGTATCTTCAAAATTGCGCCTGCCACAGATTTTCGTTCTTTGTGTGGGCGGAAGGGGGCGGGCGAAATTTTGAAATACACTTGTAACAGTGTGATATCACTTCAATCTGAAAACCAAATTTGGTTTCTCTAGTTCTTATAGTCTCTGAGATCTAGGCGCTCTTCAAGACGGACGGACGGACGGACAGACGGACATAACTATTTCAACTCGGCTATTGATGCTGATCAAGAATATATATTTGTTGCATTCGGCTTGCGGCTCGTGGGCAACGCCGGCTAGCTCTCGACCCCAGGGATGGGTAGTTCCCCTTGCGCACCAAATGTAAACAAGGTTGGAGACTACGACTTTTCGGGACATCAAATCAGACAAAGAACCTACAATAGACTGCAAAACAGACAAAAAGAACCAAACAAATAGACGGCTGTCAAGTGGGTGAAGGCTAGGTGTTTCCATTTCGCGCGCCCACCCTACCTGTGGTCAAACACAACGTTCATTTTGGCCACCCTCTGCTGGAACGGCCCCGGCTGGTCTAGTCCATGGCTTACGCCACGCGTCCTCCCTCTAAATTAATTTAGGCCTTCATCCTTTCAATATTCCTTAGTTTAATATATAATATAATACGACAAATACATCTCCTAATTGTAATTTTCTTTCCTAGATAATCTATACTATAAATTTGTAGAAAAAATCTGTGTGTAAGCGGCTATCTCCGCAACGCGTGCACCAAATTGCATGCTGTTTTTTTTTTTAATGATAGACAGAGAATGTGACCTGGTTTGCACAAACAAAGTTGTACTTTTCTTCAAGAATTTAAAATGAATCAAAAAAATCTTAAATTTGGGCGGCATTCCTTCTTTACAAAAGTTTTCACTTTTCTATAAATAGGTTCCACAAAAATTAAAAATTAATCAAAAAAAATCTCAAAATTCGTCTAAAAATGTGTGTTTGAACGCCTACTTCATTTCATTTTGTCATTCTGTTGAACAAATTTGGTTTAAAAATGTGTGTTTAAACGCCTATTTCATTTCATTTTGTGTCTTCCTAAACATTAAATTAATTTAGTAAGCAACGAAGCGCGCGGGTGTGCTAGTAAACAATAATAATTTAAATAAATAACATTATCAGGGGTGCCACAGAAATCACTTCCGCTGGAAAGTCACGTCAATTCCATTCCGCCGTGCCACACACCGATTTTTGGCGGAATCAAAATCGCTCAGAATTTATCCAGCGATTTGATTAAATACACCCATAAAACACACCTAAAAGGATTGGAATCTTACTTTCCCATAAAGGTTGTTCAATTGGTGATTAACCCTCATCCAAATAGTTTAACATTATACATGTTAAGTTAATAAAATAAGCATTTTAGTAAATCACTATTCAATCCGCTCACTGAATTTTCACTTAACGATTCCGCTCTCAATCCGCTGCAGAGCGAGGTGGCCACTTAGGGCGATTCGGACTTTCGAAGTTAATACAGTAATGCCACACTTTTTTAAGTCGAATTCGGAGCAATATATTTAATATTAATTATATCGAAAGCATTCTGTTCTTCTTTAATTAAGCATTACAAAAAATAGCTCATTGCAGTAAAACTTCCTTTACGTCAAACGTGTGCATAATTTTTGTGCAAATTGTGAAAACATTTGTGGTCATTTGTAGTACTACCAGGTGGCATCGCTTCAAAATGCCAAAACAGAACTAGCAAACCATTTCTACACATTATTGCCATTGCATTTATGTCAAAAACCCCTGTTCGGCTAAGTGCAGACCCATGGCAGCACAAATAGAAGCATAGCGATCATTATACCAAAAACAGGTAATTTAAATGAACTAAATTAGCAATAGTTTGAGAAGACAATCACAAAAACCACATACGTATCGTCTGAAGGCGAAAACGAGTCCGATGCGCATCTGAGAAGCCTGCGCTGCAAGGTTTGTATTCTAATATGTTGCCTCCGTAGTTCTTCGATGGCCAACAGTCTCGGTAAATGCATTTTAATTAAGTATCCAGTAAAATTCAGATGTCTGTTTTTTTGAACAGCTGATTGCTGCCATGCACGGAGAGTTGCCAGACAACTGCTAGAGTTGCCGAATGTTTTATTTGACTCGCACGATATGGGATGTTTTTTTTTCTTTGAAATTATAAAAGTACAGCTTTTAAAATTAAATTATTTTGTATCATAAAAGAAAAATAAATTGTTTTGATATGATAAAATCAATAAAACTGCAGAATGAACCCTATTCGAATTGAATCTTGAAAGGTGTCAACCATAGCCTTAGTTCGAATTTGGTTTGTGACAATGCTAAGAAAAATTAAATCTCTCGGAATTCAGTGGAACGGCGGAAATTTTTAAGCGGAAATCCTCTGCGCGGTTTCCAATTTCACTAGTGACTTCTGTGGCACCACTGTATAAAAAAAAATAAATATATACCAACTCACTTAACGACAACATTCAAATAAATACCAACTGGTTTATGGGAATATATGTACCTATGTGCGTAATGGGCGTTTTTGTGCAGACTTAAATTGGGAAATGCTTTAATTTTCTTTGGGCCCTCCCGGGACTAACCTTCCAAGAGCTCTTGTTAAGGGTCATAGGGGCAGGTATAAACAAGGCCATCGCCAAAAAAAAAATGACAAAACACTATTTCACCAAAACGGTGGGTTTGTGGGACCCCGCGCCGCGCACAAGGGTTAATCCTACTATATGTTTTTATACCCGTACTCAAAAACGAGTTAATGGGTATATTAGATTTGTGGTAAAAGTGGATGTGTGTAACGCAGAGAAGGAAACGTTTCCGACCCCACAAAGTATTTATATTCTTGATCAGCATCTATAGCCGAGTCGATATACCCATGTCTGTCCGTCCGTCCGTCTTGTTGAGCGCCTGGATCTCAGAGACTATAAGATTTAGGGTAACCAAATTTGGTTTCCAGACTCATGTGATATCACACTGCTACAAGTGTATTTCAAAATTTCGCCCCGCCCCCTTCAGCACCGCAAAGGACGAAAATATATGGCAGGCACAATTTCAACAATACGATAAAACTAAAAACTCAGTATCGTAGAGAATGCATGGGCATTTGAGATCGAGCTGTCCATGAATATCATCTAATTAATAAAGAATAATATAAGTATTAGAAAGGAACAAATGTCAACGGTTAAGAGCGCCAGCTCGGTGAAGAGCACATGCACTGTATCTGTTGTGACCAAAGCAAAAATGAGCCAAGCCAGGCAAAAGCAAGAAGACGAGCGTCGGCTCGCCGAAGCAAAAAACAACGCGTACTCTATACGCTCGCCAAAGCAGTACCTACAAAAACTGCATCACTGCAAGTGAACGAGGAGAGAGCACGCTCTCTCTCCCCTGCATTGCAAAGTGGGTCATGGGTGCTCAGTGCCCATCCCCCGACCCGTACTGCCTATCCAACGATTTGCTAATATGAACAACCACTAGTACAATGATCTCACTGAAAACTGTGTTTTCGACCACAACAACGACAACAACTACAACAACAACTACTGCAATTGCTCAGCGACCGATACTGTCGACCCACTGCGACAAGACCCACCTCTCCCAACCAATAAATTCGAAAAACGCTAACGGAGCGTTAATTCAGACTGGGCTCGATCGCTATGTGCAAATCAAAAGAAAATTGAGCCCACAAACTGCAAAGAACAACAATGCAGCTAAAATAACTAAAATAACCAATAACACTGTGCCACATAAGGCACTAGCAAACAATAGATTTTCGAAACTAAGTGTTCCAAATGTAGATGCGATCGCCCAAACACCAAAGGCCAACAAATTAAGACCGCCTCCTTTTTATGTTCGACAGGCAAATTGTGCTGAGCTGGTTAAAAAAATAACTGATACAATTGGCGCAAACACATTCTATGTCACGTCCATCAAAAGGGGTAACATAAATGAATAAGTCAAAGTCAAAGACAAACAAAATTATCGATCAGTAGCGAAATACCTCGAAAATAAAAAAAATGAATTGCTATACCTACCAACTTAAAAGTAGCAAAGGATTACAGGTGGTTATCAAAGTAATAGAACCAGCAGTCCCAATCAATGAGATAATAGATGGGCTTAACGATAAGGGCTTCGAAGTCAAAATGGCTATGAACATAATAAATAGAAATAAAATTCACAAGCCAATATTCAAAGTAGAACTGACACCTGAAAGTATGCATATAAATATAAATGAAATTCATCCAATATACAAGCTTCAATATCTACTACACCGCAGGATCACCGTTGAGGAACCACACAAACGAAATGGACCGGTCCAATGCACAAATTGCCAGGAATATGAACACACACGAAAACTTGTTGCACTCTACGGGCAGTCTGTGTTTCCTGTGGTGATGTTCATCTAACTGAGGCCTACCCCATAAATAAGGAGGACCCATCTGCCGTCGCGTTTTTTCATGCCGATTTTGCTCTGATCGAACACGCACTTCCTTGGACAAAATGGCCTATCGTGTCATGACGTGACACGAAGCCATTCTTTAATATGGAGGTGTTGGCGTTCTGATCAAGCATCGCATCAGGCATTATCCATTGCCTTCATTTGCCACACCTTATCTACAGGCAACATCAATTCATATTGAAATTCAGTGCGGCTACCTAAACCTAGCCGCAGTATACTGCCCACCGCGCTTCTGCATTTCCGAAAGAGAATTTGTAACACTCTTCGACCTACAAGGTGACCGATTTATAGCAGCTGGTGACTACAATGCCAAGCACACCCATTGGGGATCTAGATTTACCAACCCGAAAGGAAGACAACTATATAACGCTATACTAACGCCACGAAACAAGCTAGACTTTATCTCTTCGGGAAAGCCTACATATTGGCCCACAGATCCAAACAAGCAACCCGAAATGATTGATTTTGCAGTTACACGAAGGGTGCTGCATGCTCAGATTTATGTAGATCACTTAACAGATTTACCATCGGATCACTCGCCCATTCTACTTCACGACCATCCACAGCTTTCGGAACGCCCATTGATAGGTCAGTCGAATCATTAGTATCCTCAATGTCACTGGCGGCAAAACAATCAACACCAATATTATCAGCTAATAAACATTCCAACAGCAGTCGTATTTCTAGGCATATTGAAGTGCTGCTACGCGATAAAAGAAGGCTTCGCGGAGAGCGGCAAGCACACAGATCACCTGCGTCAAAAGAGCGGCTAAAAATAGCCAACCATCTACTACGCAGAGCCCTAGAAGATGAAACACACCCAGCAACAAATAGCTTTGTGCTCCCACCAACCAACAATCCCGAAGCTACTCCGCCTATCATATTCCAATCAGGAGAAGTCACAAGGGTCATTAACAACCAAATCTCAAAGCAAAAAAATAGCTCCGGGCCACGATTTCATCTCCCCTAAAATGATCATAGAATTGCTGAGCTGTTCAGTCTATTTCCTTACTATGATATTCAACAGCATGATGAAATTGGGCTATTATCCTCTAGAATGGAGGAAATGGAGGATCATCACAATGATCCATAAAGCCGGAAAAGACAAGTCCACGCCATCATCATATAGACCTTTCAGCCTATTGCCTTGTCTTTTAAAGATATTTGAAAAGCTGCTCCTGAATTGTATCAAATAACACCTACACATCAACGGTTTCATCCCGACTCACCAATTTGGATTTCGCGAAAAACACGGAACCATTGAACAAGTAAATCGTATAACCTCAGAGAGACGAAATGCATTTGAAAGACAGGAGTATTGCTCCGCTGTTTTTCTGGATGTCGCCCAAGCTTTTGACCGCGTTTGGTTAGACGGCTTAATCCACAAAATCAAAATATAACTTCCACAGAACATCCATGGAATATTGTAGTCATACCTACAGCAAAGAAGCTTCGCAGTACGATGCAAAGATTTCCTCTCTGAATATCATCCAATTGAAGCTGGTGTACCGCAAGGCAGCGTGCTTGGACCGACACTGTATATCATATTCACAGCAGATCTACCGACAAACAGCCTAACAACAACTTTGACATTTGCTGATGATACTGCCATACTAAGTCGCTCAAAGTGTCCAACTAGGGGCACGGAACACTTATCGTCTCATCTCGTGGCCTTAGAAAAATGGCTAGCAGACTGTTGCATGTCACTTTTACGTTAAACAGACAAACTTGCCCTCCATTACATGTGAACAACATCAACATTCCACAAACCACCGAAGTAACATACCTTGGTGTTAATCTGGATAGAAGGCTTACTTGGCGTAAAAACATCGAAGCGAAAAGAAATATACTTAATTTTAAAGCTAGTAATCTACATTCGCTAATAAACACCCGTTCACTACTAAAACTGGAGTGCAAAGTACTTTTGTACAATGCAGTTCTCAAAACCATCTGGACGTACGGCTCCGAGCTATGGGGAAATGCTTGCGTCAATAATTTGGAAATAATCCACAGAGCGCAATCATGCATACGGAATGAAAATATCCATAGACTTAAATGTAGGATCAGTTAAAGATGAAATTGACAAAGTGAAAGCAAAGTACCAGGCCAAGCTTCAAGCCCATCCTAATAGACTTGCGCAGTCTTTAACTTGGCACACTAGCCATACTAAGTAAATAAGTATTATTAATTAAATAAATATATTAGATTAAGATTTGCATACTTGTCGTAAGTCTCTATTAGGCTTCGATAGATAAAATCACGTAATAATAAAAACAAAACAAAAACTTTTTAAAATATACATTGTAGATGTAGATAACAGATGTAGCAAAAAAATTTAAAATGTAAAATAATTGTTTTTTATTTCAAAATTCTATAAAATTTTAATCTCAAAAATGTATATAATGGCTGAGTACGGGAATAACTAGAGTTGCGTCCCCAGATGCGGCTCACACGTTCATTGTATTGTATTGTATTGTTTGTTTATTGTATTTCCTAGTGCTACAAGCAAGGGGCTTATAATTCTACTCGACAAAATCGAACTTTTTTTTTCCTCAAGGATCCAAACCGACTTTTTCTGATAGATATGGGGATTTAAAATCTTTTAAAGAATTATGGTTTTTTTTCTATGGCAGAACTTTTTTTTGAAGAATTTTTGAAGTCTGGTATTTTTTTTGTAAGCTTTTTTCAGATGTAGCGCTTGTTTTTTTCACATAACTCAAGTATCTTTCATCTGGTTGTTAAGAACTTTAATATTTTGAAAAGATAATTAAAACAGCTAGAAGATAAGCCCAAACACTTTGTGATTTCAGCTTACCGTCTGGGTAATATAAAGCATTGAAATGCAAAAATTATGATTTTTGTGCGGTATTATTTACGAAATTTTGACTTTAAAAACTCAGGAAAAGTCGAAAAAAAATTATATCCTGTTTTCTATTTTTTTGTGTAGAGGTGCATTAATTTGGCGTCGTTTAAGGTATCGCTTATTAAAATCTATGGAGAGACTTTGGAGCTAAAATTCGTTAACCAAACCTAAAAAATGGAAAAAATGGACAAAAAATACATTTTTGAAGGCTGCGGGCCCAACTGCCAATTGGGAACAAAGCAAACGAAAAAGGGTTGTACATTTGGTACCTGATCGCGATCGCAATTCCCGATGATAGAAAACACAGGATATAATTTTTTTCGACTTTTCCTGAGTTTTTAAAGTCAAAATTTCGTAAATAATACCGCACAAAAATCATCATTTTTGCATTTCAATGCTTTATATTTCCCAGACGGTAAGCTGAAATCACAAAGTGTTTGGGCTTTTCTTCTAGCTGTTTTAATTATCTTTTCAAAATATTAAAGTTCTTAACAACCAGATGAAAGATACTAGAGTTATGTGAAAAAAACAAGCGCTACCTCTGAAAAAAGCTTAAAAAAAATACCAGTTTTCAAAAATTCTTCAAAAAAAAGTTCTGCCATAGAAAAAAAAAAAAATATCATCAAACCATTTCTAAGCCCCAAATCTTTAATAAAAAGTTAGTTTTGTTCCTTGAGGAAAAATCGTGTTGACTAGTGTAATTAGAGCACTAGTCACTAGGTGTCACATTAGTTTGGGATTAAACTTAGATCTAAATTAATCTTTTAATATGACATACTAATAAGTGGTTACATATATTGATTTGTTTTCTTATGCTTATGTTCGTGTTATTTTATTTTAAATTGAATTTGATTTTTAAATCTTAGTCTAGTGTAAGGTGGGCACCTAACTGTGTTTTGAATTGTGAAAGGTTTCGTATTGTTTTCATGTGATGTGGAAGATAATTCCATATGCGAATAACATTCACAAAGAAATGTCTCTCAGAGTTTAGTGTTCTATATCGTATGGTGATAATATTGTTCGTTCTTGCGGAATTGGTAAATCTTAATTTTTCATACAGATATTGGGGTTGTCTGGTGAGGATTATTTTATGTAGGAACGTAAGCATCTTATAGTCAATCCATTTGAAAAGAGTCATGTCCAAAATTTTATATGAGAATGCAGAGATTCTGTCGCTGCGCCTTAATCTAAATATGTATCTAGCTATATTATTAAAGCAAACGCTCAACTTTTGCCTGTTTTCGTAGCCACAGTTTCCAAATGCCTCAATCCCATAAGTGAGTACAGGTACTAGGTAAGCTTTTGCTATCTGCATCCGGATGCTAACTGGTATAAATTGCTTGGTAATATTAAGTGCCCTTAAGGTCCCATATGTTTTTCCAACTGCTTTGCTCACATGATCATCCCACGACAGAGTACTATTTATTATAAAGCCTAAATTAGTTGTCTTCTCTATGTAGCTAATGGGAGTGTTTGATATTTCTACACGTCTCAATATAGTTTCATTTATTTTTTTCTTGTTTTTGTATATAATCAAGCATTTTGACTTTGTTGGATTGAGGCATAGACGGTTTTTGATTGCCCACGCACTAATTTTCTCAAGCTCTCTATTGGTAACATTTATACACTCATCTATTCGATTTAACGGTCGACTAACATATAATTGGACGTCATCGGCGTACATGTGCACTTTACAGTCGGACAATACTATTGGCAAATCATTTATATAAATGGAGAACAATATCGGGCCAAGTACTGATCCCTGTGGGACACCACACTTAACATAGGCAAAGGACGACATTTTCCCTTCAGCAACAACAGCCTGGCTCCTATTTAGCAGACAGGACGATGGAAACCGTACTGCAGAGTCAGAGAAGTTGTAGGATTCGCGAAGCTTTGCGATGAGGATGCGATGGTCAACTGAGTCAAAAGCTTTAGTGTAGTCAAGAAGAGTTAGGAACGTTACATTTCCGTCGTCTATTCTTTCACGGATATCCTCTACAATTTTTATCATTGCAGTTGTGCAACTTCTATTTGTTCTGAATCCAGATTGATTGCTGTTTAGTAATGTGTGCTCTGTAAGAAATGAATTTATTTGTTTAGCTACCAAGGTCTCGAACGCTTTTGACAGGGTCGGGAGTATGGATATTGGCCTATATTCTGCAGAGTTTGCTTTTGGGATAGGGATTATTTTAGCCTCCTTCCACTGTTCCGGGAACGTTGATAACGTTAACTTCATTTACGTCCATGTCAACTAGTGAGTTTCTTGCATTTTTGCCAATTCCTATACTTTTAATCACTTGCCATTTCTGCTTGCTACACAGAGCGTTGTTAAACTTTGACGAGTAGAAGGCGGTCTTAGCAGAGTACATTAGTTTAGTTACGTTTGATCTTAATGATTTGTACATATTAAAGTGGCTTTCAGTCTTATATCTTTTAAATTTTTTAAAAGCCTCATTTCGTTTGGTGATACCCAGCTTTATCTCCGGGTTGAACCATGAGTTATCTGTTCGTTTGACTGTCTTTCTCTTAATAGGTACATGTTCACAGTAAAGATAGTCAATGTTTGATTGAAGTTGGGCAAGCTGAGAATTTACAGACAACATATAATGTATTGACGTCCAGTCAAGGATGCTAATGTCAGTGTGTAGTTTTTCAAGGTCAATGTTCTTGAAGTCTCTGTAAAAGGTGTCATAATTATCGTAGTCAGGATTAAAATCATAGGTCAAGAAAATAAGGTCATGTTTTGAATACCCTGGTGCTGTGAGTTGGTCATATAGTAGAATTTTGTCAGTACTGTCGACAAAGAATAGGTCTAGTAGTGTGTTTCTTGCTTTTGTAAAGTGTGTGGGGAGCTGGTGGTTCACTAAATTTAAGTCAAGGCTCAACATGCTATCTGCTAATGAGGATTCTCTAAGAATATCACAATTAAAGTCACCTGCTAGGATTACGTCTGTATAAGTCAAGGAAATGTCAGTAATAAGTGACGTCAGGTCTGAGTAGTCAATGTTTCGATTTGGTCGATATATGCAACCAAGAAGCATCTTTCTTCTATTGATGGTGATCGTTAGATCTCGTTTCGTTTTGTGTCTATGTCGGGCAATGTTTGGCGTTTTACAAATCGGGTAATAACACTACTCGACAAAATCGAACTTTTTTTTTCCTCAAGGATCCAAACCGACATTTTCTGATAGATATGGGGCTTTAAATTTTTTTTAAGAATTATGGTTTTTTTTAGAGAAACGGGCCGACACACAGGCAAGAAGCAGGTGGAGCAGAACCACCACCTGCAGGAGCAGAACCACCACCTGCAGAATCTCAAAAACCATGTGCAAGGAGCGCAATAGGAAACTCAGCCACTACATACTGCACCTCCCACGGAAGGACTGCAGAATGTTGGTGGGAATACTCACAGGTCACTGTCTGGCCGCGGCACATGCTGTCAAACTAGGCATCACCAACAGTGGCAACTGCAGGAAATGCGAGGAATCCGGGGCAACTGAAACCCTGGAACATCTCATCTGCAACTGCCCAGCTCTCTCAAGGGCTAGAAGATGGAAGATGCCTCCAAGAGGACGCCAGGGGAACTGCTAGCCTTTGCTAAAAACACTTCGATCCTCAAGGACTTAAAAAGCTCGTAAATACACTCGAAAGGTTCATACACCCCCATCCGGACAACTAAGGGCCATATTGGCCTATGCGTGGCCCCGTGAGGGCCGTCCGGGTTAACCTAACCTAACCTAACCTATGGTTTTTTTCTATGTCAGAACTTTTTTTTGAAGAATTTTCGAAGTCTGGTATTTTTTGTTAAGCTTTTTCCAGAGTTAGCTCTTGTTTTTTTCACATAACTCTAGTATCTTACGTCTGGTTCTAAAAAGAGATAATTAAAACAGCTAGAAGTTAAGCCCAAACACTTTGTGATTTCAGCTTACCGTCTGGGAAATATTAAGCATTGAAATGCAAAAATTATTATTTTTGTGCTGTATTTTTTACGAAATTTTGACTTTAAAAACTCAGGAAAAGTGTCCTCTATTTTTTTGTGTATAGGTGCATTAATTTGGCGTCGTTTAAGGTATCGCTCATTAAAATCTATGGAGAGACTTTGGAGCTAAAATTCGTTAGCAAAACCTAAAAAATGAAAAAATGAACAAAAAATACCTTTTTGAAGGCTGCGGGCCCAACTGCCAATTGGGAACAAAGAAAACGAAAAAGGGTTGTACATTTGGTACCTGATCGCGATCGCAATTCCCGATGGGCAGTTTTTTCGACTTTTCCTGAGTGAACCGGAGGTTAGCGATAGATTGAAGCGAGTGCTCAGGGGTATTCCCCCTTAGTATACATAGGTATAATTAAATCAGCTTGAATTTGTTAAAACAGTTGAATGAATACAAAATACGGAATATACTCACACAAAGATTCTTCTTTGACCACTATCAAGGGCGGGTTCAAAGATTTCGGCGGTTCCTCGTCGTTACTGTTGGACTCCACAAATGATTTATTTTTGTTTAAAATCATAGCTGCTGCACCGGCATGTGTTGGCCAATTTGTCCCTAAAATATCAGCCAAGTCGACATCCTCATAGTTTGGATTTTCAATAACCATATCGTTTACCTACAATTTTAATTAATAAATTTTTAATCATATGATATCTGTCGCGTCACGCCGCTAATTTTTCTATTTTGTTAATTTTTCAAGTCTAGTGTAAGATAGTTTAGGGCGAAGCGGAAGCGCAATAATGCTCCCTCTCGCCTTTGGCGAGTTCGCCCCTTTTCGCCGCCCTAGATAAGTTAATAGCCGATGCACACAATTTGGTGCGGCGGAAAATAGTTTTCATTTATAATTTAAATGAATATTATTAATATTGCATTGGTTGTGAATTTTATTCAGCACCCAAATATATTCTTGCACAATCTCATCATTTTTCTGGACATGGATGATGATAATAATGTGGTCAACATTGACGAGGAGAATTTATTGGAATGGATCTATGTTTTGAAAACACCGAAGCGTGGCCATTTGTTACTGCTTCTACTAAATTCAATCAATGTTTTAAATACAATTATATATTCTATGTTTTTTGAGAAGCGGTTTTGGGGCATTTTAGGAGAAAGATGTACCAGATAACAACGAGGCGTTTTTAAGGAAAGTTTTCTAGCCATAACATTGTATATACACTGCAATATACTGCATGCGTTTCGCAGAGCATTCATAAGATAATTCCCAGAGGACAGTCCACAAATCGAGTTTTTGTGTCTGAGACAATTCTGACATATCAGATGTTTTGTTGTTGTTTTTTTTAGCATTTTCCTGTCTGTCATTGTTTAAGCCTAGTACTCAGATCCAAAAACTGTTTGCCAGCAAACAAATGTAATATATTCTTTGAGCGGCCAGTGTGTGACCAGAGGTGTGCACTGCATTCCGAACGGTTACACTGCTCAGACTGCTGCTTGGTTGTGTTGAAAGTTAATAAAATGCACTTCTTCGGCTGGTGCCGCCTTTCCCCAGGCATATCCTGGGCTCACCAACATTTTATTGGCAAGGTAATGTGTCTGACTATCAGCAGCAGCAGATGGGAAGATATTCATGAAAATTAATAAATATATTAAATTATAATATCCATATAATTGTCAATCATATAATACTGCATTAACTAGATTCTATTTGTTTTCATTATTAAAATATTTCATTTTGTTTTTTATTCTCTTATTGCAATGTTTGCTTCGTGTTTGCTGGCAAAATATATCAAATTGATATAACTTTCTAGGTGCGTCGAAAAATACAAGAAAATACTTCGTGTCGGGTCAAGCAGCCCGACATTATTTGCACTGTACCAATCATTGTTAATCAGCCTATGTTATGCACGGCAGCGGCCGCTCTTTCATTTTATCTCGCCTTCTTCGCTTTGTTGTTGCAGTTGCAGCATCTAAGCTGGTCTCTCGCGTTCCATATGACGTTCGTGCTCGGCTAAGCATCTGCCCCGATCTGCTCTCCTTTCATCGCTCGTTTTCGCTCTCTTTTAACACTTGCTGCATAGGGCGCTGACAAGTCGGCCCATGTGCCCTTGTAGCCAGTAGAGAGATAATCTTCGTATCAATCGCATCGCTTTATTATATCGGTCCTACTAACGCCTACTTTAATTACCAATACAAAATAAATTATACATTTCCCATTGAAACGCTAGACATTTTTTTTTAAATCAAACGAGTTTCAACGGCTATTAAAAACTCTTTATAGCCAAGCACTTCGGAAACTTTTCTAGTATATACCGACCTTTTTGTTTGTTGATCTGAGTACTTTTCTTATCGGTTTCATACGAATATCAACCCTGATTCTGTTCGCGAGGTGTTTTTTTCGATCTGAGTACTAGGCTTTACATTGTAGTGAATTCCGATTTTTTTGTGAATGTCAAATAATTATGGTTGCGTTATCAAAAAATACCGCAGAGAAACGTGCGAATTAGGAACATCCCAGATGTGGAATAACTGAGAAATTTTCGGAACGGCAAAACCTTATGGACCATCCCCCGAAATTTTGACTTTAAAAACTCGGCAAAAGTAGAAAACATAAATATATCCTGTGTTGAAATATGAATAGGTAAAAGCGACAAATGTTACAGGCCCAACTGTCAATTGGGAACAAAGCAACCCAAAAAGGGTACATTTGGTACCTGATCGCGTTCCTTTGGTATGAAATACATAATAGACACTAAAAGCCGTCTGTTCCTATCGCCCATGCTGGTAATATGAAGGAAACGTAATAAACAATGGCTAAAATGTTTGAAAATATAAAATATAAAGAACACCAGTGGAATGTCGCGTTTGTCTTAAAAGTCGTAGCCGTTTTAACGGGATTGCAAGGTGGTTACACAAAACACTGCTGCTTCCGGTGTATATGGGATAGTAGAGCTAGAGAACAGCATTACTCAAGAAAATTCTGTCCTCATTTTTGCTAAAAACGATGGAGCGACTAATGGATCTATATATTAGAACCAAGCCAGACAAACAAGTGTTCAGTGGAGCTCTGCACGCCTACTTCAAAGGAAGATCAGTTAAGACCGCACTACACGAAGATGTTGGGCGTATCAAAAAGACTCTAAGCTATAAGGTATATGCCTTGGCGGCCTTCCTAGGGCCTTCAACAACGTCAGGATCGAGTCAATAACGGCCGCACTGGCCAAAAATGGCACACACTCGACGGTAACCAGATGGCGTTCTCAGGAGCAGAACGATAAGCGCCAACCTAGGCTCCTCCTCGTCAAGACCATAATCAGTGACCTTCTGGAATCTGCTACCCTGTGCAGCTAACGCCAGCTAGGCACGCTCGAACGGTTTGGGGGTCAATCCTCAAAAAACAGATGCTGTTCTCACGAAGATATAAAATACCGAGATTCAAACTACCAATTGGTGGAACGACACTCGAGCTATCGAGCGAAGCCAAGTATCTTGGTGTCATCCTTGACTCAAAACTCTCTCCAAACCGAATACTCAAACCCACTCGACCTTATATTAATTTACTTTAATATCTACTGCAAAGCAGGTGAATAAACCACAAGAAAATAAAAAGATGAGCTTTACGGAATTGAATATCTCTATAGTATGTGTACCCTGGCAAGTCAAGCCCAATTAGATGAAGAAAGCATTATTGAATACCTTGTTAAGGAAATTCCAAGCAAAACAAATGTTGTTTGTACCAAGCCAAAAATGTATGAAAAATTCAGTGCAAATCAAGTCAGTGTGCAGACAAAATTAAAGTTTGAGAACAGCTCGGTAAAAGCCAAGGAGGTGAGGTGTTGTTTCAAATGTGTAGGTAGAAAACATATTGCAAAGACAATGCGGTCGAATGGGGCAACGAATGGAAGCACAGAAGAAAATGTCGAATGCCAGCAATTTTCTAAGACCGTGCTTTTAAAAATGTAGTGTTGAGCTCTTAAGTGTTTTTAATAGCTATTGTTTTAGGGCCTAATTTTAGGAAAAGAGCCGAGACGGTTTATTGCAATATCATTTTATTAATGTTTAGTAGCGGCAGTACGCGTATTGCTAAAGGTATAAAGACCGACGGTTCTGATGATCAATAACAGAACGTGGCAAGGCAGGCGGGCCGAATTGCCCGTGCCCTAATGCAAGCGAGAGAGAGAGCAAAATAAGCGAGAGAGAGAGCAAAATAAGCGATAGAAGCTCGGGCTGCTGCTGAGCCGAGTACGAGCGATAGATAGAGAGAAAGATTGCGAGAGAGCAGCAAAGATGAAGAGAACGATAGCGAAAGAAAGCTGTAAGCGAGATGCATATATAGACCGCGATTCGTGTGTCACCTATTGACCGAATATATGCGTATGTATATATACGACGACAGAAAAGTTCGAGAGATTGCAAAGGCATCCAAGTGCTGGACCAGATCATGACCATTGCGAAGGCATGTTAGGGCAGACGGACCGAATTGCCCGTGCCTTACGCGATGCTACGAAATAGAGAGCGAGGAAGTGTTTGAGAGAATGAGAGAGCTGATAGATCGAGAGAGTGATATAGCAAGATAGTAAAGTAAAGGAGAAAGGCACGAGTCGAAGAGACGAAAGAACGGCTATTAGATTGAGTAATTATAAGCGGTTACAATATTTATATGCAGTGGGCAATGTAAATAGCAAACAAATGTGAAATTACGTTATTTGCGCCACTGGCTATTATTTGAGGAATTTTAGGCTGGGAAACGCGACTCTACTTATACCCGTACTCAGCCAGTATATACATTTTTGAGCATATCATTTTTTAGAATTTAAGAATTAAAAAAAATTTTACATTTTACATTTTTTTGCTACATCTGTTATCTACATCTACATATACAATGTATATCCTACATATAACATGTAGATTATACATGTACCATTTAGATTCTACATCTCCTCCGCTAGGGGTTGCTCGCGCACTGAACGCGGCAGAGTGTGAGAGCGAGAAAGAGATAGAGTAGCGTTTCTCTTGCAGGAGGAGGCGGGGGAACCAACAGAAAATTAATTTCGTCATTCTGGCTATAATTATGATTTGATCTGATTCAGATTCGGCAATCTGGTATATATGGGCATTCTCTACGATACTGCGTCTTTAGTTTTATAGTATCGTTGAAATTGTGCCTGCCTCAGATTTTCGTCCTTTCTGGGGGTGGAAGTGGGCGGGGCGAAATTTTGAAATACACTTGTAGCAGTGTGATATCACATGAGTCTGGAAACCAAATTTGGTTACCCCAACTCTTATAGTCTCTGATATCCAGGCGCTCAACAAGACGGCTATTGATGGTGATCAAGAATATATATACTTTATGTGGTCGGAAACGTTTCCTTCTCTGCGTTACACACATCCAATTTTACCACAAATCTAATATACCCCTTAACTCTTTTTTGAGTACGGATACAAAAAGGAGGTAGCAACCTAGAGCTTACTCAGCATAGTGATACTCAAGTGATCAAGCCTTCCGTCAATATTGTCGAAGAGTTTGCACGGGGAATAGAGTTGTCACATTTGAACAGTGAAATTAGGTTAGAAATAAAGGGTTTGGTTGAAAATTATAGGCCGGTAAAGCCAGAGAATAACCCGATCGAAATGAAGCTAACATTGTCGGATGAAGTACCAGTCCGGCAAAGACCTAGACGTTTACCGTACGCTGAAAATGAAACAGTCGATAGGCAGGTGAGGGATTGGTTAAAGGAAGGAATTATTCGTCACAGCGTTTCCGAATACGCTGCCCCTGTTGTGTTTTTCGCCAAGAAGGATGGTTCAAAGAGGCACTTTGCTGCGATTATAGAAAGCTTAATGAAATGATCATTCGTGACAATTTTCCAATGGCGTTAATCGATGATGTATTGCTAAAGCTGCAGAAAGGACGTGGTTCTAATACATTGGACTTGTCTAAAGGTTTTTTCATATCCCAGTACATGAGAGTTGTCGTAAATATACCTCTTTCGTCACACAGAGTGGACAATATGAATTTAACTTCGTACCATTCTGGATTACTAAGTCCCCTCCGGTATTTATCAGGTACACATTTGCCGTTTTAAGACCATTGATAGACGACGGTAAATTGATATTGTATATGGACGATATTATTATTCGGTCAAAAGCTGAACAAGAACGACTAGAAAAGGATAGGGTATAAAATAGGAAAAAGCACAAGTGTTACAGAGCAAGGTTCATTTTTTAGGTTATATAATAGAGAATTCAACGATAAAGCCATCTAAATAGAAAACTTCGGCAGTTGAAAACTTTCCAATTCCGAGAGACAGGAAACAAGTTCAAAGCTATTTTTAAGAAAGGTACCCTTCGTATGAGCTTGAAGTACTCGCTACAGTACAGGCTTTGAAGAAGTGGAGAGTTATTGGCTTTGGAGAAAGATAAAGATTATTACTGACTGTAATGCTTTTGCATTAACTATGAGGAAACAGGATGTTCCGGTGAAAGTAGCACGTTGGACTATATTTCTGCGGGATTTTGATTATGAAATTAAGCAGCGTTCAGGGTCAAAGATGAAACACGTCGATGCACTGAGTAGAGTTCATTGTTTATTGTTGGAAAATTCCCTAAGGCATAGAATAAAGCAGGCTCAGCGTCAGGATGTGCGGATAGCATCAATTTGTAAACTCGTCTTTAGGTATTTACAATGACTTGTATCTGAAGTATAAAATTTTGCACAAAGATCCTGTTAAGGAATTGATTTTAATACCATCTTTGATGGAGAGCGAAATTATAATGACTGCTCATCGTCAAGGTCATTTCGGAGCTAAAAGAACTGCCGATTTAGTACAGCGTGAATACTTTATTCCAGAGTTGCTAGGGAAAGAAGATAGGATTGTTAATTTGGCAAGAAAGAAGGTTATTTGAATACAATAGTGTAGTATGTACATATCCAATACCCAATGTACCAAGTGTACTTAATGGGAACACACTTTAACACTTTGTTGCAGTGTTTATATAATTAAAAGTACCAGGCATAACTTGAGCTATCGTATTACGATCGCAAAAGAATGCCTCGAGAACCATAGATGCAGCGTCAACATATTCCCATGACACATATACATATTCCCTCGCGCCCTCGCTGTCAGCAGCGCTGGGTATATATACACATTAGGGTGGGCCAAAATTTGACCAACAAATTTGTTTTCTGCTTTTTCAAGTGGACACCCCCAATTCTGTTCATTGTTATTCAATAAAATTATACAATTTTTTTCAAATTTTTAGTTTAATGTTTGGGGGTTGCTACCACGAAAAGAAAATAAAAATTTTTGGGTAAATATACATTAACAATAAATTTAATTCGTCGGTTTTTTTCAAATAATATTGAAACTTAGAAACTAGTTGATATTGATAATAAGGTATTTTTTTTTTGTTTTATTAACTGTTAAAAAATTAACGATTGGTGAAAATCAAGAAGTTCAGCTAAGGCTGATATTAACTAGTTCGCAAAAACTTGTGCAGGTTTTTTACTGCCAATAAGTGATTAATGACGATATGAATGTTATCAATATATATGCAATAGATTTCACCAATTATCCAACTCATTAAGCAAACATTTTTTTTAAATTTTCTTGATTACAATTTTTTGTAAAATTCGGTAGAAACCTCTAAAAATTAAAAAAAAAAAAGAAAACATGTAAATTACTATTAAATCCAAGGTAACAAAACTTGGGGGTGTCCCGTTTGAACTCGAAAGAAAAGTTTTTTGGCCCAGCCTAATACACAAATATACAATTACATACATTGCAGCCGCTCCGCTGCCGGCGTCTCAAAGATTATTAAATAAAGATACGATAAAACGAACGTATGTTCTTTCTAATTAATAGTGTAGGGTTCCTATTAGAGGTGGGCGCGGGCCTCTTTTTTGAGGCCCGGCCCTGCCCGAGCACGAAATGAAATGAAATTTTTAGGCCCGAATAGGCCCGGCCTGGTCATATTTAACAAGGGGCCCGGCCCGATACTTCCAACAATTATCAACTGAATAAAAATACACATATAGACATATTAGTTTTTATTTCTTAAATCTAAATAAGTTACATGTTTTTATAAAGAAATATTAGTTTATCTAACTTAGCGCTTGTTAGCCTGGTCCTCCTATCATTTAAAATATTTCCTGATGTGGAAAAAACGCGCTCACTCGTTGCTGAGCTAGCAGGAATCCTCAGAAATATACAAAAATATACCGTCCAATCCTTTTAAATATACCGAAATATACCGTCCGACCCTCAGATATATTCGGAATATACCTTCTCTCCTTTTCAAAATATACCATAAATATACCTCTTCGGGCCTAGCGGGCTTTTAGCTAACGCACGAAGCCCGCACGACTTCGTGCCAAACTCGATTTGAGGCACGAAGCCCGCAGTTTTCATGATGAGGCCCGCGGGACACGAAGCCCGGCCCGGCCCGCGCCCACCTCTAGTTCCTATCTCAGGCTGGGATATACATCAGTCTGTCCAGGGTCCGCTACAAGAACATTTTTAGATTGTAGGAGACTTCAGTTTTCGGGCTGGCTTGAAATTCAGTAGGCAAGGGAGAAATGATGACGCGGTAGGGGTTTTTTTTTGTGTTTGTTGGTTTTATTCTTTACTGCTTTTTATTCACTTAATTATTTACATTTTGAGACTTGCGGGTTTATGATTGGTTGTATAGTGCGCTGGTGCACGGCCTAGTGCAGTGTCTTGTGTTCGGGCTGATGAACTGCCTGCCTCTTCGGCCGATCTTGGCCCTTTTATGCAGCTGGTGCGATGTCTCTGACCCGGATAAAATTAATTATTGCTAACTTATGATTATTTTGTGACAATGATTGTGGGGCTGGTAAGTGGGTCGAAGCAAAGATTCTATAACACAACAAGATGCATAACGACCATACTGCTGAAAAGCACACGAAATTTTTAGCGTGGATTTTCGATTTTTCTATGTGTGCGTTGTGTTGTCCGTGTTTGAGCGCTTGGTTGCGTGAGTGCGTTTTTTCGTACGTTCTGTCGCAGCAAAGGAGTCAAGGTGACATATTGACGACTGTATCCCTCCTAAGCCCGTGGCGCAGCGTACTAAGTGACTGACTGTAAAGCGAAATCAAGCGAGTTCAAGCCTCATTCATTGAAAGTTTATTCATTTTTATGTTTTTTGTTTGTTTTTTCTTTAAACAACTATATTTGAAAACTAACTAATTTTCCCAAAATATACCAAAATTAATATTATTTGTGTTGAAGAATATTTAGTTTATTAGTGGTTTTTACTTTGTCTGGAGTAACTAGCCACTTCCAATGTTCATAAAGCAAAACTCTCATTAATTTGTCGAACATGCTAATTTTATGTACAAAACATTCAGGGCTGGATCAAGCATCAAAAGGGCCCTAGGCAACCATCAATTTGGGGGCTCCTTCTTTTTTCATTTGAAATAAATTATAACTTTTTTCATTGTTTGATTATTCTGTATTTTTTTTTGTTAATTTTCAGTGGCTAATAGCCACTTTTATATTTGGAATTTTGTTTTATTCATGGCATTCATTATTCAGTATATTTGATTTAAAATAAAGATAACGTAAACAACAAAAAATGTAACATCTTGCGCTGCGAATTGAACTTGGCTCACACTTTCCGCAGGCAATCAACTTCGCCACTGCACTACCGTCCGAATTTTTTTTCCTAAGCAGTTGCAGTAGCTTAATTTTGTTTTCATCATTAATAACACTACTCGACAAAACCGAACTTTTTTTTTCCTCAAGGATCCAAACCGACCGCGTACCAAATGTACAACCCTTTTTCGTTTGCTTTGTTCCCAATTGGGAACTGAAATCACAAAGTGTTTGGGCTTATCTTCTAGCTGTTTTAATTATCTTTTCAAAATATTAAAGTTCTTAACAACCAGATGAAAGATACTAGAGTTATGTGAAAAAAACAAGCGCTACCTCTGAAAAAAGCTTAAAAAAAAATACCAGTTTTCAAAAATTCTTCAAAAAAAAGTTCTGCCATAGAAAAAAAAAAAAATATCATCAAACCATTTCTAAGCCCCAAATCTTTAATAAAAAGTTGGTTTTGTTCCTTGAGGAAAAATCGTGTTGACTAGTGTAATTGTGCAGCTTTGACGAAATACGAAATTTCGATTCAGAGTAAAAATTTCAGAAGGAAAAAATTGCAGCCCGCAGTAGGTGCGGGCTGCAGTTGGGAATTGGGTTTAGGATTGATTTTGCTAACTCGGCATCGCGGAAGGTGATAGCTGAATTTGCGCCGGTAGGTCGGTAATTTTATGCTGGCTTGACTTATTGTGAAATAACGTAAGTGATATTTCTTATGTAGGTCGTGGATTGCGAAATGTCCCAAGAGGTGGGATGTTTTAAAATGTTGTGTGGACAAGAATGTGTAGAGTTGTTGATCGAGAGGTCTTAATTAATGGTGTGCGTTGCTTAAGGTGCTGACACACCGCTATTTGTTGAGAACTGTGGCTAGAGCCATGGTGCGTTGGCTCGGTGCATATCAGTTTGATTATTTTTGGCGACTGGAGTGGATGCGCTGATACTCTGTCCTTTTTGACGAGCCATGGCTAGAACCATGGTTCGTTACAATAGTACAAAATAGAGGTGGGCATGGATCGTGTTTTTTTTTCGTGTCACGTCGTGACACGACGGGCGTCCGCGAGTGCGTGTTGAAAAATTTAATTTTGTCCATGGGCGTGCGTGTTCGTTCAGAGCAAAATCGGCACGAAAAAACACTGTTCGTCGTGTGCCGGATACAAATGTGCTAACATTTTGGAAGAATGCAAGTAACATGAAAGCGTTACACTTTTAAGCTAGAAAAATATTAAATATTCCAGCCAGCTCGGCCACAAGCAAGAGGGTGTTTTCTACCTCGGGACAAATATTAAATGAACGCCGTAGACGCTTATTAAGCTCTAATCTTGATAAATTGCTATTTTTATATAAAAATATGTTAATAAAAACGTATATGTAATTAAAATCGATGTTAATAAAGGTATGAAAAAAAAGTAGAATATTTCGTGTTAAACCGTCTTTGGAAATTTTTTAGCCGTGCGTGTTGAAATTTTTCATTTTCGTGTCGTGTTGGGTCGTGCCGGAAAATTGCAGTCCATGCCCATCTCTAGTACAAAATCAAAGGGATCATTACATGGCGACTGTGACTTGTCGAACTTTACGGAATACACGGAATATTGTTCACGTGAAAACAATAAAAACGCACCTAAAAGAAAAATCGAGTAAAAAAAATGACGTGAAAGAGTTGAAATGAATATCGTGAAATACCGACGGCAAAACAATATGAAACAACAAACAAAGATAAATACAAACTAAATAGAAGATAAAGACCTGAAAAGGCACCGACAACGCTACATAGAGCGTACATCAAAAGGATGTCTTGTGATTTAATGTGTAACATTAAATGTCCAACTGAATCTGATCATACCCAACGAAAATAACTACAATGACCTGTGCGATGACCGGCACCGGCCCAGCCTGAGCTCATAGGCCCCGGACAACTGCAGCAGAGAAATAAGCGTGAGAGGTCTGTCGCCCCTTGCGCCATCGTTGGATACAAACTGGAGGCGGACCTGGTGAATGGTGCTCCTATCGAACAAAGGGACAAGCTAGGCCTACAGGAGACTCTAGAGGCTTGTCCAATCGATGGACCACGCCCACTCATGAAAGCTGAATACCGGGCACGGCAGCAGACACACACAAGCATTGGAGAAGATAGAGAAGGAACCATTAATATTTTACTTAATATTTTAATATTAACCATTAATATATGATATAACATATCCATAACAATAAGTAGGTGCATGCAAACGCTGCTTGTAAACTACTAATCACAGATAGGCTTGTACTAAGCTTGTAATTATATAGAGCAAAACCATGTAAATCAGCCATATGCCCTAACAGACTATTTTCACATTTTTTACTTGTAAAAAAATGTGTTTTTTTGTGTTTGAGCGAATACATATTTATGTATACTTTTTCAAATTAAATTCAATATCAAAATTCAAATTTAAACTTCAAATTTTAAATTCAAAAATTCGTCAGAACCGAACCAACCCCAACCATCGGTCAGACTAAAGATAACACAGCCAATGTGGTCTACATTGGAATTATACAATTTGTCTCAACGACCCCGAGGAGCATAATAGAGCTTGAATATATGTACATGGGTACTGTTCGGTCTCCCAATCGAGCATTATTTAGTATTTTTAGTCAGTGGTGCAGCCTCAAAGTAATTCTTGTTATTTGTTCGGTATTTGCACTGCCCTACTACTACACTGTACCTAATTGTAATCAACATGTACCTACAGCCGCCCCCTCACTGTAATAGCCGTTTCAACCGTTCTTTCGTCTCTTCGTTTCGCACCTTACTTTCTATCGCCTGATCTGGTCTAGCACTTGCATGCCTTTGCAATCTCTCGAACTTTTCTGTCGTCGCATATATACATACGCATATATTCGGTCAATAGGTGACACACGAATCGCGGTCTATATATGCATCTCGCTTACAGCTTTCTTTCGCTATCGTTCTCTTCATCTATGCTGCTCTCTCGCAATCTTTCTCTCTATCTATCGCTCGTACTCGGCTCAGCAGCAGCCCGAGCTTCTATCGCTTATTTTGCTCTCTCTCTCTCGCTTGCATTAGGGTACGGACAATTCGGCCCGCCTGCCTTGCCACGTTCTGTTATTGATCATCAGAACAGTCGGTCTTTATACCTTTAGCAATACGCGTACTGCCGCTACTAAACATTAATAAAATGATATTGTAATAAACCTTCTCGGCTCTTCTCTTAAAATTATGCCCTAAATAAATAGCTATTAAAAACGCTTAATAGCTCAACAGGTACATTTCAACTAGAAACCTCACCTTTGATACATTGTTCAAAAATCCAAAAAGCAACTGTGTTGACTACCATTCCAGGTATCGCAGTAAAATCTTTAATAAATGAACATTCTATTCTAGGCAGAGTTATTAATATTTAAAAATTAAATTCTAGAATGGAAAGGCAGGAGATGAAAACGAATTACTAGGAAGAATTGTGGTTGCTAATATAAGCTTGTCTTCTAATCGGAATACATTAAAAAACCACATGGACTGGCAAACGATCTGCGCTAAAGTTTGCACTCTTAGAGCAGAGTTCGATAAGTCCTATAAATGCTTAACGCAGAACAGACCTACTCAAAATAGTACGGTCATTAAACATACAACCAACCTATATGAAATATATAATGAGATCAGAGAGCTTTTCCTAACAAACAAAAAAGACTTGTCGATATACATTAGTTTCAAGCTACAGACGTTTTCAAACGTCTAAGGGAACAATTGGTTATCGTTAAAGAAAAGCTCAATTTAGACATACACATACCAACACTTCTCAACACAGCAGCAACATATATACCTGATGTAGAATCGGGATCAAGGCCAATAAGTCCCAGGCCCCCGAATATAAAAAATTTTAGCATATTATCGGAAGACGATTCTCGATCAAAACGATCGAACCTTGCGGTAAACGACGACACCTCGTCGACTAGCGCAGCAATCAAACAACCAAAATAAACAAATCATCAATATGGCACAGTCAAATATAGAGTTTATAAATACAGCATCAAAGCTTATCCCAGACTTCGATGGGAAGGCGGAAAACCTACAAAGTTTTTTAGATGCCCTTAAAATTGTCGACGCCATTAAAGGCGCACATAAGCAACTAGCGATCTCAATTATAAAAACAAAACTTAAGGGATCGGCTAGAAACCTGATTGGAGAATAAAATACCTTAGCGCAGGGTTAATGTCCAAGGCGAGTCATTGGAGGTTTTATCAGCAAAAATGATGAACCTCCAACAAAGAAGTAAAACAGCCAACCAGTACACAAAAGAGGTTGAGCAGATGACTAAAGCCTTAGAGGGAGCATACATCACAGATGGACTTCCTCTAGAACTGGCCACATAATATAGCACATAACATGCTGTTAAGGCCATGACAACAAATGATCGATAGATCAAATTAATAATGCAGGCTTGCACATTCAACACAATGAATGATGTAATTTCAAAAACAGAGGCAACCGCAATGGCAAATCGTTCAGAGGCAGACACAACAATACCTACGGTAACAACAGTAACTGCAGTAACTATAATCGTTACACAAATAACCGAGGGAATCGTGGAAACGGTTACCGTGGAAATACCTCAACGAGACGACCCGGTTATGATGGCAACACCAGCCAAAAGCAAAGATATAGACCTCAAGTCCGAGTTACACAATCGGAAAACCAACAAGCCCCTGTAGGTACACTAAACTGATTCATACAATCAACCTGAATTTAAATATATATGCAAATTTTTCTAATGTACACACAAATAATAACTTAACGTTTTTAATAGATACTGGAGCAGACATTTCCATTTTAAAAGAAAATACGAAAACTTATAAACATACAAGGAATAGGACAAGGCGTAATAAATTCCATTGGTATAGCTTCAATAGATATTCAAACAAAACAATATATAATTCCTCACGATTTCCATATAGTTAATTCAAATTTTGCAATGCCATGTGATGGAATAATAGGCATTGATTTCATAAAAAACGGTCCTATGAAGACGTTCATAACGGATATGGGTACAGAATATAAGAATTCTGTAACACTACTCGACAAAATCGAACTTTTTTTCCTCAAGGATCCAAACCGACCTTTTCTGATAGATATGGGGCTTTAAAATTTTGTAAAGAATTATGGTTTTTTTCTATGGCAGAACTTTTTTTTGAAGAATTTTTGAAGTCTGGTATTTTTTTTTAAAGCTTTTTTCAGAGGTAGCGTTTGTTTTTTCACATAACTCTAGTATCTGTCATCTGGTTGTTAAGAACTTTAATATTTTGAAAAGATAATTAAAACAGCTAGAAGATAAGCCCAAACACTTTGTGATTTCAGCTTACCGTCTGGGAAATATAAAGCATTGTTCATAATGATGATAGTATACCGGTGATTGAAAAATTTAATCATTTGATTTCGTGCCTCTCTAATGAAGTATCACCGAGGTCAATTATACAAAGGCCATGGACAGCCTAATACGAGTATACGACGAGTGTCTAATATTTTCGAACCAAATCTCCGCACTGTTTAATCTGCCAAAAATCTCCCAACAGTCCGCATCGTCCCTAAGTAGCCTGCTCGATACAGTGTCATCGATCTATTGTTCATTACTATCGATAAGAGACGATACGAAGATTTCGAATGCAATGCTCATTCATCTCGTTTTGAACAGAGTCGAACCAGTGACTAGACAGAAGTGGAAAAACAGCTTGACTTTGAAAAGCTTATAAATCGTCGATACCAGCATTTGTCTGCGGAAGAGTCGACAAAGCCAAGGCACGAGGTTCGAAGGCAAAAGGGTAACACTGTAGTAAGATGCAAGGTCGCCAAATGTCGAGTTTGTGCCCGCTCACATCACACATTGTTGCATCGATACACAGTGACTGATAATAATCTCGCGTTGCCGCCACCCCCAGAGAGTTCGTCTCCTCTTCTAATTCAGGATCACCCTTCCACCTCACCTTTCATGCTCTGCATGCGACTTCGTTGTCAGAACGAAAAACGGTGGCCATATTTTGGCCAGAGCTCTCCTGGACTCTGGATCCCAAACAAATTTCATCACGGAAGACCTCGCGCACCGCTTACAGATCCGTAGAGAGGAGTCATGTATTACCTTGCTTGGTTTTGGTGAATCCAATTCTCAAGTTAAGATTAAAATACACACTGTGGTGAAGTCGCGCATAACTGATAGTGAGTTTTCCTTTGATTTTTGGATCCTGAAATCAATTTGAAAATCCCAGAGAACTTACCACTTGCAGACCATTATATCTACAAACCACAAAGAATAGACATGCTGACATGCTATAAAATTCTTTAGACGACCCCAGCTGGGTTGTTTTGGGAAATATGTTGCCAAAAGTTCTGCCCGAAACTGCAAACAGTTTGAGCTGCAGTGAAGTGTTGTTAGTTACCATTGATAGGACCTTGCAAAAATTCTGGGCACTGGAAGAAATGCCATCTCCAAAGCAAATTATTTCGCCTGAGTACATGCTATGTCAAAATCTCTATCAGAAGACGACTCAGGTATTGCCATCAGGTCGGCTTGAAGTAATGCTGCCGTTTAAATCAGATCCAAATTGTTTGGGTGACTCCTTTGATGTTGCTAAACGGCGGTTTTTGTAGCCCGAAAGAAGATTGTCTCGTGACCCTGACTTGAAGAAAATGTACTTGGAATTCATAAAAGAGTACCTCTCCTTGGTTCATATGTCGCTGACTGACAATACGGTTCCTTCTACTCCACACTACTTAATTCCACATCAGTGTGTCCTTCGGCCCCAAAGTACGTCGTGTTCGATGCGTCGTTGAAGACGTCCTCTCAGGTGGCCTTGAATGAGATTCTGATGGTCGGACCGACCATTCAAGAGGAATTATACTCAATGCTGCTACGCTTCCGTCTGCACAGGTTCGCCCTGACTGCCGAAGTGAAAACGATGTATCGCCAAGTGATGGTGAATGAAGCGGATATCAGTTTCAGATGATAGTGTGGAGAAGAGACCCATCTGAGTCCTTAGATCACCTGAGATCACCGCATCTGAGAACAGCCGAGCCCATAACAATCTCGGATTCAGAATCGACTAAGGCGTTAGTAATCGCATGGTTGCCTAAGGAAGATGACTTTCAGTTTAAAATTGACAATGAAGTCATTGGTCTCTGAGCGACAAAACGGAACATACTGTCGGTGACATCGAAGTTGTTCGACCCCCTTGGATTGTTAAGTCCTATCGTCATAAAGGGCAAGATCCTATTGCAGGAACTCTGGCTTAACAAACTAGATTGTGCTGAGTCGAATCCGATGCATTTGGAAACAGCATGGAATATGTTGAAAAATACACTGTTTCAATTGGAAGAGATCTCCATACCTCGGTTTGTGTATTCCGATCCGATGTCACCGGTCCAGATACATGCCTTCGCTGACGCCTCCATGAGAGCTTATGGAGCGTGCGTCTATGTCCGTAGCAGAACTGCAGAAGGTTTAAAAATATCATTGTTGACTTCAAAGTCCAAAGTAGCGCCGCTCAAGACCGAAACGCTCCCACGGCTTGAGTTATGTGCCGCTCACCTTTTCGCAGATCTCTGTCACAGAATCAATCCCCTATCGAACGAGATGTAACTCTTCACTGGATTCGGTGGCGGCAGATATGGTTTCAGGAGGTTGTGACGTCAAAGAAATCGCCCAGTCAATCTGGTTTGAAAGACCATCATTTCTGAAGGATTAAAAAGAGAAATGGCCTAAAAACCCTCATTTCGAGCCTTCAGAAGATGTTGAGCTGGAGAAGCGGAAAGGACGAGGTCGGGATGACCGCTGCTGTGGAAATTTCGTATTTGGTAGATGTCGTCGAGGGATTCTCGTCACACCTCAAGCTGCTTAGATTGTTTTGTTATATGTTCCGCTTTATAAGAAAATGTAAGAACCCGAGTATAACGTTTGAAAAAACGAAAAATTGTTGAAATCATCCAACATCACAAGTATCGTGAAATCAAGAAAGTTCGGCAAGGATCTAGAGTTTGTCCATGAAGACACTAGTACTTGGTGTACTTTTTCGTTGTTGAGAGTAGGGGGGCGACTAGTTAAAGCTCCTATATCATACGATGCCAAGTTTTCGTTGCTCTTAACAAAGCGCTAGCAATTCGTGAGGAGCTATGTTCGTCATCTGCACCATAAAAATTTTCATGTCGGCCCACGAGCCACTTGTGAGCATCCTTCGATACAGTGTTTGGATCGTAAGCACTCAGGAGGTCTGCAATCAGACAGTTCGATCGTGTATCCGCTGCTTTAAATGCAAGCTTCGACTGCTGACGAAACTTATGGGAAATTTACCCGCAGACCGGCTCCGTGCTCTCCGACCATTTTTAATTTGCGGCATTGATTTTTGTGGACCCGTCTCGACGACATTGAAAATTCGAGGAAGGCCCCCATACAAGTCCTATATCGCGCTTTTTGTTTGTTTTGCGTCCAAAGCGGTTCACTTAGAACTTGTATCTGTGTTATGTTACAGCTTAGCGAAACAATACCGCTCAGCTTGGTGGCTTAATTCAGAATGTTTATTGAATATCCTTTTGTTCTTATCCTAGGGTACAATCGTTCTTATGTATAACGGAGAGCGAGAGTTCTCCCATGCATTATATGAAAGAGCACCACCGCATAAGTATTAGTGCGCGTGGTCTCTGCCTGAGTCTAATGGAAATGCAAGATCAGCGTTAAGGAGCTTTTGAGAGAGAGACCCATCGCCTCAGTGTTGGGCCTTTGGGTTCTGCCTGAGTTCGGGTAAATGCCTGCTCAGCTGTTTTGGTAGCTGACCGATCTGCGTTCAAGTCTTAGATCGTTGCTGTGCAAAAGGAATGTGTAACATAAACATAAGTTGATTATGTCACTGCTCATATGTACGTGCTTATATATGTATTTATATATATAACAGAGTGTTACATATGTACATACAAGTTAACGTACCCGTTCTCATAAGATCTTAATTCAATTTATAAACAATCTTTGGCTTCCCATAGTTTGATATAAACATCTTCGGTTTCCCTAATTGAAAGTCAAGCCAACCCGGCCTTATTATAAAAAATTTTCGATTTCAATTAGAAATCCATTTTGCGTTGCAGCTTCTTTGATTTCAATGAGAAATCCATTTGCATTGCAGCTGTGGCTGATTTCTGCAAACGCTGCTATTTGGAATTTCACAATTCCTCAACTGGATGACTGCAGCTGTGGCTGATTTCTGCAAACGCTGCTATGTGGAATTTCACAATTCCTCAACTGGATGACCTAATGCAAACCGATCGAATCCGATCGAACCCGAATTGATTATGAAAGCCTCCCGAAGAGGACCCAAGGAGGTTTCATGAGTAAGAAAGCATTAGACTGACAACAGTTAGTTTCGAGCATCAGGACTGGATAGTTCTAAATAAAAAATTAAGTCGCGTTAAGCCGGTTAAACATTAAGCCTTTGCACTCATCATTTTGTTTAATAAAGTTTTTTTTAAAAACTCAAACCTTTCCCGCAATATTTTAATTGGCCAGAAGTGCCAAAAAGTGTAACAGCACAACACCTGTTCTTAAAGACCCTTAGGAGAAGAGAAAAAGTTCTCCACGCGGTGATAAAAAAATAACCAAAAAAAATGAGGTAAACATTAACCGGTATTTAACGACGCGCAAAGTACAAAAACCCCCAAACTAAATTTTTAAATCAATCAAGTGAAAGGAGCTGTAGGAAGGATGATACAACCTTAAAAGTAATGGAATCTGTACCAGCATTCAATGGGACCTCACCCAATATGTTGGATGGAGAGAAGCAACGGAGACAGCAATGAAATTATACAAGAAAGGAAGCAAGCAATATTATATTGCATTGACCATATTAAGAAACGAGAAGGAACGTGTGAGTCGCTTCTGGGGACGCGACTCTACTTATACCCGTACTCAGTCAGTGTTTACATTTTGGAGCAAAATTTTTTTAGAATTTTAGAAAAAAAAAAAAAATTTTACATTTTACATTTTTTTGCTACATCTGTTACTTACATCTACATATATTATGTATATTCTACATCTAACATGTAGATTCTACACGTACCATTTAGATTCTACATCTCCTCCGCTAGGGGTTGCTCGCGCACTGAACGCGGCAGAGTGTGCGAGCGAGAAGAAAAATGAGTTGCTGGGTCGTTGTCAGGAGGGGGCAGGGGAAGCATCTGAAAATTAATTTCTTCATTCTGGCTATAATTATGACCCGATCTGATTCAGATTCGGCAGTCTGGTAGATATGGTCATTCTCTACGATAATGCGTTTTAGTTTTATCGTATCTTTAAAAATGTGTCTGCCACAGATTTTCGTCCTTTGTGGGGGCGGAAGGGGGCGGGGCGAAATTTTGAAATACACTTGTAGCAGTGGGATATCACATGAGTCTGGAAACCAAATTTGGTTGCCCTAGCTCTTTTAGTCTCTGAGATCTAGGCGCTCATCGAGACAGACAGACAGACAGACGGACAGACAGACATGGCTATATCGACTCGGCTATTGATGCTGATCAAGAATATATATACTTTATGGGGTCGGAAAATTTTCCTTCTCTGTGTTACACACATCCACTTTTACCACAAATCTAATATACCCCTTAACTCTTTTTTGAGTACGGGTATAACAAAATCACATCAGCGGCTCATGAGGCCTTGACAAATCATGGAACTTTATTGAATTTGGACGCAATACTGGCTAGACTTGACTTTGTTTACAGTGACAAGAGACCCATCTACATTATCGAACAGGAACTAAGTGTTCTTAGACAAGGGAATCTATCAATGATAGATTATTATAATGAGGTCAACCAAAGATGACCTTGTTAAATAATAAGACCATAATGACATACGGAAAGGACAGTGACGTAACCAAGGAAAATAGCCACAAGATAAGAGCGAATGCCTTGCGCATTTTTATTACAGGCCTTAACGGCAACATATCGGACAAATCCACCAGATTTACCAAATGCCCTTGCCAAGGTACAAGAATTACAGTCAAATAATAGAAGGGCTTTATTTGCACAACAATTTAGTAGTACAAAAAGTTCGGGTCATAATCATAACACTTTGAGATTCCAACAAAAGCAACCGAATCATTTCCAAAGGAATAATAATTCATGGAGACAACCATATTTCTTATCTAACAGGCAACAAAATCATGCCCCCGAACCTATGGAGGTAGATGAATCACTAAATATTCAACAAAACCGACAAAATAATCAGTATAGGGGTTACTCTCATAACTATCATAGGCCTAATAATAATTATTACCGACAAAATAACTACAACCGAAATCAGGTTCAACAACCCAGGGCAAGTGTCGGACAACAAAATCCGTTTAATGCCGGCACACCGTTAAAACGTAAATCGCCAGATTCGGCAAATGTGACGGCAAACAAAACCATGAGGGTGAACAATATTGAGGAGCATTTTTTAGATCAGCCCCCGAAGTAGGACTTCCCTACTTAACTAGAACAGATAGTAAACTCAAGAGAAATTTAAAAGTTTTAATAGATACAGGAGCCACATCCTGTTATATAAAAAAGGGAATTTATAATAACAAAAGAGAACTGTCAATTTATAAAAAGATATCAACAATAAATGGGTCTTCGATAGTTAAATATTACCATATTATAACTATATTTAACACAAGACAGATATTCTATGAAGTAGAGGAAATGGACACAGATTTATTAATAGGGTATAATCTGTTAAGAAGGATTGGGGCTATAATCGATACAGATAAGGGAATCCTTAAATATTATGATAAAGAAGAACAGCTAAGCTATGATGAGAAACCTCTTTTAAATAAGGTGTCATTTGTTGATGGTAAAATAATTCTACCATTAAGGAAGTATATATTAAAAAAATATTTCGACGAGATACCGGAATATAAGACAGAATCAGAGAATGTAGAAGGAAGTGTAGATAGCTTGGGATGGGAATATCCTGAATGAGCTAAGAGCGATTATTTTCGACATAATCGATGAAAACGATGCAAATATAGATTTGCAGTTAACATTTAGAACAGATATTAAAGGAGAAATCAATACAGAGCATGATAGACCGGTATATAGTAAACAATACCCGAATGATTTCGTTAACAACGAAATAAGTGAAATGTTAGGTAAAGGAATAATTAGACCTAGTAGAAGTCCATATAATTCTCCAGTAATAATAGTGCCAAAGAAGGGCACTAATGAAGATGGTACCCCGAAGCATAGATTAGTGATAGACTTTAAGAAACTCAATGATAATACCATACCGGACAGATATCCAATGCAAGACCCATCAGTTATACTCGCTAATTTGGGAAAGGCAAAATATTTTTCCGCAATAGATTTAGAATCGGGTTTTTATCAAATTTTAATGCGAGATGAAGATATAGAAAAAACTTCGTTTACCATTAATAATGGAAAATATGAATTCCCCCGAATGCCAATGGGACTAACAAATGCACCTCGAGTCTTCCAACGAGCCATGGATGATATATTAAGGGAACAAGTAGGAAAAACCTGCCATGTTTATATGGATGATATCATAGTATTTCAGGAACAAAAGAGCAGCATTATTCGGATCTACTAAGAATAATACAGATATTGCAAGATTCTAATATGAAAATTTCATTAGAAAAATTAGAAAAAGTTTAATTGCACATATAGAATTAGTGCAACCAGATTATTAAAAAAAAATCGTCCTAACTACGGACGCGTCAAATGTAGCCATATGGGCAGTTTTATCCCAAGAGGGAAATCCAATAACCTTTATCTCAAAGACTCTAAGTAAGACCGAACAATTATATGCAACGAATAAGAAAGAATTACTCGCCATAGTATGGGCATTAAAGAATTTACGAAACTATTTATATGGAGTCAACGGAATAGAAATACACACACCAACCATTATCGTTCACCATGTCACAAAAAAACCCGAACGTTGAAATGAAGCGTTGGTATCATTTCATAGAAAGTTTTACTCTTGGGCCCGCAGCCTTCAAAAAGGTATTTTTGTTCATTTTTTCCATTTTTTAGGTTTGGTTTACGAATTTTAGCACCAAAGTCTCTGAATAGATTTTAATAAGCGATACCTTAAACGACGCCAAATTAATACACCTCTACACAAAAAAATAGAGAACACAGGATATAATTTTTTTTCGACTTTTTCTGAGCTTTTAATGTCAAAATTTCGTAAATAATACCGCACAAATTCATCATTTTTGCATTTCAATGCTTTATATTTCCCAGACGGTAAGCTGAAATCACAAAGTGTTTGGGCTTATCTTCTAGCGGTTTTAATTATCTTTTCAAAATATTAAATATTAAAAATATTAAAATATTCTTAACAACCAGATGAAAGATACTAGAGTTATGTGAAGAAAACAAGCGCTACCTCTGAAAAAAAGCTTTAAAAAAAATACCAGTTTTCAAAAATTCTTAAAAAAAAAGTTCTGCCATAGAAAAAAAAAAATATATCATCAAACCATTTCTAAGCCCCAAATCTTTAAGAAAAAGTTGGTTTTGTTCCTTGAGGAAAAATTGTGTTGACCAGTGTAATCAATGATTTGTGAAAATATTTAACAATAGACAACATAACATCAACAGAACACCATCACCAGACTCTAGGAACTGTTGAACGAAGCCACAGAACATTCAACGAATAAATACGTTCATATATATCAGTAGACAAAACTGATTGGGACGTATGGCTTCCATGCTTCGTATATTGTTACAATACTACACCTTCAATGACACATAATTACTGTCCTTACGAACTAGTTTTTAGTAAAAAGTCCAATCTACTACAAGATTTGAATACCACAAATGGAATAGAACCTCTATACAATATAGAAGACTACGCTAAGAATCTATGTTTAGGTTAGAGACACCATATAAAAGAGCCAGAACAATGCTGGAAAATATAAAGCAAAAAAGAAAATTAGAATACGATATAAACATAAATGATTTTAAAGTATCAATAGGGGACAAAAGATCTTCTAAGAAACGAAGTTGGACATAAAGTAGACAGTAGATATTTAGGACCTTTTACAGAAGTTCAAACAGAAGATAACAACAACATAATAAAATAAAAATAAAAGACAAAAAGTTTATAAGGATAGACTAAAATTATTTAGGGAAACATGAAAAAAAAAATGGCCCAATCAATAAAAAACGAGAAGGAACGTGTGAGTCGCTTCTGGGGACGCGACTCTACTTATACCCGTACTCAGTGTATACATTTTTGAGTATATAATTTTTTAGAATTTAAGAGTAAAAAAAAAATTTTACGTTTTACATTTTTTTGCTACATCTGTTATCTACATCTACATATACAATGTATATTTTACATCCAACATGTAGATTATAGATGTACCATTCATATTCTACATCTCCTCAGCTAGGGGTTGCTGGCGCACTGAACGCGGCAGACTGTGCGAGCGGGAAAGAGATAGAGCAGCGGATCTCATTCGGGTGGAGGCGGGGGAACCAACAGAAAATTAATTTCGTCATTCTGGCTATAATTATGATCCGATCTGATTCAAATTCGGCCGTCTGGTAGATAGGGTTATTCTCTACGATACTGCGTTTTAGGTTTTATCGTATCTTTAAAATTGTGCCTGCCACAGATTTCCGTCCTTTGTGGGGGCGGAAGGGGGCGGGGCGAAATTTTGAAATACACTTGTAGCAGTGTGATATCACATGAGTCTGGAAACCAAATTTGGTTGCCCTAGCTCTTATAGTCTCTGAGATTCAGGCGCTCATGAAGACGGACGGACGGACAGACGGACAGACGGACGGACAGACGGACATGACTATATCGACTCGGCTATTGATGCTGATCAAGAATATATATACTTTATGGGGTCGGAAACGTTTCCTTCTCTGCGTTGCACACATCCACTTTTACCACAAATCTAATATACCCCTTAACTCTTTTTTGAGTACGGGTATAAAAACAAAATAAATAAATAAAACTATATTTTTCTAAACACATATGGGCATATCCGCCGAATGGTCAACCAGGACCGAAAAATAAAATGTTCATAATCATCGTATTTTTTTGTGTATACTTATAAAGAAATGTCCAAATTTTCATAATGCAATGGTTTTATGGCATATCTCAGTGGTTTTCATGAGAAAATTGGCCTGAAAACTTGAAAAATGTGATTTCTTCACTTTTAGCTTTTTTTAAAGGCATTTTTATATTTTATTATTTTGCATGCAAAACATATGATATGTTTGCACTCTTTCTACCAAATCTCTCTATTGCAATCTGTTAAGAAGAGAAAAATGCAAAGAGACGGAAAAAATCTTCAGTTAACGGTTAATTTTTCTTTTGCTTCTTATCTATGTTCTAATCGTACGTTCGCGACCGAAAACATCATTTTATTGTAATTGCTTCGCATTGAATGCAAGCAGGTGGCTGAAACTGCATGTGCAAAGTAAGTTTTGTGTAACTATTTTAAATATAAAATAACTTTGGGGTTACTATTAAACAAACTTTTTATTTTGATTTTCGAAGTAGCGTACGTTCGCGACCGTAAGTATTTTTTTTATTTGTTACTTTAACTTTTATTTGTTTAACACGCATATAAATATTCGTAGATGGCTAAAACAAGTGGAAAACAGACCCGATATCTCAATAAAATTAAAAGCGATCCACAAAAGTTAAATAAATAAATTTCTTGTCATCATTTATTTTTTTCATTTTAAATAAAATGTTCTCTTTTTACTATAAATGTTATTACGTACATAAAATGGAGTAATAAGTTGGTTTTAAGGGAAATATGAACTGATTCAGAGGAAAACGTAAGGCGAAAAAATTTAAAATACATATGGAAAAATCGTACGTTCGCGACCCGTACGTTCGCGACCGGTACTTAATTTAATTTTTTTAAACCAATGGAGATAATTTTATGAAAATATACTTTATAGAAAGATACATTAATCCTCTTTCAAAGTCAATTTATCGTTTTAGAATATTCCGTTCCAATTCGTAGATAATTGCATTTTTCTAGATTAAGTCGAAGTCGACTTCTATTTTTCGTACGTTCGCGACCGCATGTTTTTTTTAATTATTTTAAAAACTAAAACTCGATGAACCCCATCATTTGCACTAAGCATAGAGCTAACAAAATGCTATTGAAACGCAAAAAAAAGTCTTGGAAAGTTTTTGTTTTCTACCTTTTTTGTCCATTAAAAGCGTGCGAACGTACGTTCGCGACCCGCGGATATGCCCATATTTTAATACAAAACAATTTCGAAAACAAAAAAGGGGGAACACATTTATTTTGGAAATCCTTAGTAATATACAGTTGCGAAAAAAATAATAGCACCACTACAAAACATTTTGTTCTAGATAAAAAAAAATGCGATTACTCTTGCGATTTTTTTTTATTAAAATTTTTTTGGTTTTGCCTAGTATTCCTTATAAACAAAAACAGTGCTACCGCTCTTCAAATTTCTAAGAATATATTTTTTGGGATTTAAAAAAAACCCCAAAAAAAGCGATAAACGATAAGGAACGTGTGAGTCGCTTCTGGGGACGCGACTCTACTTATACCCGTACTCAGTCAGTATACATATTTTTGAGCTTAAAATTTTTTTTATATTTTAATATAAAAACGAGAAGGAACGTGTGAGTCGCTTCTGGGGACGCGACTCTACTTATACCCGTACTCAGTCAGTGTTTACATTTTGGAGCAAGATTTTTTTAGAATTTTAGAATTAAAAAAAAATTTTACATTTTACATTTTTTTGCTACATCTGTTATCTACATCTACATATATTATGTATATTCTACATCTAACATGTAGATTCTACACGTACCATTTAGATTCTACATCTCCTCCGCTAGGGGTTGCTCGCGCACTGAACGCGGCAGAGTGTGCGAGCGAGAAAGAAAATGAGTTGCTGGGTCGTTGGCAGGAGGGGGCAGGGGAAGCATCTGAAAATTAATTTCTTCATTCTGGCTATAATTATTACCCGATCTGATTCAGATTCGGCAGTCTGGTAGATATGGTCATTCTCTACGATACTGCGTTTTTAGTTTTATCGTATCTTTAAAAATGTGTCTGCCACAGATTTTCGTCCTTTGTGGGGGCGGAAGGGGGCGGGGCGAAATTTTGAAATACACTTGTAGCAGTGTGATATCACATGAGTCTGGAAACCAAATTTGGTTGCCCTAGCTCTTTTAGTCTCTGAGATCTAGGCGCTCATCGAGACAGACAGACAGACAGACAGACAGACAGACAGACATGGCTATATCGACTCGTCTATTGATGCTGATCAAGAATATATATACTTTATGGGGTCGGAAAATTTTCCTTCTCTGTGTTACACACATCCACTTTTACCACAAATCTAATAAACCCCTTAACTCTTTTTTGAGTACGGGTATAAAAAAATGTTACAGATTACATTTTTTTGCTACATCTGTTATCTACATATACAATGTATATCCTACATTTAACATGTAGATTATACATGTACCATTTAGATTCTACATCTCCTCCGCTAGGGGTTGCTCGCTCACTGAACACGGCAGAGTGTGCGAGAGAGAAAGAGAATGAGTGGTTTGATCTTGCTGGATGCGCCGGGGAAAGCAACAGAAAATTAATTTCTTCATTCTGGGCATAATTATAATCCGATCTGATTCAGATGTGGCAACCTGGTAGATATGGGCATTCTCTAAGATACTGCGTTTTTACTTTTATCGTCTCTTTAAAATTGAGCATGACACAGATTTTCGTCTTTTGAGGGGGCGGAAGTGGGCCGGGAAAAATTGTGAAATACACTTGTAGCAGTGTGGTATCACATTAGTCTGGAATCCCAATTTGGTTACCCTAACTCTTATAGTCTCTGAAATCCAGGCGCTCAACAAGACGGACGGACAGACCGACGGACAGACAGACATGGCTATATCGGTTCGGCTATTGATGCTGATCATATATACTTTATGGGGTCGGAAACGTTTCCTTCTCTGCGTTACACACATCCACTTTTACCACAGATCTAATATACCCTTTAACTCTTCTTTGAAGAGAGGTTTGTCGATGGGTAGGATGCTCCAGTAAAATAATTGAAAACGCCTTAAACTATGAAGAACAGACTGAAACACGCGGGCGAAAACGGTCTATGACCCCTCTTAATGTCAAAAGACTGATTCGTCAGAGCAAGAAGGATCCCTTCAACTGAGCTTAAAAAAAGCTTAACATAAATGCGACGGAATGGAATTGGTAATCCCAAAAATGGAGAAATATTTTGTGGTCAGATAAGTCTAAAGTGGTTATGTTTAGTGGAAAGGGATATCGATTATACTCAAGACGTCCAAAGAATACTGAATACAAACCCCAGTACACCACAAAAACTATTAAGCATAGAGGGTGTAGTGTAATGGTATGGGCCTGCTTCTCCTACTATGGAAAAGGTCCAATACATTGGATAAAAACCATCATGGATGGTACACGTGTGCGTGAATATCATGGAGACAGTAATGCAAAGGGTAGCACAATATGAAGAGCCGCTCGTATGGGTCTTTTAACAGGACAATAACCCCAAACGGAATGGTTCAGAGCAAACTCTGTGAACGTTTTGGAGTGGCCTGCTCAGTCGCCTGACCTGAATCCCATCGAAAATCTGTGGTCCGACGTCAAGAAGGCAGTTGCTGCTTATAAGCCAACCAGTATCGGATCACTTTGGGAGAAATTAAAGAGTCCTGGTCCAAAATTCCCCTAAAACGATGCCTGGATTTGGTTGATTCCATGCTAAGACGCCGCGCAGCTGTTATTGCCAATATAGGACACTGTACTAAACATTAAATTGTGCATATAGATTAAGTATTAATAGTTAAAAATGAATGATTTCCTAGTTTTATGAACTTTCTTAAATATCTTAGAAACGTTAGAAAAAATATGGTTTTTGTTGTATTCCCAGGATTGTTAGTGTCTCCTATTTCTAAAAATGTGCTTAGTTTCCTCAAAGATAATAATGTGAGTTTGGCAATTATCTAAAAATTGCTTGTGGTGGTGGTAATATTATTTTTTACACAGCTGTATACATATGTAGTTGCGAAAAAAAAAAATCGTTTTCAATTATATTAAACTTCTACATCTAATACATATTATTATTACATCTTTATAACAATAATTTTTATAAATAATAACTTTTATAAAATAACTCCAATACATTACGTTATTTTTCAAAAGGAGGGAGATGTAGTATGTACATATCCAATACCCGCAGTACCAAGTGTACTTAAGGGGAACATAATGTGCCACTTTGTTGCTTTGTTGTTTATGTAAATAAAAGTCCCAGGCCCTGCAGTACCAGACGTGAGCGATGACAAAGGTCAACTACGCGCCATTCAGGATTGTTTCTCTATGAAGTCGACGTAGCGATCGACGCGTCGGTCAGACCAAACTATTTTTTATACCCGTACTCAAAAAAGAGTTAAGGGGTAGATTAGATTTGTGGTAAAAGTGGATATGTGTAACGCAGAGAAGGAAACGTTTTCGACCCCATAAAGTATATATATTCTTGATCAGCATCAATAGCCGAGTCGATAAGGCCATGTCTGTCTGTCCTTCCGTCTGTCCGTCTTGTTGAGCGACTGAACAGCTTCCGCACAGAAACGATGTCCCTGGGAGCTGGGACAACAAACTCAGATGCGACACGTTCGTTATATGAATTGGACATCTACATATGTACAGTGTGGCTCCATCGCATAATCGGACACTTGTTTACCCAGTACGAATGTGCTCAAAAAGTATAAAAAATGCGATAAAATTGTTGTTTTTTCACTTTTATTATAACTTTGTAATATCGACTATCTAAATCATATGCAAAAACTCATACATTCTAGTGAGAACAGCTAACTTTTAATTAATAAAGAAAAAAAGTCATTTTTGGAGACTCAACAAATAATCCATATCCAAAAAGTTTTGGAAAAATTGATCTAATAGTGTAATTAATATTTTGTTGCGAATCTTTTCGTTTCCAGAACAGCCTTCAAGCTATTTGGAATCGCTATTTAAAGGTTCTATTTACGGATAAAAGGGTATCGCGACAAACTTTGCGTTCTACCAAGACAACGACCCCAAGCACACATCAGGCGTTGCAAAGCTTTGGTTAATACATAACTGCCTAAAACTTGTGCAAACGCCTGCAGAGAGCCCAGGTCTAAATGTTATTGAACATCTTTGGGAAGAACTAGGCAGGCGGGTTTATACAAAAAAAATGTAACACGCTAAATCAGCTTAAAGAGGCTTTAGTAGAATCATGGAACTTTATAGAGCCCCAAGTATGCCTGAATTTTTTGCAATCGATTCCAAATAGCTTGAAGGCTGTTCTGGAAACGAAAGGATACGCAACAAAATATTAATTACACTATTAGATAATTTTTTCCAAAATTTTTTGGAGGTGTCCGAATATTTGTTGAGTCTCCAAAAATGACTTTTTTTCTTTATTAATTAAAAGTTAGCTGTTCTCACTAGAATGTATGAGTTTTTGCATATGATTTAGATAGTCGATATTACAAAGTTATAATAAAAGTGAAAAAACAACAATTTTATCGCATTTCTTTATACTTTTTGAGCACATTCGTACTGGGTAAACAAGGGTCCGATTATGCGATGGAGTACATATATACTGTATGGTTAGTGTCTCTGTCCTACAAGAATGCTTCAGTCAATTCACAACTTTTTTCGATTTTCGATAACCGGAGATGGCCTTATATGTACATACTATATACCAAACTAAAAATTCCTGACTACTTACATGGATTTATTTCTGAAATGAAATTTCGTAAATGAAAAATTCACAATTGTTGATACATATGTATTTACATATATATAATTGATTTTCGTGATAGTGTGTGTTGCTTTTTATTCTTCAGAATTTTTTTATATGTAGACCGACATTTTTTGTAATCCCAAATAATCACGAACAGAATATTACAAAAGTAATAGTAGGGAATTAAAATATTGATGACAAATTGTTATACTGACATTAAACAAATGTTATTTTTATTCTTGTTGGCCATTTACAGCAATGGAACCGCGGATTTGTCGATAAAATATATTGTCCTACCCTCAGAAATATACCAAAATATATCTCTTTTTCAAAATATACTGTAAATATACCGTTGAAACAATTTTTTTTTTAAAGTAAAAAGATCTGCGTTCTTTTAGCTTCTTGGGTGAAAGGTGAATTCACACTGGCATCACGCACCATACATACAAAATCGACTGGATCATTGTCGATGGTGCGGAAGAATGATGCGAGGCGTTTACACGAAATCCGCATCTTTCTTCGAAGCATCTGTCATCTGTTCGGCCCACTACTAATGTAAACAAACTCGGGGTGCAAGAAGAAGAGAGAACCCGCATTTTTATTGAAATTTAAAGAAATTACTAAAACAATGAGCGATTTATTTTTAAATGCTCATCCTTCCGCTCTATTTTGGCCCAGAGGGCCCATGTTGGTTGATATTTTTGGGGGGACCACCCCCAAGCGTTTTATGCCTACTGGCCAGGCAACTCCAGCCATTAGCATGGTTCAGTTCCCACCAAATTTTTGGTCGGGAAGACTTGGTCTTGGACCTGGACCTGGCCTTGGGTAGAAACTGTATTACCCCGGATAGAGCAAGCGGCAATGCATTACCAGATCCGGGATAATGCAGTGCCCATCAGTTACCCTCTGGGAGCATTTTATCCAGCCCCGTGGTGACATTTGTTTGCTGTCGATACCACATCGATAGCCCGAATAATTTCAGTATTTTGTAAACATACTTGACAGATACGGCAGCACTTGCCAATGATGCCCCGCATGATTAAAGATGCGGTCGCATCACTGTCTTCTTCCATCTACAGGGCCCTTATGGGCATCATTGTCGCATGTTCCATTTAACGGAAAAATCCAATGATGCGGCGCAGTGTAAAAAGGGTATAAGAAGGGATAATAATGCCGAAGATATTTTTAGCAAAACGGTACCCGAATAACACGGCCAAATCGTAATAAATTGGCTCAATATTCCCTTAATGAAGGGGACTTCCCAAAGCCCAGATTTATATACTATTAAAAATCGACAGGCTCTGCTTAAAGAACGATTGGAATAGTATGAGTTTGCGCGAAAGGGATTTGATAAGCTTTGGACGCGGACCCAAACTAATAGGCTGTTTACATTGGGGCTGCGTCATGCTTCATTGCATAGGTTAACAATAGAGCCCTAGTGGTGGCAAAAAGTTGCGTCAGTTTTTGATTAATGTGCGTCTATGTGATATGATTGCTTTTTCTCAATTTAACGCTTTTCTGCCTATCGGCGCAACTATCACCACTAATAACAACAAAAACTTGTAGATCAAAAATCAAATTTTGGCGTTAAAAATGTTTGATTGTGCAAAAAGGTGAAAATATACATAAAATCATTAAATAAAATACTTGAAACTGTATTATTATCATACGAAATTATTCTGACCCCCTGCTGGAGACGAACTCCGGTGGTTTTCATAATTTGAAGAACTCCCACAAACTCTACAATGAAATGTCTGAAAATAATATATAAATATGAGAATCAATTCTCTTTCCTCCATTTTCATAGTCTTGCATAATTCTGTTGATTTTCAAAAATTTGTGTTTCTTTCCTTGTCATTAAGCACCCAAATCCAAATTCAAGATACACGTCTGCCAATGTAAACGCCTTTTCTGCTTCATTGCGTGTATTTCGATATCGATAGCAGACGTGTAAAAAGGCTATAAGTGACGCATCATACCTGTCGAACACATATCATATTTAGTCGAAGCTATGCCCAAACGTATTCAGAGTGTGATAAAAGATAAAGGCTTAGAAGTTTTTTTTTATCTTAAAATTTTTAGTGAAGACGATTTCTTTTAATCGAATTTATTATCAAATATTTTATTTCTATATAACTAAAGAATAAATAGAAACACAATCCTTGCGAGAGAGGAACCACAGCTGCCATTTATGTTCTATTGTTAGTTTCACGTCACGTCACGCTAGTCACGCTTCAACTGAATCGCCTCTAAAATAAGATGGGTTAACTAAAATATTTTTCAATTTGTTAACAATGCTCTCAGTAGATCAGCAGTGCATTTGCACCAAAAACAAAACACCCGCCAAGATATGTACCTGTTCGACTCAAGACTCGCAAGAACCACTCAAGAACCACTCGGGTGGTTTTTTTCTGTTTTCGTTGTTGGAAATGATAAATTTCGTCCAAAACGCATTTAATTTCGCAATATCACATTTTCTTCATTTTTTACAATGCACAATAGACTAATTAAATGAAACACTGCACTTACCTAATAATAATTTTTCCCAAAATAAAAAAAACCTGCGTCTCACTTTTCACCGCACAATTCTAACACCGACGCCGACGGCAAAACCGAATTCTGTTACGGCACAGAGAAAAACAAAGAAAGAAAGAGTTTGGTTTGACCGACCCGTCGATCGCGACGTCGACTTCTTAATCTGCTCGTCTGCAGCAGCGGCAGAGAAAAAATCCTGAATAACGCGTAGTTGACATTTGTCATCGCTCACTTCTGGTACTGCAGGGTATATACACCTGTCGTGTGTTTGTGTGTGCAAAGGAACAAGCACTCTAAACAGTAAAAAAGGTCAAAACTATTCTAATATATCAGTCCGTTTTTCCATTTTTCATCTTTGTTTTTGTTGTATTCCGCCACTCTGTCTCTTCTCACACCATCATCAGCCGCTGTTCTCGGCTTTCTCGTATCTTTAAAAGTGATTTGCCATTTTCGTCCTTTGTTATGGTGGAAGGGGCGGGGCGAGATTTTAAAATACAAGGGATATACGGTCCATGCAAAGACAATATAACAATAAGATGCGTAACGCTCATTCAAGCGATGAAATTTGCTCCATCTCGCTCGCACAAATTTGAGAGCGATATATATAAAAATAGAATGCGCTTGCATGTGTGAGAACACACAGAACCAGCAAGTGCGTATGTGTGCGTACATGTGCGAAGCAGACGATTTTCGAGATGAAAACCTTTTTATGAGTTGAGAAACGAATTTATTTACAGTCGTTGAATACGTCGCACGCTGAATACACTACTCGACAAAACCGAACTTTTTTTTTCCTCAAGGATCCAAACCGACCTTTTCTGATAGATATGAGGCTTTAAAATTTTTTAAAGAATTATGGTTTTTTTTCTATGGCAGAACTTTTTTTTGAAGTCTGGTATTTTTTTGTAAAGCTTTTTTCAGAGGTAGCGCTTGTTTTTTTCACATAACTCAGGTATCTTACGTCTGGTTGTAAAGAACTTTGCTATTTTAAAAAGATAATTCAAACAGCTAGAAGTTAAGCCTAAACATTTTGTGATTTCAGTTTACCGTCTGGGAAATATAAAGCATTGAAATGCAAAAATGATGATTTTTGTGCGGTAATTTTTACGAAATTTTGACTTTAAAAACTCAAGAAAAGTCGAAAAAAAATGATATCCTAGGTTCTCTATTTTTTTGTGTAGAGGTGCATTAATTTGGCGTCGTTTAAGGTATCGCTCATTAAAATCTATGGAGAGACTTTGGGACTAAAATTCGTTAGCCAAACCTAAAAAATGGAAAAAATGAACAAAAATACCTTTTTGAAGGCTGCGGGCCTATGCGGCGAGAGATAAGCATAGAACTACTTGAGCCACGACGGCCGATCAATGCAAGAGCCGAAGCGGCAGGTGCAGAACGCCCTTTAACATAGAGAGCGCAGCAGCACTGACGAACGCTGGGGACATACATAAGCTTAGGTTTCGTTACTCTTATACAACTAGTTACAGCTACATTTAATATTATGGTAGACGCTTAAGTAGATGCTGGCCCGAACAACATACACATACAGAAAGTTAGAACAAATATAACTAGTTTATTCTATTATAGAATAAAAATTTCGTGTTTGTGTATCCAAATATAAAAGCCTTGCCAAAATCATCGTGTCGGCCGCGCAATGCCCTCACCCGATTGTTGCTGATCGTTGCTGCTACCTGCTGGTTCACCGTTGCTGCTACCCTGCTAGTTACCTGCTGCTTCACCCTTGTGATTGCACGGACTGCAAGAGGAAAGTGGCAGCAGGACTTAAAGATCCAAACGCAGAGCCTGAGGTGTTTGTGCAAAAATTTGAAATCTAGAGCTTAAGACATACATAAATACATATATAAACTGTCTTGTGCTGGAAAAATTGCACTTCGCTTTCAATTCTTGGCCAAGCCGTATGATATAGTAGAGTTTGATTTGAATTCATTTAATTTATTAGTGCACATACCCATATATATAACAAAATATAACATATACAAAAACCATACCATACTCCATTTGAACCGCTACTTGGACGCACAATTATACTCTCGTGGTTTCCAATTCGCCAAAAAGTTGGTTCGTTAGCAAATAGAAGAAATTGATAGCAAAGATGAATTTGGAGCCGAGCTGGAAGAAATGGCCATTGTAACCAAGGCAAAGATAATGTCGCTTATCGATGCCTTGAAGTTAACAAGCAATACGCAGCTCTCGATATCAGCTCCTCCGGCCCCAACTCGTGTTCGACTTCCGAAATTGTCCCTACCAAAATTTAGTGGTAAATATTCGAAGTTTAAAAATTGTATTAACCTTTTTGAGTCTCTTGTTCATAATGATGATAGTATACCGGTGATTGAAAAATTTAATCATTTGATTTCGTGCCTCTCTAATGAAGTATCACCGAGGCCAATTATACAAAGGCCATGGACAGCCTAATACGAGTATACGACGAGTGTCTAATATTTTCGAACCAAATCTCCGCACTGTTTAATCTGCCAAAAATCTCCCAACAGTCCGCATCGTCCCTAAGTAGCCTGCTCGATACAGTGTCATCGATCTATTGTTCATTACTATCGATAAGAGACGATACGAAGATTTCGAATGCAATGCTCATTCATCTCGTTTTGAACAGAGTCGAACCAGTGACTAGACAGAAGTGGAAAAACAGCTTGACTTTGAAAAGGTTATAAATCGTCGATACCAGCATTTGTCTGCGGAAGAGTCGACAAAGCCAAGGCACGAGGTTCGAAGGCAAAAGGGTCACACTGTAGTAAGATGCAAGGTCGCCAAATGTCGAGTTTGTGCCCGCTCACATCACACATTGTTGCATCGATACACAGTGACTGATAATAATCTCGCGTTGCCGCCACCCCCAGAGAGTTCGTCTCCTCTTCTAATTCAGGATCACCCTTCCACCTCACCTTTCATGCTCTGCATGCGACTTCGTTGGACTGGTGATTTTGGCTACGTCAATCGTAAGTGTCAGAACGAAAAACGGTGGCCATATTTTGGCCAGAGCTCTCCTGGACTCTGGATCCCAAACAAATTTCATCACGGAAGACCTCGCGCACCGCTTACAGATCCGTAGAGAGGAGTCATGTATTACCTTGCTTGGTTTTGGTGAATCCAATTCTCAAGTTAAGATTAAAATACACACTGTGGTGAAGTCGCGCATAACTGATAGTGAGTTTTCCTTTGATTTTTGGATCCTGAAATCAATTTGAAAATCCCAGAGAACTTACCACTTGCAGACCACTATATCTACAAACCACAAAGAATAGACATGCTGACATGCTATAAAATTCTTTAGACGACCCTAGCTGGGTTGTTTTGGGAAAATATGTTGCCAAAAGTTCTGCCCGAAACTGCAAACAGTTTGAGCTGCAGTGAAGTGTTGTTAGTTACCATTGATAGGACCTTGCAAAAATTCTGGGCACTGGAAGAAATGCCATCTCCAAAGCAAATTATTTTGCCTGAGTACATGCTATGTCAAAATCTCTATCAGAAGACGACTCAGGTATTGCCATCAGGTCGGCTTGAAGTAAGGCTGCCGTTTAAATCAGATCCAAATTGTTTGGGTAACTCCTTTGATGTTGCTAAACGGCGGTTTTTGTCGCCCGAAAGAAGATTGTCTCGTGACCCTGACTTGAAGAAAATGTACTTGGAATTCATAAAAGAGTACCTCTCCTTGGTTCATATGTCGCTGACTGACAATACGGTTCCTTCTACTCCACACTACTTAATTCCACATCAGTGTGTCCTTCGGCCCCAAAGTACGTCGTGTTCGATGCGTCGTTGAAGACGTCCTCTCAGGTGGCCTTGAATGAGATTCTGATGGTCGGACCGACCATTCAAGAGGAATTATACTCAATGCTGCTACGCTTCCGTCTGCACAGGTTCGCCCTGACTGCCGAAGTGAAAACGATGTATCGCCAAGTGATGGTGAATGAAGCGGATATCAGTTTCAGATGATAGTGTGGAGAAGAGACCCATCTGAGTCCTTAGATCACCTGAGATCACCGCATCTGAGAACAGCCGAGCCCATAACAATCTCGGATTCAGAATCGACTAAGGCGTTAGTAATCGCATGGTTGCCTAAGGAAGATGACTTTCAGTTTAAAATTGACAATGAAGTCATTGGTCTCTGAGCGACAAAACGGAACATACTGTCGGTGACATCGAAGTTGTTCGACCCCCTTGGATTGTTAAGTCCTATCGTCATAAAGGGCAAGATCCTATTGCAGGAACTCTGGCTTAACAAACTAGATTGTGCTGAGTCGAATCCGATGCATTTGGAAACAGCATGGAATATGTTGAAAAATACACTGTCTCAATTGGAAGAGATCTCCATACCTCGGTTTGTGTATTCCGATCCGATGTCACCAGTCCAGATACATGCCTTCGCTGACGCCTCCATGAGAGCTTATGGAGCGTGCGTCTATGTCCGTAGCAGAACTGCAGAAGGTTTAAAAATATCATTGTTGACTTCAAAGTCCAAAGTAGCGCCGCTCAAGACCGAAACGCTCCCACGGCTTGAGTTATGTGCCGCTCACCTTTTCGCAGATCTCGGTCACAGAATCAATCCCCTATCGAACGAGATGTAACTCTTCACTGGATTCGGTGGCGGCAGATATGGTTTCAGGAGGTTGTGACGTCAAAGAAATCGCCCAGTCAATCTGGTTTGAAAGACCATCATTTCTGAAGGATTAAAAAGAGAAATGGCCTAAAAACCCTCATTTCGAGCCTTCAGAAGATGTTGAGCTGGAGAAGCGGAAAGGACGCGGTCGGGCTGACCGCTGCTGTGGAAATTTCGTATTTGGTAGATGTCGTCGAGGGATTCTCGTCACACCTCAAGCTGCTTAGAGTGTTTTGTTATATGTTCCGCTTTATAAGAAAATGTAAGAACCCGAGTGTAACGTTTGAAAAAACGGTCTCACCGACGGAGTCTGATGAAGCCTTTCGAAAAATTGTTGAAATCATCCAACATCACAAGTATCGTGAAATCAAGAAAGTTCGGCAAGGATCTAGAGTTTGTCCATGAAGACACTAGTACTTGGTGTACTTTTTCGTTGTTGAGAGTAGGGGGGCGACTAGTTAAAGCTCCTATATCATACGATGCCAAGTTTTCGTTGCTCTTAACAAAGCGCTAGCAATTCGTGAGGAGCTATGTTCGTCATCTGCACCATAAAAATGTTCATGTCGGCCCACGAGCCACTTGTGAGCATCCTTCGATACAGTGTTTGGATCGTAAGCACTCAGGAGGTCTGCAATCAGACAGTTCGATCGTGTATCCGCTGCTTTAAATGCAAGCTTCGACTGCTGACGAAACTTATGGGAAATTTACCCGCAGACCGACTCCGTGCTCTCCGACCATTTTTAATTTGCGGCATTGATTTTTGTGGACCCGTCTCGACGACATTGAAAATTCGAGGAAGGCCCCCATACAAGTCCTATATCGCGCTTTTTGTTTGTTTTGCGTCCAAAGCGGTTCACTTAGAACTTGTATCTGTGTTATGTTACAGCTTAGCGAAACAATACCGCTCAGCTTGGTGGCTTAATTCAGAATGTTTATTGAATATCCTTTTGTTCTTATCCTAGGGTACAATCGTTCTTATGTATAACGGAGAGCGAGAGTTCTCCCATGTATTATATGAAAGAGATCCACCGCATAAGTATTAGTGCGCGTGGTCTCTGCCTGAGTCTAATAGAAATGCAAGATCAGCGTTAAGGAGCTTTTGAGAGAGAGACCCATCGCCTCAGTGTTAGGGCGTTTGGGTTCTGCCTGAGTTCGGGTAAATGCCTGCTCAGCAGTTTTGGTAGCTGACCGAACTGCGTTCAAGTCTTAGATCGTTGCTGTGCAAAAGGAATGTGTAACATAAACATAAGTTGTTTATGTCACTGCTCATATGTACGTGCAAGTTAACGTACCCGTTCTCATAAGATTTTAATTCAATTTTTAAACAATCTTTGGCTTCCCATAGTTTGATATAAACATCTTCGGTTTCCCTAATTGGAAGTCAAGCCTCCCCGGCCTTATTATAAACAATCTTCGATTTCAATTAGAAATCCATTTTGCGTTGCAGCTTCTTTGATTTCAATGAGAAATCCATTTGCATTGCAGCTGTGGCTGATTTTTGCGAACGCTGCTATTTGGATTCCTCAACTGGATGACCTAATCAAAACTGATCGAATCCGATCCAACCCGAATTGATTATGAAAGCCTCCCGAAGAGGACCCAAGGAGGTTTCATGAGTAAGAAAGTATTAGACTGACAGCAGTTGGTTTCGAGCATCAGGACTGGATAGTTCTAAATAAAAAATTAAGTCGCGTTAAGCCGGTTAAACATTAAGCCTTTGCACTCATCATTTTGTTTAATAAAGTTTTTTTTAAAAACTCAAACCTTTCCCGCAATATTTTAATTGGCCAGAAGTGCCAAAAAGTGTAACAGCACAACACCTGTTCTTAAAGACCCTTAGGAGAAGAGAAAAAGTTCTCCACGCGGTGATAGAAAATTAACCAAAAAAAATGAGGTAAACATTAACCGGTATTTAACGACGCGCAAAGTACAAAAACCCCCAAACTAAATTTTTAAATCAATCAAGTGAAAGGAGCTGTAGGAAGGATGATACAACCTTAAAAGTAATGGAATCTGTACCAGCATTCAATGGGACCTCACCCAATATGTTGGATGGAGAGAAGCAACGGAGACAGCAATGAAATTATACAAGAAAGGTAGCAAGCAATATTGTATTGCATTGACCATATTAAGAAACAAAATCACATCATCGGCTCATGAGGCCTTGACAAATCATGGAACTTTATTGAATTTGGACGCAATACTGGCTAGACTTGACTTTGTTTACAGTGACAAGAGACCCATCTACATTATCGAACAGGAACTAAGTGTTCTTAGACAAGGGAATCTATCAATGATAGATTATTATAATGAGGTCAACCAAAAGATGACCTTGTTAATTAATAAGACCATAATGACATACTTAAAGGACAGTGACGTAACCAAAGAAAATAGCCACAAGATAAGAGCGAATGCCTTGCGCATTTTTATTACAGGCCTTAACGGCAACATATCGGACATACTGTTTTCGTTAAATCCACCAGATTTACCAAATGCCCTTGCCAAGGTACAAGAATTACAGTCAAATAATAGAAGGGCTTTATTTGCACAACAATTTAGTAGTACAAAAAGTTCGGGTCATAATCATTACACTTTGAGATTCCAACAAAAGCAACCGAATCATTTCCAAAGGAATAATAATTCATGGGGACAACCATATTTCTTATCTAACAGGCTATGAATCACTAAATATTCAACAAAACCGACAAAATAATCAGTATAGGGGTTACTCTAATAACTATCATAGGCCTAATAATAATTATTACCGACAAAATAACTACAACCGAAATCAGGTTCAACAACCCAGGGCAAGTGTCGGACAACAAAATCCGTTTAATGCCGGCACACCGTTAAAACGTAAATCGCCAGATTCGGCAAATGTGACGGCAAACAAAACCATGAGGGTGAACAATATTGAGGAGGAGCATTTTTTAGATCAGCCCCCGAAGTAGGACTTCCCTACTTAACTAGAACAGATAGTAAACTCAAGAGAAATTTAAAAGTTTTAATAGATACAGGAGCCACATCCTGTTATATAAAAAAGGGAATTTATAATAACAAAAGAGAACTGTCAATTTATAAAAAGATATCAACAATAAATGGGTCTTCGATAATTAAATATTACCATATTATAACTATATTTAACACAAGACAGATATTCTATGAAGTAGAGGAAATGGACACAGATTTATTAATAGGGTATAATCTGTTAAGAAGGATTGGGGCTATAATCGATACAGATAAGGGAATCCTTAAATATTATGATAAAGAAGAACAGCTAAGCTATGATGAGAAACCTCTTTTAAATAAGGTGTCATTTGTTGATGGTAAAATAATTCTACCATTAAGGAAGTATATATTAAAAAAATATTTCGACGAGATACCGGAATATAAGACAGAATCAGAGAATGTAGAAGGAAGTGTAGATAGCTTGGGATGGGAATATCCTGAGCACGCCGACGTAGAAATATCCGTCAACAAAGAAGTAGATAGTTTGGGATCAAGAAATCCTGAGCACGCCGACGTAGAAATATCCGTCAATAATGAAATAGATAGCTTGGGATCAAAAAATCCTGAGCACGCCGACGTAGAAGTATCCGACAATAACGAACTAAATAGTCTGGGATCAAAAAATCCTGAGCCCGCCGTCGTAGAAATGTCCGACCCAATTAATAATAAAACCCTCGGTTTGAAAAAAATAGAATTCAATAATATTAAAGTTGACAAGGAAGAAAGCCTAAATGAGCTAAGAGCGATTATTTTCGACATAATCGATGAAAAACATGCAAATATAGATTTGCAGTTAACATTTAGAACAGATATTAAAGGAGAAATCAATACAGAGCATGATAGACCGGTATATAGTAAACAATACCCGAATGATTTCGTTAACAACGAAATAAGTGAAATGTTAGGTAAAGGAATAATTAGACCTAGTAGAAGTCCATATAATTCTCCAGTAATAATAGTGCCAAAGAAGGGCACTAATGAAGATGGTACCCCGAAGCATAGATTAGTGATAGACTTTAAGAAACTCAATGATAATACCATACCGGACAGATATCCAATGCAAGACCCATCAGTTATACTCGCTAATTTGGGAAAGGCAAAATATTTTTCCGCAATAGATTTAGAATCGGGTTTTTATCAAATTTTAATGCGAGATGAAGATATAGAAAAAACTTCGTTTACCATTAATAATGGAAAATATGAATTCCCCCGAATGCCAATGGGACTAACAAATGCACCTCGAGTCTTCCAACGAGCCATGGATGATATATTAAGGGAACAAGTAGGAAAAACCTGCCATGTTTATATGGATGATATCATAGTATTTCAGGAACAAAAGAGCAGCATTATTCGGATCTACTAAGAATAATACAGATATTGCAAGATTCTAATATGAAAATTTCATTAGAAAAATTAGAAAAAGTTTAATTGCACATATAGAATTAGTGCAACCAGATTATTAAAAAAAAATCGTCCTAACTACGGACGCGTCAAATGTAGCCATATGGGCAGTTTTATCCCAAGAGGGAAATCCAATAACCTTTATCTCAAAGACTCTAAGTAAGACCGAACAATTATATGCAACGAATAAGAAAGAATTACTCGCCATAGTATGGGCATTAAAGAATTTACGAAACTATTTATATGGAGTCAACGGAATAGAAATACACACACCAACCATTATCGTTCACCATGTCACAAAAAAAACCCGAACGTTGAAATGAAGCGTTGGTATCATTTCATAGAAAGTTTTACTCTTGGGCCCGCAGCCTTCAAAAAGGTATTTTTGTTCATTTTTTCCATTTTTTAGGTTTGGTTTACGAATTTTAGCACCAAAGTCTCTGAATAGATTTTAATAAGCGATACCTTAAACGACGCCAAATTAATACACCTCTACACAAAAAAATAGAGAACACAGGATATAATTTTTTTTCGACTTTTCTGAGCTTTTAATGTCAAAATTTCGTAAATAATACCGCACAAATTCATCATTTTTGCATTTCAATGCTTTATATTTCCCAGACGGTAAGCTGAAATCACAAAGTGTTTGGGCTTATCTTCTAGCGGTTTTAATTATCTTTTCAAAATATTAAAGTTCTTAACAAGATACTAGATTTATGTGAAAAAAACAAACGCTACCTCTGAAAAAAGCTTTAAAAAAAAATACCAGACTTTAAAAATTCTTCAAAAAAAAGTTCTGCCATAGAAAAAAAACAATAATTCTTTAAACAATTTTAAAGCCCCATATCTATCAGAAAAAGTTGGTTTTGATCCTTGAGGAAAAAAAAAGTTCGCTTTTGTCGAGTAGTGTTATAGAAGAAACCCATTGCAGAGCTCATAGAGCATTAGATGCAAATTATAAGCAAATATCTCGATTATACTATTGGCCAAATCTATATAAAAAATTAAGAGAATATTTACGAAACTGCGAAATCTGTAACAAAAACAAATATAATAGACACCCTGTAAAAATTCCAATAGGGCCAGCCCCCATTCCGATAAGAGAAGGGGAACAACTACACTTAGACATATTCTATGCCCAAAACTTAACCTTCATAACTTGCATCGATTCTTACTCCAAATACCTAGTAGTTAAGGAAATTCGAACTAAATTAAATATTGAAAATAAGGTAATGGAAATATTACAACAATTTCCTCTAGCAACCTCTTTAATGACAGACAATGAGCCAAGTTTCACGTCTGCCCAGTTTAGATCGTTTTTACAACGAGACAATTTAACTATTTACTACGCAGACCCCAGGCATAGCACTTCCAATGGACAAATAGAAAGAGTTCATTCCACACTTGCTGAATTAGCCAGAAGCATTAAAGATGAACTAAATTTGGCAAATTTTTCAGAAATAGTAATTAAGGCGGCACAGACTTATAATCTTACCATACATTCTACCACAGATCAAAAACCTTATGACATATTGTTTAACAAGATTGAACACAAGAATTTGCCATTAATACTTAAAGCTGCTCAAGATAAAATGTTGAAAATTCACAACAAAAACCGAAAAGACAAAGAATATTTAATAGGAGAAGTAATCTATGAAAAAAAACATGGGGAAAGAAATAAATTGCACTCCCGGTATAAAGAACAGGTAGTAAAGAAAAATTTACCGAATAAAATCATAATCAACAATAGGAGTAGAGTAATTCACAAAGATAACATAAAGTATTAAGATAATTTCCCTATTATTTTCTGTTTATTTTTCAGAGAATGTATTCTTAGTTTAGTTCGGATAGTGACTTCGGACGTCATCGACTATACCCACAGTGACTATTTATTACTCAAAGATGACAGAGACCTTTACATTTATGAAACATACGCTGACCTTTTCCACGTTACCAATTCAAGCTTTTATAGAGGGATTATTGACAAAGAATCCAAATATGTCACCAAATTAATTAATACAGAAATACAGATGATGAGTGGGAAATAGTAATGGACATTGACTTAGTTAAATTAATGCTTTCAGAATTAGTACCAACGCGTACAAAACGGGGAGTAAATGAGCTAGGAACTATCTGGAAATGGATAGCAGGGACCCCAGATCATGACGACTTTATTAAAATTCAGGAAAAAGTTAATGATTTAATCACAAATAATAACAAGCAGTTTATAATTAATTCACAATTTTTTCCGGGAGATTGAATTGCTATCAAATAACTTGCGGAACCTCATTTTTAATGAAGAAACAATATTAAGAAAGCATCGTTTAAAATTAATAACCTTCGATATTCTGAATTTAATTGATACCATAACTTTATCAAAAATAAACATATTTAACACAAAAATATTAAATAAGAATGATATAAATGACATTTATAAACATGAAAGTCAGCCTGTTGAAATAACAGATTTACTTGACATCGCAACGGTTAAAATAATACGAAACTCTGAATTAATAATAATTTATATAAAATACCCAGTAATTTTTGACGTTTGTAATCTTTATCACGCAAAAGCTATTTCACAGCAAGACGGGAAATTAGTTATAAGTGACAAGATTTGTAATTGTAAAGGGAAATATTACTTAATGAATAACTTGAGAAAAGAAACATTTAATAATTACGCAAAACTAAGTTCAGACAGTAATTGTTTTACTAATTTACTAAATGGTTTTAAAGCCAATTGCACCAAAATAAGGGGAAAAAAATAAGGATCTAGATTTACTTCAAAATGGTGCCATTTTAGTATCAGGAGCAAACGTTGTAGACAACAACATTTTAAAAGGAACATACCTCCTTATATTCAACGACTCAATTAATATTAATAACAAAACATATATTAATGAGGAAAATATAATTTTGGAATATGTGTCGCATCTTAAATATAGTAATTATGATTTAATTAGTTATGAACAATCAAATGATTCAATACTTACTTTTGACAACATTAACATTGTAAACCCAATCATAAGAATTGGAAAAACTGGGTTACAGTTTGGTAATATTACTCATATTTTATTTCATTTATAAAATAATAATTATTATACTATCCAAATGGCTCATGAAACCTAAAGAGGAATCCATAGAAAACAATATTTCCCAATTATCAGAAGAAATTAGAATACTTTCAAAAACTCAAAATGTATCGTGACGACACATTTAAGGAAGGGGGGAGTTAACGTACCCGTTCTCATAAGATTTTTTTTCAATTTATAAACAATCTTTGGCTTTCCATAGAATGCCATAAACAATTTTTGGCTTCCCATAGAATGCCATAAACAATCTTTGGCTTCCCATAGTTTGATATAAACATCTTCGGTTTCCCTAATTGGAAGTCAAGCCACCCCGGCCTTATTATAAACAATCTTCGATTTCAATTAGAAATCCATTCTGCGTTGCAGCTTCTTCGATTTCAATGAGAAATCCATTTGCATTGCAGCTGTGGATGATTTCTGCAAACGCGGCTATTTGGAATTTCACAATTCCTCAACTGGATGACCTAATCCAAACCGATCGAATCCGATCGAACCCGAATTGATTATGGAAGCCTCCCGAAGAGGACCCAAGGAGGTTTCATGAGTAAGAAAGCATTAGACTGACAGCACTTGGTTTCGAGCATCAGGACTGGATAGTTCTAAATTAAAAATTAAGTCGCGTTAAGCCGGTTAAACATTAGGCCTTTGCACTCATCATTTTGTTTAATAAAGTTTTTTTTTTTAACTCAAACCTTTCCCGCAATATTTTAATTTGCATGGGTTCACTACACCTCCCTTTTTAAAAAAATAACGTAATATATGAAGTTATTTAAAACAATATTTGAATTTTGTGAACTAACATGTATGTTTATGTATACAAAAATATTTTTTTTTAGTTTTTTTTTTTTTATTTTTAATTTTTATTTATTTCCGATGAGCTATGTATCATGGTTATATACGTGTGCTTACTTAAGTCATGGTTATTTTACGTATGCCTACCTAAGTCATGGCTATGACAGGATAAAATGAAATTATTATGAAATGAAAAGTTTTAATATATCGTTATGTACTTATTGTTTTATGTCTTTTATTTTAAAAATTGTTATATTATCATTTTCTCCTATACTATCTACCTGACCTGTTTCATTTTTCAATAAAACCTGATCTCCTGTTTTTAATTTGAAATCTAAACAGTTTTTAACATAATTAATTTTTTGTTTCTGTTTATTAGATTCTATCATTAATCTTGCTCTTTTAAAAGCTTGTTCTAGTCTAAATTTTGATTCTTTAGCGTAATCATCTATATTATAAAGAGGATCTATTCTATCTATGCTATTAAAATGTATTGGTAAGTTCGAAGTCTTACCGAAAACTAATTCATATGGACAATAATCATGTGCCATAGAGGGGGTTGTGTTGAAGCAATATCCGAAGTATTGTAGCCATACATCCCAATCTGTTTTGTCAGTTGAGATGTATGAGCGTATGAACTCATTAAAAGTTCTGTGGCTTCGCTCCACGGTTCCTACAGTCATGTGATGATTTGCAGTGGATGTTATTTTTTGAATATTTAAGTTTTTACATAAATCTTCAATTATTGAATTTTTGTATTTCGTTCCCATATCCGTAATGCACGTCTTCATTGGACCGTACTTTAGAATAAAATCTTCAAATATAGCTTTAGCTACTGTTTTTGCACTTTTGTTCTTGATTGGTATGGCTACAAGGTATTTTGTCAAGTCACAGATTAAAGTGACTGCATATTCGTTTCCTTGTTCTGATTTAGGAAGTGGACCGATCGTATCTACAATTACCCTATCAAACGCCATTTGTGGTGTTTCAGTTATAGTCAATGGGGCCTTGGTATGTTTAGTCCATGTTTTTCCAATAATAATGCCTTCTTATTTTCGCTAATGTTTTAGCTATACCTGTGTGACCTCCTTGGATTGGATCATCATGGCATGTAGACAGTATCTCTTCTTTTTCTTTATTTTCTTTTATTGTGGTCCCCGGCTTGAGTAGCGCTACTCTTAAATGCTTTAATATTTTATTGCCCTTGTTCTTAAAAGAATCTATTGAAATGTTCTCAAAGATTTCTTCGCTCGGTGCCATTTTAAGTTGGCTGATGTTATTTGTACCGGCTTCTTTTTCAAGCCTTTGGAAAAATTGACCTAAGTCGAAGGTTTCATTAGTATAAAGGTCGCTAACTTTAATTCTCACAAATATCTTTTTCCCCTGTTTAAAAAAACATTTAGTCGAAGATAAATGTAAGGTCACTACTTTTTTAACATCATCATTTTGTATGACGTTGTATATATTGGCCTTTTGCAATTCTGTGTTTGAACCTGCGCATGTTTTTTGTCTATTTTGATTTCTTGTAGTGACTTTTAATACTGTATTGGTTGTTTTTATATTCTTTAAGTCTGTAATGGTTATTCTTGATAACGCATCTGCTATATGGTTGTCCTTTCCCTTAAGATACTCCACAGTAAAATCATATTCCTCCAAATCTAGTCTCATACGTGTTAATTTTGAGCTAGGGTTAATCATAGAAAATAAATATATAGTTTTGACAGTGAAATGTTTGCCATAAATGTGTGGTCGAAAATGATTTATTGCCCAAGTATTGCAGCTAATTCTTGTTCTGTTGTGTTTTTATTACTTTCTCCCTTTGTAAATGATCTTGATGCATACGCTACTGGTAGCTGAGTTCCATTATAATTTTGTGTTAGAACAGCAGCACATGCTTGTTTACTTGCATCCGTTGTTATACAAAATTCTTTGCTAAAATCTGGATATTGCAGTAAGGTTGGTTTCATCAATTGTACTTTTAAATATTCGAATGCTTTCTGACATTTATCTGTCCATTCGAAGTTAACATTCTTTTTACATAATCTTGTTATGTGACATGAATAATCGGAAAAATTTTTAATGAAACGTCTATAATAATTGCAAAATGCAACGAATCTTCTAGCGCTATCTGCGTCCGTTGGGACTGGGTATTTCTCTATAACGTCATATTTCTTGCCGTCTGGTAAAATACTTTTATCGGTACACTTATGACCTAAAAAGGTTACTTCGTGTCTAAAGAATGAGCACTTTTCACGGTGCAATTTAAGGTTGTGTTTTCTACACATATCAAAAACGCTGGTGAGGTTTTTAACAATGTGTGTTTTCGGAACAACCGATGACAATTAGGTCATCCATATACAGGAATTCCTGAGAAGGTTCGATACCTGAAAATGCAATTGTCATCATTCTTTGAAAAGAATTGGGCGCTATTTTTAAACCATATGGTAATCGCGTGAAGCGATAGGAGCCATTGCTCGTTGAAAATTAAGTTATATTTCTTGAACCTTCTTCAAGTTCTATTTGATGAAAACCTGACATCAGATCTAGGCATGAAAAGTATTTAGCTCTACCTAATTGATCAAGAATATCATCTATTCTGGGAAGTGGAAATTTGTCTGATAAAACTTTTTTGTTTATATGGCGGTAGTCAATCACTAGGCGCCATCTTTTACTATCTAAATTCGGTAATGATTTTTTCGGGACAATTAATAATGGACTGTTGTATTCAGAGACTGAGGGTTCTACTATTTTGTCTTTTATTAGCTTTTCTATTTGCTTTGTTACTTCCTCTTTTTGACTGTGGGGATTTCTGTAGTTTTTTATATATATCGGTTCATCATCTTTCATTCTTATCTTCTGTTTATAAAAATTATTAGTTGATATCGATTCGGTTTCTGTTCGGAATATATCACAGTATTTGGTGCATAATTCTGTAAGAATTTTTTGAATTGAATAGGGAAGTTTTTATTTAACTTGTCTAAAATTTCGGTCTGATTATTATTAGGATTGGTATTTACTATGTCATAATCATCTAATGGTTCGAATTTTATTGTATTTAATTCAATGATTGCGTTTGTATTTGTGGTATTTAATATTCGGACGAAGGTGTTTTGAGAGTCTGAAATAGAGTTTCCAATGTATACTCCATTTTGAATCTCTTGATTTGGTATGAATATATATTCAGTTGCTGCATTTATAGCAATCTTTCGGACAACTTCGGATCGTGCTGGTAAAATTGTTAAATTGTTTTCTAGTGTATGATATATTGGAATATTGATGGGATAATTGAAATTATTTGGTCACAGGATGAGCCAATCATTTTCTGGTTTTAAGTCTATTTGACAATTGAATTTTTTCATGAAATCTATGCCAATTATTCCATCGCAAGGAATGGGAAAGTTTGAATCTACTATATGAAAAATTATGTGGAATAGCATATTTTCCTGAGAGAAGTTCTATGAATGCTAATCCTTTGGAATTGGTTGAACCTTCACCAATACCTGATATTTGTGTGATATTTTTGTAATCTATGTTACGAAATGTGTCTGTATATTCTTTTATTAAAGATATGTCCGCACCTGTATCTACCAATAATGTATATATGTAATTTTGTAATGAAACAAAAAGGTTGAAATTAAGATTGATAGTGTGAACCGTTACTGTTTTTGTTTTCTTAAGGGGGCTTATTGGTTTTCCGGTGTGGTTTGCACCTGTCGGACATTATTATTTTGCCTGTTAGTGTTGACATTATTACCACTATAGAATTCACCATTCTGACGGTTGTTTCCTCTATAGTTTGTATTGTTGTTATTACTTTTGTTGTAACGTCGAAAATTTCCTCTGAAATTTCCGCGTCCTCGGCTTTGGCTACTTTGGTAACTACCTCGGTAATTACCTTGGTATCCACCTCGGCTTCCGCCTCGGTATGAGTTTCCTCTATTTGAGTTATTACTCTGCCGATTATAGTACAGTACGGTATCAGTTTTACCGGTTGCATCTGTGCAACTGTTTACGAACTTGGAGACAGCTTCGTTCATGTTATCGAACTGTCCCGCTTCCATGATAAGTTTAACCTTTTCGATGGATCAATTCTTTGTCATAGCTTTTACAGCTTGTTGGGTTGAATATTTAGTGTTAGTATTCAGTTTTATTTTTCTGTTGAACGTTCAACATTTTAGCGTTTAGTACTTCAACTGACTCCCCTTTTACGTCATTTTTAAGCTTACGAATGACGTCTGCTATTGTTGTTTCTGATTCTATTAAGTTCCTGGCATGTCCTTTAAGTTTTGATTTAAGGACGGATACAGCTAAAACTTCATGAGTTCCTTTAATAAAATCTACTATTTCTAGTGCGTCTAGGAAACTTCTCAGATTTTCGTGTTTACCATCGAAATCTGGTATAAGCCTGGAGGCTGAACTGAGAAATTCTATATTTGTTTGTGCCATTATTGTTTCTATTTCTTGGTCAGTTTCTAGTATTACTTGTTCTGTTATGTGTATTGTATCGGGCAGAAATGATTTATTAAAGCTGGCTAGACTGGTGTAATTGTTTGGTAAGGAAATTTGCAAGCTATGTATTGTACTGATTTTAAGAAGTTTTTCTTGTAGGTTTTCTAATACTTCTATAATTTGGGTATCATGTAAATCTGAAAGTCTTTCTTGGCAATTTTGATAGATAAGTACTATTTTATTATATTGTGCAATAAGTATTTCTGTATGCTTTGTTATAGTTTGTATTGTGATGTGCACATTTTCATTTAAGCATTTAAAAGATCTATCAAATTCTGCTCTAATTCTTACAATTGCTTTTGTTATCGGTATCCAACCATTGTCCATTGTCAACCATAATCGGATATTTTGAAATAATTTTATTTAATTAATTTTTTTTTTTTTTTTATTTTTTATTTTTTTTATATATGTGTGTTTATATAGTGGCTGTTGCGTACTTTTTCTTTAATATCTTGTTGTGCATTGCATACAATTTTAGCAAAAGCATTGTGGATAGCAAAATAATTATTATTAGTAATAGTGTCCACAGTGAACGTATGTCTTCTGTGTGATCTACTATTTCAAGTTTATTGACGACATTTGCCGTCGGGTTTTCGATCATTGATTCTGTTTTACCCATGATTGAATTATTGGGATTTTCTTTTATCTCAAAAATTATTTTTAAAATTTGATATATTATTATACCAATTATCATTACATTTGTGTCCTACCTAATGGCTTTACAGGCCAATCTATTTTACCGGTCGACTCAATTGTCGATTCAATTTATTTATATTGTTTTAATAGTATTTAATATTTTTTTGATGGGCGTTCTCTGTAACGCTATCGGTCCGTGGCCCAGCTTTTCGCGCTGGCGGTGCCGGTGCTGTGTCTTCGCACAGGCTAGTTGGATTGGGTGCTGGAGCTGGTCATCTCGCAGGCTGATGAGGTGCCGGCGCTGGTCATCTCTTTCCGTTTCAGCAACACCCATATGCAAGTGTTGTTCGGGCTGAAGAGTCTCCAGGGCACTTCTTTTGTTGTTTTGGTATAGCTCTGGGGGCAGGACGGTGATTAATAAGTTGTCTATTTTGTTTTTGTGTTGTGGTACAGGGTGAGCTTTTACTTTTTAATAGCGACTCGAGGTGTTCGAGTTCGCTCTGTAACTTCACTGCTACTTTCCACTTCGGGGGATTGTCGTTTTTATACAGAAGTTTAACGATATCAGACTTTCTCTTTCTGATCCGTTCTTTTAAACCACTTCTTCTGGGTTTAAGTTTAATTTGGGTGCTCATCCCTGTACTCACTCAGATATTTCTTTGCTGTTTCTGTAATTATTATTCCAGTTGGGCCAGTTGTTCATCACTGTCCTTAGTGTTCCAGTTTTTCCAGTTGTTCATCATTGTATTTATGCAGCAATAGCCCCATAGCACGGAACACAATAATGCAATCACACATGGCCACAGCCTTTAATATGATTTGATTAAGATGTTAAAATTATTAAGTTGTTTTAATCGAGCAGTCTCGATTTTGTCACGGTTGCCATGTTATGTTACAGCTTAGCGAAACAATACCGCTCAGCTTGGTGGCTTAATTCAGAATGTTTATTGAATGTCTTTTTGTTCTTATCCTAGGGTACAATCGTTCTTATGTATAACGGAGAGCGAGAGTTCTCCCATGCATTATATGAAAGAGTACCACCGCATAAGTATTAGTGCGCGTGGTCTCTGCCTGAGTCTAATAGAAATGCAAGATCAGCGTTAAGGAGCTTTTGAGAGAGAGACCCATCGCCTCAGTGTTAGGGCGTTTGGGTTCTGCCTGAGTTCGGGTAAATGCCTGCTCAGCAGTTTTGGTAGCTGCCCGATCTGCGTTCAAGTCTTAGATCGTTGCTGTGCAAAAGGAATGTGTAACATAAACATAAGTTGTTTATGTCACTGCTCATATGTACGCGCTTATATATGTATTTATATATATAACAGAGTATTACATATGTACATGCATGGGTTCACTACATCTGACTTGACCACTGACTCTTTTTTATTGGCTTTCCAAAGGTTCGTTCGGCGCACCAGATCGTCCATTGCGACAACGGGACGAAGGCGCTCTGCAGAAGGCTCTCGAGGACGAGGCGGACGCAGTTCGCGAATTCGCGTCAAGAAACGGATGCGAATTTGCGTTCATACCGCCTAGAGCGCCGCACATGGGAAGACTCTGGTAGGTAGGCAGGACTCTGGTCGGTAGGCAGCGCGCTCTTGATCGCCGAAGAGCTCGTCACAGTCCTCGTCGGGATCGAGGCCGTCCTGAACTCCAGGCCGCTGGGAGCCCTCAGCCAGGACCCCAGCGACGGCGAGGCGCTCACGCCCGGGTGCCTCATCGCCCCCCAGCACTGCAGACTTCGGACCAGGATGGTCTCAGCTGCTACCTATTTGTTGAAGTCGCGCAGGCCTTCAACGGGTCTGGTGTTTCGTCATGTGCTTGTCGTAGTCAATGTTTTATGTTAAAATTATTTTGAATTGTTTAAAGTCTAGTGTAAGTCGGTTAGGGCAAGGCGGGGTCGCAATAAAAGTTCTCTCTTTCGCTCAAGGCGAATTCGCCCCGCTTTGCCACCGTAGGTTAGCTAGATATATGCAGTTGATAGAATAGAATCTTAAAATTGAATTCGATCGAGCACTCAGATATAATTCTTCGTCCCGCAGTTAATAAACTTTAGCCACCCAAAGTATTTCGGAAATTTACATTTGGAAAAACTATTCTAAATTTTCAGAACTATATATTTAAAAAAAATAAAAGATGATTTTGCTTCTTCAATAGCTAGGAAAGTACGGTTTTAATTGTTGTAAAATTTATTTAATTTCGTTTTAATTTTGACAATGGAATTGTCATTTTTGTTATGTATTTTAATGAATTATCTTTTGTTAAAAAACGGGTTGCCGCTGGACTGTTTGGACCTGCGGGCTGCAAATTTCTCTCTGCTCGGCGCTGTATATATGTATGTATGTACATACATAAAATGTATGTATTACATGTCGAATATGTATATAGAGAAAAAGGGAGTCAATTTACTAGTACCGGTTATAGTGTATAGTGTCGAATCATGTGTGCCGCGACATCCGATGTCAAGACTAGTTTTTTTATTATCTAATAAATTAATTTCCGAGTAAACCAACTAAATATTTTGACAGTGTCTACGTAACCATTTTACGCACCCCAGAATATTTGATTACTAGTCTTTAAGCTGATTTGTGTCAATTGAACGACAAATTAACAGGTAAGCAGGAACGTCGAATGTAACTTTACAGTATGGGTTTTTTTTTTAATATCTTAATTGAACCGAGCTATTAATATTAGAGTACTATGTGTAAATAACAATGTAAAGGTTACAAAAGTAAAGGTAAAGTGTTACAAACATTTCCAAAGATAACGTTCTAAAATATACCATAAAATATATTAAAATCCAAACCTCTGGATTCGTTCTTGCTTTACATAGTGTAATGTAATAAAAAAAAGCTAATTGAATATTTAAAAATCTATTGAGATGGGACATAGACATCCAAAGTAAAATTTTCGTTTCCGATTAAATTCAATATTGTCACGACCTTCAAAGTTGTATTGTAGCTATGAGTTCGTGAATTATTAATACTAGTCTATTTACATATTTTATTATTACTTTTTATTCGGCTGGAACCATGTTTTGATCTATGTCCGGTTTTGTGTCATCCGGATCCAAGCTTAAACACTCTGCAAAATAATGCTCCATAGATGAATATACATGCTCAAGTACTCCATTTAAGTCGTGACCTTCATCAGCATAGGTCTGAAATGTATGTATATTTTAACAAAAAACAGATTGTTTGATTAATAGTTATATGTTCAAGATTTTACCTGGTACCGATATAGAATATTTGCGTCTGTTAATGACTTAGCTAGCTGCACTCCATGTACATAAGGAGCAGTTGAGTCGGCCAAGCCGTGAATCAAAAAAAAAGAGTTTGATTTTATGAGACGAGCACGCTGCGTTGCATCAGCTTCAACGTATCCTTTATAGTTTTCAGCAGGCAATCCCAGAACACGCTCGGTAAAAGCTGAATCTAATCAGATAATATTTTATAGTGCTTTGTTTCTTTATATTTGTGTTTTTCTTACTATAATAAAGCCAATCTGCAATAGGGGATACAGAAATTCCACACTTAAAAACATCCTGTTGCGTGCCAAGAACCATAGAGGTAACATAGCCCCCATAGCCCCATCCCCATATACCAACTCGGGTTTCATCAAGAAAACTAATGGTATCTAACAGGTATCTTAAATGAAAAAATGAATGTAATATTTTGAATACTTGTTTTTATTAGCTACGAACCTTAGGACAGATATTTGATCTACAACTTCAACTCCTCCCAAATGACGATACAGTGATTTCTTGCTTTGACCTTTTGCTCCTCTAACATCTAGGCGGACATAAATAACATCATTTCGTGATGACATATATGTTCCCCAATCTATTCTAAATTTTTCGGAAACTGATACTGAGCCGGGTCGACCATTTCTAAAAATAAATAAATTTACTTTACGCTCAACTTTAAGATAAGATTAAGATTAAAATATATATATTTTGTTCATATAATTTTAAAAGAGGGCAGATGATTCCATAATACTAAGCTTAGGAGTTCATTTCTTTGCAGTGATCAGTGGTAGTGATAATTTTATTTTCATGCCAGGTCAAAATTTAATAAGATCTTGTTTGAAATGATTAATAGTTTTCTGTTGCCTCTGTTGTTTTATTTTGAATATTTTATAAAAATAATTCTTTTGTGTGGACTGTGCCAATGCATAAATGCTCGATTAATATTTCAGCTAGCTGTCATCTGAACTGAATTAATTTCAATTGAGCTTTATCTACACAATACACTTCCCCACCCCATTTTTCAGCTTCGTACTAAACCAATATTTTGTATAGATTTCGGGCTTTTTAATTGCTAAATGAAATTTTTTCCTTCAAAATTTTGATTTTAAGAAAAAGTTAAAAAAAGTATATCCTGTATACATATAGGTGCATTAATAAGTCCTCGTTTAAAGTATTGTTCATTAGAAATGGCTGTGCTAAAATTGGTTGACCGACTCTCCGAAAATCATATTTTACCGTTTGGAACGTTGAATTTTACAAGCACAAAGTGCTCGTACTGTTGGCATTCTTTAGACAATTTTATTTTTTAGTAGCTTATTTTGTTGAGAATAGATGTCGCTGAAAAGTTCATATACATACGGAAAAATAAAGACCCAAAAAAGGCAAAGTTGAGGAAACATACAAAATGGTAGAAAACTTCAAACTTGATCGCCATATCTTCACGTATATCCATTTTTTCACCACGAATAAAAAATCCTGTGAAGGTGGTAAATTTTCTTATCAACGCTATATTTTTTGTTAATCTATGAGCTTCAGATTCTGAGTAAAAATCATGAAAGGGTATAAAACGTTGGTCCACCAACGTTTCAATCGTTAAAATCTGATTTTCAGAGGGTTTGATCCGCCAATGTTAGCTCAGCTGTTTCTCCATAGATTTTAATATATAATAATATGACACAAAAAATATAAAGACACAAGATATAATTTTTCGTCAAATTTTTCTGAGTCATAATAGCCAAAATTTTGAAAAAATACCGCCAAAATTCCCTAATTTTGCTTTTGAATGAATAATATTTCCCAGACGGTAAGCTGAAGCTACAAAGAGCTTTTTATAGATGCATTTATTAGCTTTAGAGAATGGAAAAGTTTATTAAAACCAGATGTAAGATACTTATGTAATGTGAAAAAGAAGGTCTACCTCTGAAAAAAGAATATAATACAAATTTTACAAAAAATTCTTTAAAAGTTTTGAAATATACAACAAAAAAATCACAATTAAAAAAAAAATGTGTGTAATAGTGCCTTAAATACTGAACGCCAAGAATTAAACAATGACTTAAAATAGAACCAAACAACAATTGTGTACTTATTTCGGCCTGGTTGACAATAAAAGTTCTTTTTCGTAGAGACCATTTTCCTGCGCTCCGCAGTTTTCTTTTATTTTACTTAAACAGCTGGTGTTAATTTTTAACATAAAATCTATCCTTAACCGAGGGTGGATTCCTGATAATTGTGTAAAACACAATTTGTTTAATTAATTTTGTGCGTCGGTTATTCGAGTAGTTGCTTTTTGTAGGTTCGCCCTCTCATTACATTTAGCCGCACTTTGTTGGAGCTTTATCGTCTATCAGACTCTCTCTCAATCACTTTAATCTTAATAACTGTTCTTTCTCTCTCGCTCTTTCTGTGCATTAGCGCTCTCAGTTATAAGCAGTTGCTGCAACCAGTCTTCCCTCTCATTTCAATTTTACCGATTTCGCTTTAAGCATCGCTCAAAGCATCTGCTCTGCACATTGGTCTGATTGCTATTTGTTTGGAACATTTTTTTTGTATTATGTATTTTTCTGTCGTCTGTGCCAAAAAAAAACCTGCAAGAAGCAGATCACCCATGACCAGCCCAATATCCCTTGCTGGCTTTGCGAAAGCGTAGTGCACGCAAAATGTGTAGGGATCTGGGGTCGTGTAGGTTGCCATTTCCCAAAATAACGGCCTGCATTATAGTTGTAAGGAATGCCGTGCTGTGCAAAACGACATGCGTTCGTTCATGAGGCAGACTCGGAGTTGCTTCAAAGAGCTGATCGTGGGCTTTAAAAAGCAATATGATCGGGTCTTGGCCATGGACACTCAGGTCAGCACTTTACAGCTGCTGGCTGAGTCTCCGAGGCTCAAGAAATCTACTCCGCTGGACTTGCTAGTGCCGACTGCCTCACGTCCTGGCATCCCAATACCTACTCCTTACCACTCCTTCAGTGCAGTAGCTAATTACGTTTGTTACTCCAAGGGCAACGATCGCTGCTGGTGATGCAGATTCGGGAGCCGAATGTGGCACTTCGGAGAGTATGCAGTTAGAAATGTCTGTAGCGTCCGTGTCCGTCCCATCAGTTTTGCTCCTACCAGCTAATAGATGTCTCGGACCACCGGATATTGCCATCACAGGTCCCAGACCTGTGGTGCCAAAAGCTGGGACCAGTGCATCAAAGCGTACTCAAAAAAGAGTTAAGTGGTATGTTGTATTTGTGGTACGTTTTCGACTCCATAAAGTATATATATTTCATATATATATATATATATATATATTTCATATATATATATATGATCAGCATCAATTGCGGAGTCGATATAGCGGGGCATAGTTCTAACAACGGAAAAAAGCTAAAATATTGTCATATAAGGACAAAAACCTTCCAATCATGTAGATAGCCACAAAAATTTCCAGAAGCCAGACTGTTGTGTCTCAAAAGCACTCACGACTACCGAAACGCGATAAATTCTGCGAGAAGCCTCAAATTCCACGCGCTCTGCGGCTCAAATTCGATTAAAGTTGGGGGTGACAGCTAGTATAGCCATCGTGCGGCGAGAAATAAGGAAAGCCAAAACATCAAAACAGATTAAAAATAAAAATAAAACACCGTTCACTGAAGCTCGTAAGCAGGCTCTCTTTTTGCACGAAAGAACATGACATGGAACACCGAATGGTAGGAATGGTTTTCCGGATGAAAAAGTTTTAATTTGTATGGACCAAAAAGTCTTAATTATTATTTTCAAAATTTAAAGAAGAAAGAAAAACATCTCGTCACCATAGTCGTGAGGGGCAAAAATGGTGTAGGGTGCCATCTCTTATTGTGACACATTTGAAATCCATTTTGTTTCATGCAAGATGAATGCAACTTGCTACAAAGAGTTACTATAAAAGGCATTCCTGCACTTTTTTAACATATGTTAGTCATTACATTGGACTTTCCAGCAAGATAATGCCCCAATCATACTGCCAGAGTCGTAAAGAGCTGGATTAAAGACCAAAATGTTGTCTTAATGGAGTGGCCACCTTACTTTCCAGATCAAAATATAATAGAGAACGTATAGGGATGGCTTTCGCGTAAAGTGTATGAATCGGGAAGACAATTTAAAGATATTGAATCATTGAAAAATGCCATCAAAAATGCCAGGAGCGAAATATCCTTGAACTATTTGAAGTCCCTTTATGATTCAATGTCAGATCGACTTTACGAAGTCATTTCCAATAAAGTGGCTTCACTCACTATTAATAAAACTTTAAATATGCTAATCAAAAATTTTAATATTAATTTCTTAAGAAGTGTGTCATTTAGATTAATTACACTACTCGACAAAATGGAACTTTTGATTTATGATGTGAACCAAAATGACTTTTTCTGATAGATTTCGGGAAATACAAATTTTTGTAGTACTTTATTATTTTTTTCAGAGGTAGTGCTTTTATTTTATACATAACTTTAGTGTCTAATATCTGGTTGCATTGAACTTTCCAGTGCTGAAAAGCTGACAAACGCAGCTATAAATCCGACCCAGACTTTTTTTAAATTTCAATTTTTTTGCGGTACTTTTCCCAAAATTTTGACTTTAAATACTCGGGAAAAGTCGAAAAAAATATTTTTTGGCATGGATTTTTAGTTTTAGATAGGCGCATTACTTGGGCGTCGTTTAAGGTATTGTTCATTAAAATCTATGGAGAAACGGTGGAGCTAAAATTCGTTAATTTGTAAACCCCGAAATATATAAGAAAAAGTTATTTTGTGCAAAATTCCAGTGTTGACTAGTGTTATAAGCACTTGAATCTATTCGATTGATCGATGAAAAAATACATTTTTTCAAGGTTTTTATTTAAAAATTTAAATTTCAAACGAAAAAGTCATTGAGTCTATTCCATTGATCGAAAAATCCTTAAAGAAGACATATGTAATCCGTACGCAATTCAAAATTAGCTTGTGATGAAAGTTTACAAAAAAAGCGAATTCCCAGTCTCAAACGAGAAGGAACGTGTGAGTCGCTTCTGGGGACGCGACTCTACTTATACCCTTACTCAGTCAGTATATAGACGGACAGACAGACCGACTGACATACAGACCGACGGACAGGCAGACAGGGCTATATCGACTCGGCTATTGATGCTGATCAAGAATATATATACTTTATGGGGTCGGAAACGTTTCCTTCTCTGCGTTACACACATCCACTGTTACCACAAATCTAATATACCCCTTAACTCTTTTTTGAGTATATATAGACAGCAGCAAATGGAGTAAATGCAGCAAGAAAGAATTTGGCACGTAGAGACATGTAGTTGTTTATGCTGCAGAGAAACCACGGATAATAAAGTGATATGTTGTATCCGGAGAGCAGGTATATATTCCAAATAATAAGAAATGAATTTAGAGTTATCAAAATACGATATGTTATGGTTTTGGGGCCATAACATTTTTCTATGTTTTTCGAAAAAAAATTTTTTCTGTTGGATTTACCGGCCTCTACCCTTTCGGGATCTAATTAAATTAAACATTTTTATATGGGCTATCATACTGGTATATTCAAAAGTCTAAAAAACACGAGTAGCAGTAATTTAAACGCCAATTGCAAAAAAAAAAACCGTAAGCTTTTATGTTAGCTAACTGCGCAAGATTGAAAATTACAAATCTTCAACCAAAGAATATTGATTAAAAAACTAATAAAATTAAAAAATATTTTTTTTAGGGAAATACCCAAAAAAAGGTAAGTTTTAAATTTAAGAACTTTGATATTTCCCCGACGGTATGATAAATCTACAGAGTGTTCAGGTCCAATTTATAGCTGTAGTTATCAGTTGTTCAGAATGTGTATTACAACCAGATGTAAGATACTTAAGTTATGTCATTAGAGAAGCCCTACCTCTGAGAAAAATATTTAAAAAATCCGTTTTTTTATGTTTAAAAATTATTTGCATTGAAAAAAATCATTCAAGTTTTTTTTAGGTATGTGATCGATTTCAAGATGTAGGAATTTTTCGACGTGGTGACGTGGTGAATAGAGACGAAGAAAGAAAGTCCCAAATAGTCAAATTCTACAAGCGTGTTCAAACGCCATGTAAATTCCATTTGTAAATATCTACAAACGTTCATTATCGTATAAAGGTAACAGTCTCATATCGTAAGACGAGGCTGTGTCTAATATAATGGAGGGTCTAGGACGTGTGATTGGCTGATAATAATCATGAACAAATTTAACTTTCTGAAAACTAAGAACGAGGATTCCACATTCCACATTATCGAGCATAAACGAACAATTTCGTTCTCTTGGTAGTGCCCAGGCGTGTTTTAACTCTTAAATAAACTCCCAAGTTGAGAAAGTGTCTGCAAATCTGATGACCATGACTTATTCAGCCGCATAAACTTCACGATTACTATTAGATCCTGTTTAATCTATGTATATACCTTTGTTCCTCCCGCTCTGTAATTGAATATGCCTGCCTTACATGACCGTTTGAGGTCTTATACTCGGACTATAATATTATATATATTACGAAACCACCACTCTCTTATACAATAAAAAGCCAATATTAAAGATTTTCCACCAACAACACTGATCTGCATACAGACGTCTCAATCGATGGGTTTGGCGCAGTTCTCTTGCTAAAACCAAAATCTTTCCAGTCATAGTTTCCTTTGGAAAATTTGGTAGCTATTTAGTAGGTCTACATATTAAGTTGCTTACAGACAGAAATGATTTGACAAATACACTTCATAACGAGAAGGAACGTGTGAGTCGCTTCTGGGGACGGAACTCTACTCATACCCGTACTCAGTCAGTAAGTACATTTTTGAGCATATCATTTTTTAGAATTTAAGAATTAAAAAAAATTTTACATTTTACATTTTTTTGCTACATCTGTTTTCTACATCTACATCTAAAATGTATATTTGACATCAAACATGTAGATTATACATGTACCATTTAGATTCTACATCTCCTCCGCTAGGGGTTGCTCGCGCACTGAACGCGGCAGAGTGTGCGAGCGAGGTAGCGAATGAGTAGCGTTTGTCTTGCTGGAGGGGGCGGGGTAGGCATTGATGCTGATCAAGAATATATATACTTTATGGGGTCGGAAAATTTTCCTTCTCTGTGTTACACACATCCACTTTTACCACAAATCTAATATACCCCTTAACTCTATTATGAATACGGGTATAAAAATACATTTTGTACATGCGTAGTCCGTCGGATCCAATTACTGAAAAAATTAGTTCATATACTGCATCTTACAAGTTAAATAAAAAACGAGAAGGAATATTGTGAGTCGCTTCTGTAGAGGTGACTCTACTTTTATAACCGTACTCAGTTAGTATATAAATATGTGAGCTTATGATTTTATGTAGAATTTGAAAATATTTTATATTGTACATTTTTTTGGTACATCTGTCAACTACATCTACAATGTAGATTATACATCTACCATGTGTAATGTCCTATCTCAGGCTGAGGTAGGCTCAAGTTAGGCTACAAGTTATTTATAATTCACGAGGACCTTATGGGGAAAACCAGGAACTTTGCCAGGAACTGAAAGAGAACGGTTTAGCTAAATCACAACACTTTTGGTTCCTTAAAGTATTTAATCGTTTTGTTTATTATTTCGGGTTATTATTCTAATTCTGAAATTTTTCTGCTTAAACGCGGCGCGGTTGACTCTATTGACTCCCGCGATTGACTCTCGATTGACTGCCGCGATTGACTGACGATTGACTATGGCTAATGGACTGCCTATCGAATCAAAGTGAAGTCAAAAGTTAATTGCCGATTTGCGAACTGCTGGCGAACTCCAAACGAACTGCCTTAGTACAGGGAGAACTCAGATATATATAGCGTTTTCCTGGGGTGCTCGCATTTCCTTGACGTTCAATGGCACGTGTGCTGAGGTTGTAGTTATTTTGCCTATTGCTGTTCCCATTTTTGTGGATTTTTGGATTTTTGTTGAGTTTTCATTTCGTTGGGTGTTGACTTCGTCATTTGAGAGCTTTGGTTACTTGGTTTTTCTGAGGTTGGGGTCGGTTATATAAATCTTGGCCCGTGCCTTTCCGTCGATTGGCCGCGCGTGTGGTGAGTTCTCGGTTTTCTGTCTTTCCTCGGTCGACGTCCCTCCGTCTTTCGACCCGTGCTGCATCTTCCAGTTCGTTGGTGTTGATATCTTCACCGGGGGGTAGCGTTGGTTGTATCAACTGCTTGTCACGAACCATGGGATCCATGGCGCAGCCAATAGTGGATTTAAGCCAGGTGCAGCAGTAGAGTAAATCCTTATTATTGTTCGTTGTTTGCACTACCCACTGTACTAAGTTGTCATCTACCTACAAAATTATACACGCATTCATGCTCCCGCACGGCAGCACCCTATGCAGCCGTTCGCTTTCTTCTCTTCATCTCGCGCTTTTCTTTCTTTGCTTTGCTTTGCTATCACTCTGTCGATCTGTCGCTCTCCCGCTCTCATTACGGCACGGGCAATTCGGCCCGCCTGCTCTTTGATTCAGTCTGGATCTAGCAACCACTGCAGTCGTCTTGGAATCGAGCTATTCAATCCGACACCGTCTTGTACCGACCCCCTCGTCTATAATCTGACCCCGTCGTGAATCCAGCTAACTCTCCAACCGACTCGTCATCAACCTAACTCGAACCTTTACCTTTCGCTATCCCTTTGACTCTGTATCGCCTTCTATACTTTTTATAACAATAAACCATATTAAGTCTGAACAACCAACGTCTCGTTAATAAACATATCGCAAAACTACGCTATTGAAAAAGCTCAGTAGCTCAACGCTCTAATTTTTGTTAAATTTAAAATTCAATTTAAGATTAAAGTGTGTAGTGAAAAATACCATTAATCGTTCCTTATCGATCCCCAAAAATAAAAGTTAAGCATTATAAATAAGCAAATATGCACAGAAATCAAAGATAAACTTTGCTTATTATAAAGCTTCTAAACAGTGCAGCAACATGTTTTCGTACAGAATAAATAAAACAATATTATTTTTAAATGCTGTTTATTTTATGAAGATATCTTACTTCGCTCAGAAGTTATTCATTTAGAAAGCTGAAACGGCTGATTGTCTCACTTTGCGACGTCGAACACAAAGCTGGTACACGTATAAACCATAATGATGATAATGATTTGGCTTTGCATGACTAATTGAAATATCAGCATTGGGGAATGATTGCACGGAAGCTGAAAGCACCACCACTTACATTAAGGTGGCCACATCTCCTGGAGCCCAACCTTTACAGAGATCTTAAACGTCACGAACAGATTATTATACATTTATGTGTCTACAGTTTATTTGTTAAGTCGGCGAAATATGGGGTGTGTAGGTGTAGCGAAATAAATAGCGAGATGTGCCGGTTGATCAAATCATAGCGATGAAAATTGAAGACGCAGGGTCTGTTCAATATGCGAGAGATGTGAGTGATTGATCAAGACGATAGAACGTGAGTGCGATAATGATGACGATCAATTAAAGACTAAAAGAGGGCAGGCAAGCGAGGGAGAGAACGAAAGAAGCGATAGAAGCTCGGGCTGTTGCTCAGCCGAGAACGAGCGATAGATAGAGAGAGAGAATGCGAGAGAACAGCATAGATTAAGAGAACGATAGCGAAGGCGAAAGAGAGCTGAAGCGAGATGCATACATGTATAGAACGCGAAAGTTTTTGAGGCAGAGAAGGATGTTTAGTTGAAATGCCGTTTATAGGTTGAGGTAAGTGATGATAATTTGACAATGAACCGATAAATAGATTATTCAACAGAAAGTGCTTTATCTGCGGAAGTTTCAAAGATAATTATTAACGAGGTTGTCGAGATCGAGATTCTGTGTTGTTCTGCAATGTTATTTGGGTTGTTCTGCCGCTGCCTGCTTCCAAAGAGAAAGCTGCACTCCATGTTATTGTGGTAAAAGAATTATCCTCCGATCTCATTATTACCGTTTGAGGGATCGATAGAGTGATAACATGCTGTATTCTGAGACTGATGCAGCAGTCTCTCATCGACTCGGAGTTAAAGCTGTATCATAACTTCACACGCAAGACCAGTGGAGCGGATTACGCTAGCAAGACATAAACTCTCTGCAGCAAAACAAAACGAGAAGGAACGTCTAATACCCGTACTCAGAAAGTATATAAATTTGTGAACTTATAATTTACGTAGAATTTAAAAACGATTTTTTTTTTGTCATTAGTTATTTTTATCTATATCTACAATGTCGATTACACATCTGAAATGTAGATTATACATACAGATTGTAGATTCTACATCTCCGCAAAGGAGAGAGAAGCGAGAATGAGAAGCGTCAGCAGCGGAGGAGGCAGAGGAATCAACTGAAAATTAATTTCTTTATTCTGGCTATAATAATGATCCGATTTTATTCAGATTCGGCCATCTGGTAGATATGGTCATTCTCTATGATACTGCGTTTTAAGTTTTATCGTATTTTCAAAGTTGTGGCTGCCACAGTTTTTCGTTCTTTGTGGATGCGTAAGAGGGCGGGGCGAAATTTTGAAATACACTTGTAGCAGTGTGAAATCACATGAGCCTGGAAACAAATTTTGGTTGCCCTAGCTCTTATAGTCTCTGGGATCTAGGAGCTCAACAAGACGGACAGACGGACAGACAGAGTACGGTTATAATAAGAATAAGGGAAAGCTGATGGAGACCTTTACCAAGTAATTTAAGTCCCCAGAGGTCCGAATTGAAACATAGGCCCTAGAAAGGATAAGAAAGCAATCAGAGTTATTGTGTCGCCAGTCTTACGGTGGCAAGAGGTTGCGGGGTCTTTCGTTAACCCGCCCAACTGGTGGATGCTTAAAAGATCCTTAAAAGAATATGGAGAGAATTTTTTGGAACTATTCTCCGGATCGCTCCACTCAAGTTGTCCGAGGATCTGGGTTTTAATGCTGTATTTACTAGAATAGTCTCGGCTTAGAGTGGTTTAGAACAGCAAAAAAATGCATATCTAAAATAGAATCCTCAATAAAAGTAACTCCGCTATTATTCCTCAATTCAGAAATACGTATAGTAAAACCGTAACAATATGGATATTATAGATGCTTATTTTTGTTCTTTATAAGTTTCCAACCTATTTTATTGGCCTTCAGCTATCGGGTGATACAGAGGGACAAACGGATGACGAGCTGTTTCGCCATAACTGTATACTCGGGGTAGGATAAGGATAATTCAATTCAATTCAAGGGCTTGGTCTGACCGGACGCAGTCGTCAGCCACCGTAACTGTACACCCCGGTGGAAGTGCGACTATACTATCCCCTGCCATGGATGCTGGCTAATTGTAGTCGGGCGGAGCGAAGAAAACTCTGGGATGCATGGCCGAGGGGGTCGATCGGTTGATAGTATGCGAACTCTGGATACCTGCTGGATACCTCGGGTGACTATCCCCTTCCTGCCTACTCGGACCAATTTGGAGATGATGCAACGCCGATTGACATCTAAACCAACACAGGCTAAAATCTCTACATATATGAGATTAAAATATATTCGATTCCTCAAATAAAATTTTAAAATCGCCTACACTTCGACAACAACAGGAAATGCAGCGTCCCGTAGCTCTTCTCTCCAGCTGGGTGGTAAATAAATAAAACAATATTATTTTTAAATGCTGTTTATTTTATGAAGATATCTTACTTCTCTCAGAAGTTATTCATTTAGAAAGCTGAAACGGCTGATTGTCTCACTTTGCGACGTCGAACACAAAGCTGGTACACGCATAAACCATAATGATGATAATGATTTGGCTTTGCATGACTAATTGAAATATCAGCATTGGGGAATGATTGCACGGAAGCTGAAAGCACCACCACTTACATTAAGGTGGCCACATCTCCTGGAGCCCAACCTTTACAGAGATCTTAAGAGTTTTTAGGAGATGGTTAGAGGAGGATACCAAATGTATCACCTGATTAAAACGTCACGAACAGATTATTATACATTTATGTGTCTACAGTTTATTTGTTAAGTCGGCGAAATATGGGGTGTGTAGGTGTAGCGAAATAAATAGCGAGATGTGCCGGTTGATCAAATCATAGCGATGAAAATTGAAGACGCAGGGTCTGTTCAATATGCGAGAGATGTGAGTGATTGATCAAGACGGTAGAACGTGAGTGCGATAATGATGACGATCAATTAAAGACTAAAAGAGGGCAGGCAAGCGAGGGAGAGAACGAAAGAAGCGATAGAAGCTCGGGCTGTTGCTCAGCCGAGAACGAGCGATAGATAGAGAGAGAGAATGCGAGAGAACAGCATAGATTAAGAGAACGATAGCGAAGGCGAAAGAGAGCTGAAGCGAGATGCATACATGTATAGAACGCGATTCGTGTGTCACCAATTGACCGAATATATGCGTATGTATATATGCGACGACAGAAAAGTGCGAGAGCTTGCAAAGGTATGCAAGTACTGGACCAGATCATGACCATTGCGAAGGCATGTAAGGGCAGACGGACCGAATTGCCCGTGCCCTAAGCGATGCTACGAAGAGAGCGCGAGATAGAAAAGTGAAGGAGAAAGGCGGGAGTCGAAGAGACGAAAGAACGGTTGCATAGGCTATTACAGTGAGTAATTATAAGCGGTTACAATTTGTATACGCAGTGGGCAATGCAAATAGAAAACAAAGGTGGGCTGCGAAACCAGGCAACAGACAGACGAGTAACTATCGCGCTTGGCTTACGCTAACAGGAAATCGATTTTCGCCGTCCCATGTTTTTGAGGCAGAGAAGGATGTTTAGTTGAAATGCCGTTTATAGGTTGAGGTAAGTGATGATAATTTGACAATGAACCGATAAATAGATTATTCAACAGAAAGTGCTTTATCTGCGGAAGTTTCAAAGATAATTATTAACGAGGTTGTCAAGATCGAGATTCTGTGTTGTTCTGCAATGTTATTTGGGTTGTTCTGCCGCTGCCTGCTTCCAAAGAGAAAGCTGCACTCCATGTTATTGTGGTAAAAGAATTATCCTCCGATCTCATTATTACCGTTTGAGGGATCGATAGAGTGATAACATGCTGTATTCTGAGACTGATGCAGCAGTCTCTCATCGACTCGGAGTTAAAGCTGTATCATAACTTCACACGCAAGACCAGTGGAGCGGATTACGCTAGCAAGACATAAACTCTCTGCAGCAAAACAAAACGAGAAGGAACGTCTAATACCCGTACTCAGAAAGTATATAAATTTGTGAACTTATAATTTACGTAGAATTTAAAAACGATTTTTTTTTTGTCATTAGTTATTTTTATCTATATCTACAATGTCGATTACACATCTGAAATGTAGATTATACATACAGATTGTAGATTCTACATCTCCGCAAAGGAGAGAGAAGCGAGAATGAGAAGCGTCAGCAGCGGAGGAGGCAGAGGAATCAACTGAAAATTAATTTCTTTATTCTGGCTATAATAATGATCCGATTTTATTCAGATTCGGCCATCTGGTAGATATGGTCATTCTCTATGATACTGCGTTTTAAGTTTTATCGTATTTTCAAAGTTGTGGCTGCCACAGTTTTTCGTTCTTTGTGGATGCGTAAGAGGGCGGGGCGAAATTTTGAAATACACTTGTAGCAGTGTGAAATCACATGAGCCTGGAAACAAATTTTGGTTGCCCTAGCTCTTATAGTCTCTGGGATCTAGGAGCTCAACAAGACGGACAGACGGACAGACAGAGTACGGTTATAATAAGAATAAGGGAAAGCTGATGGAGACCTTTACCAAGTAATTTAAGTCCCCAGAGGTCCGAATTGAAACATAGGCCCTAGAAAGGATAAGAAAGCAATCAGAGTTATTGTGTCGCCAGTCTTACGGTGGCAAGAGGTTGCGGGGTCTCTCGTTAACCCGCCCAACTGGTGGATGCTTAAAAGATCCTTAAAAGAATATGGAGAGAATTTTTTGGAACTATTCTCCGGATCGCTCCACTCAAGTTGTCCGAGGATCTGGGTTTTAATGCTGTATTTACTAGAATAGTCTCGGCTTAGAGTGGTTTAGAACAGCAAAAAAATGCATATCTAAAATAGAATCCTCAATAAAAGTAACTCCGCTATTATTCCTCAATTCAGAAATACGTATAGTAAAACCGTAACAATATGGATATTATAGATGCTTATTTTTGTTCTTTATAAGTTTCCAACCTATTTTATTGGCCTTCAGCTATCGGGTGATACAGAGGGACAAACGGATGACGAGCTGTTTCGCCATAACTGTATACTCGGGGTAGGATAAGGATAATTCAATTCAATTCAAGGGCTTGGTCTGACCGGACGCAGTCGTCAGCCACCGTAACTGTACACCCCGGTGGAAGTGCGACTATACTATCCCCTGCCATGGATGCTGGCTAATTGTAGTCGGGCGGAGCGAAGAAAACTCTGGGATGCATGGCCGAGGGGGTCGATCGGTTGATAGTATGCGAACTCTGGATACCTGCTGGATACCTCGGGTGACTATCCCCTTCCTGCCTACTCGGACCAATTTGGAGATGATGCAACGCCGATTGACATCTAAACCAACACAGGCTAAAATCTCTACATATATGAGATTAAAATATATTCGATTCCTTAAATAAAATTTTAAAATTGCCTACACTTCGACAACAACAGGAAATGCAGCGTCCCGTAGCTCTTCTCTCCAGCTGGGTGGTAGCAGTAATTGAACCTGAGCTCGGCTTCCATGTGGCAAGGGGATTTCAAAAGATCGTTGGATTGGTAAAGCGAGTTTTTGAAGTTTCTCTGTGTAAAATGGCCGCGTGTCATATAAAATTTTGACTAAACTGTGAGTTTTGTGCATGTGAACTCCTGATACTGGTAGTCCAGGACCTTGGCATTCCAAAATGTAGAACTCAATTCCATAGCTTGTTGCCACGCCTAGTGACGGCGTAATAAAGGCGTCAAAATGTGAACAGTTTATATAGTAATACCGACTACTCCAGAGGGCCTCGCCTAAATCACAAGTAATACATTGTGGCTCGGTTCTGTTGATAAAAAATGTTGTAAAAGTAAAATAACGTTTTGATAAACAGCTTTCATACTTTCTTGTATCATCATGTATTGGATCTTTAACAGTATATAAATGTCTTTGACCCGGTTTCTTATCTTGAGTAGCCAAATAGTATACTATATGATTTATTGTATCCCAACACAGTATTTTTATTACCTGAAATAAAATGTATAAATAAATTAGGATACTTATGTGTGTACATGGCCTATATACTATACCTCATATCGACCATGAGAGATAACAGAAATTCTTTGTTGCGATATTGTTATATGTTTTATATGCGTAAAATGATCATGCCCAGACTCTTGAATACTCGCGAGTAATAAAAAGCTGTTGCCATCCGACGAAAAAATCGGGTGAGGAAATATATCTAACCATTCATCTTCGGGAGCACGTTCAGAGTGAATCTTAATATTTGTGTTATACATTACATGTTTTTTAACATCGTAATTTATAAAAAGTTTACTTACTTCTAAACAATTCCAATTTTGTAGTTTAGAACATGTAGTGATCACACTATAATTTTGAGACCGTCCCATGTAGACTACAGACACCTGGCGGTTGCTATCAGATACCCAACCTGCTGATGTTAGGTAATAGTCCCTTTTATTAGAATAAATAATGATATTTGTCAATGATAGAATAAAGATTAGCTAATTTGCAAGCTTACTGTCCATTAAGAGATTGTGGTGGTCTCAATTCAACTTGTTCTATGGAATCAAAATTGGTAATGTCCACCACCCATAACTGCACTTCTGGATTAACAGTGCCTGGCGTTGGATACCTAACATTTTTGGTTTCTGGAAAATAACTTCCTGAAGAAAAGCCGGATACAGCAAACAAGGCTCCAGACGATAGCCAGGGATACGTCATCATTCCTACTTGTGTGTCATTAAATAAAGCAAACATGAAATGGGTTCCATCAGCGGACGACCAAATGGCTTCCGGAATCGTAAATATTTCTTCTATAATGGAAAATATTGAAATACAATAATTTTTTATTAAATTCAGTTCCATATAGTTGTTTTAATTCTAAATATATATATGGCGATTATATATAGCTATGAAGAAAGTAAAACGAGAAGGAATGTGTGAGTCGCTTCTGGGGACGCGACTCTACTTATACCCGTACTCAGTCATTTTTGAGCTTTTTTTTTAGAATTATAGAATTAGTCTGGTTTTCCAGCCGGAAAATCCCCAACAAATTCCTTAATTAATAGCCAGTGGCGCAAGTAACGTAATTTCACCTTTGTTTGCTATTTGCATTGCCCACTGCATATGAACATTGTAACCGCTTATAATTACTCAATATATTCGCCTATGCAACCGTTCTTTCGTCTCTTGGACTCTTGCCTTTCTCCTTTACTTTACTATCTCGCTATATCGCTCTTTCGTTCTATCGATCTCTATTCGTAGCATCGCGTAGGGCACGGGCAATTTGGTCCGTCTGCCCTAACATGCCTTCGGAAAGGCCATGATCTGGTCCAGCACTTGCATGCCTTTGCAATCTCTCGAACTTTTCTCTCGTCGCATATATACATACGCATATATTCGGTCAATTGGTGACACACGAATTTTGGTCTATATATGCATCTCGCTTCCAAGTTTCTTTCGCTATCGTTCTCATCATCTATGCTGCTCTCTCGCATTCTTTCTCTCTATCTATCGCTCGTACTCGGCTCAGCAGCAGCCCGAGCTTCTATCGTTTATTTGCTCTCTCTCGCTTGCATTAGGGCACGGGCAATTCGGCCCGCCTGCCCTTTCTCAGTCTGGTATTGAACTTCATAACCTTCGTATCGCTTTATCGGTCATACTGACGCCTACCTTACATTACCAATACATAATAAATTGTACATTACCCATTGAAACGCTAGACTTTTTTCTTAAAATTAAACGAGTTTCAACGGCTATTAAAAACGCTTAATAGCCGAACAGAATTAAACAAACAAATTTAACATTTTTCTGCTACATCTGTGTATTCATCTACTATGAATATTCTACATCTAACATGTACATGTACCATTTAGATTCTACATATCCTCCGCCAGAGGGAGCTCGCGTACATAACGAGACAGAATGTGCGAGCGAGAAAGAGTATGAGTAGCTCTTGTTGGTGGAGGTGGGGGAAGCAACTGAAAATTAATTTTTCTTCAGATTCGGCAATCGGGTAGATATTGTCATTATCTACTGTAAGATATCTTATTTCGGGCTGGGATATGCATCAGCCTGTCCAGGGTTCCTCTACAAGGACAAGCCACCATCCGCTAGCCCAGCAACATGGGATATAGCCACGTTAACCCCACGGTGGTCGGGGCCCATTATTGAACTGATATCCACAGAGCCCATCAATGCGGGCCCGGAAACCAGGACGATGACGATGACATACCGACCGCCGTCCTGTTGTACCCACGGTCGACACCACACAGATCTTCGCCAACACAATGGAGTACCTTCCTCGTACCGACGTGACTGCTAGCGCCATGCACCGAGCCATGCCTAGAGCCGGGTCCGAAATCTTCGTCGCCCAAACGAGCCATTGGTCCAACAACAGAGACATCGTCGAGACCAGCCAGTTTATGCACCAGTCTGGAGACAATACCATCCAAGTATTCCACCGGAGATACAAAACTACTCTACCCACGTCCAACGCCACCCCGATGGCGATGGCCCATATAAGCGATTACCACCGGAGGATTGAATCATCCTCCGGTTCCATTCCGTCCATTCGAAAGACCCATCCTGCCCAAATAGATGAATCAAACCTATGACCCCGGAGATACCGAGACGAGCCAGAACAGCATACGGATCCTTGGCCACCCGACATAGCACCGCAGATTTGAGAATGTCTGCAGAAAGAACTACCAAAGTTTGCTAATCTCCACGGGACGTCACACATCGCCGAGCAAACCATCGCATATGAGATAATCGAACCACCAAGCAGAGCACCAGAAAAGCAGAAAGAGTTCCACGATCACAACAGCAGCAAAAAATATAACTTTACACCGACGAATCCGAAGCTTTAGCCATGGCTCGTCACAAACAGCGCAGGGGCAGCAGATCTGCGCTGTTAGGAAACAATAATCGAACTAACATACAACATACAGCCAACAACCCATGGCTATAGCCAAAAAGCGTTGTGTCAGCACCTCCGGAAAATAAAATAGGCTTGTAATGATATCTATTTCAGGCTGGGCTATGCATTAGCCTGTGCAGGGTCCTCTACAAGAAATTTGTAGATTTATGGGAACTTAAGGTTCGGGGCTGGCCTTGAATTGCCCGAAAGAGCAGTAGGCAAGGCGGGAAGAATGATGACGCGGAAGCTTTTTTGGTTTTGGTGTATTATTTACTGTCTTTATCGCTTAATTGTTTACGCTTTGAGACTTGCTGGTATCGCTGATTGTGTTGTGAGCTGGTGGACTGTGTAGTGAAGCGTCTTGACTGTGGACTGTGTAGTGAAGTGTCTTGAGTTTGTGACTGCCTAGTGCAGTGTCTTGTGTTCGGGCTGACTGCCTGCTTTTCGGCCGATCTTGGCCCTTTTATGCGGCTGGCGATCGCACCTGTCTTTGACCCGGAAATAATTGCTTATTGCTAAGTTATGCTTATTTTGTGTCAATAATTGTGGGGCGTGGTAAGTAGGTTGTAGCTTGGTGTTTCGTTGACAATTGATTAGTGGGTTAGTGGGTTTCAGGAAAGTGTTTTGCTGAGACTGCATCGCAGTAGGTGCAGGCTGCTGTTGTGAGTTGGGTTTAGAATTGGTTTTGCTAACTCTGCATCGCAGAAGGTGATAGCTGAATAGGTCGGTAGGTCGATAATTTGAGGCCGACGTGAATGGTTGCGAAATATCGCAAAGAAGAGGGTGACCGAGAATTTAGTGCCGTCTTCGCTGATAGCGAAATAATGCAAGAGGTGGGTTGTTTTAATTGGTGTGTGGACAAGAATGGGTAGATTTTTTTGATCGAGAGTTCTTAATTTTAGTAATTGCGTACGTTGCTTAAGACATTTTTATTTTCCGGAGGTGCTGACACACCGCTATTTGTGGGGAACCGTGGCTAGAGCAATGATTTGTTGGCTGTATGCCGTATGTTAGTTCGATTATTGTTTCCACCCTCCATGGTGCCTGCCACAGATTTTCGTCCTTTGTGGGGCGGAAAAGGGCGGGCGGAAATTTTGAAATACACTTGTAGCAGTGCGATATCACAGCAGTCTGGATACAAAATTAGGTTGTTCTAGATCCTATAGTCTCTGAGATCTAGGCGCTCATCAATACGGACAGACAGACATCCTTTTTTACCACAAATACAATATACCCCTTAACTCTTTTTGAGTACGGGTATAAGGAAATGATAATCCAAAGTCTGTTGTCTGGAAGGGATGAGAATTATAAATATAAATATTTTTTAATACGAGTTTCATAGAGCATATGTATATAGTAACATATCCATAATGACCAACACCAACACATTGCGTATACGTTCAGCACTTTGACATATCCATAACCACACCCACACCTTTACATATTATGCATATATGCCCAGCACTCAGGTGTAAGGGTGTACTCGTGTACTATGTACTTGTATCTATAAGAACTATGATTCTTAGGACCTATGTCTGGCTGGACCTATGTCTGGCTTCTCTCCAGGGTCCTGAATTACAAGATAATTTATAGTTCACGAGGACTTTATTCGGAAAACGGGTACTTTGCCAGCAACTGAAATAAAATGGTTAGCGAAATCGCAACACTTTTGGGTCCTTGATTTTGAATGGGTATCTGGGTTATGTAATACATAACATACATGTTATTTTTATTGGTTCTACGACGCGTATGGTAATTCTTGGATGAGCGACTTGTGTGTATGTTATTTGCCTGACTGCTATGGCCTCGTCTCCACGCTAGCCAGTGCCTTTTATGGATCGGCCGTCCATCGATTTTCCCACCAATATCTTACAGATATCTTTTTTCTATTTCGGAACCAGACGCGGTGGTTATATTTTTGCCGAAAAACTTGAGGTGCTGGAATCGAAAATTTCTTGTGCGAAGCTGGTCAAGCGAGATGCCGATCTTCAAACTTGGGGTCCCTGAAGCCCTCTTCTCTGCTGTTCTTGATATCAAGTTGTAGCCTGTATCGGTAAGGGTTTCCTGATTTGACTGCAGTTGCAGTTGACTGCAGGAAGTCCAGTTCCGTCCACTTCAAAAAACACCCAGTGAGCGGCGTCTCTGGGTTCACTGGGTCCGCTGGCCGGACGGCATTGCCACTTTCTGCGAACCTGCCGATGGACGGTGCTAAATCAATACGCATATATTTCCAAAATATAGCTGATATGCGCACCAAGGCCTAGGCTGTCTATTTGAAAGCCTCTATGTGCGATTTCAGTATCATCATTTTCGTTGAAACTTGGCTCAACTCAAATTTCGATCCCAACCTTTTCCAGGTGTTTCGTAAGGACAGAGGCTGGTCCAAAACGAAGCGCTGCAGAGGAGGTGGGGTCGTTGTGGCCGTTAGACGCACCCTTCGCTGTGATCCGGTTCGTCTGCTGTAAGACGACTCTTTCTTGGATGAGATTGGGGTCTCTATGGCTGATCAGTCCGAGACACTATACGTCTGCGCGTCGTATATCCCACCTAATAGTGGGTATGAAATCTACAAAGCGCACACACATATTATTATTAACGTTTATGACAATCTTCGAGACCGTCAGCAGGTCTGCGTTGTTGGCGACTTTAATATGGGTTCGCCGATCCTCAATCGTCGCCTATGTTGCCCAGCAATTCTTTTTATAGATGACTGCTTTAGTATGGGCTTACCCCAAGTAAATAATGTATTCAATAGGTTAAATGAGATTATAGGCTTAGTTTTTGTTAATTCTGATATCAATTGCTGTGTTACATGTTGCGAATTGCCTATTGCAGAATGCGACATGCATCATATGCCCTTGGCCTTTCGTTTAAATTCCATCGGTATTCGCCCTGGGCGGAACGATTTTCTGATTATTTCTTTACTGATATAAGTCTCAATGTTATTCGGGATTAAATGTCGAGCATAAATTGGGCTTCTGTTCTCTCGCATCCTGTGGCTGACGCTTCTAATTACAGTTTCGTAAATACTGTTTGTCAAATTACTGAAAGTAGGGCTTCCAAAATAGTGCATGGCTCCTATAGGCTATAGGGTATACTAAGGGTCTAGGGAGATATAAAAATCTACGTAACAAGTTCTATAAACGTTTTGGTAGGACGCGTGACCCTGTTCACTGGGCGAGGTATGAGTACATTTTTATATAATCAGTACATTTCTGACGTTGAGAGGGGACTTAAAACCAATCCCAGGTCGTTCTGGCGCTTCGTAAGTTCCAAAAGATCGACGAGCTCGCTTCCTTCTGATATCAGCTTAGGTAATTTGACCGCAAATGCTGATAGTGGCATAGCTAACTTGTTTGTTTCATTTTTCAGATCAAATTTTGAACCTTATGCAGTTTGCAATGACTTAGGTTGTAACGAACCATGGGTCTACCCATGGCTCGCCACAAACGACGGAGAGGCAGCACATCCACTCTGGCGGAAGATAAGTAAGAAACTGATCTACACAGAGCTGGCGCCCCATGGCTCTAACCACGGTATGCCCCAAATAGCGGTGCGTCAGCACTCGAAGCGACATTTCGTAATTAATAAACCACTCTACACATTTATGTCCACACGACAATTTTAAATTTCGTAATTAATAAACCACTCTACACATTTATGTCCACACAACAATTTTAAAACCACCCCACCTCTTGGGACATTTCACAATCGACACCATAGTCATAAGCTATCAAAGAACAATTTCCGACCCACTGGCCCAAAACTCGGCTATCACCTTCCGTGATGCCAAATTAGCGAAACCTTCTTTTTCTCTGAACACTACTAACCCACTAGCAAACTGTCAACGAAGCACCAAGCTTCGACCCACTTGCTAGCCCCACAGTTATTGTCAGAAAAATAATCATAAGTTAGCAATAATTAATTCCGGGTCAGGTGCGATCACCAGATGCATAAAAGGGCCAAGATCGGCCGACGAAATAGGCAGTCCACCAGCCCCAATACACGACACTGCACCAGGCAGTCCACCAGCCCAAAACACAAGACACTGCACCAGGCAGTCCACCGGCCCTAATACCCGACACTGCACCAGGCAGTCCCTCAATACACGGCACCCAGTACACCGGCTCCAAGGCCAACCAACCAGATACGCGAGCAAAAGTCATCGTAACAAAATAAGTCAATAAAGAAAACGTCAACAGAATACCAACCACGCTTTTGAAGTAATTTTCGTCGGCTAGAACACTCCCCCTGTCGCCTACCTCTTTCACGATCAGGCCACTCCGACCCGAAAAGTCACCTACAATCTACAAATTTTCTTGTAGCGGACCCTGGACAGACTGACGCATATCCCAGCCTGAAATAGGATCCTCACAAGTGGCGCCCGAGCAGGGACTTTTTGGTGATTTTAAGGTAACTAACACCTTGATACGGAGCTTTGTGGAGTAAAGACCCACGGCCACCGAAAGAGACTAGGCTAGCGAGGATCAATAACCGCCAAGCACAAAAACCCCGCCCACACTAAATCCGGTCGCGAAGAAGTAGTGCCGCAGTGAAAGTATCAAACAGAAGTGCTACCGCGCAGAAATACGACCAAACCAAACGTAAGTCAGCATCCATAGTCGCAGAAACACACCATGGAAGGCCACGGAGACGATCGGCTCAACGAAATTTACCCGGAGGGAAACCTTACCAACCCAGGAGTCACCACCGGCTGGATTTACAAACTCCGTCGAGACGAGCTGGAGGCCCTTGCCGAGGAATTCGGTTTTGGCACCGAAGGAACGGTCGAGGAACGACGAAAGAGGTTCGCCGCGTTAGTAGCCGGAACACTCTCGCAGGACGCCTGGGTCCGACTGGGAGACCTCGAACGACAATACGCCAGACCAGCAGGACGCTCCCGATCACCCATGCCCACCACTCCTGGGCCGTCTGACCAGCGGAAGACCGACCCAAAAGCCGGGTTACAAGTACCCACAGCGGCCGAATACAGCACACCCTGCCCACCACGCATCGTAACGCCAGCCGATCTGCCCAGACCTCCAGTTACGGAGACCAGCCGCTCGCCCACCCAGAGGATCGTGCCAGCCATGGACTCTTCCACCGCCCACATCGCGGAACAGATTCGGAAATGGGGAATCAGGTTCGACGGACAGGACGATCCACTCGCGTTTCTGGAACTACTCGAGGAACGAGCTCTCTCATATGGGGTGGACGCGAATCAGCTGCCCCGAGCCATGACAGAACTTCTCACTGATCGGGCCAGTCGCTGGTACCGCACCAGCCAACTACAAGGCAGCTCATGGGCCTATTTCCGCCAAGAATTCTTGACTTTCTTCTTGCCGCCACGGTACTTCGAGCAATTGGAAGACCGAATCCGGGCCCGCAAGCAAGCAAGAGGAGAATTGTTCAAGGATTACCTCATCGAGATACGGCTACTCATGCACCACGCCGGGTACGACGACGCCAAGGAGTTGAACAGGATCTACGACAACGCCCTGCCAGCATACCAGATGTATGTGCGGCGACACGAACTCCAAAGCTTGGCTCAGCTCACAATGTTGGCTACCGAGTTCGAGAGCATCCAAGAGCGGACCATCCCGCCCACTTTCGCACCGCCACGAAGCACACCAAGATACGCAAGGCCGACTACAGAACAGAGGAACTACGACTCGACCCTGACGCCATTTTGGAGACCACATTGGGAGTCGACAGACACACCAGGGAGACCGCCAGCTCATCCAAACAGTACGACGAATCCCGATGTAGCACCTCGCATGATCACGACATCCATCGCCAACCCACGCGCAGCCTGTCGCCGGTGCGGTGAAGCGGGCCATGCGGCATACGACTGCCGAAATCCCTCGATCCTATTCTGCTGGGAATGTGGCAAACGCGGCACACGGACCGTCGATTGCTGCCGCCAGATCACGTCGGGAAACGACATGCGTCCCCATCTGACACGGGATCCGCCGGGAACGACGCCTCCTCCAACCCGCGACTAAAAAACTCTTTACACGTGAGCAACGGCCGGATAGTGGCGATGGTGACCATAGGAGGACACGCAACAGAAGCCACAATCGACACCGGGGCATCCAGAAGCTTCATCAGCGCAAACCTCGCCCGAAAACTAGACAACAACACCAACCTGCAAGATGCATGCGTCCGCATACGCCTGGCCGATGGCTCGGTCAGAGAGATCTCACAAGTTCTACTGGCGCACATCAAGCTGGACCAACGAGAGGTTCAAATTCCGCTCCTGGTCCTGCCAAACATGTTGGGACAAGTCATTGTCGGCATGGACTTCTTAGGTGCCATCGAAACGACGATCCAATGCGGCACCACGCTGCTACAGCTACAAGACCGTCGCCCCACACCCACTGAACCCGTGCTTACTACCATCCACGTACAAGACGCCGAACCCCGATACCAGAAACCCCAACAATTCGCAACGAACCCACGTTCACGACCTACCACAACGCACACGGCACCCAATAACGCAACGCAGCACTTGACACCCAAACCAATCGCAACGAAAACGAAGCACCGGACCACAACGGAGAACACGAATCCAAGGTCAACACCAGAAAACAGCAATCAAGCAAACGGGAAAACGAGTCCCACGGTCACTACGGAGCAACCGCGTCCTAGGCCAACAACAGGGAACAAGCATCCCAAACAAACCACGAGGATCTCACACACGAGACAAACACAATTGAACCCGGAGCTCGACACAGGAAGCCCAGGTCCAAGACAAGCAACAGAGCAAGCACGCAGAGAAACCGCATCGGGAGCAGGGAACGCACGGACACTCTCGAAACCGACCGCCAGCAGCGAAAAAGGACAACGGCCACCACCATCCGACAGCCCATCCACACGGGAAACAGCCACGGTAACCCCACGCTGGACGGGGCCCATAATCGAACTGATCTCCACAGAGCCCCTCAACGAGGGCCCGGAAACCAGCACAATGCCCCCACGATGCCCAGACAGCCGTCCGGTCCTCCCCACGGCCGACGCCACACCGATCCTCGCCAACACAATGGAGTACCTTCCGCGTACTGACATGATTCCTAGCGCCATGCAACGAGCCATGCCTAGAACCATGTCCGAGATCTTCGTCGCCCACGCAAGTCGTCGCTGCGACACAAGAGGCATCACCGAGACTCACCGGTTCATGCGCCAAACGACCGCCAATACCACCCAAGTATTGCATCAGAGATATAAAACACATCAACCCACGGCCAACGCCACCCCGATCATCGCCCACATAAGCGACTACCAAAGGAGGATCGAACCGTCTAGCACACTCGACAAACCCATCCTTCCGAAAGACCCGAGTCAACCCTTTGACCCACGAGCCCCAAAAGACGACCCAGAACTGCCCACGGATCCTTGGCCACCCGACATAGCATCGCAGATTCAAGAATGCCAGAACAGCAGAAAGATCACGACCACAGCAGCAGTAGAAAAGATAACTTTACCGACGCCACGCTAAAATGACTAGATTAACACCGACGAATCCAAAGACTCAGCACAAGCCAAAGGACAGGAGAACTCGGAAAAAGCCGAACCTCATCACCCGCAAAGCAACGCCGCCGACGCCACTAATCTCTCCATCACCCACCCGGAAGAAAGGGGGGGGTGTAACGAACCATGGGTCTACCCATGGCTCGCCACAAACGACGGAGAGGCAGCACATCCACTCTGGCGGAAGATAAGTAAGAAACTGATCTACACAGAGCTGGCGCCCCATGGCTCTAACCACGGTATGCCCCAAATAGCGGTGCGTCAGCACTCGAAGCGACATTTCGTAATTAATAAACCACTCTACACATTTATGTCCACACGACAATTTTAAATTTCGTAATTAATAAACCACTCTACACATTTATGTCCACACAACAATTTTAAAACCACCCCACCTCTTGGGACATTTCACAATCGACACCATAGTCATAAGCTATCAAAGAACAATTTCCGACCCACTGGCCCAAAACTCGGCTATCACCTTCCGTGATGCCAAATTAGCGAAACCTTCTTTTTCTCTGAACACTACTAACCCACTAGCAAACTGTCAACGAAGCACCAAGCTTCGACCCACTTGCTAGCCCCACAGGTTTTGTCAGAAAAATAATCATAAGTTAGCAATAATTAATTCCGGGTCAGGTGCGATCACCAGATGCATAAAAGGGCCAAGATCGGCCGACGAAATAGGCAGTCCACCAGCCCCAATACACGACACTGCACCAGCCCAAAACACAAGACACTGCACCAGGCAGTCCACCGGCCCTAATACCCGACACTGCACCAGGCAGTCCCTCAATACACGGCACCCAGTACACCGGCTCCAAGGCCAACCAACCAGATACGCGAGCAAAAGTCATCGTAACAAAATAAGTCAATAAAGAAAACGTCAACAGAATACCAACCACGCTTTTGAAGTAATTTTCGTCGGCTAGAACACTCCCCCTGTCGCCTACCTCTTTCACGATCAGGCCACTCCGACCCGAAAAGTCACCTACAATCTACAAATTTTCTTGTAGCGGACCCTGGACAGACTGACGCATATCCCAGCCTGAAATAGGATCCTCACAAGGTACTCTAAATTCTATTCCTTCGGTCGTCAATACTGGTGCATTAGCTATATCTGACGCTGACATCTTGGAGGCTGTTGCCGATTTCGACAATTCTAATAAGCCCGACAGCGATGGCATTTCTCCCTTCCTTCTTCGAAATTGTGATATATTGGTTTTTGTGATCCTCTCAAAATACTCTTCACAAGGTCTCTTGGCACGGGTCGTTTCTATGATATGAGGAAGGCTGATTTCGATTACGCCCATTTTTAAAAAAGGTGCTAAGAATTTGATCTCCAATTATAGACTAATTGCCAAACTTAGTAATGTGTCGAAGCTTTTTGACCGAATCCTAGCCAAAAAGATAACTTTCCTCATGAAGTCGTATATCAGCTCAAATCAACATGCGTTCATGGCGGGTAGATCCACGACCACTAATCTTGTCGCTTTCAGTAATTTTTGCACTCGTGCTTTTGAGTTGCACACTCAAGTTGACGCTGTGTATACTGACTTTGCCAAGGCATTTGACAAAGTTTCTCACAATGCCCTTATAGCCAAGTTATATCAACTAGGGATTCATTCCCGCCTGCTCGGTTGGTTCAGTTCATATCTTGAGAGACGGGAATATGTGGTGTTGATAAATGGAAAGCATTCGGACCCATAAGTGGCTACTTCCAGCCTTCAACAGGGAAGTGCACTTGGTCCTCTGCTGTTCTTAATATATATCAATGACATATGTTTCAGCATCCGAACCTCTGAGTATATGCTCTTTGCTGATGATTTGAAAATTTTCCGTGCTGTCAAAACCTTAGGCGACAGTATCCTGCCGCAACGAGATCTTTAATCTGCTGGCCTCATATTCAATGGATGGCCATCAGCTTTTAAAACAGATGGAGATACTTGACCTAGAGGTCTTGTTCGACTCAAAGTTTCTCTTTGCCGAGCATTTGAATTTTATTCTGCCAAAAGCCTACGCATCCCAGTTCAGAGTATCACATACGAGGCTATGTCTGTACTCATTCCTTGTACGCTCGCGGCTCGACTACGCTTCCGTTGGTTGGATCCCCACCGGGGCCGTGCAAATTTTACGAGAGACTGCAAAGAAAGTTTCTGAAGTTTGCACTCCAACCCTTGCACTTTTCTCTCCCCTTGCTGTCGTATGAGCGTAGATGTCGCCTTGTGCACCTCTCCTCTCTCGAAGATCGTAGGACCATCGCGGCACAGATAATTCTGTATGACCTACTAGTGGGTAGCATTGATTGCCCTGACCAGCTTAGTCGGATTGGCTTCAGTGCGCCTGCCAGGAGCCTTAATTGAAAGCTTAATATCTTTCAGGCGTTAAGCTGCATATACAAAGGGTCTGGGTCGGATTAAAGCTGCTTAAAAGTTCTCGATCCCTCGACCCTCGATCTGGAATTCTCGATCCCTTCATCTATTTCGACCTACATTCAGCCATCACCTTCAGCGATGCAGATTCAGCAAAAAGCAATCCTAAGCCCAATCCCCAACTTCAGCCATCCACTGCCACTGCTCCACTGACCTACTATCCAATAGCCCACAAAGCACTAAGCGTCGACCTACTACCACACCCCACAATCATTGTTGCCCAATAATCATGAGTTAGCAATTATTAATTATTTCCGGGTCAAAGACACACCGGTTTCAGCTGCGATCGCCTGCTGCTTAAAAAATTAAAGATCGGCCGAATAAGAAGGCAGTCCATCAGCCCGAACCCAAGAGGCTACACTCAGGGCAGTCGATCAGCCAACAATCACTCAGAACAGTCGATTCACCAGCAGACACAGATCAGATTGATACCTGACCTTCGAAAGACCGCAGCAAAGAATACAAGTCAATAAACAACACCCCTTCAGGGCATTCGATCCATAAAACAAGACTGTCGGTCACCCATCAGGCAAGGTCACCAAACATATATAAATGGAATTAAATAAGCAAGAACTGAAAGAACAAAAACGAAATCCACTGTGTCATCATTTCCCCGCTTCTGCAGCATCACAGACGACTTTGCTTTCCCCTATTTCGGTCAGACTGCCAGCTAGATACTTAAAGTTCCGATCAAAACAAAAAATTTTCTTGCAGAGAACCCTGCACATATCCCAGCCTGGAATAGTATCTCACAAGTGGCGCCCGAGCAGGGAGTTCAGGTTACTTTAATGAGACGTTGAAAAACCTTATCACGGGGATTCGTAGATTAAATGGCTGCCGAAATAGGATAGGATAGCATGAACGTAAGGTAGTACCAATAACAACAGAAGAACAGCATGGCATCCAACAGTGAGGAACAACCAATAAAGCTATTCCGTGCGGGATGACTTTCCAATCCAGGCGTTCACACCGGCAGGATCCACAAACAACGACGGGATGAGCTGAAAGCCCTCGCTGAAGAATTTGGATTTGGTAACGAAAGAACGGTCGAGGAACGACGAAAGAAATTTGTCACATTAGTCGCCGGGCCAGTCTCGCAGCACGCCTGGGTTAGACTGGGAGACCTTGAACGACAACACACCAAACCAGCAGAACGTTCCAGGTCACCCATGCCCAACACTCCTGGACCATCACACCAGCACACCCGGCCCACCACGCATCGTAACGCCAGCCCAGTTGCCCAGACCTCCAGTTACGGAGACCAGCCGCTCGCCCACCCAGAGGACCGTGCCAGCCATCGACCCTTCCACAGATGGACGCCACACCGCCCACATCGCGGAACAGATTCGGAAATGGGGAATCGGATTAGACGGACATGAGGACCCACTTGCATTCCTGGAACTACTCGAAGAACGTGCGCTCTCATATAGGGTGGACACAAGTCAGCTGCCTCGGGCCATGACAGAACTTCTCACCGATCGGTCCAGTCGCTGGTACCGCACCAGCAAACTGCAAGGCAGCTCACGGTCATATTTCCGCGAAGAATTCTTAAAGTTCTTCTTGTCGCCACGGTATTTTGAACAATTGGAAGACCAGATCCGAGCCCGCAAGCAAGCCGTTGAGGAATTGTTCAAGGATTACCTCATCGAGATACGTCTACGAGAGATACGACGCGTACGACGCAGCCAAGGAACTGAAGAGGATCTACAACAACGCGCTGCCAGCATACCAGATGTACGTGCAGCGACACGAACAACAAAGGTTAGCACAGCTCACACTGTTGGCCACAGAGTTTGAGAGCATTCAAGAGCGGACCATCCGGACCACTCTTGCACCCGCGCGGAACACGACACGACGGTCAGCTAGAGAGCAGAAGAACGACGAATCGCACCGGACGGAGACCACATTGGGAGTCGGCAGACATACCAGTGCGCTCACCGCTCACCAGTGAGCTCAACAAAACAGAACGACGAATCCCGATGTGGCACATCGCATGATCACGACCGCCATCGCAAACCCAAGCTAAGCTTATCGACCTGCCTTCAGTATTAGCAAACACATTTCATTCACTCTCGCTTGCAATCTGATCTCAATAGCTTTCAGTCATGGTCAGTCATTGATCGACCCCATTTTGGACTCTTTAACCTTGTAGATTACTTTAAATAAACTTCGGACTTTAGTTAGTCGTAGAAAAATGCGTGTGGTAATTTTTTTGCACAACCTGATCAAGGGTGACGTAGATAGCCCTGACTTGTTGAGCCGCATAATCTTTAGATCTATAAATATAAATATTAGATAAATATTACATCTACTAGAAACTTTATTCCTTTGTTCCTCCCACTGCGTTACTGCCTGCGTTCCGCGCGTAAAAAAAAGCTAACAGTAGTTAACCCTTGCGGTAGGGATAAAACGCAGTCGCTCCTACTTTCGGAGACCAAGCCCCCCCAAGCGCACACGCGGCGTTGACTGAGGACCCCAAACCATCGACTTCAGCGTCAGCATCAGCTGGCACGAAGACGAAGGTGGACCAACCCTCAACCCGAACGCGCAAGGGAGAAAGTGGAAAAAGATCTCCGGGAAGCAGAGGGTAAAGACCACACTTCCGAAGCAGAACACAGCCAAGGTTCAAGTGGCAGAGGACGGATGACTCCATGAAAGCTTACGAGCCGAAGAAGGCGAAATCAGAGGATATTCTGGATATCCTTACATCCATGATGGATAACCTGTTTGTCTGCGAGATCGAGGGTATCAAGTGCTACAAGGGAGCCAAAGCAATGCAGAAACTCTTGAGTTTCTCAAAACCACTGTCCAAGGTTTTGGTGAACTTTGGCCAGGAGCGGCCCTCTGCGTGATCCCGACGGATCAGATTACCAGGAGAACGACCATGAAGGAGTGGATTCCTCCCCGATCAAGGCGGATGAGGACACACTCGTTCTGATCAAGGCACAGAACTCCTGTATCCTGGAGACATCTGACTGGACCATCACAAGGGCGATAGCGCGGACAAGGGGAACGGCAAGGAACTCTGGATCATTAATGGTCAGGAAAGCCTTGCCAAACTCCTTGCAATGGACTGCCGCATATCTTTCGGTACGGGCACCCTGGCGGTAGCAGTACCGCGCCGACCCAGGTCCGCTGAATAGCATGAAAGCGTTGCAGATTAATCTGCATCACACAAGTGTACCATCGGCGGACCTGGTGCGGTTTATGGAGGAGAAGGCGGTGGACGTGGCCGTCATTCAAGAGCCCTGATCGTAAGTGAAAGGGTTCGGGGACTGAACGGTCGCGGATACCGCTTTTCACGCCACACCCCGCGGGTAAGTCAAGAACCTGTATCGTGGTAATGAATGAGCTTAATGTTCTGTTTTCTTCCAGGTACAGCACTCCGAAGCTAACGGTGGCACTATGTGAGAGGGGGGACGGGAAAAACCTATACCTGGCCTCTGCATACCTGCCGTACGAAGAAGAAGACCCACCCTCAGAGGATGTCAGGGCCCTGATCCACCAAGCGCGGAGGGAGGGACTCGACATTGTCTTAGGCTGTGACGCGAATGCCCATCACTCCCCCTAGGGAAGTACGGTCACAAATTCGAGAGGGGAGTCGCTGTTCGAGTACGTTCTGTCCACAAATCTTGTTGTGTGCAACCGGGGAGACTACACCACCTTCCGCAACAGGAACCGTAAAGAGGTTATAGATATAACACTGGCCTCGAATAGCGACTCACTCACCATTGATGACTGACACGTGTCCAGTGAGTGTTCTACAGCATCAAATTGAACAAGGAGAGGCCCAAGGCCTACCGAAAGCCCAAGCGGACAGACTGGATCCGCTTCTCCGCAACCGTAAAGAATGTGCTACTCACCGGAAGGGGGCATCGTTCAAACGGGAGGACTAGAAGAAGCTGACGAATATCGCCGCAGCTTCAATAACCACAAAAACACCTGTAGGACCGCAAAAAGGGACTAATGGGCAGTTATTTGCCATGCCACAGATGGTACCACTGAGGCCTCAAGGCTTTGACGTGTACTGTCGAAGGCGCCCACCAACCCAGGCCTGCTCCGCAGCCCGGACGGTACTTTCGCAGAGAGTAGCAAAGAATCCCTAACGGGAAAATTCATGCACACAATCAGTGACCCTCTGGAATCTGCACTGGGCACTACCGCCAGCTGACGGTAGAACGATACTTGAGTTATCGAGCGAAGCCAAGTATTTTTGTATCATGCTTGTAGTGCGCTTGTTCTTAGAGAAAAATGAAATTATTTCTCTATCTTCATTTTTTTTTAATTCAACGGTTTAATTTCAATAACCGCCTGAAGATATGCCGTTCAAAATATGGGTTTCCGATGGTAGTAGCTTTCATAGAGGTTTTTGACGAAGCATATGTTTTGACAAAAAGTAGCAACGCCATCCCGTTGTTTTGATTCTGCATTGTACTTATATTTATTGCTAATTGCTTTTATTCGAAGTATAAGGCAAAAAGTACTGTACTGCAGGGAAGAAAAAACGTGGGCTGCTGCACAATTCTGTTCCGGGAGTCTGTCTTTCTCCTCGTGATCGTCAAAATGTCCAGTAGTACGATATTCTGATGCTCTGTATTATAGATGAATCTTAACCACGCGAATTAATTAAGATTAGTTGTACTCGGCAGTTATTTCCCAACCGTTCATGTTCGGGCTATATCTGTGAGTATGCTCATATTTGAACCGATATCCAGTGGTCGATGCAGCGTGAGGTGTACCTAACCCCAAGACCACGGCAGCACCTGCGTGGTCCGCCACAACGCTCGTATCAACCCCCCCTGGAGAAGAAATCCACGTTTTCGCTTAAAGTGGTGCAGTTCCCATTGGGGTAAATATCTAGCCGCTCATTCCCAATATTTGGTTTAAAAGTTTTCTTCTGTATATATAGGATTTAGCACCATTAATTGCGTTTTGCAAGTACCGTCTGTGTGTGCCTAACCTTGCCGAAGGGTGCTCCTCGTGCTTTGCTTGGACCCTCGCCACTCTCCACGCCTGGCTGTACCGATAGGCTTGCCACTACAATGAGCAGCCTCCTATAGGTGATCGTAGCCACATAGTGAACTGTGCGCCTTCACGATCTGAGACGCCAAGAGAGGCTTTCATGTCACAGTGAAGGATTTTTCTGGATCCGTTAGGTGACGTGCCGCAGCACCATCTATGTTTAATTATAATTAGGACCTGATATGACCAAATTTTAGTTTAAATTTGAATTTTTGTTTAATGAAAGAATATCCATGTCAAGGTCTAAGTGTATTTGAATATTTTTTGGAACTCGTATTAACACTAATATATTTCACAGAGTCCATCATTCATCTATCGCTCATCTAACCATTCATCTACTCATCCCAGCTCAGCTAACAAAAGGAAAGATCTTTCTTCGTGGAGCAACGTAACTAATATCGTAAGTGATGAACTAAAAATTGAATTCGAGCCCTGAGATTAATGAAAGTGGTAACCGTTTGCGTTGCATTGGCCTTTAGCCATGATTGAGTTCCCTAATATTTATATCTGCACCTTGCCATTGTGAATGTTCTCCACTGACCTTCTGTCACCAAGCTTTCCTGGTTTTTCCTTGAAATTTTGAAATCAGTCGAAAAAAGAAAAGAAATAAATTTACTTATTGATAAGGTTCCTCATACTAAAGTATGTAATTATATTTTTTGTATATTTTTGTATCATATATTCTTTTTTTTATATCTGTATACTATCATTACATTATTTTTCTCTTTGCTTAACTTATTCGTCAGTCACTGTTTATAACTATATACATTTACCCATTTATAATTTAATCTACGCATATATCGTTATGAATCCTATTATAATTCGAAATTAGTTTTATCAACATTGGGTGTTAGGCTCGGTTAAAGTTAGCTCTTTTTTTTAATTATAATGAATGCATAATTCTGAATTTCTAAAAGTATCGTAGTGTTGCCATGAATACCTGCTAAATTTCGTATTAGGAGCCCTTCGAGTGTCTGGTCGGAGGAATATGGTGTAAACATAAATGAAAAAGTATCATTCCATAACACCAAAAAAATCGCGGAAATGGTGTGATCAAGGTTGGGTGGGCATTGGCTGTTGCAACAACACCTGCACAGCTAACAGACATGCAGTCGTTTCGTTTCCCCTTCCCTTTAAGTTCCCATTCTATATGTAGTTCTCCTAGCATCCTCATAACGCTTAAACGGTCGAAGCACGCGAATAAAAATAATAAGATTTGGTACATACAGCGAGCACGTATTCATAAGCCCATATCGGAACCCACTCCTACTACCGATAATACAGCCGGAGCCAGCGCGTGCAAACTTGTGTTATACAACCCAGACCAGCTCGAGTGGCCCATCTACAGCAACTATCGTTGTAGGTGACATGCTACAAGCTTGACTCCAAACTCTCCTGGAAGAGAAACTCGGAGGAAAGGATGGAAAAGGCAATGGCAGCTTTCTACACCCGTATTAAGATTTTTGGACGAGCAAAGGGCTTACAGCCGCACATCATCCATTGGATGCATACTGCGGTACCCTCGGAGAACCCGAATCGAGGCAAACACCACCACCATCACTACGGAGCACCCACGTCATAGGCCAACCACAGGGAACACGAATCCCAAACAAACCACGAGGATCTCACACACGTATGTCCCTAATAGAGACCAGAGAACGGCATCGGGTGATTGCAAAAACGTTTACACAAAAGAATCATCTGAGTAAACTCACTCAGCGTTGACGGATACACACTTGCACGCGCACATATTCGCAGATGATTTTAAATCACTCAAGCTAAGGCTTCTTTTCTTCTGGCTGAGGTTATTCATGCTCGTTCGTTTTTCGGGTGTCTGTTACTCAGCAATGATCGTATTAATTATGAGCAAAGACGCAAATGAGTAAAGTCATATGATTTTATTTTATGATTTTATGAAGCGGTCTGCATACAGGCATGCACATATGTCCGAAGACCGAATAGGCTGGAAATTTGCTCCGTTCGGCTCTTCGGGTCGAATCCGTCGTTGTATTGTATATGAAGCTGCGATTTATGTAAGTGAGTAAGAATTAATGCGAACGAAGTGATTGCCCGCACACGCTAAGTTTATTCAACGCTGAGTATTTTTGAGTGATTTTATATGAGTATAGCAAGAAACACCCTTAGCAAGAAAGTAATCCGAACGAAGCGTCTGACAGCGCAAGTTGGGTTTATTCAAAGGTGAGTATTTTTGAGCGATTACATGTGAGCAAAAACTTTAGCTCATGAGTAAATCAAGATAAATGTGATTTTTTCAGTTCTCTGCTAGAGACATCGCCAAAGACCTTGGAGTCCCCTCAGTCGGTGTCATTTTTAACGAGCAAGCCACAAGATACTTGACCAAACTAAGGAGCCACCCAAACGGCCTCGCTAGAAGGTTGGTAAGGAGCAGAACAAGCGAAGGTTAAACCGCATCCATCCGTCCGACTTGGCCACCAGGAACATACCGCAAAAATATAATGAAATTTCCAAGAAAAACACAATTACTGGCACACACTATATCAAAACTGTCCACAATGCAAGCACGACAAACCCAAAATCACTTACTTTACGACAGAATGCAGACACAGCAGACCCCATTGAAACCCTGACCCACCTTCTCGATATTTACCAGACAAGCAAAACACCTTTACAATAAGTAAGACACTATGTTACCGAATAAGCAAAAAAAAAAAAACAAAATAACTTTAAATAAAACCACCTATAAATAAAAATGGCATTGCATCCCTAAGTGAAACTCACTTAAACAAAGCACTACTGTCAGTTCGACAAGTTCCGACATATGATGGATCAGCTGGAAAACTGAGTTCCTTCATCAAACGAATTGAATACATCAACACGACAATACAAGAAGCTAGACAGCAAAGAATAATATTTGGAGCCATTGAAGTGCAGCTGTTTGCATTAGGGTGGATGTGGTCGGGTCGGCTTCGGTTTCACAAGAGTACAATTCCCAATAAATATACTTCAAATCGTGGTTTTAGTTATCGAAGGTATATTGTTCAGTCTTGACATACGTATGTTTGGCGGGGGTGGAAACGATACTGATCTCGCACAGCTCGGCCGGCGGGTAGCGCCCGTGATGGAGAGCTGTGGATCGCATTCACGCAGCGCGAGAGCGAAGGGCACGGGAGAGCGCGCGAGCTAACGGCGCGATGTTATTAGCATTAAAAGCGCTGCTGACCTACACAGCAGCTAACCGAAGAAATGATTCAACCCAACACCTGGCTGTTAAAATCAGCTCTTGAGCGCCTTGATCTCAGAGACTATAAGAGCTAGGGCAACCAAATTTGATCTCCAGACTAATGTGATATTACACTGCTACAAGTGTATTTCAAAATTTCGCCCACTACCCACTACACTATCTCTTTCTCGCTCGCACACTCTACCGCGTTCAGTGCGCGAGCAACCCCTAGCCGAGGAGATGTAGAATGTGAATGGTACATGTACAATCTAAATGTAAGATATGGAATATACATTGTAGATGTTAATGGCAGATGTTGCAAAAAAATGTAAACTTGTTTTTTTTTTAATTCTATAATATTCTTTTCTATAATTCTAAAAAATCAAATGTTCCAAAATGTGTATGCTGACTGAGTACGGGTATAAGTAGATTCGCGTCCTCAGAAGCGACTCACACGTTCCTTCTCGTTTTATTAGTAATAACACTAGTAGTTTATAATAATATGTTTGCATTAGAATAATGCATTAAATAATACTATCAAAGACGTTTGTTGAGCTATTGAGATTTTTCAATAGCGTAGAGCTAAATCGACAATTCGTACTTTGATTAATTCACACCACAGTTTGTTTGATTATGTTAGTTTCTTTATTTGCCATGCAAGGCGAGTGGGAATAGTATGGACAAGAGTTAGCAACAGGCGGACCCGTGGTGGACCGTGTTGGAGCGAGAACAATAAAGGGTTTTTGTATAAAAGGTAATAACGATGTAGCAGGTCACTGTGCCAACCGACGATATGTTGTACGTTTGATGATGCTAGATTTCGAAGTGTCTCTGCTGCGCAGACGAGCCTCCCTCACAGCCTTCGTCGGCTGACGATTTTCGGGAAGGGGAAAAATGACTCAAGAGCGCAGAGTCAGGTAGGCAATGTTGTGGATAAGAGCTTAGCTCTACACTCTTTGCGCTGCCATGGGCCGGCGCTTAGCCGAACATTCTCCCCCCGTTGAAGAGCACGGGTCTTCGACATCCTTCTTTGGCAGCATACACAGCTTTGAGATAGCCCTCGTGGTGATCCCAGTAGCCGTTTTGAGCTCAGCTACCCTGGAAACGCCATCTCTGCCGGCGATCAGTTTCGTCACCCTTCCCAGCGGCCACTTAAGTGGAGGCAAGTTCTCGTTCTTTACGAGGACCACGTCGCCGACGCTGAGGTTATGCTGCTCAGTCCTCCATTTTGCCCTCTCCTGCAGAAGCGTGAGGTACTCCTCTCGCCAGCGGGACCAGAAAGTCTGCTGCAGGAAGTTGACCTGCTGCCAGCGATCAAGACGATTGAAGTTGAGTCCGGTCACATCTGGTTCTGCGAAGGTACGGATTGGAGCAGTACCTAAGAAATGCGCAGGTGTTAGCATGTCTAAATCGTCAGGATGCTCTGAAATGGGAAGTAATGGCCTTGAGTTTATTATGGCAGTGATATGGCACACAAGCGTTCTCAGGTCATCAAAGCACAGCAAGGAGCTGGAAGCGGAACGGTAGAAATGATGTTTGGCTGTTTTAACCGCAGCCTCCCAGAGTCCGCCAAAGTGGGGAGAGCGAGGGGGAATAAACCGCCAGTCAATATGATCCGCAACGCAAAACTCCTGAACTTCCTTCATATGCCTTTCTGCCAGGAACAGCTTCTTCAACTCTGCCAACTCGTTCTTTGCTCCCACAAAGTTGGTTGCGTCGGACCAAATTTCCCTGGGCCGACCGCGAGTTAAAATGAATCGCTTCAGAGCGCTTATGAACGCTGGCGTCGATAGATCCTGCACAAGCTCCAAGTGAACGGCCTTGGTGGCAAAGCATATGAAGAGGCATATGTAGCATTTGATGGGTGGTCTGGTCCGCACCTCACTCTTATAAAAGAACGGACCACAAAAATCCACACCGGTGACTGCAAAAACGTACGACGCATTCACACGATCTTTCGGCAAGTCGGCCATAATATGCTGCAGCAGGCGCGGCTTGGCCTTAAAACATCTGGTGCAGCGATTTACGACGCTGGCCACTGTCTTGCGCCCTCCAATCGGCCAATACTCATGCCGAATAAGTGCGAGCAATGACCGAGGCCCAGCGTGCAAATTCTGCTCATGAACATGCACAATTACAGCAGATGTGACGGGATGACGCCTTGGAAGAATGACTGGATGCCGTGCGTTGAAATCAAGTGATGAGTTTTCCAACCGCCCACCGACGCGTAACAAGCCATGGTCATCCAGGAACGGCGCGAGTGACGAGATAGAGCTAGACGACTGCACCTGCTGTTCGTCACGCAGAGTCTTGTAGTCAGGCCACAAATGCACTCGCTGAATCGAACGAAGAAGTATCCGCGTGCCACCAACGATGTCAGCTACTGTTAATCCGGACGACCTTTTGCGCTGCAGAAACTTGAATACGTATCCAAATGTGCGCTGGATCTTTCCGAAGGAATTGGAGAACTTTCGGCCGTCAGATAAGTCTACGAATGGACAAACTGCAATCAGGACCCTCTTGCGCAACTCCAGTGTTGGCGCGGATTGAATAGACGCTGCTGGCCACAGAGGTTGCTCATCCTGAAGAAAGGGTGGCCCGTGGGCCCAAAGTTGCGATTCCAGAAGCTCTGACGGCGAAGCGCCTCTGGACAATATGTCAGCAGGGTTTTGGGCGGTGGGCACGTAGCGCCACTCCATCTGAGCAGTCCGCTCCTGAATGGCTGAGACCCGATTTGCAACGAATACGTTAAAGCTTGATGAGTCATGGCGCACCCAAGACAAGGCAGTTGTGGAGTCCGACCAGCAATAGAAGCTTCCAGTGAACAATTTAAGTTGCTGTATCTCACTGATCAATTGAGAAAGCAAGTCAGCGCCACATAACTCCAACTTGGGCACCGTCAATACCTTAAGAGGGGCGACACGAGACTTCGCACACAGAAGTTGCACGTACGCGCGATTATTTGTCCTTGACACAACGTAAACACATGCTCCATAGGCGTCTAGGCTGGCGTCACAAAAACCGTGAACTTCCACTGTTGAATTGGGGAGAACTGACAGACGAGGAAATCTAAACAGCTGAGGGGTGGACAAACTCTCGCAGAAAATGGTCCACGCTGATGAAAGAGACTCTGGCAAACTCTCATCCCATTGGAGCTGCTCCTTCCATACCAACTGAAGGAAAATCTTTGCCTTTGCGATGACAGGCCCAATCAGTCCTAAAGGATCATAAAAACGAGCAATCGTTGACAACATTGAACGTTTCGTCGGCTTTGATGGCAGCTGCGTGGGTACTACCGAAAAGAGAAAATTATCAGATGAAGGCTCCCAAACCAATCCAATAGCCTTTGTGAAGTCGGTGCCATCGTCGAACCTTAGCAGCGTTTCCTTATCCTTGTCAGGAATTCCCTCAAGTACGCCAGGGACGTTGGAGCACCATTTCCGAATTGGGAACCTTCCCCGAGCCAATAACTGGGATGTCTGCCTCATCTTTTCGCGCACTTCCTCTACAGATCCTCCTCCATTCATCAAATCGTCGACATAGAAATTGGAGGTCAACACTTCCGAGCCAATGGGAAATGCAGTCCTCTCTTCTTCTGCCAATTGGAGCATGGAGCGAATTGCAAGATAGGAAGCCGGTTTGGTTCCATATGTTACTGTGCTCGACACACCTTCACATCCTCGTGAGGGGAATCCCTCCATAGGATGCACTGCAGGTAATTGTCCGGCTCAGATACTCGGACACACCTGTACATCTTGCAAATGTCTCCAGTCAGCGCAATGAGGAACGTACGAAAACGAAGCAGCGTATGTAGAAGCTTTGGCTGGATAGTAGGCCCAGCCATTAGGACCTCGTTTAACGAAAAACCTGTTGATGTTGTGGCAGATCCATCGAACACGACCCGCAATTTGGTGGTCGTGCTGTCCTCCTTAAACACGCAATGATGCGGTAGAAAATAGCGACAACGACTGAACAGTTCTGATTCCACAAACGACATATGATTAAGCTCTTGGTACTCCCTAATGAAAGATGCGTACTGAGCCTTCAGCTGCGGACGACGCTCAAGTTTCCGCTCCAAGTTGAGGAACCGCCGATATGCTTGCGTGTATGAGTCGCCCAAGATCTCCAAACTTTTCTTGATGGGCAGCTTCACGGCAAACTCTCCAGATGACAGGCGCGAGAAATTTGCTTTGAAGTGATCTTCACAATCGACATCCTCCTGCTTGACCATCACCGAATCTTCAGTAGAACTTTCAACCTCCCAGAAACGCCTCAGTAACAGTTCCACTTGATCAACAGACTCCTGCCTGACGTCAGATGAGGCCTGAGCCCCAAGTAAGGCTGTCCTACGCGTTTGCTGACCACCTCCTGAAACCACCCATCCAAGGCGAGTCTTCTGAAGCGATGGCAAGCCAACATCCAATTTGATTTGGCCAATGCACAGCAGCTCGAAGAATAGGCTAGCCCCAATGAGCAGGTCAATACGCTGTGGCCTGAAGAACTGCGGATCTGCCAATGGTAAATTCGGCGGAATTTTCCAACCAGAAACGTCAACTGAAAAGCTGGGCTGCTGCTCGGTAATTGTGGGAGCTACCAACGCGACGAAACTGGTACTGTAGTCAGAGGCTTGGGACTGCAAGTTGAGTCCCACAGTATAGCCCTCCGATACAAAACTGGAATCCCCAAGACCCGATACTGCGGCCGACGACATGGTCCTTTTCAGTCTAAGTTGTTGGGCGAGGCTGGAGGTTATAAGGTGCATTTGTGATCCGGAGTCCAAGAGTGCCCGACATGGTACGAGCGATCCAGCACGATCCCTCAGCAGAACAACTGCAGTGGCTAAGAGCACAACATCCCTGCAAGAGTTCTGTGCAACCAGAGAGGCAGCTGAGGACTGCGGCTGCGCTTCAGGGTGCGGGAATGAAGAGACAACGGGTTCCGTGGGCGAGGGTCTGGCGTTTAAATGCAATAAAGTGTGATGTTTGCTACCACAGTGACGACAAGTTGATGACCTGCAAGTGCGCAATTGATGGCCAGCCTTCAGGCAATTCAGGCAAAGACCAAGCTTTTTCACCTCAATTAGGCGAAGGGACGGCGAAAGATTCCCAAACAGCGCGCATGTATATATGCCATGGCCCGCAGTATTGCAAAATAGACACTCAAGAGAAACAGACTCAGTGGCTACAAATGAACTTCTAGCGTTGCTCTGTACTTTTTTAATCTTTCCCACCTGAATGCCAGGCGTATACATTGCCATAGCGTGCTCGCGATTCTCCAACTTCTGACATCTTTGCTCCAGAAAGGCGGTGAATTGTTGGCTTGTGGGTATGCTGTCCAGCGATGACGTTTCCTCCCACTTGGCTTGCGTAGCGCTGTCCACCTTCTGCAGCAGGCTGTGTATCAAGATACAGTCTGCAATCTGCTCCGTTGTTCCCATACTCTGCAAAGCCCGAAGATTAGCATTCACAGTGTCCGACAAAGACCGAAGTTGCGACACAGACGAAGCCTCTACGCGCGGAACACCCAGAATGTCCGTGACATGCGCCTGAAAAATTAAACGTTTGTTATTAAAACGCTTATCAAGGAGGTCTAGCGCGATGGGATAGCTGGCGTGCGTGAACTCTAGAGATGAAATAGTGTCTAGTGCTGGTCCTTTCAGGCAGGAACGCAGGTACTGCAGCTTCTCCACATTTGACAAATCGGTATCCTTGTCTATTATGGAGGAAAACATGCTCCAAAACGAGGAATACTGAGCGTAGCCACCACTGAACTCAGGAAGCTTCAACTCTGGCAGGCGTGGCCGACTTTGCACTACGACCGTAGTTGGGGCCTCTCCTACATGGTCCGTCCGCATTGTTGAGCATGGTAGCATTGTGGGCTGCCGCTTGTTTAACTCCCGTTTCATGCGAATCTCCAGCATGATCACGCACTCATCAAACTCCTCCCTCAAGGGACTACCGATCTCATCGAGATCAATCCTCTCCAGGGCATTATGGTGCTCGTTGAATGAAACTACAAGCTCCGCTAGCAATTTCAGCCTCAGGCTCAGCTCCTCCTCACTGAGCTCGCCGATTCTCTCCTTGCCAACGGCCGTTTCGATTCTCCGTGCTGCCCCTACCATGGATTGCACTTTGCGCTTGTAGAATTCAGCTTCTGAATCGACGAACAATGGTGAGGGTGGCAAGAGGGAGGGGGTGCTATTAGAAGCCATTGGGTATGTTTACAGTTTCTGAAGCACGGAGAGGTTAATAACCAGTGAATAACCTCGAACAGTTTGATAGGAACTGTACACTCGATCACAGCGCTCAAACACACGGGCTCACAGTTCTACAGGCCAGCAGCGAAATTTCACAGTTTTAAAATAACTGAGTAGGTGCAGCTGACAACAACAATGGCATGCACACTTAGAGCACCGAAAACCGAAACGAAACAACCGCAAGACAAACCGCAAAGCAGATGACGCGAGAACCGTTTATGTTGCTTGTGCACAAACGCCGAATCGAAAAACCGTGGTACAAAGCGAATTAAACAACCGACAAGTGTTATTTGCGAGGCATATATATGTGTATATATATAAATATATATCGATTATATCACGTCGGGGTCACCAAAATGTTGAGCTATTGAGATTTTTCAATAGCGTAGAGCTAAATTGACAATTCGTACTGTGATTAATTCACACCACAGTTTGTTTGATTATGTTAGTTTCTTTATTTGCCATGCAAGGCGAGTGGGAATAGTATGGACAAGAGTTAGCAACAGGCGGACCCGTGGTGGACCGTGTTGGAGCCAGAACAATAAAGGGTTTTTGTATAAAAGGTAATAACGATGTAGCAGGTCACTGTGCCAACCGACGATATGTTGTACGTTTGATGATGCTAGATTTCGAAGTGTCTCTGCTGCGCAGACGAGCCTCCCTCACAGCCTTCGTCGGCTGACGATTTTCGGGAAGGGGAAAAATGACTCAAGAGCGCAGAGTCAGGTAGGCAATGTTGTGGATAAGAGCTTAGCTCTACACTCTTTGCGCTGCCATGGGCCGGCGCTTAGCCGAACAACGTTATATCTCGTAAACTCCAGACAGGACTCTAGTGACTCTAGTGCAAAAAGACATAACAACCTTGCCAAATCTTAAAAGAGACGCTCAACAAGATGGCCAGTACGAAGCCAAGATAAAAGAAAAGAATACTAACAAAAAGCAGGGCTATGCGAAAAGCCTCCAGCTGAACCCTCCCAGAGGGTGCCAGCAGGGCAATGGGCACTGCATTTTCCCGGATCGGGTAATGCATTGCCGCTTGCTCTGTCCGAGGTAATGCAGTGTCTAGCTAAGGCCAGGTCCAGGTCTTCCCGATATATAATTTGGGGAACTGAACCATGACCATGGCTAGAGGTGCCTGGGGGTCAGGCATAAAACGTTAGGGGGTGGTCCCCCCGATAAATATTAACCATATGGACTGGAGCAAGGATCGAACAGGGACTGGGATGTCAGTCCAAACGTCGGTGGAAAGCGTGACTGCTAACACCGGCGGGTACGGGAAGGAGCAATCCTCTCTGCGTGTCGCCAGCGGTCTCAACTCTAATATGGCGGGAGCAGGTCATATTAGTTTCAAGGCTACTGCCACAAAAACGCCTTACTGCAAACTGAGCCGCACGTGTGCCGTGGTGGAAACAGACTCGGACGCCGAAGCGTTCATACTTCGTTCTCTTTCGTAGTGACCAGACGTGTCTTTGTTTTGCGCTCCGCATTTTTCTTCCGTTTAACTTCAACAGCAGTGTTTTTATACCCGTACTCAAAAAAGAGTTAAGGGGTATATTAGATTTGTGGTAAAAGTGGATGTGTGTAACACAGAGAAGGAAAATTTTCCGACCCCATAAAGTATATATATTCTTGATCAGCATCAATAGCCGAGTCGATATAGCCATGTCTGTCTGTCTGTCTGTCTGTCTGTCTGTCTGTCTCGATGAGCGCCTAGATCTCAGAGACTATGAGAGCTAGGGCAACCAAATTTGGTTTCCAGACTCATGTGATATCACACTGCTACAAGTGTATTGCAAAATTTCGCCCCGCCCCCTTCCGCCCCCACAAAGGACGAAAATCTGTGGCAGGCACAATTTTAAAGATACGATAAAACTAAAAACGCAGTATCGTAGAGAATGCCCATATCTACCAGACTGCCGAATCTGAATCAGATCGGGTCATAATTATAGCCAGAATGAAGAAATTAATTTTCAGATGCTTCCCCTGCCCCCTCCTGCCAACGACCCAGCAACTCATTTTCTTTCTCGCTCGCACACTCTGCCGCGTTCAGTGCGCGAGCAACCCCTAGCGGAGGAGATGTAGAATCTAAATGGTACGTGTAGAATCTACATGTTAGATGTAGAATATACATAATATATGTAGATGTAGATAACAGATGTAGCAAAAAAATGTAAAATGTAAAATTTTTTTTTTAATTCTAAAATTCTAAAAAAATCTTGCTCCAAAATGTAAACACTGACTGAGTACGGGTATAAGTAGAGTCGCGTCCCCAGAAGCGACTCACACGTTCCTTCTCGTTTTATCTATAATTTAACTCTCTAACTAACTTACATTAAAATCAACTTTTACCACGGGTGCATGCCTGCTAATTGTGTAAAAACGCAACATATTAAATTAATTTTGTGCGTCGGTTAGCAATTCTAGCAGCTGTCTGTGTTGTTGCTTTTCGTAAGTACGCCCTTTTCCCGTCTATCACTCTCTCTATCACCTACCTCTCAATAACTGTTCTTTCGCTCTCGCTCTTGTAACTTTTTGTGCAGTAACGCTCTCACTTATAAGCTGTTGCTGCAACCACTCTCCTCTCTCAAACTTTACCGATTTAGCTTTAAGCATTGCTCTAAGCATTTGCTCTTCACAGTGGTCTGATTGCTATATGTTTTGAACTTTATTTTTCCGAAAAAAAAAATAAAAGAAATAAAAAATAATCAATATGGAATTTTCTGTCGTCTGTGCCAAAAAAATCTGCAAAAAGCAAATCCCCCATGACCAGCCCAATATCACCTGCTGGGTTTGCGAAAGCGTAGTGCACGCTAAATTTGTAGGGATCTCGGGCCGTGTAGGAGTCGCCATTTCCCAAAACAACGGCCTGCATTATAGTTGTAAGGAATGCCGTGCTGTGGAAACGACATGCGTTCGTTCTTGAAGCAGACGCTGAGTGGCTTTAAAGAGCTGATCGTAGGCTTTAAACAGTAATATGATCGGCTGTTGGCCATGAACACTCAGTTCAGCAGTTTACAGCTGCTGGCTGAGTCTCCGAGGCCCAAGAAGTCTACTCCGCGGGACTCGCAAGTGCCGACTGCCTCATGTCCGCCGGCATCTGAAAAACTTACTCCGACCACTCCCTTAGTGCAGCAGTTGATTACGTTTGCTACTCCAAGGGCAACGATCGCTGGTAGACATGTCTGTAGCGTCCGTGTCTGTCGAGTCCGCACCCAACTCCTTAATTATCCCATCAGCTTCGCTCCCACCAGCTAATAGATATCCAGGACCACCGGAGACTGGCATCACAGGTACTAGGCCTGTGGTGCCAAAACCACTGGTTGGAGTCCCACCAAAGCGACAAGTTTGTCTTGCGGCTAGTCCCTGACCTCACATCCAATGATGGTTACATCATTTTCCGTATAAAGTCAGACCTATTAGTCAGACCAGTGCTCCATCTTTACCCTCATCTTCCACCTCAACTTCTGCTCATCCAAAAAACTAACTCCTTCTCTTTTAGTTACCTACCAGAATGCGAGAGACTTACATGGTAAGCTCAGTACTTTTTTTCTTGAGAGTGTCGCATTCTCGTCCCATGTTATTGTGTTTACCAAGACTTTGGCAAGTTGCTACACAATTTTTAGAAATGATCGTTCGTCTCGACGTGGAGGTGGGGTCCTCATTGCAGTGGACTTCCTGTGCGTAAAACTAATTCTCCCAGGGTTTTCCATTTTCATTACTTGCTCGTATATTCCATCTTCCTCGGATATCCTAATAAACGAGCATCACCTGTCCGCTTTAAAACTGTTTCTTCCTCGCTTTCAGATAAAGACCATATGATAGTTCTTGGTGATTTCAATTTGCCAGGTACTAATAACCTTGTGCCCATGTCACGACATGACTTTATCGACGGCTTGCTAGACCTATCCCTGTCTCAAGTCAACCATGTGAAAAATTCCTTGGGTCGATTACTTGATCTGTGCTTTGTCTCTGATCCGCCTATACCTGAAGACTCCCAACATCCTAGATTCGAAGTGTCAGTCGATATTGGCCCTATTGTATTGGATCGAATGGGTAGGCTACGTGAACGTGTCCGCTGCTTTCGTAAAGCCGAGTTTACGAAGCTTAATAACCTCATTAGTTAATTTGATTGGTACGCTCTGTATTTGTGCACTGACGTTATGAAAGGCACAAACATTTTTTACAATGTACTTGACTCATTTTTTGATTCTTGTGTCCCACTCTCTTGTCCGGTTAGATCTGGAAAGCCTCCTTGGTTTACCAAAGAGTTATCCAGTCTACAAAACTTAAAATCAAGACTTTATAAAAAATTTCATGAAGTTGGTTCTCCCTCTTCTCTTTTCTTCTCTTTCTCACTATGTAATAGCTCGGTCAAATTTCCCCGTTCTTAACGCTCAATGCTATAAAAACTACCTATCTAGATGCAGGATACGACTTTCATTGGACCCTAAACAGTTTTACAGCTTCGTAAATAGTAAGCGTAGAACGTCCGCACATCCATCCTCGCTATCATTTCTCAATATGTCAGCAAACAATGATCAGGCAATAGCCGATCTTTTTGCCCAATTCTTCCAAGCAACCTATTCTCATGAAAGCTACTCTGGTCAGCCGATCCATACAGTTTACCAAGGTCGAATGGCATTTTCAGCCCCCTTTTAAATGAAAACTCACTGCTTCATGATCTTCTACTAGTTAAGCCGGTGTTTTCACCAGGTCCCGAAGGAGTTCCCGGCTGTGTACTTAGGTACTGTGCCGACGCTCTGTGTGGACCCTTGCTTAAACTATTCACCCTATCCATTAACGCTTCTTGCTTTCCCCCCATCTGGAAGGAATCTTTTATTATTCCGCTCCATAAGAATGGTAGCAAGTCTGATGCAAATAATCATAGAGGTATATCTAAGTTATCCGATATTCCTAAAATTTTTGTTAAAATTTTAGCTCCGCATTTGCAGCATCTCTGCAAATCACTTATATCTCCGTCGCAGCACGGATTTATATGGCGACGATCAACAAGCACAAATTTATTAGAGTTTACCTCTTTTATCATTAAACGCTTTCAAGGTAACTTGCAGACGGATGTCATTTACACTGATTTAAGTAAAGCATTCGATTCTGTAAACCATTCCCTTTTAGTACATAAACTTGACCTTTTAGGGTTTCCACCTAATCTTTTGAGAGGGATTTCTAGCTACCTTCGGTATAGTTCTCAAAGAGTCCTCTTCAAAAACTCCTTCTCTTCACCTATTAAGGTTACTTCTTGAGTACCAAAGGGCATCCATTTAGGCCCCCTACTATTCACACTCTTTATTAATGATCTGCCTTCAGTATTAACAAGCTCTCGAGTACTCATGTATGCGGATGATGTTAAACTTTATGTCCACTATAGGGCCATTTCATTTCACTCTCGCTTGCAATCCGATCTCAAACTTTCAGTCATGGTGTTGTGCAAATATGTTACACCGAAGTGCCTCGAAATGCAAAGTAATGATATTTCATCGCTCCAGCCCCCTTTTGGCTCCTTACACCCTCTGCGGTGGTTTTCTTGAGAGAATTACCTTGGTTGATGACCTTGGTGTTAAACTAGACCCAAAGTTAAAGTTTTCTGAACACATTTCTACCTTGGCAAATAAGGCCATGGGTGTACTTGGGTTTATAAAGAGGTGGTCAAAGGAATTTGACGACCCCTATATAACGAAGACTCTCTACATCTGGCTTGTTCGTCCGATTTTAGAGTACGGCTCTTGTGTATGGTGCCCCCAGTACAAAGTACACTAGGACCGTATAGAATCAGTCCAGAAACACTTTTTACTTTTTGCTCTGCGTGCCCTTAACTGGGATTCAGGTGTGAGACTGGCAGTCTTACTCCCGTAGATTGCTTTAATAAACCTTCCAACCTTAGTTAGTCGTAGAAAAATGCTTGGTGTGATTTTTATCCACAACCTGACAAGGGTCACGTAGATAGCCCTGACTTATCGAGCCGCATAAACTTTACGATTCATGCTAGATCTACTATTATTACTTTATTACTTTTTTCCTTCCGCTTTGTAGATTGAATTCTGCCTTGCACGAACTATTTAGGGTCCTCGGACTTTAATTTCTCTACCATATAATATCCACTACTAATTCCCTTCCTCTTCTTAAATCTCTAATACTAGCATACTGTAACAAAATTGTGCTACGCGGCGGGCCGAGCGGATTTTTCTTTCAGGTTGGGGGGCTGAACTTTAACAAGGGCAGCAGCCTAAACTCGGTAGCCGTCCTATTCCGTGAAATTATAACACACCTTCTCCTTATTTCTTCAGTTTATTCTTAGAGCATAACCTTCACGCTTGATCTTTTCTTCATACATGTGCTTTTTCTTCTTTTCTGCCCTACGTCTGCCCGTTAGAGATGACCGCTAACTATCGATAGCCCGGGTCAAGGGCTCTAAGGGCGCTACAATTTGAATTTGATATTTCGTTACAATACCTTTCCCGTAATTAATACTATCTCTTATCTTCAATTACTTAGACATAAGAGAAACAACATGAAGACTAATTTAATTAAAAAAGAAAACAAGCAAAAACAACAAACAACATGACTTTTAAATGTGACCAGCGATCAGAACCACACGGCCACACTACAAAATTTAAATCTTCGCGCCGACAATGTTACCAGCGATCAGGACCACACGGCCACACTACAAAATTCAAATCTACGCGCCAACAGTGTGCCCAGCCCTCCGAACCAAACGGCCACACTAGCAGCTGATCATAACAACGCGCTAGTACCAGCGACCGGAGCCAACAGCTGACTTTTGGCAATAAAAGCAGCCGCAACAGAGCCATCACCACCATTCCTGTCTTGGACTGCCAAGGGTGGATTCGCTCCCCGAGGCTTTGGTAAGCATTGAATGGTGTGGTTCTTAGAGCGTACGATTCCTCTATAACCCCACTATCCCTGCTTTATACCGTCCATTTCTTTGGAATGCATTGATCACCGTGACAGAGCGTACGATTCCTCTGCCCGGTAATCTTTGCTGTTTTTCTCCAAATTCATTCTCGGAGTGCATTGTCCTCTGACTTTCCCCTCCCTACTCAGAGCGCATTTTCCTCTGTCTCCCCAACCTTCTCCTCGGAGCGCATTATCCTCCGCACCGACCACTTCTCCCGGAGCGCATTGTCCTCCGCACCGATCACTTCTCCTCGGAGCGCATTATCCTCCGCAACGACCACTTCTCCCGGAGCGCATTGTCCTCCGCACCGATCACTTCTCCTCGGAGCGCATTATCCTCCGCTACGACCACTTCTCCCGGAGCGCATTGTCCTCCGCACCGATCACTTCTCCTCGGAGCGCATTATCCTCCGCAACGACCACTTCTCCCGGAGCGCATTATCCTCCGCAACGACCACAGCAGAACTGATCAGCTACTGCGAGGAATTTGGATTGGATAAGCCTGAAGGAGTGGAAACATTAAGGAAACAACTAATTCAATTCACGGAAAGAAGGGATCTAAGTAAGGAAATACTAGAGAGGCTGGAACAGCTCGGAAGCACCCAGACAAGAGGAAGGAGCCCAAAACAATCACCAAAAGTAATAACACAAGCCAAGCCAGCTATGGATAAACCGCAAGGGGAACCAAAAACGGCAAAAAAGAAAGCTTTGTTTCCAAAGCAGATACGGAAAGGATCACCAGAAGCAGTGGCCATAATAGATAAAATAAAGAAGTGGGACCTCACATTCACTGGGAATGGAGAACTGCTCGAATTTCTCAGTAGGATGGAGGAATTAGCAGAAACATACGGGATCGAGATAGACCACATTGTATTTGCAATGCCGGTAATACTGGAGAAGAGTGCATTGGACTGGTGGCACACGAAACCCGGCCCCATAACAACATGGGAGGAGGTGAAAAGCCAGCTGAAGGAGAACTTCATGTCACCACAATACCATGAAGAGCTTATAAAGATAATATCGGAGCGGAAACAATCAGAAACGGAGACAATACGAGAGTTTATTCAAGACCTGAGAAAATTAATGAGATTCGGGACGTACACCGAGAACGAGAAACTGGACATGGCATACAAGAATTGTAGGTTACCAATCAAACTCTATGTGAAGAGAAGGGAATTCCAGACGCTATCAGAATTCATCATAACAGCGGAAGAGTTCGAAAAACTAGAGAGAGAGGCAGGCCTATCAAAGACCGTGCCCAATAATCAACAAAATAACCAGACACCATGGCAACGGCCACAATGGAGACAAACAAAATGTCACCGATGTGGACAAATATGACACGAATCGAGGGGATGCACCAGGGAGCCAGTGTTATACTGTTGGACATGCAATAAAGAAGGAGTACGAACGATAGACTGCTGCAGGAAACCACAGGAAAACGCACAGGGCCCGGGACAATCCCGCGAAGCACCCGGAGCCCAAAACACGCAGAGCGGACCACCACAGATTTAAGATACGAGGACAACCAGCTCGTGGGAATGGCCAAGATCGGCGGAAAGAGGATGGAGGTAGTAATAGATACGGGAGCCACAAGAAGCATCTTGAACGAAAAAACGGCAAAAATACTACAGAACAACGGTAAGGAAGAAAAAGAAAATAGACTGATCAGACTCGCAGATGGAAGTACACAAAAAACCACGCGAACATTCCTTACCGGAGTAGAGCTAGGAGGCCAGGAAACGACATTATCATTTTTAATAATGGAGGGGCTACTAGACACGCCACTACTCGGAATGGACTTCTTAAGGGACGCAGGAACCATCATTACATGCGGAAACAGTACCGTAGTGATCAGTGGAAGGGAGAAAAAACAAAGACACGAAGAGAGGGCAAGAAACTCACAATCGGAACCAACGGACAAGGAAATCGAAAAATGGATATCAACAGAGGTCCAGAAATTCGACAACCTCGGCGGAGTAAGTAACATAACAACTCATCGGATATTCCTCAAGGACGATAGACCGGTCAAACAGAGGTACTACCCAAGGAACCCAGCACAGATGGAGATCATCAACAGGGAAATAAACGAGCTGAAACGTCAGGACCTAATAGAACCGTCACGAAGTCCATACAGCTCACCAATAGTCTTAGTCAAGAAAAAAGCAGGGGATTGGAGACTATGCGTCGACTACAGACTACTAAACGAAAAAACCGAGAAAGACGCATACCCTGTACCACGGATTGACTTCATATTAAACCAACTAAGAGAGGCGAAATTCATCAGCACACTGGACCTAAAGTCAGGCTACTGGCAGATTCCGATGGAGAGACAAAGCCGACAGTACACAGCCTTCACAGCCCCTGGGCGAGGCTTGTACCAATGGAAGGTAATGCCGTTCGGGCTCACCACAGCACCCGCAACGTTTCAAAGTGCATTAGATTCGGTTATAGGACCAGACATGGAGCCGTTCGCTTTCGCATACCTAGACGATATAATCGTCATTGGGCGAACGAAAACAGAACACATGCAGAAGCTTCAGGAAGTGCTGAACCGATTAAGGAGAGCAAACTTGCGCATCAACGCAACGAAATGCCACTTCTTTCAACAGAAGTTGAAATACCTGGGACACATGGTGAGCGAGGAAGGAATACACACAGATCCGGACAAAGTATCAGCCATCAGAGAACTGGTTGCACCAACAACACTAAAACAACTGCATAGTTTTCTGGGGCTAGCATCGTGGTATCGAAGGTTCGTACCTACCTTCACCGAGAGAGCGAAGCCACTACAAGAACTACTGAAGAAAGGACAGAAATTTACGTGGGGAGAAGCCCAAGACAGCGCTTTCAACGATCTGAAACACTGTTTAACAGAGGCACCCATTCTGGCCTGCCCAGATTTCCGAAAAACTTTTATCCTACAAACAGACGCAAGCGATTGCGGACTAGGAGCAGTTTTAACACAGGAGGATGCAGACGGAGAACACGTAATCTCATACGCAAGCCGCAAGCTAAAAAGCGAAGAAACTAAATATTCCGCTACAGAGAAAGAATGTCTCGCCATCTACTGGGGAATTCACAAAATGAGGATGTACCTCGAGGGATACCAGTTCGTAGTGATAACGGACCACTTAGCCCTGAAATGGTTAAAGTCCATCGAAAGCCCATCCGGCCGAGTAGCAAGATGGGCGTTGGGACTACAACCATTCACATTCGAAATACGCTATCGGAAGGGGAAGCTCAATGCAGTGGCGGACGGATTATCCCGCTTACCACGCGAAGAGGTGAGAATCACAGAGCTGGTGGAATGCGCTTGGTACGAAGCAAAGTGGAAACAGATACAAACAAACCCGAAAATAGCAGAAGACTACACTATAAAACACGGAAGATTATACCGACACATACCAAGCCAAACGGATGAAGACATCCAACCATGGAAGCTGTGCGTGCCAAAACAAGAAAGGCATAGGGTTTTAACGGAAAACCATACGAACCCAACGGCAGGCCACCTAGGGATACGACGCACAAAAATAAGGATCCGACAGCGATATTTTTGGCCAGGGATAAGCAGAGATGTAACAAAGTTCATCAGAAAATGTGAAAGCTGCCAAAAATTCAAAATCTCGCAACAAGCAGCGGCGGGAAAAATGCTAACAAAAATCGCCGATGCCCCGTGGGAAACGATATGCGTCGATTTCGTAGGACCCCTACCAAGAACATCGCACGGGAACACAGTACTCATCGTATTCATCGATAAATTTTCGAAATGGATAGAGGTGACACCAGCGAGGAAAGCAACCGCCGATACATTCATAAAAGCGTTCCGAGAAAAAATACTAGCACGAGGAGGAACACCAAAACAGCTGATATCAGACAACGGCGTACAATTCACAAGCAGAAAAACCAAACAGGTAATGCAGTTATGGGGAATTAAGCAGCAATTCACGGCACCATACACGCCCCAAGAAAACCCGACCGAAAGAGCGAATCGAACATTGAAAACCATGATAGCACAGTACGCGGGGGGAAAACATAATAAATGGGACGAGCACTTACCAGAATTAACACTCGCGATCAACAGCAGTCGATCAGAATCAACAGGATTTACGCCAGCATATTTATTGTTCGGACGAGAGCTACGGCTACCAGGAAATCTGTTTGACGAGGTAACATTAGGATCAGGGCTCACAGAACTAACGACACAAGAAAATGCAGAAGCGCGACAAAGCGCGGAAGCATCAGCCAGACAAAACATGGAGGAAGCAGCAGCAAAACAGACGAGACACTACAACTTAAGAAGACGAGACTGGAAACCAAAGATAGGGGACATAGTATGGGTTAGAACGCACCCACTCTCAAAAAAGATCGACAAAATAACAGCAAAACTCGAGCCAAAATACAACGGTCCTTGTAAGGTCCTCGAACTCTTGTCCCCAGTAATAGTAACAGTCAAAGACACCTCTACTAACAAAAAAAGTCGAGCGCACATATCACATCTAAAACCCGCAAGCAAAGAAGAGCAAGAAACAGTCACAATAACGACACCTCTCTTTCTTTGCAGAATCATGGACAAATTTAAGAATAGCGCACGGAAATTCAAACAACAAATAGAGGAAAGTAAGGCGAAACAACGCAAGTTGGAGGTCATACCAGCGCCGCCACAGCTAGGAGGGAGGATGAGGGTGTCCGGCACCAGAGTTGTGGCACCACGAAAAACAGCAAAAGCCAGCGAGACCACGACCAATCCAGCAACCATGGCACTAGAGGCGGCAGGGACCGAAGGGACCAGGAAGAAAAGAATAAGCTGGGCCAACAACACCAGACCCGAGCCGACTCAACCAAGGGCCACTGAGCGGATCAGCTGGGCACGACAAGTAGAGCTGGAAGAAGTAGACAACGATATATTGGACATCGGAGGGCCAGCCAAGAGTCAAAACGCAGAAGTACGGAGACCGGATCCAACACCAAACACTGCGTCACAGGGTCAACCACCACGAACAGCAGAGGCACAGACATCCGGCCAGGCGACAACACGGACCCATACAACATGCCTAACGGCCACCATACCCAGCAACTGGGAGGTTCCCCAAGGGTGCAAACTCAGCGCAAATCAAGTGGCGACCGTCCAACGGGCGATCGACGACCGGAAAAGCCACCACCAAAGACGATTCAAGCTGTGGAGTGAGGAAATACCAGACCAGGCATGCTGGGTGAAAATCGGCCGATCGGGAGACGTACGACTAGGCATCTGGTTCAACGCAGCGGGGACATCCGGACGACCCACCCTAGAAGGGGAGGGGGGAGTGTGACGCCCAGTTCGACCCAGCACCAAGCGTCACAAAAACAACAACATTCCGCGGAGTATTATGATTTCATTTCCACTGTTATTATTTCATTTTTCATTTCATTTCCACTGTTCAATTACTTATAGCCTTTTCACACTGGGCACCATCCACCATCCATTTCTGGGATGGTCCGTAAGGTTTTGCCGTTCCGAAAATTTCCCAGTTATTCCACCATCCATCTGGGATGTTCCTAAATCGCACGTTTCTGTTCGGTATTTTTTCGATAATTGTCAAATGCAACCATAGATATTTGACATTCACATCAAAAAATCGGAATTCACTACGAAAATGTAAACAATGACAGACAGGAAAATGTAAATAAAAACAACAACAAAATATCTGATATGTCAGAATTGTCTCAGGCAGAAAAACTCAGTTTGTGGACTGGGAATTCTTTTATGAATGCTCTGCAAATCTCATGCAGTATATTGCACACGCTGTTTGCTGACAGCTTTCCGACTGTTCTGTATTCAGAAAAAGAACCCAAACTATACAATGCCATAGCCATAAGCTATACAAAACTTTTCTTAAAAAACGCCTCGTTGTTTTCGGGTATATCTTCACTCCGCTTTTCAAAAATCTTAGAATATATAATTGTATTTAAAACATTGATTGAATTTAGTAGAAGCAGTCACAAATGACCACGCTTCAGTGTTTTCAAAACAAATATCCATTCCAATAAATTTTCCTCGCCCATGTTGACCACATTATTATCATCTCCATGTCCAGCAACATGATTAGATTATGCAAGAATATATATTGGTGCTGAATCAAATTCACAACCATTGCAATATTATTAATATTCATTTAAATTATAAAAGAAGAAATTTTCCGCCGCACCAAATTGAGTGCACAGCTATTTTTCATGGATGGTGGATGGTGGATGGTGTCAATGTGAATCGGTGTTTCACATCTTTCAAAAATTCCTACCGTTCCCCCAGGATGGACTCAGTGTGCAGAGAGTATTAGACATAAGAGAAACAACATGAAGACTAATTTAATTAAAAAAGAAAACAAGCAAAAACAACAAACAACATGACTTTTAAATGTGACCAGCGATCAGAACCACACGGCCACACTACAAAATTTAAATCTTCGCGCCGACAATGTGACCAGCGATCAGGACCACACGGCCACACTACAAAATTCAAATCTACGCGCCAACAGTGTGCCCAGCCCTCCGAACCAAACGGCCACACTAGCAGCTGATCATAACAACGCGTTAGTACCAGCGACCGGAGCCAACAGCTGACTTTTGGCAATAAAAGCAGCCGCAACAGAGCCATCACCACCATTCCTGTCTTGGACTGCCAAGGGTGGATTCGCTCCCCGAGGCTTTGGTAAGCATTGAATGGTGTGGTTCTTAGAGCGTACGATTCCTCTATAACCCCACTATCCCTGCTTTATACCGTCCATTTCTTTGGAATGCATTGATCACCGTGACAGAGCGTACGATTCCTCTGCCCGGTAATCTTTGCTGTTTTTCTCCAAATTCATTCTCGGAGTGCATTGTCCTCTGACTTTCCCCTCCCTACTCAGAGCGCATTTTCCTCTGTCTCCCCAACCTTCTCCTCGGAGCGCATTATCCTCCGCACCGACCACTTCTCCCGGAGCGCATTGTCCTCCGCACCGATCACTTCTCCTCGGAGCGCATTATCCTCCGCAACGACCACTTCTCCCGGAGCGCATTGTCCTCCGCACCGATCACTTCTCCTCGGAGCGCATTATCCTCCGCAACGACCACTTCTCACGGAGCGCATTGTCCTCCGCACCGATCACTTCTCCTCGGAGCGCATTATCCTCCGCAACGACCACTTCTCCCGGAGCGCATTGTCCTCCGCACCGATCACTTCTCCTCGGAGCGCATTATCCTCCGCAACGACCACTTCTCCCGGAGCGCATTATCCTCCGCACCGATCACTTCTACTCGGAGCGCATTATCCTCCGCAACGACCACTTCTCCCGGAGCGCATTGTCCTCCGCACCGATCACTTCTCCTCGGAGCGCATTATCCTCCGCAACGACCACTTCTCCCGGAGCGCATTGTCCTCCGCAGCGACCGATCTCTACCAGGCAAGACCTGCACGCTGCGAGTAGCCACGTGCGGCCCTGACGACCCTGAAGGAGGACATCGAGGACGATCCCGTGAACCATTTGAGCCATATATCAACTCTGTATGCCTAAGCTAAATAAACATCCAAAAAACCTACTTTTGCTACCCTACCCGTGTCGCCTTCTTCTTGAACCTAGAGCCTTTTCTTTCAGCTACCACATCCAGAGATCAAACAAATTTCTGTGAACCCCGGCGCGGCGAGCATACCCCGGCCGAAGCGCCGTCACATATCTGTGCATGTTTAGCTCTTTAAGTTGTGTTTAACTTTAATTTTCCTCGAATTTTAGTCTAGCACCTATCTATCCTGGATGCTCGCGATCGGTTCGGTAACAAGCGGTAACAGGCGGCAAACTAGCCTGGGCTGAGCAAAAGGTAGAAGAGGGGCGTCTTCAATACGCGCAGCTGCCTCAGATGAAGGCGACGAAGGGCGAATTCGCCCGCCAATAAGGTTGAGGAGACTTTGGCCACCCAAAGGCAACGCTCGATCGAGAGTACCGGCACTCCGGCGGGCAAGCGGCAACGCGGGGCCAAGGGGGCTATCCCTCAACCTACGACGAAGAAGCCCAAGCAGATGGTCAAGTTGAGCGACGTGTCCGAGAGACACCTCATCTTGGCCCTGATCGACCGCAGACCATAACCAATGAGGAGGTCAGCATATGATCCTCCAGATCAACAAGAAGGCGGAGGATATCCTCTACCCGAGATTCGGGAAGATGGCATGGTTCGTAGGCAGCGTGTACCAACGTCTCAAAAAGCGCCACCCCGAAGACAAGGACGCGCATACCCTGCAGGCAGGCGAGGTGGAGAAGGACCTAGGTCTGGAGTCCATCGTGGAGGCCGCCCAGGATCTTGCGCTGGACGTCTCTGATGCCGCAGAGGACGAGGACGGTGACCTGACTATAATAATCAACCCGTCGAGTGCAGTTGAGCTAGCCTCCCACATTGAGAGTGCTGCCGGAGCTCCTCATTGCCTTGGAGGAAGGGCCCGTCGACATCGCTTTGGTCCAGGACCCATGGCTTGCTGTGGCCGCACCAAAGTCCTCTAATTACAATATTTTCCACTCACCATCGGTAAGCAGGACCAGAACCGCCGTACTCGTACGAAAGGGCATCCATGCTTACCTTTTGTCTCATTACAGCACTGATGACCTGACTGCTGTGATGCTAGAAAGCGAGGAAAAGTACCTTATGGTAGCTTCCTGCTATATGGCACACGAAAGGCCAGCTCCACCGGAGGAGCTAAGGAGTCTGGTGGCGGATGCCAGCCCGAAAGACCAGCAACTTCTGGTTGGTACGGACGCCAACGCCCACCATAGCGTGTGGAGAAGCCTCGACATCAACGACAGAGGTGAGTCACTTCTAGACTTCATACTATCAACTAACCTAGATGTAGCAAACGTAGGGGAGGAACCCACCTTCGTAGGTCCCACCTCGTCTAACGTACTAGATCTAACACTCGTAACGGGAAAGAGTACTTTGGTAACTGGCTGGAGAGTCCATGAAAGACCATCCTTCTCAGACCACAAGTACATTCAATTCAAGGGCGAATTTAAACACTCTCCGAAGATAACTGTTTATAGAAACCCCCGGAACATAAACTGGTACAAGTTTAAAAAAACAGTTACTTCGAAGCTCGTGACTCGCCCGGGCATAGTGAAATCCCCGGAAGACATAGAAACGTCCCTAGAGACCCTATACAAGAAACTACTGGAAGCGTACCCCGCATCGTGCCCACCCTTGCGAACGAAAAAGAGGACCAAACCACTCTGGTGGAACGGGACCTTTGCTCCAAAGAAACAACATCAAAGAATTCTTCAAAATTGCCAAACAAGCGAGCGATGAGATGCTCAATGAGGAAAACAAAATCCTACTCAGGGAGTACAAGAAAGAAATACGAAGGACACAAAGAAACTCGCGGAGGAACTTCTGCTCCAATATCGAGAAATTCCCAGAAACGGATAGACTCCGGAAGCTGCTATACAGAGTCAGCTCAAGCGGAACGATGGACAGTGGACTGAGGGCAGTGGAGAAGCCCTAACAGCACCAATGGATGCTCACTTCCCAGGAAGCACCGAGGTTGCTGACGCATCAGGAGAATTCACTGGGCTATAGATTCCTTTGTGGGTACAAAAGCACCTGGACTAGACGGTATATTTCCAGCCATGCCACAGGCGACCCAAGACGTGATCAGCCCATGGTTCTCTCAGCTTGCCTATCCCTGTTCAATGGAGGTCCTCGAGGATTGCCTTCCAAAGGCAGGAAAGTGCAGCCATATGAGTCCCAGTACTCAAAACACTAGAAAAGCTGCTGGATCTACACATCAGAAACGATGTACGGGGGCGGATGTCAACCAACCAGCATGACTACACCAAAGGGAAATCTGTGGAGACGGCACTGCATTCGCTAGTAGCCACCAACGTAGGACTCAGTATCAGCGCGGACAAGACGGACCTTATCTTCTTTACCAAGAGATACAAGGTACCGGCATGGATACATCCGAAAATTTACCCCGAAAGCACAAGTCAAATACCTCGGCATAGTACTGGACAGCAAGCTGGCATGGAGGCCCAGTGTTGTGGAAAAGGTGAAGAAGGCGCTATATGAATCGAAGAAGATGCTTAGCAGTACATGGGGCCTGTCACCTGCTCTAATGCACTGGATCTACATCTCGGTGGTGCGACCGGTGCTATCGAAACCCTGGTACACCTCATATGCAGCTGGCCGGCGCTATCAAGGGCAAGAAGAAAATACCTAGGTACCCCGGTGATGGCAACACTGGAAGAGGCCTCTATAAGGACACCAGGGGAACTACTGGCCTTCGGGAAAAACATCTCGATCCTCAAGGATTTTGAAACCTCCAAACATTGAAGAAGGTTCATGCACTCCCCCATCCGGACAACTAAGGGCCATATCGGCCTATGCGTGGCCCCATGAGGGCCGTCCGGGTCAACCTAACCTGACCTAACCTAATGTAACGGAACGTGCTGTATAGGAATGTATATGTACAAAACTTTTCTTAAAAAACGCCTCGTTGTTTTCGGGTATATCTTCACTCCGCTTTTCAAAAATCTTAGAATATATAATTGTATTTAAAACATTGATTGAATTTAGTAGAAGCAGTCACAAATGACCACGCTTCAGTGTTTTCAAAACAAATATCCATTCCAATAAATTTTCCTCGCCCATGTTGACCACATTATTATCATCTCCATGTCCAGCAACATGATTAGATTATGCAAGAATATATATTGGTGCTGAATCAAATTCACAACCATTGCAATATTATTAATATTCATTTAAATTATAAAAGAAGAAATTTTCCGCCGCACCAAATTGAGTGCACAGCTATTTTTCATGGATGGTGGATGGTGTCAATGTGAATCGGTGTTTCACATCTTTCAAAAATTCCCACCGTTCCCCCAGGATGGACTCAGTGTGCAGAGAGTATTAGACATAAGAGAAACAACATGAAGACTAATTTAATTAAAAAAGAAAACAAGCAAAAACAACAAACAACATGACTTTTAAATGTGACCAGCGATCAGAACCACACGGCCACACTACAAAATTTAAATCTTCGCGCCGACAATGTGACCAGCGATCAGGACCACACGGCCACACTACAAAATTCAAATCTACGCGCCAACAGTGTGCCCAGCCCTCCGAACCAAACGGCCACACTAGCAGCTGATCATAACAACGCGTTAGTACCAGCGACCGGAGCCAACAGCTGACTTTTGGCAATAAAAGCAGCCGCAACAGAGCCATCACCACCATTCCTGTCTTGGACTGCCAAGGGTGGATTCGCTCCCCGAGGCTTTGGTAAGCATTGAATGGTGTGGTTCTTAGAGCGTACGATTCCTCTATAACCCCACTATCCCTGCTTTATACCGTCCATTTCTTTGGAATGCATTGATCACCGTGACAGAGCGTACGATTCCTCTGCCCGGTAATCTTTGCTGTTTTTCTCCAAATTCATTCTCGGAGTGCATTGTCCTCTGACTTTCCCCTCCCTACTCAGAGCGCATTTTCCTCTGTCTCCCCAACCTTCTCCTCGGAGCGCATTATCCTCCGCACCGACCACTTCTCCCGGAGCGCATTGTCCTCCGCACCGATCACTTCTCCTCGGAGCGCATTATCCTCCGCAACGACCACTTCTCCCGGAGCGCATTGTCCTCCGCACCGATCACTTCTCCTCGGAGCGCATTATCCTCCGCAACGACCACTTCTCCCGGAGCGCATTGTCCTCCGCACCGATCACTTCTCCTCGGAGCGCATTATCCTCCGCAACGACCACTTCTCCCGGAGCGCATTGTCCTCCGCACCGATCACTTCTCCTCGGAGCGCATTATCCTCCGCAACGACCACTTCTCCCGGAGCGCATTATCCTCCGCACCGATCACTTCTACTCGGAGCGCATTATCCTCCGCAACGACCACTTCTCCCGGAGCGCATTGTCCTCCGCACCGATCACTTCTCCTCGGAGCGCATTATCCTCCGCAACGACCACTTCTCCCGGAGCGCATTGTCCTCCGCAGCGACCGATCTCTACCAGGCAAGACCTGCACGCTGCGAGTAGCCACGTGCGGCCCTGACGACCCTGAAGGAGGACATCGAGGACGATCCCGTGAACCATTTGAGCCATATATCAACTCTGTATGCCTAAGCTAAATAAACATCCAAAAAACCTACTTTTGCTACCCTACCCGTGTCGCCTTCTTCTTGAACCTAGAGCCTTTTCTTTCAGCTACCACATCCAGAGATCAAACAAATTTCTGTGAACCCCGGCGCGGCGAGCATACCCCGGCCGAAGCGCCGTCACATATCTGTGCATGTTTAGCTCTTTAAGTTGTGTTTAACTTTAATTTTCCTCGAATTTTAGTCTAGCACCTATCTATCCTGGATGCTCGCGATCGGTTCGGTAACAAGCGGTAACAGGCGGCAAACTAGCCTGGGCTGAGCAAAAGGTAGAAGAGGGGCGTCTTCAATACGCGCAGCTGCCTCAGATGAAGGCGACGAAGGGCGAATTCGCCCGCCAATAAGGTTGAGGAGACTTTGGCCACCCAAAGGCAACGCTCGATCGAGAGTACCGGCACTCCGGCGGGCAAGCGGCAACGCGGGCCCAAGGGGGCTATCCCTCAACCTACGACGAAGAAGCCCAAGCAGATGGTCAAGTTGAGCGACGTGTCCGAGAGACACCTCATCTTGGCCCTGATCGACCGCAGACCATAACCAATGAGGAGGTCAGCATATGATCCTCCAGATCAACAAGAAGGCGGAGGATATCCTCTACCCGAGATTCGGGAAGATGGCATGGTTCGTAGGCAGCGTGTACCAACGTCTCAAAAAGCGCCACCCCGAAGACAAGGACGCGCATACCCTGCAGGCAGGCGAGGTGGAGAAGGACCTAGGTCTGGAGTCCATCGTGGAGGCCGCCCAGGATCTTGCGCTGGACGTCTCTGATGCCGCAGAGGACGAGGACGGTGACCTGACTATAATAATCAACCCGTCGAGTGCAGTTGAGCCAGCCTCCCACATTAAGAGTGCTGCCGGAGCTCCTCATTGCCTTGGAGGAAGGGCCCGTCGACATCGCTTTGGTCCAGGACCCATGGCTTGCTGTGGCCGCACCAAAGTCCTCTAATTACAATATTTTCCACTCACCATCGGTAAGCAGGACCAGAACCGCCGTACTCGTACGAAAGGGCATCCATGCTTACCTTTTGTCTCATTACAGCACTGATGACCTGACTGCTGTGATGCTAGAAAGCGAGGAAAAGTACCTTATGGTAGCTTCCTGCTATATGGCACACGAAAGGCCAGCTCCACCGGAGGAGCTAAGGAGTCTGGTGGCGGATGCCAGCCCGAAAGACCAGCAACTTCTGGTTGGTACGGACGCCAACGCCCACCATAGCGTGTGGGGAAGCCTCGACATCAACGACAGAGGTGAGTCACTTCTAGACTTCATACTATCAACTAACCTAGATGTAGCAAACGTAGGGGAGGAACCCACCTTCGTAGGTCCCACCTCGTCTAACGTACTAGATCTAACACTCGTAACGGGAAAGAGAACTTTGGTAACTGGCTGGAGAGTCCATGAAAGACCATCCTTCTCAGACCACAAGTACATTCAATTCAAGGGCGAATTTAAACACTCTCCGAAGATAACTGTTTATAGAAACCCCCGGAACATAAACTGGTACAAGTTTAAAAAAACAGTTACTTCGAAGCTCGTGAATCGCCCGGGCATAGTGAAATCCCCGGAAGACATAGAAACGTCCCTAGAGACCCTATACAAGAAACTACTGGAAGCGTACCCCGCATCGTGCCCACCCTTGCGAACGAAAAAGAGGACCAAACCACTCTGGTGGAACGGGACCTTTGCTCCAAAGAAACAACATCAAAGAATTCTTCAAAATTGCCAAACAAGCGAGCGATGAGATGCTCAATGAGGAAAACAAAATCCTACTCAGGGAGTACAAGAAAGAAATACGAAGGACACAAAGAAACTCGCGGAGGAACTTCTGCTCCAATATCGAGAAAGTCCCAGAAACGGATAGACTCCGGAAGCTGCTATACAGAGTCAGCTCAAGCGGAACGATGGACAGTGGACTGAGGGCAGTGGAGAAGCCCTAACAGCACCAATGGATGCTCACTTCCCAGGAAGCACCGAGGTTGCTGACGCATCAGGAGAATTCACTGGGCTATAGATTCCTTTGTGGGTACAAAAGCACCTGGACTAGACGGTATATTTCCAGCCATGCCACAGGCGACCCAAGACGTGATCAGCCCATGGTTCTCTCAGCTTGCCTATCCCTGTTCAATGGAGGTCCTCGAGGATTGCCTTCCAAAGGCAGGAAAGTGCAGCCATATGAGTCCCAGTACTCAAAACACTAGAAAAGCTGCTGGATCTACACATCAGAAACGATGTACGGGGGCGGATGTCAACCAACCAGCATGACTACACCAAAGGGAAATCTGTGGAGACGGCACTGCATTCGCTAGTAGCCACCAACGTAGGACTCAGTATCAGCGCGGACAAGACGGACCTTATCTTCTTTACCAAGAGATACAAGGTACCGGCATGGATACATCCGAAAATTTACCCCGAAAGCACAAGTCAAATACCTCGGCATAGTACTGGACAGCAAGCTGGCATGGAGGCCCAGTGTTGTGGAAAAGGTGAAGAAGGCGCTATATGAATCGAAGAAGATGCTTAGCAGTACATGGGGCCTGTCACCTGCTCTAATGCACTGGATCTACATCTCGGTGGTGCGACCGGTGCTATCGAAACCCTGGTACACCTCATATGCAGCTGGCCGGCGCTATCAAGGGCAAGAAGAAAATACCTAGGTACCCCGGTGATGGCAACACTGGAAGAGGCCTCTATAAGGACACCAGGGGAACTACTGGCCTTCGCGAAAAACATCTCGATCCTCAAGGATTTTGAAACCTCCAAACATTGAAGAAGGTTCATGCACTCCCCCATCCGGACAACTAAGGGCCATATCGGCCTATGCGTGGCCCCATGAGGGCCGTCCGGGTCAACCTAACCTGACCTAACCTAATGTAACGGAACGTGCTGTATAGGAATGTATATGTACAAAACTTTTCTTAAAAAACGCCTCGTTGTTTTCGGGTATATCTTCACTCCGCTTTTCAAAAATCTTAGAATATATAATTGTATTTAAAACATTGATTGAATTTAGTAGAAGCAGTCACAAATGACCACGCTTCAGTGTTTTCAAAACAAATATCCATTCCAATAAATTTTCCTCGCCCATGTTGACCACATTATTATCATCTCCATGTCCAGCAACATGATTAGATTATGCAAGAATATATATTGGTGCTGAATCAAATTCACAACCATTGCAATATTATTAATATTCATTTAAATTATAAAAGAAGAAATTTTCCGCCGCACCAAATTGAGTGCACAGCTATTTTTCATGGATGGTGGATGGTGGATGGTGTCAATGTGAATCGGTGTTTCACATCTTTCAAAAATTCCCACCGTTCCCCCAGGATGGACTCAGTGTGCAGAGAGTATTAGACATAAGAGAAACAACATGAAGACTAATTTAATTAAAAAAGAAAACAAGCAAAAACAACAAACAACATGACTTTTAAATGTGACCAGCGATCAGAACCACACGGCCACACTACAAAATTTAAATCTTCGCGCCGACAATGTGACCAGCGATCAGGACCACACGGCCACACTACAAAATTCAAATCTACGCGCCAACAGTGTGCCCAGCCCTCCGAACCAAACGGCCACACTAGCAGCTGATCATAACAACGCGTTAGTACCAGCGACCGGAGCCAACAGCTGACTTTTGGCAATAAAAGCAGCCGCAACAGAGCCATCACCACCATTCCTGTCTTGGACTGCCAAGGGTGGATTCGCTCCCCGAGGCTTTGGTAAGCATTGAATGGTGTGGTTCTTAGAGCGTACGATTCCTCTATAACCCCACTATCCCTGCTTTATACCGTCCATTTCTTTGGAATGCATTGATCACCGTGACAGAGCGTACGATTCCTCTGCCCGGTAATCTTTGCTGTTTTTCTCCAAATTCATTCTCGGAGTGCATTGTCCTCTGACTTTCCCCTCCCTACTCAGAGCGCATTTTCCTCTGTCTCCCCAACCTTCTCCTCGGAGCGCATTATCCTCCGCACCGACCACTTCTCCCGGAGCGCATTGTCCTCCGCACCGATCACTTCTCCTCGGAGCGCATTATCCTCCGCAACGACCACTTCTCCCGGAGCGCATTGTCCTCCGCACCGATCACTTCTCCTCGGAGCGCATTATCCTCCGCAACGACCACTTCTCACGGAGCGCATTGTCCTCCGCACCGATCACTTCTCCTCGGAGCGCATTATCCTCCGCAACGACCACTTCTCCCGGAGCGCATTGTCCTCCGCACCGATCACTTCTCCTCGGAGCGCATTATCCTCCGCAACGACCACTTCTCCCGGAGCGCATTATCCTCCGCACCGATCACTTCTACTCGGAGCGCATTATCCTCCGCAACGACCACTTCTCCCGGAGCGCATTGTCCTCCGCACCGATCACTTCTCCTCGGAGCGCATTATCCTCCGCAACGACCACTTCTCCCGGAGCGCATTGTCCTCCGCAGCGACCGATCTCTACCAGGCAAGACCTGCACGCTGCGAGTAGCCACGTGCGGCCCTGACGACCCTGAAGGAGGACATCGAGGACGATCCCGTGAACCATTTGAGCCATATATCAACTCTGTATGCCTAAGCTAAATAAACATCCAAAAAACCTACTTTTGCTACCCTACCCGTGTCGCCTTCTTCTTGAACCTAGAGCCTTTTCTTTCAGCTACCACATCCAGAGATCAAACAAATTTCTGTGAACCCCGGCGCGGCGAGCATACCCCGGCCGAAGCGCCGTCACATATCTGTGCATGTTTAGCTCTTTAAGTTGTGTTTAACTTTAATTTTCCTCGAATTTTAGTCTAGCACCTATCTATCCTGGATGCTCGCGATCGGTTCGGTAACAAGCGGTAACAGGCGGCAAACTAGCCTGGGCTGAGCAAAAGGTAGAAGAGGGGCGTCTTCAATACGCGCAGCTGCCTCAGATGAAGGCGACGAAGGGCGAATTCGCCCGCCAATAAGGTTGAGGAGACTTTGGCCACCCAAAGGCAACGCTCGATCGAGAGTACCGGCACTCCGGCGGGCAAGCGGCAACGCGGGGCCAAGGGGGCTATCCCTCAACCTACGACGAAGAAGCCCAAGCAGATGGTCAAGTTGAGCGACGTGTCCGAGAGACACCTCATCTTGGCCCTGATCGACCGCAGACCATAACCAATGAGGAGGTCAGCATATGATCCTCCAGATCAACAAGAAGGCGGAGGATATCCTCTACCCGAGATTCGGGAAGATGGCATGGTTCGTAGGCAGCGTGTACCAACGTCTCAAAAAGCGCCACCCCGAAGACAAGGACGCGCATACCCTGCAGGCAGGCGAGGTGGAGAAGGACCTAGGTCTGGAGTCCATCGTGGAGGCCGCCCAGGATCTTGCGCTGGACGTCTCTGATGCCGCAGAGGACGAGGACGGTGACCTGACTATAATAATCAACCCGTCGAGTGCAGTTGAGCCAGCCTCCCACATTGAGAGTGCTGCCGGAGCTCCTCATTGCCTTGGAGGAAGGGCCCGTCGACATCGCTTTGGTCCAGGACCCATGGCTTGCTGTGGCCGCACCAAAGTCCTCTAATTACAATATTTTCCACTCACCATCGGTAAGCAGGACCAGAACCGCCGTACTCGTACGAAAGGGCATCCATGCTTACCTTTTGTCTCATTACAGCACTGATGACCTGACTGCTGTGATGCTAGAAAGCGAGGAAAAGTACCTTATGGTAGCTTCCTGCTATATGGCACACGAAAGGCCAGCTCCACCAGAGGAGCTAAGGAGTCTGGTGGCGGATGCCAGCCCGAAAGACCAGCAACTTCTGGTTGGTACGGACGCCAACGCCCACCATAGCGTGTGGAGAAGCCTCGACATCAACGACAGAGGTGAGTCACTTCTAGACTTCATACTATCAACTAACCTAGATGTAGCAAACGTAGGGGAGGAACCCACCTTCGTAGGTCCCACCTCGTCTAACGTACTAGATCTAACACTCGTAACGGGAAAGAGTACTTTGGTAACTGGCTGGAGAGTCCATGAAAGACCATCCTTCTCAGACCACAAGTACATTCAATTCAAGGGCGAATTTAAACACTCTCCGAAGATAACTGTTTATAGAAACCCCCGGAACATAAACTGGTACAAGTTTAAAAAAACAGTTACTTCGAAGCTCGTGACTCGCCCGGGCATAGTGAAATCCCCGGAAGACATAGAAACGTCCCTAGAGACCCTATACAAGAAACTACTGGAAGCGTACCCCGCATCGTGCCCACCCTTGCGAACGAAAAAGAGGACCAAACCACTCTGGTGGAACGGGACCTTTGCTCCAAAGAAACAACATCAAAGAATTCTTCAAAATTGCCAAACAAGCGAGCGATGAGATGCTCAATGAGGAAAACAAAATCCTACTCAGGGAGTACAAGAAAGAAATACGAAGGACACAAAGAAACTCGCGGAGGAACTTCTGCTCCAATATCGAGAAATTCCCAGAAACGGATAGACTCCGGAAGCTGCTATACAGAGTCAGCTCAAGCGGAACGATGGACAGTGGACTGAGGGCAGTGGAGAAGCCCTAACAGCACCAATGGATGCTCACTTCCCAGGAAGCACCGAGGTTGCTGACGCATCAGGAGAATTCACTGGGCTATAGATTCCTTTGTGGGTACAAAAGCACCTGGACTAGACGGTATATTTCCAGCCATGCCACAGGCGACCCAAGACGTGATCAGCCCATGGTTCTCTCAGCTTGCCTATCCCTGTTCAATGGAGGTCCTCGAGGATTGCCTTCCAAAGGCAGGAAAGTGCAGCCATATGAGTCCCAGTACTCAAAACACTAGAAAAGCTGCTGGATCTACACATCAGAAACGATGTACGGGGGCGGATGTCAACCAACCAGCATGACTACACCAAAGGGAAATCTGTGGAGACGGCACTGCATTCGCTAGTAGCCACCAACGTAGGACTCAGTATCAGCGCGGACAAGACGGACCTTATCTTCTTTACCAAGAGATACAAGGTACCGGCATGGATACATCCGAAAATTTACCCCGAAAGCACAAGTCAAATACCTCGGCATAGTACTGGACAGCAAGCTGGCATGGAGGCCCAGTGTTGTGGAAAAGGTGAAGAAGGCGCTATATGAATCGAAGAAGATGCTTAGCAGTACATGGGGCCTGTCACCTGCTCTAATGCACTGGATCTACATCTCGGTGGTGCGACCGGTGCTATCGAAACCCTGGTACACCTCATATGCAGCTGGCCGGCGCTATCAAGGGCAAGAAGAAAATACCTAGGTACCCCGGTGATGGCAACACTGGAAGAGGCCTCTATAAGGACACCAGGGGAACTACTGGCCTTCGGGAAAAACATCTCGATCCTCAAGGATTTTGAAACCTCCAAACATTGAAGAAGGTTCATGCACTCCCCCATCCGGACAACTAAGGGCCATATCGGCCTATGCGTGGCCCCATGAGGGCCGTCCGGGTCAACCTAACCTGACCTAACCTAATGTAACGGAACGTGCTGTATAGGAATGTATATGTACAAAACTTTTCTTAAAAAACGCCTCGTTGTTTTCGGGTATATCTTCACTCCGCTTTTCAAAAATCTTAGAATATATAATTGTATTTAAAACATTGATTGAATTTAGTAGAAGCAGTCACAAATGACCACGCTTCAGTGTTTTCAAAACAAATATCCATTCCAATAAATTTTCCTCGCCCATGTTGACCACATTATTATCATCTCCATGTCCAGCAACATGATTAGATTATGCAAGAATATATATTGGTGCTGAATCAAATTCACAACCATTGCAATATTATTAATATTCATTTAAATTATAAAAGAAGAAATTTTCCGCCGCACCAAATTGAGTGCACAGCTATTTTTCATGGATGGTGGATGGTGGATGGTGTCAATGTGAATCGGTGTTTCACATCTTTCAAAAATTCCCACCGTTCCCCCAGGATGGACTCAGTGTGCAGAGAGTATTAGACATAAGAGAAACAACATGAAGACTAATTTAATTAAAAAAGAAAACAAGCAAAAACAACAAACAACATGACTTTTAAATGTGACCAGCGATCAGAACCACACGGCCACACTACAAAATTTAAATCTTCGCGCCGACAATGTGACCAGCGATCAGGACCACACGGCCACACTACAAAATTCAAATCTACGCGCCAACAGTGTGCCCAGCCCTCCGAACCAAACGGCCACACTAGCAGCTGATCATAACAACGCGTTAGTACCAGCGACCGAAGCCAACAGCTGACTTTTGGCAATAAAAGCAGCCGCAACAGAGCCATCACCACCATTCCTGTCTTGGACTGCCAAGGGTGGATTCGCTCCCCGAGGCTTTGGTAAGCATTGAATGGTGTGGTTCTTAGAGCGTACGATTCCTCTATAACCCCACTATCCCTGCTTTATACCGTCCATTTCTTTGGAATGCATTGATCACCGTGACAGAGCGTACGATTCCTCTGCCCGGTAATCTTTGCTGTTTTTCTCCAAATTCATTCTCGGAGTGCATTGTCCTCTGACTTTCCCCTCCCTACTCAGAGCGCATTTTCCTCTGTCTCCCCAACCTTCTCCTCGGAGCGCATTATCCTCCGCACCGACCACTTCTCCCGGAGCGCATTGTCCTCCGCACCGATCACTTCTCCTCGGAGCGCATTATCCTCCGCAACGACCACTTCTCCCGGAGCGCATTGTCCTCCGCACCGATCACTTCTCCTCGGAGCGCATTATCCTCCGCAACGACCACTTCTCCCGGAGCGCATTGTCCTCCGCACCGATCACTTCTCCTCGGAGCGCATTATCCTCCGCAACGACCACTTCTCCCGGAGCGCATTGTCCTCCGCACCGATCACTTCTCCTCGGAGCGCATTATCCTCCGCAACGACCACTTCTCCCGGAGCGCATTATCATCCGCACCGATCACTTCTACTCGGAGCGCATTATCCTCCGCAACGACCACTTCTCCCGGAGCGCATTGTCCTCCGCACCGATCACTTCTCCTCGGAGCGCATTATCCTCCGCAACGACCACTTCTCCCGGAGCGCATTGTCCTCCGCAGCGACCGATCTCTACCAGGCAAGACCTGCACGCTGCGAGTAGCCACGTGCGGCCCTGACGACCCTGAAGGAGGACATCGAGGACGATCCCGTGAACCATTTGAGCCATATATCAACTCTGTATGCCTAAGCTAAATAAACATCCAAAAAACCTACTTTTGCTACCCTACCCGTGTCGCCTTCTTCTTGAACCTAGAGCCTTTTCTTTCAGCTACCACATCCAGAGATCAAACAAATTTCTGTGAACCCCGGCGCGGCGAGCATACCCCGGCCGAAGCGCCGTCACATATCTGTGCATGTTTAGCTCTTTAAGTTGTGTTTAACTTTAATTTTCCTCGAATTTTAGTCTAGCACCTATCTATCCTGGATGCTCGCGATCGGTTCGGTAACAAGCGGTAACAGGCGGCAAACTAGCCTGGGCTGAGCAAAAGGTAGAAGAGGGGCGTCTTCAATACGCGCAGCTGCCTCAGATGAAGGCGACGAAGGGCGAATTCGCCCGCCAATAAGGTTGAGGAGACTTTGGCCACCCAAAGGCAACGCTCGATCGAGAGTACCGGCACTCCGGCGGGCAAGCGGCAACGCGGGCCCAAGGGGGCTATCCCTCAACCTACGACGAAGAAGCCCAAGCAGATGGTCAAGTTGAGCGACGTGTCCGAGAGACACCTCATCTTGGCCCTGATCGACCGCAGACCATAACCAATGAGGAGGTCAGCATATGATCCTCCAGATCAACAAGAAGGCGGAGGATATCCTCTACCCGAGATTCGGGAAGATGGCATGGTTCGTAGGCAGCGTGTACCAACGTCTCAAAAAGCGCCACCCCGAAGACAAGGACGCGCATACCCTGCAGGCAGGCGAGGTGGAGAAGGACCTAGGTCTGGAGTCCATCGTGGAGGCCGCCCAGGATCTTGCGCTGGACGTCTCTGATGCCGCAGAGGACGAGGACGGTGACCTGACTATAATAATCAACCCGTCGAGTGCAGTTGAGCCAGCCTCCCACATTAAGAGTGCTGCCGGAGCTCCTCATTGCCTTGGAGGAAGGGCCCGTCGACATCGCTTTGGTCCAGGACCCATGGCTTGCTGTGGCCGCACCAAAGTCCTCTAATTACAATATTTTCCACTCACCATCGGTAAGCAGGACCAGAACCGCCGTACTCGTACGAAAGGGCATCCATGCTTACCTTTTGTCTCATTACAGCACTGATGACCTGACTGCTGTGATGCTAGAAAGCGAGGAAAAGTACCTTATGGTAGCTTCCTGCTATATGGCACACGAAAGGCCAGCTCCACCGGAGGAGCTAAGGAGTCTGGTGGCGGATGCCAGCCCGAAAGACCAGCAACTTCTGGTTGGTACGGACGCCAACGCCCACCATAGCGTGTGGGGAAGCCTCGACATCAACGACAGAGGTGAGTCACTTCTAGACTTCATACTATCAACTAACCTAGATGTAGCAAACGTAGGGGAGGAACCCACCTTCGTAGGTCCCACCTCGTCTAACGTACTAGATCTAACACTCGTAACGGGAAAGAGAACTTTGGTAACTGGCTGGAGAGTCCATGAAAGACCATCCTTCTCAGACCACAAGTACATTCAATTCAAGGGCGAATTTAAACACTCTCCGAAGATAACTGTTTATAGAAACCCCCGGAACATAAACTGGTACAAGTTTAAAAAAACAGTTACTTCGAAGCTCGTGACTCGCCCGGGCATAGTGAAATCCCCGGAAGACATAGAAACGTCCCTAGAGACCCTATACAAGAAACTACTGGAAGCGTACCCCGCATCGTGCCCACCCTTGCGAACGAAAAAGAGGACCAAACCACTCTGGTGGAACGGGACCTTTGCTCCAAAGAAACAACATCAAAGAATTCTTCAAAATTGCCAAACAAGCGAGCGATGAGATGCTCAATGAGGAAAACAAAATCCTACTCAGGGAGTACAAGAAAGAAATACGAAGGACACAAAGAAACTCGCGGAGGAACTTCTGCTCCAATATCGAGAAAGTCCCAGAAACGGATAGACTCCGGAAGCTGCTATACAGAGTCAGCTCAAGCGGAACGATGGACAGTGGACTGAGGGCAGTGGAGAAGCCCTAACAGCACCAATGGATGCTCACTTCCCAGGAAGCACCGAGGTTGCTGACGCATCAGGAGAATTCACTGGGCTATAGATTCCTTTGTGGGTACAAAAGCACCTGGACTAGACGGTATATTTCCAGCCATGCCACAGGCGACCCAAGACGTGATCAGCCCATGGTTCTCTCAGCTTGCCTATCCCTGTTCAATGGAGGTCCTCGAGGATTGCCTTCCAAAGGCAGGAAAGTGCAGCCATATGAGTCCCAGTACTCAAAACACTAGAAAAGCTGCTGGATCTACACATCAGAAACGATGTACGGGGGCGGATGTCAACCAACCAGCATGACTACACCAAAGGGAAATCTGTGGAGACGGCACTGCATTCGCTAGTAGCCACCAACGTAGGACTCAGTATCAGCGCGGACAAGACGGACCTTATCTTCTTTACCAAGAGATACAAGGTACCGGCATGGATACATCCGAAAATTTACCCCGAAAGCACAAGTCAAATACCTCGGCATAGTACTGGACAGCAAGCTGGCATGGAGGCCCAGTGTTGTGGAAAAGGTGAAGAAGGCGCTATATGAATCGAAGAAGATGCTTAGCAGTACATGGGGCCTGTCACCTGCTCTAATGCACTGGATCTACATCTCGGTGGTGCGACCGGTGCTATCGAAACCCTGGTACACCTCATATGCAGCTGGCCGGCGCTATCAAGGGCAAGAAGAAAATACCTAGGTACCCCGGTGATGGCAACACTGGAAGAGGCCTCTATAAGGACACCAGGGGAACTACTGGCCTTCGCGAAAAACATCTCGATCCTCAAGGATTTTGAAACCTCCAAACATTGAAGAAGGTTCATGCACTCCCCCATCCGGACAACTAAGGGCCATATCGGCCTATGCGTGGCCCCATGAGGGCCGTCCGGGTCAACCTAACCTGACCTAACCTAATGTAACGGAACGTGCTGTATAGGAATGTATAGGAACGTGCTGAAGTAAATAAATGGATACGTGCCCATATTGCACAGGTTCGCGCTGCAGAATTACCACCTCAAATTCGACCAGTAGACTTGAATCTCCTACCAAGATCATCGCTGCGTTGATATCGGTTCATTGTCTCGTATGCCAACCCCCGGTATATGCTGCGCTGGTGGAAAGGTAAAATTGCCCGTCCTGACTCATCCGCCATTTTATTTGAACTATTTTTTTTATCGTCAATCTGAAGTTGGTATGTGTAGTAATACACTTTTTAATTTTCGAGGTATTTCGCCACTGATCGATAGTTTTGTTCGTCGTTTGGTTTTATTTATGTACGTGGAATGTGTTTGCGCCAATTTTATCAGTTATTTTTTTAACCAGTTCAGCACAATTTGCCTGAAGAACATAAATAGGTGGCGGCCCTTATTTGTTGTCCTTGGGTATTTGGGCGATATCATCTTCGTCATTTGGGATACTTATGTGCCTTATTTAGCACAGTGTTTTCAGTTATTTTGGGTGCATTAGTGTTCTTTGTAGTTTGTGGGCTCAATTTTCTTTTGATTTACACATAGCGATCGAGCCCAGTCTGAATTAACGCTCCGTTCGCGTTTTTTGGTTGGGAGAGGTGGGCTGAGCAATTGCAGTTGTTGTTGTTGTGGTCACATTTTTGAGCGAGGGCATTGTACTAGTTGTAGTTGTTATTAGCTAATCATTCGTAAGCCCGTAAGAATCGAACCATGACCATTTGCAATGCAGAGGAGAGAGAGCGAGCTCTCTTCTCGTTCACTTGCAGTGATGCAGTTGTTGTAGGTACGGCTACCTTTGGTGAGCGTATGGAAATGTAAGCGGTTTTATTTTGCGAGAGCCGACGTCAGCCATTCGGGTGATACATTGTCAGTTACGGATGACGGGCTGTCTCGCCACAACTATTCACTCGAACTAGGGGTAAAGATACCGGGAGATCACGAGCGAACCGTCACCTCCCGTAATAGTACACACCGGTGGAAATGCGACTATGGTCTCCTCATGAGGGCGGCTGGTAACATTTCCTGGTACGGTCAAGTCTCTGCCACGGATGCTGGCTAATTGTAGTCGGGCGGAGAGAAGAAAATTCTCAGTGTTACCCCAATCCATGGTGAAACAGTATATGCATAGATGCGGGCTGAGGTGGAGCTCGGTGTGGAATATGCGAACTCCAATTCGTTGATCAATTATAAGTAGCTTATTTTGTTAAGAATAGATGCCGCGAAAATTTTTATTTTTTAAAGGTCAAAATTGCAGAAATTTTAAAGTTGTTAGAAAATTTAAACTTTCATTCACTATATCATGTCAGGTATATGTATTCTATTACCGTTGCTCCTTAGATTTTAAAAAGCAATACCTTAAACGACACCGAATTAATGCAGCTATACACAAAAAAATAAATGACATAGGATATATATTTTATTTAACTTTTCCTGAGTTGATAAAGTAAAAATTAAAAAAAAAAAAATGGTTTTGCCATAGAAAAAAACCATAATTCTTTAAACAAATTTAAAGATCCAAATCTTTCAGAAAAAGTCACAAATATATTTCAAACCATTTTTTCTTCACGGTGTCCGGCACGGGGGGCGTCACCGTTTGGAACGTTTTCTGGTAAAACTGCCCTAAATCTATCAGAAAATCTCGGGTTCCTTGACGAAAAATCGTGTTGAGTTGTGTTATTAGATAGTCTTAAACGAAACTGATCTATTCCTCCCGAGCTATCGATCGCTGAAAAATTGTTCAGAAGCTTAAAGAATTTTTTCCAAAGCTTTCGGCTTGTGCTGAAGTTTTGTCTTCGGCTCTGAGCGGTGATGGATTCAACTGAGAGAGGCGATGCTTCGGCTGCAAGAGGCGACGGATAAGCGATGCGTTGGCCTACGTGTGACTTGGGTGGGAACGATTCTGAATTGGTCATACGATGGAGGCGGAGAACGAGCTGTTAACGACGTTCGGTTGTATTGTTTATTCGAGAGGTCTTGGTTTCATGGTTTCATCCATTTGTTTAAGGAGGTGTCGGGGTCTTATTATTTGCTTGTCATATAAACACTGCAGCAGTGCAAATGAGCACATTGCTGCTTAGCTGAGCTGAAAGCTCGCCCATCGATCAATCATGTTTGTTCCCACGCTCATCCTTGATAATGAGAAGACTGTGTGATTGTGTGACAAGTGTGTCGACAGATTTGGGTTTGACGAGACGTGGATGATTTTATTGTCGAACCGCTCCAAGATCTAGGTGTCCCTTTTCTCAAGTAGCCTCCTTCATGTAGACTGTATACACTACTCGACAAAATTTAACCTTTTTTTCCGCTTCGAATCAAACCGACTTTTTTATATTTATGAAAATTAATAAAAATAATAGATTCTCTCCCTTTTCTCAAGTAGCCTCCTTCATGTAGACTGTATACACTACTCGACAAAATTTAACCTTTTTTTCCGATTCGAATCAAACCGACTTTTTTATATTTATGAAAATTAATAAAAATAATAGATTATAATATCCATATAATTCTCATTAATATAATACTGCATTAACTAGATTCTATTTTTCTTCATTATTAAAATATTTAATTTGGTTTTTTGTACTCTTATTGCATTGCTTCGTGTTTGCTGGCAAAAGATATCAAATTCATATCTTTTTCGAGGTGGGTCTAAACATACCAAAGAAACAAGCAAATACTTCGGATACTTTTCAGGTATATACCGACATTTTTGTTTTTCGATCTGAGTACTGCCTTCCGTACAGAGCCTAGAAAACAGCTTTTGGCGTAAAACATTTCTTATCGGTTTCATACGAATATCAACCCTGATTCTCTTCGCGATGTGTTTTTTTCGATCTGCGTACTAGGCTTTACCGTTGATCCACAGATTTGTATAAGCAATAACTGAAACGTCGCCCAATAGCTGCATTTATGAGCTTTTTAGACCGGCAAAGTTGATTGCAACTTGTAAGATACATAAGTTATGTGAAAAAAGAAGCCCTACCTGTGAAAAAGCATTACAAAAAACTTTTTTTTATACATATTGTTTGGCTATTAAGCGTTTTTAATAGCCGTTGAAACTCGTTTAATTTTAAGAAAAAAGTCTAACGTTTTAATGGGTAATGTACAATTTATTATGTATTGGTAATGTAAGGTAGGCGTCAGTATGACCGATAAAGCGATACGAAGGTTATGTAGATCAATACCAGACTGTGAAAGGACAGGCGGGCCGAATTGCCCGTTAGAAGCTCGGGCTGCTGCTGAGCCGAGTACGAGCGATAGATAGAGAGAAAGAATGCGAGAGAGCAGCATAGATGATGAGAACGATAGCGAAAGAAACTTGGAAGCGAGATGCATATATAGAACACAATTCGTGTGTCACCAATTGACCGAATATATGCGTATGTATATATGCGACGACAGAAAAGTTCGAGAGATTGCAAAGGCATGCACGTGCTGGACCAGGGCAGACGGACCAAATTGCCCGTGCCCTACGCGATGCTACGAATAGAGATGGATAGAACGAAAGAGCGATATAGCGAGATAGTAAAGTAAAGGAGAAAGGCAAGAGTCCAAGAGACGAAAGAACGGTTGCATAGGCGAATAGATTGAGTAATTATAAGCGGTTACAATGTTTATATGCAGTGGGCAATGCAAATAGCAAACAAAGGTGAAATTACGTTACTTGCGCCACTGGCTATTAATTAAGCAATTTGTTGGGGATTTTCCGGCTGGGAAACCAGACACATATATTATATACCCACCCGAAATCCAATCGACTTTGCGGATTCTTAAAAGTGTACAGACTCAAGCGGCAAGGTTTTTTTCAATTTGAAAAAATTATCTTGTTTATGTTTTTAGAGTCTGTGTTTTTTTTTTTCAATAACATCAACAAATTCTGCAGTTACACACAGACGTAAAATGGAAAGTTTTTCAAACTGATTACCCTGTCACGGAATTATCAAATAAAAAATATTTAATAAATACCTTGGTAAAGCCAATCAGGAACACCATTATAGATATTGTTTTCACATCCTGAACTCGTTATCCTAATATCCTCTTCAGTTAATGGCGATTGTCGTAAAAATATATCATTGGCTGCTACAAATATAATTGTTGTCGTATTACCGAGCCATGCTGCATATTGAAGGCGCGTTCTTTGAACCTTCAATGAGTCTTTTAATCTGACTGGCATGTGGTGATCGTTTTCAACATCATAAATTGTGTAAAATGCAGTAAAAGACTTCTGAAAAGTCTAAAACCAATTTTTAGTTGATATTATAGGCGTAACATTATAATTATTATTAAATTAATTGCTTACTTTCTTTACATTATGTTTAAATAACACATATTTAAGATCATGGGAGCATTGATATCCACGTACATTCAATTGTCGAAGAGTGTGATTTGTTACTAAGATGTTTATTAAGTTCGTTGTTGTATCCAAAATGGCAAGCCCTCCATCATCAGCTTGAAATACATACTTTTGTGGTGTTACCCATGACGGCTGTAATCTAGTTGGTGTCAATTCTCCTTGTAAGTATTCATCTAAAATCATTCTGCGGCCTGACCAATATAAGAGTTCATCCACATATCTAGAATTAAAAAACAAAAACCAGTCGAAATAGATTGATTCATACTAGTAAAAATTAAACATGCAAAGACTCACCCCAATAAATATATTGCAGTAATAATACCAGCTATTACAAAACTAATCACGAGCAATGAAAATATTATACTACGCCAGTTATGTCCTTCATCCAGATCTATGTCTTGATCTTTTTGCTTCGGATCTTGCACCTGTAAGGTTTCATCTGGTGGTAATCTCCATGATCCACCCCCTCCTCCACGATCTGAAGTGACATTTGTGTGCATTTTTTTAATAAAAAGTCAGATCTTGAATGACGGTGTGTTATAAACTCGATTTTGGGCAGGAATGGCTTCAGAAATACAGGCCTGTTAATCAAAAAATCAAATAAATATGGATTATTCGACGACTTACTACATATGTAGATATCTATATTTACAATTGCCATTAATAATATGTTTTCGTCACCACCTTTTGTTTTAACAAGAATGGACAAACCAAATTACTGAAAGACAAAGAAAAAGTATAAAGAATATATTAAAATTATAATCTTTTACAGCCGGTAATTAGTTAGTATGGATATATAAGCTTATGATTTCTCTAACTTATCTTTATGATATGGAGAGGTAAAAATGTATAGTATAGATATAGTATAGTATATATAGTATAGTATATGTTGTTTGTTCAGTTATTCCTATGTGCCAAGTAAAACAATCCCAAGATTGCCAAAAAATTTAGATTTTTATCCCAGACGTAGTAGGCGAAGAGGCAATTTTCATAGTCCGAAATCAGTTTTAAACTCTAGATATTAGTCACCATCGACGAAACAAAAAATTGAGATGTTTTCTTGGCTAATGCCAGCTATTAGACGATTTAACCTTGGACGACGTACACATAATGCAATAATAATTATAATAATTATAATTGTAGAGGATAACCGTGAGAGAATGGACGACGGAAATGTAACGTTCCTTACTCTTCTTGACTACACTAAAGCTGTTGACTCGGTTGACCATCGCATCCTCATCGCAAAGCTTCGCCAATCCTCGACTTCTCTAACTCAGCATTACGGTTTCCATCGTCCTGTCTTGTAAATAGGAGCCAGGCTGTTGTTGCTGAAGGGAAAAGGTCGTCCTTTGGCTATGTTAAGTCTGGTGTCCCACAGGGATCAGTAATTGGTCCGTTATTGTTCTCGATTTATGTAAATGATTTGCCAATAATATTGTCCTTGTGTAAAGTGCACATGTACGCCGTGCTTGAGAAGATTAACGCATGCACAGAGCACAGATCTAAATGTTATTGAACATCTTTGGGAGAACGAGCCAGGCGGTTGTATCATAAAAAAAATGTAATACGCTAATCAGCTTAAAGAGGCTTTGGTAGAAGCATGGAACTGTATAGAGCCCCAAGTATGCCTGAATTTGGTGCAATCCATTCCAAATCGCTTGAAGGATGTTCTGGAAACGAAAGGACGCGCAACAAAATATTAATTACACTATTAGTTCATTTTTCCGAAAACTTTTTGGAGGCCTCCGATTATTTGTTGTGCCTCTAAAAATGTCTTTTCTTCGTTATTAATTAAAAGTTAGCTGTTCTCACTAGAATGTATGAGTTTTTGCATATGATTTAGATAGTCACTATTTCATATTATAATAAAAGTGAAAAAACAACAATTTTATCGCATTTCTTTATACTTTTTGAGCACATTCGTACTGGGTAAACAAGTGTCCGATTATGCGATGGAGCCACTGTACATGGTTGCACAGACAATCGCAAACAATTCTTTCTCGATGGCGGAATAGTGGATAGCGTAGCAGATTGCCTTATAGTCCTGCGATAGGATTGCACCCATAGCTATGTTACTAGCTTTGGTAGTAACAGAAAAGTCTTGTTGAAGTCTGGATATACGAGAATAGGGTCTGAGGTGATGAGTACTTTTAGTCTCTCAAATGCCTCGACGTACTTCTCGACGTCATAGGCCTAGTTATATTAGCGAAATTGGAAATTAACTTCCTAGAAAATCCGCATAGGCCTAAGAATGACTTGATTTGTTTTGTGGTTTCTGGAATGGGAAACCCTATGTGATCTGTGATCTTGTTGGGATTTGGTACTATTCGTTCAGGTGTGACTATATGACCGAGGAACTCAGTTTATTTCTTCAGGAACTTACACTTATCCATTTGTAGCTTGATGTTTGCATCTCTCATCTTGCCAAAGACTTTCTTTAATGATAAAAGGTGTTTTTCCAATGAAGTGGAGAGAATTATGTCATCTAAGTATACCAGGCAATCGGTGAAAATTAAGTCTTTCAAAAGATAGTTCATGCATCTTGGGAATGTGGCAGAAGCGTTGGTTAGCCCAAAAGGCATTCGAGAATACTCGTAATTACTGTGTTTGGTAGAAAAGTGCGTTTTCGTGAACCGCCAATAACCTTGCATGATGGACGGCAAGTGCTCCTAACGTTATCCACGAAAATGTACGGCGGGGACCATCACTGACAGCGAAGAGTATCCACTGTATCGGAGTCGATTTTACCCGATGATAACAGTAGACCTATTACTACGAAAGTGAAATAAAACGCTTTTGTGGTCGACAATAGTTGGATCGTTCCATATTCGCCACTTCTCTGAAAAACATTCAAGGCACATTGTAACGTTTAGTATTGCAATTCGGTAAAGTACATTAAATTCATTTGTAAATGTATCACGAAATGCAGCCATTTTGACATCCATAGATCCAATACCGACTATGAAATTACGCGCTTTCAAATTGGTAGATATGCAATAAGGCAATTCGGCGTATATTCTCTTCCCCTTCTTACGAACGACATCCCACTGTTGTACATTTGGCGCTGCATCTGGAGAACTGTCAAAGGGTATATTATACAGCGACATCATTAACCAGTTTCTTGACAACTTGCCAAAACGATCCGATCGCACGAACGTTGCTTTAGTCGGAGATGCCACGTTATTACACTTCACTTCAACCTTCACCACCGCTTCATCGAAGAAATTTTTGCTTCGGAGTCAAGGTGATGAGGTTCCTGATCATCCCGATTTGCGTTCTGCTGATGCTCCTGGCCGTATTTACACAGTTCATCACAGTTTCTATTTGCGATTGTTTCTGGTAAATGTTCGTGGGCTAACTTCATTTAATTCACTACGAACTGTTAAGCCTAGTACTCAGTTAAAAAAAAACACCTCGCGAACAGAATCAGGATTGATATTCGTATGAAACCGATAAGAAATGTTCTACAGGTAAAACTGTTCTCTAGGCTCAGATCGAAAAACAAAAATGTCGGTATATACCTGAAAAGTATCCGAAGTATTTGCTTGTTTTTTTGGTATTTTTCTACCCACCTCGAAAAAGATATCAATTTGATATCTTTTGCCAGCAAACACGAAGCAAACATTGCAATAAGAGTACAAAAAACCTAATGAAATATTTTAATAATGAAGAAAAATAGAATCTAGTTAATGCAGTATTATGTGATTATTATTATTATTATTATTTTTATTAATTTTCATACATATATGTAAGAAGGCTGGGTCGCGCACACTAGTGCAGACCTCCCCGAGAGAGCAGAGAGAGTAAAGGGGAGATCGCGAGAGCGTCAGCCGACGCCGCTCAGAGGCCTCTCGCCATTCCGTTGTCGGTCGTCGTTTTGGATAGTCGTAGTTGGGATCAATTGTGTTGTCAGTCGCTTTAAAACATATCCACCGAAGCTGTATCCACCAGTAATATTTCTATTCAATAAACACACTATTAAACACACCTTTCACATATATAAAACAAATATAGTTTTCCAAACCATTTTTTCTTCACGGTGTCCGGCACGGGAGGCGTCGCCATCTGCTGCAGCAAATAGGCAGACACATTACCTTGCCAATAAAATGTTTTGGAGCCCAGGATATGGCTGGGGAAGAGCGGCCCTAGCCGAAGAAGTGCATTTTATTAACTTTAAACAAAACCAAGCAGCTGTCTGAGCAGAGTAACCGTACGGAATGAAGTGCACACCTCTGGTCACACCACTGATCGCTGAGATTATCCTCCTTTTCTTTGCTCTCTCTCTGTCCTCTATCACTTGTTGCACCTGTTGATTTGTTGTTTAATTGTCATCTTTGTATCTGAATGTGCAGTCACGTCCCGGTCCGATATTCACTGCCAGCTGATAGAGTGTAGTGAACCCATGCATGTACATATGTAACACTCTGTCATATATATAAATACATATATAAGCGCGTACATATGAGCAGTGACATAAACAACTTATGTTTACGTTACACATTCCTTTTGCACAGCAACGATCTAAGACTTGAACGCAGATCGGTCAGCTACCAAAACTGCTGAGCAGGCATTTACCCGAACTCAGGCAGAACCCAAACGCCCTAACACTGAGGCGATGGGTCTCTCTCTCAAAAGCTCCTTAACGCTGATCTTGCATTTCCATTAGACTCAGGCAGAGACCACGCGCACTAATACTTATGCGGTGGTACTCTTTTCATATAATGCATGGGAGAACTCTCGCTCTCCGTTATACATAAGAACGATTGTACCCTAGGATAAGAACAAAAATATATTCAATAAACATTCTGAAATTAGCCACCAAGCTGAGCGGTATTGTTTCGCTAAGTATTTATAACTTATAAAGAGCCGTCAGCTGTGGACCAGTGCACGGAAGCGGCCCAACAAAAAGCTACCGACAAACTCCGGCAGAGGGTGCCACTCATGATCTACACTACCATATACATGTATATATACACACATGGATGTTAGGTGCCCTTCACCAACAAATGGCGCCAGATGCAACGGCGGCAGCCACCGCCCTGCAGGCAAACGGAAGCCTGTGAACCTTGCCCTAGCAAGGCTCATTGGGACCCCAGCCCATTAAGGTCCCAATTATGGTATACTGGAAGCCCCGTTACTGAACTGTAGACAACAGGCTGACGGATTGCAGCATCCTGCACCTGAGTAAGCCGAGTGATATCGTGCTGAAATGGCTGCTGGGCCAATGCTGCAGCTGCCCCCGTCCCGTTAAAACCTTGGCAGGCCTTAGGAAACGTTTGCTCCCATCGCCACCCGCCTGGCCGTGCAGGCCCAGTTGACAATGTCCTGGTTAATACTGATCTGGCTCTGAACCCCAGACCCCATGAAGGCTGGAGTCAACCCTCGCGTGGACCTCACTCTAAAGATAGGCACCCACGGGTTCTTTTCAAGGTAACTGCACGCATGGAGAGCAATAACGGCCCTAAGGGGGACCCATTTACACAAAAAAAATGAATACACCAACCACAAACAAAACAGGAAGCAAAGAGGAAGAACAGGAAATCGCATTTACCAAGTCGCGGAAAATGACGCGAACACCGTCGACTGGATCGGAGCCCCCCAAAATACTGGAGAATAAGGGCGAACTGAAGTCCGATACTCCAAAAAGATGTAGAGCATCGGCAAGCCCGGAATCCCCACCGAGGAGGACACCATCAAAAAGGGCGAAGGGCACGCAGCTCAACAAGTTGGGAAGCATCCTGGATGAACTTATTTACTTGGTAAATGAAAAGAGGCCCATCGTGAGGACGATCAACCGAGGAATGAAGGACTCATTGGCCCAAATGAAGCATATCCAGGTTGCAGTCAGCGAGAAGCTGCAGGAAGAGGAGCAGGTAGGCACCATCTGCACGAAATGCCAGGAAAGGAATCGCGTGGAATGGAAGGAATTCGACGCCACCGACACACGGAAAAAGCAGCCGAAGCCCGACAAGCGCCCGAGCGTTGCCCCGCAGAAAAACGCGTGGCGGAAGCCAGACCAAGGCTGGCCGAAACACCTCAGCAGAGAACGCGGAAAAAAAGAAGCACAAAGAGCCCAGAGCGGAAACGGCTTGTGAACCAGCCCAGGAAAGCAGAGAGGCCAGATACACTGGTTGTTAAGTGCAAAGACCAGGAGTCTTATGCTGAGGTGCTCAGGGCGGTGAAGTCCGACAAAGCGATCCTCGAGTTCAGAGACTCGGTATCCGCAATTCGACGAACCGCGGCAGGGGAGCTCCTCCTACAGATGGGGAAGCACGGGGACGGCGCCACTGCAAAACTACTCCAGACGAAGGTGGGCAATATTGCTGAGGTCAAGGCTATCTCCGAGAAGGTTCTGATTGAGGTCAGGGACATATCGGAGTGGACAACGCCGGAAGAAGTGCTCGAAGCCATATTCGCTAAGATAGACGGATACTTGCCGACCGAGTCAGTCCCGAAACTCCGGAAAGCTTACCGTGGAACGCTGACGGCGAACATTCTTCTACCCAAAGAAACAGCGGACAAACTGCTTCATGAGGGAAAAGTTCGCATTGGATGGTCGGTATGCCGAATCTGGCAGAAGAACGAACCCAGGAGGTGCTTCAAGTGCCTAGCATTTGGACATATCGCGGCAAGATGCAGGAGTAGCCACGGCGAAACAAGCAAACGCTTTAATTGTGGAGGTACGCAGCACAACTCGAGGGACTGCAAACAGATGCCCGCCTGCATCTTATGCACAAGAGCAGGGCTAGAAGACACGGCACATGGTACCCTCAGTAGGGCATGCTCTATATATTTCAAGGCAGCAAATACACACACTAATGGGCAAAATTAAGTTCGTTCAGCTTAATTTGAACCACTGCAGAGCGGCACAGGACCTGCTCATGCAGACAGTGAGAGTGAGCCGTCGACGTCGCCATCTTGAGTGAGCCACACCTAGCGATGCTACCAGACTTATGGATACAGAATACAAACTCAAATTATGGAGCAGCTATTCTGGAGCTGTGGAACCTCGCCACAAGCGCCCGTCATACGTCAGTGGGGTACGTAAGAGCAAAGATTGCCGGCATCCACATATACATTTGCTAAATTGCCCCGAGCATACAACTGGATGAGTTCGCCAACATACTCGAAGACCTAGCGGAAGATGCACGCAGTCGTTCCCCAGTGATCATTGCTGGCGATTTCAACGCTTGGGCGACCGAGTGGGGAAGCACAAGGACAAACGCACGCGGAAGCGTCCTACTTGACGTGTTCGCGACCTTGAGCGTGGTGCTCCTGAATAAAGGAAGTACACAAACATACGTAAAGGGTGACCGTGGATCGGTAATCGACGTCGCATTTGCCAGCCCCCAACTTGCACGGAGCGCCACCTGGAAAGTCGCAAGTGTATATACGCATAGTGACCACCGGGCCATAACGTGCTGTATCGACGACGGACCCACCAGACGGACCACAACCATAAAGGGTGACCGTGGATCGGTAATCGACGTCGCATTCGCCAGCCCCCAACTTGAACGGAGTGCCACCTGGAAAGTCGCAAGTGTATATACGCATAGTGACCACCGGGCCATAACGTGCTGTATCGACGACGGACCCACCAGACGGACCACAACCATAAGGCGCACAGCTTGGAAAACGGAGGACATGGACACCCAGTGCCTGCTCCTCATGTTCCGGCAAAGCAGCGAAAGTATACACGGAAATGCAGAGCAGCAGGCAAAATCGCTAGGTACAGCAATGGAAACTGCCTGTGAAGCCGCCATGGTCAAAAAGCAAATGGAAGGAAGGAAGCGAAAGCCAGTACACTGGTGGTCGCAGGAAATAGCGGATCTGCGGAGAGGGAGCCACGCAGCAAGACGCTGCTACCAGAGGACCATGATAAGGGCAAGGCGGAGACCACAAGACCCCCAAGCAGCCCAGGAAGCGGCAGAAGCGCACTCCATCTACCACCAACAACGGGCACATCTCACCAAGGAGATCAAACGAAGCAAAGCAAACTGCTGGAAGGACCTCTGCAAGGAGGCAGACCTGCAGCCTTTTGGCCTAGCCTACAAGATGGTGATGGGCAAGCTGGCGCGCAAGGTAATGCCCACCTGCCCGGAATTATTGTCCAGAATCGTGGATGCACTGTTCCCCACACAACAGGAACTAGCCTACGTACCCAGACACCGCGAGATCCCCACACCTCCACAGATCGGTGCGGAAGAGCTTCTAAATGCGGCTAAGAGCATTAAGATCGGCAAAGCGCCAGGGCCCGACGGTATACCCGCCAAAGCAGTCCGGACGATTGCCACAAGATACCCGGAAGCGATAGCGAAGACCTTTAACCAATACCTGCAGGAGCAAGTCTTCCCCACGGGCTGGAAGCTCCAGAGGCTCGTGCTTCTACCAAAGACTGGGAAGGACCCCGAAGACCCGGTTGGATACAGGCCTCTGTGCATTACACTACTCGACAAAACCGAACTTTTTTTTTCCTCAAGGATCCAAACCGACTTTTTCTGATAGATATGGGGCTTTAAAATTTTTTAAAGAATTATGGTTTTTTTTCTATGGCAGAACTTTTTTTTGAAGAATTTTTGAAGTCTGGTATTTTTTTTAAAGCTTTTTTCAGAGGTAGCGCTTGTTTTTTTCACATAACTCTAGTATCTTTCATCTGGTTGTTAAGAACTTTAATATTTTGAAAAGATAATTAAAACAGCTAGAAGATAAGCCCAAACACTTTGTGATTTCAGCTTACCGTTTGGGAAATATAAAGCATTGAAATGCAAAAATGATGATTTTTGTGCGGTATTATTTACGAAATTTTGACTTTAAAAACTCAGGAAAAGTCGAAAAAAAATTATATCCTGTGTTCTCTATTTTTTTGTGCAGAGGTACATTAATTTGGCGTCGTTTAAGGTATCGCTCATTAAAATCTATGGAGAGACTTTGGAGCTGAAATTCGTTAACCAAACCTAAAAAATGGAAAAAATGAACAAAATATACCTCTTTGAAGGTTGCGGGCCCAACTGCCCATCGGGAAATGCGATCGCGATCAGGTACCAAATGTACAACCCTTTTTCGTTTGCTTTGGCAGTTGGGCCCGCAGCCTTCAAAAAGGTATTTTTTGTTAATTTTTTCCATTTTTTTTAGGGCCCGCAGCCTTCAAAAAGGTATTTTTTGTTCATTTTTTCCATTTTTTAGGTTTGGTTAACGAATTTCAGCTCCAAAGTCTCTCCATAGATTTTAATGAGCGATACCTTAAACGACGCCAAATTAATGTACCTCTACATAAAAAATAGAGAACACAGGATATAATTTTTTTCGACTTTTCCTGAGTTTTTAAAGTCAAAATTTCGTAAATAATACCGCACAAAAATCATCATTTTTGCATTTCAATGCTTTATATTTCCCAAACGGTAGCTGAAATCACAAAGTATTTGGGCTTATCTTCTAGCTGTTTTAATTATCTTTTCAAAAGATTAAAGTTCTTAACAAACAGATGAAAGATACTAGAGTTATGTGAAAAAAACAAGCGCTACCTCTGAAAAAAGCTTAAAAAAAAAATACCAGTTTTCAAAAATTCTTCAAAAAAAAGTTCTGCCATAGAAAAAAAAAAAAATATCATCAAACCATTTCTAAGCCCCAAATCTTTAACAAAAAGTTGGTTTTGTTCCTTGAGGAAAAATCGTGTTGACTAGTGTTATCAGCGTAACGGGGAAGCTGTTCGAGCAAATCATCGCAAATCGGTTAGAAGCGGAAATTGACAGCCTAAAGGGACTATCTAAAACAACGGCAAGTTACAGGAGGCATTTCACAGGGGTCTGTTCTCGGCCCGCTTCTGTGGAACGTCATGTACGATGGCATCCTACGACTGGACACACCAGCCGGCTGCAGCATCGTTGGCTTCACTGACGACATCGCGGTAGTAGCGGTACATAAAACCCTGACAGAAGTAGAGGACAACACGAACGAGACAGTCAGACGAGTGATGTGCTGGCTCCAGGAAAACGGCCTCAGCCTAGCAGCGCACAAAACCGAATCGGTCCTGATTAGCACCAGGAAAAAGGTAGAGACAGCCAGAGTGGTTGTTGGAACAGACGAAATCGAGTCGTCCCCGGCTATCAAGTACCTGGGAGTATTTCTGGACCACAGGTTTAGCTTCAAGCAGCAGAAGGCTGCCTATACAGACGACGCGACGAAACTATGGCCGCTTCGTGTCTCTCTCGGTCCTCCATAACCTACAATCGGCTGTCCTGACGGACCCTTCGCCTCGGATGGGTCTAGCCAAGGTTTCATATACTCTGAAACTGTTGAAGTCTTAAAGGGTCTCTCAGTATCTCTAATCTTCTCGACTTCGTACCTTCCATGGTTCTTTACCTTGGTAACTTTATACGGCCCTAGATACTTTCCTTTAAGTTTCAGCACAGTACCATACTGGGTACGCTTTATAGCTACCAAGTCATTCTCCTTATACTGTCTATCTATCTTCCGGTTTGAGTCAAAACTCTTCTTATTCTCCTGCTGTATCCGTGCTATGTTCTCTAATACTTCCTCCTTAATCTTTTCACGCTCTTTGTCAAAATCTTCTGTAAGCGATCGTTCTAATATTTCTTTTATGTTCGGATCAATAGGTAAGCGCATGTCTAAGCCAGTTAATATCTTAAATGGCGTTGTCTTGGTACTTCGTGGATCATATGCTGTACCTTTCCTAGGTGCTGGTACCAATTCCCAGAACTACCCTGACACAATTTCGACAACATAGGAATCACTATCTTGTGCATCCTTTCAAATTGCCCATTTCCTCTTGGAACTCCTGTGGCGATCATTAAATGCTGAATTTTGTGCCCTTCACAGTATTCACGGAACAAATTGGAAGTAAATGCTGCACCTCTATCCGTCAAAAATTCTGTTTGGATTACCAAAGTTAGTTGCCTGAACTTCTAAACACGTAACGACCTCTTCAACGCCTGTACTACGAGTACCATACAACCAAACAAACTTGGTAAAACCATCAACGACTACCAGCATATAATTGTACTGCTTTTTGGTCATTTCCATCGGTCCAACGTGATCAACGTGATAAGTCAATAGTGGCCTGTCGCCCTTGTCTATCGGTTGCAAATAACCCTCACGTTTCCCTGACTTTTCATTAACGACGATACATTGAACACTGCTATTTACTACCTGCGATACTTTATCCTTTAATTTTGGAATATAATACGACTTTTCGATTATATCCTGTGTCTTTTTGGCTGAAAAATGCCCTTGGTTATGAGCTATCGATAATCTCTTTTTCCATTAGAGCTGGCACTACAATAAGCTCCCTGGCTGGATCCTTAAACAGAATCTGGTTCTGAATATAATAATCCTCATATTCTTTGTCCTCAACAATACCTTTAATAGTCTTCACCCAATCGTCGGTTAACTGAGCTTCTTTGAGACGATGACTAATGCTTTCTTCCAACATAAAACAAGCTACACGACTTAACGCGTCAACGTGCCTCATCTTCGTGCCTGAGCGATGTTCAATAACATAATTGAAATCTTGCAAGTACATGGCCCAACGTGCTACTCTCAAAGGAACATCTTTCTTTTTTATTGTCATTGTAAACGCATTACAGTCTGTGACAATTTTGAACTTTATACCTAAAACATATACACGCCATTTTACTAACGCTTCGATAATTGCCATAACCTCGAGATCATACGAAGGATATTTTTCTTCACACGGCTTAGTCCTACGACTCATATACTGAACAGGATGGAATTGGCCGTCTTCCAAACTCTTTTGCAATAACACTGCTTCGTATCCCCATTTTGCATCATCAGTGTGGATTTCTGTCTCCAATTTCGGGTTGTGCATTTCTAAAACAGGCCTACTTGTCAATGCTACCTTTAGTTGTTCAAACGCAACTTGATGGATCTCCTTAAACTCAAATTTAACATCCTTCTTCAACAGATCAGTCAACGGCTTTGCAATAGCAGCATAACTCTCAATTAACTTTCGGAAATAAGAAGTCAATCCTATGAAACGCTGTACTGCCTTCTTATCACCTGGCACTGGGAACTTTTCGACAGCCCATGTCTTCTCATCGCTTGGTCTTATCGTATTATTTTCTACTATTCCATGAGTGGAATATGGAACCATGATAATTCCAAACCTGATGGAGTGAAAATACCTGTCGGCTTAGCAACGACTTCCTTATCTCGAATAAGGTTCGTATTAATCCTCCTTTCTTGTCCGGTTTCGACCTTAAATTCACAATTAGCACGGTGCACGGTGCCCTGCTTTACCACACTTAAAACAACAAAAGTCATTTTTGGGACAATCTTTCCTTAAATGAGATTTATCCCCACACTTAAAGCATTTCCTGAAATTCTCTGCTGCCGAATCCTTCGTCGAACTCTCAATTTTGATACCCTGCAACCAATTCTTACTCACTGGCTTGGATCCGCCTCTTGATTTCTGATATACGTCAATCTGAAATTTAAGCTCCTTAATGTTTCTAGCTTGGTACAGCATTCCCTTATTTGTCCTTGCGTCTGGGATACCATCCACAAAATATTCGATCAAGCTAGAATCATCTAGTTTAATTGGCTTGGCTATCTCCATTAACGCGTACAAAAACTCATGCAACGACTCTCCCTTTTTCTGCTGACGCTTCTGCAACATCCTATGTACTTCCACTGACGATAGTTTTACACTAAACTCTTCCAACAGAGCTGCCTTCAACGAACTCCAATCACGAATATCACGCAAACTACGAGAAAACGATTTTGCGGCACCAGCCAACAACTGCTTGGCATATATGAATATTTGTAATTGACTCCACTGAACAGTAGATTTAAATATAATTTGATTAATATTAGCTTATATCTAGTTAAATCAAACAATATAAATCAAACGATACAAATCAAATAATTAAGGTCTTAACGTTGGCCTGTTAACAATCTTCCATGTTAACACAGCTTGACCATTCTTTTGCTCGTAGAACTTTCCAGACTCCAAATACGACGCACACACACTACCACATCCAGATCTCGCTTGACTGTCGATGTTGCTTTGGTCGTCCTCTCTTTGTTGCCTTGCTTATACTCAGGAATACAAGCGCGCTCGGATGGTCGTCTCTTTGCCGCTTGCCTTTCGTAGCTCACACTTCTCCTAGACGCAATGCACAACAACAACCAATGTTCTTTGATTTTTGCTGTGTCCTCTGCCGTTTCTCGCCGCTTTGTCGCTTCTGCTCTCGTTGGAACGAACGCGCTCAGATTGTCGTCTCTGTGCCACTTGTCTCCCTGTAGCTTTAGCGTCCTCTGCCGTTTCTCGTCGCTTTGTCGCTTCTGCTCTCGATGGAACGAACGCGCTCAGATTGTCGTCTCTGTGCCGCTTGTCTCCCTGTAGCTTTAGCGTCCTCTGCCGTTTCTCGTCGCTTTGTCGCTTCTGCTCTCGATGGAACGAACGCGCTCAGATTGCCGTCTCTGTGCCGCTTGTCTCCCTGTAGCTCTAGCGTCCTCTGCTGTCTCTCGTCGTTTTGTCGCTTCTCGTGCCCTTGAACGTCTGCATACACTCTTGCGTATTCTTTCCGACAACTGTGCTGCTGTCTCTCTCACACTTGTACGCCAGACTCCGCTTCAATTTCGCAGAGCCGAAGGCTGCCTATACAGACGACGCGACGAAACTACGGCCGCTTCGTGTCTCTCTCGGTCCTCCATAACCTACATAGATTTAAATGCGAGTCGGATCCATTTTGTGCGCACTGTGCACGGACCATAGAAGCTCTAGCGTCCTCTAGCGTCCTCTTTTGTCTGTCCAAGATTCTCTGCTGACCGGGAAGAGCTAAGCCTAGACATTGGGAGGCCATTTATAGTCAATGACTTAATGGATATCCTACTTAGCTCGGAAAACAATTGGGATGCCGTGAGCACCTACGCTGCAGAGATCATCCAATCCTTGCGTCGCGCTGAAAGACAGCGCAATCGAAATTCCAATCCTAGATAGGCTCTAGTGAGGGCTTTCATGCCATCTCCTCCTCGCGAAGTAATACTTAACGGTCGTACCGCGAGAGGGATACGGAGAGTAGGGGGGTTTTTAGTGGGTGAGGTAATTCTAAGTCCCACACTTATCGGCTTTCAATGCTTTCCCTCCTATACATACAAAAACGAGAAGGAACGTGTGAGTCGCTTCTGGGGACGCGACTCTACTTATACCCGTACTCAGTCAGTATATACATTTTTGAGAATAATTTTTTTAAATTTTAGAGAAAAAAAATTTTACACTTTACATTTTTTTGCTACATCTGTTATCTACATCTACATCTAAAATGTATATTTTACATCTAACATGTAGATTATAGATGTACCATTCATATTCTTCATCTCCTCCGCTAGGGGTTGCTCGCGCACTGAACGCAGCAGAGTGTGCGAGCGAGAAGGCGATAGAGTAGTGTGTCTCTGGCTGAAGTGGGCGGGGGAACCAACTGAAAATCAATTTCTTCATTCTGGCTATAATTATGATCTGATCTGATTCAGATTCGGCAGTCTGGTAGATAGGATTCTCTACGATACTGCGTTTTTAGTTTTATCGTATCTTTAAAATTGTGCCTACCACAGATTTTCGTCCTTTGTGGGGGCGGAAGGGGGCGGGGCGAAATTTTGAAATACACTTGTAGCAGTGTGATATCACATGAGTCTGGAAACCAAATTTGGTTGCCCTAACTCTTATAGTCTCTGAGATCCAGGCGCTCAACAAGACGGACGGACGGACAGACGGACATGGCTTAATCGACTCGGCTATTGATTCTGATCAAGAATATATATACTATATGGGGTCGGAAACGTTTCCTTCTCTGCGTTGCACACATCCACTTTTACCACAAATCTAATATACCCCTTAACTCTTTTTTGAGTACGGGTATAAAAAAAAACGAGAAGGAACGTGTGAGTCGCTTCTGGGGACGCGACTCTACTTATACCCGTACTCAGTCAGTATATACATTTTTGAGCATGATTTTTTATAATTAAAGAAAAAAAAAAAAAATTTACATATTACATTTTTTTGCTACATCTGTTATCTACATCTACAATGTATATTTTACATCTAACATGTAGATTGTAGATGTACCATTCATATTCTACATCTCTTTCGCTAGGGGTTGCTCGCGCACTGAACGCAGCAGAGTGTGCGAGCGAGAAGGCGATAGAGTAGTGTGTCTCTGGCTGAAGTAGGCGGGGGAACCAACAGAAAATTAATTTCTTCACTCTGGCTATAATTATTATCCGATCTGATTCATATTCAGCAATCTGGTAGATATGGTCATTCTGTACGATACTGCGTTTTTAGTTTTATCGTATCTTCAAAATTGTGCCTACCACAGATTTTCGTCCTTTGTGGGGGCGGAAGGGGGCGGGGCGAAATTTTGAAATACACTTGTAGCAGTGTGATATCACATGAGTCTTGAAACCAAATTTGGTTGCCCTAACTCTTATAGTCTCTGAGATCCAGGCGCTCAACAAGACGGACGGACGGACAGACGGACGGACAGACGGACATGGCTATATCGACTCGGCTATTGATGCTGATCAAGAATATATATACTTTATGGGGTCGGAAACGTTTCATTCTCTGCGTTGCACACATCCACTTTTACCACAAATCTAATATACCCCTTAACTGTTTTTTGAGTACGGGTATAAAAAACCACTGGTCGCTCTAAAAATATATGACATCTGTTCGCAAGCAAAGAGTTTTTCGATCTGATTACTAGGCTTTAATGGTAGATATAGGGTGCCCAACATATCGTGTAGCATGTCAAGAGCTTAAATAGCTTGAAAACGATACTCATTGGGACACGACAATCGTTGATGTAATTATTCCTGCATCTAGTCCACATGACCTGTGGAACATATACAAAGATACTACTTCAGAAGACATTTTATATCGGATTCGTGACTGTTCAAGAAATACTGACCTTGAGGCGAATGAAGAGATAAAGATGCTCTTTATCGAAGATTTGTGTTACCACATGTGCGGTAGTTTGGTTGTCAGGTTAGGAATGCCAGAGCCAGATCGAGGAATGAATGACACATTTAATAGAGAATTGGAACGTGAGCGTAAATATGATCGATATGAATTAGAGCAATCAGTTCAAACGAATGTTTCTCTGTTGAACCCAAAACAGAAGGAAGTCTGTGATACATTAATTAATTCAATTAATGATGGAAATGGTGGCTTATTTTTCCTGATTGCCCCTGGTGGGACTGGAAAGACATTTCTCATGTCATTGATTGTGGCCACTGTTCGTGCGAGATCAGAAATTGAGTGGTTAGAATAATGCCATATGGCTCATTCCGCGTTCAATTGGCCATTAAATCTTCAAACTACTGAGCAACCGACATGTAAAATTGCAAAATACTCTGCAACGGCAAAAGTTTTAGTAGCGTCAAAAATCATCATCTGGGACGAATGCACAATGGCGCACAAACGCGCATTGGAAGGTCGACTGCTGCAGATGAAATAACCTCTTGCCTCAAATCATCAAATCTGTGGTTCTATGTAAAGAACTGGTAGCAAAAATGATAGTTGCATTGTTAAACGACCCATCTGCTGAAGATTTCTCCAAACAATTGCAGACTTTCGATAATGGCCGTGTTCCTGTCGACGAATAGAGCAGATTGATTTCGAATTTTTGTAATTTCGTCTCATCGAAAGACCAGCTTATCAGCAAAGTGTTCCCGAACATCATTTCTAACCACAAAAATAACAAATGGTTAAGCAAGAGTGAAATTAAGAATACAGTTGTGAATTTAAATCATTCATTAAAAATCAGAATCAAATCGTTGGTACTGACTGTGTAACAAAGGAATTTTAAAACTTCTTGGATGTGCTTGGTTTACCACCGCACAATTAAGAACTGGAGGTGTCTTCATGCTTCGAAATCTAAACCCACCAAAACTATGCAATGGGACCCGCTTTGTGATAAGAAATCTGAATTGACTTCAATTAAAATACAGAGAAACACCTTTGCACGGTCGGCACATACTCTCTTATGTAGTCAAACTCTCGCGCTCTTTGAAACCCTACCTTTTTCTAGAGCTTAAGAAAATCTCTCAAAGGAATTCATTAAAAATTATTTTACAGAATCATCTCTTATACTGAAAATCGCTCTCTCAGCTTCTGGGGACGCGACTCTACTTATACCCGTACTCAGTCAGTATATACATTTTTGAGAATAATTTTTTTAAATTTTAGAGAAAAAAAAATTTTACACTTTACATTTTTTTGCTACATCTGTTATCTACATCTACATCTAAAATGTATATTTTACATCTAACATGTAGATTATAGATGTACCATTCATATTCTTCATCTCCTCCGCTAGGGGTTGCTCGCGCACTGAACGCAGCAGAGTGTGCGAGCGAGAAGGCGATAGAGTAGTGTGTCTCTGGCTGAAGTGGGCGGGGGAACCAACTGAAAATCAATTTCTTCATTCTGGCTATAATTATGATCTGATCTGATTCAGATTCGGCAGTCTGGTAGATAGGATTCTCTACGATACTGCGTTTTTAGTTTTATCGTATCTTTAAAATTGTGCCTACCACAGATTTTCGTCCTTTGTGGGGGCGGAAGGGGGCGGGGCGAAATTTTGAAATACACTTGTAGCAGTGTGATATCACATGAGTCTGGAAACCAAATTTGGTTGCCCTTGTCTCTGAGATCCAGGCGACAAACAAGACGGACGGACGGACAGATGGACAGACAGACATAGCTCTATCGACTCGGCTATTGATGCTGATCAAGAATATATATACTTTATGGGGTCCGAAACGTTTCCTTCTCTGCGTTACACACATCCAATTTTAGCACAAATCTAATATACCCTTTAATTTTTTTTTAGTACGGCTATAATGAAAAAGTATGGGACGACCAGATACGATTAATTCAATGGAATATCAACACCGTGTTAAATAGTACGACTAAAAGTTCCCCATTTCAGCTATTGTATAGTTATGAGCCACGAGATATCCTCAAGAACACAGTGACGAATGCGATCCAAGGCCAGGATCTGAAGATGATGACAGATGACGAGTTGGAAAACGATCATAGGGCTGCTGCGAAAAAAACGTTACGATGCTAGACATTCCAAGCCAACCGTATATACACTTGGTGATCTTGTGTTAGTCGAGAATGAGCCGTTTAGGGAACATCACGAAAATTGGAGCCTCACTATAAAGGTCCATTTTTTATCAGCAAGGTTCTGCCAAACGACCGATATCTAGTAGAAGATATCTCTCATGCCCTACGAAAGCAAAGACACTATAAGTCGGTGTATTCATCTGACAGAAACGCTGTTGCGAACTCCCACCCGATGAACCAGATGAAGATGAAGACATGGAAGGCGACTCACCCTACGAATCTCGCGAGGACGCTGCGATTTTTCAGGAAAGGCCGACTGTGAAGAGCTTTTAGTCAACAGAAGCAGTCAACTCTATGTGGGCTGATGAAGACATGGAAGGCGACTCACCCTACGAATCTCGCGAGGACGCTGCGATTTTTCAGGAAAGGCCGACTGTGAAGAGCTTTTAGTCAACAGAAGCAGTCAACTCTATGTGGGCTGTTATACGCACGATTGACCCATAGCCATCGATAACAACAGAGGCGATACTTACTTAAGAAGTCGAAGCGAACAAGAAAGAACAAGAAAGACATTCAAGAAATCCTTTTGTCAATTAATTCAGTCTACATATATTGTTCAACTTATTTTATCCAATAAACACTACTGTACTACTCAAAAGCAATCCCTTCACGTGTGTTAATTAAATTTTTCTCCAAAGATGAATTTTTCGTTTATTGTAAAATTATATACAACGCGACCGTAGATAAAAAAAAATTAAAATGGTGGTATTTTTGCAGCTAGTAGTTAGGAAAGTTCAATGTCATAGCACATTGAGCAAAAGATTACAAAATTTTAAAAGGACTTAAAAGGCAGCTCCGTACATTGGAAAATTGGAGATTACATTTTTGCACCTTTTCAAAATATAATTTGATCAACTTAACAACATTTTTCTTGCCTGTGAATCCCGTCATGTTTACAGCTTAGTTCCAAAGAAATATCCAAGAAATCTAGAACATCATAATACAGCTGTGGAATCCATCCTAAATGGAATAATAAAAATGTTGAAAGTAAAGTATGACCAAGTATGGCGTGATTGAGTATTTTAATCTATACCACATTTTTCATATGCATTAAATTGCCATTCGGAACTATTTATGGCCTTGTTTACAATACAAATTCAATTTCTTTTGTTTTGTGAGGGAGCGTTCATAACTCACGCAACACATCGACTGATTTGGCATCGCAACAGACCGATTGCTGACGTTCAGCTGTATATAAATTCTCTTTACTATACTATCCAGACCGTGACAAGAGGATGATGATGCGCGAGTATGACTCTAGGATCTGTGTAGACTAATTTCGTGCGAATGTATGAGTATGACACTAAGATCTGTACCCTGCAGTACGAGAAGTGAGCGGTGACAAATGTCAACTACGCGTCATTCAGGATTTTTTCTCTGACGCTGCGGCAGACGGGCAGCATATGAAGTCGACGTCGCGTTCGACGCGTCGGTCAGACCAAACTCATTTTTTCTGTGTTTCTTTCTGTTACGACGCGTGCCGTAACACAATTCGATTTTGCCGTCGGCGTCGACAACGTTGTTAGAATTGTGCGGTGAAATTTATTATCATGTAAGTGCAGTGTTTTATTTAATTAAAATAAAAAATGAAGAAAATGTGATATTGAGAAATTTTTCATTTCCAACAACGAAAACAGAAAAAAACCACCCGAGTGGTTCTTGAGAGTCTTGAGTCGAAAAGGTACAGATCTTGGAAGGGGTTTTGTTTTTGGCGCAAATGCACTGCTGATCTACTGAGAGCATGTTAACAAATTGAAAAATATTGGAATTAACCCATCTTATTTTAAAGGCGATTATGTTGAAGTGCCCGGAATGAGCATGTTGCCATCGATGTGTGGTTGCTTACACATCGCTTACCTGTACTGCAGGGTAATGTGTTTAAATTATTATTTCGTGTTGAAACGAGCCCTCTTATTTATGTGACTTACGTAGAGAGAGAGAGAGAGAGAGAGAGAACCGTAGTATGCGAGAACGGTGCTCAACCACCCACACAGAGACATAGCTAGATCAGCGACGAGCCGAAGCAAGGACTTGACTCTTTTTCGAAAAAAGTCCCGTAGACCGGTACCTAATACAATCTGAGTAGGGTTGAATTTCTGCGTATACGTAGCACCAGATTTAATTACTTTGTAATTAATTTTTTTTTTTTCCAAACTAGGCAGTAGTGTACTAGTGGTGCTTGTAGTGCCAAGGCAGGCTTAATAATACAATTGTGCGGTGTTAAGGATTAAGGATGTGCTTGTATGTGCAGCACCCCAATGGACTGCAAAACACGGTTACATACCCTAGAAATACCATACCAGATGCATACTGCCGAACACATACCCTTTGAGGCAGGCCAGACGTGAAAGTGAACGGACTTGTTTCCAGTATTTCCAAAAAATCAAGCTGGAAACTGCCCTTAAAACTATAGGCAAGTGAGTGTTTGTGTTCTAATAGGAAGGGGTACGTAGTACGTAGGTCTGCAAGAATTCGAATGCTATGCCAATAGAGTTTGAGTGAGGGAGTGCGCTAACGTAAAACTCATACACACAACATTTAAACGACAAGGCAAGAATTGAATGAGTGCATTCGAATGAATTCGGAAACAGCCCTCACTCTCATATAAAACTCATACACACAACATTGAAACGACAAGGCACGAATTGAATGAGTGAGAGTGAGGGTGTGAGTGATTGCAAATTTGCAGCTTTTGCGTAAATTTGTGTATGTATGAGCAGCAAATGAACCAAGGATATTTTCATTGTTGTTTTACTGTTCGTAAGGAAAATAATAAAGAAAATAGGGAAAAGCAATCTAATTAAATTTCTGGCATCTGAAAATGTTCTTTCAGAAACCGCGCTACTCGCTGGAATACAATTATTTTGCAGCTTGTTTTATGCAAAACGATAAAGAAATGTTTGTGCATACTCCACCAGGTTAGACAATCAAAATCGGCTGTGTATAACTAATACATTAATATATCCATAAGCTCTTCGAGTACCGGGTATAAGAATATATATATTATTTACATAAGTACAACAATTCTTACCGAATCACCGGCGTCTGTTTCTCCGATCATTTTGTTCGTACGAATGCGTATTTTAAATGGAAAGAATGTAAATGGTGCCGTACAAAATCTCGAATTTTACTGTCTCTGCCATTTCTGTAATTTCGTTTTATGCATTCCTTCATTCTCACTCACACAACCGCATGCGTATAAACTCAATTCATTGTGCGTGTCGCACTCACTCAACTCAATTCAATTCGAATGTATTCTTCCGTTTTGTCTGTCCATGACTTGTGACCCAATTAACAAATAATATTCAGCATAATCCAGCCTCACTAAATTTGCATTCCGAGCTAATGTACGCAAATCCTAGCCTATTCGAGCGGCTTGCTACATGCACACACATCTACATAAATGTTTTAACTGTGAGGGAATGTGGATGCTGGACCTGGCCATGCTTAGCGAACCGTAAAAAGCATGCGACACCGGGCACTGGGCCTCATACTCGTCTGGGAAGGCATCACTGTGGGCCTGCGGTAGCGACCCCCCCCCCAAGCTCTACAAAATCAAGGTAGGAAACGGGTACGTGCGTGCGAAAGTTGGGAACTTGTGGACCTACAGCTGCTATCTAGCGCCCAGTCTACCCCTCGATTCCTTCAACCGGATCATCGAGGAAATTGTCGTCGATGCACGGAGCCGTACAAAACGTACTGATCGCCGGGGATTTCAATGCGTGGGCACAGGAGTGGGGCTGCCAATCCACCAACGCAAGAGGCCGTTCCCTATTGGAAGCGTTTGCATCGCTGGACCTAGCTTTGCTGAGCAAAGGCACCCAGCAAACATTCAGCAGGGCGAGCGGAGGCTCACGTTCTCGAGCTCGTCGCTCTCACGCGAAGCTAGGTGGCAAATGGCAAATGTGTACACAGGAAGCGACCACGAAGCCATACTGTGCACCATCGGAGAGCGCCTCAGACCCAGCAGAACATACTGCAGGAGCAAGGCATACATCGAGGCAGGGTAAGCCGTTCACGAGGCACCACGAGCCGATTGCCTGGTGTGCATGAAGGCCAGGTGAGAAATGCAGAGAGCGAGACGTACGGCCCGACTCGACTCGGCACTGGAAGAGTACGGGGAGTACGAGGATACGCCCTGGTCCGTTCACGGGAATAGTGAAGGTCACGGAAGAAGAGGTGCTGGAAGCCTGGAGGAGCCAACACAGCACTACAGCCATCTGCCTTCGTGGAGGTCTTCAACAAGTGCCTCGAAGAAGGTACCTTCCCAGCCAGGTGGAAGAGGCAGAAACTGCTGCTGCTAAACAAGCCAGGTAAGCCACCAGGAGAGCCTTCGTCATACCGACCAATCTGCCTCCTGGACAGCGTCGGTAAGGTGTGCGAAAGACTTATAGCACGCAGGCTTAATCGAGCCATTGAAGAATCGGGAGGCCTATCGGCAAACCAGTACGGCTTCCTCAAAGGCAGGTCGACGCTGGACGCCATCGACAATATTGTGACCAAGAGCAGCGGCGCATGAGCTGACCCTAGCAGGACAGGTCGATACGAGAGAGGCGAGGGAAGCACGAAGGCAGGAGAGCATCCGCAGATGGCAGGCGAAGTGGGAATCCTCAACGAAAGGTCGCTGGACCCATAAATTGATTCCCGACCTTAAGGCGTGGATTGATCGGAAGCACGGTCAGGTTGACTTCCACCTGACCCAAATCCTCAGCGGTCACGGCTGCTTCCGGTCATACCTGAAGCGCTTTGGGCATGAAACCGAAGACTGGTGCCTAGCTTGCGGCCGAGGCATAGAGGAGGACGCCCACCACGTCTTTTTCGAGTGCCATCGCGGACCCACAGCGCAGTTTGCTGCTGGCATCATGCGGGAGCTCCGAGGAGCAGAAAAAGAGAGGAGAGCGACGGTGGATTAGGGAGGAGCGGCTGTGCGAAGCAATGCTTTGCGGCGCCGTACAGCATCGCCCCTTCTTCCTACAATCGCCACCATCTACATAGTAGTATAGTTTAGATAAATAGTTAAGTAAGTTATTAAATAAAACCTGAATACAAAAAAACATGTTACAATTGTCGAGTCCAGGCTAGCGGTCGCAGGACTAGAGCTTGCTTCTCACAAGACGGAGGCGGTGCTCATATCGAGTCGCAAAGCGGTCGAGGCAGCCAGAGTGAAGGTCGAGAGGATGACAATCCAATCCCAGAGGTCGATCAAATACCTGGGTATCCACATCGCCACGAGACTGCCCTTCAAGGAGGACCTGGAGTATGCCCACAGGAGGCCAGCGGAACAGCAGGATCGCTTGCTAGGATGCTGCTGAGCACCAGAGAACCAAAGCAGGCAACGAGGAAGTTGCTGACGAGCGTCGTGACGTCACAAATTCTCTATGCCGCGCCAGTTTCGTCGGAGGCCGCTGTTATGTTACTGCTTAGCGTAACAATACCGCTCAGCTTGGTGGCTTCTTTCAGAATGTTTATTGAATATCTTTTTGTTCTTATCCTAGGGTACAATCGTTCTTATGTATCACGGAGAGCGAGAGTTCTCCCATGCATTATATGAAAAGAGTACCACCGCATAAGTATTAGTGCGCGTGGTCTCTGCCTGAGTCTAATGGAAATGCAAGATCAGCGTTAAGGAGCTTTTGAGAGAGAGACCCATCGCCTCAGTGTTAGGGCGTTTGGGTTCTGCCTGAGTTCGGGTAAATGCCTGCTCAGCAGTTTTGGTAGCTGACCGATCTGTGTTCAAGTCTTAGATCGTTGCTGTGCAAAAGGAATGTGTAACATAAAAATATGTACGCGCTTATATATGTATTTATATATATAACAGAGTGTTACATATGTACATGAATGGGTTCACTACACCTCCCTTTTTAAAAAAATAACGTAATATATGAAGTTATTTAAAACAATATTTGAATTTTGTGAACTAACATGTATGTTTATGTATAAAAATTATTATTATTATTTTTTTTTTTTTTTTTTTATGAATTTATTGTTTTTATTTATTTATTTCTTTGTATCTTTTGTATGTCTACCTAGGTCATGGCCATGACAGGATAAAATGAAATCATTATGAAATGAAAAGTTTTAATCTATCCTTATGTACTTTTTGTTTTTTGTCTTTTATATTTGAAATGGTTATATTATCATTTTCTCCTATACTATCTACCTTATATGGTCCAGTATATTTAAAATCTAACTTATGACCTGTTTCATTTTTCAATAAAACCTGATCTCCTGTTTTTAATTTGAAATCTAAATAGTTTTTATCATAATTAATTTTTTGTTTTTGTTTATTAGATTCTATCATTAATCTTGCTCTTTTAAAAGCTTGTTCTAGTCTAAATTTTGATTCTTTAGCGTAATCATCTATATTATAAAGAGGATCTATTCTATCTATGCTATTAAAATGTATTGGTAAGTTCGAAGTCTTACCGAAAACTAATTCATATGGACAATAATCATGTGCCATAGAGGGGGTTGTGTTGAAGCAATATACGAAGTATTGTAGCCATACATCCCAATCTATTTTGTCAGTTGAGATGTATGAGCGTATGAACTCATTAAAAGTTCTGTGGCTTCGCTCCACGGTTCCTACAGTCATGTGATGATGTGCAGTGGATGTTATGTTTTGAATATTTAAGTTTTTACATAAATCTTCAATTATTGAATTTTTGTATTCCGTTCCCATGTCCGTAATGAACGTCTTCATTGGACCGTACTTTAGAATAAAATCTTCAAATATAGTTTTAGCTACTGTTTTTGCACTTTTGTTCTTGATTGGTACGGCTACAAGGTATTTTGTCAAGTCACAGATTAAAGTGACTGCATATTCGTTTCCTTGTTCTGATTTAGGAAGTGGACCGATCGTATCTACAATTACCCTATCAAACGCCATTTGTGGTGTTTCAGTTATAGTCAATGGGGCCTTGGTATGTTCAGTCCATGTTTTTCCAATAATAATGCCTTCTTATTTTCGCTAATGTTTTAACTATACCTGTGTGACCTCCTTGGATTGGATCATCATGGAATGTAGACAGTATCTCTTCTTTTTCTTTATTTTCTTTTATTGTGGTCACCGGCTTGAGTAGCGCTACTCTTAAATTCTTTAATATTTTATTGCCCTTGTTCTTAAAAGAATCTATTGAAATGTTCTCAAAGATTTCTTCGCTCGGTGCCATTTTAAGTTGGCTGATGTTATTTATACCGGCTTCTTTTTCAAGCCTTTGGAAAAATTGACCTAAGTCGAAGGTTCCATTAGTATAAAGGTCGCTAACTTTAATTCTTACAAATATCTTTTTCCCATGTTTAAAGAAACACTTAGTCGAAGATAAATGTAAGGTCACTACTTTTTTAACATCATCATTTTGTATGACGTTGTATATATTGGGCTTTGAAGAGATCGATTGCTTTTGCAATTCTGTGTTTGAACCTGCGCAGGTTTTTTGTCTACTTTGATTTCTTGTAGTGACTTTTAATACTGTATTGGTTGTTTTTATATTCTTTAAGTCTGTAATGGTTATTCTTGATAACGCATCTGCTATATGGTTGTCCTTTCCCTTAAGATACTCCACAGTAAAATCATATTCCTCCAAATCTAGTCTCATACGTGTTAATTTTGAGCTAGGGTTAATCATAGAAAATAAATATGTAGTTTTGACAGTGAAATGTTTGCCATAAATGTGTGGTCGAAAATGATTTATTGCCCAAGTATTGCAGCTAATTCTTGTTCTGTTGTGTTTTTATTACTTTCTCCCTTTGTAAATGATCTTGATGCATACGCTACTGGTAGCTGAGTTCCATTATAATTTTGTGTTAGAACAGCAGCACATGCTTGTTTACTTGCATCCGTTGTTATACAAAATTCTTTGCTAAAATCTGGATATTGCAGTAAGGTTGGTTTCATCAATTGTACTTTTAAATATTCGAATGCTTTCTGACATTTATCTGTCCATTCGAAGTTAACATTCTTTTTACATAATCTTGTTATGTGACATGAATAATCGGAAAAATTTTTAATGAAACGTCTATAATAATTGCAAAATGCAACGAATCTTCTAGCGCTATCTGCGTCCGTTGGGACTGGGTATTTCTCTATAACGTCATATTTCTTGTCGTCTGGTAAAATACCTTTATCAGTACACTTATGACCTAGAAAGGTTACTTCGTGTCTGAAGAATGAGCACTTTTCAGGGTGAAATTTAAGGTTGTGTTTGCTACACATCTCAAAAACGCTGGTGAGGTTTTTAATCATGTGTTTTTCGGAACAACCGATGACAATTAGGTCATCCATATACAAGAATGCCTGAGAAGGTTCGATACCTGAAAATGCAATTGTCATCATTCTTTGAAAAGAATTGGGCGCTATTTTTAAACCATATGGTAATCGCGTGAAGCGATAGGAGCCATTGCTCGTTGAAAATGAAGTTATATTTCTTGAACTTTCTTCAAGTTCTATTTGATGAAAACCTGACATCAGATCTAGACATGAAAAGTATTTAGCTCTACCTAATTGATCACGAATATCATCTATTCTGGGAAGTGGAAATTTGTCTGATAAAACTTTTTTTGTTTATTTGGCGGTAGTCAATCACTAGGCGCCATCTTTTACTATCTGAATTCGGTAATGATTTTTTCGGGACAATTAATAATGGACTGTTGTATTCAGAGACTGAGGGTTCTACTATTTTGTCTTTTATTAGCTTTTCTACTTGCTTTGTTACTCCCTCTTTTTGACTGTGGGGAATTCTGTAGTTTTTTATATATATCGGTTCATCATCTTTCATTCTTATCTTTTGTTTATAAAAATTATTAGTTGATATCGATTCGGTTTCTGTTCCGAATATATCACAGTATTTGGTGCATAATTCTGTAAGAATGGTTTTGAATTGAATAGGGAAGTTTTTATTTAACTTGTCTAAAATTTCGGTCTGATTATTATTAGAATTGGTATTTACTATGTCATAATCATCTAATGGTTCGAATTTTATTGTATTTAATTCAATGATTGCGTTTGTATTTGTGGTATTTAATATTCGGACGAAGGTGTTTTTTGAGAGTCTGAAATAGAGTTTCCAATGTATACTCCATTTTGAATCTCTTGATTTGGTATGAATATATATTCAGTTGCTGTATGTATAGCAATCTTTCGGACAACTTCGGATCGTGCTGGTAAAATTGTTAAATTGTTTTCTAGTGTATGATATATTGGAATATTGATGGGATAATTGAAATTATTTGGTCTCAGGATGAGCCAATCATTTTCTGGTTTTAAGTCTATTTGACAATTGAATTTTTTCATGAAATCTATACCAATTATTCCATCGCAAGGAATGGGAAAGTTTGAATCTACTATATGAAAATTATGTGGAATAGCATATTTTCCTGAGAGAAGTTCTATGAATGCTAATCCTTTGGAATTGGTTGAACCTTCACCAATACCTGATATTTGTGTGATATTTTTGTAATCTATGTTACGAAATGTGTCTGTATTTTCTTTTATTAAAGATATGTCTGCACCTGTATCTACCAATAATGTATATATGTTGTGTGTTTTTTCATTTTGTAATGAAACAAAAAGGTTGAAATTAAGATTGATAGTGTGAACCGTTACTTTTTTTTATACCCGTACTCAAAAAAGAGTTAAGGGGTATATTAGATTTGTGGTAAAAGTGGATGTGTGCAACGCAGAGAAGGAAACGTTTCCGACCCCATAAAGTATATATATTCTTGATCAGCATCAATAGCCGAGTCGATTAAGCCATGTCCGTCTGTCCGTCCGTCTGTCCGTCTTCATGAGCGCCTGGATCTCAGAGACTATAAGAGCTAGGGCAACCAAATTTGGTTTCCAGACTCATGTGATATCACACTGCTACAAGTGTATTTCAAAATTTCGCCCCGCCCCCTTCCGCCCCCGCAAAGGACGAAAATCTGTGGCAGGCACATTTTTAAAGATACGATAAAACTAAAAACGCAGTATCATAGAGAATGTCCATATCTACCAGATTGCCGAATCTGAATCAGATCGGAACATAATTATAGCCAGAATGACGAAATTAATTTTCTGTTGGTTCCCCCGCCTCCTCCTGCAAGAGAATCGTTACTCTATCTCCTTCTCGCTCGCACACTCTACCGCGTTCAGTGCGCGAGCAACCCCTAGCGGAGGTGATGTAGAATATGAATGGTACATCTATAATCTACATGTTAGATGTAAAAAATACATAGTAGATGTAGATGTAGATAACAGATGTAGCAAAAAAATGTAAAATGTAAAATTTTTTTTTTTTCTAAAATTTAAAAAAATCATGTTTAAAAATGTATATACTGACTGAGTACGGGTATAAGTAGAGTCGCGTCCCCAGAAGCGACTCACACGTTCCTTCTCGTTTTGTTTTCTTAAGGGGGCTTATTGGTTTTCCGGTGTGGTTTGCACCTGTCGGACATTATTATTTTGCCTGTTAGAGTTGGCATTATTACCACTATAGAATCCACCGTTCTGACGGTTGTTTCCTCTATAGTTTGTATTGTTGTTATTACTTTTGTTGTAACGTCGAAAATTTCCTCTGAAATTTCCGCGTCCTCGGCTTTGGCTACTTTGGTAACTACCTCGGTAATTACCTTGGTATCCACCTCGGCTTCCGCCTCGGTATGAGTTTCCTCTATATGAGCTATTACTCTGCCGATTATAGTACAGTACGGTATCAGTTTTACCGGTTGCATCTGTGCAACTGTTTACGAACTTGGAGACAGCTTCGTTGATGTTATCGAACTGTCCCGCTTCCATGATAAGTTTAACTTTTTCGATGGAGCAATTCTTTGTCATAGCTTTTACAGCTTGTTGGGTTGAATATTTAGTGGCAAGGGAAAGAGAAATTCCGTCTGCAATATAGGCGTTTCTAGAGCCTTTGTCAATTGTTGAATTTCCTGAGTATAAACGTTTGCAGTTTTATTTTTCTGTTGGACGTTCAACATTTTAGCGTTTAGTACTTCAACTGACTCGCCTTTTACGTCATTTTTAAGCTTACGAATGACATCTGCTATTGTTGTTTCTAATTCTATTAAGTTCCTGGCATGTCCTTTAAGTTTTGATTTAAGGACGGATACAGCTAAAACTTCATGAGTTCCTTTAATAGAATCTAATATTTCTAGTGCGTCTAGGAAACTTCTCAGATTTTCGTGTTTACCATCGAAATCTGGTATAAGCCTGGAGGCTGAGCTGAGAAATTCTATATTTGTTTGTGCCATTGTTGGTTCTATTTCTTGGTCAGTTTCTAGTATTACTTGTTCTGTTATGTGTATTGTATCGGGCAGAAATGATTTATTAAAGCTGGCTAGACTGGTGTAATTGTTTGGTAAGGAAAGTTGCAAGCTATGTATTGTACTGATTTTAAGAAGTTTTTCTTGTAGGTTTTCTAATACTTCTATAATTTGGGTTTCATGTAAATCTGAAAGTCTTTCTTGGCAATTTTGATAGATAAGTACTATTTTATTATATTGTGCAATAAGTATTTCTGTATGCTTTATTATAGTTTGTATTGTGATATGCACATTTTTATTTAAACATTTAAAAGATCTATCAAATTCTGCTCTAATTCTTACAATTGCTTTTGTTATCGGTATCCAACCATTGTCCATAGATAATCGGATATTTTGAAATAATTTTATTTAATTAATTTTTTTTTATTTTTATTTTTTTTTTTTTTTTTTTGATATATGTGTGTTTGTATAGTGGCTGTTGCGTACTTTTTCTTTAATATCTTGTTGTGCATTGCATACAATTTTAGCAAAAGCATTGTGGATAGCAAAATAATTATTATTAGTAATAGTGTCCACAGTGAACCTATGTCTTCTGTGTGATCTACTATTTCAAGTTTATTGACGACATTTGCCGTCGGGTTTTCGATCTTTGATTCTGTTTTACCCATGATTGAATTATTGGGATTTTCTTTTATCTCAAAAATTATTTTTAAAATTTGATATATTATTATATAATTATATAAATTATCATTACATTTGTGTCCTACCACTAAGCAAACAACACATAGAGGCGTCAAATCGACTAAAAACTGCCTGCATAAAATTTTTGGAAGATTGGCTCCCAGGCCATCGGGTCGGGAGCCGATAGCTTCGGCAGCTCACTCGGCTCTCTCCGGCTTGAGCCGAGAGAGAGCGCCTTTGCAGCTGTGTCGAATCAAAGACTATACAATACAAAAATGTTGCACGAGGAGCAAAAACGAGCGACAACAAAATATGAAGTCTGACTACTGGAATAGGTACAGGGCCGGATTAGCAGGGGCCTAGGGCTAACAGAATTTTTTTTGAAAAAACAAAACTCCAAGTAGTTGAAAAAAAATATAATAGCCACTGATGAACATATACATTTAATGTTTGTTTGATTAATTTGTAAGTTTTTTATTTCAAATGAAAAGAGAAGTAACTGACCTTAAAAAAATGGAGGGTCCCAGATTGATGGTTGCCCAGGCCCTGGTTGAGGGTTGATCCGGCCCTGAAAAGGTCGAGTTTGGTTTTAAAGTTGTTAGAGGACACAAATACAGGCATAGAGTTACACACGCACACGGTTTATATTCGACACAGCTGCAAAGGCGCTCTCTGTCGGCTCAAGCCGGAGAGAGCCGAGTGGCCTGCCGAAGCTATCGGCTCCCGACCCGAAGGCTTGGGAGCCAATCGTCCAAAAATTGTATGCAGGCAGTTTTTAGTCGATTTGACGCCTCTATGTGTTGTTTGCTTAGTGGTCCTACCTAATAGGCGAATGGCTTTACAGGCCAATCTATTTTACCGGTCGACTCAATTGTCGTCGGGTATTACAAAAATTCAATTTATTTATATTGTTTTAATAGTATTTAATATTATTTTGATGGGCGTTCTCTGTAACTATCGGTCCGTGGCCCAGCTTGTCGCACTGGCGGTGCCGGTACTGTGTCTTTCCACAGGCTAGTTGGATTGGGTGCTGGAGCTGGTCATCTCGCAGGCTTATGGGGTGCCGGCGCTGGTCATCTCTTTCCGTTTCGGCAACACCCATATGCAAGTGTTGTTGCACGTCGGGCTGTAGAGTGGCCCTTGGCAGTCTCCAGGGCACTTCTTTTGTTGTTTTGGTATAGCTCTGGGGGCAGGACGGTGATTAATAAGTTGTCTATTTTGTTTTTGTGTTGTGGTACAGGGTGAGCTTTTACTTTTTAATAGCGACTCGAGGTGTTCGAGTTCGCTCTGTAACTTCACTGCTACTTTCCACTTCGGGGGATTGTCGTTTTTATACAGAAGTTTAACGATATCAGACTTTCTCTTTCTGATCCGTTCTTTTAAACCACTTCTTCTGGGTTTAAGTTTAATTTGGGTGCTCATCCCTGTACTCACTCAGATATTTCTTTGCTGTTTCTGTAATATTATTCCAGTTGGGCCAGTTGTTCATCACTGTCCTTAGTGTTCCAGTTTTTCCAGTTGTTCATCATTGTATTTATGCAGCAATAGCCCCATAGCACGGAACACAATAATGCAATCACACATGGCCACAGCCTTTAATATGATTTGATTACGATGTTAGAATTATTAAGTTGTTTTAATCGAGTAGTGTCGAATTTGTCACGGTCGCCATGATATGTTACTGCTTAGCGTAACAATACCGCTCAGCTTGGTGGCTTCTTTCAGAATGTTTATTGAATATCTTTTTGTTCTTATCTTAGGGTACAATCGTTCTTATGTATAACGGAGAGCGAGAGTTCTCCCATGCATTATATGAAAATAGTACCACCGCATAATTATTAGTGCGCGTGGTCTCTGCCTGAGTCTAATGGAAATGCAAGATCAGCGTTAAGGAGCTTTTGAGAGAGAGACCCATCGCCTCAGTGTTAGGGCGTTTGGGTTCTGCCTGAGTTCGGGTAAATGCCTGCTCAGCAGTTTTGGTAGCTGACCGATCTGTGTTCAAGTCTTAGATCGTTGCTGTGCAAAAGGAATGTGTAACATAAACATAAGTTGTTTATGTCACTGCTTATATGTACGCGCTTATATATGAATTTATATATATAACAGAGTGTTACATATGTACATGCATGGGTTCACTACACCGCGAAGGTGGGAATCTATATGCGAGGGCTGGAGGCAACATATAGGTTTTGCGCCATTAGGATCGCGTACTCATTCCGGACCATCTCGGACGAAGCGGCGCTGGTCATCGCCTGGCAAATTCCTCTCGGGGATCTGATACGGGACGGGAAGGAGATGTTCGTCGCCACGCAGGACAGTGAAGCGGTTCACTCCAAGGCAGAGCTGAAAGCTGCCGACAGAAGGAGCAGTCTGGAGATGTGGCAGACAAGGTGGGACTGCCCACACAAAGGGCGCTGGTCGCACACGCTCATCCCACGCATAGCGTGCTGTTTGGAGCGGAAGCACGGGCAGGTATATTTCTACCTCACCTAGGCTCTAAGTGGGCATTGCTGCTTCCGCAGCTACCTCAAGCGCTTTGGCCACGAGACGGAGAACTGGTGCCCAGAGCACGGCACTGGCATAGTGGAGGACGCACAGCATGTCCTTTTCGAGTGCCATCGATTCAGCAACGAGCGGCAGGAGCTGAAAGCCGTGGCAGGGTCCAGGTTAAGCGTGGAAACTCTGGTGCAGCTGATGCCTGCAGAACAAAGAGTATGGGAAGCTGCCGCGGTGTTCGCCTCTAGGGTGATGAGAACGCTCAGGTCCCTGGAGAAAAGGCGGAAGAAGCAGACGGAGTAGGTTTCCTTGCGCTTGCGAAGCAATGCTTTGCGGCAGTACCGCTCGACGCTCGGCCCCTATCAACGTCAGTCCCCAGTCCGTCACCCCATATTGTTCGCATTAAGTTTTATTACGAGCCCCGACCACTATTAATTCGTACGGCAAGCTTTTTTAGCCATATGCAATGTTTAACAGACGATATTTTCAATACTAATGTAGATAACACATGCGAACTTATTTTTCTCTGAAAGATCATTTTATTCTCTTAACATTAGAAACAAAAAGTTTTGTTGTACTTCAACAACAACAATAATAACAAACATTTCTTCGAATGCTTTGCTTAACTGATAAGACAAATTTGACCACTAATTATTCGTACGGTGCGTTCAATATTAGCTGTTTTGATTAAAAAAATAATTTTTTTTAATATTAATATTGTATTACATCTCCTTTGGCCTCTACAACGCATTTACAACGCTTTGGCATAGATTTTAACAAATTGTGGCATTGTTCTTTTGAAATGGAGTCTCACATCTCGTAGTTGTTAGTAATCTAAACTAAAATAAAATACATGAATACAAAAAAACGAGAAGGAACGAGTGAGTCGCTTCTGGGGACGCGACGCGACTCGACTTATACCCGTACTCAGTATATACATTTTTGGGCATATCATTTTTTAGAATTTTAGATTTATGCTTATGAGCTCCCCGTTTCTTTAGTATATGACCACTAACCGACACTCTAGCGACTCAGAGTCCGAGTGTGAGAATATAATTCAGGCTTCGACACCAAAACGCGCACGCGGAGCCACCTGCAAAGTTGATATTATGCATCCCGAACAACTTAGGCTCGTTATACAGGCAGCCGTCAATAACACGGTGACCGAAGAAAGGGAGAAGAGCCGTCAAGAGAAAGGGGGCTAGAACAGAGAATTGAAGCGCTGGCGGGGCAAGTGGCAGCGGTACGCGTTGCGGCTGCCCCGTCCCCAGCTCCAGAAGTACAGGTCTACGCGGCTATTGAGATAAGAAACGAGATTCGTTGTGACGAGCCACTAGATGCCGTCAAGTGTCTCCCCGAATTCGCGGGGGTACAGGAGACATATGTCTCTTGGAGGCAGGCGGCTCTAGCCGCTTACCTTATCTTTAAGCCACAAAATGGCAGTTCACGCCATTACCAGGAAGTAATAATAATCAGAATTAAAACGAGAAGGAACGTGTGAGTCGCTTCTTTGGACGCGACTCTACTTATACACGTACTCAGTCAGTATATACATTTTTGAGCATAATTTGTAAGAATTTTAGAATACAAAAAAAAAATTTTACATTTTTTTGCTACATCTGCTATCTACATCTACATCTACAATGTATATTTTACATCTAACATGTAGATTATAGATGTACCATGTAGAATCTAACATCTCCTCCGCTAGGGGTTGCTCGCGCACTGAACGCAGCAGAGTGCAGATTCGGCGATCTGGTAGATATGGGCATTCTCTTCTCTTTATCGTATCTTTAAATTTGTGCCTGCCACAGATTTTCGTCTTTTGTGGCGGCGGAAGGTGGCGGGGCGAAATTTTGAAATACACTTGTAGCAGTGTAATATCACATGAGTCTGGAAACAAAATTTCAATGCCCTAGCTTTTATAGTCTCTGAGATCCAGGCGTCAAACAAGACGGACAGACGGACAGACAGACAGACAGACATCGACTCGGCTATTGATGCTGATCAAGAATATATATACTTTATGGGGTCGGAAAATTGTCCTTCTCTGTGTTACACACATCCACTTTTACCACAAATCTAATATACCCCTTAACTCTTTTTTGAGTACGGGTATAATTAGTTGGGGTCCCGCTGATGCGGCCTCGTTCGGCACGGTGTTAAATTTTGACGCGATAATAAATCGTCTTCATACAGTTTCACATACAGTGACAAAAGGCGAATGCATGTCATCGAGCAAGAGTTAGGCGCTTTAAAGCAAGGTGGCCTGACGTTACTGCAGGACTACGATGAGGTAGAGAAAAAATTCAGACTATTGACCAACAAGGTCAATATGTCATATGAAGCGACAATGTCAAGGGGTCTGTGTGAAAAATTCCGCGACGATGCATTGCGGGTATTCATCTCAGGCCTTAAGCGCAGCCTTACAGATGTGCTATTTTCGGCAAAGCCCAAAGACTTACCGTCGGCGCTAGCTCTGGCACAGGAGGTTGAATCCAACCATGAACGATACGTCTTTGCAGCCAGTTTTGCGAAGAGCCAGGAGGATAAAGATCGCAAGATTGGTACAAAAATGCAAGGTCGTCAGTACGAAAAACTTCCCCAACAGGCTGACCCACTGTCGCGTAGAGCGAAAACCCCGCATTTCAATAAATAGCAAAGGGCACAGACCGACATAGGCATCAAAACAATAATAATCCGGAGGAGCCCATGGAAGTCGACCCTTTACTCTCAAGCGTGCTCCAACCCACACAAGCTCCGGCTTACCAAAATACAACAAAGACTTAATCACGTTGCGCAAAGCGCGGAACTAGTAGCTGAAGCGTATGCCACTGCCGCCTGCGGGGGCTGCGGGGGCAGAAATTAATGATGACGCAGTTTGCGGTTACGACTCAGTCTTGATTAATTTTTTAGGGGCAAATTCCAGCTACCCGTCATACGACGAAGATTTGCGGGGTTTGAAATGAAATTCTTTATCGACAATGGCGCGTCTAGAAACTTCATCCGACCGCGCAAAGAGTTGAAAGGCATCCGTTCTGTAGACGGCCAATTTACCATTCATTCAATTCACGACATGACCACAATCAAAGAACAATTTTTTGTTTCAGTCTTCAATCTGAAAAACAAGTTTTTCATCCCAACGGACCTAGCAACGTTCGATGGAATAAAAGGACTTGACTTAATACAGGCAGGTGCAACGCTTTGCTTAGCCTCTATCCAACTTAAATGGGGCACAGAAGTAGAGCAAATTGACTTTCATACATGCGCTGACGTTAACGTTACTAACGTGGATTGCTCAGACGCTCCAACTTTAATCAGAAACGCGCTTCTAAAATGCTAAAGAACAGAAAGAGGGCCTTTGCAGACCCCAACGAAGCCTTACCGTATAACACATCGGTAGTGGCTACCACTCGAACGACAAGTGAAGAGCCCATATACACAAAATTATACCCGTACCCCATGGGGCAGCTAGTTTCGTCAACAACGAAATACAAGACCTGTTTACAAATGGGATAATCCAAAAGTCAGTATCCCCTTACATTAACCCAATATGGTTAGTAGAGAAAGAAAAAAAAGGCGCTGACGAAGCGGGCAACAACAACATGGACTTCCGTAAGTTAAATGCTTAGGTACCCCGATTTATGCAGTAAAAGACATAAACATCTTTACGGACCACCAGCCTTTAACCTTTGCAATATCGGAGTCTATCCCTAATGCAAAGATGGAAAGCGCTCATCGATGAAACCGTGGGCGTGAACGCCCTCCACTTGCACACTCTTGCAATGGTGCAGGACGAGCTGGTTCGAAGGTTCCCAGCCACAAAGTTTTGGCACTGCAAGAACCGGTGACACACATATTCGGGGTCGCGGAAAGAAGGGAAATCTACACCGCCCAGCAGAACAGAGCTCACACATCGGCCCAAGAAAACGTGAAACAAGTGCTCCCTGAGTACTGCCAAAATTGCAAAATATGGGCGAGCATTAGATTGGCGAAACACCGATTCCTTCGCATGTAGGAGAAATGCTGCACATTAATGAGCAATGCTCCACGCAGGTGGAGGTACAAGAAAGAATCAAAAACGCACAAGACACACTCCGAGCTAGAGAAAATTCATCTCGGCGGAACAGAGTCTTTGAAGTTGGCGAAAAAGTCTTGGTAAAATCCAACCGAAGGCTCGGCAACAACTCACACCTTTTTGTGAAGAAAAGGCAGTAGAAGCGGACCTGTAACCGCGGTCCTCATTAAGGGGAGGGTGGTCCACAACGACAACATAAAGTGACTCTACCATGCAAGGTCCTTTGTTTTATTATTCTTATTTTTAGCCACTTGGCAAAATCTTTTTTATTGGTAACTTTTTTGATAACTTTAGTAGTAATAAGATCCATTGCCGCTGGCGCGTTTGTTGCTTCTTATGTTAAGCTGGCTTCGTTTGGTGGTGGGATACCTCTTCACGAATAAAAATAGCTAAAGTTCCACAGGTTCAGACACATCCTCGTCCTGTACCTGTCCCTGGCGTCAGCGCACATCACTGACTATTCACAGGCCAAATAAATTCCCATTATTGATGGGCATGGGAAGAGGTTGCCTATGTCAGACACTCAGTAAACCTTCCACAGTCGCATATGAGGAAATTGCTGGAAGTCGATACCGCTCACATACGAGACCTCCTGGAATCGTTGGGCGTGCACCACAAGGTAGTCAGAAGTCTAGACTTCCTAGGATGGATATTAAAAGTTGTGGCAAATTAATCAACTAACCACCACAGCCAATCAAATTTTGAAGACAAATAAAATCACGCAAGTCGACTAGGGCCATTTATATGAGACACTGCTTGCTGGGAATAGGATGCTGATGATGGAGTTGCAAAATTTAATGCTTGCCATAACACTTTCCAAAGTTAATATAGTTAGCCCAAACATTTTAGATCATCAGACTTAAAAACAGTTTGACTTGAGGTACCCACCAACACTCCCATAAGATCCCATTATGTCCGTATCGTCCGTAAAAATACTTTAATCCGCTAACGTAGCACACTTTATAATCAAATTTCCCAAGATAAAGTGCGGCGGAAAAATTCGCTCAATCAGGAAATGCACTGTATCACCGGAAGCCACATTCTGCCAACTATTAGCAAAAAGCTTATGAGCCAGGGAGCTTCACGCTGGCGGACTAGCGTACTGTGAAACCCAATCAAGCGACTTGCACCCAATCACTAGCGTGGACGTGGGAGTCATCATCGTCAACGACCGGTCAGTCAGGGTCCAAGTGGACAACGGCACCGAAGCACACACATCATCAATTTCAACGAGCGCGCGACAATAAACGAGATTTTGTTCATCAACCACAACAATGCCCAGAAAAGGACTCCAGGGGTAGCAAGCTCCCCACTTTTGATCATCACCGACAGCCAAGATGTCCTCAGCCTCCCTTATTGTAACGTAACTTGGAGTTTATCCAGGAGTTTGGGAAAGAAATGGATACAAACCGAACATATCGCTAATTGCAGAGGTAGTTTGTTGCGCGTTGGTTTGTATCGGCATAGCTTTTCAGCGGCGAAACAGAGCAAAGAGATCTGCGGTCCAGTTGAGAGAGGTGATCGCGGGATTAGGATCGACCTAGGGCGGCCAAAATCTTGAAGGGTAGTAGTTAACAAAACATTATTATCATAATGCCACCCTAAAAGGTTAAACACCACTCTAATAATAAGCCAACATTCTGCACACAAAAGTGCTGATGCAACATATGTCGCTCTATTGGGTCGGCCCTTATATCATTGGCCGTCAGCGTCGGCAATGTTTTTTACAATTAAGTTCAGTTTTTGTATGAGTATTAAGGAGAGAACTTGGCCCCTAATAAACTTAATTTCGGTCAAATCCGTAACCTTTGTATTTTTACTTTGTTGAGCCACAAGGCTTATAAAAAGGAGTATAATATTCTCCCATCATAAACTTCGCACAAGAAGTAAAGGTGTCGTTAATCGGCCAGCCCAGCACTGCTCTCGACCGAGCAGCAAAATCATCAATCTACAGCTGTCCCTTCCCACCAGTGAAAGAGGCACCCACCACCGGCCACCACAGCGGCGTGGGATCTACTACACTTACATAATTTATACATACATATAATGCTGGGCTAAGATTTTTTTTTAGTTACTGTTAAAAAATTAACGATTGGTGAAAATCAAGAAGTTCAGCTGAGGTTGATATATTTAATTAACTAGTTTGCAAAAACTTTTTTTTTTCAAAATTCTAATGTCTTAACGTTGATATGCAATGACTGCACCATCAAGCGGCCCATGCGACACCAAGCCGAAGCCTGTTACGCGCGGAACCCAGGCAGAAACGCAGCCCAACAGACCGAGGGGCGCTGCCGCATGACGCGCGACGCGTGTTACCGAACCGATCGCTACACATGCAAAAAAAACTAAGAAATTTTACTTGGTGGTGGATATTACATGGTAGAGGGAATTGAAGTCCGAGCATAGGACCCTAAATGGTTCGTGCAAGGAATAATTCGATCTACAAGCGAAAGGAACAAAGGAATAAAGTTTATAGTAGATCTAACAGGATTCGTAAAGTTTATGCGGCTCAACAAGTCAGGGCTCTCTACCAGGTTGTGCATAAAAATCACCCCAAGCATTTTTATACGACTAACTAAGGTTGGAAGGTTTATTAAAAGCAATCAACGAGGGTAAGATGGCAGTCTCACACCAGCATCCCAGATAAGGCCACGCAGAGCAAAAAGTTTTTTTGGACACCATACACAAAAGCCGTACTCTAAAATCGGACGAACAAGCGAGCTGTATAGAGTCTTCGTTACATAGGGGTCGACAAATTCCTTTGACCACCTCTTTATAAACCCAAGCACACCCATGGCCTCATTTGCCAAGGTAGAAATGTGTTCAGAAAACTTTAACTTTGGGTCTAGTTTAACACCAAGATCATCAACCAAGGTAATTCTCTCAAGAGAACCACCGCAGAGGGTGTAAGGAGCCAAAAGGGGGCTGGAGCGATGAAATGTCTTTACTTTGCATTTCGAGGCATTTCGGTGTAACATATTTGCACAACACCATGACTGGAAGTTATTGAGATCGGATTGCAAGCGAGAGTGAAATGAAATATCCTTATACTGGACACAAAGTTTAACATCATCCGCATACATGAGTACTCGAGAGTTTGTTAATACTGAAGGCAGATCATTAATAAAGAGTGTGAATAGTAGGGGGCCTAAATGGATGCCCTTTGGTACTCAAGAAGTAACCTTAATAGGTGAAGAGAAGGAGTTTTTGAAGAGGACTCTTTGAGAACTATACCGAAGGTAGCTAGAAATCCCTCTCAAAAGATTAGGTGGAAACCCTAAAAGGTCAAGTTTATGTACTAAAAGGGAATGGTTTACAGAATCGAATGCTTTACTTAAATCAGTGTAAATGACATCCGTCTGCAAGTTACCTTGAAAGCCTTTAATGATAAAAGAGGTAAACTCTAATAAATTTGTGCTTGTTGATCGTCGCCTTATAAATCCGTGCTGCGACGGAGATATAAGTGATTTGCAGAGATGCTGCAAATGCGGAGCTAAAATTTTAACAAAAATTTTAGGAATATCGGATAACTTAGATATACCTCTATGATTATTTCCATCAGACTTGCTACCATTCTTATGGAGCGGAATAATAAAAGATTCCTTCCAGATGGGGGGAAAGCATGAAGAGTTAATGGATAGGGTGAATAGTTTAAGCAAGGGTCCACACAGAGCGTCGGCACAGTACCTAAGTACACAGCCGGGAACTCCTTCGGGACCTGGTGAAAACACCGGCTTTACTAGTAGAAGATCATGAAGCAGTGAGTTTTCATTTAAAAGGGGGCTGAAAATGCCATTCGACCTTGGTAAACTGTATGGATACGGCTGACCAGAGTAGCTTTCATGAGAATAGGTTGTTTGGAAAAATTGGGCAAAAAGATCGGCGATTGCCTGATCATTGTTTGCTGACATATTGAGAAATGATAGCGAGGATGGATGTGCGGACGTTCTACGCTTACTATTTACGAAGCTGTAAAACTGTTTAGGGTCCAATGAAAGTCGTATCCTGCATGAAGATAGGTAATTTTTATAGCATTCAGCGTTAAGAACGGAGAAATTTGACCGAGCTATAACATAGCGAGAAAGAGAAGAGGGAGAACCAACTTCTCGAAATTTTGTATAAAGTCTTGATTTTAAGTTTCTTAGACTGGATAACTCTTTGAAAAACCAAGGAGGCTTCCAGATCTAACCGGACAAGAAAGTGTGACACAAGAATAAAAAAATGTGTCAAGTACATTTTAAAAAATGTTTGTGCTTTTCATAATGTCAGTGCACAAGTACAGGTTGGACCAATCAAAATCCCTAATAAGGTTATTAAGCTTCGTAAACTCGGCTTTGCGAAAGCAGCGGACACGTTCACGTAGCCTACCTATTCGATTCAATACAGTTGGGCCAATATCGACTGACACTTCGAATGTAGGATGGTAGGAGTCTTCAGGTATAGTGAGCGGAAGGGCTCGGGTTAACAACGCTATGGTCGGATCCGAGACAAAGCACAGATCAAGCAATCGACCCAAGGAATTTTTCACATGGTTGACTTGAGACAGGGATAGGTCTAGCAAGCCGTCGATAAAGTCATGTCATAATATGGGAACTAGGGTATTAGATTCGTTTACCGAAGACCAAACAGGACCTGTCTAGTTTAAATCACCAATAACTATTATATGGTCTTTATCTGAGAGCGAGGAAGAAACAGTTTTTAAAGCGGACAGGTGATGCTCGTATATTAAGTTATCCGAGGAAGGTGGAATATACGAGTAAGTAATGAAAATGGAAAAGCCTGGGAAAATCAGGCATAAACATAATAAGATGGGACGAGAATGCGAGACTCTCAAGAAAAAGAGTGCTGAGCTTACTACGGAACCTCTAGCATTCTGGTAGGTAACTAAAAGAGATGAAGTTAGTTTTTTGGATGGGTAGAAGTTGAGGTTTAAGATGAGGGTAAAGATGGAGCACTGGGCTGACTACTAGGAAGAGTTATGGGGGGCCTATTCTTTTTTTTAGCCTTAAACTTTAAAGACCAAATATTCCGACCAAAATTGGGCGGAAGAAATGGTGTCATATTGTGTCGGGGAAACGCTTATCTTAAAGGAAGATATCTCCCTGGCGTAAGAAAAGTTAAATTTTTCCACCTTTAAACCTACGGCTTTTATTTTACTTTTTATAAAAGCGGTTACATCATTGGATGTGAGGTCATTGGCTAGCCGCGAGACAAAAACTTGTCGCTTTGGTGGGACTCCCACCAGTGGTTTTGGCACCACAGGTCTAGTACCTGTGATGCCAGTATCCGGTGGTCCTGGACATCTATTAGCTGGTAGGAGCGAAACTGATGGGATAATTAAAGAGTTGGGTGCGGACTCTCCGAAATGACGCATTCGGCTCCCGAATCTGCATCACCAGCAGCGATCGTTGCCCTCGGAGTAGCAAACGTAATCAACTGCTGCACTAAGGGAGTGGTCGGAGTAAGTTTATCAGATGCCGGTGGACATAAGGCAGTCGGCACTTGCAAGTCCCGCGGAGTAGACTTCTTGCTCTTCGGAGACTCAGCTGACCTGAGTGTCCATGGCCAAGAGCCGATGCTGTTTAAAGCCTACGATCAGCTCTTTGAAGCCACTCCGCGTCTGCCTCATGAACGAACGCATGTCGTTTTCCACAGCACGGCATTCCTCACAACTATAATGCAGGCCGTTGTTTTGGGAAATGGCGTCTCCTACACGGCCCGGCTTTCGCAAAGCCAGCAGGGGATATTAGGCTGGTCATGGGTGATCTGCATCTTGCAGGTTATTTTGGCACAGACGACTGAAAATTCTATATTGATGTCTTTTATTATTTTTTTCGGGAAAAAAAAGTTCAAAACAAATAGCAAGCAGACCACTGTGCAGAGGAAATGCTTAGAGCAATGCTTAAAGCGAAATCGGTAGAAGATGAGAGAGGAGAGGTTGCAGCAACAGCTTATAAGTGAGAGCGTTACTGCACAAAAAGTTACAAGAGCGAGAGAGAACAGTTATTGAGAGGTAGGTGATAGAGAGAGTGATAGACGGCAATAACTACGACAAAGAGCGGCTAAATGTAAAGAGAGGGCGTACTTACGAAAAGCAACAACGCAAACACACGACTAACCGACGCACAACATTTATTAAAAAGGTTGTGTTTTAACACAATTATCAGTAAGTTAGTTGGAGATTTAAATTATAGATACAAAAAACCGACTGTTTAAGTTAAACAGAAGGAATATGCGGAGCGCAAAACAAAGACACGTCTGGTAACTACGAAAGAGAATGAACGAACGAGGTAATCACGCATCGCTGTCTATAGAAATGACCGAAACGATCGGCTCGTAAATTGCGTGCCGTTGTCGCACACAAAGCGTTTGGGTATGCCGAAATGGCTCAGTATTCGTTCTCGAAAAGTCAGCTCCTTTTCCTCACGTCCGGTAGAAACCTGGTCAATAGTACTTTTGGGATATTCGGATGATGGTTAACCTGACCCCTAGGTGGCCGGCTGTGGGTTGGTCGTGGCATTCGTGGAGCATTCTGGTCTTTGATCTTTTGCTACGCAGAGTTTCCATGATACTTAGTCGTCGTCGTCGTCGCCATGGCCCAGATGTCGATATAGTTCCCCGTTGCCGTAAGTGTAGTCGGGGTATTTCTGAGGCTCGTTCTGGACTTTGTATATCCTGCGCTGGAGCCAGGGACAGGCTGTCTTTTCTTCTTCTACCCGTGCGAGGGTTCCTAATGGTTGCCTGGATAGTGCATCTGCTACAAAGTTATGTTTGCCTGCTCGATAATGCACGTCATATTGGTATTGCTGAAGCCTGGTTCTGTCTTCGGCTGACATATGCTATGACTCGTTCTTTTCCATCGATTTCTTGTTGCTCGAATCTGTTTGCAGTAAGAACTTGACGTTGAAATCGGCGCACACCAGGACGGGGGCGGTCGTGAGAAGTTGGTCAGTTGGTCAAATGCAGCCTGTTGTGATTCGGTCCATATCTATGGTTTTCCCTTCTTGAGTAGGCAGGACATCGGTTGGACGACTGTCGCGAAGTTTGGTACAAATCTCCGGTACCAGGATGCCATCCCGATGCATTGACGAAGTTCTTTCAGTTTTGTAGGAGGCCTGAGTTCTTTGACGGCGGAAATTTTGTCGGGGTCGGTATGAATGCCTTCTTCGGTGATCATGTGGCCCAGATATTCGATCCGGTTTTGAAAGAAAGTGCATTTTCCGAATTTATGCGTAGATTATCTCTTCGTAGCCGAGAAAAAACATATTTTAGATTATGTAGGTGATGATAATGATTTCAATGACGATAATATCATCTATGTAAAGGAATGCGTAGGGTTCCATATCGGCACCAATTACTGTGTCGAGGCCCGCTGAAACGTTGCCGGCGCTGAATGGGTGCAAAGGCATCACTTTCCATTGATAGAGGCCTCGGCCTGGTACTGAGAAAGCTGTTGCTTCTCGACTTCCGTTTGCCATTGGTATCTGCCAGTATCCAATCTTTAGATCGAGAGTGGTGCGTGCGTGTTGTAGACGTTCAAAAATGTAGTAGTATCTTATGTCTGGTTGTAAACAACTTTGCTATTTTGAAAAAATAATTAAAACAGCTAGAAGTTAAGCCTAAACACTTTGTGATTTCAGCTTACCGTCTGGGAAATATAATGCATTGAAATGCAAAAATTATGATTTTTGTGCGGTATTTTTAACGATTTTTTTACCTTAAAAACTCAGGAAAAGTCGAAAAAAAATTATATCTTGTGTCCTCTATTTATTTTTCTATAGGTGCATTAATTCGGCGTCGTTTAAGGTATCGCCCTTAAAATCTTAAAATCGCGTTCCTTTGGAATGAAATGTTGTTGACAGTTAATTTTTTCGTTATCTGAGGTAGGATACATACTCAGGTCGAATGTTTCCTTTATATTCTCACAAGTGCAGGTCCACACAAATTGGATCTCGTCGCGTCTACCTAATCATATTTCAATAAAACCAAAGTAGACGTACCTGAGATATAGGTTTTCAATCCTTAACCCATACAACAATCAGTAATTTTTAGTCTTTTCTTTTTTTTTTGATTAAATCATCGCATGGATGACAGGGGTTGATCGCGGCTGCGTTGCCACATTCATCAGACACTGGTGTGTGACTTGTTGTATAGTTTTCCAGGAAAGGACGCTTGATGAGACTAAAACTATATCTCCAGATTTTGTGTTGGATGTAAATTGTGTGTGACTTATTGTCCGATTATTTAGGTTCGGACGCTTGATGGGCCCAAGGTGTGTCTCCAGAAATATGTGTTTAGTGAGATCTTGAGAGTTTGACAAAACAGATCGAAGTGTGTAAAACTCCGAATGTTTTGTTTAAAATCTTGTTTGTAAAATTTGTATCTCTTTGGTTGTTGTTTATTGTTATTTATTAATTTTTTTTTTTTTTTTAAAACAGTCCTTCCCCCTTTGCCAATACAGACTTCAGCGAGATTGTCAGGCGTTATATTGCATGTAAAATATCACTTCCCTATACTTTTTTAATCTAAAATGATTTATCACAAATTGCTTAAAAGTCCATATTAGCGCTTTTTATAAACTGTGCCAGTTCTCTGATGTGGAGTGGTTCTTTATTGATCACGAGTTCATTTAGATCCTTATAATATTTAAAAATTCGATACTTACCCCTGAGACGGACGAATTTTTGGCATTTAAAAAGCAGATGTTCAGCGGATTTTTTGACATTACATGTCTCACAGATATCCGAATCAATCGCTTTAATTTTGTATAGAAAGGCTATATCGTACGTGTGTCCTGTCATCAGTCTGTTTATTGTCTTAATACTTTTTGTATTCGATTTTAAATTAAAGTGCCATGGTTTTTTGGGTATCTTTGGAAAGATTTCGATTAAGCTAGTGCACTTATTACTACATTTTTGTTTGTATTCCTCGTTCCACTTGTGTTCCAAGGAGTTTTTAATTTCCCTTAAGGCTTCTTTCACACTAAATTGTATGTAAATGGTTTTCCCTTCTCGTATGGCGTCTTTTGCTGCCCTATCAGCCTTTTCGTTTATTGTTACCCCTTTGTGACCTAGAATCCATAGAATATGCACTTGTTGCATGCCTGATGTGTCGATAATATTGTGAATGTCTCTTACTATGTATGAGTCTGTTTGTTTATTGTTCACTAGTTTTATCGCTCCTAGACCATCAACACAAATAACGGCTTTCTTGTATCATTATTGGCACATATCTCACTCGCTTATTTATACCTATTAGTTCGGCCCCTACTGATGAAAGCCTAGTTACTGTTCTATATTTATATATATTACCACTGGGTAACTCTACGATTCCTATGCCACACCTGTCCTGCATGACCGATGCATCTGTGGACAGAATATTCCAGCCTTCTTTTGAATATTGTTCTAAGATTTCAGAGAATCTGGCTCTGATTTCCTCCCCCAATTATACTTCTTTGTTCTTTGTCATTTATTTTTCTCTTACATTAATCTTTTTAGGGTAGAATTTCTTTGTCCTGTATATATTTTTCAAGCTTGATTTTGATAATGCTGTTAACTGTTTTGGCCAGGACCGATATTAAGGATATTGGTCGAAAATTGTTTATGTCTGATAGATCTTTGTTTTTTGTTTGTGATTGGCGTGATTTTAATCGTGCGCCACTCGGCTGGTACTTCACAGTTTGCAATTTTGTTGTTGTAGAACTTGACTAATTCTGCCTTAGTGTCCCTGTTTAATGCATTGAGTATCTCATAAGTGATCTTGTCAAAGCCTCCTGATGTTTTTTTGTTTCATACCAAAGGAACGCGATCAGGTACCAAATGTACAACCCAGCTGTATATGTGGATGCCGGCAATCTCTGTTTTGATGTCAGTGCGTACATGTACGCGCTTATATATGTATTTATATATATAACGGAGTGTTACATATGTACAGGCATGGGTTCACAACAATGGATTTCGGGATTTAAATTTTCGTTTATTTTGTTATGGTTTAGTTTTTTTTTTAGAATTTTAATAAATATGATTTTTTTAATTTTTTTGTTAGTGGTAGTGCTTATATTTTTCACATAACTTAAGTATCTTATATCTGGTTGCATAACGCTGAAAAGCTGACAAATGCAGCTATAAGTCCGACCCAATAAATTGATGGCTGCAGCATAGCGTCTCGAAGTTATAAAGCTTACATTCTTTCGAGTGCTATGCATTCTCTTCAAAAGGTTCAATGAGATTCTACACTTAGTTTTTGTTAGTTTGGATATCGATTGCTGTGTTACATGTTGCGAACATGCATCATATGCCATCGGTAGTTTTGGCTAAATTCAATCAGTATTCGCCCTGCGCGGAATAATATTCTTATTACTTCCTTGCCGAATGGTGTATTCTGGATGAATGCTAGTCGGGATGAAATGTCGAACATCAACTGGGCTTTAGTTCTCTCGCATCGTAAATAATATTCGTCAAATTATTAAATGAATTGCTTCCTGTTTAAACGGCAGGGCGTCTCTTCTGGGGTCCCACAGTTCAGAGTCCCGAAGTAAAAGAACAGTCCCAGTTTCTTTTCGAATATAGATGTTTAGTCAATGTAGAATCGCGTGCAAAGGATGCCGTCCGTTTTGCTTAGGTTGTATTGAGTTGTTGTTGTCGGCAGGTTGTCGGCACTGGCTTGCCATCGGATCCCCAATGTCTTAGCGATGCTACGGTCTTCAAGCTCTAGGAAGTCAGCTCGAAGTAGGTAGTCGACCGGAATGTCGCGCAGTACGCCCTTGTAGTTCGCTGTCCACTTTCGGAGTGGAAACCCTGCGGAGTCGAGTGCTTTGCGTAATTCTGAAATGGCGGAGATTGCCTGCGACTGAGTGTGAGCACCAGCCAGCACGTCGTCCACGTGCATGTAGCTCTCCAGGATGTCGCTTGCCATTGGCAACTGTGGGCGCACCTCTTGTGCGAGTTGCTTAATGACGCGAAGTGCGAGGTACGGTGCGCAATTGACTCCGAAGGTGACAGTGGCAAGCTCGTAGTCACACACGTCCGCATTACGGCCGCGAAAGAGTATTCGCTGATAGGGCGTGTGTTGGGAAGACACTAGGATCTGGCGGTACATCTTGCGGATGTCGGCATTGAAGACATAGCGAGAGACTTATCACCTAAGGATTTGCATGGTCAAGTCAGACTGAAGGACTGGCCCCGAATGCAATGTGTCGTTGAGGCTTTTCCCGTTGGAAGACGGGCTGGAGGCGTTGAAGACCATGCGCAGTTCGGTTGTGGTGCTGTCGGGTTTAATCGCGGCGTGATGTGGAAGGTAGTAATGGCCGGAGTCATGACTGCGTGTAACCGCTGTCATGTGGCCTAGCTCTAAATAACGGATAACGGATGGATAACGGCGTCGTACTGCTCTTTGAACGGCAAATTCCGCTGCAGACGCTGCTCGTTATTAAGGAACTGGGCCTATGCTGCGCACCTGGAGTGTCCTAGATCGACATCTTCTGGACACTTGAAAGGCTCCCTTGCGAAGCAATTTAGGCAAAGGTGCTTTTTCTTAATGCAGCTGGAACGTGCAGCAGCGCACACATTGAGAAAACTCGATCATACTCGGATGAGGTGATTCTCCTTGGAACAGAAGTCACACGTTCTCTTCTTCGGACTCACTTGGGTCTTGAAAGAGTAAAACTTGTTTGACTGCCTTGCGAACGGAATGGATTGGAGGTTTTTCGGCAGGTGTGCGGATTCTGGCTGCCCTTGTAGGGGGGTGGATACATAGCGCCTCGCTTTCGATGGCCTCTAGCGTTAGGTATCGCTAAGTGAGAAAGGAGTAGATTTCCTTCCAGGGCGGCACCTCCTTTTTTCCGTTACGGACGCTTTCCATAACGCCCGGCTCAACTTCGGCAATTTGGAAGTTCAGATGGTCACTAGGAGACTATCCCAATTGTCGGTACAGACGTTGGAGACAGCTAGTGCATTTAGAACCCCTGGCTCGTACTTTGCAGATTCTTCAAAGCACGACTGCACTCGGAAGTAACGCGGGGCAAGAAGAGGAGGATGTTAATCTGGTTGGTAACCAGAAGCCGACTATTCTCATATCGGCTACGGAGAGCTGACCATGCGGACTCGAAACCGTCATTGGTAAGGGGGATTTCGCTACGATGGCCTTTGGATCTCCCCTGGTCTTCTCGGTGAAGTAGTACAATTTCTCGACCGACGATAATTTAGGATTATTTATCACGACCGCAGTGAACAGATCCCGGAATGTAGGCCAGCGGACGTAGTCCCGTGATAAAACCCCAATGAAGAGGTCACAGGCAAATGCTTGTTGCTGTCCTTGTGGCCTGTTGGCATATAACTAAATCACCTAAGTAGTAGAAGTATAGAAGTATAGAAATATTGGTTCGGAAATATAACCCACTTATGGAAGGCTGCAAGGAAAAAGACCTCAGGCTTGCTGGAAAACAATAGTCGGGTCGAGTCAGATTGTTTGAGATCACCTTTCAGTGAGATTTCTCAAACAATGAGTAACTTATATTGTGCAGTACTGAGGAGAGGAACGGTCACACTGATTATGGCAATATTTTGCAATTCCCGATGGCAGTTGGGCACGCAAACCTTCCAAAATGTTTTTTTTTTGTTAAATTTTTTAATTTTTTAGGTTTGGTTAACGAATTTTAGCTCCAAAGTCTCTCCATAGATTTTAAGGCCGATACCTTAAACGACGTCAAATTAATGTACCTATACACAAAAAAATAGAGGACACAGGATATAATTTTTTTTTCGACTTTTCCTGAGTTTTTAAGGTAAAAATGTCGTAAAAAATACCGCAAAAAAATCATAAGTTCTTTACAACCAGACGTAAGATACTAGATATTGAAAAAAACAATACTTATGCATGTATGTGTGATGTGTTGATATTCTCTTCGCTTTTGTGAAATTTAACATTAGTTTCTCATTTCATTAAGAGATTATATGAATTATTATTATTTTTTTATTTATATATATATATATATATATAAGTTAAAAATAATAATAATAATAAGCTCATGATAATAATAATAATAAGCTGATAATTTGCCGAAATGCTGTGCATTTCGTAAGGCCTGAACACTTTGTCCATTCGCACTTATATAAAAGAGCCGAGCATAGGGCTACGAGTTTAGTCTTAAGCTATACCTCATAGAGATAATAAAATAAAACAGGGACCTGACGACGCACGAAAGAACAAAAAGTTTTCTAAGCGCGCGATTACACAGCATAACAAAACGCCTATACATAGTGATCTTTCGTCGGTCCAAAAATCTGTGAGCTATTTTGTGCCGACTCCAGCCAGCGGTTGCGGTCAGCCTAATACTGAAGAACTAAGTCGTTCAATCTAGGACTTAATTTTTCAAGAAGAGCTGTCCATCTTGGCAAAACTTACGAATCACAGGATCCCTAGTAAGAATCATCTGAGGATAAACGGGAGAGCATCCGGATCGTCAACAAGAGTGGCCATCGCAACAAACTTTCCGTAAGCTAGCTATTCTAACACCTAAACAAACAATGAGTCAAGCACTTAAAAATTCAAAACGAGGCGCTGCGAAAAAACATTGTTAAGACAAAGAGAAATATAAGTATTTATGTCGTTATAACGACGTATCGTACTAATTAAAATCCATATTAATAACTGAATACTAACACCTGAACAAACAATAAGTTAAGAACGTACAAATTCAAAACGAGACGACGCGAAGAAACAATGTTAAAACAAAGAGAAACACAGGTATTAATGTCGTTATAACGTTTTACAAATTTAAATCCATATTAATAACTGAAAACAAAATTCGAAATCTTCGTTCCATTAACCAAAATTTGCAAATCTAGCATTTATTCACATTCAATACAATCTAGAATGAGATAATATGTTCTACTACGTTATACAATCTCATTACCTTATTTTAATCACTTCGTAAAATTATTTCGTAGCAAATAAGTATTTGTCGGATCATAATAATATTCCCAGTGTATTTTGGTCTGTCGGGGACATACGAATCCCCTTTTTGATTGTTCTCAGTTTATAATCACTGTTTACTTTGTACTTCGCTCTTTGTCGTATGTTTCATCTCCTTGGCCGAGTTGCAGTTGTTTCTATGTTGGCCAGGTGTTCATTAGCGAGTGTATTTTGAGAAACTCGCTCGGAGAGGATAAAAGGAGCGAGAGAAAGGGACGCACGTCGAGCGTGTTCCTCTGCGGTGGTGAGTGTGAGGGAGGCAAATATAGAGACAAAGGGGAAATTGCGTAACGGGAAATAATTGTCTCGCAGTTCTGGTTTGCAATACCGAGAGAGTAGTTGCGTTAGAGAGTTTGCCCACACCACAAGCCAAGCGGAGTAATTCTCTATTGAGGTAGAACCCTAGTTAAATGGCAGATCCAACCCAGGAAAATATTAACGGAACATATTAATTATTTCCGTATTAAATAACAAGGCTAAAGGCTTGGCAAAACGGACTTATTAAGCCGTTCGTACTAAGTTTAGAACAGGAACAGGAAGCTGACCGACAATTAAGACAACAACAGATACAGATGCAGGGACAAGAACAGCATCAACAGAATGGAAACATGGCCTTGGAGTTGATTACCCTTATTACTGATGTTATCACACAGGCAATAAGACAACAAGTGTCGGCTCTAATCGGACAATCGAATGACCAGAACCAGAACTTCTTAAATTTACCAGATCAAGTAATCCACCGAAAGCATAGAAACAACATGACGAACCAACTACATTTTGGAACGTCTACAAAACGCACGATTTATCACCACTCTCGATCTAAAGATTGGATACTGGCAGATACCAATGGCAAACGGAAGTCGAGAAGCAACAGCTTTCTCAGTACCAGGCCGAGGCCTCTATCAATGGAAAGTGATGCCTTTGCACCCATTCAGCGCCGGCAACGTTTCAGCGGGCCTCGACACAGTAATTGGTGCCGATATGGAACCCTACGCATTCCTTTACATAGATGATATTATCGTCATTGAAATCATTATCATCACCTACATAATCTAAAATATGTTTTTTCTCGGCTACGAAGAGATAATCTACGCATAAATTCGGAAAATGCACTTTCTTTCAAAACCGGATCAAATATCTGGGCCACATGATCACCGAAGAAGGCATTCATACCGACCCCGACAAAATTGCCGCCGTCAAAGAACTCAGGCCTCCTACAAAACTGAAAGAACTTCGCCAATGCATCGGGATGGCATCCTGGTACCGGAGATTTGTACCAAACTTCGCGACAGTCGTCCAACCGATGTCCTGCCTACTCAAGAAGGGAAAACCATATGGACCGAATCACAACAGGCTGCATTTGACCAACTGACCAACTTCTCACGACCGCCCCCGTCCTGGTGTGCGCCGATTTCAACGTCAAGTTCTTACTGCAAACAGATTCGAGCAACAAGAAATCGATGGAAAAGAACGAGTCATAGCATATGTCAGCCGAAGACAGAACCAGGCTTCAGCAATACCAATATGACTTGCATTAGCGAGCAGGCAAACAGAATTTTTTTTTAGATGCACTATCCAGGCAACCATTATGAACCCTCGCGCGGGTTGAAGAAGAAAAGACAGCCTGTCCCTGGCTCCAGCGCAGGATATACAAAGTCCAGAACGAGCCTCAGAAATACCCCGACTACACTTACGGCAACGGGGAACTATATCGACATCTGGGCCATGGCGACGACGACGACGACTAAGTATCATGGAAACTCTGCGTAGCAAAAGATCAAAGACCAGAATGCTCCACGAATGCCACGACCAACCCACAGCCGGCCACCTAGGGGTCAGGTTAACCATCATCCGAATATCCCAAAAGTACTATTGACCAGGTTTCTACCGGACGTGAGGAAAAGGAGCTGACTTTTCGAGAACGAATACTGAGCCATTTCGGCATACCCAAACGCTTTGTGTGCGACAACGGCACGCAATTTACGAGCCGATCGTTTCGGTCATTTCTATAGACAGCGATGCGTGATTACCTTGTTCGTTCATTCTCTTTCGTAGTGACCAGACGTGTCTTTGTTTTGCGCTCCGCATTTTCCTTCTGTTTAACTTAAACAGTCGGTTTTTTGTATATATAATTTAACTCTCCAACTAACTTACATTAAAATCAACTTTTACCGCGGGTGCATGCCTGATAATTGTGTTAAAACACAACTTATTTAATAAATGTTGTGCGTCGGTTAGTCGTGTGTTTGTGTTGTTGCTTTTCGTAAGTACGCCCTCTCATTACATTTAGCCACTCTCTCTACCACCTAACTCTCATTAAATGTTCTTTCTCTCTCGCTCTTGTAACTTTTTGTGCAGTAACGCTCTCACTTATAAGCTGTTGCTGCAACCACTCTCCTCTTGTGAGGAATGCCGTGCTGTGGAAAACGACAATGCGTTCGTTCATGAGGCAGACGCCGAGTGGCTTCGAAGATCTGATCATAGGCTTTAAACAGCAATGTGATCGGCTCTTGGCCATGGACACTCAGTTCAGCAGTTTACAGCTGCTTCAAGATATTCTACTAGTTAAGCCGGTGTTTTCATCAGGTCCCGACGCAGTTCCCGACTTTGTACTCAGTTACCGTGCTGACGCTCTGTGTGGACCCCTGCTTAAACTATTCACCCTATCCATTAACTCTTCATGCTTTCCCCCCATCTGGAAGGAATCTTTTATTATTCCGCTCCATAAGAAAGGTAGCAAGTCTGATGCAAATAATTATAGAGGTATATCTAAGTTATCCACAGAACACTCAATGAGTTCATACGCTCATACATCTCAACTGAAAAAAAAGATGGGGATGTATGGCTACAAAACTTCGTATACTGTTGGAATACAACCCCTTCTATGGCACTTGATTATTTTCCATATGAATTAGTTTTCGGTAAGACCTCAAACTTACCAACACATTTTAATATCATACATAGAATAGATCCTATCTATAATTTTAGACTAACTTTAGACTAGAACGAGAAGGAACGTGTGAGTCGCTTCTGGGGACGCGACTCTACTAATACCCGTACTCAGTCAGTGTATACATTTTTGGGCATATGATTTTTTAGAATTTTAGAATTAAAAAAAAATTTTTTAATTTTTTTGCTACATCTGTTATCTACATCTACAATGTATATTTTACAGATAACATGTAGATTATAGATGTGCCATTTATATTCTATTCTATTATATCTTTGTGGTGGCGGAAGGGGGCGGGCCGAAATTTTGAAAGTCTGGAAACCAAATTTGATTACCGTAACTCATATAGTCTCTGAGATCCAGGCGCTCAACAAGACGGACGAACGGACGGACGGACGGACAGACAGACATGGCTTTATCGACTCGGCTATTGATGCTGATCAAGAATATATATACTTTATGGGGTCGGAAACATTTCCTTCTCTGCGTTGCCCACATCTTTGTGGCAGTGTTTATGTAACCACGATTCCCAATTGCGACAGTAATACAATCGCACAGATATTCCTCGCGGACAAGAGGGCAGAGTCGGTATGCTTATCATGATCCGTTTGAATGTGCATGCATGTCCCTCGCGCCCCCGCTATCAGCAGCGCTGGGCATATATAAAACGAATATATAAATACGGCCGCTCCGCTGCCGGCGTTCCCGTTAGCGCAGTTGCGCGGCCTTAGGTTAAGCAGTCCTTAAAAATGATATAAAAAAACATTCAATAAAGTAAATTCTAAAAGAACGGATGTTTTTCAAAATATAAAAGAACTATATTTATCTTTTATAACAAAACCTATGCAGGTAGGACTTAAAACATCCATGTCCTGTCAGCAATTGGGTCAGGTGGTACTCCACTTGTCCATGGCTACGGCTCCGCCAACTCTGTAGGTCTGTGATAAGCCTATGTGTTCAACGCCCTATGCTGCTGGAGTCCCAGCCGCTTTGCCATTGCCGTATTGTTCGCTGCCTTGCGTCACCTCTGGTCACTAGTCCCCAGGTCACGTTTTGTCCTTATTCCTGAGACTTCTGTTGCAAACAGGTGAATACGGATCATTCCTGCTAGCACAGCATACTCTCAAGGCGCACACACTGCACTGCGCTGCATTCTCGGGCATAAGTTATCTGTTTGAATGCATCGGCCCATAATGGTGCCGCATACATTAGCGTCGAACTGACCACGATCGCTAGGTGCTTCCGCCTCGGCTTTTTCGTGTTTGCCACTTCGAGATAGGGCAACTGCCGTCTTGCCGGCTTTGTTGCTTGGTGCTTAAAACTGATTCTATTCTCAATCATGACCTCCAGGTACTTCAGGCTTGGACTGGTGCTAATAGTGGATTCACCTACTTGGATTGTGGCCGTCTCAACTATCTTCCTTAAACGCATTTTGGACGTCGAGTGTTGTCACTAAGCAGTACTGTTTGGTGCCATAGATCCATCGGGTGCCATCTATAGATCGCTTGGCTATTTCACATACCTCGCCGATTGCGTCATCCGTGGAGCTACCTTTGCGGTACCCATACTGTCTCGCTGAGAGTTGACGCGTTATAGCTTCCTCCAACCTCATGTGGATTATGCGCTCGAGAATCTTATGAACTGTGTCTAACATGCAGAGTGGTCTGTAGGATAATGGTTGGCTTGGCTTGGTTGGCTTGTTTCCTTTGGGTATAAGGACAAGCCGCTGTCGCTTCCATGGTCTATACTCCTTCGGACATGCACGCGTTAAAGAGTACCACAAAGGCTTGTGTATTTGTCTCCATCGCAGTGCGGAGTACGGCATTTGGGAGCCCATCAGGTTCCGGTGCTTTGCCGTCCTTGGTCCAAGTTAGAGCTTCGAGGATTTCGGCTTCTGTAGTGGGTTCTATTTCAAGTGGAGATATTCCTTCAATCACCCTCTGGTCTGACACTTGCTCTGGAAATAGAGTTCCTACTATGTTTGACAGCAGATATGCACACATTGGCGGCGGGGAAGTGAACACTCGCAGTTTCTTCATCACCAGCCTGTATAAGTAGCCCCAAGAGTTCGCATCTGCGTCAACACAGAACTTTTCGCTTGCTTTCCTTGATCTGCCTCTTCAGGAGGCGTCTGCATTCTTTATAATCTCCTTGGAGCCTCCCGAATTCCGGGGATCCTCTCGAGAGTTGATATAGCTTTTTCTTTTTAGTCTTTTTCTTAGTCTTTTTTGGTGGCACTGGCTATATCTGCAGTCCGCCAGTATGATTGCCTATGGCTATGATTGCCAGGGCTCGGCCTTTTCCTTAGCATGGAGACGTCACATGCTGCCAACGTTTGCATAGCCAATTGGCTTGCTGTTTCTGAGTCTCTCCCGTTGGTCGCGTAGTGCTTGAACATGGCTCGGACCAGCAGTGCCTGTCCACTTGGGTTGGTTTTCGGGCACCCCCACTTCGTCGCCCATGCTTTAAAGTCGCCGGCAATGATTGTAGGGTGTTTCTCCAGTGCGTCATCCGCAATACCTTTTAGCGCCGCCGTCGTCTGCTGCAACGTGAGACACGGTGGCAGATAGCAGCTGTAGACGTAAACATCATTCAGCCGTGCTCTGCTGCGTAGGGCTCCCACTGCTCCATATCGCTGTTTTTCTCCTGCAATCAGCAATGCACTCCACGGAGTTGCGATTGAGGTATTGCTCGCTTATGACTGCTACATCAATGCGGTTTTTTCTGATGGTTTGCTCCAGTAGCTGCTGGGCCACCTCACAGTGGTTGAGGTTTATCTGGATGATTTTCATCTAGCCGTTTTTTTGCCATGCTACACGGCAAAGCAAGTAGCGCCAATAGGTTAGGTTAGGTTGGGCCACACATAGGCCAATATGGCCCTTAGTTGTCCGGATTGGTGCGTATGGACCTTCTGAGTGTTTTTACGCGGTTTCGAAATCCGTGAGGATCGAGGCGAATTTTGCGAAGGCAAGGAGTTCCGCTGGCGTCCTCTTGGATGCATCTTCCAGCGATGCCAGTACCGGGCTGCCAAGATGTTTGTTTCTTGCCCTTGAGAGGGCCGGGCATTGGCAGATTAGATGTTCCAGGGTTTCGATAGCCCCAGATTCATCACATTTACTGCAGCTGCCACTGTTAGTGATGCCTAGTTTGACTGCATGTGCTGCAGCCAGGTTTGCACATGGCTTTCGCGATCTTGCAGTTGGTGGTTCTCCTTCACCTGCTGCTGGCCTGTATGTGTGCCCGCCTCTCTAGATCGCTTTGGAGCGCTCTGAGGCAGACAGGCACGTTCTCAGTCCTGTCGTTTGCCAGCCCGACGCCTTCCTTAGCCAGCACGTCTGCTGACTCGTTGCCTTCGATGCCCTGGTGGCTGGGAACCCAATATATCCGCACTGACTTTGTCGTGCTTAGGAAATCGAATGCCTTCCTGCTTGCCAGGACATTTTTAGTAGCGCCAATAAGTGGGACAAGAAAAAGGAAATCAGCGTCCATCTTTTTCCATGTGCCAGCATGTAAGTAAACAAGTAACAATAAATCATGTGCCACCTTAATGTTTATGCACCACCTAATATTTTATGCACACCCTAATGTTTTATGCACCACTCTAACGATAAGCCAAGTTCTGCACTCGAAACGCTGATTCAGCATATGTCGCTACCAGCGATCGTACGACTTCCGCCCATGTTGCTGGGTCAGCAATAGGCTGGGCCAAAATTTCACCAAACATTTTTTTTCTGTTTTTTCAAGTGGACTTTGTTATTTAATAAAATTATAAACATTTTTTCAAATTTTTAGTTTAATGTTTGGGGGTTGCTACCACGAAAAGAAAATACGAATTTTCGGGTAAATATAAATTTAAAAAAATTTAATTTGTCGGTTTTTTCAAATAATATTGAAACTTTGAAACTAGTTCATATTGATAGTAAGGTATTTTTATTTTTTTATACCCGTACTCAAAAAAGAGTTAAGGGGTATATTAGATTTGTGGTAAAAGTGGATGTGTGTAACGCAGAGAAGGAAAATTTTCCGACCCCATAAAGTATATATATTCTTGATCAGCATCAATAGCCGAGTCGATATAGCCATGTCTGTCTGTCCGTCTGTCTGTCTGTCTGTCTCGATGAGCGCCTAGATCTCAGAGACTATAAGAGCTAGGGCAACCAAATTTGGTTTCCAGACTCATGTGATATCACACTGCTACAAGTGTATTTCAAAATTTCGCCCCGCCCCCTTCCGCCCACACAAAGGACGAAAATCTGTGGCAGGCACAATTTTAAAGATACGATAAAACTAAGTATCAGTTAGTAGTATCATATCGTATCGTAGAGAATGCCCATATCTACCAGATTGCCGAATCTGAATAAGATCGGATCATAATTATAGCCACAATGAAGAAATTAATTTTCAGTTGCTTCCCCCGCCCCCTCCTGCACACGTAAACGCTACTCATTCTCTTTCTCGCTCGCACACTCTGCCGCGTTCAGTGCGCGAGCAACCCCTAGCGGTGGAGATGTAGAATCTAAATGGTACATTTATAATCTACATTGTAGATGTAGATGTAGATAACAGATGTAGCAAAAAATTATTTAAAGTATCATGCTTAAAAATGTATATACTGACTGAGTACGGGTATAAGTAGAGTCGCGTCCCCAGAAGCGACTCACACGTTCCTTCTCGTTTCAACTGAGGTTGATATATTTAGTTAACTAGTTCGCAAAAACTTGTGCAGGTTTTTTACTGCCAATAGCTGATTAATGACGATATGAATGTTATCAGTATCACCAATTACACCGGTCAACACGATTTTTCCTCAAGGAACTAAACCAACTTTTTATTAAAGATTTGGGGCTTAGAAATGGTTTGATGATATTTTTTTTTTTTTCTATGGCAGAACTTTTTTTTGAAGAATTTTTGAAAACTGGTATTTTTTTTAAAGCTTTTTTCAGAGGTAGCGCTTGTTTTTTTCACATAAACTCAGGAAAAGTCGAAAAAAAATTATATCCTGTGTTCTCTATTTTTTTGTGTAGAGGTGCATTAATTTGGCATCGTTTAAGGTATCGCTCATTAAAATCTATGGAGAGACTTTGGAGCTAAAATTCGTTAACCAAACCTAAAAAATGGAAAAAATGAACAAAAAATACCTTTTTGAAGGCTGCGGGCCCAACTGCCCATCGGGAATTGCGATCGCGATCAGGTACCAAATGTACAACCCTTTTTCGTTTGCTTTGCTCCCAATTGGCAGTTGGGCCCGCAGAACACAGGATATAATTTTTTTTCGACTTTTCCTGAGTTTTTTAAGTCAAAATTTCGTAAATAATACCGCACAAAAATCATCATTTTTGCATTTCAATGCTTTATATTTCCCAGACGGTAAGCTGAAATCACAAAGTGTTTGGGCTTATCTTCTAGCTGGTTTAACTATCTTTTCAAAATAGCAAAGTTCTTAACAACCAGATGAAAGATACTAGAGTTATGTGAAAAAAACAAGCGCTACCTCTGAAAAAAGCTTAGAAAAATAATACCAGACTTCAAAAATTCTTCCAAAAAAAGTTCTGAAATAGAAAAAAAAACAATAATTCTTTAAAAAATTTTAAAACCCCATATCTATCAGAAAAAGTCGGTTTGGATCCTTGAAGAAAAAAAAAGTTCGGTTTTGTCGAGTAGTGTTATCCAACTCATTCAACAAAAAATTGTAATTATCTTTTTAAAAGAGCAAAGTTCTTTACAACCAGACGTAAGATACTAGAGTTATGTGAAAAAAACAAGCGCTACCTCTGAAAAAAGATTTAAAAAAAAATACCAGACTTAAAAAATTCTTCAAAAAAAAGTTCTGCCATAAAAAAAAAACCATAATTCTTTAAAAGATTTTAATCATACCTATCAGAAAAAGTCGGTTTGGATCCTTGAGGAAAAAAAAGTTCGGTTCTGTCGAATATTGTAATTGGCAGTTCGAGGGCGATCGTACGTCATCAGAATAAATATACAAATATCCCCATTAAATTTCATTAATTGTGTTTTTGTGTTCATGCCCGTGTGCTTTACTGATTGTCCATGAGTTGAATTTATAGGGAAGTGAAAGAAGAAAACGATAGCGAAGACACTCAAGATTTAAATTCTCGCCCCCAACCACCAGAACAAAATCAGGTCGAAATGGATCCTTAGTCAATAAAATCATTAGTGTCAGGCGCAGTTACCAGTGCACTCCGTGATCAGGAGGCGCGTTTGACAGAAGATTTGAGCAACCATTGGAAATAATAAGAGGTGAAGTTGGCGCCTTAAAGGTAAAAGCCCCTCAGGTGGAGGCTTACAAGAGAGTAACTATTGACCTGAATATAAAGTGTGGCAACCATGAAGAGAATGTGTCTTGACGGCAAGCGGCCATGGATGCATATGAGGTTTTTAAAAACTACCAAGGTAGTCAGCCGCATTATGAGGCTGTGTCCATCCTAAAAAACAAAATTGGCGGAACGGCGCGAGCATTATTAACATTGCACAATACAGTGCTCAATTTCGATGCGATCATAGCTAGGCTTGACTGCACATATGAGGCCAAGACGTCCTACGCGTATTACGTCAACATTTAGAGATGATTAGGCAGGGCGAATCAGATCTAATGGACTACTACGACGAGGTCGAGAGGAAACTCACGCTCGTTACCAACAAGGTGGTCATGACTCATGACGAACAAAAAGCAGCCATTTTCAACGAGGAAGTTAGGAACGATGCCCTGCACGCCTTCATAGCGGACCTCAAAAAGCCTCTAAAATCATTAGTTCTCCCAGCTCAGCCCAGGGACTTGCCTTCCGCCTAAGCGCTAGCACGCTGGGCTGAGAATAGCATAGAGAGAAGTGCATTCGCTGCAACATGCGCAAAAGCGATCGAGGACAAAAATCACTCAGGCGACGTTAACAGACAAAATAACCGCCCCCAGGTTAGACAGGGAAGAAATATGGAAAAACCCATACTTCAGGGGGAAACAGAACAGGCCACAAAAAGGCGATCCTTGGCAAAAGACGAATGACAAAGAGACCCCAATTCAAAACCAAGTGCAGCCTATGGACGTTGATCCTTCAAAGTCTAGGCTTAGTCAGCACACCAATTGGGTGAAGCGGCTGATTCTTGCGAATTTGGGAAAAGCGAAATTTTGTAGTACCCTAGATTTAAAATCAGGGTACCACTAGATATACCTGGCCGAAAATGATCGGGAAAAAACCTAGTTTTCAATAAACGGGCGAAAATATGAGTTCTGCCGTCTACCTTTCGGACTAAAAAATGCGGGAAGTATTTTCCAAAGGCCAATTGACGATGTTCTACTATGCAGATGATGTAACCATTTTTTCCGAAAACGAAGAGGAGTATATCAGACACATCGACTCGGTGCTTAAACTCCTGTGCGAAGCCAACATGAGGGTGGCCAAGGAGAAGATATTATTCTTCAAAGAAAGTGTAGAGTTCTTGAGTTCATCGTCACCAGGGGCGGAGCCAAAACCGACTCAAAAAAAGTAAGAACAATAACAGAGTACACCGAACTAAAAAATCTGTACAGCCTCAGGTCCTTTTTTTGGCCTGGCAAGCTACTATAGAAGTTCGTCAAAGACTTCGCAGCAATAGCACGCCCACTGACCACCATTCGAAAGAGAAAATGGCACGGTCAGCAAACATATAACGCAGCGCATTCGACCGTTTGCGAAACATCTTGGCGTCAGAGGACGTCATACTCACATACCCAAACATTAAACTTCCCTTTGATCTAACCACCGATGCATCGGCAAGCGGAATCGGGGCGGTCCTCTCACAGAATGGTAGACCAATCCTAATGATATCGCGAACACTAAAAGATTGCGAATTAAATTACGCCACAAACGAAAGGGAATGGGCTATAGGGAAGTTACAGAATTACCTGTATGGCACTAAAGAAATAAGGATCTTTACTGACCACCAACCCTTGTCCTTCGCGGTGTCTGAAAGGAACACCAACGATAAAATAAAACGGTGGAAAGCCTTTATCGAGGAACTCAATGCCAAAGTGTTCCACAAACCAGGCAAGGAGAACTTCGTGGCCGATGCCCTGTCCCGACAAAACATAAATAATCTGATAGGCGAACCCGAATCCGATGTTGCCACTATACACAGCGAGCTTTCGCTATCTTACACCGTGGAAACCACCGACAAACCACTAAACTGATTCAGGAACCAACTAATTTTGGAAGAAGCAAAACTCGCCACATAGTTCATTTCAAGAACAAGTCGAGTCGTTGAAATAGGTGGTTGTGAACGCTATTCACTGCGACCTTCCGACTTTAGCCGCCCTCCAACACGCTCTAGTGCTTGAATTCCCGGCAACTAAATTCTGGCATTGCAAAAGCTTCGAGAATGACATCACAGACGCAAATGAACAGGTCGAGACGTACAACTGGTATACTTTTACCCGAACACAAAAAACATATATGTACTGCGACAACGAAGCCTCCTTCAATTCCGAAACGATCACATCCTTATTGAAAAATCAGTACGGCATTGATGTAGTCAGTGCACCGCCTTTGCATAGTAACTCCAATGGTAAGGTGGAAAGTACATTGGCAGAAATTGCAGAAATTACCGTGGAGCTAATAATGCGAGCCACGGTAGAGTACAAGAGGACACTATATTCGGTCATAAGCCCGAAGCCCATAGAGGCAATTCGCGCTGACAACGACGAGCTCAAACTGGCAATTAAGGCCAGAATCGACAGGGCACAAAAGGACAGTCTTGACACGAACAACGCCTCTAGACAGAACAAAGTCTTCGAGGTGGGTGAAAAATTACTCCAAAAAAACAACAAAAGGTTAGGAAAAAAACTAACCCGACTGTGCACGGAAGAACGGGTAAAGGCAGACCTGGCAACGTCTATTTTCATTAGGGAGAGGGTGGTCCATAAGGACAACTTAAGATAGGTGAAATACGATAAATCCAATTATTACAGATCTAGCTTTACTACCCCCGGTTACTCGGAATAATCCTCACTCTCCTCCCCACAATAAACGCACGGATCACATACTTCTCCCACGCGAACTACGTACCCGTACTGGACGGGAATGTACTGGTAAGGGAGCAACGCAATTATGTTAGGCACTCAACCAATTTGTCCGAATTCATGAACATCCTAGAAGATACCACAAAAATGTCCGAATTGTTTCCCCGGTCACACATGCGGAACTTACTAGAAGTATATATAGAACACGCCCGAAACTTATGGTCCACCTTAATGATACACCATAGAATGGCCAGAAGCCTAGATTTTTTAGGAACAGCACTAAAAATTGTGGCAGGTACCCCCGACGCGTGGGACATAGAGAAAATCAGGGTAACCGAAGGTCAACTGATAGAGTCGAACAATAGACAGGTATTAATTAACTCAGAAACGCAAAAACAAAAATTAACTTGCTTAACAGTCATGGTCAACCTAGCCTAATGGGGGTTTCTAACATTAAAATATTTCATTCCAACAACATCATCCATATTCTTATCGACTATCCCAAAGTCAAGACTAACTGCAAGAAGGTACTTATGTTTCCCGTGGCGCCCAACAACACCTTACTAAAAATGGACGACAACATTGTAGCGGAATGCGACGAAGGGATAAAGGCCGTAAATGAGTGCGCCACAACGAACGCCGCAAGGTTTTGCAAAAGGGCTACGCATGATACATGTGCGCGCGAAGTGCACGCAGGCGGCTCAGCTACATGCCGAACGCGACTCAGCCACCTGGAGCCCATCACGCGGGTGGATGAAGGGATAATCATCATCAATGGACAGTTGAAAACGATTAGCACAGATGATGGGCCCATGAAAACAACAAAAGGGGCTCTCCTCATCACGTTCGAAAGCAGAGCCATGATCATCAACCAAGTCATCAGCGAGATGGGTATCACCGAGGACGGCGACAACTTAAGAGGGGAATAGTTAACAGGTAACAATAAATCATGTGTCATCTTAATGGTTATGCACCACCTAATATTTTATGCACACCCTTATGTTTTATGCACCACCCTAACGATAAGCCAAGTTCTGCACTCAGAACGCTGATTCAGCATATGTCGTCATTGCGGGTCGGCCCTTCTATCATTGGCCACCAGCGCTTTTGGATTATGAACGGGCGGCTCGCCGGCTATGTTTTTAGAATTAAGTTAAGTGAATTAGAGTCGCCGACAGGCACACCCCGCACCTCTCCCCACTAGCGGAGCGGAATAACCAAACGGCCGCTGCCCTCTCCCCACGAGCAGAGGACAGTGCCACCGACCACAGCCACCCCCTTCCGAGGAACATGAGATGGACTGCGGTGTTGGAATCATACTTAACTATTATTTGTACGTGCCTGGCTTGAACCTACAGAAGTGCATGCAAAAGGCTGTGTTTTTTTCCCCATGGATACGCCATGGGGGATGGAAATCTTCCTGAAGATGCCCGATTCCTTTCTCAAGTCAAGTCCTACGTACTAAAACCACCCCCACACAACAACACAACTCACCATTAGGTATTGCTTCGCAGGGAGGGCGGCCTATTCTAGGCCGCTACGTGACGCTCTTTTTCATATCGTCTCAGGTCATCCTGGAGACTGAGACTGGACACATACCTTTGGTTTTCTTCCGATGCTGTTACGAATTCTACCGTCGACTCCGGCGTAGGAACACTTTCCGTCCATGCTGCATATCGACTACAGTAGAGGATATGCTCCGAATCTTTGACTGCGGTTGGGCACGTAGGGCAGTAGGGGCTCGTATCGTGCTTGAATTTGAATAGGTAGCCACGATAACCACCAAGTCCTGTAAGGAACTGGGTTGTATGGTAGTCCACCATGGCTCTGCTACTATCCCCTCCTTGACATTGCCGATCAATCTGTGCGTCCATATCCCTTTGCTGCTCTGGTTCCACCGTTCCTGATATGTTTCGATGGCCTTGTCATATGTCCACTGGTAGCATTCCCGCCAGTACGAGTTCTGCATTCTCGGACACAGTTCTATATCCGGATATGACTCTCAGATTGGCTAGCCTGTATGGTGCAGCCAGCTTTCTCCTTAGGCTCTTGTTGTTGTCCACTGTTGCCGCCCACACTGGCGCTGTGTAGAGCAAAATGGAGGACACTAAAGTTAACATAGGCCTTCGGCGTCCAGGCTTGGGGCCACCTGCGTTGGGTATTATGCGAGAAAGGGCTCCCTTCCTGCGTCTTGTGACTTTATTAGGTCAGCTCCTACTGGCAATTGCTTCGATTGGTGTGTTGGCTGCGGACTTGATTTCCTTGATCTCCTTGGCTACAGCGACTAGTGCCAGGTCGTCGGCGAAGCCAATTAGCTGGCATCCTGCTGGTAGCTGCACCCCCTAAGCACCCCGTCGCACATTAAGTTCGACAGGAGCGGTCCAAGAACCGATCCTTGCGGAACTCCTGCCGTGACCTCGTACTCTGTCTCTCCTTCCTCCGTCTCGTACCCAACATCCAGAGATGAGAACTGCTTCAACAGGCAGTACCCTCTTGTGTTGGTTTCTCTACCTCACCATGCTATGACGAAGGGTGCCCTCCCGCTGGAGTCTTCCGCAATGTTCTCCAGCATGGCTTAGAACCGTGGCAGCTCCGAGCTCGGCGGTGCGTAGCTTTAGAAGGCTAAGCCGCTGAGTCTGGCTCGCACAAAGCCCTCCCTGGACACGTCAGTATCCTGGCTCAGGAGTGCCTGGTTGAGGTTCAGTTGTGTGCACCTCATGCTAACCTTTAACAAGTGCCTACTTAAAGAGAGGGAACATTTTACTTTGCGGATGCAATTTTGCTGGCTTGGTGTCTGTGTTCTGCTGGAAAACATAATTGTATGTCAAGTAGTGTCTCAGTTGCTCTACTAAAAGCCATTAAAAGTGTCTAGAGTCGGCTACTAACAAAAAGTTGCATTTTGTCTGTGGTGCTATCCCTCTCTACGCAGCGAAAGAATCTAAGCCTAATGTCATATGGCTATAAGCACTCAAACTAACTGTAAGGGCGCACGCACACAATAGCTGAAAGCGGAGCTGAATCAGCTTGCTGATAAAAACAAACATGCTTGATCATTGGGCAAGCTTAGGCCGCACACACTAGCAGAAAGCGGAGCCGAAAAAATCAAACACACTGCTCCAGTGCAATTGCGCACATTGCTACTGGCGTCAACAACAATGATTATTTTGACTGCATCTGAATCAGTGCATTTTGATTTTGCATGAGATTGATGTTTTCATGAATTATATAAAGTCCATCATACTTTGTATCAGAATAAATATTATCGCTTCAATTGGTCTTTGCGGCTGCTCCATGGGCTGCTGAAAGTTTACCGACTGGGTTGGCTTTTCACGTCCTGTTCTTAAGGTAGTAGAAAAAGAGACTCCTTCTATGGTATTTTCTGGAGGCCTTTGCTGCTTTTTAGTTGGTACGTGTAGTAGCTTTTCTTGGTGTCATTTAAATATTTTGACACCACTCGGAATTGATTTTCATTTATTTTTTTAAGTTTTTTTTTTTTATGTTCTCTTTGGTGAGATGGATGACATGAAAATTATTATTTCCAATAAGCTGAACAACTTTGTTTACCAGCGCACATTTACGTCAGGTAGATCTATTAATGATCTGAACAAGAATATATTTATATACATACTTTATGTGGTTGGAAACGTTTCCTTCTCTGCGTTGCACACATCCACTTTTATCACAAACTCTTTGTTAATACGGGTATAAAAACTGGCCATTTACTTCATCATTTGGCCACAAATTTCCTGATATATTATTTTTACATTTAGTATACCCGAAAAATAATATATATGCATATACATATGCATTACTATAAAAAAGTCATGTCGTCGTTTTGTACATCTTGAATACATTTAACTTAAAACCATAGTAAATGTCTATTAAATAAATACGCATACTTACTTGTAATATATTTATATGTATGTGGATCGTATGTGTACATATGTATATAAATGCAACCAAGTTGAAGTACTCTAGGTGACATTCGCGTTAAACACTGCACAAACACCATTGACCAAGCAGAGGGGTACGCAATTGTAAAGTGCATACATATGTATATATGTACATTTATTTTAGGAAGACGAACATCACTTCTTAATTCGAAAATTTAATTAAATATGTGTTCTTTAACAATCTATAAAAATAATCGTACTCTTATCTGTAAATATGTACGTATCTGTAAATATGTACATATTTTCCTATATTGCTAACTTTTAAGTTGAATTTACTTTATTTCTTTTTTCACATTTTTTCCAAATATTTTATATTTATATATTTATATATATTTTTTATCACATTAACTTTATACATATATACATAAATACGTGTAAGTTTTTTAGTAAAATACATATGTACATATGATTAATACCTCTCATTTGTTTTGATAAGTGGTCTAAATAACAGTATATTAAGTGTTGGAAAAAATTCAAGATATTTGACCAATCATTGCGTGGACTTTTAAGTAACAGTAATTTATTTTCACATACATTAACATACATATGTACGTAAATTGGTATTAACATGGAAATAGGGGTGCCAAATTCCTTTTTTTTTCCCGAGTTTTTAATTTTATTTGTACGGATTCAGTTATAATTCAACTTTTAAAATGCACATGTGATATTTTTGTGCTTTATTTTATTTCACACTAAGATGAAAAAAGTATACAACTGTTAACTTATTCTATGACACATTCTGATTTTCTCGTTTACTTAGAGCATGCTCTTTCTTTGAATAAAAGGGTGGTTTACATTGTTACGAACACACTTACATATATATATAAATATATGGACGTTATTTTCATGCTCCAACCCACCATGTGTACCAATTTTAACACATTCGCTGCCCAACAGATTTACGATAATTTTTAAAGGGAAAAATTAGTTCAGTTTTCCAGATATGTCTGCACATTGTATGTATTTTTTTTTTTTTATATATCTGTAAAAATACCGTGCTAGATATTTTTTACCTTTCTTTTTTTTACCTATCTATGCAAAAACTACAATGAACAGCTTAAATGGATCACATACCTTGGCACTGAATATTCTTCACATATTCGAAAAACTTGGTAGAAAATATGGTTTTTGCTTTTATCACTTATATCGGGATTTACGCTAAAGATCACAGTTATATTGGTCGAGTCGATGCAAAAATGGCTGGAATATATAAACTTTTAGTTTAAAAGTAAAATTGTTGCATTCGAAGGAGATCGATAGGCAAAATACCGGATTTGGCAGTATTTTTTTTGGAGGTTGGCAGGGCCATAGTTGAAGGGGCAAGGCGAGCAACGGTGCCGGTGAGAGAGGATAATTTAAGAGAGGCTCAAATGATATTGCGGGATCCACGGCCAGCTCACCACACCATGAAAAAGGCCATGCAATGCCCTTGAACTTGAACTTGAAGGGCAAGGAAGAGAGGTGATCAGCAGCGAGGAGACTGCATAGGGCAGCTACGCTGAGAAGGCGGGGGAGTTGGAAATCAAACATCGGCAGTGTCAGACGGTGAAAAGAAAAAGGGATCGAAAAAAGCGAGAAGAACAACAGCGCCGACACCAGATAATTAATAAATTAAATTATAAGCCCCGCATATATCTATATTAAATTTAATATTAATTAATTCTTCATGCAACCAATTGTTTTTCCACCCATAAGTTAAGTTAAAGAGGGGGTAGGGAGTAGGCGGACGCGCCATCAGAATTTAGTTAGGGATTTATGTTTAAATATGTGTTAAGTGTATGAAGTGATATTATAACGTTTGAGATGAAGTGCTAGTGTGTTTAGTATGGGGGGGAAAGGGGACCACAGCGGCAAAATAGAGATCGGTCGCTGCACTTGGAGAAAAGAGGAGATTTTGTAGTTGTTCTGTGTCGAAGAGATGAGTCCGTGAGGTGTAGAGCAAAGTCCGTTGGTTTGTTTTAAATCGTCGTTTTGTTAGCATATTTGTTCGAGATGCCCGAACAGCTGGTTTGTTGTGCGACCTGGGGGTCTGGGAAAAACCTATCCCTGAGATGACTGGCTAGCCGGCATTGCCCCACCACCAAAACAGGTTCGTAACAATAATGGCGCCCAATCTAAGACAAATTTGTGAGTCGCAGTCCGTTCTCGAACACGAAAGTGGGAGAGCAGCTACAATATCCCGTGCAGAACGTCCAGTAGAGTAGTGGGCATGAAGACTCACCACGTCCATGGCCGAGTCCGATATGGTGCAAGTCGTGAAGAAGGGACTTGATGATGAGATCGCCAGATATGTCTACGCAATCCGGGTCCGTAACCTGGAGCAGCTGAGAGAAGAGTGCGTGGAGGTGGAGCATCACTTTCGCAGCGGGAGCAGAGGACAGTTTATCGCTCGGGGCCGAAGTTCCAGTCATCCGGAAAGCGAGTGGAGGAGATAGAGCCAGAGTTGGAACTGTTGGAGGAGGAGGAAGAGGTTATGGTTGAGGAAACCCACCTGACGAGCAAGCCCAAGCTGTGCTGCTGGAACTGTGGCCAAGGTGACCACGGATTCCGGGATTGTGTGGCGAAAGAGCGGAAAATATTTTGCTACCGTTGTGGGGAGCCAGATATGTTCACGCCAACATGTCCCAAGTGTTCGGGAAACGCTCGAGTGGGCGTGATGAAGGCGGGAGATCATCGCCCAGGAACGAAGCCCGCGAGGAGATGAACAACCCTCTTCCTAATAAGATTACACAAAATATTTATAATAATAATCAAAATAATATAGTAAATACAAATAGTTTAAAATTCTTACCGGCCGAAGAGAAGATGAGGAGGTACATGGAAGTCCGAAACCGGATCTTTGACGATCGGCAGCTGGAAGGGATGCGCAGAGTCAGTCGTAGACTCCAAAAGGCTCGATCACGGTTCCGGAAAAGGAGACAGACTCGCAAGGAGGTGGCTGAAGCAGTCAGGCGTGGAGCAAGACGCGATCCCAGAGTTTTTGCCGATGTACAGATCCGAGGAAAGCGGATTGCTGGACTCCTGGACACGGGGGCATCCGTAAGCGTACTAGGTAAGGGCAGTCGAGAGCTCCTGATCGACCTCGGAGTGGATATGGAGAAGTATGTCTCAATTGTAAAAACAGCTTCCGGGGAAGACAAGTCTATTATCGGGAGGATAAAGATTTCTGTGGAGTATAATGGAGAGAGCAAAGAGATCTTGTTTTATGTCTGCCCGTACCTTGAACAGGCTATGTTTTTGGGAGTTGACTTGGGAGAAAAGCCAAGCACATCCAGCGAGGCACAAGTATCCGAAGTGCAGATGTCGCAAATTAGCCAATATGCCGAAGATAGCCAGGAAGACGTGGATGTGGATGCCTGGGATCTGGAAAAAGGGGAATCCAAAGAGCTGGAAAAGGTTAAGAAGGAGTTCCTGACGTACGAAGAAGCCGGATTGGGAATAACGACGGTGGAGGAGCATCGGATCCAGTTGGTGCAGGGCGCTGAACCCTTTAAGGATCGGCACTATCCTCAATCTCCAGCGATGCAGGAAGTAGTCTGGGCCGAGGTGGACAAAATGCTGGAATTAGGAGTTATAGAGGTCAGCGATAGTCCATGGAGCAATCGGACGACGGTGGTGCGGAAACCAAACAAAAACCGATTCTGTTTGGACGCCCGAAAGCTAAATCAGCTTACCGTTAAAGATGCTTACCCTCTTCCGAGCATTGAAGGCATATTGTCCAGGATTGACCAGACGCATTACATCTCAAGTGTCGACCTCAAATTCGCGTTCTGGCAAATCAAGCTGGATCAAGAAAGCCGGAAGTGCACTGCATTTACCGTGGCGGGGCGTCCGCTGTATCAGTTTGTGATGATGCCTTTCGGTCTGTGCAACGCTGCCCAGCGGTTGTGTCGGGTCATGGACAAGGTGATCCCGACTCAGCTCAGATCCAACGTATTCGTGTATCTGGATGACCTCCTAGTTATAGCCCCGGATTTCCAAACGCATCTCCGTTATTTGAGATTGGTAGCACAATGCCTGAAAAGAGCCAATCTAACAATAGGTTTAAAAAAGTCGAAATTCTGCTTCAGGTCATTGAAATACCTGGGGTTTATCATTGAAGGCGGCACGCTGCAGATGGATCCGGAGAGGATTTTGGCCATCCAGAGAATTTCCAATCCAAATTCCGTGAAGGAGCTACGAAGTTTCCTAGGAACCGCAGGATGGTATAGGCGCTTCATCAAGGATTTCGCCTCCATCGCAGTGCCACTAACAGATGCACTGAAGAAGCATCCGCGTGGGAAGTTTTCATTGTCAAAGGAGGCAGAGACGGCGATAGAATCCCCTTAAGAAGGCACTAACCACGGCCCGGTACTGGTTCATGCTGATTTCAGACGTCCATTTTTCATCCAATGCGACGCCTCGAATTATGGAGTGGGAGCTCTACTGTTTCAGCTGGATGACGATAAAGCGGAGCGTCTAGTGGCATTCTTCTCGTCCAAGCTGAACAAGCACCAGCTGAACTATTCCGTAACGGAGAAGGAGTGCCTAGCTGCGGTGTTAGAGATCGAGAAATTCAGGCCGTATGTGGAATTAATGGCGTTTACCGTGATCACTGATCACGCAAGCTTGAAATGGCTAATGTCGCTAAAGGACTTGAACGGGCGTTTGGCGAGATGGTCCTTGCGGCTTCAGAGGTTCGACTTTGAGATCCAACACAGAAAAGGAGTCGACAACATCGTGGCGGATACACTATCACGCTGCATTGAAGAGGTTGCTCTAGATCCCACGGAGATCCTCGGATTCGAGACCACGGAATTCGAAGCGGACGAGTATAAGGAGATGCGAGAAGAAATCTGCAAAAACAAAGAATTATTACCAGATCTTCGAGTAGAGGGAAACCTTATATTCAAGCGAACGGCCTTTGAGCAACTGGACGACCAAGTGGAAGGTTCCATTTGGAAGTTATGGATTCCCGCGTCGGTGACAGCAACTCTCGTCGCCAAGGCCCATGAAGACCACAAAGCTGGACACGGTGGCATGAAAAAGACCCTGCATCGGTTGAAAAGGCACTATTACTGGCCAGCGATGACGACACAAGTGCGGGAATATGTCCGAAACTGCGACACCTGTAAGGAGTCCAAAGCACCGAATTATCGCAGCCAAGTAGAAATCGGTCAGGAAGTGGTTACGGAGAGGCCATTCCAGAAGATCTACATAGATTTCCTGGGGAAGTATCCCAGGTCGAAAAGGGGACAGGCCTGGATTTTCGTCGTCGTGGAGCATTTCTCAAAGTTCACCTTCCTGAAAGCGATGAGAGAGGCCACCGCGGCAAATGTGGTAGAATTCCTTGTGCAGGAGGTATTCTACAAGTTCAGAGTGCCAGAGGTGATCCACTCCGACAACGGAAAGCAGTTCGTCTCAAAGGTGTTCCAGGACATGATAGGCACCTTCGGAATACGACACATGCGTACAGCCGTATACTCGCCGCAAAGTAATGCAGCCGAGAGGGTGAACCGGACGATATTGGCTGCAATAAGGACGTACTTAGAAAAGGATCACCGAGACTGGGATATGTATTTACCGGAGATTGAAGTGTCGATCCGGGACTCAGTGCACGAAGCCACAGGCGTAACGCCGTTCTTCGCAGTGTTCGGACAGCAAATGTTCCTGAATGGCAGCTGCTACAAGCTGGCGAGGAAGTTGCAATCGTTGACGGAGCATGAGGTGCACGCCCTGGATCCCACGGATAAGCGTCAGATCATCCGCGAACACATAAAGAAAAATTTACACCAAGCATACGAGCGAAGCAGCCAACGCTACAACAAACGGGCCCGAGTATTTCACGCCAGACCTGGTCAAGAAGTCTTCCGTCGTAACTTCACACTCAGCGACTTTGGCAACGCCAAGTTCGCACGGAAATTGCGGGATCCACGGCCAGCTCACCACACCATGAAGAAGGCCATGCAATGCCCTTGAACTTGAAGGGCAAGGAAGGGAGGTGATCAGCAGCGAGGAGACTGCATAGGGCAGCTACGCTGAGAAGGCGGGGGAGTTGGAAATCAAACATCGGCAGTGTCAGACGGTGAAAAGAAAAAAGGGATCGAAAAAAGCGAGAAGAACAACAGCGCCGACACCAGATAATTAATAAATTAAATTATAAGCCCCGCATATATCTATATTAAATTTAATATTAATTAATTCTTCATGCAACCAATTGTTTTTCCACCCATAAGTTAAGTTAAAGAGGGGGTAGGGAGTAGGCGGACGCGCCATCAGAATTTAGTTAGGGATTTATGTTTAAATATGTGTTAAGTGTATGAAGTGATATTATAACGTTTGAGATGAAGTGCTAGTGTGTTTAGTATGGGGGGGAAAGGGGACCACAGCGGCAAAATAGAGATCGGTCGCTGCACTTGGAGAAAAGAGGAGATTTTGTAGTTGTTCTGTGTCGAAGAGATGAGTCCGTGAGGTGTAGAGCAAAGTCCGTTGGTTTGTTTTAAATCGTCGTTTTGTTAGCATATTTGTTCGAGATGCCCGAACAGCTGGTTTGTTGTGCGACCTGGGGTCTGGGAAAAACCTATCCCTGAGATGACTGGCTAGCCGGCCTTGCCCCACCACCAAAACAGGTTCGTAACAATAATGGCGCCCAATCTAAGACAAATTTGTGAGTCGCAGTCCGTTCTCGAACACGAAAGTGGGAGAGTACGGCTGCGAATCACAAAAGTCGAGGAGGTTAGAAATGTCCAGCCGAGAGGAACGATCTGGAGTGGTAGTCTGCAGTAAGGGTCCGTTTGTGTTCCGGTGGCCTGTGAGGAGCTGTGAAGGTTGGCTCGCAGATGCACGGCACTGAGGGGTCTGAAAATGTAAAGAATCCACAAAGTAAATTTGTTTTTTTTGTTTTGTTTGCACTTATCTGACAACGGGAAGCAGGAGCTCTAGATGGGGACTTAGGTTGGCACTGGCAGGGGAGAATCCTCAAGCCAGTTAGCAACCGTCTCGATGCCTGGTGTGCGAGAAAAGAGTACCTGGAAAAGAAAGAGTACCGGTAGTTAGATGAAGGCAAAATAGGGATATGTTGCTTCCCCTACTTACCACTGGATGGGATCGGGAGGGTAGTATCTCGAAGAGATGTTTGTCCCGTGGGGACATGAGTCGGCCACGCGTAGCACTCGGAGCAGCTACAATATCCCGTGCAGAACGTCCAGTAGAGTAGTGGGCATGAAGACTCACCACGTCCATGGCCGAGTCCGATATGGTGCAAGTCGTGAAGAAGGGACTTGATGATGAGATCGCCAGATATGTCTACGCAATCCGGGTCCGTAACCTGGAGCAGCTGAGAGAAGAGTGCGTGGAGGTGGAGCATCACTTTCGCAGCGGGAGCAGAGGACAGTTTATCGCTCGGGGCCGAAGTTCCAGTCATCCGGAAAGCGAGTGGAGGAGATAGAGCCAGAGTTGGAACTGTTGGAGGAGGAGGAAGAGGTTATGGTTGAGGAAACCCACCTGACGAGCAAGCCCAAGCTGTGCTGCTGGAACTGTGGCCAAGGTGACCACGGATTCCGGGATTGTGTGGCGAAAGAGCGGAAAATATTTTGCTACCGTTGTGGGGAGCCAGATATGTTCACGCCAACATGTCCCAAGTGTTCGGGAAACGCTCGAGTGGGCGTGATGAAGGCGGGAGATCATCGCCCAGGAACGAAGCCCGCGAGGAGATGAACAACCCTCTTCCTAATAAGATTACACAAAATATTTATAATAATAATCAAAATAATATAGTAAATACAAATAGTTTAAAATTCTTACCGGCCGAAGAGAAGATGAGGAGGTACATGGAAGTCCGAAACCGGATCTTTGACGATCGGCAGCTGGAAGGGATGCGCAGAGTCAGTCGTAGACTCCAAAAGGCTCGATCACGGTTCCGGAAAAGGAGACAGACTCGCAAGGAGGTGGCTGAAGCAGTCAGGCGTGGAGCAAGACGCGATCCCAGAGTTTTTGCCGATGTACAGATCCGAGGAAAGCGGATTGCTGGACTCCTGGACACGGGGGCATCCGTAAGCGTACTAGGTAAGGGCAGTCGAGAGCTCCTGATCGACCTCGGAGTGGATATGGAGAAGTATGTCTCAATTGTAAAAACAGCTTCCGGGGAAGACAATTCTATTATCGGGAGGATAAAGATTTCTGTGGAGTATAATGGAGAGAGAAAAGAGATCTTGTTTTATGTCTGCCCGTACCTTGAACAGGCTATGTTTTTGGGAGTTGACTTGGGAGAAAAGCCAAGCACATCCAGCGAGGCACAAGTATCCGAAGTGCAGATGTCGCAAATTAGCCAATATGCCGAAGATAGCCAGGAAGACGTGGATGTGGATGCCTGGGATCTGGAAAAAGGGGAATCCAAAGAGCTGGAAAAGGTTAAGAAGGAGTTCCTGACGTACGAAGAAGCCGGATTGGGAATAACGACGGTGGAGGAGCATCGGATCCAGTTGGTGGAGGGCGCTGAACCCTTTAAGGATCGGCACTATCCTCAATCTCCAGCGATGCAGGAAGTAGTCTGGGCCGAGGTGGACAAAATGCTGGAATTAGGAGTTATAGAGGTCAGCGATAGTCCATGGAGCAATCGGACGACGGTGGTGCGGAAACCAAACAAAAACCGATTCTGTTTGGACGCCCGAAAGCTAAATCAGCTTACCGTTAAAGATGCTTACCCTCTTCCGAGCATTGAAGGCATACTGTCCAGGATTGACCAGACGCATTACATCTCAAGTGTCGACCTCAAATTCGCGTTCTGGCAAATCAAGCTGGATCAAGAAAGCCGGAAGTGCACTGCATTTACCGTGGCGGGGCGTCCGCTGTATCAGTTTGTGATGATGCCTTTCGGTCTATGCAACGCTGCCCAGCGGTTGTGTCGGGTCATGGACAAGGTGATCCCGACTCAGCTCAGATCCAACGTATTCGTGTATCTGGATGACCTCCTAGTTATAGCCCCGGATTTCCAAACGCATCTCCGTTATTTGAGATTGGTAGCACAATGCCTGAAAAGAGCCAATCTAACAATAGGTTTAAAAAAGTCGAAATTCTGCTTCAGGTCATTGAAATACCTGGGGTTTATCATTGAAGGCGGCACGCTGCAGATGGATCCGGAGAGGATTTTGGCCATCCAGAGAATTTCCAATCCAAATTCCGTGAAGGAGCTACGAAGTTTCCTAGGAACCGCAGGATGGTATAGGCGCTTCATCAAGGATTTCGCCTCCATCGCAGTGCCACTAACAGATGCACTGAAGAAGCATCCGCGTGGGAAGTTTTCATTGTCAAAGGAGGCAGAGACGGCGATAGAATCCCTTAAGAAGGCACTAACCACGGCCCGGTACTGGTTCATGCTGATTTCAGACGTCCATTTTTCATCCAATGCGACGCCTCGAATTATGGAGTGGGAGCTCTACTGTTTCAGCTGGATGACGATAAAGCGGAGCGTCTAGTGGCATTCTTCTCGTCCAAGCTGAACAAGCACCAGCTGAACTATTCCGTAACGGAGAAGGAGTGCCTAGCTGCGGTGTTAGAGATCGAGAAATTCAGGCCGTATGTGGAATTAATGGCGTTTACCGTGATCACTGATCACGCAAGCTTGAAATGGCTAATGTCGCTAAAGGACTTGAACGGGCGTTTGGCGAGATGGTCCTTGCGGCTTCAGAGGTTCGACTTTGAGATCCAACACAGAAAAGGAGTCGACAACATCGTGGCGGATACACTATCACGCTGCATTGAAGAGGTTGCTCTAGATCCCACGGAGATCCTCGGATTCGAGACCACGGAATTCGAAGCGGACGAGTATAAGGAGATGCGAGAAGAAATCTGCAAAAACAAAGAATTATTACCAGATCTTCGAGTAGAGGGAAACCTTATATTCAAGCGAACGGCCTTTGAGCAACTGGACGACCAAGTGGAAGGTTCCATTTGGAAGTTATGGATTCCCGCGTCGGTGACAGCAACTCTCGTCGCCAAGGCCCATGAAGACCACAAAGCTGGACACGGTGGCATGAAGAAGACCCTGCATCGGTTGAAAAGGCACTATTACTGGCCAGCGATGACGACACAAGTGCGGGAATATGTCCGAAACTGCGACACCTGTAAGGAGTCCAAAGCACCGAATTATCGCAGCCAAGTAGAAATCGGTCAGGAAGTGGTTACGGAGAGGCCATTCCAGAAGATCTACATAGATTTCCTGGGGAAGTATCCCAGGTCGAAAAGGGGACAGGCCTGGATTTTCGTCGTCGTGGAGCATTTCTCAAAGTTCACCTTCCTGAAAGCGATGAGAGGGGCCACCGCGGCAAATGTGGTAGAATTCCTTGTGCAGGAGGTATTCTACAAGTTCAGAGTGCCAGAGGTGATCCACTCCGACAACGGAAAGCAGTTCGTCTCAAAGGTGTTCCAGGACATGATAGGCACCTTCGGAATACGACACATGCGTACAGCCGTATACTCGCCGCAAAGTAATGCAGCCGAGAGGGTGAACCGGACGATATTGGCTGCAATAAGGACGTACTTAGAAAAGGATCACCGAGACTGGGATATGTATTTACCGGAGATTGAAGTGTCGATCCGGGACTCAGTGCACGAAGCCACAGGCGTAACGCCGTTCTTCGCAGTGTTCGGACAGCAAATGTTCCTGAATGGCAGCTGCTACAAGCTGGCGAGGAAGTTGCAATCGTTGACGGAGCATGAGGTGCACGCCCTGGATCCCACGGATAAGCGTCAGATCATCCGCGAACACATAAAGAAAAATTTACACCAAGCATACGAGCGAAGCAGCCAACGCTACAACAAACGGGCCCGAGTATTTCACGCCAGACCTGGTCAAGAAGTCTTCCGTCGTAACTTCACACTCAGCGACTTTGGCAACGCCAAGTTCGCACGGAAATTGCGGGATCCACGGCCAGCTCACCACACCATGAAGAAGGCCATGCAATGCCCTTGAACTTGAAGGGCAAGGAAGGGAGGTGATCAGCAGCGAGGAGACTGCATAGGGCAGCTACGCTGAGAAGGCGGGGGAGTTGGAAATCAAACATCGGCAGTGTCAGACGGTGAAAAGAAAAAAGGGATCGAAAAAAGCGAGAAGAACAACAGCGCCGACACCAGATAATTAATAAATTAAATTATAAACCCCGCATATATCTATATTAAATTTAATATTAATTAATTCTTCATGTAACCAATTGTTTTTCCACCCATAAGTTAAGTTAAAGAGGGAGTAGGCGGACGCGCCATCAGAATTTAGTTAGGGATTTATGTTTAAATATGTGTTAAGTGTATGAAGTGATATTATAACGTTTGAGATGAAGTGCTAGTGTGTTTAGTATGGGGGGAGAAAGGGGACCAGGTTCGTAACAAAATAGAAACAACAAAAGTTTTTTTTGGACTGGTTCAAATAAGTTGTGGGATGAAATGAGGCAGAATTTTTGTAATTAATTATTAAAATTGCTTTAAAAAAATGTTGAAAACTAAATGGAGTGGTTGTATTGAAGTTTAAATATTTGTCTGTCAGTATTCAGTTGATTTTCAGTGCTAAGGTATAATTTTCAGAAGCTATACCACTTTTAAGTTTTTCTCGTCGTCTGGTTCATTTAAGCTGTGATCTGTGGTAAAAGGCGCTGAGATGAACTGGAAGGAAAGCAATTCATTAATATGTACTGGACTCCTAATACATGGCTTTAATGGCGATTTACTAGGCTGGAAATCGTTACGATAAAGACAGCATTATGTGGTAGTTCCGCTTCGAACCAATCCGACTTTTTCTGATAGATTTGGGGTTTTAATTTTTTTTTTAAAGATATATTGTTTTTCTTTTGCTAAACTTTTTTTTAAGAATTAAGCAAAAATAGATACGTTTGGTTTATCTTTTTATAGAGGTAGCGCTTTTTTATCTTTTCATCTGGTTTTAATGAATTTTTCTTTTCATAAAAGCTGATAAATGCAGCTATGAAGTGTACCTGAACATTTTGCTGACGGGCTGGGAAATATTAAGCTCTCAAATTCAAAAATGATTATTTTTGTGAGGCAATTTTTCAATATTTTGTCTTCAAAAAGTCAAGAAAAGTCGAAAAAATATCCCGTGTCCTTATATTAAGGTATTAATAAAGCGTCGTTTAAATTATTGTTCATTAAATACTATGGACCCCCTGGGAGAACTATCATCTTGCCTCGATGAGGGGGCTCAGTAAGCGTAAGGAGCCCAAGAGCTACCGGCGGTAGCGTATGCTGCCAGAAGGTCCACTCAAGCCGGGCAGGTCATGGGGGAGCGCCGAAGCCAAAAGTTGTTAACCCAGTCGGTAGGGATAAAACGCATCCGTTATGGAAGGGAAGTGTCCGATAACTATTTAACTATTATTTAACAGTTAAGGTGCAGGGAGTCGATATACTGGGACTGCAGTAAACACGTTACTAATGCTTTATAGAAGGCGTTTCTCAAATCCTGCCCGATCAGCCGACCCCCAAAGTCTAATCACAACCCGTGGTGGACACGGGAGCTGAGCGAAGTCAGAAAGGAATCGAGGAAACTTCTCAACAAAGCAAAAGTGACAAACACACAGGAAAGTCGGGACGATTATCGCTGCAGCTTCAATACCTACAAGAACATCTTTATTAGGGCGAAGAGAGAGTCATGGGCAGCCTTCTGCAATGCTCTGGGCCATTTAATCATTCAGTCACCGACACCGGATGATATCCGACCAGCCATGCTGCAATTAGCTTGCCTGTACCTACTACCATGGCTGCAGAAAATTTTTGAAGGATGACTCCTAACTGGGTACGTCCCCCATTGGTGGAGGGAGATGGAGTGGTCTTCATCCTTCAGGATCGAGTCAATAACGGCCGCACTGGCCAAGATTGGCACACACCAGATGGCTAGACATCGTTCTCAGGAGCAGAACGATAAGCGCCAACCTAGCCTACTCCTCGTCTAGAAAGACGGTTACACGAGGAACTCCGCAGGGAGGAGTTATATCCCCACTACTGTGGAATCTGGTCCGCAACGATCTTCTTCTACAGCTGGGGAGGAGCGGGCATAAGGACACGGCCTAAGCGGATGATCTAGTAGTACTGGTAACGTGTAAATTTCTACCCACAATCAGTGACCTTCTGGAATCTGCACTGGGCACTACCGCCAGCTGGGCACGCCAGAACGGTTTGGAGGTCGATCCTCAAAAAACAGAACTGGTGCTGTTCTCACGAAGATATAAAATACCGAGATTCAAACTACCAGCAATTGGTGGAACGACACTCGAGCTATCGAGCGAAGCCATCCTTGACTCAACACTCTCCTGGAAGAAAAACACTGAAGAAAGGAAGGAGAATGCAATGGCACCTTTCTACACCTGTAGACAGTAGATAAGAAGTTTCCAAGTGCGGCCGTGTTTCCATGCGAGCTCCGAGTTTTCGACGCAAAGAATCCGCACCACACCTGGGAAACAAGGAGAAGTGTCGTGTCACTGAAGTGTACGGTCGCGTTTAAAAACCATCCAGTGAGTGTGCCAAGTTGCAGGCGAAGATCACCCTAAAAAAACAGGGAAAGATTGTGAGAGAGGAACGAGAAGGGTAGGGGTACGTACCGAGCCAAGCCAACGCGCCAGGGGAAGATCTCCGAGCGCTTTTACCAGGCGGCAAGGCGGTGCTCCATCCCAGGAGGAGGGGCGGAGGGGACTTTGTTCACTGTCCTCGCTCTCTCTTGAGTTTCTCCTTTACGGGGCACAACAACAAAAATTTCCACGCGCAATTTCTGCATTTTTCTTTCCTCGCCGGCTTACCAAACAGCTGACTGCTTCGGACAGTGCTAGAAAGCGGGAAAAAAACCCCCAGCTGGCACATATCGGCTACCACTCCACCGTAGCAAGCAGCAGTTGTCAGGGTGCAACAATTGCAAAATTTTCTTTTGAAGATTTGCAAAGCCTTGCATACCCCCAGGGTGAGTGCGAGGGAAAAATAGAAGTGCATACTTCGAGGCTGCACAGGCGGCAGTGGGAAAAGGTCACGGATCCGACCATCCTCCGATCCCCCGCCCAGGCGGTGTCCCGGTCAGCGGGACGTCGGTGACCGGGGAGAGGCGGTATATCCCCCATCGTTCAGCCAAGGGGAAATCCGTGGCCAGCGCGGGAGCCGTCTAGTGCAGGCAGAAGAAAAGATGGAAGCCAGGAACCCTTTCGTGGGCAGCTCGGCACTGGCAAGATCGCCACGCCAACCGACGGAAGAGGCGCCTGAAGGTGAGGCACTGGCGTTCGGAAAGGGCAGCAAGCTCAGCCGTTCGCCAGCTCCCAAGTCGTCCGCAGCAGCAGGACAGAGCTCGGACCCGGACTCGAGGGAGACCCCGAAGAGGACGCGAGATCCTGCCAGCCCGGCAAGCTGCCAGAGAACGACGCCGCCAAAGAAGAGCAAGGCCTCCCAGGAGGCAACCTGTCTGGAGAACCTACTGGAACTGGGGGAGTTGCTGCAGGAGGTGTCCATCAAAATGATGGACAAAACATCGCGGCACATAACCATGCCAACGAGGGCGACGTTTGTGCGCATGAAGGCGCTGCACTCGAGCATCCTCGAGGCCAGGCGAGCAGCCGCCAAGGGAGAAGGCGGGCAGGAAGGCCACGACGCGGAAACCCTGTGCCCGAAATGCTTACAGAGCACACAGAGCGTTGAGAAGGAGCAGCAGATACGAAAGTCTGGACCAAGGAGGCCGCAGCGCAGACGGAGCCGTGGCGAAGGCTAAGCCACCCAGCCGTGTCGGAAGAACTGGTAGCGGAGCCGGCACAGCCTCCCGTCAGGAAGCCGGACAGGAAGCCAGCCCGGAAGCCCGCCAGGAAGCCTGAGAGCCAGGAAAACCCGGAGAGCGCATGGAAGGTGGTGGCTAAAAAGCAGAGGACAGCACGTCGCGCACGCCCAGACGCTGTCATAGTACAAGCGGGCGGGAAGTCGTACAGCGAGGTGCTGGCCATGGTGACCAGAAGGGAAGACAACCAACTGTCGGACTTAGGTAGCTGCGTAAGCAAGGTACGCCGAACCCTCAACGGCAACCTACTGCTGGAGGTGGCCAAAGGCAGCGCAGAGAGTGCGGAGGCCATGAAGGACAGCATCGCGCGGGTCCTCGGCGACGCAGCGACGGTGCGTGCCATGACGGAGGACTCCAAGTTGGTCGTGCTGGAGATACGCGACCTCGACTCCCTCGCAACGGAGCGGGAGATCTGCGCCGCCATCGCGAGCCAGCACAAAATCGAGGAGGGCCAAATCCGAGTGAGGAGCTTGCGACGAGGCTACTCGGAGTCGCAGTGGGCGGTGGTCAGCTTGCCCTTTTCCGTGGGCAAAGCCGTTTTGGAGCGCGGCGAGGAGCGGATCGGCTGGACCGTCTGCAGGATCAGAGAAAGAGAGGGTCTCCCAAGATGCTATAGGTGCCTGGAACCCGGGCACATTGCAAGTAATTGCAAGAGCTCGGTGGACAGGAGCGGCTGCTGCATCAAATGCGGTGGACAGGGGCACAAGGCAGCCGAGTGCAGCAAGGAGCCATCGTGCTTTATCTGCTCAGCAGCTGGGACGAAGGAGACAAGGCATCAGGCAGGCAGTAGGAGCTGCCCAGCCGCAAGCAGCGGGGTCAAGAACGCCAGATCCTCATGCAGTTGATTCAACTAAATCTGAATCACTGCAGAGCGGCGCAGGATCTCCTGGCGCAGACGGTGCGTGAGCTGGGCTCGGAGGTGGCAATCCTCAGCGAACCCTACAAGGTGGGGAGCAGCAGCGTGTGGGCCACGGACAGCACTGGCAAAGCTTCCCTGTGGCTTTGCGGAGTGAATGCTCCACAGATGCGCGACGCCAAGTCAGCAGAAGGATTCGTCCGGGCGAACGTTGGAGGTACGTGGCTATACAGCTGCTACCTGGCCCCCAGTCTCTCGCTGGAGAGCTTCAGCAGGATCCTGGACGATCTGTGCAGCGATCTGAGAGGACGGAGCAACGTCGTGGTCGGGGGCGACTTCAATGCCTGGGCCCAGGAATGGGGGTCCTCCCGTACCAATGCCAGAGGTCGCACGGTGCTAGAGGCTTTCGCCACGCTGGACATCGTCCTGCTAAACGAAGGGTCCCGGCAAACCTTCAGCAGAGCAGGCATGGGGTCAGTCATTGACATCACATACGCCAGCAGCGCGCTGGCACGCCACGCTCGATGGAAGGTCAGCGAGGTCTACACCGCCAGCGACCATGAGGCAATCCAGTGCTCGGTGGGCGTGCCTGGGCGAGGGGCAGAACCTCCCCCCCAAAGGAAGGCGTACCGGCAGGACACGCTGAGGCCGCAGATCTTCGCAGGCGCACTGGGGAGCTTCTCGGCGACAGAAGCGGATGGAGCCAATGAGAGGGCCAACAAACTGGCCTCCGCATTGGAGGGCGCATGCGACCAAAGCATGCTCCCGAGGCGGACATTCCGGTCGCACCAAGTGCCGGTGTTCTGGTGGAGCGAGGAGATCGCTGAAATCCGCAGAGCATGCCTCCGCGCCAGAAGGCTTCTGCAACGGGCTAGGGGCACTTCGCGCCTGGACAGCTGCAGCGAGCGCTACAAGGCGGCAAGAAAGGAGCTGAAGACAGCCATCAGGAGCAGCAAGAGGGAATGCTTTCTCAAGCTGTGCGATGCGGTTGAAGAAGATCCCTGGGGACGTGCGTACCAGATGGTGGTGAAGAGGATCAACGCTGGAGGCAAAGCCCCAACTGATCCCGAGGAGCTGGAGGGGATAGTAAGCACCCTGTTCCCACGAGGGCAACGGGTCGTGAGCTCTCCACGGTCGGAGTTAAGACGAGGCGAGATATCCGAGGTCACGGAAGACGAGGTACGGCGAGCGGGCAGACGCCTAAAGCCCAAGAAGGCACCGGGCCCAGATGCGATCCCAAACAGGGCGCTTAAGCTGGCGCTAGCGCTGCTCCCGACGGAGGTTGCTGGCCTGTTTAACCAGTGCCTACAGGAGGGCACGTTCCCCGAGAGGTGGAAGAGGCAGCGGCTGCTACTTCTGGCCAAGCCGGGCAAGCCACCAGGAGAGGCCTCCTCCTACAGGCCCATCTGTCTGCTGGACACCATCGGGAAGGTCTTCGAGAGGGTGGTTGCAACGAGGCTGAGTGCAGCCATCGAAGCGGCTGGCGGCCTCTCCCCGGGCCAATACGGCTTCAGGAAGGGGAAGTCAACGCTGGACGCCATCTCAAGAGTGGTAGAAACGGCAAAGGAGGCATGCGCGGGAACCAGGTGGAGAGGTGGAAGCAAGTCCTACTGTCTGGTGGTGACGCTGGATGTAAGGAACGCCTTCAACTCTGCCGATTGGGGCCGAACGCTGGAGGCCCTCAGAAGCTTCAACATCCCGGGGTACCTGCTGAATATAGCTTACAGCTATTTCAGCGCCAGGGTACTCACGATGGACACTAGTCTGGGTTCCAGAGCATACGAAGTCTCAGCCGGAGTCCCGCAGGGCTCCGTTTTGGGACCCCTGCTCTGGAACGCCATGTACGATGGAGTTTTGAGGTTGCCGATGCCAGCCAGCACAAGCTTGGTAGGCTTCGCGGACGATGTCGCGATAGTGGTGGTCGCAAAGGACCTTGCCGCCGTGGAAAACCTCGCCAACGAGGCTATCCAAGCCGTGGAATCGTGGCTAGCGGTAGCAGGCCTCGAGCTGGCGGCCCACAAGACGGAGGCGGTGCTCATATCGAGCCGGAAAGCGGTGGAGACTGCCATCGTGCAGGTCGGAGGGACCACGATCACCTCCCAAAGGTCGATCAAATACCTGGGTGTCCACATAGACACGAGGCTATCCTTCAAGGAGCACCTGGAGTACGTCAACAAGAAGGCCAGCGGAACCGTAGGATCGCTCCCGAGGTTGCTGCTCAACACCAGAGGCCCAAAACAGGCAACGAGGAAGCTGCTGACGAGCGTTGTAACGGCGCAAATGCTCTACGCCGCGCCGGTGTGGGCGAAGGCCGCAACGGTGAAAAGCTATATGCGGGGGCTGGAGGCCACGTATCGGCTATGCGCCATCAGGATCGCATGCGCGTTCCGGACCATCTCGGACGAGGCAGCGCTGGTCATCGCCGGGCATATTCCTCTAGGGGAGCTGATACGGGAGCGCAGCGAAATTTACGACGCCCTGCAGGACGACGAAGCAGGAATCAGCAAGGCAGAGCTGAAGGATGCCGCTAGAAGGAGCAGCATGGAGAAATGGCAGAGGAGGTGGGACAGCTCCCAAAAAGGGCGCTGGACGCACTCCCTCATCCCACACATCTCGTCCTGGGTCGGAAGGAAGCACGGGCAGGTAGACCACTACCTAACCCAGGCGCTGAGCGGGCATGGCTGCTTCCGCAGCTACCTCAAGCGCTTTGGGCACGATACGGAGGACTGGTGCCCGGAATGCGGCTCTGGCATAGTGGAGGACGCTCAGCACGTCCTCTTCGAGTGCCACCGGTTCGCATACGAGCGACGGGAGCTTGAAGCCATTGCAGGATCTGCAATACGCGTCGACAACCTGGTGCCGCTGATGCTGGCAGACCAGAGGATCTGGGAAGCCGCCGCGGTGCTCGCCGCGAGCGTTATGAAAACGCTCAGGGCCATGGAGAGAAGGCGGAAGGAGCAAACGGAGTAGGTGTCTCCGCGCGGGCGAAGCAATGCCTTGCGGCAGTACCGCTAGTCGCACGACCCCTACCCCACCTGTCCATCAACTGTTCGTACTGTTTTTGTTCTTAGGTATAAGCACTATTGAAGAAGCAATTAAATGAATACAAAAAAAAAAAAAAAACACCTGGGAAACAAAAGGAAAAAGGTTTAGAACAGCACACTGTTGCGGCGGTACGTACTGCGCAAGGTAACTGATATCGCCGACGTCGCGCCTGGTTGCAGGGGCAAAAGCAGTCGTGCTACGCACAGGAGGGGGGGGGGTCTCTGTTTTGGCCTAGGGACCGACTCCCCTTTAAAGGAGCCCTTGAATGTGAGGCATCAGCCAATACTGACCGTTTCAGCCCCAGCAGAAGTCCCAGTTAATCCCTTCGACTTCAATGGCGCCGTCGAAGAGAGGAACACCACAGGGACGGAGGCAGACACAGACCTGCGGTCAATCCTCGCTACTCTAGTCGAAAGGTCGACGGAATTGTCAAAAATGCTAAAGGACGCACGCTACCTTAACAAGGACATGAAGGATCTGGCGCAGAAGGTGGTGAGACTCTAAAAATCTGCACTCTTTAGCTTCGACGCGAATCCTCGGAGAATTGAGAGGGTCTCACAGCAAGACCAGGATACGCAGTGGTCCCCACGACAGACCGGAACGAAAACGGAGAGGCCAGCTAGGAACCATCCAAAACCAAGGAAAGGACTGGGAGGCCACGCGCCAGAGAAGGCACAACAAAAAGCAGCCCGGCGGACAGAGACAGATCCCCCAAATGAGTGGATAGAAGTCATGCGCATGCTCGACAGCCGCGGCCGCGTGCTGATGCCATAATAATCGAGCTCAAGGAAGCCTAGTTACTCGCAGTCAAAGCGATAAACTGAAGAGCGTTGGTGAGAGTGTGCGCAGGGTGAAGTGCACAGCCAAAGGCGCACTCCTGCTAGAGCTCAACGACACCACCTGGGAGAAAACGCAGCGGCTGAGAGACAGCATTACTACGGCCTTACAAGGTAAGGTTGAAGCACGAGCACTTACCCAACAGACGAGGCTGGAAGTAGTGGACCTGGACGAGATGGCCACGGTGGAAGACCTGCAACACGACTTCAAAGAGCAAATCGGCGTCGCTCTCGAGGAGACCGCCATAAAAAGCCTGCGCCCAGCGTACGGCAGTACGCAGCGGGCTACCATTAGCCTTCCGGCAGCATTAGCAGCCAAGGTCCTCTCCGTTAGCAAGGTCAGGTCGGTTTACCGAATCCGGGAGCGAAACCTCCCCACCAGGTGTTTTAGGTGTTTGGAGCTGGGACACATCGCAGCGAACTGTTGTAGCGCAGTGGCCAACCAGTTCGACTTCCGAAAGGGAAGCTCGACAGTGGATGCCATCGACAGAGTTGTCCGGATCGCAGCCAAGGCGGTAGAGGGTACGAGATGGAAGTTCGGCAAGAAGGAATACTGCCTAATCGTCACACTGGACGTTAAGAACGCCTTCAACTCTGCGAACTGGGACTGCATTGTCAACTCACTGAGACAGATGGGCATCCCTCCATATCTGCAGTCGATTGTAGGCAGCTACTTTGAAGGAAGAACGCTGAACTTCGACACGGCGACTGGCATGCAATCCCACCGTATTTCGGCAGGCGTTCCCCAAGGCTCTGTGCTAGGCCCTCTACTATGGAATATAGCTTACGATGGAGTTATGCGGCTGACCCTACCAACCGGTTGTCATCTCACGTGCTACGCGGACGACGTAGCCATTTCAGTGGTGGCCAAACACCTGCAAGCGGCAGAAGAAACCTGCAACACGGCAATACAGACTATAGCAGACTGGCTTCTGTCTGTGGGGCCGGAGGCAGTGTTGGTCAGCACTCGATCAACGGTGGAGACAGCGCATGTCCGAGTAGGAGACCAGACAATAGCGTCGAAGCGAGCCATCCGCTACTTAGGCGTGATGATAGACACCAGGCTCTGCTTCCGGGAGCACCTGAGTTTCGTACAGGAGAAAGCAGCCAATACAAGCCGAGCCCTGTTTCGCCTGCTACTAAACACCCGTGGGCCGAAGCAGGAGAGAAGGCTTTTGTTAACCAGCGTAGTTCGCTCAGCCATAACATACGCTGCAGCTGTGTGGGCAGACGCCATCAAAATCACCAGCTACGCGAGGGGCGTAAAATCGATACATCGGCTTTGCGCGCTGAGAATATGCTGCGGCTTCCGTACCATATCAGACGACGCCGCGCTGGTCATAGCAGGAGTTCTCCCCATCGATCTCTTAGTCGTCGGGGAGAAGAATGTAGCTCTGGCCATCCGGGCAGGAGCCGAACGGAAGCTGGCGCGTGAGCAGGCAAGAGAGGAGAGCCTCAGCGTGTGTCAAAGCCGCTGGGACAGCTCCGAAAACAGCCGGTGGACCCACCGTCTCATCCCAGATGTGAGAAGCTGGACCAACAGGGGACAAGGTGCGGTGAATTTCTACACCACGCAACTCCTCAGCGGACACGGCTGCTTCGGCCAGTATTTATTTAGATTCGGGCACGAAGTCTCGCCACACTTCAGATGGTGCGCCGGCGGCACAGAGGACGCAGAGCACGTCATGTATGTCTGCGGGCGCTTCGACCAGACGAGGAGCGAACTGTGGCAGTCCATTGGCAGGCGGCTGTCGCCCAGCAACCTGGTGGAAGCGATGATAGGAGACGAGGCGGTATGGACAGCAGTAACCAATTTTGCTGCCGCTGCATTGAAAGAGCTCCGGAGATGCGAGCGCCTTAGAAGGGAGGCAGTTTAGGAGGAACCATCGTCCCTGCGAAGCAATGCTTCGCGGCCGTCCCGCAGGGACACGGTACTTCCTCTGTAGCCCCACGCATCCTGGCGGCGAATAATATCTAGTCTATAATCTAATATATAATCATTAAGCTAGTAGTTAATATTCTCTATATGCGTAATTTAAAAGAAAATAAATGAGTTAAGGAATTAAAAATAAAAAAACACCTGTAGGAAGACTTTTTTTCGAACATGGGGCTTACAGCCGCGCATCATCCACTGGATGTACACAGCGGTAATAAGACCCATCCTGACATACGGAGACATGGTATGGTGGAAAGCGGTTAACACCAAATTCCACCTGTAGAACCTCCGTAGAGTCCAACGGACGGCACCGGCTCCGGGTCACCGGATCTCTCAAATCCACCCCACAGGCAGCTCTTGACACCATACTAGGCCTGGATTCGATAGACCTCCATATTAAGTGCAAGGCTGAGATAAGTGCAGCTAGGCTACTAGCCGGGCAGTTCTTCAAGCCATCGCCTTATGGTCCACTACACTCAGTGAGGAGGAAAGTGGAACGGCCGGGGGGAGGACTACTGTGTTTCAGAGTTCTCATGGAAAATAAATTTTAAAGGACATATACCGGACAGGTATAAATGGAAGAGTAACACGGCCCTGGGGCACAATGAGCTCTCCATTTTCACCGACGCACAGTGGGCCCTTTGGCGATTTCAGCTTGCTAAATTAATAACATCCGAACGAATAAAGATATCTTCATGTAATAAATTGCGTTTAAAAGAAAAAAATTCAAAACTTTCTGCAAAAGTACATGGTGCTACAATATCTAGAAGCTTTACAATAAATGGCCAGAGTTTAACTTTGTTGCCAGTGCATATTTTCCTATGTAAAATGATAAATTTAAAGTTTTTTAGATCGATAAAGATTTTTCAATGGCCTATTATACTATACAAACTTATTTTGAATTTAATTTTTAACTTAAACGGATTTTACATAAGAGGACACAAACGTTTTTTTAATTTTTCTTATTTTGGGTTTAATGTTAAATATTACTCTGTTTCCGATGGATCGTTGGGAAGATCTAATAATCTTAACATTTTTGAAGAATAAATACTTTCTTATTCTTTTTTGGATTTGACATTTCTAATAGAATAATTGGATCTGAAGAGACTGCCAACATGTTAAAAAGATCCTGGTTTTGCCTTGTTTGTGATATCTTACAAGTATTCATGTACCTAAATTTCTTCGCCCTCCTCTGACATCCCTCCAATGGGTAGGCTCTAATGTTCTATTAAAATTTTACCGTGTGCTAAAATCGTATGAAGCGTGGGAGTAAGCTTCTTTTCAGAATACTTTTCAAATAACAACTCTGCAGTCTTCGAGGCATATTCACCAAATTAGCGAGTGTTCATTTTGTCCTTGCTATTTAAAATATTCAAAATTACAGCAAATCTTTGGATAATGCCTTTATCCACTCCAGTTATTTTTGCTGTAATTTAATTTTCCTTAAAGAAATTCCGGGATGAGTATCCATATTTCAGGCAGTCGACCCTCAGTCTAAGTTTCGCAAAGGATTCGTCTTGAATCATTTTTTTCCTTTGTATGTTTCTCTTTGGCAGGCATGCATCGTCAAAAGATTCTTACGTTTTAAAATAAACTCCATACATATTATTCTTGCATTCAATGGGGAAATTCCATATTACAAGTTTTCCTCTTCAATTGAGGAATCATCCAAGTTTTGAAAGTCCTTTTGTGTTATGCTCTTGCTGTAAGCTAGAATACGATCAAGATAAGCTCATCTAGAGCCAACATTTTATGCAAAACATTAACAGCTTTCCGGCAGTTCGACCGCACATTCTGTTTACAATTTTTTATGTTTGGTCAAGCTTGCAACTGCTATTTAATTTTTTGTATTTGTATTTTGTATTTATTTATTTATTTATTCGCCAACGGATAAACCTTATCTGGCTAAACTAACTTATTTCTATATTGGATCCTCGAGAGGGGAGAGATGCACGAGGCGACATCTGCACTCATAGGACGGCAACGGAACGGAAAGTTGCAAAGCCTGGAGTGCAAACTTCAAAAACTTCCTGCGCAATCTCTCGATACGCGTAATTTGAACGACCCCAGTGGGGGTTCCAAACCACCGAAGCATACTCAAGGCGCGAGCGCACAAGAAATGAATAAAGACTTAGCCTCGTATATGGGTCCCTAAACTGGGATGTATTACGCGTAACAAAGCCCAACATAAACTAAACTGGCATTAATTACGCGTAACAAAGCCGAACATAGCATAGGCTTTTGGCAAAATGAAGTTCAAATGCTCGATAAAAAGAAATTTTGAATCGAACAAGACCCCTAGGTCAAGTGTCTCTGTATGCTTCAAGAGCGAAATGCCAACTAGCGAATATGAGGCCTGAACATTGAATACACACTTGCTAAAGGACACAAAGTAACATTTGTTAATGATGAGAGGGAGAGAATTATGTGTGCACCAACGAGCGACTGCATCCAGGTATCGCTGAAGACGGATACTGTCGCCTAAAGTTTTGATAGGACGGAAAATTTTCAGATCATCAGCATAAAGCAAATGCTCAGAAGATTGAATGATGAAACATATGTCATTAATGAAAATAGCAAACAGCAACGGCCCAAGAGCACTTCTCTGTGGAAGGCCGGAAGAAGCCAAATATAGGTCCGACTGCTTTCCGTTTACCAAAACAACATACTCTCGCTGCTCCATATACGACATGAACCAACAAAGCATGCTCGAATGAATCCCCAACCGATGCAGCCTAGCTACTAAGGCACAGTGGGAGACTCTGTCAAAAGCCTTAGCAAAGTCAGTGTAAACTACATCGACCTGAGAATGCCTTTCAAAGGCATGTGTGAAGCATTTTAATGCTTTATATTTTCCAGATGGTGAGCTGAAATCACAAAGTGTTTGGGCTTAGCTTCTAGCTGTTTTAATTATCTTTTCAAAATAGCAAAGTTCTTAACAACCAGATGAAAGATACTAGAGTTATGTGAAAAAAACAAGCGCTACCTCTGAAAAAAGCTTAAAAAATAAATACCAGTTTTCAAAAATTCTTTAAAAAAAAGTTCTGCCATAGAAAAAAAAAAATATCATCAAACCATTTCTAAGCCCCAAGTCTTTAAAAAAAGAAAAAATTGTGTTGACTAGTGTAATTAGAGATACAATTCTTAGCACCTTTCTTAAAAACGGGAGTAATAGTGAGAGCTTTCCACTTTTTAATAAACCGACCCGTTACCAAATAATTTTTGAACAGAATTTTAAGAGGCTCACAAAAAGCAAGATCACAGTTGCGAAGCAGAAAGGCAGAAATGCCATTACTGTCGGGCTTACTCGACTTGTCGAAATCAGCAATTGCCTCCAAAATGTCCACCTCCGATACATCAAGCGAACCAATATTGACCACTGAAGGGATAGAATTTAAGACATCAGAATCATGCCAAACTGTGTATGGCTCGAAATTTGAGCTAAAAAAAGAAGCAAAAAGGTTTGCTATGCCCCTATCAGTATTTGAGCTCAAGTTACCAAGGTTACCTAGGCTGAAGGAAGGGCACTCGTCGACCTTTTTGAATTTATGAAATGCCAGAACGACCTGTGATTAACCTTAAGTCCTTAAGTATACCATGGTAGCCTATACGAGCCACGCAATCTTCTGGAAGCATAATTATCAACAATATTATGAACGGTACGAATGAAAACATTGTAAGAAGAGTCAACACTAGTATGCAAAAGAACAGAAGCCCAGTTTACGTTTAACATGTCATCCCGTATAGCAGTCAAACTTACATCAGTAAAAATATATTCAAACCCGGGTTCAGACCAGTGCGAGTAACTATAAAATTTAGCTGAGAAGACCAACGGCACGTGATGCATGTCACATTCTGCAATAGGCAGTTCGCAACGTGCAACAGGGCAATCAATATCCGCACTAACAAAAAACTAAATCTAGAATCTTATTTAACCGATTAAAAACATTATTTATTTGAGTTAAGCCCATACTATAACAGTCATCCAGAAAAAGCGTTGATACATAGCGTCTCCGACTGACCGGCCACTGACACACCAATCTGATCCAGGATATAGTCACCATCAAGAAGACAAATCGGATCACAGCGTAGGGTGCGTCTGACGGCCACAATGACACCACCTCCTCTCCGACGCTTCGTCTTGACACAATATCTGTCCTTACGAAACACTTGGAAAAGGTTGGGATCGAAGTACTCGTTGTCGAAGAAGTTTTCGTTGAGCCAGGTTTCAACAAAGATGATTACGTTGAAATCGCACGTAGAGGTTGCCAAGTAGACAGCCTGAGCCTTAGTGCGCATACCTGCTATATTTTGAAAGAAAATGCGAATGGATTTGGCCCCGTCCATCAGCATGGTTCCAGAAAGTGGCAATGACGTCCGGCTAGTGGCCACGGGAGGAGGCTCCATAGCAGCACCAGGCAGTTTTCACTGAGCAACAGGGGCCAGACCCACATGGGAAGCCTGCCGAATCGTCGCAGTGCGGATCAGCAGCCCATCCCCATCGAGTAGACTGGGCGGAATGAATGTGTTGACAGTGGCGCTGAAGAGAGTAATCCACTTAAGAACAAGCGCCGGGCTGCTAACTCTCCCCAAGTATCGAGTGCAGCGCCGATGTAAGCATAGCACACGAAGCAATGTAATTGCGTTTGTTGTTGTGGTGATGAAGCTAAACACTCACGCATTCGAAAGAGAGCGCCAGCAAGAGCATCGCCATCCGATCCCGCAACAGCCGAGCGAATGCCGCACAAAGCGCGAAAAATGCATATGTTTTAGTTGTCGCGTCGACGGGGAATACAAAATATGATCCCATAGGCGGTTGCTCACAACAAAGAGGCGAAGTGCAGGTAGAATATTCTGTTGAAAAGCGGCGATCATGAACCCATAGGCGACGCTCATTGGGGGTTTTTTTAAGTTGACGGAACTGGAACTTCCTGAGTGGGCGTCCGCAACTGTACGATAGCGCGGAGATCTACTGTCGTCAGGTCAGCGTCCTGCCTCTGTCTATGTACAAAGCGGGAAACCCTTACCGATACAGGCCAAAACTTTTCATCAAAGACAGCAGCAAATAGATCCTCACGGACCCCAAGTTTGAAGTTGACAAACTTTACCGAAGATATATCGGCATCTCGCTTGACTAGCTTCACACAAGAAATTTTCGCTACCGGCATCTTAAGTTGTTCGGCAACAAATTTTGCCACCGCCTCTGGCTCCGTCGCGGTAGAAAATTTACCGACATGCATGTATTTGCTACTATGCATAACGTTTAGCTGCTCGCAGCTCGGAGCAATACCAACAAAACGCTTAGTGTTTTTGTTTCTATTCTTCCTTTCCTTCTTTCTGACTGTGACAAAGCCATCCAAATCCAATGGGAGAGCAGCAGCTGATTCCGGTTCAATGACCGCCGTCGAGGTGGTGGCCACTAGTCGCGGAGACAACAAGTCAGCCGGTGGCATGGGCTCGTTGGCCTCTTTCCTAGTAGGCTTCACCCGCTTAAGATTGACGGAAAGGCCCTGTAAGTCCGACTTGAGATCCCAATAAAGGCTTTCAAGCTTCAGAACCTTATCACCTTATCTGAGTGCAGATTAATAAACGTCAAATGAAACGCACGTCGACATATAGCAGAACACCGAACAGAAACAAAGCAACGAAGCTGAGCGGCAGTGACATCCGAATTGCATTTCGAGCAGTGATAAAGTGACATAGCGAAAACACGTCCTTACGCAGTAAGAGCTGATTCATTCGCCCATATCTATGTTGTCTATGCAAGCTTATGTATGGCAAGCGAAGCTTCTACTAGCAAACAGTTCGGAAATGCATGCATGTACAAAGCAATCATGCTTTAAGAAAAAAATACGTATTTTTATTTGTGCGCCATATTTTTGATTTATATGAAAAAAATATGCCAATTGGGCTTATACATTATATCTTCTTTTGCTTTATTTAGCTAAAAAGCACAAATACAAGCCCATCATTGCTTAACCTATATTTATATGTACACATTTTCATAGCAATACGAGAAGGAACGTGTGAGTTGCTTCTGGGGACGCGACTCTACTTATACCCGTACTCAGTCAGTATATACATTTTTGAGCATAATTTTTTAGAATTTTAGAATTAAAAAAAATTTTACATATTAAATTTGTTTGCTACATCTGTTATCTACATTTACAATGTTTATTTAAAATCTAACATGTAGATTTTATATGTACCATTTAGATTCTACATCTCCTCTGCTAGGAGTTGCTCGCGCACTGAACGCGGCAGAGTGTGCGAGCGAGAAAGAGAATGAGTAACGAAGGGGGGAAGGGGCGGGAGAAACCACTGAAAATTAATTTCTTCATTCTGGCTATTATTATGATCCGATCTGATTCAGATACGGCAATCTGGCAGATATGGTCATTCTCTACGATACTGCGTTTTCAGTTTTATCGTATCTTTAAATTTGTGCCTGCCACAGATTTTCGTCTTTTGTGGCGGCGGAAGGCGGCGGGGCGAAATTTTGAAACACTTGTAACAGTGTGATATCACATGAGTCTGGAAACCAAACTTGGTTGCCCTAGTCTCTGAGATCCAGGCGACAAACAAGACGGACAGACGGACAGAGCTCTATCGACTCGGCTATTGATGCTGATCAAGAATATATATACTTTATGGGGTCGGAAACGTTTCCTTCTCTGCGTTACACACATCCACTTTTACCACAAATCTAATATAAGCCTTAACTCTTTTTTGAGTACGGGTATAATAAGAAAATTGTTTTTAACATGTTAAATGCGTTGCTTTTGACTTAATTAGTATGGATATGTATCTATTTTTTCTCAGATCCCAATGATATTTTCATTATTTAACTTTGAGTTTTAAATTTGAGCGAAAAAAAAAACTCGAAGTTTAATCATTATTTTTGAGTTTTATTTTTTTGCTCAAACATAATTATTATGGATAATCATTAATAAAAATGTATAAAAATAATTATTATCAATAACACTGGTCAACACGATTTTACCTCAAGGAGCAAAACCAACTTTTTATTAAAGATTTGGGGCTTAGAAATGGTTTGATGATATTTTTTTTTTTCTATGGCAGAACTTTTGTTTGAAGAATTTTTGAAAACTGGTATTTTTTTTAAGCTTTTTTCAGAGGTAGCGCTTGTTTTTTTCACATAACTCTAGTATCTTTCATCTGGTTGTTAAGAACTTTAATATTTTGAAAAGATAATTAAAACAGATAGAAGATAAGCCCAAACACTTTGTGATTTCAGCTTATATAAAGCTTTATATAAAGCATTGAAATGTAAAAATTATGATTTTTGTGCGGTATTTTTTACGAAATTTTGACTTTAAAAACTCAGGAAAAGTCGAAAAAGTTCGTTTTGTTCCTTGAGGAAAAATCGTGTTTACTAGTTATTATTGTGTGATTTTTAAATTATAGCTTATAAAGATTACGGTCCCTGCCATAAACATCATTACATAAGACAACCCTCCCAGCGTGATTACTTGGTCGTCGGGCAACAATATAAATTCGTTGCACAGAACCCCGTCTAATGAGCTATCCCAGCCTCGCCCCGACGGACAAAACGGGTTAGTTACAATAGATCGTGACGATGAGTTTGGAGCCGAGTTGGAGGAACTCTTGATTGACACCAAGGCAAAGATAACATCGGTTACACTACGCGAAAAAATCGAACTTATTTTTCCTCAAGGATCCAAATAAACTTTTTCTGATAGATATAGGACTGTACATTTTTTACATTTTTTTAATGAATTATGGGTATTATTCTAAAGCAGAACTTATTTAAAAACGAGAAGGAACGTGTGAGTCGCTTCTGGGGACGCGACTCTACTTATACCCGTACTCAGTGTATACATTTGTGAGCATATAATTTTTTAGAATTTAAGAATAAAAAAAAAAATTTTTTTTGCTACATCTGTTATATACATCTACATCTACAATGTATATTTTACATCTAACATGTAGATTATAGATGTACCATTTAGATTCTACATCTCCTCCGATAGGGGTTGCTCGCGAATTGAACGCGGCAGAGTGTGCGAGCGAGAAGGAGATAGAGTAGTGTGTCTCTTGATGGAGTGGGCGGGGGAACCAACTGAAAATTTCTTCATTCTGGCTATAATTATGACCCGATCTGATTCAGATTCGGCAGTCTGGTAGATATGGGAATTCTCTACAATACTGCGTTTTTAGTCGCTTTAAAATCTTTAAAATTGTGCCTGCCACAGATTTTCGTTCTTTGTGGTGGCGGAAGGGGGCGGGGCGAAATTTTGAAATACACTTGTAGCAGTGTGATATCACATGAGTCTGGAAACCAAATTTGGTTGCCCTAGCTCTTATAGTCTCTGAGATCCAGGCGCTCATGAAGACGGACAGACGGACAGACGGACGGACGGACAGACGGACAGACGGACGGACAGACGGACATGGCTATATCGACTCGGCTATTGATACTGATCAAGAATATATATACTTTATGGGGTCGGAAACGTTTCCTTCTCTGCGTTGCACACATCCACTTTTACCACAAATCTAATATACCCCTTAACTCTTTTTTGAGTACGGGTATAAAAACCGGTGTTCTTAATCTATAATTTTTACCGCGGGTGCAGGCCTGATAATTGTGTAAAAACACAACTTATTTAATAAATGTTGTGCGTCGGTTAGTCGTGTGGTTGTGTTGTTGCTTTTCGTAAGTACGCCCTCTCATTACATTTAGCCGCTCTTTGTCGTAGTTATTTGCCGTCTATCACTCTCTCTATCACCTACCTCTCAATAACTGTTCTTCTCTCGCTCTTGTAACTTTTTGTGCAGTAACGCTCTCACTTATAAGCTGTTGCTGCAACCACTCTCCTCTCTCATCTTTTACCGATTTCGCTTTAAGCATTGCTCTAAGCATTTCCTCTGCACAGTGGTCTGCTTGCTATTTGTTTTGAACTTTTTTTTCCCGAAGTAAAAAAATATATGACATAAATATGGAATTTTCTGTCGTATGTGCCAAAAAAACCTGCAAGAAGCAGATCACCCATGACTAGCCCAATATCCCCTGCTGGCTTTGCGAAAGCGTAGTGCACGCAAAATATGTAAGGATCTCAAGCCGTTTAGGAGACGCCATTTCCCAAAACAACGGCCTGCATTATAGTTGTGAGGAATGCCGTGCTGTGGAAAACGACATGCGTTGGTTCATGAGGAGTGGCGCGGAGTGGCTTCAAAGAGCTGATCGGCTTTAAACAGCAATATGATCGGCTCTTGGCCATGGACACTCAGGTCAGCTGAGTCTCCGAGGAGCAAGAAGACTACTCCGCGGGACTTGCAAGTGCCGAATGTGTGGGAGCCGAATGCGTCACTTCCGAGAGATCAGTTATCGCTCCCACCAGCTAATAGATATCCAGGACCACCAGATACTGGTAGGCCTGTGGTGCCAAAACCACTGGTGGGAGTCCCACCAAAGCGACAAGTTTTTGTCTCGCGGCTAGCCAATGACCTCACATCGAATGATGTAACCGCTTTTATACAAAGTACAATAAAAGCCGTTGGCTTAAAGATGGAATAATTTAACTTTTCTTACGCCAGGGAGATATCTTCCTTTAAGATCAGCGTTTCCCCGACTCAATATGACACCATTTCTTCCGCCCAGTTTTGGTCGGAGTATTTGGAGGTTAAAGAGTTTAAGGCTAATAAAAAGAATAGGCCCCCAATAACTTTTCCTAGTAGTCAGACCAGTGCTCCATCTTTGCCCTCATCTTAAACCTCAACTTCTACCCATCCAAAAAACTAACTTCCTCTCTTTTAGTTACCTACCAGAATGCTAGAGGTTGCGTAGTAAGCTCAGCACTCTTTTTCTTGAGAGTCTCGCATTCTCGTCCCATCTTATTATGTTTACCGAGACTTGGTTAAAGTCGGACAATCTTAGTTCCGAAGTTCCGTACTCTCGACGTGGAGGTGGGGTCCTCATTGCAGTGGACTGAAACTTCACGTCTGAACATTACATGGTCCAGGTTTAACAAGACCTGGAATTCCTGTGCGTAAAACTGATTCTCCCAGGCTTTTCCATTTTCATTACTTGCTCGTATATTCCACCTTCCTCGGATAACTTAATATACGAGCATCACCTGTCCGCTTTAAAAACTGTTTCTTCCTCGCTATCAGATTAAGACCATATGATAGTTCTTGGTGATTTCAATTTGCCAGGTACTGTTTGGTCTTCGGTAAACGAGTCTAATATCCTTTTGCCCATGTCACGACATGACTTTATCGACGGCTTGCTGGACCTATCCCTGTCTCCAGTCAACCATGTGAAAAATTCCTTGGGTCGATTGCTAGATCTGTGCTTTATTTCGGATATACCTGAAGACTCCTACCATACTACATTCAAAGTGTCAGTCGATATTGGCACTACTGTATTTGATCGAATGGGTAGGCTATCGGAACGTGTCCGCAGCTTTCGTAAAGCCGAGTTTACGAAGCTCAATAACCTCAGTAAGGATTTTGATTGGCCCGCTCTGTATTTGTGCACTGACGTTGTGAAAGGCACAAATATTTTTTACAATGTACTTGACACATTTTTTGATTCTTGTGTCCCACTTTCTTGTCCGGTTAGATCTGGAAAACCTCCTTGGTTTACCAAAGAGTTGTCCAGTCTAAAAAACTTAAAATCAAGACTTTATAAAATAGTTGGTTCTCGCTCTTCTCTTTCTCACTATGTAATAGCTCGGTCAAATTTCTCCGTTCTTAACGCTGAATGTTATAAAAATTACCTATCTTGATGCAGGATACGACTTTCATTGGACCCTAAACAGTTTTAAAGCTTCGTAAATAGTAAGCGTAGAACGTCCGCACATCCATCCTCGCTATCATTTCTCAATATGTCAGCAAACAATGATCAGGAAATTGCCGATCTTTTATTATTCCGATCCTTAAGAAAGGTAGCAAGTCTGATGCAAATATTTATAGAGATATATCTAATTTATCCGCTTTTCCTAAAATGTTTGAAAAAATGTTAACTCCGCATTTGCAACATCTCTGCAAATCACTTATATCTCCGTCCCAGCACGGATTTATAAGGGGACGATCAACAACGACAAATTTATTAGAATTTACCTCTTTTATCATTAAAGGCTTTCAAGGTAACTTGCAGACGGATGTCATTTACACTGATTTCAGTAAATCATTCGATTCTGTAAACCATTCACTTTTAGCACAAAAACTTGACCTTTTAGGGTTTCCAACTAATCTTTTGAGATGGATTTCTAGCTACCTTCGTTCTAGGTCTCAAAGAGTCCTCTTTAAAAACTCCTTCTCTTCACCTGTTAAGGTTACTTCTGGAGTACCACAGGGCAGCCATCTAGGCCCCCTACTATTCACACTCTTTATTAATGATCTGCCTTTAGTATTAACAAACTCTCGAGTACTCATGTATGCGGATGATGTTAAACTTTGTGTCCAGTATAAGGATATTTCATCACTCTCGCTTGCAATCCGATCTCAGTAACTTCCAGTCATGGTGTTGTGCAAATATGTTACACCTAAATGCCTCGAAATGCAAAGTAAAGACATTTCATCGCTCCAGCCCCCTTTTGGCTCCTTACACCCTCTGCGGTGGTTCTCTTGAGAGAATTACCTTGGTTAATGATCTTGGTGTTAAACTAGACCCAAAGTCAAAGTTTTCTGAACACATTTCTACCATGGAAAATAATGCCATGGGTGTGCTTGGGTTTACAAAGAGGTGGTCAAAGGAATTTGACGACCTCTGTATAACGAAGACTCTCTACATCTCGCTTATTCGTCCGATTTAGAGCACGGCACTTGTGTATGGTGTCCAGAAAAACTTTTTACTGTTTGCTCTGCGGGGCCTTAACTGGGATGCAGGTGTGAGACTGCCATCTTACCCTCGTAGATTGCTTTTAATAAACCTTCCAACCTTAGTTAGTCGTAGAAAAATGCTTGGTGTGATTTTTATGCACAACCTGATCAAAGGTGACGTAGATAGGGTGACGGGCCACTTGATGGTCCTGTCATTGCATATCAACGTCCAGACAAAAAAACATAACGTCTTTGGCTAGAGTTTTCTCGAGTAATACTGTTCTCTAGCTCTACTATCTAATAAAGACAAGAAGCAGCAGTGTTTTGTGTAACCACCTTGCAATCCCGTTAAAATGGCTACGACTTTTAATTCACACGCGACCTTCCACTGTTTGTAGAAAAAAATCTGTGTGTAAGCGGCTATCTCCGCAACGCGTGCACCAAATTGAATGCTGTTTCTTTTAAATGATAGCCAGAGAATGTGACCTGGCTTGCACAAACAAATTTGTACTTTTCTATAAATAGGTTCATCAAGAATTAAAAATGAATCAAAAAAATCATAAATTTTGTCCAAAAGTGTGTGTTTGAACGCCTATTTCATTTCATTTCTCCGCAACGCGTGCACCAAATTGCATGCGGTTTTTTTAAATGATAGCCGGAGAATGTGACCTAGCTTGCACAGACAAATTTGTACTTTTCTATAAATAGGTTCCACAAAAATAAAAAATTAATCAAAAAATAATCTTAAATTTGGTTTAAAAATGTGGGTTTTGAACGTCTACTTCATTTCATTTTGTGTCATTCTGTAGAACAAATTTGGTCTAAAAATGTGTGATTGAACGGCTATTTCATTTCATTTTGTGTCATTCTGTAGAACAGAACATTTGATGATAGATTTTGTTTTTTTTATAACTTTTTTGTGAAAATTTGTTTTCTGAAAAAATTGCAATTTGTGTAAGTATATTTGTTGCTTTTGAAAATGTGTGCGTTTTAAACCAACCTGTTTTTAAAGTTAAATGGCATTCACCATCGGACAATAAGCCCAACGCTTATTACCGACGGCAAAACAATGAATATTGTTTATCACAAAGCATTGCAATAAATAAAATATGTCATTACATCAAAATTATCATTTTTTAATTTCGATGAATTCCCAAACATTAAATTCATTTAGTAAGCAGCGAAGCGAGCGGGTATGCTAGTATTTTATATTTTCAAACAATTTATCCATTGTTTAATATGGTTCCTTCACATTAACAGCATGGGCGATGGGATCAGACAGCATTTGGTTTCCATTATGTATTTCATACCAAAGGAACGCGATCAGGTACTATTTAGGCAGCGTAATGTTTCTACCGGGGAACTATTTAATGTTATATCAGCGCAGATGTCGTTGCGCCCATGTTTTTGGAATGTGCCCTATTCATCTCTTTCGTAGTTGCTTTGGGCGCTACGGCGATCCGCAAACGTCAACGATATGCTCGTAACGCACTTATACGGAGGACTTGTACGCTATTGTCACGTCGCAAAGTGCAGTTAGGAATAGTATAAAAATACTACTACATAAGGTCAAGAACCACATCGACGGTAATGAGCAGCCTGTGAGCGACAGTCCAAGAATGCAGAACGCACCCAAAGTGCCAAATCTTTTAATATAATTTTAACCTATAATAAATCATTACGCAATTATTTAAATCCGTGTGTAAAAACTTTTTCTGGGGCTACCGAATCCGTCACCCTAAGGAACGTCCACTGCCGCCACAGGTGTAATACCACTTTTGTGTGTCGCATCATTACATCAGCAGATTGGGGCTCCGTCAAGGCGCAGCCGTAACCAACAGGTACCAAATTTATAACACTTTTTCGATTGTTTTGTTCACAATCGGCAGTTGGGCCAACAACCTTCCAAAACATATTTTTTATAAATTTTTGGTTTTGTTAACGAATTTTAGCTCCAAAGTCTCCATCGATTTTAATGTGCAATATCTTAAGCGACGCCTAATTAATGAACATCTACACATAAAAAAATAGATGATATGTCCTCGGTGCCGCAGCCCTGGTGTCGGTATAGTTCCCCGTTCTCGTGAGTGTAATCTGGATATTTCTGTGGTTCGTCCTGGACTTGTTGTGACCTGCGCATGATCCAGGGGCAGGTTACCTTTACTTCCTCGACTCGTGCGATGGTTTCCAAGGGCTGTCGCGATAATACATCTCCAACCTACGTTCTGCTTACCCGTCCAATAATGTACGTCGTACTGGTATCGTTGTAGTTCGAGTGCCCACCTTGTGTGTTCCAGTGTGCGAGATGGTCGGTCACGCCGAACCGGTATCCCTCCAGGTAACATCGAAGTTTCCGGATGGCCAGATGACTGACAGGCATTCTTTGTCGGTCGCGGAGTAGTTTTCTTCTGCCGCGTTGAGTCGTCAGCTGACGTACGCAATAACTTGTTCCTTGCCTTCGATTTCTTGCGTAAGGACTGCGCCCACCCCAAGCTTACTCGCGACGGTCTGTAGCGAGAATTTCACCTTGAAATCCGGGCATGCCAGAACGGGAGCGGTCGTGAGCAGTTCCTTTAGGAGGTCAAAAGCGGCTTGCTGTTCCTCGGTCCTCGGCCGCCTAGGCTCCGGGACTGGCTCGGGCTCATGTTCGGTTGGATCGGTGGCTTCGGAGTCAAATGGCTGGCTGGGGTCTTCTGGTAAGAGGGTTGTGTCGAAGGCGCTGGGCGTTTCGATCCTCCGTTTGTAGTCGCTTATGTGGGCGATGATCGGGGTGGCGTTGGTCGTGGTTAGATATGTTTTGGATCTCTGATGCAATTCTTGGGTGGTATTGGCGGTCGTTTGGCGCATGAACAGGTGAGTCTCGGAGATGCCTCTGGTGTCGGACCAACAGCTGGTTCGGGCGACGAAGATCTCGGACCTTCTGAGTCAACAAGCCAAACTAGGAGCTTGTGTACAAACATAACGCCGTTACAGATTCTGCGATGGCGCAATGAAGGGAGGTCTAAAAGTTGTAGCCTTGATTGATAAGGTGGCAAGATTCTATCCGAGTCCCAGTTAAAATTGCGTAAGGCAAAAATTAAAAATTTTTTAGAAGAAGGATACTTTTGTATCCTTTAATTTACCGTTAAATTGTTGTTAAAAGATTTGATCAAGGATGATCAGAATATTTTGGTGGTCAACATTTATATAAAAAATTAGTAAGTTATTCTCAAACTTTTTTTTTGATTCATAATAATAATTTAAAAATGTATTTAATGTGGTTCGGAGCAGCAGCCGTTAATAGTTCTTAGCAAATTAATATCATATAGTCATATCTCATCTCTTTTACTGAAAATTGCTCTCTCAGTACGCTCCCGTACACACGCACATATGTCAGTATTGCTTATAGTGAATTGCTTCGCCCTCTTCTCGTCCAAAATATTTGTCGAACGCATCGAGTCGTAGTTCACGGCCACGGCCTCAAAACCTTTGTAACCCGTCGATAGAATAAAAACAATGGTAAACTTAACCAACGGAGTAAATTATTGTAAATGTGGAGTCAGAGTTGCCGAAAAAGCTCGGCAGCTTCCAACAAATCTTATTTGTATTTAGAGTTTTAATTTTATTTAATTTTTTATTATTTATTTATTGAAATAGCTTATATCACTACTCGACAAAATCGAACTTTTTTTTCCTCAAGGATCCAAAACGAATTTTTCTGATAGATATGGGGCTTTAAAATTTTTTAAAGAATTATGGTGTTTTTTCTATGGCAGAACTTTTTTTTAAAGAATTTTTGAAGTCTAGTATTTTTTTTTAAGCTTTTTTCAGAGGTAGCGCTTGTTTCTTTCACATTACTCTAGTATATTACGTCTGATTGTAAAGAACTTTCCTATTTTGAAAGGATAAATAAAACCGCTAGAAGTTAAGCCCAAACACTTTGTGATTGCAGCTTACCGTCTGGAAAATATAAAGCATTGAAATGCAAAAATGATGATTTTTGTGCGGTATTTTTTACGAAATTTTGACTTTAAAAACTCAGGAAAAGTCGAAAAAAAATTATATCCTGTGTTGTCTATTTTTTTGTGTAGAGGTGCATTAATTTGGCGTCGTTTAAGGTATCGCTCATTAAAATCTATGGAGAGAATTTGGAGCTAAAATTCGGTAACCAAACCTAAAAAATGAAAAAAAAATACCTTTTTGAAGGCTTCGGGCCCAACTGCCAATTCAAAATAGCAAAGTTCCTTACAACCAGACGTAAGATACTAGATTTATGTGAAAAAAACAAGCGCTACCTCTGAAAAAAGCTTTAAAAAAATACCAGTTTTCAAAAATTCTTTAAAAAAAGTCTGCCATAGAAAAAAAAAATATATCATCAAACCATTTCTAAGCCCCAAATCTTTAAGAAAAAGTTGGTTTTGTTCCGTGAGGAAAAATCCTGTTGTATTTAGAGTACGACACTAAAGATGTTTTGGAGATTAATTAATCTTTGAATATGGGCATATCCGCCGAATGGTCAACCAGGACTGAAAAATAGAATGTTCATAATCATCGTATTTTTTTGTGTATACTTATAAAGAAATGTCCAAATTTTCATAATGCGATGGTTTTATGGCATATCTCAGTGGTTTTCATGAGAAAATTTGCCTGAAAACTTGAAAAATGTGATTTCTTCACTTTTAGCTTTTTTTAAAGGCATTTTTATATATAAATCTTTTGCATGCAAAACATATGATATGTTTGCACTCTTTCTACCAAATCTCTCTATTGCAATCTGTTAAGAAGAGAAAAATGCAAAGAGACCGAAAAAATCTTCAGTTAACGGTTAATTTTTATTTTGCTTCTTATCTATGTTCTAATCGTAGGTTCGCGACCGAAAACATCATTTTATTGTAATTGCTTCGCATTGAATGCAAGCAGGTCCCTGCAACTGCATGTGTAAAGTAAGTTTTGTGTAACTATTTTAAATATAAAAAAACTTTGGGTTACTATTAACCAAACTTTCTATTTTGATTTTTGACTTTTTGACTTTAACTTTTAATTGTTTAACACGCATATAAATTGTGACGACTCACAATTTTTATAGTTTATAAGTAGTTATAATTGGTAGATTTAAGTATTGAGCAGGGACACCATATGAAGTTTGTTGTATATTATGAAGTTTATAATTTTGATTTTTTAAGTAAGGTGAAATTCTGAAGCTGTAATTTAAGTTCGAGACCCACGTTAGCTAGCAGAGCAGCGGAGCAGAGCAGAGCGATCCAGAGAGCAGAGCAAAGCAGAGCGACCCAGAGAGCAGAGAATACAGCAGAGCAGAGCAGAGCAAAGCAGAGCGACCCAGAGAGCAGAGAACACAGCAGAGCAGAGCAGAGCGACCCAGAGAGCAGAGCATCAGAGCAGAGCAGAGCGACTCAGAGAGCGGAGAACACAGCAGAGCAGAGCAGAGCGACCCAGAGGGCAGAGCAGCAAAGCAGAGCGATCCAGAAAGCAGAGAACCGCAAGCAGAACCGAGAGAGAGCGACGACAAGAGCCGAGAACCCCAAGCAGAACAAGGAACGAAGACGCGACCCAGAGAGCGAAAGAGAGCAAGGGCGCCGGCCGCAGCCAGAGAGCAGCCAACCGCACGAAAGCCACGGGCGTGGGCAGCGACGGCAGCAGCGGCAGCGCAGCCCGGACAAGGGCCGCAGCTAAGGGCTCGCGATCGCCAGGCAGAGCTCGCCTCGGGGAGTTAGTTTTTGGCAACCAGAAAAACCAGTCGCGATCGCGGCGGAAGACAAGGGTCCCAAGTCAGTGGGCAGTAGTACTAGAAGATCGGGTAAGCGAGGCTGCGTGATGCATCCCCTTTTTCTTGGCTGAGTCTGGTGCGAATAGGTAGGGACGTAGGAAACGTAAATTTCTTCACTAAGCTAGGAAAAGGCAAGAACTAGGAAAGGAATAAAAGAAACAGAACTAAACAATGTGCTCGAGTGTAATAGTGTAAAAATTTAACCCTTTCCCCCTCCCAAAGTGCAAGACGGTAAGTGTGGTCGCCCACCGTTGGAGGCTCCGCTGGGCTGGTCGCAGGTCATTACCGCGCCAGACCGCGGGCTCCCAAACGGCGCGTGCCTGTCTCCGGAACGGGTGCTGCCTAGGTACTACCAGGGGCACTCGAGTCGGAGCAGACAGGGGCGGCTACACTGCCAGAAGGCGCCAACGCCAACCACCGGATGACCGGTGTCGAGCAGGTTCCCCTTGTCGCCCCACACGCCCACCTTTCCACACACGGCGTCTCCATTTCCGCAATCTCGGGTCCCGGCACTTTACAAATTTCTTTGTAAGGTGGCCCTGGAGAGGCTGAGCTTACCTCAGCCTTCGAAAAGACTACCTTACAAAATATTCGTAGATGGCTAAAACAAGTGGAAAACAGACCCGATATCTCAATAAAATTAAAAGCGATCCACAAAAGTTAAATAAATAAATTTCTTGTTATAATTTATTTTTTTCATTTTAAATAAAATGTTCTCTTCTTACTATAAATGTTATTACGTACATAAAATGGAGTAATAAGTTGGTTTTAAGGGAAATATGAACTGATTCAAGGGAAAACGTAAGGTGAAAAAATTTAAAATACATATGGAAAAATCGTACGTTCGCGACCCGTACGTTCGCGACCGGTACTTAATTTAATTTTTTTTAAGCCAATGGAGATAATTTTATGAGAATATACTTTATAGAAAGATACATTAATCCTCTTTTAAAGTCAATTTATCGTTTTAGAATATTCCGATCCAAATTGCAGATAATTGCATTTTTCTAGATTAAGTCGAAGTCGACTTCTATTTTTCGTACGTTCGCGACCGCATGTTTTTTTTAATTATTTTAAAAACTAAAACTCGATGAACCCCATCATTTGCATTAAGCATAGAGCTAACAAAATGCTATTGAAACGCAAAAAAAAGTCTTGGAAAGTTTTTGTTTTCTATCTTTTTTGTGCATTAAAAGCGTGCGAACGTACGTTCGCGACCCGCGGATATGCCCATATAGTGAATTATATTTAGTAATTTATAAAAAGATAATATTTTATTTCTACAATGGAAATGTAATGTTTTGTTTAAACTATATAAACAGAAGTGTAAATGGAATTTAACCATTCAAAGAAATAAGTAGCAGCTTTTACTTGCTCACCATACTTCCTTAATTGGAGTTTTTACTCAATTGTATCATTAACAGTTATAAGCCTCTTTTTGGCTTCAATTAAAGAATAGGGGTAAAATTACCTAAGATTAGGTCGAATTTAATTGCAATAAATCGCTTCATATTCTTTAAGGTAGTTTGGATCACCAATACTTTTTGAATGCAAATCAAATGTTATAATTAACTAAAACCCTGTTTAATTTGATCAGTTTAATATACCTTGGTTTCATTCGTGGTATAGACCAATTAGTAAAATTAAATTTTAGAATAATAATTATTGGTAAAATTAAAGCAATTTCCACATCAAAAACTAAAAAAATTATTGTGATTAAAAAAAATCGCAGAGAAAATGGCAACCGTGATGAAGATTTTGGGTCAAATCCACACCCAAATGGTGATCTTTTTTCCCGGTCAATCAAACCCTTTTTAGATAAAATTGAAGCTAGAAATATTACAATAGTAACGATTATCAAAATTAGAGAAGCAATTAAAATAATTGAAAAAAATATCTATACTGTTATTAACAGACTTTATGATTGTAAGTCAAATATACTTTTATTAATAATAACTAATTAACCTCCTCATCAGTAAATTGTGATGTATAAAAATAATAGAACCCTGTTGCTATATAAAATTTTGAGCCATAAACTGAATCTGCCATTGTAAATGGTGCTTCAAGATATTCATATGCTTGTAAAATAGTGAAATCTACTCCTAATAACACTGTGAAAAATAACCCTTGTGTAGTTTTTCCTCAATCTGTGATGTGTTCAAGTCACTGTTATTCCTGAGGCTAATAAGATTGCTGTATTTAATATAAGAATTTGGAATGGATTAAAAGAAATAATTCCTATTTTTTTGTCTGGACGTTGATATGCAATGACTGCACCATCAAGTGGCCCATGCGACACCAAGCCGAAGCCTGTTACGCGCGGAACCCAGGCAGAAATGCAGCCCTCCTCCCGCCCAACCGACCGAGGGGCGCTGCCGCATGACGCGCGACGCGTGTTACCGAACCGATCGCGAGCATGCAGGAAAGATAGGTGTTAGACTAAAAATTCGAGGAAAATGAGAGCTAAACACAACTCAAAGAGCTAAACATGCAAAGATAGCTAAGAAATATAACTAATTACGGGAAAGGTATGTTAGTATTAGTGATTTAAGAAGAGGAAGGGAATTAGTAGTTGATATTATGTGGTAGAGGGAATTGAAGTCCGAGCAAAGTACCCTAAATGGTTCGTGCAAGGAATAATTCGATCTACAAAGCGGAAGGAACAAAGGAATGAAGTTTCTAGTAGATCTAATAGGAATCGTAAAGTTTATGCGGCTCAACAAGTCAGGGCTATCTACGTCACCCTTGATCAGGTTGTGCATAAAAATCACACCAAGCATTTTTCTACGACTAACTAAGGTTGGAAGGTTTATTAAAAGCAATCTACGAGGATAAGATGGCAGTCTCACACCTGCATCCCAGTTAAGGCCACGCAGAGCAAAAAGTAAAAAGTTTTTCTGGACTGATTCTATACGGTCCTGGTGTACTTTGTACTGGGGGCACCATACACAAGAGCCGTACTCTAAAATCGGACGAACAAGCGAGATGTAGAGAGTCTTCGTTATATAGGGGTCGTCAAATTCCTTTGACCACCTCTTTGTAAACCCAAGCACACCCATGGCATTATTTGCCATGGTAGAAATGTGTTCAGAAAACTTTGACTTTGGGTCTAGTTTAACACCAAGATCATCAACCAAGGTAATTCTCTCAAGAGAACCACCGTAGAGGCTATAAGGAGCCAAAAGGGGGCTGGAGCGATGAAATGTCATTACTTTGCATTTCGAGGCATTTAGTTGTAACATATTTGCACAACAGCATGATTGAAAGTTATTGAGATCAGATTGCAAGCGAGAGTGAAATGAAATGTCCTTATACTGGACACAAAGTTTAACATCATCCGCATACATGAGTACTCGAGAGTTTGTTAATACTGAAGGCAGGTCATTAATAAAGAGTGTGAAAAGTAGGGGGCCTAGATGGCTGCCCTGTGGTACTCCAGAAGTAACCTTAACAGGTGAAGAGAAGGAGTTTTTAAAGAGGACTCTTTGAGACCTAGAACGAAGGTAGCTAGAAATCCATCTCAAAAGATTAGGTGGAAACCCTAAAAGGTCAAGTTTTTGTGCTAAAAGGGAATGGTTTACAGAATAGAATGCTTTACTAAAATCAGTGTAAATGACTTCCGTCTGCAAGTTACCTTGAAAGCCTTTGATGATAAAAGAGGTAAACTCTAATAAATTTGTGGTGGTTGATCGTCGCCTTATAAATCCGTGCTGGGACGGAGATATAAGTGATTTGCAGAGATGTTGCAAGTGCGGAGCTAAAATTTTTTTCAAACATTTTAGGAATAGCGGATAACTTAGATATACCTCTATAATTATTTGCATCAGACTTGCTACCTTTATTATGGAGCGGAATAATAAAAGATTCCTTCCAGATGGGGGGGAAGCATGAAGAGTTAATGGATAGGGTGAATAGTTTAAGCAAGGGTCCACACAGAGCGTCGGCACAGTACCTAAGTACACAGCCGGGAACTCCGTCGGGACCTGGTGAAAACACCGGCTTAACTAGTCGAAGATCATGAAGCAGTGAGCTTTCATTTAACAAGAGGCTGAAGATGCCATTCGACCTTGGTAAACTGTATGGATACGGCTGACCAGAGTAGCTTTCATGAGAATAGGTTGTTTGGAAAAATTTGGCAAAAAGATCGGCAATTGCCTGGTCATTGTTTGCTGACATATTGAGAAAAGATAACGAGGATGGATGTGCGGACGTTCTACGCTTACTATTTACGAAGCTGTAAAACTGTTTAGGGTCCAATGAAAGTCGTATCCTGCATCAAGATAGGTAATTTTTATAACATTCAGCGTTAAGAACGGAGAAATTTGACCGAGCTATTACATAGTGAGAAAGAGAAGAGCGAGAACCAACTATTTTATAAAGTCTTGATTTTAAGTTTTTTAGACTGGACAACTCTTTGGTAAACCAAGGAGGTTTTCCAGATCTAACCGGACAAGAAAGTGGGACACAAGAATCAAAAAATGTGTCAAGTACATTGTAAAAAATATTTGTGCCTTTCACAACGTCAGTGCACAAATACAGAGCGGACCAATCAAAATCCCTAATAAGGTTATTAAGCTTCGTAAACTCGGCTTTACGAAAGCAGCGGACACGTTCAGATAGCCTACCCATTCGATCCAATACAGTAGGGCCAATATCGACTGACACTTCGAATGTAGGATGGTAGGAGTCTTCAGGTATACTGAGCGGAAGGGCTCGGGTTAACAACGCTATGGTCGGATCCGAGACAAAGCACAGATCAAGCAATCGACCCAAGGAATTTTTCACATGGTTGACTTGAGACAGGGATAGGTCTAGCAAGACCAAACAGTACCTGGCAAATTGAAATCATCATATGGTCTTTATCTGATAGCGAGGAAGAAACAGTTTTTAAAGCGGACAGGTGATGCTCGTATATTAAGTTATCCGAGGAAGGTGGAATATACGAGCAAGTAATGAAGATGGAAAAGCCTGGGAGAATCAGTTTTACGCACAGGAATTCCAGGTCTTGTTGAACCTGGACCATGAAATGTTCCGACGTGAAGTTTGAGTCCACTGCAATAAGGACCCCACCTCCCCGTCGAGACAAACGGTCATTTCTAAAAATTGTGTACCGACCTGCCAAAACTTCGGAACTAACCAGGTCTCGGTGAACACAATAACGTGGGATGAGAATGCGAGACTCTCAAGGAAAAGAGTGCTGAGCTTACTACGCAAGCCTCTAGCATTCTGGTAGGTAACTACAAGAGAGGAAGTTAGTTTTTTGGATGGGTGGAAGTAGAGGTGGAAGATGAGGATGGAGATGGAGATGGAGCACTGGTCTGAATGCTAGGAAGAGTAATGGGGGGCCTATTCTTTTTCTTAGCCTTAAACTCTTTAACCACCAATTGCTCTGGCCAAAACTTGGCGGAACAAATGGTTTCAAATTGAGTTGGGGAGACGCTTATCTTGAAGGAAGATATCTCCCTGGCGTAAGAAAAGTTAAATTTTTCCACCTTTAAGCCGACGGCTTTTATTTTGCTTTGTATAAAAGCGGTCACATCATGGGATGTGAGGTCAGGGGCTAGCCGCGAGACAAAAACTTGTCGCTTCGGTGGGACTCCTACCAGTGGTTTTGGCACCACAGGCCTAGTACCTGTGATTTCAGTATCCGGTGGTCCTGGACATCTATTAGCTGGTGGAAGCGAAGCTGAGGGGATAGTTAAGGGTGCGGACTCGATGGACACGGACTCTACAGACATTTCTAACTGCATACTCTCCGAAGTGACGCATTCGGCTCCCGAATCTGCATCACCAGCAGCGATCGTTGCCCTTGGAGTAGCAAACGTAATCGACTGCTGCACTAAGGGGGTGGTCGGAGTAAGTTTTTCAGATGCCGGCGGACATGAGGCAGTCGGCACTTGCAAGTCCCGCGGAGTAGACTTCTTGCGCCTCGGAGACTCAGCCAGCAGCTGTAAACTGCTGAACTGAGTGTCCATGGCCAAGAGCCGATCATATTGCTGTTTAAAGCCTCCGATCAGCTCTTTGAAGCCACTCCGCGTCTGCCTCATGAACGAACGCATGTCGTTTTCCACAGCACGGCATTCCTCACAACTATAATGCAGGCCGTTTTTTTGTGAAATGGCGTCTCCTACACGGCCCGAGATCCCTACACATTCTGCGTGCACTACGCTTTCGCAAAGCCAGCAGGGGATATTGGGCTGGTCATGGGTGATCTGCTTCTTGCAGGTTTTTTTGGCGCAGACAACAGAATATTCCATATTTATGTCTTTTATTTTTTTTACTTTGGAAAAAAAGTTCAAAACAAATAGCAATCAGACCACTGTGCAGAGCAAATGCTTAGAGCAATGCTTAAAGCGAAATCAATAAAAGATGAGAGAGGAGAGTGGTTGCAGCAACAGCTTATAAGAGAGAGCGTTACTGCACAAAAAGTTACAAGAGCGAGAGCGAAAGAACAGTTATTGAGAGGTAGGTGATAGAGAGAGTGATAGACGGCAGTAACTACGACAAAAGAGCGGCTAAATGTAATGAGAGGGCGTACTTACGAAAAGCAACAACACAAACACACGAATAACCGACGCACAAAATTAATTAAATAAGTTGTGTTTTTACACAATTATTAGGCATGCACCCGCGGTAAAGGTTGATTTTAGTGTAAGTTAGTTAGAAAGTTAAATTGTAGATAAAAAACACCGGCTGTTTAAGTTAAACAAAAGGAAAATGCGGAGCGCAAAACAAAAACACGTCTGGTCACTACGAAAGAGAACGAACGGCCATTGAGGGTCAAGAAGCTCCAATTTCAATTTCTGGGGATAATCTTCTGTGGAAAAAAGATAAAAAAATCTTTAAAAAAATAGTACCTCTGATAAAATAAATAAAATTATACCTCATCGTAACCCAATAGTTACGGCGTAAGTTTGTAATCCTTGGTATGTACCTTCTCGTGATACATCTCGTCATCACTGATAAACTGTTAAAATAGTAATTACATTCAAAAAAAAAAGTTACCTACAAAAATGAAAAAAATGAACAAAAAATACCTTTAGGAAGGTTGCGGGCCTAACTGCCAATTGGGAACAAAGCAAACGAAAAAGGGTTTTACATTTGGTACCTGATCGCGATCGCAATTCCCGATGGGCAGTTGGGCCCGCATAAATCTTTATGAGCGATACCTATACACATTTTTTTTCGACTTTTCCTGAGTTTTTAACGTCAAAATTTCGTAAAAAATACCGCACAAAAAAAGTTCTGCCATAGAAAAAAAAAACCATTTCTAAGCCCCGAATCTTTAGGAAAAAGTTCGTTTTGTTGCTTGAGGAAAGATCGTGTTGACTAGTATAATCAACTACAGCTGATTCTAAAACTAATAAAGCGATTTGAGCTACTAATAAAAATGTTACTAACAAATGTGATATTGAAGGACCTGTATTTCCTAGAAGAGTTAATAATAAGTGTCCTGCAATTATTATTAGCAGTTAATCGGATAGCTAAAGTTCCTGGTCGAATAATATTTCTTATGGTTTCAATACAAACCATAAAAGGTGTAATGTCCTATCTCAGGCTGAGGTATGCTATAGTCTGTCCAGGGTCCTGAACTACAAGTTATTTATAATTCACGAGGACCTTATGGGGAAAATCAGGAACTTTGCCAGGAACTGAAAGAAAACGGTTTAGCTAAATCACAACGCTTTTTGGGTTCTTTAAAGTATTAATCTTTTTGTTTATTATTTCGGGTTTATTGGTTTTTACTGTTTGAACGCGGCGCGATTGACTCCCTTTTCTTCATGCTAGGCAGTGCCTTTTATAGATCGACCGGCCTTCGATTTCCCCATTAATGTCTTATAGATATCTTATTTCTACTCCAAAAATCGGTCACAGAAGGTGATGATTAGGTCATTAGCCCTGCAGTCAGTGTTCGATATTCTAGGTAAGGAATATCGAGCTGATCACGGGCTCACGCATGTGAGTGATCGATGTACACCGGTACCGTGGGAAAGGAATCTTGTTGGCACTTCGCGTTTCTAGTCGGAAAGGAATGTCTTTTGGGGCAATTTTTACGGTTTATTTCTTATTACCAATATATTTATATGTGTATATATAGCTATATTATTAATGTAATCCAAGAAGTAGTAGGTGCGGGCAGTTGTGGCGAACCATGGGGACTAGGGTTCGTTAGAATACATACATATAAAACTACATAGATATATGAAGGCATAAGCAAAAGCTTTTAATTGTAATAAAATCAGTCGAAAGACAAACCGCAACCACACAGCCGGTCATCTCAGCTGGAAGAACATAGCTGGATAGCTGGAAATTCTGGAGTACATCAGGAGCAAGCAGCATAAAGGATACCCGGAGTACTGAGTGGACCATCTGGATTATCATTATATTAATTGTTATCAAACAGTGAGTAAGATGAAAGGGTGGAAGTGAGGTGTGCGAAAGTACTAAGATCATGTGCATTGGAATAAAGTGATTAAGGAGTGGGAGTAATGTCTGTGAAACAAAGAAAAAAAAAGGGAGAATTGTGGAAGTTGGAAGTGGAAAATAAATTAAAAGGAAAAATATTAAACGTGTCGGACAGTGTAAGCATTGCAGCAGCGAAAGAGAAAAATCGTAAATGAGAAACATGAGCCGAACGGCTGGTCCGTCGTGGAAATGTTTGAACACAATGGTTCAGTTGTGTCAACGTCAAAAAAAGGGAAAAAAAACAAATGAAAAGAAACATAAATACAAACGTTGACTGTCCGCTCCTGACCGGGATAATTGCATCGGGCAAAGATCCCGGTTCGCTTCAGCACGTTGTGTAGCCAAGTGTATTAGGGTACCACTACATCGCGCAAGGTACCCTCACTATAGAAAAAAAGAATGAAATAAATACGTATGTAAATAAATAAAAATTGAAATCAATAAGGGTACCACTGCATCGCGCAAGGGTACCTGACAATCACTATAGAAAAAAAATGAAATAGGGATGTATGTAAATTAAAAATTTAGAGAATATAAGGGTATCTACCGGTCACAATATCACAATGGCACAATAGAACCAACAAAGCAAAGAGAAAAAAAAAAATTTTTAACTTTTGCACACAGACTTCCAACCCATGCCTTTAAAAAACAGAGAGACAAAAAAAATATAAGAAAAAAAAAAACACGAAGAGAACATTTCACATCTATATATATAAAAGAAAGTCGTGTCTGTTACAACACTTATAACTCGAGAACGGCTGGACCGATTGCCATGGTTTTTGATTTGTTGGATTTCTTTCCGTCCCGAATAGCAGAATACATCTTAAAAACAATGAAAACTCGATATGCGTAATGAATAGATGCATTTCAATAGATTTGATGCTGATTATCGAGTTTTCATTGATTTTCCTTCTCCATGTCAATCATTTGTTGTCCAATCCTGTCAAATAGTCAAATTCCCGAAAATAATACCTAAGATTTATTCTACAGTATTCTACATAAAATCATCGGAAAGGAACGGAATTTAGGGAATACAAAATCAGTTTGGTGGTTTTATGCGAGTGCACATTTTAATAACAATGCCGCGTCCTAGAAGATCTAATCTTTCCCAGCGAAGTCGTAATGCAATTATATGATGGAGAACGAGAAATTGCAGGAGAACAGCGACGTGCTTCGTGCTTCTCAAACACAAGAGCAAAGACAGGCAGCCCTTGAAACGGCTAGGTTAGAAAAGAGAAATCGTCGAGCTTATCGTACAGATGAACAGAGGAATAATCTTCGAAGTGCAAGAAGAAATGGTTCAAGTATTGATTTGAATCGAGCAGCGTTTCTGTATGATTGCACCATTTAAAACTTAAAGTTGGCTCGGTAATCATCATGCTTAGAAATTTAAACCAACCAAAACTGTGTAATGGAACGCGTTTGGTGATAAGAAAACTGATGAGCAATGTTATTCACGCGTCGATACTTAAAGGAAAATTTAAAGATGAGGAAGTTCTTATTCCAAGGATTCCGATGATCCCAACGGATATGCCCTTTGAGTTTAAACGAATTCAATTCCCGATTCGTCTTGCCTTCGCCATGACGATCAACAAATCACGGGGCCAATCCTTGACTATTTGTGGCCTCAATCTATAAAATGCATGTTTTTCTCATGGTCAATTGTACGTGTCGGCAAACCATCCGCTTTTTTTGTTCTTGCGCCTGACCAAAAAACAAAGAATGTCGTTTACCACAAAGTACTTGAATGAAAATAAAGCCTAAATTAGTTCAGCTAAAAAGTAACACGACATTCATTGACTATTAGGCGGTACGAAGTTTGCCGGGTCAGCTATTTCGTGGAAATATCAAACAATTGGCAAGATTGAATTATCTCTAAATATCCTGTGCAAGCATCAAACTCTGTGCACGAGAACAGCGCAATGACTCGAGAGGTTTTTTGGTGCAGTGATTTTATTATTTGGCGATTTCCGACAAACACTACCAGTCATTCCAAGATCTACTGCTGCCGACGAAATAAACGCTTGCCTCAAAGCATCAAATCTGTGGCGATATGTAAAGAAACTTCAACTGTCTGTAAATATGAGAGTTGCATTGTTGAACGATCTATCTGCTGATGATTTCTCGAAGCAATTGCTGACTATCGGTAATGGCCGTGTTCCTGTTGACAAATCGAGCGGTTTGATTTCATTTCCTCCAAATTTTTGCAATTTCGTATCATCAAAAGACGAGCTTATCAACAAAGTATTCCCGGATATCATTGCTAATCACAAAAATACTAAATGGTTAAGTGAGCGAGCAATTTTGGCCGCTAAAAATAAAGATGTAGATGACCTCAATATTATAATTCAAAATCAAATCGTAGGTACTCCTATATAAATATATTATTTTGTATCATTGTTTTACGTTCATCAAAGCCTAAATTAGTTCAGCTAAAAAGTAACACGACATTCATTGACTGTTAGGCGGTACGAAGTTTGCCGGGTCAGCTAGTAAGAAATATAAGAAAACTATTGGGAAAATCAAAAAGGCTTTTCGGGACAAATGGTAGGCATTTTAAGTGCAAAATTAAATCAGTTAGAGGGAAGGCTAAGTACACTAATGCCGAAAAACAGGGCAAGGAGAGGAATCTTTCATGGATTAGGAAGCATAATTAAAGTAGTAACAGGAAACATGGATGATGGATATGCGCAAGAAATAGACGCTAAAACTATAAATAATAAAACTGAAATCATGGAAGAAGAGATCATAGGACAGGAACATTTTAATCAAGAAATATTAAACAGATTTAAAAACATAACAGAACACTGTTCGGAGCAGCAGCCGATAATAGTTCTTCTTAATTTCATATAGTCATATATCATCTCTTATACTGCTTATTCTTATCGCTCTCTCGGTACGCTCCCGTACACACGCACATATGCCAGTACTGCTTATAGTGCATTGCTTCGCCCTGTTCTCGCAGCAGTCCAAAATATTTGTCGAACGCATCGAGTCGTAGTTCACGGCGACGGCCTCAAAACCTTTGTAACCCGTCGATAGAATAAAAACATTTGTAAACTTAACCAACGGAGTAAATTATTGTAAACGTGGAGTCAGAGTTGCCGAAAAGCTCGGCAGCTTTCAACATTTTGGTGACCCCGACGTGATTGCCGTGGACTTACAGTGCGTAAAAAGTGATTAAACCATTCAATCAATCCAAATTTGAAGGTTTAACGTGACATTTGTGAAAAAAGTAGCGAACCAAAAGTCGTTGTGACCGACCTTAGCAGTTCTAGCGGCCCACTATTCGTTTTCGTATTCTCTTTCACCGTCTGCTTCAGCCTGCGCAACGCACTGTAGATACTGGCTGCATAGAGTTCTAAGCGTGGTCCGTTAGTTTTCTTCGCCTCCTCTTTGGTCGTTTGCTTCAGCCAGCTCTTGTGAGAGGCTGCAGTAATAACTCTCTGAAACTCGAACTCGAAAGCAGAGTACATCTCTCTTTGCATAATTGTTGGTTTTCCGTCGTCGCTTCGTTGCTTTTACCGGTGCATACATATCGCATATATAAGTGCCGAAAAAGTGAACGCAAAGGCGTTTGAACTCGGTTTGAACTCGTTTGAACTCGCGCGTTGCGTAATAATATTTAATTGTGATCGACTAGCACCCTCCGCGTCAACCGTTTTCTATAACCAAAACCATGGGCAAGAAAAAGAATAGCAGAAAGAGTGGATCGTTTGCTATGGACAATGAAAGGATTCTGTGACATTTTTCGCTGCTCCATCGGGCGAAAGTTTTAGTGCGAATGCAGCCAGCACCCAAGTCCCTGTTCCGGTATCTCGTATTTCCTTCATGAGACTGAAGGCTAGAGCTATTTTCGATCGGCTAGAGTCCATACGCACAGAGATGGATAGTGAAAAGTTGCGTCAAATGGATGAATACGACTTGCGAGGGCTGTTGGAATCATTGACGGAGCTTAAATCAAATTTTGTTGTGCACACACCAGTTTGGAGGATTTGGATTTCGAGTCAATGTCCAGTGAAATTCCTGCCAAATTCGACTCGTCGATATTGTCGTTGAGGACCATTCTTCAGCGCGAGCTTGGAAGTCGCTCGAGCAATAAGCATTGTTCCACATTCAACGCCAACTTTAGTGAATCGCAGTCAATCGTCATAATTTCTAATCGATCTCGGTTACCTCATCTGGAGCTGCCCAAATTCAGTGGAATTTCTCACTGTTCACCGCGATTATTGACAAGGAGTCTGAGCTGAGCCCTATCGAAAAGCTGCAGCATCTACGTTCCTGCTTGAGTGGCGCAGCCCTGAATACCATCAGCTCGTTGGAAATAAATTAAGCTAATTATATCATAGCATTAGACATTCTGAAGCGACGCTTTGATAATAAACGTTTTATTTTGCAGGCACACATCAGAGGGATATTTGGGTTGGAGAAGGCTGACGCATCGGTGGGCAGATTGAGGGAATTGACCGACAGAGTTACATCGCATATTCGTGCTATGGAGTCGCTTGCAAGCAAGGAAGAAGTGGCGGATTGCATTATCGTGCAGACTGTTCTTCAGAAGCTGGACAAAGCCTCTCAAAATAGATGGGAGGAGTCTTCGTCGAAGCAAGAGCTGCCATATTGGAAGAAACTGTCTGGATTCTTGGAAAAAAGATGTCGCACGCTTGAAAATGTGGGTCAAGGACAAGGACAAGATGGTCAGGTTGGCAAGTCAGGGAAAACCGTGAGTACGCATCAAAGAAAGACATTTGTAGCATCGAACGCTCCAGTTTCTTGTGAACTGTGTGAGAGTACTCATCACATGATTGCCAATTGTCAACGGTTTGCAATTCTATCGCCGAATGATCGTCGCCTGGAAGCCAAGAGGCTCTTGCTATGCCTAAATTGCCTACGAAAAGGCCATCAATTGAGAGATTGTAGATCAGGTCCCTGCCGCACTTGCCGATCGAAGCACCACACTCTTTTGCATTTCATTCGTCCGACAGAGGCTGCTCAATCTGTTCCTCCAATTGAAGACTCACCAGCACAACCAAGTCGTAACGCCATGGTTGCAGTATCGCCCTCCTTGCCTCAAGCCTTTATGTCCCACAGTCCATCTGATGCTGTGCTTTTAGCCACTGCCGTCGTTCTCGTAAAAAACGTTGGAACTTTCGTACCCTGTCGCGCATTTTTGGATTCGGGATCGCAATTGCATTTCATAACTAGTCGTCTAGCTAATCAGCTAAAACTTCGAACAACCAAATCGCTTACCGCTGTCTCTGGCATAGGAGATGCAAGCTTCCCAACAGAAGGTATCTCGGTGGATCTCGTTCTGAAATCGCGGATTTCAGAGTTCACCACTAGCATCACTGCCGTCGTTGCCCAGAAGATCACGGACCATCAACCTAGCATCACAGTTAGCACTGCTAGTTGGCCTATACCGTCGAATATCCAGCTTGCTGACCCTTCGTTCCATAAGCCACAGCGGATTGCCTGCTCATCGGAGCCGGACTTTTCTTCGAGTTGCTGTGTGTGGGGCAAATTCAGCTGGCGCCTGGACTACCGTTGCTGCAGAAGACACATCTAGGATGGATTCTTTCTGGTGGCGGGCACTCGGCCCTCAATAACTCGTCGTTCATCGCAACCCAATCTTCGGATGACATGAATCACAGCACTCGGCTCGATGAGTTGGTTCGTCCCTTTTGGGAAGTGGAGCACATCTTTGAGCCAATCGTTAGGGCAACAAAGGAGGAGCTGCACTGCGAGGACCACTTTGTCAAACATCACACTCGATTACCCTCAGGAGAATATTCTGTTAGCTTGCCCATGAAGCGAAGTCTGGAGTCCTTGGGCGATTCCTACTTGCAAGCAAAGCGGCGGTTGGAAAATTTGGAGCGCAAGTTCGTGCGTAATCCAGTTTTATATTCGAAATATTCGGCATTTATGAAGGAGTACCTGTCTCTTGATCATATGTCTCTGGTTCCAAATGAAGATAGACACAAGTGCAGATATTTCTTGCCGCATCATTGCGTCATTAAAGAGGATAGCTCCACGACAAAGCTGAGAGTCGTATTCGACGGCTCTGCAGTTACCACATCTGGTCTCTCGTTGAATGATCTGCTTATGTCAGGTCCCACCATTCCATCCAAGCTGTTTCACACTCTCCTTCGATTTCGTACATTTTCCATTGCTCTTACAGGCGATATCGGTAAGATGTATAGGTGCGTGCTTGTCTCAATGCCCGACACCATGCTCCAATGCATCTTGTGGAGGGACTCTGTTGATGACGATATAAAGATCTTCAAGCTAAACACCGTCACCTATGGGACTAAGCCTGCATCGTTTTTAGCTATTCGAGCTATGCATCAGCTGACCATGGATGAGTCGTCTTCGTATCCATTGGGTTCGGAAACCATTCTACAGGACTTCTACGTAGACGATATGATTTCTGGAGGAAATTCAGTGGAGGAAGGGAAAGTTTTCTGAAGCTCGATGATAGCAGCGATGTGACCAAGGCGCTTGGACTCATCTGGGAACCCCAGAGGGACAAGTTCCTGTTTACTTTTGCACCTCAAATCGGTGTTGGCAAGCACACTAAGCGTTCGGTGTTGTCAACCATTGCACGGTGCTATGATCCTATGGGATTGATTGGACCCACATTGACCAGAGCGAAAATCATCATGCAGCGCATGTGGAGAGACAAGCTGCATTGGGATGAAAGTCTTCCTCAGCCACTGGAATCGGCTTGGACTGAGTTTTGCAAGGACTTCGCTACTGTGGGTCACGCTACATTTCCGCGTTATATACTCCAACCTAAGGCAAGGTTTGAATTGTATGACTTTTGTGATGCCAGCCTCCAGGCCTATGGGGCTTGTATCTACGCTCGTTCGTTAAGGGATACCGCCCATGAGGTACATTTGCTTTGCTCGAAGGCTAGAGTTGCACCATTGAAAACCTTCACGGTGCCTAAGCTTGAGCTATGTGCAGCGTTCCTGTTAGCCAATTTACTTCGCGAAATTAGGAAAATCGATACCTTCGACTGCCCGATCCATTGCTGGTCGGATTCAACTGTGGTACTGTCTTGGTTGCTAGAGGAACCATCCAAATTTAACGTGTTTGTGTCTAACAAGATTTCCGCAATACAGCAACTTACGAGGGGCATGGATTGGCGCTACGTACCAACTGAAATGAACCCGGCTGACATTCTTTCAAAGGGAGAAGCGCCTCAGGAGCTCTTGCAGTCTAGGTTGTGGATGAATGAACCTTCTTTCTTGCAAGGCGAAAGAAGTAGCCGGCCTGAACGTTGTTCGCCCGAACTCAGTCTTCCGGAAATTAGACATCGAGTATTGCTGTCGTCTGAGCGTGTCGACATCTCGCTTTCGTTTAAGCACATTAACTCATTCGGAGTCATGATGCGCATTTTTGGATATGTTCATAAGTTCGTCAGCAAGAAAAGGTCATCTGATCTCGAGTATCGCTGTCGTCTGAGCGTGTCGACATCTCGCTTTCGTTTAAGCACATTAACTCATTCGGAGTCATGATGCGCATTTTCGGATATGTTCATAAGTTCGTCAGCAAGAAAAGGTCACCTGATCTCTCGTCTGAAGACCTTCGCAAAGGATCGCACTTGTTGTGTCGCATCGTTCAACGCGCCCACCTTTATCCCGAGTACCGTGCTCTGCGGAAGGGGAACTGTGTGGAGTCCTCCAGCAGCATTATATCTCTCTCGCCTTTCATAGATGACGTTGGTTTGATTCGTGTTGGTGGTCGCTTGCGGCACTCAACTCTTGGCTTCGATGCACGCCACCCAATAATTTTGCCCAGGGATCATCCATTGACGTTCGCCATCATCATGCACTTTCATCGGAAGCATCACCATGCTGGGCCGCAGTCTCTACTGGGATCTATTCGCTTGCAGTTCTGGCCCATCGGCGGCATGAAAACTGTTGCTCGAGCGTTGCGGAAATGCATCATCTGCTGCAGGTCCAGACCTCGTCTTGTGGAACACATAATGGCTGACCTACCGAAGGATCGAGTGCAGGATTCGCCTGCATTCAGCGTCACTGGAATCGATTACTGTGGTCCCTTCTATTACAAGCCAGAAGGCCGCACTCGAACGCCTACAAAATGCTACATCAGCGTCTTCATCTGTTTTGCAACAAAGGCCGTTTGGTTGGAATTAGTGAAGGACCTCACAACTGCTGGATTTTTGAGTGCCCTCAAACGCTTCGTTGCCACGCGCGGCATACCCCGATGCATTTGGTCGGACAATGCCACCAATTTTGTGGGCGCAAGGAACGAGTTGGAGGACCTTTGGCGGCTGTTTATGAGCGAGAAGCTTCGTGATGCAGTTCATAATCATTGCGTCAACAATGGCTTCAATTGGAAGTTTATCCCGCCTCGCTCACCCCACTTCGGGGGCTTGTGGGAGGCAGCAGTGAAGATGGCCAAGCAGCATTTATATCGCTCCCTGGGATCGTCACTCTTTGGCTTTGACGAGCTGCGGACATTGGCCTGCCAAATCCAGGCCGTAATAAATTCTCGTCCTCTTCTCGCAATTTCAGAAAACCCTGAAGATCTTGGCGTCCTTACACCATGATATTTTCTAATTGGTCGTCCACTGATGGAGTTTCCCGAGCCAGATGTTACAAATCTAAACTTTAACAGACTAGATTGCTGGCAAAGAGTCGCCTGTGCTCAGCAGATCTTTTGGAAGCGTTGGAGTGAGGAGTATTTGACTCTGCTACCACAACGTGCCAAATGGCGCACACCGCAGCCATCGATCCAAGTCAACGACATCGTCTGTATAAAGGACGAAAACTTGCCGCCGTTGAAGTGGCCATTAGCACGGGTGATCGACATCATCGCTGGAGCTGATGGCACTGTGCGAGTTGCCGTCGTGAGAACACCATCGTTTCGTTCTCTTTCGTAGTGACCAGACGTGTTTTTGTTTTGCGCTCCGCATTTTCCTTTTGTTTAACTTAAACAGCCGGTGTTTTTTATCTATAATTTAACTTTCTAACTAACTTACACTAAAATCAACCTTTACCGCGGGTGCATGCCTAATAATTGTGTAAAAACACAACTTATTTAATTAATTTTGTGCGTCGGTTATTCGTGTGTTTGTGTTGTTGCTTTTCGTAAGTACGCCCTCTCATTACATTTAGCCGCTCTTTTGTCGTAGTTACTGCCGTCTATCACTCTCTCTATCACCTACCTCTCAATAACTGTTCTTTCGCTCTCGCTCTTGTAACTTTTTGTGCAGTAACGCTCTCTCTTATAAGCTGTTGCTGCAACCACTCTCCTCTCTCATCTTTTATTGATTTCGCTTTAAGCATTGCTCTAAGCATTTGCTCTGCACAGTGGTCTGATTGCTATTTGTTTTGAACTTTTTTTCCAAAGTAAAAAAAATAAAAGTCATAAATATGGAATATTCTGTTGTCTGCGCCAAAAAAACCTGCAAGAAGCAGATCACCCATGACCAGCCCAATATTCAAGTTAAGCCGGTGTTTTCACCAGGTCCCGACGGAGTTCCCGGCTGTGTACTTAGGTACTGTGCCGACGCTCTGTGTGGACCCTTGCTTAAACTATTCACCCTATCCATTAACACTTCATGCTTCCCCCCCATCTGGAAGGAATCTTTTATTATTCCGCTCCATAAGAAAGGCAGCAAGTCTGATGCAAATAATTATAGAGGTATATCTAAGGTATCCGCTATTCCTAAAATGTTTGAAAAAATTTTAACTCCGCACTTGCAACATCTCTGCAAATCACTTATATCTCCGTCCCAGCACGGATTTATAAGGCGACGATCAACAACCACGAATTTATTAGAGTTTACCTCTTTTATCATCAAAGGCTTTCAAGGTAACTTGCAGACGGATGTCATTTACACTGATTTTAGTAAAGCATTCGATTCTGTAAACCATTCCCTTTTAGCACAAAAACTTGACCTTTTAGGGTTTCCACCTAATCTTTTGAGATGGATTTCTAGTTACCTTCGTTCTAGGTCTCAAAGAGTCCTCTTTAAAAACTCCTTCTCTTCACCTGTTAAGGTTACTTCTGGAGTACCACAGGGCAGCCATCTAGGCCCCCTACTATTCACACTCTTTATTAATGATCTGCCTTCAGTATTAACAAACTCTCGAGTACTCATGTATGCGGATGATGTTAAACTCTCGCTTGCAATCCGATCTCAATAACTTTCAATCATGGTGTTGTGCAAATATGTTACACCTAAATGCCTCGAAATGCAAAGTAATGACATTTCATCGCTCCAGCCCCCTTTGGGCTCATTATAGCCTCTGCGGTGGTTCTCTTGAGAGAATTACCTTGGTTGATGATCTTGGTGTTAAATTAGACCCAAAGTTAAAGTTTTCTGAACACATTTCTACCATGGTAAATAAGGCCATGGGTGTGCTTGGGTTTATAAAGAGTTGGTCAAAGGAATTTGACGACCCCTATATAACGAAGACTCTCTACATCTGGCTTGTTCGTCCGATTTTAGAGTACGGCTCTTGTGTATGGTGCCCGCAGTACAAAGTACACCAGGACCGTATAGAATCAGTCCAGAAAAACTTTTTACTTTTTGCTCTGCGTGGCCTTAACTGGGATGCAGGTGTGAGACTGCCATCTTATCCTCGTAGATTGCTTTTAATAAACCTTCCAACCTTAGTTAGTCGTAGAAAAATTCTTGTTGTGATTTTTATGCACAACCTGATCAAGGGTGACGTAGATAGCCCTGACTTGTTGAGCCGCATAAACTTTACGATTCCTATTAGATCTACTAGAAACTTCATTCCTTTGTTCCTTCCGATCGAATTATTCCTTGCACGAACCATTTAGGGTACTTTGCTCGGACTTCAATTCCCTCTACCACATAATATCCAATACTAATTCCCTTCCTCTTCTTAAATCGTTAATACTAACATACCTTTCCCGTAATTAGTTATATTTCTTAGCTATCTTTGCATGTTTAGCTCTTTGAGTTGTGTTTAGCTCTAATTTTCCTCGAATTTTTAGTCTAACACCTATCTTTCCTGCATGCTCGCGATCGGTTCGGTAACACGCGTCGCGCGTCATGCGGCAGCGCCCCTCGGTCGGTTGGGCGGGAGGAGGGCTGCGTTTCTGCCTGGGTTCCGCTCGTAACAGGCTTCGGCTTGGTGTCGCATGGGCCACTTGCTGGTGCAGTCATTGCATATCAACGTCCAGACATGAACCACTCGTCGAGCTGTCAACAAGCTGTGCGTCCTACCCGTTGAGGATCCTGTTAAAAGCCCTAGTCTTTCAACGGGGGGGAGTATGTTCGGAGCAGCAGCCGATAATAGCTTTTCTTAATATCATATAGTCATATATCATATATCTCTTATACTGCTTATACTTATCGCTCTCTCGGTACGCTCCCGTACCCACGCACATATGCCAGTACTGCTTATAGTGCATGGCTTCGCCCTGTTCTCGCAGCAGTCCAAATATTTGTCGAACGCATCGAGTCGTAGTTCACGGCCACGGTCTCAAAACCTTTGTGACCCGTCGTGAAAATAAAAAACATTTGTAAACTTAACCATCGGAGTAAATTATTGTAAATGTGGAGTCAGAGTTGCCGAAAAAGCTCGGCAGCTTTCAACACATACAATCATATATTTTGGAGTGTTACACGTACACAACACGTACGCTTCAAACTCAGCTGCGCCCCTTTTCGTTGTATGAACTGGCACATCTATATAGTGGTTCAACCAAAAACCTTTTTTTTGCTTCCCTTTTGCTCTGCTCATTTGCAGACCGTTTTGTCGCGAGCAAAGAAAATAAAGGTCTTTTGCGTTTGTAAGCGTGTATGTGCGAGTGAGGCGTCTATTTAGGCTTGTCAGTTACACACAGGCACTACAAAAACAAAATAAAGACAAAAAAAGACCGTTTACGCTAAGCCTTTCATTTTTCTGCTCTTCTGGTGAGCGCTCAGTCGGATCGCTCTCTATGAGTTTGTTATTGAACGAACAGAACACGAATAGCTCAACTGAGAACCAACCGAAAACCAAAACGAGCAAGAGTGCATAGGTTTTTCGGTTATGCTCGTGAGCAGACCGCAAAGGGAAAAACGGTCAACTGTTATTTGCGAGCTCTGGTTCATAGCTATTTTGACTTCGAAGCCCTTATCGTTAAGTCCATCTATTATATCCATGATTGGGACTGTTGGTTCGATTCCTTTGATAACCACTTGTAATCCTTAGCTACTTTTAAGTTGGTAGGTGTAGTAATTCATTTTTTTTCATCTTCGAGGTATTTCGCAGCTGATCGATAGTTTTCTTCGTTATTGGCTTGTATTTTTGTTTCATTTATGTTACCTCTTTTGATGGACGTTACATTGAATGTGTTTGCGCCAATTTTATCAGTTCAGCACAATTTGCCTGACGAACTTAAATAGGCGGCCTTATTTGTTGGCCTTGGGTGTTTGGGCGATCTCATCTTCACTTGGGACACTTAGTATCGAAAATCTATTGTTTGCTAGTGCCTTATGTGGCACAGTGCTCTCGGTTATTTTAGTTGCATTGTTGTTCTTTGCAGTTGCTCAATTTTCTTTTGATTTGCACATAGCGATCAAGCCCAGTCTGAATTAACGCTCCTTAGTATTTTTCGAATTTATTGGTTGGGAGAGGTGGGTCGACAGTATCGGTCGCTTAGCAATTGAAGTAGTTGTTGTTGTAGTTGTTGTCGTTGTTGTGGTCGAAGACACAGTTTTCAGTGAGGGCATTGTACTAATGGTTGTTGATATTAGCAAATCGTTGGATAGGCAGTACGGGTCGGGGGATGGGCACTGAGCACTCCATGACCCACTTTGCAATGCAGGGGAAAGAGAGCGTGCTCTCTCCTCGTTCACTTGCCGTGATAAAGTTTTTGTTGGTACTGCTGCCTTTGGCAAGCGTAGAGGCAAATACGCGTGTTTTTACAATTTACAATTAATTGTGATTAATTAATTTTACGGCGGAGCGATACAAAAATACGTCCGAAGTCACGACGGTTTGTTCGGTATGGTATGGTAAGGTTCGATCATTTGACATTGGAGTTATGGGTCGGAAGTTGAGAATTGTCTCAATTTCGATTATGACTGTGTTCAGCTCCTCAAATGAATGAAACCTCCTAATGAATTTAAAATCCACTTGTTTTTTGTTGCAATCATTTGTGATCAGAGCATGTGCCTTTTCGCTAAATATTGCGTCTTTCAATTCCTTTAGCTTGTTAGCTTGAATAGTCTGACACTTCACACGTCTGCTAAGGAATCGTCAGAGTGCTGCCAAGAATGCATATGCAGTTAAGTCACTTACTAACTCCTGAAGTACATCCTTTGTGGAGATGCAGCAGAATAGGCAGCGTATGCTTTATCTGGCCGTTTTCCTCGGATTTTATGGTGGATCATAATTGGTCCACAGAAGTCAACGCCTGCATTAAGGAATGAGCGTGCTTGCAGGACTCATCGTGCTGGAAGATTGACCATGATCTTTCCCATGGTCTTGTCGTTGATGATCCAATATTGCTGCATGCAATGCAAGACATTTGCTCTTAATTCTTGGGCACCGCAATGCAGATTTTCCTCATAAAGTTCTCGCATAATCATTTTGACTATTGGGTCGATGTACGGTAGCAGGATTGAATGTTTTGCGTTGAACGGAATCAGAGCTTCTTCTAGTCTTCCGTCAACTCGGATGAGTTCACCATCTCCTAGTATGGGAGATAACGAAATGATCGATCTTTTTATCCACTGTTTTATAGCGAACTAACAGTTTTAAATCCGCTGTGAACTTGTTGTATAGTTCGTAGAATCATCGTGCGAGCACGCCTTAGCTCCTGCGCAAAATACTTTGCTCTATTATAGGTGCTTTATTAGTTTTGTAGCAGAAGCGAAACATCTACGCTATAATAAGTTGTAGTTTGTTCAACGAGTTGATGTGTCTGCATGTGTATAACTCTTCTTCAAGAGAGCTATATACGAGTGGCAAGCTAACATGCTAAGCCTTTCTCTCGAGATTTCTGGGCTCAATGATGGGTGTTTTTGTCCATTTATCTCCTTATCCGTGCAAGAATAATGATCCGTATAGCCATAAGCCATATAGCCATCCCTTAACTTGCTTGCTGGAATTCCTCTTGAAAGGGCACTTGCCGCGTTGTTGGCTGATGAAACACGACGCCATTTGGTTAGCCAATGCCTGGTGATTCGATTTGCCACGAAGGTATGGTAGGTGAACGCTGACGCGTTAATCCAGGAAAGTACAACGGTTGAATCAGCTTCCTGATTCTGTGTCAGGGCTCATATATAGAATTCTTCTAACTCGATTGGGGAGTACATATGCTAAAACTGCACCGCACTGTTCTAGACGAGGAAGGGATTGTTTGGCGGTGGGTGCTACTCGAGACTTTGAGCAGGGTAGTTGTACGGACACCTGATAGTTTTTGTATGTGGCTTGTACGTAAACTGCTGCGCCATAGGCCATATGCATCGGATCGGGAGGGTTATCGATTCATGGCTATCGACCGGTGATCAGAGGGGTGTATAACTTGCACCACTTCTAGTGTACCCCTTTTGTGATTGCCCGCCATGTTCAATTCCCACCATCCCCCTCCTGATGAAACATTTGCCTCGAATGGACCTGGCCATGGCTTCATGTACTCAGACACCGTCGACATTCTAAAAGGACCCTCCGTATCTCCAACTCTACTTCATAGCGTCCGAGTTCCTTGGCAGCAACCACTTTATACGGTCCTAAGTATTTTCCTTTAAGTTTTAGGCCCACTCCATACTGGGTCCTCCTAATGGCAACTAAATCGTTCACTTTATACTCTTTTTCTTTCTTACGTTTCAAGTCAAAAGCTCTTTTGTTTTCTCCTTGCAGTTTCTCAATGTTTTCTCGAGCTTCACTACGAATCTGTTGACGCTCCTGATCTAATTGCTTTATGGTAAATTCGTTGATTAACTCCCTTAGCTCACTGCTACCAGCTAAACGCATATCCACTCCTGTTAATAGCTGGAATGGAGTAACTTTGGTGCTTCTAGGCTCAGTACTATTAATGATCTGCTGAACTTTCCCTACGTGCTTATACCAGGCAGCTGGACTGTGATAGATAAGCTTCGAGAACATGGGTACAACCAGCTTATGCAACCTCTCTCAACCTGTCTGCTCCCGCGTGGCACACCGGTTGCAATCAGTAGGTGTTGCCCCTATGTGAAACAATTCGGTTTACCAAAGCTTACCGCTTGTTTTTCCAAACTGTTCAAGACCTCATCTACCCTAGTGCTACGAGTTGGGTAGAGCCAAAGATATTTAGAAAACCCGTCAACTACAACTAATATGAGGTTATAACGCTTATTAGTTAGTTCCATGGGTCCGACATGATCGACATGGTAGATTACAAATGCCATGTTCCCCTTATCTATAGATGTCAGAAACCCTTCCTTTTTCCCTGACTTTACATTAACTATGATGCACCTAACACAACCATCAACGATTCGTTCGACCTTATCTTTTAGCTTCGGAATAAAGTATGACTTTTCTATTAAATCTATAGTTTTCTTAGTTGAAAAGTGCCCTTGACTATGCGCATTCGAAATTATTTCGTTGTGAATACAAAAATCTTCATAGCCTTCATTCCTTTCTAGGCTCCTAACTGCCTTAATCCAATAGTCATTCAATTGAGCTACCTTGATACGATGTGCTAATGCATCTGTAAAAAAGTTACAAGAGATTCGACTCTGCTTCATTTTCAACCCCGAACGGTGCTCTATCTTATAATTGAAGTCCTTCAAATATAATATAATATATGCTCCAAATCCATACTTGGATTCGTCAGTGTGGATTTCGGTTGCCAAATTTGGATCGTAAAGTTTCAATACTGGCTCGCTAATCAATGCCAACTTAAGCTTTTCGAAAGCCACTTGTTGTTTTTCTCCAAACTCGTACTTTGACTCATTTTTCAGTAGATCCGATAAAGGCCTGGCGATAGTAGCGTATCCGTTTATGAATTTTCTAAAATATGAAGTCAAACCTAAAAATCTTTGGATACCTTTCTTATCTCGTGGTATGGGAAATTCTTTCACAGACTGAATCTTCTCAGCTCCTGGTGTTATTGTTACATCCTGAATAATGTTTCCTCTGCAATATTTGGCATTTTCCCCAATTGATACGCAAACCATTTTCCGCAGCTACCTCTAATACCATTTTTAATTTATGAAGCCCTTCTTCATTATCTTGGCTTAGTATTATGACATCATCCATATAAACTACGACAACGTTACTTGCTACAAGCTCCCTAAAAACTGACATTATAAACCTGGTGAAAATGGCAGGTGAATTCGATATACCGAATGGAACATATAAGAATTCATACTGCCCACTTTGCGTAACAAATGAAGTATATTTTCGAGACCCTGCTTCAACTGGAACATGAAAGAAGCCGTCTTTTAAATGCAATGTCGTGAAGAACATGGAACCCTGAAGCTTGTCTAGCAAACTCTCCATATGAGCCATTGGAAAATTGTCTCTTATTATCTTCTCATTCAGTTTTCTATAGTCGCAGCATAGGCGTTTCTTTCCATTTTTCTTCGCTACCAAAACAACAGGAGATGCATACTTCGAGGTACTCGGCTGTATGATTTTCTCTCTCAAGATGATTTTCATCGCCACTGGCGCATTAGCGTTGTGAATGGGTGCGTAATCTTCTACTAACTTCTTCACCTCCAACTGCTCTAATTGGCCTAAATGAGACAAATCTACCTTAGAGCACACATCCACCTGTTCGGAACATATGTTCCTAAGCTCTGCCAGTAAATCGCTACATGAACTGTCCTCTATCTGAATTTTTATTCTGGCTTTTCATTTCAGTCCTCAGCACGAACTCAGTGCCTCATTTAGTCACCAACATATCGACTGTATATAAAATCGTTCTTCCTAAAATTGCGTCAAAACCCATATCCTCGTCAGTTACTACGTGGAATTCGACTTTCATTGGGATTCCGTCGATGTTCACTGGTATAGTAAAGTTCCCAAAAGTCAGTACCAGGCTTTCTCCTATTCCTGTCAAACGTTTTCCTTTTCCTGTCAGTATTTCATTACCCAGTTTCAGGAAAACACGCCGACGCATCAGACATAGATCAGCTCCAGTATCTACTAAGCCTTTAAAAATGACCAACCAACTATACCTTGCATTCAGATGCCCGATGTCTTGCCAGGCCAAAACGATAACAATTGAAATCCCTTTTGCAATCTCTCCTCAAGTAAGAAGTATCACCACACTTGAAACATTTTCGAACTGATTCTCTTTTTGGTTCAAAACCTTTCTGGCTATCAGTATCACCAGCAAGGGTTTCATACTTAATCGGTACCTTACTTGAAGTACGAACTTTTAAATACACTTATACTTGCACCTTCAACTATTTGATTGTTTTAGCCTGCACAATAATTTAGTTTGTCTTTACATCTGGTATGCCCTTCACGAAATAATCTAATAAACTTTCTTCATCCGGTGACACTGGCTTTGCTATTACCATCAAAGCGTTTAGAAATTCGTATAACATTTCCCCCTTATTTTGCATACGTTGTCCTAGCTTCCTATGTACTTCCACAGAAGATACTTTAACTGTTAACTCCTGCAGCAATGACTCCTTTAGTGAATTTCAGTCCTTAATATTTTTCTGACTGCGTACAAATAATTTTGCAGCTCCATCAAGCAACTGTTTGGAGTAGATAAACAACTGTAGTGAGCTCCACTGCACGTTGACCGAACATTCTTCCAACTCTTGTACCCACTGCTCTACATCTGGGCTATTTGTTCCTGAGAAAGTGGATACACTACCATCTACATCTTTCAGCGTAAACAAAGATCGGGTCTGTGGTATGGCAATCCCTGGAAATTCGTTTACGGTAACTACCGACTCATCTCAATCCGAACCACCATCATCATCCCGAATGCCGAAGTGAGCAAGAAGTCGATCCTGTAAATCGAGTTTTCTACCAGTCGTGGACAAATTAAGTTCAGATAACTTTGAGCGCAGATCTGCAACTCGCATTAACATGTTCTCTTCTAGTTGCATTTTGAATATCGATTACGTTAAATATCAAGAATCAAAAGGGTTAATTTAATAAAGCTTAACGATAACTGATCGAATTAATCAAGGGTTAATCAGTTAATGATTACCAACAGTTCTTTATTCATGCATTAACTTATCTACCGCTCTTCAGAAGATCTGCTTCTCTCGTCTGCTTGTCGTTGCTCGGCACTTGCTTGCCGACGCCTACCGGAAGATCTGCTTCACTCGCCTTTTGTCTTTCGACTTCCAAGTTTTCCGTCCCCTTTGTACCAGATTCGCTTTACATTTCTGATTTCCACCGCTCGCTTCTGCCTTTCGTTGCTTGCCTATGCTCGCCAACGCCTTCTCACAGGCCAGCTTCCGCAAATTTCCAGTCTACGTAATTCCAGCGCAACCTTTTTCTGACGCTTGGACTGTCGACAACTCTTGTCTTTTCCAGCCATTCCTGCTGCTCCGTGTCGCCTTGCGCGCACACACACAAATCAATCGTGTCGCCGAGTCGATTCCACGAAAAGTCTTTTTCCAGCCTTTTCTGCTGGTCATTTCATGTCTCCTTGTCCGCCCCTACATATACATGCACTGTCGCCGCTTAGTCGGTTGCACACAAAACTTTTGTAGATTTTATGCGCAGTAGACTTTTCCGCGTTTTCGTGACCTTATACGCAGTATGTATGTGTATATTTTTCTGGAACTTTCTGCCAACGCACAGCACTGTTACAATTTTAAGTTGAGCCCATAAATTGTGGGAAATTAAAATATTCCAGTGTGTTCAATCAATACATTTTTTGATTGGTTTTAAACGTGATACAATTTGTGCTTAAATTAGTTCTCGTAAAAGTATTTCGGGTGGACAACTTTATTTTAACTTCTTTTCTCAACGACACGATACGAACGAATCTGCTCACAACGACGTTTGGGAAGGTTATCGATTCATGGCTATCAACCGGTGATCAGAGGGTTGCGTATAACTTGCACCACTTCTAGTGTGCCCCTTCAAATGCCGTTAAAATCCCACATAAGGAATGTGCCGAAAAGAAACTGCACACTTTCAATCGTCAATTTCTCACAGTGCGAGCTTTCGATCATGCCATGCGATGTTAGATTTTGCATTGTTTACATGTTCTCTTTTCACTATTCGCCCCTCACTTTCAACAATGCCCCGAATTGAAGAACAAGTTCGCAAAAAAATTGTGCACAATTACTGCATTGAAAAAGGTGTGTCGTACAGACAATTGGCTAAACGCTACAAAGTCAGTGCTAATAGTGTAAAAAACATTATAATAAAGTTCGGAGAGATAAAAATGTTGATAACAAAGTATTAGGCTTAATCCACAAAGACAGAACGATGTCCGTTCGAGAATTGGCAAAAAAAACCCGAACTAGTATGAGTATGGTACAAAGAATAAAGCAACGGCATAACTTAAAGACATACAAAAAACAAAAAGTTCCGAAAAAGAGTCTGCGACAAATAGAAGTCGGCAAAACGAGAGTGCGAAAGCTTTATGATCGCTTGCTCACTGGTGCAGTGGAATGCATTGTTATGGACGACGAAACATATGTCCAATTGGACTCAAAAACGTTACCCGGCCCTCAATTTTATACAAAAGCGAAAGGTGGGACTGTTGACGACTCGGTGTCGAAAATTCAAGTTGATAAATTTGGCGAGAAAGTTCTGATATGGCAGGCCATTTGCACCTGTGGCTTAGGAACAAGCTCTTTTTTCACAAAAGGGACAATAAACGCTGATGTTTATATGACGGAGTGCTTAAAAAAACGCCCTATACCTTTTTATAGAAAACACAATGTATCGAGAAATTTTGGCCAGATCTAGCGTCAGCCAACTGTGCCCGTTCAACTCTGGCGTTGCTTGACTCAAAAGATATCAATTTTGTAACAAAAGAGGAGAACCCACCAAATTGCCCAAGAGCTTCGGCCAATTGAGCGGTATTGGACCATTGTCAAGCGCAATTTAAAGAAGAATGGTAGTCTCTCCGAAAATATGGCAGATATGAAAAAAACTGAATGCGTGCAACCCGCATGGTTACCAAAGAGTGTGTGCAGAACCTGATGAGTGGAGTTAAGCTCAAAAATAAGAAAAATAAAGTGTGAAGTTTCTTTTCGGTACATTCCTTATATTTGCCGGGGAATCATTTAACGATTGCAGATCCTCCCGGTACTCCTTTCATTTGTTTTGGAGTTTTAATGGCAGTTCAGCGTCCCAATAGAGTTTAAGCACACACCGTTGTTGCATAAATATTTTTGCCTCGACTAACATTGGTGCAAAGAGACCCAGTGGGCCAAAGATTTGGGACAATTCCGAGCACATGACCCTTTTGGTGATGCGTCTTGATTGGCCTTTTTTGGTTCGTCCTCGCAGTTGATCCTGCGTGGGCATCCTAATGAGACCCAGAGTTTTCACGCTGTATTGCTCTAATCTTTCGCCCACTTGCCCACTTTGAAGTCCGTGACAATGTCCTTGCAATATGTGGTCGTTGTTGAAGCACCATTTGCGAAGTTGAAGGCCGAACGGTACCAATATTTTATTAAGTTTTTATTGAACTTCTTGAATGGTATCCGCGCCAGTCAGACAGTCGCCCACATAAAAATCGTTCTTCAATGCAGCAGATTCAATATGTAATCTGTTTTGGCTCCGGGTTGCCAAATGATGCAGACATTTCGATGCCAGGAATGGAGCAGATGTGGTTCCATATGTGACTGTTTTTAAGCGATAGTACCTGATATCTCTGGATTGTTTCTCCAGACTATCATCTGATGAAATTGATCCTCGGGATTTATCCACACTTGTCGGTACATTTTCTCGATGTCCGCTGTGAATACGTACTTATGTATACGAAAGCGTAGTAGAATGGACATAAGTTCACTCTGAACTGTGGGTCCGGCATGCAGAATGTCGTTTAGAGACTTTCCACTTGTTGATTTACATGATGCATCAAACACGACCCGTAACTTTGTGCTGGTGCTCTCAGGTTTGAGTACACAGTGGTGTGGTATGAAGTAATATCTCTCCGGCACTTGTGTTGCTGGGACCATCTTCATGTGTCCAAGTCCTTCATATTCATTCATGAATTCCACATAGCCTTTCCAGGTTTCTTGTGAAATCCGTCGCTCTAATGCCAGGAATCTTTTCGTTGCAGTTCCCAAAGTTCCCAACTCCGGATCTGCCAGTGGGCAATTGTTTGGTATGGCCTGCGCTGGTTGACTCGTGCTCTGCTGGTCTTTGACTGACCTCCAATTCCTTCGATGCGTAATGTTGTATCATTAAGTTTTACTGACAACATTGATGCCATTCGTTCAGAGATCAGGTTGATCTGTGATCCTGAATCCAGCAAGGCTCTAAAATTGGCTCTCTGTCCATTGTTTGTTTCTACTGCTACTTTTGCTGTAGCTAGCAGGTTATAATTATTGTAACTTGCTGCGCCTTCCGTCGGTGCTCTTGGTTCTGTACTTGCGCCCGATGGTATGTCCAAGTGCAGCAGTGTATTGTATTTTTTGTCGCACTTGAAAAATGTCCGACCTGGGCATGCATTTGTTTTGTGGCTTGTTTCAAAACAGTTGACACACAATTTCTTTTTTACCCAATTTAGTCGTTCTGATGGTGATTTGGAGCGAAACTTATTGCATCCGTAGAGCCAATCGCTTGCCTTCTTGCAAAATAAGCAGATCGGCGTTTTCGATTTTCCAGTGTTTACTGTTGCACATATTGTGCCTGTCGTTACACTACATAATATTAGTCAATAAGTAGAAATCAATGAAGTTAGGTATGAAATGTAATGTAGTTACTGTAAATCCAAGCAACATGTAACTACACGCCCGCAGCATTGCCGACAAGCGATGCGTGGGAATAAAGCACTCGTAAATTGAACTTCGTTTCGCACGGTTTATTTTTTGATCGCCCTTTATCGCCGCCCACAGCTCTCGTCTGTACTACTAATTCCCGCGTCTCAAGCCTAAGTAAAGGCATTAAACAAAAATAGTTTCGAATTTCTACATGGCGCCCAAGCAGGGACCTTGGGATAAGTTTCGTTTTTTTAAATTAATCGTTGTTCGACCAGAACGCTGTTCGCGAGTTAAAGCCGCGAAAAAACCGCCGAGCCAACAATCGACAATCCAGAAGGAAGATCACGGAATCCACGGAAGACCACATTGGAGACCGCCATCCACACCTACAACCGAAGCAGAACATGGGCATTGAGTTGCCAACGCCCAGGGAAGTAGATTCATCCGACGACCAGGTAACAATGCCAAAGCAATAGCGGCTAAAATAATAGCGTTTAATACCTATTGGCTTGGCATTGAACAGTATTGTACATACATTCACCTACCGTTTAACTATTCGTGATAGCTGGGTAGTTCGGGAAGAGTATTAGAAGGCGCCAACGACATAGTTTACCGCTCATTTCGCATTTGGTAGCATTATTTCGCATTTCGTTTCGTTCGCTAGAAAACATTGACCCTTGCAGCGGTAAACTAATTTTCGCGCTCGCGGTTCTCTTAAGTTTACGTTCGTGCAGTACTCTCGTCGTAACTTTGCTCCCGCAGCTTCGTGGTTATCCAACTCTCTAACTGGTGTCGCCCAGCTTGTCGTTTGTGACGAGAGCTGATCATCCGCTCTTATATTGTGCCAATCAATTGAACATCGTTCGCCACTTAGTTTTCGGGTCGAACGCTGTTTTAATTTAGGAACTCCAGACGTCCGTTTCGTAGGGGATCGAACGTGGGTCGAGTTTGGTTCGCCGTGAGAGAGCTCGGTTGCGTCTGTTGCGTTTTTGTCTGTTCTAACTGTTGCAGTCGTTGTTGCATCGAACCTAATACGTTTATACGTGGGTACTTGAATACTTTTGCCGTACTGTCAAACATTGTTCTCATTGAACGCAGTGCATTTCCTCAGCTTATCGTCGCCTTCGCTTAGCAAGTTTGAAGTTTAGAAGTTAGGAACAGCCAACGTTGGTAATTTAATCAACATGTCTAAAGATCATGATGAAGAGAAGGCAACTGGGAGCGGAATGTGTGGAAGCGCGAAGCTCACAAAATTGTATGTGGGGTTGGAGAAGATAAGCGACGATATAAATCGAATGAGGATAGCATTTGAGGAGGGTTCAATTTCGCTGGATCCATTACAAATCCAATGTCGTTTGGAAATATTGAACTCCTATATTGAAAAAGCAATGGCCCTGCAGTCCGAGATCGATGTACTAGACCCAGATAATTCAGATAGGGCGGCGTTGGAAGAAACGTGTGTGATCACAAAGGCTCTTTACATGTCGGCAGCGACCAACAGATCCCCTCAACCATACATGAATTCAGCACCCACACACCACCACTCCAATTTGCCAAAATTGAAGTTGCCGAAGTTCAGCGGCAAGCATGCGGATTACAAACAGTTAATTAGTCTGTTTGAAAGTTTGGTAGATTCCGACCCGTCGTTGTCCAATATAGAGAAGTTCAACCATCTTATATCGTGCTTGTCCGATGAAGCCTTGGGAACCGTTAAGGCGTTCCAAAAGTTTGAAGAGGGTGTACGACAACAAGTGCTTAATATTCTTTGAGACACTTGCCCAGTTGTTTGACATTCCTGCCGTAACCAAGCCGTCAGCGTCTGCATTGCGATCAACTATAGATACAGTGTCAGCCATTCTGGAGTCGCTTTTATCGTTAGGAGACGAGCGAGAGGTTGCTAACGCCATGATAATACATCTGGTGTTATCCAAGGTGGACCCATACACAAAAACAAAGTATGAGGAGCAGCTGAACTACGATGAGCTCCCTTGCTGGTCGGATTGTGCAAAAATGTTGAACCGCCGGTACCAACACCTTTTAGCAGAGGAGTCATCCAAAGCGAGAGGCAAACCAAAAGTTTGACATGCCGTCGACCAGCAAGAAAACCAGCAGATCGTCATTTTCTTGCGCGAGGGCCGAAAAGTCGATCGACCCCAAGTGTGTATATTGCGGCGCCAACCATTCGATCGGAAACTGCCAGGGATTTGGGGCAATACCCGTCTTGGAGCGTTTCGAGTTCGCAAAAGGCAAGCAATTATGCATTAATTGCCTCCAAGCTGGACAAAGGGTATCTCAGTGCACATCCTCTAAGTGCAGAGTTTGTTCACAGAGGCATCACACCCTCTTGCATAGATACGCAGCTCAGAGCGCAGATTCAGGAAGTCAGGCAATAGGAGTACAAGCATCGTCCCATCCTGCGCAGGTGAAGCAGGCATCCAGTGAGCCCGAGCATGTCATCCTTGCCACAGCAGTGGTAAGAGTTCGGGACAGATTCGGCCAAGTTCACTTAGCAAGAGTGTTATTGGATTCGGGTTCACAGGTCAATTTCATGACAGAAAGTCTAGCGCATTCGCTAAGGTTGGCAAGGGTCAACCGGTGCCTGACAGTGACATCTGTAGGCAAGTCAAGCTCGGTGTCGAGGAGTGAAGTCTCGACGACAATATACTCCAGGTTAAATAACCATAGTTTCGTAGCAGATTTCTGGGTTCTTAGCAGCATTAGCAATCAGCAGCCTGACAGAAGTCTGCCCATTAAGCAGTGGAAAATTCCTGCGAATGTGTAGTTGGCAGATCCAGCATTCCATCGACCTCAAAGAGTAGATATGCTGATTGGAGCAGACTCGTTCTCCGATCTGTTGTGCAAATAAAACTGGATGAAGGGGCACCATTGTTGCAAAAGACCCTTTTAGGTTGGGTAGCTTCAGGTCGGTGTAGCAAGCTTCTGACTGGAGAAGCCGCTTGCTGCGTCGCAACCTACTCACCGGAAGAAGACTCTCTGTCTCAAATGGTCGAAAGACTGTGGGAGATAGATGCAACGCCAGAAGAAAAACATGCTCAAACAAAGTCGGCAGAGCAGCTGGCATGCGAAGAGTTTTTCAATGTCTGCAATTTACCGACCGGAAGGTTTCAAATACCGTTGCCTTTTAAGACAGACCCAGTATCGTTGGGGTCGTCCTTCGAGGTCGCAAAACGTCGTTTCTTATCGTTAGAGCGACGAACGTTAAGAGAGAGTGAGCTGAGAGACATGTATCTCAGTTTCATGAAAGAATATATCGAGCTCGGCCATATGTCTCCGACAGACAACGCGATTCCGCCAGGACCACATTATTTTATACCACACCAGTGCGTCCTGAGGCCTGATAGCAGTTCCACCAAGCTTCGAGTCGTTTTTGACGCATCGAGCAAGACCACAACTGGGTGGTCATTAAACGATTTACTTATGGTGGGACCTACTATTCAGAGGGAATTATTTTTATCACTCGTTCGATTTCGGGTGAATCGGTATGCTTTAACGGCAGACGTTTCGAAAATGTATAGGCAAGTAAAAGACCGGAATTTCCAACTCATCGTGTGGCGAGAACATCCCACCGATCAATTGCAAATTTTGCGGTTGAACACAGTTACCTATGGTACTTCCGCAGCACCTTTCCTTGCCATTCGTTGTTTGCACGAGCTCGGTGTACGCCACAGAGACACCCACAAGAAGGGTTCTGAGGTGATCTGCAGTGATTTTTATGTAGACGACATGCTGACAGGAGCCGATGACGTAGACACGCTGAAGTCGATTTGCGATCAGGTGTCTGAGATTCTTGGCTCCGGAGGGTTTCAGCTTTCGAAATGGTTTTCGAACCATCCAGAACTAATGGATGGAAACAATGAGGAGAAATCCCTATCATTCAATGATGCCGATTCGACCAAAACATTGGGGATGAGGTGGAGTCCAAGAACAGATACGTTCCGGTATCACTTGGAAGATAGCTTCACAAACTTGAATCCGACTAAGCGCACCATTCTGTCAATTAGTGCTCGACTGTTTGATCCGCTTGGGCTACTTAGTCCAATCAGCATAACAGCGAAAATTTTCCTCCAGAAGCTGTGGCAGCTTCAGCTGGATTGGGATGAAGCCATCCCAATGTCACTGCATACAAGCTGGGAGAGGCTAAAGCTAAACTTGTGTGGTCTTGACAAAATAGCCGTGCCTCGGTACGTTATGGCTAGTGGGTGCTCGTCGATTCAAGTGCATGGCTTCGCGTATGGGTGCTGCATTTATGTGCGAGCGCTTTTCGAAGGTCAAACGTACGTTCGATTGATCGCTGGGAAAGCAAGAGTAGCTCCCCTAAAACCAAAGACCATCCCGAGGCTCGAATTGTGCGCCGCAGCGTTATTGGCGAAATTTTGGGCCTACGTAAAGCAAGTTTTGGAAAAGTGTCGAATCGAGAGCGTATTTTTCTGGACGGATTCAGAAATAACGGTACATTGGATTAAAACCCAACCGTCGTCACTTGCAGTATTTGTCTCAAATAGAGTAGCCATGATTCAGGAGCTATGTCAGGGCATTACGTGGCGTCATGTCCCATCGCTGTCGAATTCAGCGGACTTGGCGTCTCGCGGATGCGAAGTGCCTGAGCTCCTGGAGTACATATGGCTAGAAGGTCCGAAATTTTTATGTGAGCCAGATGTTGGCCAGAGAACCCGCCTTTTAACATCCCAGATGATGTGAAGAACTCCGAGGTGAAACGGTCCGCCCAGGTTCTAATTGGCGTTGCGAACTCGTTTTCAAATGAAATATTTTCTCGTTTTTCGTCGTACCCCAAATTAGTTCGAGTTTTTGCGTATGTATACCGATTTGCTAATATCGGCAAGAACAAGGAACGTTACAGGGAGCTAACTGCAAAGGAGTTCCAGCAATCTTCGCTGGTTCAGCGAAGCGTCTTCTCAGAAGAGTTTAAGAAGCTGAAAAAAGGGCATACGCTGCAACCGATCCTGCAGATGATGGCCCCTTTTATTCAAAAAAGATCAGAGGAGGGGCGATCGTTTACACTTATCAGGGTCGGAGGAAGGCTGTTGCATGCTCCAGTGCCAATAGAGGCTAAGTTTCCGGTTCTACTTCCCGCCAAGAGTCAATTCGTCGAACTCTATTTAAGGAACCTGCATTTTAACAATTGTCACGCCAATGCAAAGACATTAATAAGCTTGCTGAGACAAGAGATTTGGCTAGTAAATGCACGTCGAGAATGCACTCGCATAGTGAGGAGATGCATCCACTGTTTTCGATACAAACCTAAATTGATGGGTCAGATTATGGGGAATCTTCCAGCAGACAGGTTTAGGGAAGGTCGTCCGTTCCTGATTTTCGGGGTAGACTTTTGTGGTCCCATCAACGTCTCGCTTCGGATTCGAGGTCGTCTGCCGCTCAAAATGTACATCGCGGTATTTGTGAGTTTCGCTTCGAAGGCCGTCCATTTAGAGCTTGTCCCAGACCTGTCGACTAATTGTTTTCTTTTATCTCTAAAAAGCTTCATCGCAAGACGTGGCGTTCCGCTGAGGATGTATTCCGACAACGGGACAAATTTCGTCGGAGCCCGGAACGAGCTGCAGAGGCTTCAGGAAGCGTTCGAGGAGCAGCAGTCCAGCCTGAGGACGTTCGCGGCGGAGCAAGGGATGGAGTGGAAGTTCATCCCCCCGCGAGCACCGCACTTCGGCGGTTTATGGGAGGCGGCCGTCAAGTCGGCCAAGCTCCTGATCGTGAGGCAGGTCGCGGACGCCGCGCTCACCGAGAGCGAGGTGAGGACCGTGTTGGCCGAGGCCGAGGCCATCATGAACTCCAGGCCGCTCACTCCAGCCAGTACGGATCCAAACGACGGAGAGGTGCTTACGCCAGCACTTGTTGATCGGCCAGCCCCTTCGTTCGCTCCCGTAAGGGTGCGAGCCAGACGGACGGAGCAGCGGTACCACCTTTACCAAGAGGTGGCAACTACTCTCCGAGCTCAAACGACGGTTCTGGCAGGCTTGGTCGAAGGACTACGTCCACAACCTGCAGTGACGCAGCAAATGGCAAACCCCAGAGGCCAACATCGAGGTCGGCGCCAAGGTGGTGGTCCACAACGACCATACGCCGCCGCATCAGTGGATCACCGGCAGAGTCACCAGCGTCGTCGTGGGAGCAGACGGCAAGGTCAGGGTGGCAGAGGTGCGAACAGGAGGGGGCGTGATTAGACGCCCAATCCATAAGCTGGCACTTTTGCCGATATGTTGAAGCCCAACGTGCGGTCGTTCAAGGCGGCCGGAATGTCGTTACACTACATAATAATAGTCAATAAGTAGAAATCAATGAAGTTAGGTATGAAATGTAATGTAGTTCGTAAGGTTAGGGCATGAAGTCCCGCCACTGCAAATCCAAGCAACATGTAACTACACGCCCGCAGCATAGCCGACAAGCGATGCGTGGGAATAAAGCACTCGTAAATTGAACTTCGTTTCGCACGGTTTATTTTCTGATCGCCCTTTATCGCCGCCCACAGCTCTGGTCTGTACTGCTAATTCCCGCGTCTCAAGCCTAAGTAAAGGCATTAAACAAAAATAGTTTCGAATTTCTACCTTTGGCTCTTTCCTTGACATTTGTGTCTTTTTGCCTGTTCCTAGAACACGGACCCTTTGTTCTAGGAACTGAAGCATTGTGTCCAAGGCCTGTATTTCATTTGAGCTTCCCAATGATTGCTCGTACAAGGCTCTGTTAGTGATATCAAGCTTATTTTTGATGACGGCAATCAATTTTGTATCCCAGGTGGATATATTGATGCCCAATCCCTTTCGTGATGCCAGGGATTCGATTGTGGTAACGTACAAATCGTCATTAACTATGTTGTGAATTAGAAAGCGGTTCTGAACTTATCTCAGAATCCGTTTTATGAACACTAGCATGGCCTTTTGTCGGCGAAATAGTGAAGGCATTGAATCCATTTTGCCTCCTACTTATTACTTTGATCTACTCCGATGATCCTATTGGGCTTGGAGGTAGCTCAGAGGGGGCCTAGCTGAGGCCACGAGGCCAAGAGTCAGCCCGGCTGGGGGCCAGGTATAAAAACTAGCCAAGTCGTACGGAAAGCTCAGGGACTTTCCAGCCCCCTGTTCTAATTATGCCTTACCCGGGTAAAGTAGAGCTCTGCCGGGATGGACCGTTCCCCTTCTCTGCAGCTCGTGGGAATCATATGGATAAATACACAAAATGCAAAAACGAAAACAAAAACGAGAAAGGCACTCCCCAAATGCCGGCTGGGAGAAATCCCAAGCGGGAGAAGGCAGAGGCCCAAAGGCCTGGCCCGATACGCTCAGACGCAGGAAAGACCTGCACGGTGAAGGACGCGGGAATGAACCCTGGTGGGTCCCATCCCAAATCTGGGATGGGTGGAAAACCAACACCCAAAACTGATACCATGGGAGGGCAGCTAAGCAATATTGCGGCTGCCCAACCTTCCGGTGAAGCTGCGGGTGATGGCTTGCCAAAAACCAGTGTCCAAACCAAAAAATATAGCTATGCCGAAAAGAGGAGTGCTGGGCACATACTCCGTCGGCAGAACGCCAGCCAGGAAGTCAGTCCAACAGCAGACTGGCTGAAAAAGGTGGAATGGGCCGCGGCGGTGCTGCACAACTTCAGTGTGGTGGCACAGAAGGTGGCGGACGCTGATAGGCGTTCTCGACAACGGCAGCGCGGACGGGAAAATTCCTAGAAGCCAATGGATGTGAGTGGAAGCGGCACTGGCCGACCGCTGCTTCGAGCTTCTCGAGAAGGATCCCGGGCCACCTCCAGTCTGCAAAGACATGGGATGGTTCCAGGGAAGCATCAAAGTGGTAGAGCGCGAAGATGAGCGCTCCGTGAAGCTATACAAAGCTGCGGTGGCGCAAATTGGAGAAGTCTACGCTGGGGCGAAGCTCGTCGCTGTGGACTGGAGCGAGGTGGCCAGTAGACCAAGGGCTCGTATATGGGTGCCGGCCACTTTTAAGGAGCCCGAGCAGATCCTCTGGATGTTGCAGAGATGCAACCCAACACTTCCAACCTCAGACTGGAAGGTGGCCAAAGTTAAGGCATCAAAAGGCCCCACAAATCAGGCAGTGATAATCCTAAATAAGGAGTCAATAGCCCCAATCGAGGCAGCCAAGGGAGAGCTCAACTTCGGGTTCAGCTCCATAAAGGTCTACAAGTCAGATGCAGCGGCCGAGGCGCGTCCTGTCAACAGCCCAGTTGAGCAGGACGTTGCCTCGGAGATCGAGGCACCCGACGTAGACCCGGAGCCGGCCCTGGAGAGCTACTCCTGGGAGACGGAGCTGATTCTCGATTTTGAGGCGTTGTGTCGTGACGAGATTCTCGACGACTCTGACGCCGACATAACAGTGGTGGAGAACAACTCTAATGAAGTCTCTGAGGCTTCTGCAGATAAAGCGCCAGCCTAGAGCTACAAGGGACACGCCTGAACCTGGTGTCGCCAAACATGGCTCACGAGGAAAGCGATCCTCCCAGTGACCTCGTTCTCAAGATAGCCAGCGACAGCGAAAGGTCGGATACAAGCCTAATAATAGGCTGCGATGCCAACGCTCAGCACACCCAATGGGGGAGCTCGGATACAAATGAAAGGGGTGAGTCACTTTTCAGCTTCATCCTAAACTCCAACCTAATTATTGGTAATCGGGGTAATGACCCCACATTTATTATAAAAAACCGTCAAGAGGTTATTGACCTCACTCAATAATGAAAAGTTGGAGAGACCTAGAGGACCACTCCTTCTCCGACCACAGGTATATCGAGACAGTCCTATCGCTCGAAAGCACCAAACCTACTAACTATATTAACCCCAGGAAAGCCAAATGGGATATATATAGTGCAAAAATGGAAATGTCTTAATCTTAATCGATCTTAATCGTCTTGTTGACAGTTTCACGGAAGCTTGCAATAAGGCCTTCGTGGCAGCTTGCCCCTCAACCAAACCAAGAGGGAAAAAGAAACCCCCCTGGTGGTCTAAACAAAAAGATACCCTCCGGAAAGACTGCAGGTCTCTCATCAACAGAGCCAAAAGCAGCAGCGAGGAAGCGCCCTGGGAAAATTACAAAAGTAAACTAACCCTATACAAAAAAGAAACTAGGAGAGAAAAAATTTTGCTCCGAAATTGAAGACACGTCAGAAGCCGCAAGGCTTTCCCCTCGGTGGGATATCTCAAGAGAATGGATGGTACGTGGACAAACTCTAGTGAGGACTCCCTACATATTCTACTCGATACTCATTTTCCTCGGTGTACGACCATCGAGCCGTCAGACACCCCAAGTGAAGGCCCGGAAATCTCGATGGTGCACATCCTCACAAAACGGAATATTAGCTGGGCAGTAAACAGCTTTAAATCCTACAAATCGCCTGGCCCGGACCACGTCATTCCGGCTCAGCTACAAAAAGCCGGGGACATGGCCATCAACTGGCTGCAAAGTATCTTCAGGAAGATACTGACAGTGGGAAAAATCCCCCGCGCTTGGCTAAAGGCTAAAATAGTCTTTATCCCCAAAGCAGGGAAGCCCTCACACACAACCCCAAAAGGCTTCAGACCAATAAGTCTATCGTCCTTTCTTCTCAAAACAGAGATCTGGGAGCCTGAAAGAGTTTCTTATTTTCAGGCTCCCAGATCACTGCAGTGTCTTCCAAGCGGAAGTCATAGCGATCAGGGAGGCTTTGAGCTGCCTTCAGGAACGAGCCCCTACGGCAACTCATATAAATATCTATAGTGATAGCCAAGCTGCGATCAAATCGCTGAATGCGATAACAACAAGCTCGGCTACCGTGGCAAACTGTCGCAAATCTCTCCATGAGATGGCTTATCAGTTTGTAATCAGCCTAATATAGGTCCCGGGCCACCATGACATTGAAGGCAACTGTATAGCAGACGAGCTGGCCAGAGCTGGTACCACAATCCCCTTTCTCCATGATAAGGAGGATATTCGTATGCCTATGGCCACCTGCAAGCTCAAAATAAAAGAACATTTTGAGCGATTAATAAATGACTGATGGAAAACAGTGCCACTAAGTCGCATAACTCGGCAAACATGGCCTAACATTACTAGAAAGCGCAGCGATGAGCTTTGCAAACTCAGTAGGAGCAGGTGCAGCTCAGTCATACGCTCCCTTACGGGACATTGGCTAATAGGCACCCTTGCAAACAGGCTGGGTGCCCCCTATAACGACTTCTGTCGGAGCTGTAGAGATGAGGACGAGGAGGAGACTGTGGAACATCTGTTCTGCTCCTGTCCGGCTCTCAGTAGAAGGAGACTTAAATACTTGGGCGCACCTTTCCTAATTGACATTTTGGACATGTCTACAATCAGTCCCAGACGGATCGCAGGCTTCATAAGGGCATCCGGATGGGACAATGGATAACATAGTGTCTCACGAGGGAAGAGGGAACGATCTATGCGGTATCACAATGGGCCCAAACCGGCCTAGGTGTGTCGGGTCTCTGACAATCCCGACAGCCGCCTCAACCTAACCTAACCTAACCTATTACTTTGCTCCGTTGGGAGTGTTTTATTTTCTTTACAGCTGGATACACTCCAATTCGCAACCGATGTTGCTCAAAGTAAAAGTACAAACGACCTCCTGGATGGAGGTTTAGTGCTGTTTTGCACCGCTGCGCTGTGAACCTGCCGCACGCAAAAATTATGTGCTCGGCGTCCTCCTCCACGTTTTTATTAACGTGGCTATGCTTCCTATCAACCCACGCTTCTACGGATGGGATGAGTTGGTGAGTCCACCGACCCTTAGGGGACGTAAGGGGACGTGATGATTGCAGTTGTAGAGAACGAGTGAACAGGCAGTGATGGTACTGTTTCTGATACTGATTTTGTTCAACAAATTTAAACTCTATTTATAGGTAAGAAAGGGCTGAGTATTGAATTAATTTCGATTTAATATGATATTGTGTTATTGGGCAATTGTGATAGTACCAGTGTTTTTGCCCTCTAAAGAGCGATCGAATCGTTGGCAGAAATCGCTGCAGTAGCGGTTATTGTTGATTAAGATACAATGCTTTGTCGTTTGTTATGATGTCTTTCGTTATATGAGTCGACCTGATTTATTCGATGTGTATAGTATGTAACAATAATTAATGCAATAGACCCGTGAACAAGGTTCGTCGAAGGAATGGAAGTTCGACACTAATTCACGGCGCCATATACACCGCAGGAGATCCCGACAGAACCCACGAATCGTACGGTGATAACCATTATAGCACAGTATACCGATGGAAATCAGAGATGATGGGACGAGAAATGGTCAGAGTTAATGCTGGCCATGAATTCAGGGGTGTGAGAGTCAACGGGAATCGAGCGTGGTGAATGGTTTCGCAGCAAAGCTGGCCCCACGATATAACGGACCATGTCAAATATTAGACTTCGTGTCGCCATGATAGTTAAGCTTAGAAATGAGGGCGACAAACGGACACGGACGGCGCACAAAGGAGACTTGAAGCCACAATCAAGGGACCAGTAGGATAAATGCAGCATGGAGGACGTGAGAGCATTGCGGACTACCAGAGACCAGGCAGGACACTCACTAGAATTGCCATCGCGCTGGATGGGCAGGTCAGCTTATTACTAATGGTATGACGAAGGAAACAGGATAACAAATCCGCGGTAACAGCGATACCTGGAAGAGAAAAAAATATTAGTATGTGCAGATAGAGAGGGGAAAAACAAACCACCCGAAGATACTGCAGAGTGATGATAAGTCAAGAGCCAAGAGCAGTGACGAACTTCGATCGAGGGCAGGAAGAGCCGTTCTATGGGTCTCAGCGTGACTTCGAGTCCGGGCGAAAGGTCGGATGACCTGTTGATCTCGAGAGGATTCACAGTGGGATACCCTTGCTGAAGGCTGGAGCTGGAAGAAAGTGAGTTAGGAACAGTACACAAAATTATGACATTCATCTGGGTCGGAGACAGAAACAGTTGCATTAAAGGGAAGGAATCCCGGTCGCGCGACAGTCTTAGAAAGCTGGAAAGACAAAAACGAAAAAAAAGAATAATAATAATAGTAATAATAACAAAAATACATATGCATTCCAACTGGGCTAGTATTAGCTTCCTCGAGCTGCAGCTCATGGCTTCGCCATTGGTGTCGCCGGCGCCGTCAGCATGCACAACGTCCACGCCGGTGGTGTCGTCGGAAGGCTGCGAAGACGAGAGCGACAGCGACGTTGACATCGTAGAGTGGCAGCGGGCTCCGACGCATGGCGGACTGCGCAGGCCTGCAGAGGAGGAGGTGAACCGGTGGAAGGAGGCAGAAACGCGGTTGACGGACATCCGGCGCCGATGGGCGGCCGAGCATTTCCGCAGGCGAGTTGTACTGTTGGGACTACGCGAGACAGACCTCAGGCTAAAGGCACAGGAAGAGGCCAAGCCAAAGTGCGCGAGCTAACGCAGAGGAGAAATCACCAAAAAGGGCGCGGACCCGAAGCCGGAGGCAGAGGCACGTTGGGAGCAGCAGCTTCGGCAGGCAAAGGAGGAGTAGCCCAGCAGCCCATGGAAGAGGAGTCGGAGGAAGAGCTCTGGCAGCGTCGGGCACCGCGAGATCCGGGCCAGCAGCAGCAACAGAAACAACACAACTGGCATCGCCCGGAGTCCGCGACAATGGGGCCATATGTGTTCCAAAATGTGCGGACCGCGGTAGGTAATTGTATGATGTGGCACCACCAGACTATCCACATCACATGGGTGCGGCGGAGGACGCGAGGGCAGAAGACAACACGGTGGCGGCGGAGCCGATGACGTAGCCACGGGCGGAGGCAGCAGTGGAGTCGTGGACAAAGACTGGCACCGGCGCCGGCCGCGGGGGCTAGCCTGGCGGTTGAGTTGACATTTGAGCAAGGCCCATGGCAATGGCCAGCTCCCGTGGCGCGGGAAGGGGCGAGGCCGCAGAAAACGATAAATATGAATGGGAGTATACTTACCTCCGGTGGGGCCGGTGCGGAAAAAGGGGGTCTCGGGTGGTAGGTGAAGCTGTGCTGAGGCAGCGAGGGGCAGAATGCGAAGGAATAGAAGAGTGGGAGAAAAAAATACTCACCGTCGTTCAATTAAACACGAGTCGGAAGTAGCGTACGCATGTCAAAGGCAACGCTGAATTATCAAGTAAGTCGCCGACTCAGCCCTGCCAACTATCGATAGCAGGAGATGTTCCCGGAAAGTCACTCGCTCAGTGACTCACTCGGCCGGTCTGGCAATACCCAACTGTCAAGCTGCGCGCGCTTTTCCCAGGTCAGCCGAGCATGATCCGCGAAAACGGAGGTTTTCCGCTACTGGTAGAAAGAGGGGAGTGTGAGGAATTTGGTTTCTCACGGGATGATATATTCGAGGATATCCGAAAAATCGCAAGAGTGAGAAAGAGAGTGATCCCGAGAGCGAATATACTAAATACAAGCAACCTTATGTTAGTACATACAACCTTACCTAGTCCTACGTGTAGATTAAGATACGAATAAAGAGATCATATCAGAAATCACGCACATCGTGCTTACCTGATCGGTGAGGCACCAATACAAATTCGTTGCATTCGACCCCAACGTCCGCTGAGCTACGGCCACATTGCCGTGTTTATAGCTAGGGCTTGCATGGGTTCTTATGGCTAAGTAAGCTTTACATGAGAGAAAGGAGAATGAATGCTAAACGTAATGTAATTCTAAAGGAACAGTAAATGTTATAATGTTTCTCTTTATAAAATACACTGCTGGAGATAATAATATAATTATGACTTTAAGCTTGGAAGCTTGGGAGCTTAATATGCTGTTTACAATAGGGCTGTGTCATGCTTCTTTACGTATTGCCGGAGACACAGTTTTTTTTTACATAGGTTAAGCATACGGCCCTAGTGGTGGCAAAAAGATCCGTTAGTCTCTGATTCATGTGCGTCTATTCGATTGCTTTTGCGCTTAACAGCACATTTTTGGAGTTTTCTGCCTATCAGCGCAACTATCACCACTAATAACAACAAAAACTTGTAGATCAAAAATCAAATTTACGCGTTGTGCAAAATGGTGAAAATATACATAAAATAATTTTAAAAAATACTTGAAACTGATTGTATTATTATCATACGACATATTTGTGACCCCCTGTTGCCATTAAGATACTGCTGCAGGCGAACTTCGATGGTTTTCATGATTTGAAGAAAAACTCCCACAAACTCTTAAAATAAATGTCTAAAAAAACTTGTTTACTTTCCTTGTCATCAAGCACCCAAATCAAAATTTAAGACGTACGTCTACATATGTGAACGCCTTTTCTGCTTCATTGCTTCTATTCCGATATCGTTAGGTATCGAAACGGAAACGTAATATAGAACGCCCAGTGTGAGAAGGCTATATAACACCTGAACACAATTTCACAATTTTAGTTTAGCTTCGTTTTAAGCAGACTGTTGCAATGGCTGTTCTTATCCAATAAAATTTCTACAAACTTTCTGGAATATCACATTTTCTCATCACATGTTTTAAATAGCTGGTGGGCACAGTGTGAATGTGTTTGCTCATGCAAAAATAAATTTCCACCGTTCCCCAACATGTGCAGTGTTTATTATGTTAAGTATATATCGACTATTCGATAATAGTAAGAATTACGAATGTTCTGTCCGGTGATTTGAAAATACCCGTGACAAGTCGCAACAGCTTAAAGTATTCAAATATCATTTGTTGTTCATCTCTAAAAACACCCATACGATAATAAATAAATGGTTATAGGCAAAATGATTCGAGTTTCCTTTGAGGAAATTTCTATGATCAGAGCCCTCGATAGGTAAGACAAACACTTAAAATGCCATAAGTTTTACTGACAGTTTATATTTCAGTCGATATTTCGGATGTCTTGACTTATCTGATCCTAAAAATTCAGAAATAAAAGCTGTTGTTCAAAAAACTGTAACAACCATACAAGATGATATTGCCTTTTATATCACTAAAAATGTAATTGCTACCCATGAATTAAAATCAAAAGTGTTTGAAAATAACTTAACAGGCAACACTACATACGAAGATAAACAATTGCATGATGTAGAAACTAAAATAATAAGTATTTTCGAGGAGGAAACATATGTTAAAGACCAATTTACCAACGCCCTCTGCAAACTTGGTCACTTGCATCTTCTTCTTGGTGAATATTCAGAGGGTAAGTAAATATTTTGATCATTATTATTATTTTACAAATTCGATTACAAAAAGATAAATAAAACTAATAATAGTGTTTAGTTAATTCGCAAACACTTTCACTGGCCAAACAAATAGTTGCAGTGTGTGTGCCTCACACTTTTCAACATTTGGTTGTATGAGTTAGAATGAAGGAGAAATGGCAGAGACAGAGATGTTCGATACTTCTATTGTTTTTGTGATAAAAGTTGATGTATATATGTGGACGCATAGAAGCAATCGTTTCCGACCCCATAAAATATATATATGTATTCTTGATCGGTATCAATAGCCAAGTCGATATACGCTCTCTCAGCCCTGGACCAGCGTAGCGAGTTTCTGCAGCCTTTTCTTGTTGATCCTTTCACAGACTAACTCACTTTAAGCAACGCATACAGAACCACACTCGATCCAGTTCACACCGGATTGATACAAAGAAAATATAAGAATAAGACGCGTAACGCTCATACATTTCAATTGCCATATGCAAGCCAATTTTTCGGCAAGCGACGAAATTCGCGCCATCTCGCTCGCGCAAATTTTATAGTACATATGAGTACACACAGAACCAGCAAGTGCGTACATATGTGTGCGTACTTGTGCGAAGCAGCAGATTTTCGAGACGAAAACCTTTTTATGAGTCGTGAAACGAATTTATTTACAGTCGTTGAATACGTCCCACGCTGAATACCCTAATGACAATTATTCCAATGTGAAGACATCTTATACTATAAATATGTAGAAAAAAATCTGTGTGTAAGCCGCTATCACCGCAACGCGTGCACCAAATTGCATGCTGTTTTATTAAATGATAGCCTGGTTTTGTGATCTGGTTTGCACAAACAAATTATTACTTTTCCATAAATAGGTTCCTCAAGAATTAAAAATGAATAAAAAAAATCTTAAATTTGGTCCATAATATTAATATTATTTGTGTTGAAGAATATTTAGTTTATTATTGGTTTTTACTTTGTCTGGAGTAACTAGCCACTTGAAATGTTCATAAAGCAAAACTCTTATTAATTTGTCCAACATCCTAATTTTATGTACAAAACATTCAGGGCTGGATCAAGCCTCAACGGGGCCCAACAACCATCAATTTGGGGGCCCCTCCTTTTTTTCCCGCCCCTGTTTTTTTTTCATTTGAAATAACTTAACTTTTTTCTTCGTTTGATTATTCTGTATTTTTATACCCGTACTCAAAAAAGAGTTAAGGGGTATATTAGATTTGTGGTAAAAGTGGATGTGTGTAACACAGAGAAGGAAAATTTTCCGACCCCATAAATTATATATATTCTTGATCAGCATCAATAGCCGAGTCGATAGAGCCATGCCTGTCTGTCCGTCTTGTTTGACGCCTGGATCTCAGAGACTATAAAAGCTAGGGCAACCAAATTTGGTTTCCAGACTCATGTGATATCACACTGCTACAAATGTATTTCAAAATTTCGTCCCACCCCCTTCCGCCCCCACAAAGGACAAAAATCTGTGTCAGGCACAATTTTAAAGATACGTTAAAAATTAAAACGCAGTATTGTAGAGAATGCCCATATCGACCAGATTGCCGAATCTGAATCAGATCGGATCATAATTATAACCAGAATGTAGAAATTAATTTTCAGTTGTTTCCCCCGCCCCGTCATGCCAACAACCTCGCTACTCATTCTCTTTCTCGCTCGCACTCTCTGCCGCGTTCAGTGCGCGAGCAACCCCTAGCGGAGGAGATGTAGAATCTAAATGGTACATGTATAATCTACATGTTATATGTAGAATATATATTGTAGATGTAGATAGCAAATGTAGCAAAAAAATGTAAAATGTAAAATTTTTTTTAAATTCTAAAATTCTTAAAAATTATTCTCAAAAATTTATATACTGACTGAGTACGGGTATAAGTAGAGTCGCGACCCCAGAAACGACTCACACGTTCCTTCTCGTTTTTTTTAATTTTCAGTGGCTATTATATTTGTTATTTTTTATTTTGGATTTTGTTTTATTCATGGCATTTAATTTTAAAATAAAGATAACGTCAAAAAAAAAAATCATCACCATTCGCTGCTGCGAAATGAACTTGGCTCACAATTTCTACAGGCAAGCAACTTCGCCGCTGCACCACCGTCCGTATTTGTTTTCCTAAGCAGTTGCAGTAGGTTAATTTCGTTTTCATCATTAAGAATTGTGAAGCTTTGACGAAATACGAAATTTGGATTCAGAGTCAGAATTTCAGAGGGCAAAAATTGGAGAGCACACATTGTACAGTAATAAATGAGTACAGTAAAATTGGTGTACAGTAGTAAATGAGTACAGTAAAATTGGTGTACATACGTACAGTGAATGACAACAGGAAGAAAAAGAACAAAATTTAGATATGTCATATGCACAAAAAAAAGCAATCTATATACATACATATCTGCTACATTAGCTTGCTCTCCATTAGCATTTACTTACAAAAGGACAACCGCAATAATATAAACAAACACAGTTCTTTAATAGATTAAGCAATGAATTAACAGCAATAAGCAATATATAAATCTATTTTAACAAAAACTTACATTTTTCTACATTTACATTTGCGTCGTTTTCTTTACAAGCATGTCAACTTTTAACGATACAAAACTAGGAGAGTACAACTGTCATAAATTTAAATCAGTTTAGTTTAGTCATGTTGTCCGTCTTTTAGAAGTGTTCGAAAACAAAAAAAAAAGCTTGAAGCAAGCAAGCGTCCAACCATGCACTTGATGGTTCCGAACATAAACAAATTAAAGAAAACTTGTCTTTCCGATAGCAACGATTATAACATAATAAAATCATTTAAATCCGCACTTAAACCCACAAATTTTATCAACGGTACTTCCAAATTTAACAAAATACCACAACATATCTCTTTTTTTTCCCACCTACAAACAAACTAATTCAATTTTCACCAACCGAAAAAAGTCATTAATGACTGTAAACAAACTATGACCTATTTTTTATAAACTCTGTGTTAACAGCGTCTGAAAAGCCTGCGCCGGACGATGAATTTTCTGAATATATTAAAGTACGCAATGTAGACAGCCACAGAGACCAAGCAGAACAGGAAATAATAGGATATAGCAACATTAACGTAATATAACCACCCGACTTTGACTCTTTAACGTGGTGGAATTTTCACAAAGTTGTTTTCCCCCTGTTGCATAAAACAAGCTGATAAATATTTTGCATACCAGAAATGCCAGAAAGTTAATCACCGAATAGCGTTGTCTATTACCACTAAGTAAAAAACACATAGAGGCATCAAATCGACTGGCTCCCAGGCCTTCGGGTCGGGAGCTGATAGCTTCGGCAGGGCATTCGGCTCTCTCCGGGTTGAGCCAAGAAGAGCGCCTTTGCAGTTATGTCGAATATAAACCGTGTGCGTGTGTAGCTATGCCTGCATGTTTGTTCTTTGACTCTGACGGGATGCGACGAGCGTTGCAAATGTATGTGTGTACGCAGACACGACAAAATACCCTGCAATAAAAGAAATTGAACATTTTAAAACATAATTTACCCAAGTCTTTTTCCTTAAAATATCAAATTTTTTACTTAAATACATCACTTATTAGGGCCTTACTTTTTAAGGGAAATTCATCGCTTATTAAGGCCTTTTCAAGGGAAATTCATCGTTTAGTAAGGCCTTACTTTTTAAGGGAAATTCATCGCTTATTAAGGCCTTACTTTCGGCTAATGCCCGCTTACTATGTCATCGATTATGCTCCTAGGACATCCCCGTGTTAAAGTAAACAGCCCATCGTATGGCAGGTCATCGCTTATGTCATCGAGCTGCATGACGTTGCCATCGATGTGTGGTTGCTTACACATCGCTTACCCGTACTGCAGGGTATTTATCAATTCTTATTTTCCGACACCGTTTTGAGTTGGTTTTGAGTTTCGTTTCCCAGGTTACGTAAATGTGTGCGTGCCATGTATTCACAAATACTGTGCTTGTGTGCTCTACAATTTTTTGCCGCTTGAACCGAAATTCGTTTTTAGTTTTGATGCGCACAGTGGGCCCAGCTAAATAAATTATAAAGTGAAAAATGGTTTAATACATTTTTTTACATTTCATTATCAACTTTGAGTGCTCATATCTCTTAAACTAAAATTATCTTGAAAATTAGATTCGCTAAATTGTCTACTAGATGAGTACATTTATTTTATTCAAAGCGTTCATAAACTATTTTTAATTTTGCCAACTCTTTTCGGCTGAGTGCCCACTGTAAATACACACAATACAAACAAATAACTTTAAAACCAAACTCGACCTAATCAGGGCCGGATCAACCCTCAACCGGGCCCTAGGCAACCATCAATCGGGGGCCCTCTATTTTTTCACCCCAGCTCCCTTCTTTTTTCATTTGACATAAAAACCTAACAATTTTATGTTTGTTTGATTAATTTGTATGTTTATCAGTGGCTATTGTATTTTTTATTCATTATTTGGAGTTTTGTTTTTTCAACAAATTTGTCTGCTTTTGCTAATTCGGCCCTGGACGTATTCCCGTCGTCAAACTTCATATTTTGTTGTCACTCGACTCGACCAAGGTGACGAAGCAGAGGCAAAGGCTAGCCTAAAAGAGTATGGAAGTGCTATTACACTAGTCGATACGAGTTTTCCTCAAGAAATAAAACCAGCGTTAATGTATTGATGTATTGCTCATTGGAAGGTTGCGAGCCAATTGGAAATTGGGATCGCGATCAGGTGCTAAAGACGCCTAATAAATGCACCTATACAAAAAATTATAGAGGAGCAAATAATTTTCATGAATTTTTAAAGTCAAAATTTCGTAAAAAATACCTCACAAAAATCATTATTTTTGCATTTCAATGCTTTATATTTCCCAGACGGTAAGCTAAAATCACAAAGTGTTTCGGCTTACCTTGTAGCTGTTTTAATTATAAAGGAAAACAAAATGCACTGTCCGTCTTACTCGATGAGCGTCTAGCTCTCAGAGACTATAAGAGCTAGAGCAGTCAAATTTTGTTTCCAGACTCGTGATATCACACTGCTACAAGTGTAATTAAAAAAATCGCCACAATTTTGAAGATACGAAAAAACTAAAACTACGCAGTTTCGTAGAGAATGACCATATCTATCAGATTGCCGAATTTGATTCACATCGGATCATTATTATAGCCAGAATGAAGAAATTACTTTTCACTTGCTTAGCCTCCCCTCCCAGCGCAACACACGCTTCTTATTATCTTTCTTGCTCGCACACACTCTGCTCTGTATAGTGCGCGACTTTTCGCGGAGAAGATATAGAATCTACATTGTATAGAGTTTTCTAGCCTTGCTTTCTAAGGCACTTCTGACCATCCTTGTGTGGCTGGCAAAGGTCAGGCAGGTGTCCAGCGTGATTCCTAGCTACTTATATTCCTTCCGCTGCTCCAACAGCTCGCCATGAAGAAATACCCCTGGGCACGTTCCTTTCTCAATACTTCTAAGGTACCGTTGGAGGTTCGTGGCGTCGTAGACGCAGTTTTCCCTTGACAGGACTGCCGTCAGCAAATGTGGCAAGTTTCACATCGATTGGCTGGGACGTATTGTCAACGCTATCCTTAGTCATATCATGCGTGAAAAGGCTGTACAGCGTTGGCCTAGCACGCTATTTGATACCTTCACATAAAGGTGACTAACCCAAATACAAAGAATGTACCATTATCTATTTGTAGAACCAAATTTTGTACCCCAAATTTGTAGAAAAAAAATCTGTGTGTAAGCGGGATGTCTCCGAAACGCGTGCACCAAATTGCATGCATGCTAGTCAGAGAATGTACCTTTCTTTAAATAGATTCTGTTTGGCTATTAAGCGTTTTTGATAGCCGTTGAAACTCGTTTAATTTTAAGAAAAAAGTCTATCTTTTCGATGGGTAATGTACAATTTATTATGACTGGTAATGTAAGGTAGGCGTCAGTATGACCGATAAAGTGATGCGATGGGTACGAAGGTTATGAAGATCAATACCAGACTGTGAAAGGGCAGGCGGTCCGAATTGCCCGTGCCCTAATGCGAGCGAGAGAGAGCAAATAGACGATAGAAGCTCGGGCTCCTGCTGAGCCGAGTACGAGCGATAGATAGAGAGAAAGAATGCGAGAGAGCTGCATAGATAGAGAGAACGATAGCGAAAGAAACTTGGAAGCGAGATGCATATATAGACCTCGATTCGTGTGTCACCAATTGACCGAATATATGCGTATGTATATATGCGACGACAGAAAAGTTCGAGAGATTGCAAAGGCATGCAAGTGCTGGACCAGATCATGCCTTTGCGAAGGCATGTTACGGCAGACGGACCAAATTGCCCGTGCCCTACGCGATGCTACGAATAGAGATCGATAGAACGAAAGAGCGATATAGCGAGATAGTAAAGTAAAGGAGAAAGGCAAGAGTCGAAGAGACGAAAGAACGGTTGCATAGGCGATTATATTGAGTAATTATAAGCGGTTACAATGTTTATATGCAGTGGGCAATGCAAATAGCAAACAAAGGTGAAATTACGTTACTTGCGCCACTGGCTATTAATTGAGGAATTTTCCGGCTGGGAAACCAGACAGGTTCCTCAAGAATAAAGAATTAATCAAAAATATCTTAAATTTGGTCCAAAATTGTGTGTTTAAACGCCTATGCGTGTAAGTAAAATATAAGTAAATTTGGTTTGTTTTCTTAATTTTGATACATTTTGTAGAGACGGGGTTTTTTCTGGCCTGTATGAAGGAGCACCCGGATATTGCCGGCAACTTTACCAAGGGGACAGGTTGACTGTGCCCGCAGCTTGGAATGACTTGGCACTCCAGTTGAATGCTTCGGGCCCTCCAATAAAAACTTCAGATTATACTACTCGACAAAATCGAACTTTTTTTTTCTCAAGGATCCAAACCGAACTTTTCTGATAGATATGGGGCTTTAAAATTTTTTAAAGAATTATGGTTTTTTTTCTATGGCAGAACTTTTTTTTGAAGAATTTTTTAAGTCTGGTATTTTTTTTTAAAGCTTTTCTCAGAGTTAGCTCTTGTTTTTTTCACATAACTCTAGTATCTTACGTCAAGTTGTAAAGAACTTTGCTTTGAAAAGATAATTAAAACAACTAGAAGTTAAGCCCAAACACTTTGTGATTTCAGCTTACCGTCTGAGAAATATAAAGCATTGAAATGCAAAAATGATGATTTTTGTACAGTATTTTTTACGAAATTTTGACTTTAAAAACTCAGGGAAAGTCGAACAAAAATTACATCCTGTGTCTAATTAGTGGCGTAGTGTTAGTGGTTTTTAAAAAGGAACTATGAAATGTTATTGAAGCTATGTTATCCCGAGTTTGCGAAGTTACTTCAGGCTGATACGAATTTGGCAAATCTGAGAAGCCTGCGCTGCAAGGATTCTTTTCTAATTTCTTCCCCGGTAGCTCTTGGTGGCCAACTGCATTCTTAATTTTATTTCTTAATTGTTAAGTTTAACTCAAATATGTTTGTTTTATTTAATTCATATATTTTTGTTTCCATCTGGACGTTGCAATGACTGCACCAGCAAGTGGCCCATGCGACACCAAGCCAAACCCTGTTACGCGCGGAACCCAGTCAAAAACGCAGCCCCTCCTCCCGCCCAACCGACCGAGGGGCGCAGCCGCATGACGCGCGACGCTTGTTACCGAACCGATCGCGAGCATGCAGGAAAGATAGGTGTTAGACTAAAATTCGAGGAAAATTAGAGCTAAAAACAACTCAAAGAGCTAAACATGCAAAAATGGCTAAGAAATAGCACTAATTACGCGAAAGGTATGTTAGTATGGCTGTTAGTGTTAGTGATTTAATCAAAGGAAGGGAATTAGTAGTGGATATTATATGGTGAAGGGAATTGAAGTCCGAGCATAGGACCCTAAATGGGTCGTGCAAGGAATAATTTTATCTACGAAGCGGAAGGAACAAAGAAATAAAGTTTCTAGTAGATCTAACAGGAATCGTTAAATTTATGCAGCTCAACAAGTCAGGGCTATCTACATCATCCTTGATCAGGTTGTGCATAAAAATCACCCTAAGGTTGGAAAGTTTATTGAAAGCAATCTACGAGGGTAAGGTGGCAGTCGCACACCTGCATCACAGTTAAAGCCACGCAAAGCAAAAAGTAAAAAGTTTTTCTGGACTGAAGTTATTGAGATCGAATTGCAAGCGAGAGTGAAATTAAATGTCATTCTGGACACAGAGTTTAACATCATCCGCATACATTAGTACTCGAAAGTTTTTTAATACTGAAGGCAGATCTTAAATAAAGAGTGTGAAAAGTAGGGGGCCTAGATGGCCGCCCTGTGGTACTCTAGTACTTCTGGAGGTTCTCCTTAACAGGTGAAGAGAATGAGTTTTTGAAGAGGACTCTTTGACACCTAGAACGAAGGTAGCTAGAAATCCATCTCAAAAGATTAGGTGGAAACCCTAAAAGGTCAAGTTTTTGTGCTAAAAGGGAATGGTTTACAGAATAGAATGCTTTACTAAAATCAGTGTAAATGACTTCCGTCATTAGGTAAACTCTAATATGATCCGATCTGATGCAGATTCGGAAATCTGGTAGATATGGGCATTCTCTAAGATACAGCGCTTTTAGTTTTATCGTATCTTTAAAATTGTGCCTGCCACAGATTTTCGTCCTTTGTGGGGGCGGGGCGAAATTTTGAAATACACTTGAAGCACTCGTCTTTACGAAAGCAGCGCACACGTTCAGATAGCCTACCCGTTCGATCCAATACAGTAAGCCCAATATCGACCAGCACTTCGAATGTAGGATGTTAGCAGTCTTCAGGTAAAGTGCGCGGAAGGACTCGGGCTAGCAACGCTATGGTCGAATCCGTGACAAAGCACAGATCAACCAATCGACCCAAGAAATTTTTCACATGGTTTACTCAAGACAGGGATAGATCTAGCAAGCCGTCGATAAAGTCATGTCGTGACATGGGCAAAAGGATATTAGACTCGTTTACCGAAGACCAAACAGTACCTGGCAAATTGAAATCACCAAGAACTATCATATGGTCTTAATCTGATAGCGAGGAAGATACAGTTTTTAAAGCGGACAGGTGATGCTCGTATATTAAGATATCCGAGGAAGGTGGAATATACGAGCAAGTAATGAAAATGTAAAAGCCTGGGAGAATCAGTATTACGCACAGTAATTCCAGGTCTTGTTGAACCTGGACCATGAAATGTTCAGACGTGAAATTTGAGTCCACCTCCACGTCGAGACAACCGGTCATTTCTAAAAATTTTGTACCGACCTGCCAAAACTTCAGAACTAAGGATGTCCGGCTTTAACCAGGTATCGGTAAACACAATAATATGGGACGAACAGAAGAGTGCTGAGCTTACTACGCAAGCCTCTAGAATTCTGGTAGGTAACTAAAAGAGAGGAAGTTAGTTTTTTGGAAGGGTAGAAGTTGAGGTGGATGATGAGGGTAATGATGGAGCACTGGTCTGACTAGTATGAAGAGTTATGGGGGGCCGCCTATTATTTTTCTAAGCCTTAAACTCTTTAGCTACCAAATACTCCGGCCAAAACTTGGCGGAACAAATGGTGTCAAATTGAGTCGGGAAGACGCTTATCTTAAAGGAAGCTATCTCCCTGGCGTAGGAAAAGTTAAATTTTTCCACCTTTAAGCCAACGTCTTTTATTTTGCTCTGTTTAAAAGCGGTTACATCATTGGATGTGTGGTCAGGGGCTAGCCGCGAGACAAAAACTTGTCGCTTTAGTGGGACTGCCACCAGTGGTTTTGGCACCCCAGGCCTAGTACCTGTGATGCTAGTATCCGGTGACGCTACAGACATGTCTACCTGCAGACTCTCCGAAGTGACGCATTCGGCTCCCGAATCTGCATCACCAGCAGCGATCGTTGCCCTTGGAGTAGCAAACGTAATCAACTGCTGCACTAAGAGAGTGGTCGGAGTAAGTTTTTCGGCTGCCGGCGGACATGAGGCAGTGGGCACTTGAAAGTCCCGTAGAGTAGACTTCTTGCGCCTCGGAGACGCGGCCAAGGCCAAGAGCCGATCATATTGCTGTTTAAAGCCTACGATGAACTTTTTGAAGCCACTCCACGTCTGCCTCATGAACGAACGCATGTCGTTTTCCACTCCTCACAACTATAATGCAGGCCGTTATTTTGGGAAATGGCGTCTCCTACACGGCCCGAGATCCCTTGCGTGCACTACGCTTTCGCAAAGTCAGCAAGGGATATTGGGGTGGTCATGATCTGCTTCTTGCTGGTTTCCATAATCTGTCTTTTATTTTTTTTAATTCGATGAAAGAAAAAGTTCAAAACAAATAGAAATCAGACCAATGTGCATAGCAAATGCTCAAAGCGAAGTCGGTAAAAATAAAATGAGAGAGGAGAGTGGTTGCAGCAACAGCTTATAAGTGAGAACGTTACTGTACAGAAAGTTAAAAGAGCGAGGAGAGAGAGTGATAGACGGCAATAACTACGACATAGAGCGGCTAAATGTAATGGGAGGGCGTAATTACGAAAAGCAACAACACAAACAGACGACTAGCCGACGCACAAAATTAATTGTATTAAGTTGTATTTTTACACAATTGTTAGGCATGCATCCGCGGTAAAGATTGATTTTAACGTAAGTTAGTTACAGAGTTAATTTAAAGATAAAAACACCGGCTGTTTGAGTAAAATAAAAGTGAAATGCGGAGCGCAAAACAAAAACACGTCTGGTAATTACGAAAGAGAACGAAGCATCTTTAAAATATCATTTAAATACTTTTCCCTAAAAGTATTTTCTATCGATAACCAATAGACATAGATTTTAAAACTGCGCTTTTTTCCACCATACATACAGTTATATGAAATAAAGGTTAATTAAAAGAAGTATAAACCAAAAGTGCGTTTGATTCTTTGGGATTGGAAATTCGGCTTGCTATAAAAAATTGGAACAACACTCTCCACGTCGCCTGTACACACGCTATTTATTCGCACATTGGGGAAAAACTGGCAACTCTAGATTTAATAAAGTCGACTGATCAGATCTCTACTGGATCTCTTCATTTGCTGGCGCTTTTTCTGTACTATCGCTTCAGTAGGTGCTCTCGTAAACATAAGTCACATTGAATCTTTTACAATCCAAAAACTCAAGCTTTATTCTAAAGAGATCATATATCATTAATCGTTTCAGCTCTATCAGCGTACCAAAAATATTTAAGATTCAATCGGAATAGTTATTGGACAAATCATGAATTTATTTATGGAATAGGAGTTGCTTACTTTAAGCTTCGCTGCTTTAAATGGTAAGAAAAATAAAATTTTGTATAGCCTAGTACCAAAGACTGTAAAATACCAAGATGTTGCATGAGCGACCGAAAGCGACCAAATTGTTGACATTAAAAACTCAGAAAAGTCGGTTTGGATCGTTGAGGAAAAAAAGTTCGATTTGGTCGAGTAGTGTTAGGCGTCGTTTAAAGTATTATTCATTAAAATCTATTGAGAAAAGGCTGAACTAAAATTGGTTGACCAAATCTCCAAAAATATAATTTTTTCGCTTGAAAAGTTGCTGGCCCAACGTTTTGGGCCCTTTCATAATTTTCTTCAAAATCTGAAGCAAAGTGTTTCTCTCCATTTTATAGCTACATTTATTAGCTTTTAAGAATGGTAAAGTTCATTATAACCAAATGTAAGATACTTAAGTTATGTAAATAAAATCAACGATTCCTCTGAAAAAAACTTTAAGAATAGAAAAATAACAGATTTTTTAATTCTTTCAAAAAAAAATTCTGAAGTCCAGAAACCCACTGCTCGTACCTCGAAGCGTCGAAAGAAAATAGAATTAATTCCTGGTGCAATATCTTTGTAATTGTCTTTGCTACTACTCAGAAAATGTAAACAATGACAGACAGGAAAATGGTAAAAGCAACAACATAACATTTGATATGTCAGAATTGTCGCAGGCAGAAAAACTCAGTTTGTGGACTGGGAATTCTTTTATGAATGATCTGCAAATCTTATGCAGGATATTGCACACGCTATGGGCTGACATCCTCCCGACTGTTCTGTACTCAGAAAAAGAACCCAAAGTATACAATGCTATGGCTATACAAAACTTTCCTTAAAAAACGCCTCTTTGTTTTCGGGTACATGTTTCACCCAAAATGTCCTAAAACCGCTTCTCAAGAAACATAGAATATATAATTGTATATAAAACATTGATTGGATTTAGAAGAAGCAGTCAGAAATGACCACGCTTCAGTGTTTTTGAAACAGATATCCATTCCAATAAATTCTCCTCGTCAATGTTAGCCTCATTATCATCATCATCCATGTCCAGCAACATGATTAACTTGTGCAAGAATATGTTTTGCTGCTGAATCACATTCACATTCTTTTAAATTTGTTAGATAGTTCAATATGTTAGAAAGACTTAGATGAAAAACTTGTATCAAGAAACATATTTCTTCTAGAAGATAATAGTAAAAAAACACAATTATTGAAATACAAAAAGCTAACGAAAACGGTATGGAAATCGGTTTTAAGGACTTTTCATGTTTTTTTAACTTGTGGACCTTCTGTTGGAACTGACCAGGTTAGGTTAGGTTAACCCGGACGGCCCTCACAGGGCCACGCATAGGCCAATATGGCCCTAAGTTGTCCGGATGGGGGTGTATGAAACTTTCGAGTGTATTTACGAGCTTTTTAAGTCCTTGAGGATCGAAGTGTTTTTAGCAAAGGCTAGCAGTTCCCCTGGCGTCCTCTTGGAGGCATCTTCCAGTGATGCCATTACCGGGGCGCCCAGGTCAATTCTCCTAGCCCTTGAGAGAGCTGGGCAGTTGCAGATGAGATGTTCCAGGGTTTCAGTTGCCCCGGATTCCTCGCATTTCCTGCAGTTGCCACTGTTGGTGATGCCTAGTTTGACAGCATGTGCCGCGGCCAGACAGTGACCTGTGAGTATTCCCACCAACATTCTGCAGTCCTTCCGTGGGAGGTGCAGTATGTAGTGGCTGAGTTTCCTATTGCGCTCCTTGCACATGGTTTTTGAGGTTCTGCAGGTGGTGGTTCTGCTCCACCTGCTTCTTGCCTGTGTGTCGGCCCGTTTCTCTAAATCGCTTTGGAGCGTTCTAAGGGAGACCGGCACGTTCTCAGTTCTGTCGTTTGCCAGCCCGACGCCGTCCTTAGCCAGACCGTCCGCCATCTCGTGGCCATCGATGCCTTGGTGGCTGGGAACCCAGTAGATCCGCACTGACTTTGTCGTGCTTACGATATCTAGTGCCTCCCTGCTTGCCAAGACATTTCTGGAACTGACCGCCGACGACTGCATGGATCTTATCGCCGCCTGGCTGTCCACGAACAGGTTGATCACGTCGTGTGGACGATCCGTAGACTGAGCAGCCTCTGCCGCTTTCCGTATGGCGAAGACTTCCGCCTGGAATATGCTGCATTGGTCCGGTAGCTTATAGGACAGCCTTATCTCAGGGTCTGTACAGTATATGCCTGCTCCTACTCCTCCTTCCATCTTGGAGCCATCGGTGTAGATGTTGAGGTATTGAGTCTGGTCCCGACCCCTTTTCCAGTCATCGGGTCCCATGTATGCGGTTGTTTTTACATCCAGGCCAGTTTGGGGGATCATGTCGTCAGATATACTGGTCATGTCTCGGCCAGTTGAACTGAGCCCGAATCCTTGTAGAGACATATTGCCTGATGCTACTAAGCGTTGTGCCGCCTTTCCTGCAGTCAGTTGAGCGTGGATGTCCAGGGGGTCGATTCCGATTATAGTTTTGAGAGCTTTTGTTGGGGTTGACCTCAGCGCCCCCGTAATGCAGAGCAGTGCCTGCCGCTGGGTCCTTTCCATAAGCTTATTGTACGTCTTATTTTCTGTCGTTTGCCACCACACTAAGACTCCGTACAGCAGAGTCGGTCGCACCACCGAGATGTAGATCTAGTGCATTAGAGCAGGTGATAGGCCCCATGTGCTGCTAAGCATCTTCTTGGCTGCGTATAGCGCAATGGTGGCCTTCTTCACCCTTTCCACTACATTGGGCCTCCATGCCAGCTTGCTATCCAGTACTATGCCGAGGTATTTGACTTGTGCTTTCGGGGTCAGCCTGGTTTTATCAATTTTCGGGGGGATCCATGCCGGTACCTTTTATCTCTTGGTAAAGAGGATGAGGTCAGTCTTGTCCGCGCTGATACTGAGTCCTACTTTTCCTGCCCACTCACATTTCTCCCTGAGTGTTGATTCCATTATGGAACTGAGGGTCGATGGACATACTCCCGTAATAATTATGCTTATGTCATCCGCATAGGCTGTTATTTTTGGGGCTCTCCTCTCGAATCTCTTTATTAAGTCGTCGACCACCAGGTTCCACAGGAGGGGCGACAGGACCGCACCTTGTGGTGTGCCCCACTCTGATTGCACCCGTCTGCAACTTAGAAGGTTCTTTATCCAGAGGTTGATTGCGCGATGTGTGTTGGTCGCTTCTAGGCGGTCCATAATAGCGTTCGTAGTGACGTTGTTGAATGCTCCGGATATGTCTACGAACACTCCTAGAGCATACTTTTTATTATGGAGGGCTCTCTCGATGGTGGCTACTAGCGAGTGCAGTGCCGTCTCTACCGATTTCCCTTTGGTGTAGGCATGCTGGTTGGTTGACATCAGTCTCCCTACATCGTTCCTGATGTGTAGATCCAGCAGCTTTTCTAGTGTTTTAAGTAGAAAGGAGGTGAGGCTTATCGGTCTATAATCCTTGGGGCTCATATGGCTGCACTTTCCTGCCTTTGGAAGGAAGACAATCCTCGAGGTCCTCCATTGGATAGGGATATAGCCTGTGCTCAGGAAAGCTGAGTATATTGTAGAGAGCCATGGGGTGATCACGTCTTTGGTCACCTGTAGCATGGCTGGGAATATACCGTCTAGTCCAGGTGCTTTTGTACCCGCAAAGGAGTCTATAGCCCAGTGGATTTTCTTAGACGATATGAGACCTGTTGGGGGATGCTCTTCCTCAGTTGCTAGGTCCTGATGCGTTGTAGCGTCAGCAACCTCGGTGCATCCTGGGAAGTGAGCTTCCATTAGTGCTGTTAGGGCTTCTTCACTGCCCTCAGTCCACTATCCATCGTTTCGTTTGATCTGACTCTGTATGGTAGGTTGCTTTGATAGCAGCTTCCGGAGTCTAGCTGTTTCTGGGACTTTATCGATGTTGGAGCAGAAGTTCCTCCACGAGTTTCTTTGTGCCCTTCGTATTTCCTTCTTGTACTCCCTGAGTAGGGTTTTGTATTCCTCATTGATTATCTCCTCGTTCGCCTGTTTGGCGATTTTGAAGAATTCTTTGAGGTTGTTTCTTTGAAGCGATAAGTCCCGGTTTCACCAGAGTGGTTTGGGCCTCTTTTTCGTTCTCGATGGTGGGCATGATGCGTGGTAAGCATCCAGTAGTTCCTTGGACAGGGTCTCTAGGGACGTTTCTATGTCTTCCGGGGATTTCACTGTGCCCGGGCGAGTCGCGAGCTTCGAAGTAACTGTTTTTTTAAACTTTTCCCAGTTTGTGTTCCCGGGGTTTCTATAAACAGTTATCTTCGGAGAGTGTTTAAATTCGCACTTGAATTGAATGTACTTGTGGTCTGAGAAGGATGGTCTTTCAAGGACTCTCCAGCCAGACACCAAGGTACTCTTTCCCGTTACGAGTGTTAGATCTAGTACGTTATAAGAGGTGGGACCTACGAAGGTGTGTTCCTCCCCTACGTTTGCTACATCTAGGTTAGTTGATAGTATGAAGTCTAGAAGTGACTCACCTCTGTCGTTGATGTAGGGGCTTCCCCACACGCTATGGTGGGCATTGGCGTCCGTACCAACCAGAAGTTGCTGTTCTTTCGGTCTGGCATCCGCCACCAGACTCCTTAGCTCTTCCGGTGGAGCTGGCCTGTCGTGTGCCATATAGCAAGAAGCTACCACAAGGTGCTTTCCTCGCTTTCCTCGCTTTCGCAGTCAGGTCATCAGTGCTGTAATGAGACAAAAGGTAAGCATGGATGCCCTTTCGTACGAGTACGGCGGTTCTAGTCCTGCTTACCGATGGTGAGTGGAAAAGGTTGTAGTTAGAGGACTTTAGTCCGGCCACGGCGTTGCCAGAGGCAATCCATGGCTCCTGGACCAAAGCTATGTCGACGGGCCCTTGCTCCATGGCGATGAGGAGCTCCGTCGACGCGAGCTTGCTTTTATGTAGGTTGAGCTGCAGCACCCTCAATTACATGAGAGGCTGGCTCAACTACACTCGACGGGTTGACTATTATTGTCAGGTCACCGTCCTCCTCCTCTTCGGAGTCATCCAGCGTAATACCCTGAGCGGCCTCCACGATGGACTCCAGACCGAGGTCCTTCTCCACCTCGCCTGCCTGCAGGGTGTGCGTGTCTTTGTCTTCGGGGTTGCGCTTTTTGAGGCGGAGGTATACGCTACACATGCCCCACGCCATCTTCCCGAATCTGGGGTACAGCAGGTCCTCTGCCTCCTTGCTGATCTGGAGGATCGCACTCTGGGCCCCGTTGGGTAGTGGGCTCCCAATGTGCAGGATTCTTCAGTTCGCCGTTGGCACGTCTGGGTTCTGCCGCTGTAGCAGCTTCAGCGCACGGTCTCCTTGGATTGCGATGGGGAAGAGTACCTTCGCCTTTGGTATGGACGAGATTAGCTCCCTGTCCACAACCTCCAGTCTGGCCCCCTCCCACAACGCCTCCATTTGGCAGACCGGTTGCGTCAGCCACTTGAGTGTGGGGTCGTCCATACATTTCAGTATTTTGACCCCGTTAAGCCACCCAGCACCATCGAACGTGGGCATGGGGGCTGTTGGGTCCTCCTCCATTCTTCCGAATGGCGACTCTACGAGCTGCGCGTGCACCATCTTCCACCGCGCCTCCGTCATCTTGCCATTCTGATCGCTCCGGTCAATGAGTGCCACGATCAGGTGTCGTTTGGTCACCTCATTGACCTTCGCCTTGTGTTTGGGTTTCTTTGCCGTTTTGGGTGGAGGTCCCACCCCCTTGGGCCCGCGTTGCCGCTTGCTCGCCGGAGTGTCCTTACTGGCGCTCTCGGTCGAGCGTTGCCTTTTGGTGGCGAGAATCTCCTCCACCTTGTTGGCAAATTCCTCCTTCGTCGCTTTCATTTGCGGCATCTGTGCAAAGTGTAGGCGGCCCTCCTCTACCTTCTGCTCGGCACAGGCTAGCTTGGACTTCTCCTCTTGGGAGATGTCTTCTCTGCCTTGGAGTCGGCTTCGGATTTTAAGCGCCGCCTTATATTGGGCCTTAGCCTTCATCCCCTCCCTAGAACGCTTCGGCCCTTCCCTACGCGGGGAGCTGGAACCTGGTTCAGGCGAGCGGAGAAGGCTTTCTTCCTCCGTCTTGCTGACCGAGAGCACGCTCTCCAGGTCCGAGTCTGTCTCGACTAAGGCACCTGTGCGGCTCAGCTTGGAGTGAGTCTGTTTTGTGGCAGTAGCATTGCAACTGACATGGCCTGCTCCCGCCATATCCGAGGTGTGACCGCTGGCGACACGCAGAGAGGATTGCTCCTCCCCGTGCCCGCCGGTGGTAGCAGTCACGCTTTCCACCGACTTTTGGGTTGACATCCCAACCCGTGCTTGACCTTCTGTTCGCTCCATACTAGGCCCGAAGCTCCATACGTAGTTAATGTTTATCGGGGGAACCACCCCCTAGCGTTTTATGCCTACCCGCCAGGCACCTTCAGCCATGGCCATGGTTCAGTTCCCCAATTTTTGGTCGGGAGGACCAGGACCTGGCCTTGGCTAGACACTGCATTACCCCGGACAGAGCAAGCGACAGTGCATTACCCGATCCGGGATAATGCAGTGCCCATTGCCCAGCCGGCACCCTCTGGGAGGGTTCAGCTGGAGGATTTTCGCCGGCTGAACTGACCATATGTATTTGTTATTTATTTTATAGGCTGTTTACATTGGGGCTGCGTCATGCTTCTTTGCGTCTTGCCGGAGACGCAAAAATAAAATGTTGGCTCTAAAAATGTATGGTTGTGCAAATATACATAAAATCATTAAACAAAATACCTGCACCTGATTGTATAATTGTACGACATTTTTGTGACCCCCTGATGCCATTAAGACACTGCTGGAGACGAACTTCGATGGTTTTCATAATTCGAAGAAGAACTCCCACAAGCTCTACAAAGAAATTTCTGACAATAATAAATAAATAAGAGAATCAATTCTCTTTCGTCCATTTTCTTGTCGTCTTGCATAATTCTGTTAATTTTCCAAAATTTTGTTTACTTTCCTTGTCATCAAGCACCCAAATCAAAATTCAAGACGCACGTCTGTCAATGTAAACGCCTTTTCTGCTTCATTGCGTCTATTCCGATATCGATAGCAGTCGCACCTAGTAAAAAAAAGTTATTATATTAGGATTTTTCAGCCAATAACAAAAAAATACCACCGGATTGGAGTTGATTTCGGATATGGAACTCATTTGGAGAGCAATAGCTTATTACCACAGCCGACCATCCACCATATATTTCTGGAATGGTCCGTAGTCCATAAGGTTATGTCATTCTAAACACTTCCCAGTAATTCTAATGTTCTTAAGCCTAGTACTCAGATCAAAAAACTGTTTGCTAGATGTCATATATTTTTCGAGCAACCAGTGGTGTGACCAGAGGTGTTCACTTCATTCCGTACGGTTACACTGATCAGACAGCTGCTTGGTTTTGTTTAAAGTTAATAAAGTGCACTTCTTCGGTTGGGGCCGCTCTTCCCCAGCTATATCCTGGGCTCCACAACATTTTATTGGCAAGATAATGTGTCTAACTATCAGCAGCAGCAGATGGCAACGCCTCCCGTGCCGGACACCGTGAAAAAAAAATGTTTTATATTTATGAAAATTAATAAAAGTAATAGATTATAATATCCATATAGTTCTCATTCATATAATACTGCATTAACTAGATTCTATTTTTCTTTATTATTAAAATATTTCATTTGGTTTTTTGTACTCTTATTGGGATGTTTGCTTCGTGTTTGCTGGCAAAAGATATCAAATTGATATCAAATTGATATCTTTTTCGAGGTGGGTCTAAACATACCAAAAAAACAAGCAAATACTTCTGATACTTTTCCAGTATATACCGACTTTTTTGTTTTTTGATCTGAGTACTGCCTTCCGTACAGAGCCTAGAAAACAGAAAACATTTCTTATCGGTTTCATACGAATATCAACCCTGATTCTGTTCGCGAGGTGTTTTTTTCGATCTGAGTACTATGCTTTAAAGAGCATAGTATCCGATATTCTATCCGATATCGGATATCGATCCGATAGTTGTAAATGCAACCATAAATATTTCACTTCCAAGAAAACAAGAAAAACGGGAAGGATCTTTGTGAGTTGCTTATTTAGACGTAACTCTACTTTTGTACCCGTAATCAGTCAGTATTTAAATATGTGAGCCTTTGATTAATGTAGAATTTAAAAAATTGTATATATATATTTTTTTGCTACATCTGTCATCTACATCTACAATTCATATTCTACATCTAAAATGTAGATTATAAATCTACCATTTAGATTATACAGCCTAGTGTAGTGTCTTTTGTTCGGGCTGGTGAACTGCTTTTATAGTATAGTAGTTTTATACCGACTCGGATATTGATGCTGATCATGAATATGGGGTCGAAAATGTTTACTTCTCTGCGTTACACACATCCAATATACACAAATACAATATTCCCCTAACTATTCGTATACGGGTATAAAAACAACAACAACAAACAGTCCAGCAGCCAATAATAGCATTTTTTTTATTTAGAGGAATAAAACTAGATGATGAACTTGATGAAAATTATATAATATTATTATTATGGTGATATAAGTGCATTGTGAATTTTACAGCCACTAGAAAAACAAACAAGCGGCAGGTTAAAGATTCTGAGATTCATAAATCTTAGTTATTTTAGTCCATTCAGCTGCTTTTATATGGATGGTGCCAGTGTAATCGGAGTTTCACATCTTAAAAAATTCTAGCCGTTCCGTTTCTCATATACTTTTGTGAATTATATGTAATATTGAAGATTGTTTTATTAAAGCTACTAAAATCGCCAAATTGTTAATTTAATTTTGACACTTTATAACTCTGAGCAAAGCTATATTTTTTTTTTATGTTTATCATCAGCTGTTTTTGCATGGATGGTGGATGGTGATGGTGCCAATGGGATTCGGAGTTGCACATCTGTGGAAAAGCTTTTGCCCTTCCGAAATTTTCCCAGTTATACATCATCCATCTGGGAAGGTACCTTACTCGGTCGTTTCTCTTCGATATTTATTCGATAATATTCCAATGATATTAGCCTTTTCACACTGACGACCACCCACCATCCATTTCTGGGATGGTCCGTCATAGCTGTTTTACACTGGGCGCGTCTGCTATCGATATCGGAATAGACGCAATGAAGCAGAAAAGGCGTTTACATTGGCAGACGTGCGTCTTGAATTTGGATTTGGGTGCTTGATGACAAGGGAAGAAACACAAATTTTTGAAAATCAACAGAATTATGCAAGACTGCAGAAAAATGGACGAAAGAGAATTGATTCTCATATTTATATATTATTTTCAGACATTTCATTGTAGAGTTTGTGGGAGTTCTTCTTCAAATTATGAAAACCACCGAAGTTCGTCTCCAGCAGTGTCTTAATGGCATCAGGGAGTCAGACAAATTTCTTATGATAATAATACAATCAGTTTCAAGTATTATATTTAATGATTTTATGTATATTTTCACCTTTATGCACATTCATACATTTTTAGCGCCAAAATTTGATTTTTGATCTACAAGTTTTTGTTGTTATTAGTGGTGATAGTTGCGCTGATAGGCAGAAAAGAGCAAAAATGAGCAAAAGCAATCGAATATATCGAATAGACGCACATGAATCAGAAACTGACGCAACATTTTGTCACAACTAGGGCCCTATGCTTAACCTATGTAAAAAAAACTGCGTCTCCGGCAAGACGCAAAGAAGCATGACGCAGCCCCAATGTAAACAGCCTATAAGGTTTTGCCGTTCCGAAAATTTCCCAGTTATTCCACCATCTTGGATGTTCCTAATTCGAACGTTTCTGTGCGTTATTTTTCGAAAATTGTCAAATGCAATCGGTTTGTGGACTATCCTCTGGGATCCTCTCATTTATGAATGCTCTGCAAAACTCATGCAATATGCACACGCTATGGGCTGACATCCTCCCGACTGTTCTGTACTCAGAAAAAGAACCCAAAGTATACAATGCTATGGCTATACAAAACTTTCCTTAAAAAACGCCTCTTTGTTTTCGGGTACATGTTTCACCCAAAATGTCCTAAAACCGCTTCTCAAGAAACATAGAATATATAATTGTATATAAAACATTGATTGGATTTAGAAGAAGCAGTCAGAAATGACCACGCTTCAGTGTTTTTGAAACAGATATCCATTCCAATAAATTCTCCTCGTCAATGTCAGCCTCATTATCATCATCATCCATGTCCAGCAACATAATTAGCTTGTGCAAGAATATGTTTTGCTGCTGAATCACATTCACAACCATTGCAATGTTATTTATATATATATTTTAATTATAAATGTTTACAAATTTTCACCGCACGCAATTGTGAGCATTAGCTGTTTCTCATGGATGGCGGGTGGTCTCATAGGTTGTTTACATTGGGGCTGCGTCATGCTTCTTTGCGTCTTGCCGGAGACGCAGTTTTTTTGTACATAGGTTAAGCATAGGGCCCTAGTTGTGACAAAATGTTGCGTCAGTTTCTGATTCATGTGCGTCTATTCGATATATTCGATTGCTTTTGCTAATCAGCGCAACTATCACCACTAATAACAACAAAAACTTGTAGATCAAAAATCAAATTTTGGCGCTAAAAATGTATGATTGTGCAACAATGTAAAAATAAACATAAAATCATTAAATAAAATAGTTGAAACTGATTGCATTATTATCATACGAAATTTTTCTGACCCCCTGATGCCATTAAGACACTGCTGGAGACGAACTTCGGTGGTTTTCATAATTTGAAGAAGAACTCCCACAAACTCTACAATGAAATGTCTGAAAATAATATATAAATATGAGAATCAATTCTCTTTCGTCCATTTTTCTGCCGTCTTGCATAATTCTGTTGATTTTCAAAAATTTGTGTTTCTTTCCTTGTCATCAAGCACCCAAATCCAAATTCAAGACGCACGTCTGCCAATGTAAACGCCTTTTCTGCTTCATTGCGTATATTCCGATATCGATGGCAGACGCGCCCAGTGTAAAAAGGCTATCAGTCTGAATCGGTGTTCCACATCTTTCAAAATTTCCCACCGTTCTCTTGGAATGGGCTCAGTGTGCAGGGGGCATTACGGACCTTCTCAGAAATAGATGGTGGATTTCGCCAGTGTAAAAAGGCTATATGAAAATAATATTAATTCGATTAATTACTGAAAACTGTTTTCTTGTCAATACTTTTTATCGAAATTTTTGCATCTCTCGTAAGTCACAACTTGTTTACAAAAACAAAAAAAAAAAAAGATACACAGTGATAAGACAAAAACAAAGTTCTTAAAGGCCTTTTTTTTTTTGTATTTTCGTATACCATAGAAGTACGAACACAATCTTTGGGAAAAATTAAAATCCTGCACAAATATATATAGATATATTGGTATGTTTATACATCCATTGATTTTTTATTTGGATGCTGAAATGGAATGTGATTTTATATAAAATAATGTAAAATAAATAATTATTAAGTTGCTTAAATATTGCTTATTAGTAAGTCATATCGGTTATAGACCTTCATACATTTTTACGTATGTTTACTTGTACATAGGCACATGTACAGTGATGGAAAAAATAATAGAAACGACAATTTTTTTTCTCATTTTTCAAAATTTTCTTCAGTCAAAATTTTTATTTTTTAAGTTTAATAATTTTGATTGATAGTCTATACAGTTATGTATCAAAACATAACAAAATAATAATTTAAAAAAAATTAGTGTAGCAAAAATAAATTTTTTCATTTTTAGGGCCTGGAAAAAATAATAGAAACGGCCGACTTAAAGCTATAAAAAATTGTTTTTTATCTTCAAAAAAGTTTACCTACTATCCGGTTAACTTTTAGCTTATATATTTGGATGTGACACCGCGATTTTTAGTGACTTCGACCCATCAGAGAACTATGGACTTCACCAGTTCGTCATAAATGGATGGATCCATGGAGAACCATTCGGACATAACATTTTGACAAAAGTTATTCCTATTTTTGGTCCTTTAGCCACCAGTCCTTTTCATTAAGATCTCCTAAAGGTGATCTATAGGGTTAAGGTCTGATATTCCATCAGGCCAATCCATCAGGGAAACTTCTTTGTCCAGGAACCATTTCTTGGTCAGCATTTAGGAGTGATTCGGGTCATTATCCTGATCGAACTACCACTTTAATGGTATTTCCTACTCAGAATTATACTGTCGAGTATATTTACATAGTCGGAGGCACATATTTTTTTCTATATCCAAAGTATTGGACCAATAATCGAATGGATAAAGCATCCCCACAACATTATGTGCCCACCACCATGCATACCCGCTTTAACAGAATACCTGGGTCGTGAGAAGTAGTATTAAAATGCCTTATATGAAGTTCCCCAACAAATATAAGCCCATTTACCTTAGTTTCATATGACTTTAAGCCATTTTTGTAACTTGGACGACATAAATGCACCTTCGCGAAATTTACTCGGTTTCTAAACTTTTTTTGGAAAGTAGTATTATATTTTTTGAGCTATATGACCTTTTAAATTGACGTCAATCAGCCTATTCCTTATAGTACGACTCTAACCCGTGCTTTAAGATCATTTTTCAGATCTATCAACGAGAGAAAGGGATTTTTTTTGGATTTTCGAACAATGCGCCTGTCGAAATGAACCCATGTTGCGGGCTTTCATACGCGTGTGTCTCGCTATTTTGTGTAGTAAATCGAAGTAAACACTTTTTTAAATCTATTTTAGATATGTGTGACCATCTGACCTTGTGTGGCCTTCAGTTTCTAGATTTAGGATATGTTTTTTTTAATATCCCTACAATATACTCCACGACCCATTCTGAACCGAATAATAACAACAACAAAAACGGAATCCTTAGGAATAGGTATTTCATATCTTCTTTTGTCTTTTGGCGATAATATATTACCTATCCAATTCGATTTTAACCGTTTTATTACAATATAAGAACAAAATTGGAATGCGTTTCTATTATTTTTTCCAAGACAAAAACGTGATCTTCCTACAAATTAGTGTACCTAGCTTATAATGTTTACGAAAGGAGCCCAAAAGAGAATCCAAAGTAAACACCCATTATCCTGAAACTAAGCACAGTTGTTTTTATTCAAATAATTTGCTCCAAAAATGAAATATTTGGTTTCAAATTTGAATGCGCAAGCCGTTTCTATTATTTTTTCCATCACTGTATGTATGTATATGCGTTAGTTATTGCCATTTCGTAGCCATCATTCGTTCAAAATTAATTTTGTATACTTTTGGATTTGGAATATTTGGATTTTGAATATTCATATGTATACATTACAGAAGGAGGGATATCCGACCACCTAAACCATATGTACAGTATGTCATCTAATTGTTTGCAAAATGAAATAAGTCAGACAATTTAAACTTTAGCACTAAAAATATAAATACAGGCATTATTTGGGAAAAAACGGCGATTTTGACGCTGTCAATAAATTCATTGCAAAATGCAATCATTGATAATAAAAAATTATATATCTTTGTAACAATAAGATATAATTGGCTAATATTTTAGTAACGATATAAGTAACTTTATGTCGCAATATTCAGATATTTTTCCCACTCATTTATACACTTTATCAAATCAATTTTTGAACTTGGGGTGACGTTTGGCCATGCTTTTCTTGAGCAATGCCCACAAATTTTTGATAGGATTGTGATGTGGACTCCGGGCGGGGGATGTCAGTTACTTTACTGCAATTATGAAGCACCCAGGTGCGACTCAGCAGCGATTTGTGCTTCGGATCATTGTTTTGGTACGGCTTATATTTGAGTTTGCTGCTGTTTTCTCTATCAACGAAGCCAAACTTTTGCGCGCACTTCTGTTTGTTTGTTTTTAAAATTTAAGCACAGTCCCGCCAAGAAAGATTCCACCCTTTTTTCATTGTCCGGATGGTTAATTATATTATAAATTGTTTTAAGTCTAATTTTATAAGTTTCAGCTGACTCTTTTGCTGCTTATTTATTTGTAAAACTAGCAGACCCGGCAAACTTCGTACCGCCTAACAGTCAATGAATGTCGTGTTACTTTTTAGCTGAACTAATTTAGGCTTTGATGAACGTAAAACAATGATACAAAATAATATATTTATATAGGAGTACCTACGATTTGATTTTGAATTATAATATTGAGGTCATCGACATCTTTATTTTTAGCGGCCAAAATTGCTCGCTCACTTAACCATTTAGTATTTTTGTGGTAAGCAATGATATCCGGGAATACTTTGTTGATAAGCTCGTCTTTTGATGATACGAAATTGAAAAATTTGGCGGGAACACGGCCATTACCGATAATCAGCAATTGCTTCGAGAAATCATCAGCAGATAGATCGTTCAACAATGCAACTCTCATATTTACAGACAGTTGAAGTTTCTTTACATATCGCAACAGATTTGATTCTTTGAGGCAAGCGTTTATTTCGTCGGCAGCAGTAGATCTTGGAATGACTGGTAGTGTTTGTCGGAAATCGCCAGATAATAAAATCATTGCACCACCAAAACATCTCGAGTCATTTCGCAGATCTTTTAATGTTCCGGTCTAGTGCTTCCAATGCGCGTTTGTGCGCCAATGCACAAGCATTGTGATTTTTGATGCTACTTAAACTTTGGCCATTGCGGAGAGTTTCGAAATGTTACATGTCGGTTATTCAGTAGTTTGAAGGTTTAATGGCAATTTTAACGCTGAGTGAGCCGTACGGCATCCGTCTAACAATGTGGCCGCTATTCCAGAAGAAGCAATTGCTACCGCAATTTCGGATCTCGCACGTACAGTGGCCAAAATCAATGACATGAGGAATGTCTTCCCAGTTCCACCGGGGTCATCCAAAAAAAATAAGCCGCCATTTCCATCATCAATTGCATTAATCAGTGTATTATAGACTTCCCTCTGCTTAGGATTCAACCGAGGTACATTCGTTTGAACTGATTGGATTAGTTCATGTGGATCATATTCACGTTCACGTTCCAATTCTCTATTAAATGCGTCATTCATTCCGCGATCTGGCGCTGGCATTCCTAACGTAACTAACAAACTGTCGCACATGAGGTAACACATATCTTCGATCAAGAGCAAAGTCTGGTTATGGATCTCCTCATTCACCTCAAGATCGGAATTTCTTGAGCTGACGCGAATTCGATGTAAAATATCGTCTGACACAGGTTCCACTTGTTCCACAGGTCACGTGGGTTCGATGGGAAGCATGTTGAAATGATGATAGCAAATAATGTGCGTATCTTACTTGGAGACGCAGAAATAATTGCTTCAGCGATTGTCGTGTCCCAATGAGTATCGTTTTTCCACTTTACCACTAAGGCAGCACAAACCAGGCGTTTCACCAGCAAACTTCAATGCTCCACAATGCTGACAAACAACGTCCATTGGACCAATGCAAAATAAACGATGCAAGCTGTAGTCGATGGTGCAATCATACAGAAATGCTGCTCGATTCAAATCAATACTTGAACCATTTCTTCTTGCACTTCGAAGATTATTCCTCTGTTCATCTGTACGATAAGCTCGACAATTTCTCCTTTCTAACCTAGCCGTTTCACGGGCTGCCTCTCTTTGCTCTTGTGTTTGAGAAGCACGAATTAAGGCCCTTCTTTGCTCCATACTAACACGGCCCTGTTCTCGTGATATTCCGTTGCCTAATTGCATTAATGCTTCGCTGGGAAAGATTAGATCTTCTAGGGCGCGGCATTGTTATGAAAATGTGCACTCGCATAAAACCACCAAACTGATTTTTTATTCCCTAAATTCCGTTCCTTTCCGATGATTTTATGTTTTTACTGTAGAATAAATCTTAGGTATTATTTTTGGGGAATGTGACTATTTGACAGGATTGGACAACAAATGTTTGACATGAAGAAAGAAAAACAATGAAAACTCGATATGTGTAATAAACAAATCAGCATCTATTGAAATGCATCTATTCATTACGCATATCGAGTTTTCATTGTTTTTAAGATGTATTCTGCTATTCGGGACGGAAAGAAATCCAACAAATCAAAAACCATGGCAATCGGTCCAGCCGTTCTCGAGTTATAAGTGTTGTAACAGACACGACTTTCTTTTATATATATAGATTATAATAAACTAATTAAATCAAATTATCTTCAGTGCGTTTGCCAGGCATTGCAAAAATGTTTTCTTATTTTCTGACCCGTTAGTTTTTCTGTGGTATTCATTTTGCAATGAATTTATTGACAGCGTCAAATATTCATTTTTTTTTTACGTTTTTCTTGGAATTTCGTAATTTTCTTTGTCATACCTATAGCCTATACATATTTTTGTAATAATTAATTAACAAAATTTTCCCAAATAATGCCTGTATTTATATCTTTAACGCTAAAGTTTAAATTGTCTGACTTATTTCATTTTGCAAACAATTAATTGTATAGGTGTACGAATAAATTATGGGTTTACTGTATGTATGTACAATTCACTTTCATCACTCTAGTCTAAACTATAATTTTGCGTACGGTTAAGTTCAATAGAAAAAGTTAATTTTATATCAAAGATCAACTATCCATTTAAAAAAATATTTAAATGTTCTTCTATGGTATCCTTATAAAAATTAACTAAAGCAAACAAGTATAAACAAGTATATGCGTAAAACATATAAATAATTCGTATTGCTGTTAAAAAATAACATATAATTTTTTTGAATGCGACATTCTTTCTGATGTCTATAAGTCCTCGTCACAACTTTTCCCCAAAGGTATTAGTGCCCTACGGATTAATATTGACCCACTAAACAAGCAGAGCCATTTTCAAGGATTCTTTCAATAAACTTTGGATACAAACTGTAAAGCATGGACAAGTAATATATTTTTTCTTTTTCAAAATATGGATTGCGCAATTTAGAATTTTAATATCATTTTAAAGATTCCTCTAAATATTTTTTCTTTTGTTTGTCGCAAAACATTTGGATTTATCTGAATTTTTTTTCAGTGTCAAACAAGATACTGTTTTGCGTTCGGCTGCCGCAGAGGGAAAGAAGCATTTGTGTGGCTTATGTACTATTGCTCGGCTGCCGCAGCGGCAGATAAGCTAGAATCATATTTTTCTTCGTGTCTGGTGTCGCCGCACACAAACGCACTAAAAAATGTGTGAGTCTGGTGTATACCCACAAAACCTTGGGGGAAAAGTTGTGCCCAGGACTTTGAGCATCATAAAGACAGAATGTGGCAGAGAACCAATTCAATTTATTGTTTTAGCTCTAATAGTCAAATATTATTAAGAACCTTACGACTGTACGAATAATTTATGTGCGTAAAAAAGTTATTAAAGCCTAGTACTCAGATCAAAAAACTGTTTGCTAGCAAACCAATGTCATCAATGTTCTAGCGGCCAGTGGTGTGACCAGAGGTGTGCACTGTATTCCGTACGGCTACACTTCTCAGACAGCTGT